>JARFIW010000260.1:3433792-4907126 GCA_036346225.1 Platerodrilus igneus | reverse complement strand
TTCGTGGGAAGCTGGACCTATTTATGTGAGTACCTTATTGTCTATTCGGCATTTGTAATGTTTATTGTGATATCTATTGCGTAATTGCGCATTTAATTTTGTATGTTGGGTGACGTCATTGACAGATGGGCGCGCCAAAATCTGTATAAAGATTAGCGCTACCAACTGCCATTGTGTCGCGTATATCGAGTTCACGGGGAGATAATAATATCCGACAAATAAAGTTCAGAAATACCAATGGGAGCGAAAGAACAAAATAGAAATTAGAATAGGGCTGTAGAATAAAAGAAAAATTGAAGGAAAAATCTAACTCTAGACGTGGCGGGGAGAACAAAATGTACCAAAAGGGAAAGAAGAAAAAAGAAAAATCTTGGGCGCCAGCGTTTTCAATGGACTAGGATTATTGGCGAAACACAAGTCCAATAATCTGAAATTAACCCACCAATAATATTGAGCGTAAGAGACGCAACATAAGTAGTATCAGGCCGAGAAAATGCGGGTAACATAGGAACTTAGGCACTAACAATAAACAAAACATCGGAGTAAAAATTAACTAAAACAAACTCGGAGCAGAAATTAAGCAAAACAAAATCGAGGCGAACGCTAACCAAGACCAAAATCGGAGCAACAGTTAAGCCAACGTTACACAAAACAAAATCGGATCACACAGAAAAAATTAACTAAACCAAACTCGCAGCCCCACGCCAGGACGTTAGAAATTATGCTACGTACAATGACGTGACCGGAAGAAAACGTAAATATACCAGGCTAACTACCATTGCGTAGAGGAGAGGGGTTCCTAGCAACACAAAATTATTACATCGCCAACAATTTTCTATTTACAATAAAAGAACACAAATATAGAAATTTCTATTGAAACAGCAAAACAAAATTAACTAAGGCTACTATTTAATAAAACAATTTTACTCTATGGACAAATTCACTAATTGTTCCACGAAGTGCGCAATTCGTAGCTAACATGCAATAAATCTAATCAGTACCAAAAAGAAGAACGCTGATACTTTCGTGTAAGCATATAGGTTAAGTACAAAAAAGCAAAAGCATTAAAGTTCGAAACTTTTCTAGTAAGAATTTTACCAGAACAAACATTAGCGTATCTAATTTCAAATTGGGTTTATCCCTGGGTATGTTAGAAAAGGAAAACAAGTCACACACATGTGTCTGGATACTTATCAGGTCAGCCCTCGAAAGCGAATTAACACAGCATCGCCGCGGTAGTCAGCAACAACCATGCCACTACCGTAATTGCAACGGCGGTCTACCTGCAAGAGCAGTTGATCTACATCAAGAAATTTAGCCTCCAGCTAAGAGCTAAAAAAACAGAAAAATATTACTACTATTAACAACTCAGAAGCGCTTACCGATACACATAAAATCTACACATTTGATAGAGGGGAAACGTGCATCGTTCTTGAAGTAACAGAACGAGTAGTTTTTACAAGTGCTTCAACGTACCAGCTGCAGAATCAAAGTTCTAAAAGGAGTTCAAAATAACACGAACTCGAAAAGTAAACGTCCGCGTTATCGAAACACGATTGAAACTGGAAAACACGGTTTTACCGGAGAATAGTAGGATATACTATTTCAACGAATCTTTAGATGGGAATCCCATTAGAACGCAATTATACGTTATCAGAAGGTATAACGCGCTCACGGATACCTAACAGGCTCTTAATTGTAGCCTAAACTTGTCGTTTCAAAACAACTAGATTTACGTTGAGAAATTCTGAGAAAGAGTATTTATTATTAATTATGCGGAAGGGTTTAACAATAGGCATGGAATTTATACGAATGGATAATGAATTAACAAGGGATTTGAGTTGAAAATTATGGTAAAGCGAGCTTATCTAAACAGGTATAAAATATATGGGGTATTGTTAGAGAATTTAATACTAGAAAAGGAATTTATGTAAATAAAATAACCAATTATTGCCGAAAATAAACGTAAGACGGTCACTCCAATACCAAGAAAATTATGTTCCTTCAAATTCAAATGTGTGTGTTCTGTAACCTCTTCATGATTAGATATAGCTGTTTAAGTCAGGGCATTACAGGGTAGCAGAAATACCAACGTAGTTTATGGCAATCAACTATATGTTACAAAAATGTTCTATACTCTCAGAAACTCAGCTAAAGCTTAGCAATATAGTTAAAAACTCAACATAACTATGTTCTCTTACAGTGGTATACAATATTAATGCTCATCTGAATTGTGCAATCGACCTGATACACCTTACATGTAATTTTCCAATGCTCCACCCGATGGTACTACATTGGCCAGGAAGAAAGTTTTTTTACCTGGAAAATTTGGAATTTTGCCGAACTCTTGCTGTTCCAAGCAAGGTAGGGATCTTTAACTCGCTTAACACTTTATAATCGGACCGTGTCGGGATTTGAACCACGGACCTTGGGCATAGTAGTCACACACATACCAACTATGCCACAGAGCCGCCTGACCTGATATGCCATAGGTCAGACAGTGCTAGCAGCTGAACATTTAGGAACATCAGTATCAAAACAGTTCAGCAGAAAAGACTAACCTTTCAAAACTGGTGGTTATATATAGTGAATGGATCCACATGGGCTGCACTCATATGCTCCGAATCTTTGAAGGAATTGTGGCTCTAGGATGTAGAAATTATCCAGGTTCCGCAAGAAATAATAATTCAAACAGATCACGATTTCCTCCATTCGGCAATAATGATTAATATTGACGTATCAGCGACCTATCAAAAACAATTACTGATGCATGGTTCGAAAGGGAACAAGGAACCGATCAACATCATACACCGGTACATGAAAGAATGGTAGAAAAACATGCAATTGTATTCTCAGAACTGATGGCAACTATTAGGCATCCAGAAAGACCTGGAATTCTCTAACTGGCACCCGATAAATAGTCATTCAATATCAGTAAGTATATCAACAACTGTTATTATTGGCATATGTAGTACTGGTTTTATAACTGTATGGAGAAGGAGATTTAGAGGTAAGAAGAAAATTACTAAATCTGCAATCCCAACAAGAGACACGGACAATTGTGAAGAAACCGAGCAATTTGTGCTACGCAATATCCCCAAAAAGGACAATTAAAATCATGGTTAAATATGTAACAGTTAGTGACATAATAGGTGTAGATATTAGGTATCTTTGAAGACACAAGATGTTAGCAGAACTATTTTTAGGTAAATTTATAACTCCTATTACAATTAAGATTCAGGTTAAAAAAATATTTCACAAATAGGAACCTTAATGTGTAGAAAATAAGAAATAAACTGATTCCTTATTGATAGTATGCATATGAGTATAAGGTAATTTAAAAACACAAATAGTATTATGTTTAGTGAGTCAAGTATTCTTCCGGAAGCTTGACTGGAAAAATGTAAAACGTAAAGTACCAGGGCAACTGAATATCTCGGGGTGGCAAGATGTTCGCACCAATTTCGAACATAGATTTTTAACACCAAAAAAAATACACTATTTAGCAAATAAAATAAAATTTTACAATTCAAACTAAACGTGCAAAATAAAAGCAAACTAAAATTGAATTATAAATTTGAGCAGCAAACTGCTTTCAGAAGTAACAATTTCTGTTTCAGCACTATCATATAGGAAACTAACGAACCCAAAACAATTATTCAATCTAATTTCAAAATTATCTTCATGAATCGCACGCTGTGAATACCAAAGGTTCAAGATGCATTGTGAGTTACAAATTTTACGTTTGATCAATGCTTACTTTATTATTCAATTGTTCGTATCAGATCTCTGACATGAGACCACTATAGCTTTATGAGTATTTATCTGCATCTGTTTATTAAATATCTATACTACCTTACCCGTAATGTTTTCATTTTCGTTTTTTTTACACAGTAGCGTGGTATACAGTTTGTATGTGAATATTGCGTTAGATAATCAACATCTTCGATAGTGATACTTGATTTTTCTTAAGCTATACAGCTACGTACCTACACGTAGCCGGAAGAAACGTAAATACCAGGCTAACTATCAAACGCAGAGAGGGGGGATTCACCTAAATACCAAGGAAAAAAACAAAAAAAATTAAGTACATCGCCCACGATTATCTATTAACACATAAAAATAAATAAAGAATTCTGCACAAACAAGCAAAAGCAATAGATTAAGTGTTATTATTTCACAGCAAACAATTATATTATACGGACAATTTAGAAATCTAGATACGAAGTGCGCATCTCGTATTTCACACAAAATAAAATTAATCAGTAGTAAATCAATATGTGAAAGCTTTTGTCAAGCGTTTTTAAAATTTCACTTAATAATTTTTGTAAAATAACTAATTAGTAAAGCGAATAAACGTGTGCGTTCTTTTGAGACGTATCTTTAAAAATAGCACATTACACCTGTAGAGCGATAATATCGATTAGCGGCCACAAACAATAGTTCTACAATGTCACGTTTCTTATCACGTAACTACACCAAACCAGCAGCGATCCACAGACAAACGCAGCTGATCCACGGCAACGAACAGGTGGGCCTACACAAAGTAAGAGCCCATTTGGCCTCCAGCTAAAAAAAGCTAAAAAGAAAATCTGATTAGAATGGGTACGTGCGGGGAAACTCACCAATACAGGCAAGACACCTCCTAGTTGTCGAACAAAAAAAACCAACGTGCATTGCTTTTGAAAAACAGTGACAAATAATGTAGAAAATATTTCGACGGACAAGTTGCAGAATCAAATTCAACATTCGTTCAAATGACACGAATTCGAACTGCAAATCCTCGCTTATCGAAGCACGATTAAAACTGGAAAACACGATATCAAATAATAGTAGGATCTATCATCTCGACAAGTCTTTAAATGGGAAACACAAGAGAAGCAATTATACGTTATCGGAAGGTTTAACAAACTAACGGATTAAATTGAAAAGTAAAAAACTCTAAACTAACGGATACCTAAAACAGGATATAAACTATTTAATTCATCGAATAAATTTTAGTTTTAAAAGCAAATGGGATTTGAGTTCAAATTATGTGAAGCGGGCTTATACTGAACAGGTACACTATAAGAGTGTTAGTAAAAAAATTTAACAGTAGCAATGGAATTTATTCGAGCGGATATTGAATTAACAAGGGAGAACACAGGGTATTTAATTTAGGGAGAACAATAAACGTAACAAATTCCCCTCCAGCAAAATTAACAGATAGGGGTAAGAAAACAAAATTACGGAAATGGACAGGACCAAAAAAACCAAAAAGAAAAAGAAACAAAATTCGCTAAACTAAAAGAAAATTCGTTACAAAAACAAAACAATAAAAACGAAAAAGAAAAAAAAGGAACACCCCAAAATAAAAAAAAGAACTCTCATCCGGCTCGAAGTGCCAATAATAGAAGAGAGAAAAAATGGAAGGAAGGAAGGGAAGTCGGGTAATACGCAATCAAGGAGGACTAAGGTGGAACGGCCTCGGCACTGTGGAGTCGTCAACGGATGGATATATCTCAAAAGAAACAGTACGTTTATCAACCTCAAAAGAAGAAAAGGAACAAGGAAGAAAACCAACAGTGCCAAACAAAACAGGACCCAAAGGTCAGGCCTCAAGTAAACAAAGGGACAACAAGGGTGAACGATAGGAAAAGAGGAGGAACGCTGGTAAAAGGGAACGATGTACTACAAACTGTGGTAACCAAAAAAATCGAAGAACCAAGGAAAAGAAATGCTGACTAGTCCTAAAGTCGACTAAGTCGTGGTTTCCGAGGAAAGAAAAACGGACTAGAAAGCACCTACTGTAAAACGTATCAACGTCGTTTCACTGTTGTCTCTGTGGTTTATTGTACTTTATGTAATTGTAATTAATAACAAATGAAACACACTTCATTGTGAGACATTTATTGAGCTGCTTACCGCCTCCCGCGTACGAAACATACTGCCCTGTTGCCAGAGTGCCCCGGAACTCTTTGTACCTCCTGACATCTGCCTTTTCTTTGTTTTTATAAATTCAGCCTCAGAGGAGGATTAATTGTTCTTCCCCGTGAGCTTACCTTTCTTACAATACTATCATCATTTTTACATTTAGACTTATCATTAGCATTACATTTTTTAATATTATGTTCCTGGACACAATCATAATCATTTGGTTGAACATTTTCCTCTTGAAAATTGTCAAAATCCTGTAAACTATAATATTTATTTGGTGTGTTAGAAAGTCTCTGTAACTGGTTGCTAACGTTCTCACTTAATGGTAATAGATGTATCATTTTCGCCCCCTTCGCACTTATTTCCTTCACTTTGCACAACTTTCTCGCGAATGATTTTGATTTCGTTGTCTTTACACATGTCTACTTTAATGTATTATCTATTTCGCACTAAAATTGGGCCATTATTTACTTTTACTTTGTACCTACGATCATTTATTTGTTCTGGGACTACCCATTTTGACCAGATTGAGTTTGAATTAACCTGTACATAAATTCTGGTGCCTGCATTTATTGGTTCTAAATTAATTACATTCTTGTTATAGTATTTTCCATCCTGTTCCTAACGTTTGTATAAATATTTTCTATATTCTGGCCTATTCACAAGTTTTGGTTTTAGTCTGGAGAGATTAATTGGCAAATTATTTCGTAGTACTCTTGACATTAATTGGGCTGGTGAGCAATTGTTTATTATTGGAGTCGTTCTATATTGTAATAGTGCTAGGTGAATGTCTTTGTTGTCTTCTATGGTTTTCTTAATTACATTTTTTATCGTTTGGACATGACGTTCTGCCATTCCATTAGACTGTGCATTATGAGGTAAAGACACAATATGGTTAAAATCCCATGTTTCAGCAAATGTCGCAAACTGATCAGAGGTAAATTCTGGTCCTCCATCCGTAATAAAAGTTACTGGAATTCCGTGTCTTGCAAATAGAGATTTTAATACTTCAATTATTTTATGACTTGTAGTTACTGTTCCTAATTTTTCAACTTCCACATATTTAGTATAGTAATCTACTACTATTATATACTTTACTCCCTTAATTTCAAATAGGTCGCTAGCTAATTTATTCCATGGAATTTCTGGAGTTTCGTGAGACATTAGTGGTTGGTTCTGTTGTGATTTGCTATACGTGTTGCAGATAGTGCAAATTGCTATGAGCTGTTTTATTTCATTTTTCATCGATATCCAAAACAAACTTTCTTCGGCTAGTTTTAAACATTTTGGTATACCCGAGTGATTGTAGTGTATGCACTGTAACATTTCTTTTTGTAGGGCTTTGGGTATTACTATAAATTGGTTTTTGAATATTATCCCATTCTGCAGTGTTAACTCATTTTTGAATTTACTATATAATTTTATTCTTTCCGGTAGTTTATTATTATTTACTGGCCACCCTTTTAAAATGACTTTCTTTAATTGTGTTAATTCTACATCCTTTTCTGTTTTTCTTCTAATTAATTCTAGTTTTTATCAGTTGCATTTATTTGGGACTGAATTAAGCATACTTGCTCCTCAATTTCTTTTGTACAGTCATCACTTTCGTTTTCATTTAGATGTGCCCTTGACAGTGCATCTGCTATAATTAATTGTTTCCCGGGTTTGTAAATTAAATCGAAGTCATATTTTTGTAGATGCAGCATTATTCTTTGAAGTCTGGCTGTAATTTTATGTAGTGATTTCTTCACTATCGCTAGTAATGGTTTGTGATCGGTTTCAACAGTTACCCGTTTCCCATATATATATTGGTGAAACCTTTCTAACCCAAATGAAATTGCAAGTGCTTCTTTTTCTATTTGAGCATATTGTTTCTGGGTTTCATTCAAAGACTTGGAAGCATATGCACATGGTAAAAACTTTTGTAGCAAGACCGCTCCTAGTCCTGATTTAGAACTGTCTACTGAGATGATGGTCTCTTCATTTACATCATAGTGTTTTAATCCCGGACTTTTAGTTAGTTTGTCTTTAATTTTTTGTAGGGCCTCCTCATGAGCCGGTTCCCAAAGAAATTCTATGTCCTTCCCGGTCAGTTGACGTAAAGGCTCTGTGTCCACTGAAAAGTTTTCAATATATCTTGACACATAATTTATCATACCTAACAACCTCTGTACATCTGTTTTGCATGTGGGTTTCAGTAAATCTTTTATTGCTTTTAATTTCTCTTCATCTAGAGCTATCCCTTGGTCAGTTATAATGTGCCCCATGTATTTAATTGTGTGTAGCCGGAACTGACATTTCTTTAAAATAAATTTTACTCCTTTATTTCTTGCTGTAATTAATACTTTCTCCATTCTTTCATCATGTTCCTCCTTAGTTTTGCCATAAATTATTATATCATCAATATATACTCCTACTCCTTCAAAATCAAAAATTTAACTGAATTTTTGGTGAAACACCTCTGGTGCTGACCTGATGCCGTAAGGAAGTCTATGAAAACAATAACGCCCAAATGGAGTTCCAAATGTACACAATTTTTTACTTTCTTCATCTAATTGTATTTGATAAAATCCGCTTGTTGCATCTAATGTACTAAAATATTTGTTCCCTGCTAATTTACCTATAATATGTTCTAGATTAGGAATTTGGAAGTGCTGTCGCATTATAGCTTCATTAAGATCTTTTGGATCTATGCACAAACGTAATTCTCCCGTTGGTTGTCTCACTATTACTAATGGATTGACCCATTGTGTAGGCTCTTCTATTTTTGAAATTATCGATTCTCTTTCTAATTTTTCTAATGTAGTTTTGAGCTCCGCCATTATTGGTAGTGGAACTTTTCTTGTCGCATGAATTACAGGTACTGCATTTTCTTTTAGTGTAATGTGATGTGGACCTTCTAGACAACCTATGCGTTTAAATACATCTTCAAATCTTTGTGAAATTATATCACTGTAATTTTCACACGCATTATTAACAGAATTTACTTTTGTAATTAAATTTAAATTTTCACATGTATTTAACCCTAATATTGCTTCTGCTTCCGCATTGACAACATAAAATTTAATAGTGGTATTTATATTATTTACCGTGCACCTTAGCCTGCAATAGCCTAGTATATTTATTTGGTTCCCTGTGTACGACCTAATGTTTGTATCACATGGCTTTATCAGCTTACGTGGTAATTGTAACTTTTCAAAAGTGTTAATTGGTAATAAATTACACATGCTCCCTGAATCTAACTTGAAGGAATACGTTTCCCTATTTATCTTCACATCAGTACGCCAGTCTTTGTTTTTATGTGAAATTAAATCTATTTTCCTCACAAACAAATTTTCTTCATTTTCATTTGAATTTACTGTGCTTACGTTTCTATATTGTACTGACCTTTTTTGTCCTTGTATGCTGTTTTTGTTACCTGACCTGTATACTTTGACAAAGTGGTTTGGTTTGTTGCAGTTCCTGCATGTAGCACCATATGCTGGACATGAATTTATTGGATGCCTCTTTGCTCCGCATTTTTGGCAGTTGACGATATTGTTATTACTTGTAGTCTTCTTCGACCCCCGTTCTTTGTTGTAATTATGTTGTTACGCTGGTTTTAAACGTTGAATGTTTTGGTTCCTTGTTATGACAGTGTTGACGGTGTCATCATCGCGACTGCTTTGTCCCTGATTTGTAATCGTGCGATTTATTTGTTTTGACGATTCCATTGTGCTGCAAATTTTAATAGCTCCGTCTAGATCAATTTCATCGTCCTGTAGTAATTTTTCTCTAATTTCAGATCGATTTATGCCACATATAATCATACTCTTTACTAGTTCATCATTTAGTGTCTCGAATTTACACTTGTTTGCTTGATTTTTAAGTTTTGTTACAAACTGTTCGATTGATTCCTCTTGGCATTGCCTAAGCATAAAAAACTTGTACCTTTCAAAAGAGGTATTTTGTTTTGGCAGGAAATGTTGGTTGAATTTTTGAATTACGACTTCTAATTTGTTCTCATCTCCTTCTGAAAATTTGAAAGAACTGTATATTTTATATCCTGCTTCGCCAATATAGTAAAGTAGCATTGCCGTTTTCGTTGCGTCACCTTTTTTATCAGCTTCTGTGGCTTGCAAATAAATTTTAAATCTGTCGCGATATAATTTCCAATTTTCCGACACATTTCCATTTAAATTGAGAGACTCTATTCCCGTTAAACTCATTTTGAACTTTTGTAATTGTATTTTTATGGAATTTATAACTTAACCTCAAAACACGTTTTCGGTTATCTCGAGTGTTTGCGTGTAGTTTCCGTTTATTAATTCGACTGCGCCATGTAAAACGTATCAACGTCGTTTCACTGTTGTCTGTGTGGTTTATTGTACTTTATGTAATTGTAATTAATAACAAATGAAACACACTTCATTGTAAGACATTTATTGAGCTGCTTACCGCCTCCCGCGTACGAAACATATTGCCCTGTTGCCAGAGTGCCCCGGAACTCTTTGTACCTCCTGACACCTACCACAGAAGCGCATGGACGAAACACAATCAGTATAGGGACCTGTAACACTTCGCCCTCCTTTTCTGACCTGCATAGCAATCAAAGAAACAAGGAACAAGTTATCTAATACATATACAATCGAATGCCAACTCTATATCACTTCTTACGGTTCAACATTGCAATGCAAGGGTCCACTTACCTATTCCATAAGGTTGTCAACTATTTCTGATCCAACAGCCTTCACTCTACTTCCCTCAAACGTCTCGGCTCATCTACAGCGGAGAGTACATGGTCATTCCTCAGGATGGTTAGGCCTAGAATTTTGAAACCGATACTGGTGCGTTAACTTACCCAAGAGTTTACAAAATATCTGTACCTAAATGTATTTCAACAAACCCCTTTTAATTGTAATATATATATCTCAACATTCGTATCAAGTAATGAATTTAATCACCTTTTATATGGTGATATAACTATTTACATTTACTATATCGACATACTTGAATGCAATAAAAGAAATATATCTTACTTAACTAAAAGTTACCTTAAGCCGGGTTGTTATAAATTGTACTAATCACTACAGATTCTACAGTTAAAACAAATTGGCCCCAAATTAAACATAGCCAATTGTTAAACTTTAGAGAATTGAAAGATTATATACATTATACCTTTATTGATTGATATTATATTCTTAGATGTTTTACATGTATAAATCAGGAACCTTGTTGACAATCAACACATCTTTTTAATTCTTAACCCGACACCTATCTCATCATCGGTGCGTTCCGAAAAGTGTCTAACAAAACACTGACACCTATTTAAAGTAAAATTATAAAAATGTTAATGTTTGTTACTCAACACCAATAACTCTTGATATTCTACACAAAATTCATAATAATAAGCGGTAACGTTATAATAATGTCCAAAAATTCAACCTTAATCTAGCAACTTAATAACATATTCATGTAAAAGCATATGTATAACTATATAAAAGTTCGTACTTACAACTCCACGTGTATGCATGCATATACACGTCCGTTCTCTCGAACCATTTATTCAAAGATTCACTCAATACCTGTTTCGGGTATGCAATATCCACTGTTGCTCCAATCTCTACAATACCTCCGAGGTAACTTATCCTCACCAGAGTTGATAGTGCTTAACACGGGTGTTGATAAATTTTGAGCTTGAAACTCTTTATATTCCCCTACTTCTGTACCAACTTGGCTTGGAATCGAGCTTCCAAAATCCGAACTTCTACAATCAATCAATAATGCACCGTATGAGTGGGGTTAGTTATCATCTTCTTCGCAGTTAATAAACCGGCGCTTCCTACCGTTAACCGCCTAACAGCTTAACCATTTCGTTTTCTAATTACACTTAAATTTATTACTATTTAATTCTCCTTCAAAAGCCAAACTTATCTGTGTCCTTTATCCACTACTTAAATTCACTATTCTTTCCGTAATAAACATACTAATTTATTAGTTCTGTTTACTAACCATTACTTTAATTTACGTGGTCATATAACCAATACTGCTACGCGTCATTGCAGCCTACCCCGCACTAGCTCCGGGCTAGTTAGTTTTTATTTTCGTGCCTCCTTTCATATACTTTTTTTTCTTTGTGTGTCTTCGTGAGGCTTTGTGTGTCGTCTTTTTTTGTCTTCCCTATTACTGTAGTTATATATCTTCGATCACGTGACTGGTCTAGCCAATCAAAAACCTTACATATTTCACAATCGTAAATCATCCCTACATGTGCTTTTAGGTTAATTGTTTAAATCAACTTTTATTATTGCCATTGCTAATTGAAACTACCCTATATTTAAATGTAAGTTATTCTGCAATATTCTAAAGTACTTCCGGTTAATATTTTTATAGATATCACGAAAAATTACATATTATGACGCACTTCCGGTTTCGAATTTTCTGGAACAAACTAGCATTTCCTTTGGCGCCTTAATTTAAAATCTGCTAAATTTCAGGGGATATTAGATATCAGTTGATAGGTTATGTTCATTTAAGTTGTCAATTGTCACCCAAAATCAAACTAGGGTTGGGTAACTATATTAATTCTGGTCAGTGATGGGTTACATTTTAGATAGAATTATCTGTGATTGGCAGAAAATATCATTTGAAATTTGGATTAATTTAAAAATGTTTTTGGGTGTTACAGACCAACAGCAAAGAAAACTAGCAAAAGAATAAGGAAAGGAAAGTGGAACGAGAAAAAAAAGAAAAAACCAAAAAGAATCACACCAACACCAAGTACAAAACCCAAAAAAAAACTAAGAAAATTAAACAGAATCCCAGTGTAGTTATGTATGAGTAGGTGAGTGCGTGTGTGTGTATGTGTTGTACGTGTATGTGTGTGTGTAGTGTTGTGTTGGACCGCTGTAATCGCTTCTTACAACAGGCAGATCGTACCATGGGGCTATTCTATTCCCGAACCCACATGGGTGAAGAAAAAGCACGAAAACAAAAGAAAACCTAGCAAAACAGGCAAGTAAAGCAAAATCGTAACGTCCGAAAACCAAAACCTAAAGAAAGCAAAGTTGGCATAAGAATCTAGGGCGCGAGGACTAGATATTGTGCTTAACGCGTTTACGTGCCAGAAGGAGAACGAGACGAGATCAAGGACATTAGGATTTCGTCGACCAACATCTTCAGGTTCTGAATCAGTATAGAAAAATTTCTACCTTTTATGGGCAGTTTTCCGAAAAACAGGGACAGCAGGGTATGTAGTAGTAGTAGCATGTGGTGTAGGAGGTGGCAAGGGTGGTTTAGGAAACTCGAAACTAGTTAAGGAAAATGTTGTTTGTTGTTAGGGTTGAATGTAAGATAGTCAACGGTAGAAAAAGAAAAGGGGTTGGCTGTAAGAGAATCAACCTTTCGAAAAAAAAACACAAGTGGAGCACACTTCAGTTACGTTAACTAGAGGGACAGAAGTAGATAAAATTTCAACAACGTTAAATAAAGGACTAGAAGTATCACAGTTAGGGACAGAAAACAGCATTGGCTGTAGGAATATCAACCTTAGGAAAAGGAGCACAATCCGCCAACACTTCAGTAACATTACATAAAGGAACAGAATCAGGTAGAACTTCATCAACCTTACAAAAACAAACAGCATCAGGATGAATTTCAACAACAGTAGATAAAGAAACATCAGCTAGAAGTTCATTAACTTTAGCTTAAAGAACAGAAGCAATTAGAAGTTTGTCAGCATGAGATAAAGAAACACAATCAGAAAGAATTTTGTCAACATCAGAAAAATGAGTAAGAGCATGTAACGTTTCATCAACGTCCAATAAAGGAGCAGGAACAGACAAAACTTCAGCCACAATAGGAACTGATTCCTTAACAATAGTAGATAACGAAACAGGATCAGGTAAAACTTTGACAACGACAGCAACAGGCATCACTGCTACGAGTTCACTAACTTCAACAGTGCTTTCGCAGACTGAATTAGAAGTAATCGTCAAGTCAGCTACAGCTGTTATTGTAGACACGACAAATTTCTTGAGTAGAACAATTTAACAAAGCAGGAACATGTAAAATTTTGACAGCAACAGCCATTAAAGATACAGGCTCATGAACTTCAACAGGACCTTCGCTGACTAAATTAGAAGTTATCGACACTTCAGCAACATGTGTGCTTGCAGACACGACAGGAATTTCTTGGGTAGAATCGTTTAAGAAAGCGGGAACAAACTCTTGAGAAGCTAGCTGCAAGTCACTAATTCGAAATATGGGTTGCAATGGTGGTGGAGACACAGTTTGGGGTGGAAGTGAAAACGTAGGATCCATTTGCTCATCTTTGAATTCGCGAAGGATAGAAGAAATTTGTTTCTTGTTAGTAGAGCAGTTGAGTCAAATTCAACATTTGTTCAAATGACACGAATTCGAACTGCAAATTCTCGCTTATCAAAGAGCGATTAAAACTGGAAAACACGCTATCAAATAATAGTAGGATCTATCATCTCGACAAGTCTTTAAATGGGAAACACAAGAGAAGCAATTATACGTTATCGAAAGGTTTAACAAACTAACAGATACCTAAAACAAGATATAAACTATTTAATTCATCGAATAAATTTTCGTTTTAAAAGCAAAAGAAATTTGAGTTAAAATTATGTTAAGCGGGCTTATACTGAACAGGTACACTATATAGAGTGTTGATGAAGAATTTAACAGTAGCAACGGAATGGAAATTATTCGAGCAGGTATTGAATTAACAAGAGATAAAACAGGGTAGTTAATTTAAGGAGAAAAGTAAACGTAACAATACAAAGACTACATACACTCACTTTTAAATTTTGTAGTTATTGTTTCGTATTTGTTAAAACAAACTATAGTGGAATAAAGTTGTGCAGTGCGCTTGCACCTCATAGAATAAACGCGTGCAAAAGTGGTTTTGTTAGGAAAATCGAGGACTCTTCTTTCGACCTAGTACTGGAACGGTTGTGCGCGACAAGCTATACACAATAAAGTATAGTGCTTGTAACAGTGCATTCAACTGACTCCCCCGGGGCATTACAGCAACATTGAAGAGGACTACACACCAAAGACAATATTGGTGAGTGAATTTACGCTTCTGTTTAATTTTACATGCATACAATTTTCGCATTTAAAGCTCGCGTTTTGTTATACCTTCGCAATACAGTCCACAAAAACTAATAAGACGCGCCAGCACATTATTCTAGTTAATTAATTACAATGATGTTAAAATTATAGGAAGTGTTCAATATTCAAGCATATATACTTGTCTATGAATATACTAATCTAACATGATACGATACACAACTAGCTCTCATAGATCTAGATGTAGAGACGATTTAATAATAATTTTAAATACTAATTTCTAGAATGTTTTAAATTTGAATTATACACTGAACTCACGAAATCTAAAAAGAGTAGTTTAAAATAACCCATCATTCACACTTTTTAACTAGAGTTTTGACTTTCAGGATGCCTTTATCACTGTAATGACTCCAAATGCTTTTAATTTCATGTTAGTACTTTTAGGTTGACGCATTAACTTTGTTAGTTATATCCTTTAGAAAATTTCGTTAGAATCACTGATAGTCTTACATGTCAGAGTCTGCAAAAATTATTGTTACTTTAAGCAGTCTCCCATTGAAAAATAAACTTAATTTTTTTCAGCTTTTTAATTAAATATAAAACCATAAACCCAACAATTATTTATGTTTATTATTGACATAAACATTTAAATACACGTAAATAAGATCAATCTATTATGACTATCGCCTTACACTTGCAGATCAATCTATGCCAACTCTTTCTCTAATTTCATCTGCAGTTTCTTTCATTGCCTTATGATATTTTGGTGAAACAGGTCTGTAATAATATGCTTGATAATCATTTCTTTCGCTCATTTTTGTCTTGATTTCATCCTCTAGTATCCTAAAATAGCTTGTTTATTATTAATAGGTATATTTGCTGTTTGATTACCTAATTTTAACTCTTTCACCTTCTTCAAAAACATAATGCAAATATTTTTCGTACTCTTGTTGTGGGTGTGGAGCAAAATATCGGGCAATGAAACGAGTTATTGGATGCTGTAATACATTTTACATGTATATTAGAACCAGATTAAGCAATACTTACCCGATAATATTCCCAGTGCTTGGGCACATAATCTTCTGGTATTTCAGAAAGAGTTGCAGGTCCAATGAATACGTTAGTATAGGCAGTAAGAAGCGCAAGGGGTATTACACCTACCATTACATAAAAATGAGTATAATCTTTAAATTTCTGCCATTGAAATCGCGATGGTTGAAGTGGAAAAACTCTGTGGTGATCTTCTGACATAAAGCGCTTTAATCCTGGAAAAAATGATAATATAAACATATTATAACGTATAAAAATATAAATACCCCAAGAATTCCCATTTTTAATTAACGAACGAGTAGCTAGCAGTTTTAAAGAACTCCAAATAGCCATAATTTCAGCATTTAACTGAAAACACCAAGATATTTATAGGTTATGTTATATAATTATAATCATTACATACTAGGATCAAATAACAGATGATTCTGACAGCTAATAATTAAAACAGATGCAGTTTCACGAAATATCCTTGATTACATATTAGGATAGAACTGCATTGTATTGAAAAAATTGATAAATATGCGCAAAACGTGGATTTTATATAAATCAAAATCACATAAAAACTTATTGGAATATATATTTAAGTTAAATACTAAACTACAAAGTTTTATAATATAATTTTATTTCTATATATTTCGGTATGTTGTACATACTTTTCTCAGCAGACAGAAATGCTTTAAAACCGTATTTTAATATTATCCTTTACTACTAGCAATAATAATATTTACATGTACTAATACCCCGATTTGTTAAAAGAAGATATGCCTTATTAGGTAATTTATCAGTTACAGAATAAATCATAACATCAGTATAAAATTCCTCTGAATTTTATAGATTCTTACCTTAATAAAATATCTCCTAAAAGCAGTTGATTATTTACCTTTATAAGATTTAAAAATAAAATACTTTATATGTTAATCAAAAAGTTTACTTTTCTAAAGTATAAAATTCACGCCAAACTGTTTTTCCTTCATATATAAAAATCAGATAATGTAAAGCGCTATCTCAAAGAAAATTGACTGCTTGCTACTCCCGTGTCTTCAAATAAGCTTACCTGCTATCTATCGTTTTATGCAGTCAGCTACTTGGATTCCACCTGCTTATAATTTAGTCTTAGTTTTTAAATTTTGTTGTCCATTTATTAACCATTCGATATCATTGAAATTTGTTCTTCAAAATAAAATTGAAACTACGCCAATTTGCTTTTAATATTATGCAAGGATAAATATTTACACAAACAAGCTAAAACCTACACCTTAGTAAAGCTAATTGATTTCGTTTAACAACAAGCAAACAGTGTAAACTTGTCGATTGACAGTTTTTCGTCTTTCTGTAGAAAATCAAAACATAAGACTTCTACAATAATTTTTATATTCAATATGACCAAATACTCAAGAAATATATATATATATATATATATATATATATATAAAGAATGAAGTTTACTGGCAAGTGACTCAATATTAGCCACAAGGGCATCCTGTCGACGCGTTTCGCCCTAATTGGAGCTCATCAGGACAGGAGTAGCAAAGATGTAATATGTAACACGAACACATTATGGGAAGTACAGCATCACCTAGCCCACAATTTGTGCCTTCGTGCTGTTTCACCTGACTTTGCAGGTTTTATCAACAGTCGGCACGGAGGAGATCCGGTTCAACTGCCTTTTTCCATAGCCAAAGATTATAATTATAAAGAATAAGTAAATTAATGAGTCTTAAAATAATATTAAAGAATGAAATTTAATGGCAAGTGACTCAATATTAGTAATATTGAGTCACTTGCCAATAAATTTCATTCTTTAATATTATTTTAAGACTCATTAAATTTAAATATTCTTTATAATTATAATGTTAAATATTACATCTTTGCTACTCCTGTCCTGATGAGCCCCAATTAGGGCGAAACGCGTCGACAGGATGCCCTTGTGGCTAATATTGAGTCACTTGCCAGTAAATTTCATTCTTTAATATTATTTTAAGACTCATTAAATTTACATATTCTTTATAATTATAATCTTTTGGCTATGGAAAAAGGCAGT
Organism: Platerodrilus igneus; assembly: GCA_036346225.1. Classification (NCBI taxonomy): domain Eukaryota; kingdom Metazoa; phylum Arthropoda; class Insecta; order Coleoptera; family Lycidae; genus Platerodrilus; species Platerodrilus igneus. The sequence goes on along the minus strand of JARFIW010000260.1, from coordinate 4,889,044 downwards.
TGAACCGGATCTCCTCCGTGCCGACTGTTGATAAAACCTGCAAAGTCAGGTGAAACAGCACGAAGGCACAAATTGTGAGCTAGGTGATGCTGTACTTCCCATAATGTGTTCGTGTTACATATTACATCTTTGCTACTCCTGTCCTGATGAGCCCCAATTAGGGCGAAACGCGTCGACAGGATGCCCTTGTGGCTAATATTGAGTCACTTGCCAGTAAACTTCATTCTTTGATATTACTTTAAGACTCATTAATTTACTTATTCTTTATAATTATAATCTTTGGCTATGGAAAAAGGCAGTTGAACCGGATCTCCTCCGTGCCGACTGTTGATAAAACCTGCAAAGTCAGGTGAAACAGCACGAAGGCACAAATTGTGGGCTAGGTGATGCTGTACTTCCCATAATGTGTTCGTGTTACATATTACATCTTTGCTACTCCTGTCCTGATGAGCCCCAATTAGGGCGAAACGCGTCGACAGGATGCCCTTGTGGCTAATATTGAGTCACTTGCCAGTAAACTTCATTCTTTGATATTACTTTAAGACTCATTAATTTACTTATTTTTATATATATATATATATATATATATATATATTGCTGTGTTTCCCTGTATTAGAATCGTGGCTCACGAATTGGGCGTCAAAGAATGCTGTGTTTCCCTGTATTAGAATCGAGCCTCACGAATTGGGCGTCAAGAATGCTGTGAAACCACCAAAATCCGGGAACTACGGTTTTCGAATCAAGCTCCACAGATTGGGCGTCAAGAATGCTGTGAAACCTACAAAAAGCTATTAACTTAACTAGTCCGTCATTTTCTTCTCTTAATCGCCTCTTTACTCCTTTCCGCCTCGGCTGCTCACCTAGTTAAAACTTTCCTCCTCAATCATAAAAAAAAACAAACACATTCCTATCACAAACACCAACGTTAACTCTATTTACATCAATATTCACAATACATTAAAATTTCAAAAATAAAATTCAGCATAAATTTCAGTATCAGAAAATTTCCAGATTAAATCTGTTATCATTTTAATGTGCATCCAGAATTAAAGTCCTTGTAGGATGCCTACTAATTACTATAACAATATATGCAGACCTGAGTCTGAGTACAAAGGGAGCATCTCCCACCCCTTTACGTTAATTAACCAGGTTCGTCTAATTGAGCTCAAAGACATACCCAAATTTTCATCATAATCCAGAACATAAATACTAAATACCCCTTTCTACTTAAACAAGAAAATGTCACCTTAAAATTAAAAATTTGTTGTTAGTACAATTTCACTACTGTCCATTTTAAGTAAATAAATTATAAAGTTATTCAACACACACCAAACATCAAAATCCAACAACAAAGCATAAGTTACCTGAAGGTTAATGCACTCGGGCTCCAATGTACATCGTCCTCTGTTAATCACACCATTCCAACTGGGTTATGTTTACGTCCTCGGATTACTGGTCGCTTTTAAACATTTTCTCTACACCACCATTCATCTAAAGTTGTTTCAGTGCTTTTCCGGAACTCATTTGTGTATATCTGAAGCTTGTTTTGTGGATCCAGACACGTTTACGAATCATTTAATTATTAACACCCCCGAAAAATAGCAAAGAAATTCATACTTCTTTCACCAATATACGCCAAAACTGCCTACTTTTGTGTATTCATTTGTCGTTGCAAATTTGACTAATTGGTACAGTGATACTAGACTTTATTACCTTGTATCTTCTTTTCTAAGTGCACTAAATTACATTCATTGTAGCACGTAAAAAAAACAAACTGTTTTAAATCACCAAAATATACGAGCAAACTGTTTAAATTATTTAATCAAAATCGGAATACTAAAAAGCACTGTTTAACGCATTGAATCAAGTCGAAAATCTAAGAGAGCTAAACTCATATTAACCCGGGTATATATAGCGGTTAGCCTGTCTGTCGGTCTTGTCCCCAAAACGGACAATTTCCAGAATTTCGTATACTATGTTCCCATCTCGCCCGCCTGTGCGTCGGTTCTTATTAAATTTGCACTCGCACCAGTTAAATCTCAGAAATTTTGACACGGCTCGCAACGTCTGGAAATAACTAATTAATTTTTATACAGAAATGTTATTTTTACCTCTCAAGTTTGCCTTTTACTTTCAACCAATCGCAACCCAGTGACGTTGCTCCACTCACGCCTTTTACTATATGTGTCTCGGTCTTGCGCATATTATCTGTCTCTATCTACCCTGTTCTTATTGGTGCAAATTGATATTCTTTATTATCGATTATTTCAGTCCATGTGGACTGTGAAATAACCCACCTTATTAGCATTTCCCGTAACTATTAAGCTACGGTTTCTCCAGCATTCTCTGTAACCATTAATTATCTGCAAATTTTACGCAGGTGTTCAAACATAATACTTCTACGATCTGAATATTATTGGGTTTTTTTACTAGCTTTTATAGATATTATATGTTACTAATGGTCTAATTAACTCCAATTAAAATAATACCCTTTAATTTTTAGTGACTCCTAATCAAATATTCATTATTTTCTGTACATTTTGTTTAATACCGGTTACTTAAAATTGAGTTAATTAATATAAATTTTGCACGTAATTTCCATTTGTTTCTTTACTCGGAATAATTAAATTACACGTAGAGCATTTTAATACTGCATCCTTTTTTTTTATAGCAAGCGTCTTGTAAATGATTTAAATCTCTTATTTTTAATGAAACGAATGAATTTTTATTCTTCACGGTTTTTTAATAACGCGTACCTTTTCCCAAAGCTTCTACACGGTGATTAAAATTATTTGATGTGATTATTTAATTTTCTACCCTGGTTTAAATATGAGTAATATATATTGCCGTGGTACAGGGATTAAGCTCTTAAATTGAGTCCCAGCGTTGGGCCAACATAAAATTTTCTGAAACAATAATAAAAAAAATTTGTTACACTACCTTTTTGGAACGCCTCCTTATTTCTGCACATCCTGGCTAGCTCAGCAATCGGCTTCTTCTTTTTCATCCTAAGTACATTTCTCTCTCACAAACACAGTCAAATGAAATTACCACTCAAATAATGCAATAAAACATACAACCTTTTTATTTACACATATTAACAAGTTTCCATTATTAAGAAGATATTTTGTAACGTCTCCCTTTGTTTGATATCGGTTGTTTTATTTGTATTGGTGACAAATAAACACCTAAAACGAGTACCTACAGTTTTAGTATAAAAATAAGCTCTTGAGCCTATTTCTCTTTCTTTTATGATAATCTTGCAACCGAGCATTTCTAACAGATACTCATTACCCTTATTAAACACGGTAGGGGATACTTCTAACACCTGAAATTTTTTCAGAATTAAAATTTTTAAAAAGCTTTACCCTGACTTCCAGTACTTGTTCGTGAGCCACTTACAAACTTTTACCTAACTGTATTCAACCTTATTTAAATAAAATAATAAGTCTTTACAAACAACTTCTTTACTAGGATGTAACAACAAAATACACCACGGATCTATTTTTTATGTATACCTAATTTCCTAACTAAAAACTCTTAACCTAGTTATTTTGTATACTACAGACATGTATGTCATAAATCGCCTTAAGGTTCAATTTAACATCAAAATTACTTACATTACATGCGCCGCTTTCTTGCTACCAGCGTTGCGTATAAGATCAGGTGCAAATTCCAGAGTCTGGGTCAGCGTCCTGGTTGACGTGTGTCGCCGTTGTTGGAAATACACTCGCGGTATTTAGGTAGTTTATTGTCCTCGCACGAAACACTTTCACTTTCTGTGCTAAAAACGTAAATAGTGGCTATACCAACAACTACCTGCTACAGTCGCACCGCAGTGTTGCTTTGTCGGGCTAACGATATTTAGTTGAGTTTATAAATATCTTCACTTTCGTACATTGAAAGTGAAAAGACTGGGACCCTTGGATGTTTTACAATCAGTGCCGCTCTCCAATCTAATTTAGTGCAATCAGTTTAGCTGGACCGTCAATCGCGCCCACAATTTATTTAACCAGTTACACTTGGGATGATAAATCGCTTAAAATTGGAAATGAATCGTTCTCGATGCGGTCAACAAAAATATTAAGTACACTTTGTATTTAATCGAGACTTACCTCGATTTAAAAGCTTTTTTCTTCTTTCTAATATTATAGTAATCAATGATTACTAGCGAATGGTTTCGCACTACCCTATCTGAGACTCAAAAATAAAAATAATAATCTTAAACTGAATACACGCTGGTATTTATCAATTTTCGGTTCTTTGTTAAGCTTTCTGGAGCTTTAAAGTGTTCATAAAGAACTTCGGGGTATTCTTAACCTATTAATTTTCTTTCAAATGCACCCTTATTGATGGGTTAAGGTCTAGTTTCCTACATAATATCTTACTATTCCTTCCTTATTTACAAACTACGTTTAAATTTAACCTACTTAAACATGCTGGCCATAAATTTATGCAAATATTTATTACTATTAACTAACGTAATTTAACTTCCCCTCACGTGGACTTGTTATCAAATTACTCTAAAAATCGTGATTTACAAAACTTCCTGAATAGACTTTTGATTAGTTATTTAATTAAGCGGTAAAACCCCTATGTGTTGATAAAAAGATGGCGGGCTATTCCAATCTGGTGATGCCTTAGCATATTTATTGCCGGTGACTATAAATCATAAGCACCACATTGCCGTGCGGTTCCATGTGGTCGGGCCACAGATTCCGAAAAAGCAATTAAGTAGAAGGAATATGTCAAAGGACAAGAACATCTCTTGGTGCTACTTCCAAAATGTCCGAGGCATTAGAAGTAAACTTATTCCTTTCTTTGCAGCTGTCCACGACTGTGAATATGATATTATTGCATCAGTGGAGACGTGGCTAACTGTTGATATAATGAATTCAGAAATTTTTCCTAAGCAGTATGTTGTATATAGATCAGATCGTAACTATCATGACACTGGTCTCACACGTGGTGGTGGATTTTTGCTTGCCATTCTTACAATTTAAAAGTTAAAGTTACAATCCCGCAAGCGCGAAATTACGTAACGCACCGGCAGATGGTAACCCTTATCTTGGTTACAGATTTTAGCGCGCCCATCTGTTAATGACGTCACACAATAAGCAAATTTAATTGCGCAATTACGGAATAAATAAATGTTCGAAATGCAGTATAACAATAAGGTACTCACATAAGTAGGTCCAGCTTTCCACGAAGTACGCCAAGGATGGCGTCCCACAGGATAGCGTCCTTCAGGATAGCTGGAGTCCCCTTTAAGATAATTAACGGAGGGTACGCCTAGCGTCCTTCCAAAGCGCTCCGACTAGCTACGCGGTTATGGACTCCGAGGACTCGTTCGTCTAGGGTCGTGGGCTGCTCCAAGGTCGTATCCAAATTCCTATATGTAGCGGAACGATAAGGAACAGATTTATCAGGTAAAGACAAACAAAGATAAGCAAGGGAAATCTACATAATAAAAATAAAGATACGATACCAAGCACGACAACTGCACTCCTCGAAGTTCAAAAGCAAACAGCAACATTACAGAGTCCCCCGGAAACTTTTCCCACTTTTTCTCCGCCACTCGCATCGCGCGATCTGGCGCAAACGCACTCTGACGTGACGGAAATACACACCAAGTCTTTTGAATTTGTGGCGCGAAATTCCCGCACATCAAAATTAAGCTAAGGAGTGTTTAGTGCCAATTTGGCACGTAACACCATAAGGAATTGTTATTCATCACAGCGTCTAGACTTAACTGTTATTAAGTGCAATTTGCCTGGTATTGATATTTCTTACATTTAAGAGTGCATAATTACCAAACCGCAAGCGCGGTTTATTAGACACCACCGGCAGTTGGTAGCGCTAATCTTATACAGATTTTGGCGCGCCCATCTGTCAATGACGTCACCAATACACAAGTTAAATTGCGCAATTACGCCATATATAAATTTAATTAGAAAGCAATTATGACTATAATGTACTCACATAAACAGGTCCAGATTTCCAAGAAGTACGCCATGCGTCCTTAAAGATAGCTGGACTAAATCTCAGGGCTCCATTCCGGAGTGTGTAAAGATGGTGCTCCGGCGTGGACTGCTAGCGGGGCACGGCCTCCAATTAGTTCTCCGGGTCGTGCAGTACGGTTCGCCCTAGGCGGCTTTCAAATTTCTTCTACCTATGTAGGGAAAGACGGGAACATGGTATAAGGGCGACAAACAAAGATAATCAGGCAAGGATATCTACATAAATAAAGATAAGGCACGATACGATACCTAACACGACCACACTTCTTGAAGTCCCAGGCAAAAAAGCCAAGTTATCGAGTCTCACGGAAACCTCTCCTTTATTTGTCCCTACTCCACTCGAGTCGCGCGATCTGGCGCAAACGCACTGTGACGTGACGGAAATACGCGCACCGAGTCTTTTGAAACTTCCGCACATCAAAATTAACCTAAAAAAATGTGTAAGTGCCAATTTATTGGCACGTAACAATCGCCACAAAACCACAAAAAAAAACTTAAAAAAAGAAAAAGTCTGTTAGCACAGTAACAGCTTAAAATCTAAGTCCTAACTACCCTATATAAAACCTAACTTAAAACCTACAAAATGTTTATATAAGGCGCCACCTGGTTTTTCGACCGATAACACGTCTACCGAAGTACCAGGAAACGGAAAATGTAGCCCCATTGTTTTTGACTACACTAATAATCGACAGCACAAATTGGTCGGGGAGCATGAAACACTACTTAAATTAAAACCGATGCGACAAGTCGACTAACCTATCTAAACTAAAGCTAACATTAAAGTTCTTACGTGCAAACACGCATGAGCGTTGCATCAAAACTGTTCTTTGTTGGCAAAAAGTGCCCAGATTTAAAAATGTTCCTGAGAGTGCGTTAGTCTACACTCTAGCAAATTTTTGTTACTGGTACTTTGGTTTACTAACGATACACATTAAAACTTGTCCATGACATGATTGTGAATCAACAAATTTACCAAAAGTACCACCCTACTAGATCCTTATATGGCTATCCTAACAAATTACATTTCTTTTTATTCAGGTTAGCTTTTTCACTTAAATTTCAAGAAAAATAATTCCCACGTCTGGTCATAGATACCACACGTTAGAAAGATAAAAAGATAAGACAAGATCTCAAATTGTTGTTAAAGATAATAGATAAGATAACGATATTAAGCTTAAATTGTTATCATCAAAGGTAATAGATAAGATAACGATATTAAGCTTTAGTTATTGTTTGAGATACCAGGTAAGATAACGCGATATTAAGCTAAAGTTATTATTAGAGATAGTAGGTAAGGTAACGCGACATTAAACAAAAGTTATTACTAAATATAATCGGTAAGATAACGTGAAATTATCTCGAAGTTATTACTAATGGTAGTCGGTAAGATAACGATATTAAACTAAAGTTATTACTAAAGGTAATCGGTAAGATAACGATATTAAAACTAAGGGTATTATCTAAGATAATAAATAAGATAAAGATATTAACTTAATCATTACCAAAGATAATAGATAAAGATAATAGAGTGGCTCCGTGGAGCCGTTAAATAGGGATTTTCTCGTACCCTCTAAAAAGAGCGACCTGTGAAGCAGGCCCGTTTACAAGAAACGGCACGAGGGACCGGCAAAGACATTTGGGTGCATCCCTGCACCCGGTGTTAATCGATATCGGTGATATAATCACCCGATACCCACACGATATATATCGACATATATATATATATATATATATATATATATATACACACACACATCCACTCACACATTCACACACTTATACATACCTTCACTGCCAGAGCCCATGCGCTGACAGCGGCACCGCATGACCTCGCGAAAGATTCCCAGAGACGGGGTCCAGGTGTCTGTGAAAACCTCCCGCGCAACCACACGGTGACTAACGGAAATGAAAAGGCAGAGAAATAGGAATGGTGGAAAGAGGGAGGTGGTTATTTGGAATGCATAAGAAGCACTTCCAGGTAGAAGAAAGTAGAGGAAGGGCTCGCATTGAGCAAAAGAGACAGAAAAAGGTGGATAGCAAAGCGCTACTCAACCAGCCAATGTGGTCAGTAGCTCGGAGTTAGGGAACATCATTCTTATGTGGCAGACGGGTGTTCCGGGACAAGAACAGGTCCACCGAAAGTAGAATAAGGCATAAACGGAGACAGCGGGATATGAAAAAGTAGAGTTTTTGGACAAGCGTCCGAGAGAAGGTAGAGAGTTGTCCCTATTTAAACACAGCGCAGTCTGAAGGACCACCTGCGATATTAATCCGACAAGATAAGGTAACATACGTTAACAATTCACTAGACTCTTAAGAGAACTAGTACGATCATTCTCCTAACGAGTGCATCCACTACGATAAGAAAATCAGACAAAAGTTGACACAACAACTTAAAAGTATCAATACAGATACATTCACACAAAAACAAACTGTTTTAAGGTAGTTTTTTTAAAACGGTAGCACCCTAAACACACAAAAATGCCCAAATATAAGCAGTTAAATACAGGTACACTGTCCCAATATGCTAAAACAACCGAGAATTTAATAAGATATCAATAAGAAGCAATAGCGTCTCACCACAAAGTTCAACAAAAAACAATAAAAAAAAAAGTTTATAAGTTATGTTGATTTGGTAGAAAAAGAAAGAAATAATGATGTAGTATAATGTGGGCGACTGTAATAATTCAGAGGAAAAACACATGGAATAGACAATCCTAGTTTTTGCAAATGCGAATATGAACTATTTTTTACAATGGCATAGGTCGCGACTCCTATGTGGGCCCAAAGAAAAAAATCATCCACTCAACATCAGCTAAAACCAATCATAAAAATTCAATGAGTTATTGCAACCAAAGTTACGACAATTACCACACAAAATTAAATGACGTAAGATAAACACTAAAAACCAAATAATATGCTGTAGGAAAAGTTTGAGGATTAATTAAATGAAATGAGAGAGTTATATTGGGGTGTAGAGAATAAAATGATATACAAGTAACGATACGATCAAAGAAAAGTCAACCAGAAGCAAAAGGTTTAAGGTAAATGAGTTAAACGTATAAAAGGTAAGTGTATAAGAGAAAGAATAAGTAATTAAAGATACTAATTGATGGTGAGAACAGAAAAATATTAGGTAAATCGTAAGGGGAATGGAACGTGAAAAACTTAATTAGCATTTGGGTCGGCAGAGAATGGCTTAAGGTCTTTAATATGCCACCTGCCTTGGCGTTTTCCTTCAGCATCCTGAAGTTCGTAGATAAGGGGACTAATGACACGAACGACCTTACAAAGAATGAATTTAGTGGCTAATTTTGAAGAAAATTTCTTAGATGCATCCGATAAGACATAATTCTTTTTCCAAACTTGTTCGCCCAAGGCGAAGGAAATATTTCGTTTACGTAAGTTATAGTGGTCCTTACTCTTTTCGTAAGCTTTTAACAAATTTTTTCTAACGTCGTTAAAGATAGAAGGTAATGATTGTTGGTGTTTGTCCCAGCGTACTTTATCGTAAATTCAATTACGTTAGTATCGTCTGGCACTAAACCATAATAACTCCCATCGATTGGGGTATATCTTCCAAAAACAAGAAATGACGGAGTGAATTGGGTTGCTTCGTATTTAGATGTACGCAAAGCTTGAGCAATTTTAAAAATATGTTCATCCCATGTAGTATGGTTGAATCAATATAAGAAGAAATAGCGGTAACTAAAACTCTATTTACTCTTTCGGTAGGGTTCACTTGGGGATGGTATTTTGCGTTAAACCAAATTTTTTGTACTTTGTAGCTTTTGACGAAATTCTGAAAATCTTTAGAGATAAATTGTGCCCCATTGTCCCAAAAGATAATCTGAGGGACACCAAACATAAGAAATACATTTTGTTCTAGGAATTTAATTATAGCTGCAGATGTAGCTTTACGTAAGGGTTGTACCATAACAAATTTAGAAAACCAATCGGTGACAACTAAAAGATATTGGTTACCTTTTTTCGATCGGGGGAGAGGTCCTAATAAGTCAAGCGATATTAATTGAAAGGGATAAGATACACGTTTAAAGTTACCCATTAAACCAGGGCGAGCGTCTTGTGAACTCTTATGAGAACCACAAATTTTACAGTTCTTAATATAGCGACAAACAGATTGCTTTAGTGTGGGCCAGTAATATAATTCAGATATTTTAGCGAGAGTTTTTGTAACACCAAGGTGCGCAGCAATGGGATCATCGTGACATAATTTAAGCACCTCACTGCGGTTAGCTGTAGACACGACAAGTTTCCATTCAGGAATATTAGATATTTTATGTGGAGAAGAAGATACAAATTTATATAGTCTATTATTAGTTACGCGAAAGGTAGCAAATTTATCGGGAGTGTCAGAAACTTTTTGAATCATATTAAGATACCAGGTATCAGGAATTAAATTTGGAATGTTAAGACAGATAACATCACGAGATAAGGCATCAGGTACGATATTTAATTTGCCAGGCCTATGCCTAACGTCAAAAGTGAATTGAGAGATACGCAAGTTCCATCTTGCCAAACGACCTGCGGGTTGTTTTAAGTTATTAAGCCAAGTGAGGGCTGCACAATCAGTGATTACGGTAAAATGTGTACCTTCAACATATCCTCTAAATTTCTCGATGCTAAAGATAACGCCCAATAATTCTCGTTCGGTAGCTGAGTATTTTTATTCGGCAGAAGTTAAGGCGCGACTTGCATAGGCGATTGGATGCTCTAAACCATTGCTTACCTGAAACAACATTGCACTTAAACCAGTAAGTAAGGCATCGGTTTGTATATAAAATTTTTCATCAAAATTTGGTGAGATTAAGATAGATGCTGAAGTGATTAATGTTTTAATTTGTTCGAAAGCCTGTTGAGATTCTAAATTCCACTCGATAGTTTGGGATTTATTTTTATTTTTAATTAAAGCGGTAATGGGTGCAGATATAGTTAAAAGGTTGGGTAGAAAGATGCAATAGTAGCTAATCATTCCAATTAAACGTTTGATTTCGGTAACAGTTTTAGGTGTTTTGAATTTAGTAATAGCGTCGACTTTAGCAGGACCTGCTCGTAGGCCAGTTCCATCGATAATAAAACTAAAAAATGTAAGGGACGAACAACAAAATTGACACTTTTCCCAGTTTATCTTAAAACCTGCTGCGTTTAAGCATTCTGCAACCTCATTTAATGTGGCGATATGTTCATCAAAGGAACTTGAGATAACTAAAATATCATCCAAAAATACAAAGGCACGTTCCTGATGTAAGATAGGACCTAACGTTTGATCCATAGTACGTTGTAGGGTTTGTGGTGCGTTACAGAGACCAAATGGCAAAAAATAATATTCGAAAAGACCTCGGCCTGGAACACAAAAAACAGTTTTTTGACGAGAAGATAGGTCGAGAGGTATCTGATAAAAAGCTTGTCTAAGATTGATAGATGAGATAAATTTTGCGTTTCGAAGCCGGCTTAAAATAGAGTCAGTTCTAGGTAGAGGGTAGGCGTCAGAAACAGTCACAGAATTCAACTTTCTGCCATCAAAACAAACACGCCATTCGTCATTCTTCTTACGAACTAATAATACGGGAGACGTCCAGGGTTAATTTGAGGGAGAGATAACACCAGATTCTAACATTTTATCTATTTCAGCATGCAAATGCTTTTGTAATGCAGGCGATAAGGGATATTGACGTTGCTTAAAAGGGAGGGCATCACCTGTAGAGATAACATGTGTTACAGTAGTAACGCAACTAAGTTCAGAGGTATTAAGTTTACGAAATTTGTCGATTGTAGCGTTAAGAATTACATTTTGGAAATCAGTAAGAGAAATTTTGTTAGATATTCCTGTAGATGCACAGGAATTTGTTTTAAGAGAAGTTTGCCATGAAAAATCCTGGAAATAAAGCAACAGATTAAAAAGTTTACAAAAATCCACACCTTGTAGAAAAGGATAAGCTAATGCAGGGACAATCAAAAATAAAACGTCACGTTCAAGTGATTCTACTCGAATTTTTAATTTAAGGGAACCCCTTACATATATTTGATTATCGTCAGCTAAATTTATGGAAGTTTTTTCGGGAACAATTCGAATTTTAATATTTTGTTTAGATAATTAATGTAAACCTTCGTTATTTATAAGGGAGCATGGGGAACCTGTGTCCAATAAAGCAATTACATTTAAGGAACCAATCGAAATGGGTAAGTGTGGACGATTATCAAAGGTTTCTTAACAAGTTGCAAAGCGGCAGACTTTTTATGGTAAAAGGAATTAACGGTTTGTAGCCAATTAGACCATTCAGACGGTGTAGTATAACATAATTCTTCTAATGAAGGTAAGACATTTTGAACATTGACAGTAGCGATATTATTGTTAGATAAATTTAATAACGGTACAGCGTTAGAGGTAGTTTTATGGTTTAATTTTATTGACGTCTGGGTCCGTTGAATGATTGGTGTTGAGGACGATTTTGATTCCTTGAGATATTCACGCCCTGAGTTGGAATATCTCGACGAGAGTTTCCCGATACATTAGGATTACAATTCGTGCAGTTAGATTTATAAGTATTTACGCGACCACAACCATAACAAAAAATATTTTTGGGGTATGTGCAGACATTATAGTTATGTCTACTTCTCTTACAGTTCCAACAGGTAACTGAGTTATTTGTTACGGTAGAAGGAACATTAAGGGTAGTTACTTTATGGGAAGCTCGAACTTGACAAGCTAAATCTGGTTCTAAAAGGCCAGATTGTTTTTCTGGGGGAGGACGGTATTTATCAATTCTTAACTTTACCTTCTGAAGAGAACGACATAAATCTTTAAAGTGGGCTAAGGAAGAAGTGTGTTGTAAGGCTAGACGTTCAGAGAAATAAGGATTTAAATTTCTAAGTAACTGATCGATAATTTCAGATTCTGAGGGTTTATTATCAAGTCTGCTATATAAGGCTTCTAATGAGGTAATGAAGGAGACAACATTTTCGTCAGGTCCTTGGGTTCGATTTCGTATCTCGTTCCAAAGGTCGGTAATATAACCATGCGGAAGAAAATCTCGTTTTAAGCACGCAACTAACTTCTCCCAGGTAGAAATTTGATCTCGAATGTTTCGGTACCAGATTAACGCGGAGTCGGAAAACAATTCACCTGCTGAAACAAATAAATCCTGATCGGTACACTGGCGAGAAATTTTAAAATCATTAATTCTGTCAAGGAAAGACAATAAGGAGACTTGCGCATCAAACCCTTGAAAAGTTAGACCCCATTTGTAAACAGGTATGGATTTTCCTACTGGTTGAGATTGGGCAAGTACGAGATTTGAAAACGGTAACGATATATCTGCGTCTGCGTTTGGATTGAGTCTCTCAAGAACAATTCCTTCAAGTAGTAATATTTCTGACAAAAAATTTTGTTTAGCTAGGTTTGCTTGTTCATCGTCATATAAGGACAATAATTCTATGCGCTGTTTGACATGGATTATTCTCGAAACCAAGCGTCTTAGCTCGATATCACTGGGGCCAGGATCTATTCTATTTATTATACCAGTTATATCATCTAAAGACAGTTTAATTTCAGATACGTTATGAGGCCAATCGGAAACAGTTTTCTTTAAAATGGGGACGCTTTTCGTTTCCTGGGCTAAAATGGCTCTAAGTTGTGATCGTCTATCATTTTGATTAGGGGCAGGGGTAATGTTTCTACACTCAATCTCGTAAATGAGCTCCAAGGACTTAAGGTGTGAAATATTCATCTTGAATTTATATTTGAGACACGATATATATATATATATATATATATATATATATATATATATATAAGATATACAATACTGAGGTAATTCAGAAGGTAATAAACGGTAGAGCTACTTCAAGTCAGTACGGTAAAGATATTTAAGGGTAAAAACTTCCTATAAAAAGCATTCGTAAGGTATAATATTCAAATTTAATCACGCTAAGTATCCAAAACACTAAAGAAACACGTTTAGAACTATACGAGGGCAAGATTAGTGTTTCCTAAAAGAAACACATCATTGATAAACTACAAAAAGACACTCCAAATTATAAAAACACGTAGGTAATGTGTTATTTACCAAATGCAACAACCCGTAGTTTAACGTTTCTTAAAAAGATATTGAAAAAGGGCAATTTATTTCGTTAAGTGCTTTTAAACACAAGGTTTTCTTGTAAAGGTAATTCGAAATATCATTAATTAAACAGGTAAATTACTAAGACACTTTTTTTTAGTGTAAACACACAAGATAATTTATGTACGGTTTTTTTTTAAACAGCAAGGGTTATGTTTTAATTTGATATAAAGTAGATAGTTTCATAGTAAACCGTGTTTAAGACATGCAATTATTTGAATGCTTATTTATTATTTAAATATACTTACGTGTAAAAAGTAGGGTCAAAGGATTGATCTTTGCTAGAAACTTATTTATGCATCCAAAAACAAACTAATCACACATTTAAAATAATTTAAGTTATAAATGACACTGCATTTAAAATTTTTAGAAAATTAGTTATAATTATTTTAATAAACAATTTCCGGACAAACGTTATACATTGTAATCAGTTGACATGTCATTTCAGAAAAATCTCTGGGGAATTTACAAGATATCAACCTGAAATTTAAAATCCACAGATATATTAGAGAACATAGATAATGACGTTTATTAATTTTTTTTAAATGAAAAAGCTTTTTAAATAACATTAGTTAATATATTCTATAGTCATAAAAGGAATCATACCTCCTAAAAACACGTTGGACGGCAATTCTTACATTTAAAAGTTCATAATTACCAAACCGCAAGCGCGGTTTACTAGACACCACCGGCAGTTGGTAGCGCTAATCTTATACAGATTTTAGCGCGCCCATCTGTCAATGACGTCACCAATACACAAGTTAAATTGCGCAATTACGCCATATATAAATTTAATTAGGAAGCAATTATGACTATAATGTACTCACATAAACAGGTCCAGATTTCCAAGAAGTACGCCAAGCGTCCTTAAAGATAGCTGGACTAAATCTCAGGGGTCCATTCCGGAGTGTGTAAAGATGGTGCTCCGGCGTGGACTGCTAGCGGGGCATGGCCTCCAATTAGTTCTCCGGGTCGTGCAGTACGGTTCGCCCTAGGCGGCTTTGAAATTTCTTCTACCTATGTAGGGAAAGACGGGAATATGGTATAAGGGTGACAAACAAAGATAATCAGGCAAGGATATCTATATAAATAAAGATAAGGCACGATACGATACCTAACACGACCACACTTCTTGAAGTACCAGGCAAAAAAGCCACGTTATCGAGTCTCACGGAAAATTCTCCCCTATTTGTCCCTACTCCATTCGCGTCGCGCGATCTGGCGCAAACGCACTGTGACGTGACGGAAATACGCGCACCGAGTCTTTTGAATTTATGGCGCGAAACTTCCGCACATCAAAATTAACCTAAAAAAATGTTTAAGTGCCAATTTATTGGCACGTAACATATTGTCGGATGTAAATGCAATATTAAGTTTAAATCTGTTTACATTTTTGTAATTTACATTCCACCGTCTATACCTATTCTCATGCTGGAAATGTTACTGGAATACTTAGAGAAATATGCCTTGCATCAAATTTTGATTTTTGGTGATTTTAATGTACCATTTTATAATAGTAAATGTTACAAAGATGATAAAGCACGGTTACTTCAGAATTTTGAGCGATTTCTAGATGTGGTACAATACAACGGTATTGTTAATAGTAAAAGTATATTACTAGATTTAATTTTTTCTAACATTTTTTGTGATATTACTAAAGATCAGTCATCCTTGATTAAACCTGATTGCTACCATCCACCTCTCCAGATTCATCTAGCTGCTACACTATCAAGTAGTAAATTCCCCCTTGGAGATGCTAAAACATATAATTTTAGGAAAGCCGATTATCTGAATTTGTATCAAGCTTTACTAATGACTAATTGGTCCTTTCTTGATAATTCTGTTAGCTCGAATGATGCCTGTAATGCATTCTATGATACATTATTGGGTCTGCTTGATAAATAAGTCCCTTTATATAAACCCAATAGGCATAACTTTCCAAAATGGTTCACACCAGAAATTATTAGTCTAATTAGATAGAAAAATACTGCTTTCAGAAAGTATAAACGCTGGGGTACTGTTTATTATTCCTTTGAATTTAAGAGGTTACGTGCTTTGTCCAAAAGTCTGATCCTGAAGTCGTATAGTAATTATGTCCAATTAATGGAGCATAAACTTAGGGATGATCCTAAATCATTTTGGTCCTTTATTTGTACTAAACGTGCTAAATCCCGTATACCAGCCAAGTTATTCTATGAAGATCATTTTTATGATACCCCTGAGTCAATTGTTGAAGCTTTTAGAAGTTATTTCAGCAGTGTTTATATACCTCGTGTAAACCCGTATATCATAGGTTGTGAGGGTGTAAATGCAAGGACTGACTTAAATTTGAATTTAAAAGATATTTCTGCTTCTGAGGGCGAACTTTGCATGCGTAAATTAAAGAACACATTCACATCAGAAAATGATCAAATTCCTTCTTTTCTGATTAGAGATTGTGCAGGAGTGTTAGCTTACCCGTTATCATTAATCTACAATTTATCACTTAAAACTTCTTCTTTTCCTGCAAAATGGAAATCTTTAATTTGTACAGTTCTGAAAAAAAGTGACTCAGCGTGTATTAAAAATTACCATCCTATATCTATTTTATCCAACTTTTGCAAAGTTTTTGAGATGATCCTTTTCATTCATATTTTTTCAGCCGTTAAATATACCATTTCCCTATCTCAGCATGAATTTTTTTTCTAAGAGGTCGACAACTAATCTGTTACATATTACACAACTCATCTCTGAAACTTTGGATGCTAATGGACAGATAGATGTAATATACACCGATATATCTAAGGCTTTTGACCATATCAATCACTCTATCTTGTTATCCAAATTATATTCCTTTGGGTTCAGTTCTATGCTAATAAAATTTTTTGGCTCTTATTTAGAAGAACGTATCCAGTATGTAACTTATAATGGTTTTAAATCTAAATCTTTTTTTGCAAGTTCGGGTGTTCCGCAAGGTTCCAACCTGGGACCCCTCTTATTTCTTATTTTTTTTAATGATGTGGTTGAGAATATCAGCTGTGGTAAACTACTATATGCTGATGATCTGAAACTGTTTTTACAGATTCGCTCGCTAGAGGATTGTCATAAATTACAAGTACAGTTGCAACAGTTAACTGTTTGGTGCAACAGTAATATGTTAAATCTTAACCCTAATAAATGCCATGTTGTTACATATACCAGAAAAATAAAATCTACTGTTTTCACATACTGCATTGAATCACATATTCTACAGAGGAATTATAAGACTAGTGATCTTGGAGTTTTATTTGACTCGTCATTTACATTTACCACTCATATCAACAAAACTGTTAGTGGATCTTTCAAGATATTAGGGTTTATTATAAGACATTGCAAAAATTTTTCAAGTATTGAGGTTTTGAAAATCTTATATCTAACACTAGTCCGGTCTAAACTAGAATATTGCTGCATTATTTGGTCTCCACTTTATGAGTGCCACAAAGCACTGATTGAGTCTGTCCAGAGGAAATTTCTTAAGTTTCTTATTGGAAAGCTGAAGGCATATATCCTGTACAAGGTTATAGTCAAGATTTGCTTTTGAATAAGTTTCAGTTATCCTCCTTGGATACATGTAGAAAAGTTATAGGACTGACTTTTCTTTATAATTTACTCCATGATAAAATTGATTCAGCTGAACTTGTCTCCTTCATCAAATATCATGCATCCCGAACAGTATTTAGACATTCTCGCACGTTTTACGTATCTACTACTAGAACAAATTTACTTTGTAAATCGCCTATATACGTGATGTGTTCTAGTTTTAATAGTATTAGTCATAGTTGTAATATAAATTTTAATTCATTAAATTATATTTTAGAAGTGTTTAATTTGTTAAAGTAGGATTGCATGCGTATAATTTTATTTTTTTTTTATTGTTTCCTGTAATTGGGTTCTTACCTGTTCGAAATGTATAAATAAATAAATAAATTCACTCGTTGACTAATTCAGTAACACTAATTCGCTGTCGAAATTGCCAGAACACATATCTTGCAGCACGACACTGAACAGAGTTTAATTTGTCTGTTAAATACTGAATTTGGAGGTTCCATATTATAGCATAGTATTCTAAAATTGGACGGATTAACGTCAAATATACATGGCCTCTTACCGAAAGAGGAGCTTTACGCAGACAAAACATTTCTAGATGTAAACTTAAGGTACTGTCTGTTATTTGTATTTCCTTATCTTCATCAGGTATTTGTTTAGAATTAGAAGAACTGTGCAAGTGTGTTTGTGATGGTTTGTTATCATATCTCAAGTGGGCAGTTGCAGGTGTGGAAATGTTATTATTAATATTAAAAGCAGTGAATCTACTCAAGTGTAGGGTTTTTGCGTTTTGCGTTTGTTCTCTAAACGTTTTTTTGTTTTGTGTTTGTTCTTTCAATGTGGTGGCTGATGGATGGTGATCAGAATGCAGATCTGGTTTTGTTAACTTATATCCAGCTGTAAGCAATCTGATTAGTTCTATATTAGAGTCCTTAAGGTTTTTGACTTCTAAATTTAAATTTACGATTTCTTGCAGTAGGCCCTAAATTTTTAATTCAACAACATTTTCCAAAACGATTTTAAACCTGTTGTTTTGTAGAAATTCCATATCATCGACTGTATTACACTTTGAGATAGTGCATGGTTCTTCACTTATACTATTCTGCTGTGTGCAATTATTACATAGATATTTTTTAGTACCATCTGCACTTTCTATAGTGGTGCCTTGTCTGTTACTGCATACAGGATGAGCTCTTTCTTCACAGTTAGCACATTCCACGAATTTTATCACAACCCTTTTACAATAAAAGCAAATTTTCTGTATAGCTAGTTTGATGCAACTTCATTGGCGGCCATCATTACTTTTTAAAGTTTTTTTTCACTAGAAAAGCACTAGTGGCTTTAAAAACAAAAAGAAAAAACTAAATTGTATATATAAAAACTTAAAATCTTTGAAAATAGTTAAAATTTTTTAAGGCAAATGATTGATATGTCAAATTGATATATGGTTTAATATAACCCAGGACGAAAACACGCGCTCGCGGGTGATTGACATGTGACCAAGTACTATGATGACTTGCTGGTGCATGCTTTGCATCCAACATGTTAGTAGCCTCAATTTTAGCAGTAGTCATGTACACAATGGAGCACCTTAGGGTGGAGCATTGGAAAATCACATGTAAAGTAGTCATGTACAGTTCTTGTTTGTCAATAACATGGCCTAAGTATACGACGGAATTCATTACGAAGGGATATTTTTTAATGTAAGTCTATATGGGCTTGCTAAATGGCGAGAACCATTTCTAAATTATTTGTATTCATCACATCTTCTACTGGTGATTAGTAAATCATCTGGAAAGACTAGAACAAATGGTAAACTGTAACATAATTTTGAAACTATCGACTTAATTCTAGAAGACACACGATTGTATCTGAAGAGGCTAACATGTGTACTAATAACCAATAGCCTTTCTGAATCTTCAAACATGGACATTTGATCATAAGCCGATTGTATATCGAGTTGTAAATTTATCACCTCCGTTTAATTTGGAAAATAACCGTTGTCATTTTCAATGCATGGATTTAATATTGTATAAGTTACCACAAATTCTAATAAAGTTGTGCTTTTTTAGTATAGGGACAATAGGGATATCTTGAGAGCTACTTGTAACTGAAGTAAAAATTTTTTCTTCATAAACGCAGAGTATAGGTTTATAGAACTGCGGTTTACACTCCTCGACTAATTTTATAATTAAAAGTTTTTCCATTAAATTGACCTACTTTATCAGGACAGACATCTTCTAATTTACGTATCAAAGTGCCTTCTTATTAGCAATAGATTCGGGATTAAATTGTAAGCATAAGCTATGGTGCAGGTAGTCATTTGAAAAATATGACTTCGTGAGATTCTTAGGTAATATTTCAAGATCCCAAAATCCAATTTCTACCAGTAATAACAGACTTATTGTCTTTACTTTTAGGTAAGTATATACAAAATGAATCTAATTTTTTAACTACATTTTTAGAATTAACCTCAACTGAGATTTTACATCTTGGTGTAAAATCATCACCACTGTTTGATAAAAAAGAAACCGATGTAAGATGTAAATCATTAATTAATGTAGGGATAATGTTACAAAATTAGCAAAAGACATTACTGATATACCAGTGCCAATATCAATTTCCATATCTAAAGGAAGATCATGCATTAGCAGCTGAATTGTTAGTACCTTGAAACCATAGTTTCTACAACCAAATGTATAGGATTTTCTTGAGTTTCTAGATACTAATTTTCGAAGATTTAATCTGCAGTGCTGGTTCCGTGCAAAATAAATTCAGAGAAAAGATATTTCCGACATGAAGACTCATTCGAAACATTGTGTTGACAAGAATTCAATATAATATACAATAGTGAATAATATCTATGTTGTACAGGTGGATAGCATAATCCCCATGTACTTGTATCCAGTTCGAAGAATAATGAAAACTTATCTAGTTTGTTGTACGAATGAAGATGAGAGTGTCGTATATTTAAGACGACTTAGCTGTGCACAATGCACCCAAGACTGTTCTCATTATAGAATTAGAATATACAAAGAATATTGTTTGGATGTGTACTAGAATGGAGACACTTCCAGAGATGGGGAGGTTATATTAAGTTAGTTGTTGACATTACTTCTGCTGATCTTGAATCTTGATGTATGTTACAAGATGTAAGTAAAAGAAGGAGGTTAAAATCTGTTTTAATAAATAAAGTTATTGCCCATCGAGTCTTCTTTAATTAAACAGACCATTAAACAAATATTACTGGAGCTAGACTGGACTTTGATGAATCTCAACTTTCGGAAGAAGCCCAATTGCCTACATTAAACTCTTGTTCAGTGGTTTCTAAGCGAGTGTTAAATGGAGGCATGTGGGCTGTAATTAAATATGTTTGCAAAAAATCTGACACATTTTACGTAGTCCAAATTGCCTCAGCGACAGACTTTAAACTTGTGATAAAATTTTTCAGAAAGAGAAGATGTGATGATGAATTTACAGAATTTGTTTGGCCACAATGCAATGATGTTTCAGAGGTAAAGGATACAGATATTATTGTTACTTTATGCAACTCTATTGTGGTTGAAGAAACGTGTTTTTAAAACAATTTATTTAGTTCCTTTTATACACTACGTTGAACTACGTCGTCAATGCAGGCTAATAAAAGAAAAGTAGTACACAAGAAATGAAAGAAGGTGCATCATTAGCAGATTGTACCTACTATTTACCATACGGTCCTTTGCAAGTATACTTTTACTTGACTGAGGAGCAGTATCACAGATATCGTGCTGTGGTAAAAATGATCTACCAAACAACGCAAGTGGAACTTGTAAATTTAGAGAGTTTCCCCAAAATAGTCTTGTTGAAAACCATCGTTCGACAAATTAATTAAAGTTGGTTTGTATTGAACGAAAGTGGAAAGTGTATCCTTTGACGCGTTTGATATTGATGCTGAAGTTTTATACAGCCAAAAATATCGTTGTTTATTATTATTTAATAAGAACGTAATTCTAATGAATTCATAATATAAGCGCTCAACCTCAATGCGATCAGGTTGTTCTATATTAAACGGCGATCCTCCTATCACAGAGCTAATAGGTATTATTTCCATAATTTTTTCTGGAGTAATGTTTTCTACGTCTTTAATTATGTAAATTCTCTCATCACTGGTAACATTTGTGTTCAAGCTCTTTGAGGAATGTGGTTCATATCTGCTAATTCTAGATCTGGTAGTAACAGTGATTTTTGAATTTGATGATTTGGTTCTGTTTCGGCGACTTTTAGTTGCTGAGTGTTGGATATTGTGGCTGTGTTCAGATACATCTGCTAGCAGGTTAATAAAAGGAAAGTAGTGCACAAGAAATGCAAGAAGGTGCATCATTAGCAGATTGTATCTACTATTTACCATACGGTCCTTTGCAAGTATACTTTTACTTGACTGAGGAGCAGTACTGCCGTGTTAACGATAAACGCGTTATCTGCATTTTTTTACGAAATTGAGATAACCGCATTAAACCATATTAAAGATGAAGCAATTTTCCACGTAAATATTAAGTAAAACGCCTTATTTGGATCTAGTTTACGAATTATAACCAATTAAATCTTTACCTTAAGTGCTGTAAGACTGCCCTATCTACAAATATTAATTAAAACCCCCTCAAGTTGCTGAAAATAAGCCTCAACTGATTTTGAATTTATAGTCAATGTTAAAATAAAACGCCTTATCTTACAACGCCTGCGCGTTGCTTGTTTCTACTGTAGTTAGGGTAGTTTTGGTTCAAAGCAGGGCGTTTTTGTTATTCATTCAGTGAAATTAAATTAAAGGTAACAACGTACTCACAAGTGAGGTCATGTTCATTCATCACACTACATGTTTAATTTAAAACAATAGTTTAATTTAATAGATTACAATACCTAATGTTCATTGATATAGGAACTAACAAACCTACAAAATGGTAAGTGTTTTACTAGTCCTTTATAATGCTATTACAGGCTGCATTATACAATTTAAAACATTTGCAATATGAATTTATACAGATCATGACACAATGTATATACATATTACTTATAATTTAATATAAAGTATATATTCAATTGTGCCAGCAAAAAATATAGTAACTCTTGTTAAAAGAATTATTGTTTACGGTCGCAATAAACAGTGTGTCACACTCGGCAGGGACATACACCGATAACATTTGGATTTATTATTAATTTTTAATATTGTGTCTTCAGAAAAACGTCTCGAAAAACTGTATTTGTTGGGGATTATAGAATTTTAAGATTTGAAGTTACTTCGCGTTTGTGCCAAGAACTACTTTTGTGGCGGAAGACGCTCATATTTTTATTTGGGTGCTTCGTTTCCATTGATTCGCGTTTAAGATGTTTGAGGGGTTAGCTCGTGACAGCTAATACCCAATTATTCTAATGTATTTACACAATTTTCAATCATATTCAGTTACAATAAATGTATTCCACGTTCAAGCATTCTTTACAATTTCTATCCTAGCAAGAAACAAGTTTTCAGTTTTATTGTTAAGTTGGTCCTAAGAGTTAATACTACAACGAAATACACGTACAGCAGAATCACCAGCGAAGATGTACAATTATTACAAAGATATCCCAAACAGTATTTTCGAGTATGATTGCCACTTTTAGTGCTGGTAACTTGGTCAACAGTACTTGCTTCATTTTGTAAAACAAATAAACCCTTCTCGAAGATAAACTTTAAGGAGGCATTTTGTTTAAAAAAATTTAATAGAGTGATAAATCTTAATTTTATTGCGATGTATCCATACAAACCGGGTCACCATTCCCAGTGTAAAATATCAATTCCTCCTTTCAGAATGTCATCACAAAGCAAAAAATCTTGGAAATGGCAAAATTGGTACCAACAATTTGTTCTGATTCAAATCAAGAATATTGTCAGAATCAGCTTGAAGAATTTATTCAGAATTTTGAACTTCAAGACATTATTTTCGATAAATTTGGAGCATGCAATTGGTAATACCTTTTCAATTTTCGAAAATTCAGTTGTAAATATTGGAGTTAAAGAAGCAGTTGCTACCAATGGCATTATTAAGGAATTCCAACATTCATTACTAAATGATATAACCAATCATGTTGTACCTTTAAGAAATAATGAAATTTTGGCGTTGGGATATATTTCAGTAGAAAACAAATTTGATGATGCGAGTCTTAACCATGAAGGCGAGAATAGTTTATTTTCACGATCATCACATTGTAATCCCGAAGAAGCCCTCAATACCATGCCTGATAGTTACATAGAGATTTGTCGAGAGAATGGCGTTGAAGTATTAAAAATTGGGGAAGTAGTTACTGAAAATGAAGACTTAGTCAATCAAGCAGTTGTGATTGCACTTACAGAAGCAGTTGAAACTGTGGCAATCGAAAACAACGAACTTCAACAGCAACACCTGTGTAAGGAGGTTGAGAAAAATATAGACAGAAGCACGCTATATACAAAGAAGGGAGATTTGTGGAAGAAAAAAAAATTAATCTAAAAGTGACAAAAAACAAAAAATGGACGACAAATTGCGCGATAACCATCCTATCTTGCCTCCATGTACAGCAGCATGCAAGAAAAAATGCTTCACAAAAATTGATGAAGAACGAAGACAACAACTTAATAAAGAATATTGGAACTTGTCTTGGAAAGAAAGGCATTTGTTTGTAAATGGAAGCATTGAGCAAACTAATGTAAAACGCAGAACCATTGATGTTTTATCTGAAAATATGAAACCAAAAAGAAACAAGTCAAATGCTTTCTTGATAAAAGATAAAAACGGATTTTTGGTTTCAGTCTGTCGTACATTTTTCTTAACCACCCTTGGCTATACCAAAAATAATAACACAATTATTAAGTCATCCATATATTCGAACAGTTCCACATTATCTTTAAGTATTAAGGATAAGCAAAGAAAACATTTCAATAGAAAACGTCTTGACCGAGCATTGCTAGAAAGGCATGACAACTCATTTCATCCGTGCGTCTCCCATTATCGTAGGGAGCACGCACCATATCGAAAATATCTGCCTTCTGATATCACTATTACAAAGATGCACAGGGATTTTATAGAAAATCATAAAAATATCGATTGTTCGTATTACACATATAAGGCATTTGTAAGAGTCTTACGGTTTAAAAAATGCGAATTCTTACATTTAAAAGTTCATAAATACATCGCGCAAGCGCGATGAAAAAGCGACGCCACTGACGGTTGGTAACGCTAACCTTGGTACAAATTTCGGCGCGCCCATCTGTCAATGACGTCACCAATACACTAATTAATACGCAATTACGCCATATATAAATTTAAGACAATAATTATACAGCAAATACTCACATGAATATGTCCCTGGGTTAAAGTTGGCTTCTGTTGAAATCTATCAGGGCTACTGAGGGCCCTTTTTAAGGCAATTAACAGAGGGTACGCCTACGTCCATCCAAATAGCTTGGACTCGATCTCAGGGCTCCACTCCGGAGTAATTAAAGATGGTGCTCCGGCGGAGAATGCGGTTCAGCCAACGGCTACAGATTACCTACCTATGCAGGGAAAGACAGGAACGGGTATAAGGGCGACAAACAAAGATAATCAGGGCAAGAGAATCTACATAGATAAAGATAACGATACGTTACCGAAAAACGTCTACTGCACTCGAAGGTTCAGGCAAAAAAGCCACGTTACCGAGCCTCACGGAAACACTTCTTCCCTATTTGTCCCTACTCCACTCGCGCCGCGCGATCTGGCGCAAACGCACTGTGACGTGACGGAAATACACGCCTAGTCTTTTGAATTTATGGCGCGAAACTTCCGCACATCAAAATTAACCTAACATAATGTTTAAGGGCCAATTTGGCACGTAACAATAGATTATATGAAGATTTCGTTTACAAGGTTGGGTCATGAAGAATGCGAGCAGTACGAGATATTTAAGCAACATGATGGAAGTCATTCCAAAAATAACATGGATTTGGACAATTGCAGTGTCTGCAAAAAATAGAATGGTCATATCAAAAAGGCAAAAGAAGCTAGAAAAAAATGTAGAGAACATGCAGAGTCTACAGAATGGACAAATATAAAAATATGCCCCGCATAGATACTTTTAAACAGGTAACTAATTATAAAAATCTATTAAAACATTTACATTTTTATGAATATATGTGAAGTTTTAGACCTATTTAGTAACGTAATAGTAATTTATGTTCTAACATAGTTAGTTGTTATTATTACAGTAAAATAGTATAACTAGAATGGAATAACTATATTTTCACAACTAATGATTAACACGTTTTAGGTTCTGTTTTATCAAAGGATTATTGCATTTAGCGAAAGTTATGTTGCAGTTGGGAAACAGCAAAAAGATTTGGGCCCAGCAGCTGTAATATGGCATGAAGCATTAGCTGGGCGCAATAAAGAAGAAATAATTAGTGCCTTCCACAAATATTTGCTTAGTCAACGTGATGTCGTGTCTATAACAATCTGGCTAAGACAATTGTGCTTCGCAAAATAAAAATTGGGCATTGTTTTCTTTTTTTGCTCACATAATTAACACTACGAAATTGCTGCAAACCTTATAGAAGTTTTTTATTTTGAAGCCGGACATTCATTTATGTCTGCTGACAGTTTCCACCACCAGGTAGAACAATCCTTAAATTCATATGATGGTTCAATTTTCGGAAGAGGTGGTGGTGGAAAAGTTTATGATTCAATGATTTCCAAAATGTCATCTAACAAGTCAAGATGAAAAATGTAAAGGTTTTGACAATGGAGTTAACGGACATTAAAGATTGGAAAGATAACTCTTCCATACTAAAAATAAAAAAGCATTCGCCCAGACCATATTTAAATAACATTGTAAAAGTGAAATTCGAAAGAGGTAGTTTTAATATGTGGTATTCTAACGAATATGATTTGCCTTACACTGAACTAAATTTTTTAACTGCCAAATATCGCAAAGCCAAGACTGGACCAAACTCAAGATTATTCCATAGGGGCATCACTAAATTTAAGAAGGATGCCATCTTAAAAAACTTATGTCCTTTAATGCCTGCCAATCGAAACCGCTTTTGGGAAGATCTACCTGTTTCCGATGAGGCAGTAGACTTAACTGAAAATATTGATTGCTAAATTTTAAGACCTAGATTAGACTACTGCACACAGATAGTAAAAGGCTGTAGAGATTTCAGGGAGATGTGTAGGCTAGCCCAGAATAGAAATCAATGGAGGTACGCATCCAACCAATCCCAAGATGGATAAACTAATGACGAAAAGATAACTGTGCTTAAACATGATGATTATTATAAGTAACTACAAGAATTGGTTGGGCAATATTCTCGAATAATGTTAAGTGTATGAAAGGATTTACTGGAAAACCATTATTTCGGCAATTCTCTAAGTGTTGGAGGATCTTGGTAGCCACAGGTTGCTTAACCTCCTTCACTGAATCTCGGTAAAACAGGGTATAAAATTAGAAAACAATAGAAAGGGAACGAGCTGAATACACATACTCCCTGAAAAGAAGAAAAGAAGAAAAAGAAGAAAACCACCAAAAACGCAAAATCAAAGTAGCTGCTTATATAACCCTACATAAAAATAACTGAGTTGCAAACGAATCCGTGACTTTCAGTAAACAATGGATTCCATTACTAAAAGAAATAACAAAAGAAATAACAAATGAAAATCAAATGCCCACAATATCTAGGTAGCATTGCAAGTTTTTCCTGGGTTTTCCTTGCAATATTAACATGAAATACAGCCTACATAAATGATTTCTATTTATACATAAAATAACTAATTACATAAAAATAAGCATATTAACAATCCTTGTAAAACAGCATTGGTATCTGACAAGTATAAATCCACAATAAGGTTACCTCAAAACCATATACACTCTCCGTTGAACAGTATTGGTATCTGACAAGTGTAAACCCGCCATAGGGTTGCCTCAGATCCATATACATTCTTCATAGAACAGCATTGGTATCTGACAAGTGTAAACCCGCCATAGGGTCGCCTCAGAACCATGTTAAAATCTACCAAAGAGGTAACTTAAATCATAATGAATTTTCCCCCTCAAAATAAATATAAAAAACGACTACTTAAGCCTTTCAATAATGCAATCGCACACTTCTTTAATAACCATCCTATCAATTGTATAAATAGAAACATGTTAAAAAATGTTTTCCAATTCCAAGTTATTGAATTTATATAAAATTCACCAATAAAAATTAAAAATTTTTGCTTAGTATACTCAAACCAAATATTTCAAACATCAATAAATCAAAGTCACCTTCAATTTATGTCATAAATGTCAAACTTGAAGTTTTTATTATTATTTTGACAACGATCCTAGGTCATGGATCGAAACGTAAATAAAGTTGATTTTAAAAACTATGAGTTGTTTAATTCCCAAAGAAGATTAACCTGAATACACATGCTGTGTGAGAATTTCAGGGAACTATGTAGGCTAGCTCAGAATATAAATAAGTGCAGGTACGTGTCCAACCAGTTTTGAGACGGAAAACCTAATGGCTGCGAAATACCTGCAACTAATGTTGACCGTGCGAAAAGATAAATTGGAAAATATATTAAATCGCCAAATGGTTAAGTGTTGGGGGAACTTGGCAGCCACAGACTGCTTACCTCCCTTCACAACCATTGAAGGTCGGAGAAATGGGGCATATAACTGTAAAACAATAGAAAGTGATCGAACTGCATCTAACAAGAAAGAACATCGCCTATGAGGAAAGACAACAAACAGAGAATAAGAAGAAAATTGTTGAAAGCATATGTGTGGAGCACAGCACAGTATGCCTATGAAATACGGGAAGTCTGAAACGCAGACAGAAAAACGGTAGCAGCTTTTTGAAATGATGTGCTTAAGATGTATGAGGACGATAGCATGGACAGACAAAGATAATAACAAATAAGTTACAGAAATAGTAGGGGAACAAGGATATCTGGGGAAAAAGAGAAATAGTAGGGCGGAATACGTTTTAAGGCATTTTTGGGGAATAGTATGTGATATATTACAAGCAGAGATAGGAAAAAAGAGGTAGATGTAGACCTAGATCAGACAGTTATAGATGCAAACTGTGCATATTTCAGGGAAATCTGTAGGTTAGTTCAGAATAGGGAACAATGATGGTACGCTTCTAACCAGTTCTAGGACTGAAGACCTAAAGATGATGAAATTTTAACAAACTATTATTTTCTTTTAAAGCTATTAAAATGTAAAATGTTTTCTTATTTCGAAGTATTATACTTAATTTACTTGTGAAATCTTTTTCAATAAAATATTGTTAGTCATTTTCATGTGTTATTAAAATCCATAAATGCATTAATTATAACAATCCCATTGTAAACTTCCGGTCGACACTTCTGTGTCAGCATTCTATTTAGATATTTCTAAATTCAATTGTCTATTGATAGCAGTGTGCTAACTATATCGTTGTTACCTTTGCGCTTCGTTTTGTATTAACCTTCATAATTACCTGTTATTGCCGTGTACTCAAATGTACGTTATTTATCTGCATTTAAAATTACAAATATGATAAGCTGTACTTTGCTTTTGTCCTTGTGGATAAGAGGCATTTTTATTTCGATCGTTGTTGGTGAAGGTTGGATTTCTGCCGATATAAACGTATTAATTACGGATTTAGGTAGAACCGACAAAATAATATTGGAGTTTAGCAATTTCGGTTTTATGGTTCTAGAATGCGTTTTGCAAGCTTCGATTTTCACTTGTAGTGGATTTAAATTCATCTCATCATCGTTCATAATTGGTATGAATTAAAATAGATTAAATTTTATTATTTTAATTTTTCTAGGTGCAGATGTTCGTTATTGAAATCTCAATATTGTAACGTCCTGTTATCTCTAAATCAGTTAGTGCACATTTAATTGACCCACTTACGTGTTAATTAATATCCCAATTTTTGTTTGCAACTTGATTTCTAATATTAAATTTTAGGGTTCTTTTTCCTCCCTATGCCTTCTCATTGTGCTTGTTATGCGTATGCCCTTCATTCTGTTTATACTCCTGTCTCCATTATCTCAAGAACGTTGTTGTACTACCAACTTTATTACTTCTCATTGATTGGGGTTGCCGATCAGCTGTCGTTACTCTGGGTTACCATTCCAACAGCCTAGGACTTTGACGACCTTTGATGTGAGATAACTACGTACAGAAGCTAATCATTGAGTAAGATTATTCCATGTATTTATTGTTTGTTGTTGGTGTTTGTGCTTATTTTGTGCCATTGTGGTTTTATTATTTTCTTTTACTAGTACTTAATATTAATAATTTGAGCTATTGCCGTTCATAAGAAGTACAGCTACTTCATTCAAAATTTAGTAATACTGATGTACAAAATTTTATATTTAAAACAAATTTTTAGTATATTGGAAATTATTTCGCGACAGATTTAAAATTTATTTGCAAGCCACAGAAGCTGATAAAAAAGGTGACAGAACGAAAACGGCAATGCTACTCCACTATATTGGCGAAGCAGGATATAAAATATACACTTCTTTCAAATTTCCAGGAGGAGATGAGAACAAATTAGAAGTTGTAATTCAAAAATTCAACCAACACTTCCTGGCAAAACAAAATACCTCTTTTGAAAGGTACAAGTTTTTTATGCTTAGGCAATGCAAAGAGGAATCAATCGAACAGTTTGTAACAAAACTTAAAAATCAAGCAAACAAGTGTAAATTCGAGACACTAAATGATGAACTAGTAAAGAGTATGATTATATGTGGCATGAATCGATCTGAAATTAGAGAAAAATTACTACAGGACGATGAAATTGATCTAGACGGAGCTATTAAAATTTGCAGCACAATGGAATCGTCAAAACAAATAAATCGCACGATTACAAATCAGGGGCAAAGCAGTCGCGATGATGACATCGTCAACACTGTCATAACAAGAAACCAAAACATTCAACGTGTAAAGCCAGCGCAACAACATAATTACAACACAGAACGAGGGTCGAAGAAGACTACAAGTAATAACAATATCGTCAACTGCCAAAAATGCGGAGCAAAGAAGCATCCAATAAATTCATGTCCAGCATATGGTGCTACATGCAGGAACTGCAACAAACCAAACCACTTTGCCTAAGTATGCAGGTCAGGTAACAAAAACAGCACCCAAGGACAAAAAAGGTCAGTACAATATAGAAACGTAAGCACAGTAAATTCAAATGAAAATGAAGAAAATTTGTTTGTGGGGAAAATAGATTTAATTTCACATAAAAACAAAGACTGGCGTACTGAGGTGAAGATAAATAGGGAAACGTATTCCTTCAAGTTAGATTCAGGGAGCATGTGTAATTTATTACCAATTAACATCTTTGAAAAGTTACAATTACCACGTAAACTGATAAAGCCATGTGATACAAACATTAGGTCGTACACAGGGAACCAAATAAATACACTAGGCTATTGCAGGCTAAGGTGAACGGTAAATAATATAAATACCACTATTAAATTTTATGTTGTCAATGCGGAAGCAGAAGCAATATTAGGGTTAAATACATGTGAAAATTTAAATTTAATTACAAAAGTAAATTCTGTTAATAATGCGTGTGAAAATTACAGTGATATAATTTCACAAAGATTTGAAGATGTATTTAAAGGCATAGGTTGTCTAGAAGGTCCACATCACATTACACTAAAAGAAAATGCAGTACCTGTAATTCATGCGACAAAGAAAGTTCCACTACCAATAATGGCGGAGCTCAAAACTACATTAGAAAAATTAGAAAGAGAATCAATAATTTCAAAAATAGAAGAGCCTACACAATGGGTCAATCCATTAGTAATAGTGAGACAACCAACGGGAGAATTACGTTTGTGCATAGATCCAAAAGATCTTAATGAAGCTATAATGCGACAGCACTTCCAAATTCCTAATCTAGAACAAATTATAGGTAAATTAGCAGGGAACAAATATTTTAGTACATTAGACACAACAAGCGGATTTTATCAAATACAATTAGATGAAGAAAGTAAAAAATTGTGTACATTTGGAACTCCATTTGGACGTTATTGTTTTCATAGACTTCCTTACGGAATCAGGTCAGCACCAGAGGTGTTTCACCAAATATTCAGTCAAATTTTTGATTTTGAAGGAGTAGGAGTATATATTGATGATATAATAATTTATGGCAAAACTAAGGAGGAACATGATGAAAGAATGGAGAAAGTATTAATTACAGCAAGAAATAAAGGAGTAAAATTTAATTTAAAGAAATGCCAGTTCCGGCTACACACAATTAAATACATGGGGCACATTATAACTGACCAAGGGATAGCTCTAGATGAAAAGAAATTAAAAGCAATAAAAGACTTACCAAAACCCACATGCAAAACAGATGTACAGAGGTTGTTAGGTATTATAAATTATGTGTCAAGATACATTGAAAACTTTTCAGTGGACACAGAGCCTTTACGTCAACTGACCAGGAAGGACATAGAATTTCTTTGGGAACCTGCTCATGAGGAGGCCCTACAAAAAATTAAAGACAAACTAACTAAAAGTCCGGGATTAAAACACTATGATGTAAATGCAGAGACCATCATCTCAGTAGACAGTTCTAAATCAGGACTAGGAGCGGTCTTGCTACAAAAGTTTTTACCATGTGCATACGCTGCTAAGTCTTTGAATGAAACCCAGAAACAATACGCTCAAATAGAAAAAGAAGCACTTGCAATTTCATTTGAGTTAGAAAGGTTTCACCAATATATATATATATATATATATATATATATATATATATATATATATATATATATATGGGAAACGGGTAACTGTTGAAACCGATCACAAACCATTACTAGCGATAGTGAAGAAACCACTACATAAAATTACAGCCAGACTTCAAAGAATAATGCTGCATCTACAAAAACATGACTTCGATTTAATTTACAAACCCGGGAAACAATTAATTATAGCAGATGCACTGTCAAGGGCACATCTAAATGAAAACGAAAGTGATGACTGTACAAAAGAAATTGAGGAGCAAGTATGCTTAATTCAGTCCCAAATAAATGCAACTGATAAAAAACTAGAATTAATTAGATGAGAAACAGAAAAGGATGTAGAATTAACACAATTAAAGAAAGTCATTTTAGAAGGGTGGCCAGTAACTAATAAATATACTACCGGAAAGAATAAAATTATATAGTAAATACAAAAATGAGTTAACACTGCAGAATGGGATAATATTCAAAAACCAATCTATAGTAATACCCAAAGCCCTACAAAAAGAAATGTTACAGCGCATACACTACAATCAGGGTATACCAAAATGTTTAAAACTAGCCGAAGAAAGTTTGTTTTGGATATCGATGAAAAATGAAATAAAGCAGCTCATAGCAAGTTGCACTATCTGCAACACGTATAGCAAATCACCACAGAACCAACCACTAATGTCTCACGAAACTCCATGGAATAAATTAGCTTGCGACCTATTTGAAATTAAGAGAGTAAAGTATATAATAGTAGTAGATTACTATACTAAATATGTGGAAGTTGAAAAATTGGGAACAATAACTACAAGTCATAACATAATTGAAGTGTTAAAATCTCTATTTGCAAGACACGGAATTCCAGTAAATTTGTTACGGATGGAGGACCACAATTTACTTCTGATCAGTTTGCGACATTTGCTGAAACATGGGATTTTAACAATATTGTGTCTTCACCTCATAATGCACAGTCTAATGGAATGGCAGAACGTCATGTCCAAACGATAAAAAATGTAATTAAGAAAACCATAGAAGGCAACAAAGACATTCACCTAGCACTATTACAATATCGAACGACTCCAATAATAAACAATTGCTCACCAGCCCAATTATTAATGTCAAGAGTACTACGAAATAATTTGCCAATTAATCTCTCCAGACTAAAACCAAAACTTGTGAATAGGCCAGAATATAGAAAATACTTATACAAACGTAAGGAACAGGACGGAAAATACTATAACAAGAATGTAAGTAATTTAGAACCAATAAATGCAGGCACCAGAATTTATGTACAGGTTAATTCAAACTCAGTCTGGTCAAAAGGTGTAGTCCTAGAAAAAATAAATGATCGTAGGTACAAAGTAAAAGTAAATAATGGCTCAATTTTAGTGCGAAATAGAAAATACATTAAAGTAGACAGGTGTAAAGACAACGAAATCAAAATTATTCATGAAAGTTGTGCAAAAAGAAGGAAATAAGTGTGAAGGGGGGAAAGTGATACATCTATTACCATTAAGTGCGAATGGTAGCAACCAGATACAGAGACTTTCCAACACACCAAATAAATATTATAGTTTACAGGATTTTGACAATTTTCAAGAGGAAAACGTTCAACCAAATGATTATGATTGTGTCCAGGAACATAATATTAAAAAATGTAATGTTAATGATAAGTCTAAATGTAAAAATGATAATAGTATTGTAAGAAAGGTAAGCCCACGGGGTAGAACAATTAATCCTCCTCTGAGGCTGAATTTGTAGAAGAAAAAAAGGGAGATGTCAGGAGGTACAAAGGGTTCTGGGGCACTCTGGCAACAGGGCAGTATGTTTCGTATGCGGGATGCGGTAGGCAGCTTAATAAGTGTCTTACAAATAAGTGTGTTTCATTTGTTATTAATTACTATTACATAAAGTACAATAAACCCCACAGACAACAATGAAACGACGTTTATACGTTTTACACCTAGGGTGATTTATTAAAAGTATTAGTGAAATATTCCTACAGTACGTTAAGGTATCTAATATTTACACTATTGTTAGAGATTGCTCCCACGAGGTGCTTATTTGAAATTGAGGTTAGAACACCAAGCACTTAATTTATGGTGCATTTTACGTACTACTGCATGCATTCTTAGCCAAGGGTATATGAGTACGTGAGTAATAAGTAACTTTAAAGTGAGTGGAAAATTAAGAGTTATTCTTCCCTGATGTGTACTCGTGCGGGGTTACTTACGATAACATTTACAAATTTTGTACTGTCTAGGCTTGTAGTAATCATAATTGAGGTAATATTGAAATTCAACTGGTATTTAGAATTTTGGTCATTAATTGTTTTTGTGTTTGGATACGATATTAAAGATAGTTATATGGTGAAGTTGCGTGTTTTATATTTACGATCTGGAAGGGGGTTCCTTCGAAGTCTGTTGGAACTAGGACTATAGGTTTCATACGCTCCTCTATTTTTACCAGTTCCTGGCGCCTTGGCATTCCCTGTCCAGGCTCTGATTCAATACTAACCCTTATTAATATAATCTGTGCAGTACATTTTCTGATCTACCGTGAATTAGAGTCTCACCCTGACTAAGCCAGAGCAAAGGTTTTCACCACCACCAACCCAAAAGCCGTTACCTAAGCATTTTTCTAGTGGCCGTTAACTTGACTAAAATTTTCCATGACACCATGCTATTAAAACCTCAACTGGTATGAAATTGGTTTATGTGATAGATAAGGTGTTTTAAACCAACACAAGCAGTTTCCAGGTATTTATTTATGTGATATAACAACAACTCGCATGTAAATAAGATGTTTTAAATTAACATAACAAAGTTTTAAAAGTACCTTAACTACAATTTATTATATTAAAATGGAAAAATATACTCTAAAAGGCCCTAATTTAAACAAATCTTAAAGAAAATGTTTAAAATATGCTCAATTCAAATAAATATCATCAAAATTATGGATGCTATGAACATTCAAATGTATTTGGCGATGCTGAAAATATAATCTTCAATCAGTTGCATTTATCGTTAACACGGCAGTGCAGGCTAATAAAAGGATAGTACACAAGAAATGAAAGAAGGTGCATCATTAGCAGATTGTACCTACTATTTACCATACGGTCCTTTGCAAGTGTACCTTTACTTGACTGAGGCGCGCAACCTCAGGCGACTTCAGCTTCTTCCAACATTTCCAAAACAGCTGATAATGGCGCTTCATCTAAGTTTGCTATAATTATTAATTATGATTGTTCTTCAAATGTCGCGGGATAGTACTCAATATTAAAAATCGTTGTGGTTATGTTATGTTTAATGCATAATTAGTATTTTTTTCTATAACGATAGCTGAGTTAATTTAAGAAACCAGTCCAGACTTTTTAGGTTATGCTTTAACATTGCACTTAGAGATGAGTCGTTCGCGAACGACCCGGATCTTTTATTACAAATGAATCGGCTCTTCGGCTCACTTTGATTCGACAATTCTGCATTGCATGCGGTCGGTTACATACCAGGATATACCTATTATATTACGTGAAAGTGCTTACCCCTTGCTCAAACTTGATAATACAAGAACTGGTTTTAAATTTACCTTATTTACAATTGAGCAGGAAGCGTCATTTGTTTGTTTACAAACTAAATAACCCAACATGTGCTACTTAAGTTTGGATTGCTATTTGCTTACAATGATTTTAACAAATAAAGTAAGGAATTTTTAATTATTTATTGGGATTGAATTATGGAATAATCGACATTAAATTGCAAAATACATCAATCAAAAAACGACAAATTTTTAACAACTATATTAATATAACTTAGATAATTTTATCCATATATGTACAACCAGTCTGTAAAAGTATAAAAATGTTAAGAACTTATAAATATGTATGTATTTACAAAACAACGAAAACATCCAATGGCAGCTGAAATAATATTGTACTGAAAGAAAAGTGGCATTTTACATCTTCAAAAATCAAGGTGGATATTAAAATAGCAAGATATTTATGATTATTTACAATTGGTGGTGAAGTGTTCTATTGTTTGCAGAGTTAAAAGGTTGTTTTTATTGTAAGAAGGAATGCGGCACCCAGTGAGTAAAAAAAATGAACTACAATAAAACATAGTTAATCTTAAAAGATAAGTTTGGCTCTGTTCCCAATTTCATATTTATCAGTTCAGTACGTAAACGGCTCAAAAGAGCCGGTTCAGTGAATCGGCTCTTTTAAATGACCCAGATCTGGTGAGCCGACTCCTTGAAAAGATCCAATCCGCCATCACTAATTGCACTACTCGACAAGCTTGCTTAATGCAATGGGTAGTAGGCACCATACGTTTTTGTGCAAAAATAATAAAATATCGCATTCGATAAATATCCCATCTATTTGAGGATTCACCCCCCAAGACTAAACTAAATGATATCTAAATATCTTTTTTTATTCATAACTGAAGCTTATATTTGTTTCTAATATTTACGTTTAAATACATTTCTTTGAATTATTTTAATAATGTTTTATTATTTCAGATGATTAACTTTACGAAGGTCGCAATCCATCACCACCACTCGATTTAAATAGTGCTTTACCTGTTTCGTACTCATCCTCATGAAGTATACCTATCTTTATTATTATTGAAAAGGTATAATCTTATCATCATCATTTGGTTCCTGCTTAACTTCAAGTAATTTTCAATCTTTAAGGTGCATCAACTTTTCTTTCTTTCCTATAAAGTGAGAAGTGCAATGATAAATTAAATTAAATAAAGCACTTCTATAATACACAGTATAATGATTGAATATTTACAACTCCTTTAACTATCTTCTCTCTTTTTATATCATACACATCTGTCAAATTATTACAAAATCAAGCCAGCAAAGCGAGCTTTTTATTACCTTTAAAGACTTATTGAAACGTTTCAAGCTGTCTGTAACTTTTCATAAAATATTCACAAGAGATCCCCAATTTGTGGGTTTTTACACTTTCAATTATGATTGAGATAAAACAGTTTAAGAATAAATCATATCAAAAATATCGAGATAAAACAGTTTTAAGCTGAGTCATATCAAAATCTCTAACCTGAATAATTTTCATTGCAATGAAAGGTTTTTCATTTTCTCCATAGAATATTTACCATCAATTTGCTGGAACAGGAAGCATTCTTCAAAATTGTATTTTTGATCGCAGTGTCTCGTAATTTATAGTTCTACAGGAATCGTAACATTATTTTACTTGTAATTTATGATTGTAATTTATATCATAATTGAGATGGTAAATTCAGATTGATATTCCGATGGTATTTAGATCAACTTTCAGAGAGGAATTTAGATCGACATTCAGAACCCTGTTTTATTTATTATTAGAAATGTTATAATTTCCTAAATCTTATTTACTTACGTTTCAGAAATACGGCACAATTTTCACAATTCTACACTTTATAATTTCACTGTTAACAAATATTTATTATTCACGTAAATATTTGGCACTTTCAATTATAGTCACTGCCCAGTTTCAAAGTATACTAACTTGATATTCAATTCTCCAGATATTTATAAGATCGTCCCACTTTTGTTTGTGATTCGCTGGCTTCACGTGCTAGGCGAGGGCAAGTATATTATCACTTGTTATGTTTGAAAAATTTACCAATTGTATGTATTTTAATTGCATGACGCGGTGCTTGAAGTCACGTAATTCAATTGATATACCTTATATTTATTTCAGGAATCCCAGGAACTTCGTATATATTGAGCACGTAGTCTTGTTTGTTAGCTTTATTCTAATCTAAATTGAATAAATTTGGTATTTGTTTATTTCCCAATAAATAAAGGCAAATAATGATATTTTTCAGAGGAAGCACGCGTATTTTATAAGTAAACATAATAAAGTGTAATTAAACACGCATTCAAAAGAGTTCCAAACAATTAGGTTAATACGGAGATAAGAAATAGAGATTCGAGAAGCATAGGGTAAATGCGTACAAGTAGTTAAGAACGTTGATAAAGAGAGGTGATTAAAAATTGCGTAAATAACAGGCAGATATGAAAATCAAAAGTCGAATTGCATCAGTTGTTTATGTACAACATGGAAAAGCAATTAGATTCATCAAAACACCGCATGTTTGATAACAAGACAGCTGCAAGCAGGCCACAATTATTGGAAAGCATAGAAAATTACATCAGAAACTACTTTTAATGCAAAGATTTGATTCGTTAAAATGAGCGACGAGTTTGTAGACCATACCCACTGACGGAGTAGGAGGTCAGTGATATATTGACAGGCACAGTGATAACGAAGTCAGTTTTCAACTCAACAAAGGCCGAAGTGCGCCACTCTGAGACAAAGTGAGATACGTAATAATTTAAAGTGAAAAGTTGTATTAGTGCGACTAAGATGAAGGTTGCGATTGCCGATTAAACGGCTTCCGAGTCCTGGGAGGATAATAATACAATTTCTGAGTCCGTGGAGAATAATAATACAAATTCGAGTTTGAGAAGGATGATAATCCAATTCTAAGTTTGGGGAAATTGATAAGAAGTAATAAGTCTGAATGAGATGACAATAAATTGGGGTGCATAAGTATAAGTTAATAATGGTAGTCCAGATGGCAATAATTTAAATGCAATGGTTCAAGCGTGTGGATAGACAATATTTTGAATGAGCATGTAATAATCCTGAATTGGGGGAAAATAAATTTTATTCAAATGGATGGCTTAATGCATGGGAAATATTAGCTGATTATGGATGCGTCAGTGCGAAGAAAATAGACCAGGTCAGATTTTTAGTTATAAGACTTTTTTTCTATTTTTTTATTTGAATATTGAATTTGCTTAATATAAATGAATGTGAAAGTAAACAAAAAGATGACTTGCATACGTATAAAGTGCGTGATATGATAAGAGGTTTTGAACGTTCCACACTTCTTTTTTTATATAAATAATAGGTTTTTTTTGGTGACTTTGGGTTTGAATAAAAAGTATATAATTTTTGATAAATGAGATTTACAACATTAATTAATTGAAAAGTGTATTTTAAATAATTTACAAAAACTGTACATAATATTTGTTTCATTATATAGAATCGAATTAACTGAATTTTATAATTCCAAATAAATGCTAGTCAAGGTCATAAGATAAAGTTAATGGGAGTGATTTGATAATTTAAACAATCAAGAAGGAGCTATAAGTTGAATACGAAATTGATAACGAGTAAGGCGGTAACGTATCAAATTTTGTTATTGGTAGACAAGGTCGAGACACGATAAAATCCAGTTAAGTTCCTGGAGGGAGTTCATAGCAATATTTATATGACAGCCCAACGTTGGAGAACGATAATTACAATTCCAGTTTATGCATAGAAATATATATATATATAACTCAAATTTATACCGTGTATAAGGAATTTTATTAGATAATACGCGTTATTAAAACCGTGAAGCATAAAAATTCATTCGTTTCATTAAAAATAAGGGATTTAAATTATTTACTAGACGCTTTCTATAAAAAGAAGCAGAACTAAAATGCTCAATTTATATGTAATTTAATTGTTCCAAGTAAAGAATCAAATAGAAATTACGTGCAAAATTTATATTAATTAACTCAATTTTAAGTAACTGGTATTAAACAAAATGTACAAATAATAATTAATATTTAATTAGGATCCACTAAAAATTAAAGGGTAAAAGTCAACGCCATTCATTATTTTAATTGGAGTTAATTGAACCATTAGTAACATATAATATGCATAAAAGCTTGTAAAAACCCAATAATATTCAAATCGTAGAAGTGTTATTTAGAAGTATTACGATTGAACACCTGCGTATTTTTAAAAGTCACGTTCTGCTTAAATTTTGTAAATAACAAATGGTTACAGAGAATGTTTGAGAAACCGTCGCTTAATATTCACGGGAAATGCTAATAAAGTGGGTTATTTAACAGTCCATGTGGATTGTACACAGCCGATAGTAAAGAGTATCGATTTGCACCACTAAGCCCAAGTTAGAAAAGGAAAGAGAAAATGCGTCAAGCAGAGACACTAATAATTAAAGGCGTGGGTTGAGCAATGTCACTGGTTTGCGATTGGTTGAAAATAAGAGGCAAACATGAGAGGTGTAAAAATAACATTTCTGTATAAAATTTAATTAGTTGTTCTTACACGTTGCGTGCCGTGTGGAAAATTTCTGAGATTTAACTGGCGCGAGTGCAAATTTAATAAGAATCGCGGTGCCCGACTGTCGAAAGGGAACATAGTATGCGAAATTCTGGAAATTGTTCGTTTGCGGAACAAAAGCGATGAACAGGCTAGCCATTATATAAACCCGGACTTTAAACAGTTTAGCTCTCTTAGATTTTTGATTATTCGATGCTTTAAACAGTGCTCTTAGATTTTCGATTTTGATTCAATACTTTAAACAGTTTGGTCGTATATTTTGGTGATTATTGAATACTTTAAAACAGTTTGCTTTTTACATGCTACGATGAAAGTTATTTAGTGCATTTAGAAAAGAAGATACAAGGTAATAAGTCTAGTTATATTTACGAGTATTACTGTACCAACTATCGAAATTATAACGATAAATGAATAAACAAAAGTAGGCAGTTTTGGGTATAGCGTGAAAGAAGTATGAATTTCTTTGCTATTTTTCCGGGGTGTTAATAATCAAATGTTATTCGTAATCGTGAGTGGATCCACAAAACAAGTTCAGATATACATAGATGAGTTCCTGAAAAGCCCTGAAACAATTTTAGATGAATGGTGGTGTAGAGAAAATTTTAAAAGCGACCAGTAATGCGAGGACTTAAACATAACCCAGTTGGAATGGTGTGATTAACAAAGGACGATGTACATTGGAGCCACGAGTGCATTAACCTTCAGGTAACTTATGCTTTGTTGTTCGATTTTTGATGTTTTGGTGTGTGTTGAATAACTTTATAATTTGTTTACTTAAAATGGACAGTAGTGAATTTGTACAAACAACAAAATTTTAATTTTAAGGTGAAATTTTCTTGTTTAAGTAGAAAGGAGTATTTAGTATTTATGTTCTTGATTATGATAAAAATTTGGGTCTGTCTTTGAGCTCAATTAGACGAACCTGGTTAATTAACGTAAAGGGGTGGAAGATGCTCCCTTTTATTCAGACTCAGGTCTGCAAATATTGTTAAATTAATTAGTAGGCATCCTACAAGGACTTTAATTCTGGATGCAAATTAAAATGATGACAAATTTGATCTTGAAATTTTATGATACTGAAAGTTATGCTACAATTTAATTTTGAAA
The DNA here is from genome assembly GCA_036346225.1 of Platerodrilus igneus. Lineage (NCBI taxonomy): Eukaryota > Metazoa > Arthropoda > Insecta > Coleoptera > Lycidae > Platerodrilus > Platerodrilus igneus. Next base: position 4,847,301 of record JARFIW010000260.1, on the reverse strand, counting down.
TTTTAATGTATTATGAATATTGATGTAAATAGAGTTAACGTTGATGTTTGTGGTAGGAATGTGTGTTTTTTTTTTATGAATGAGGATGAAAGTTTCAACTAGGTGAGCAGCCGAGGCGAAAAGAGTAAAGAGGCGATTAACAGAAGAAAGTCAACGGACCAGTTAATTTAGAAGGTTTCACACAAATCCTAGCGCCCAAAAGTGAGGCTCGAGTTCAAAATAAAATTTTTGTGATTTTATTCCAGGAAACTGGCGAGGCTTTTTGTACGTGTCACAGCAATATATATATATATATATATATATATATATATATAGATAGTGAATAAGATGAAATAATAACTTAGACTTTTTTATGCAAAGCCCAAATGATCATTTCAAATCGAGCTAGTAATTGAAAGATGGAAAGTATAAGGTCTTGGGCAGGACCTGAACCTGTATCTTGGTTTTGCCGGAACCATGCGTTTACAAATTACGCCACCGAGACCGATGACGACAATTGGGATATTTACAAATTTAAATCGTGTACACGTGAAAGTTAGGTTTATATATGGTACTGTACACGATTTAAATTTGTAAATTTCGCAATTGTTGTCATCGGTCTGGGTGACGTAATTGGTAAACGGATGGTTCCGGCAAAACTAAAATACAGGTTCAAGCACTGTCCAAAACCTTATATTTTCCATCTTTCAATTACTAGCTCGATTTGAAATGATCATTTGGGCTTTGCATAAAAAGTCTAAGTTATTATTATTATTATTCTAAAATCCTTGGTAGGTGTCTTTATCTTTTAGTTTCTCAAAGTGTCTTTTTCCGCTCCTTTTTTCAGATTTTTAAATTTAAGCGCGGCCTTCATAATTACGATGTTGCGGTCAGTGTCTATATTTGCTTCCAGGTAGATTCTATAATTTTTTGCTCGACTCCTAGGTCAAGGTCTAACAAGAATGTAATCTGTTTGAAATCTCTCTGTCTTCTGACATCTTCCACGTTGTAACATGCCAAAATTGGCAATGTACAGATCTTAGGTTTAGTTATAATTAATGAGGAAATACCAGCGTTTTTTTTTTAAATTTAAACTTGTCAACTTCCATCATTCTGGACAGTTGCGTTTGCGTAAAAGAATGCGCAGGTGCGGGTAGTGTCGAAAGCGGCCATTAAGCTACGAAACCTGAAGCCAATAACATCTAGCTGTGTTGTGTGTGTGTGTGTGTGTGTGTCTTTTCTCTTTGTAGGCATGTAGGTTCCTTTATCTTTACCTTCGTGTACCTTTACCTGGTATTCCTTCATTCCTCTACGAGCATAGAGTATTAGGATGGACGGATTGGCAATATGAAACTCAGCAATGGCGTAATCTACCCACAAACATAAATCCTGAGATTTAGTTACAAAATACCGTTCAAGTGAGTAATCTGCTTTACTTATATAGTGTAGGAAATCTGACTTTAAATGTGCATGAAAATTTGACTATTGCGCATTACTTAAAACGTGGTGATTCGAGTTATAGGAATTACGCGGCTTTAACAATTGCGCAATAGTATAACTATTGCCCGCAATGGTACAGCTAGTGACCGGTTTACAACAACGTTCATCATCTTTTAGCATGATGTTAAAATAATGTGTTTGTGATGGTTAAATTGTTTTTCACGAAATTCTACGAGCCTACTTTCCCTTTCATTTCACGTTTCTAAACCCAATAAACCTACTACCGCTTCTTCCCAGTCCTCACCTACCGCTGCATTAAAATCTCCTGTAATTCTTAAATTTTTATGCCATTTTACGGATTTTCCATTCTCAACGGACCTGCACCTTGACGACGTTCTAAAATACTAAAACAGGTAGAATGGCTTGCGTGTTTCGATGAGCTAAAGAGCCGAACTATAGGGTTAACCAAATTATTGGGGTCTTTAGTGAGGAACCAGACTAAGACAGGTCCCCGAAACAGGGCAGCAGCTTTTTTGGTACTTAGAGTGGCAGAGACTATAGCGGTCAGTATGGCATTCTAAGACACACTACTGCGATGTGGAAGGCAACGGAAAACTACCACATTACCTCCCAAGTACACTACGTACAGAAATCGTATTTAAAATGATGACATCCTCTGAAGTAAAAAATTCCGGAAGTAAAATAGTTCCCCATTCGGATCTCCGGGAGGGGACTACTTCGGGGGATGTGATCCGAAAGATTAGAAAAGATCCGTGAACATTCTGCGAGTCGGAGCGTGGAATGTCAGAAGTATGAAACAATAGATTAAGCTAGAGAACCTGAAACTCGAAATGGATAGGTTAGCACATAGTAGGAATTAGCGAAGTTCGCTGGCCAGAGGCGGGGGATTTTTGAAGTGGAGACTTCAGAGTAATTCACACTGGATCAGAAGAAGAAAATTCGGGTGTGGGGATAGTTATGTGAAAAAAGATAGGACGACGTGTAGAAAACTACCTACAAAAGAACGAAAGTGTACTCATGGTTAGATTAGAATCTAAACCAGTAAATACAATAATAATACAAGTATATATGCCCACTTCTATCTACAATGAGTAAGAGGTAGAAACGATCTATAAAGATATCGAAGACATTAAGATACGTAAAAGGACATGTTAAATTTAATAATTACGGGGGATTTTAATGCAGTGGTAGATGAGGCACGAGAAATGACAGGGGAAATAGGCTGGTGGAATTTTGCAACAAGAACAACTTAATCATCACAAATACATCATTTCAACATCATGCTAGAAGACGATACACGTGGAAGATGCCAGGAGATATAGGAAGAAATCATGTAGATTATATTATTGTTAGACAACGGTATAGAAATCAAGTAAAAGACTGTGGAAGCTACCCGGAAGCAGATATAGACCCTGACCACAACATCGTAATTATGAAGGCCGCACTTAAATTAAAAAATTTGAAAAAGAAAAACGGAAAAAGGCACTTTGAGGTTAAGAAGCTAAAACATACAAATATCCACGAAAGATTTGAAAAAAAGTCAAATGAATTGCTGAAAGATATCGGAAAAATTTCTGATACTAAGGAAGTAGAAACAGAATGGAATAACATTAAATCCAGCTTAAACATGGCGGCCAGAGATATTCTGGGGTATTCACAAAAAGAAAATAAGAAACCATGGATAACAAAGGATATCCTAAATTTAATAGAAGAAAGACGAAAATACAAAAATAGATCAGACGAATCAGGAAAACAGAGATACAAAGCCATAAAATAAGAAATTATTCGCAAATGCAAGAAAGTTAAAGAACAATGGATTGATGAAATGTGCAACGAGGTACAAACTAAGATGGAAATAGGAAAGACAGACGAAGCATACAAATTAATTAGAATGAATGTTAGTGATATAAAACCATATAGCAAAAATATAAGGGATGCGGGAGGAAACGTCATTATAGAAAATGTAGAGAAAGTAGCTAGATGGCAGGAATATATAGAGAATTTATATTCAGGAGAGGAATTAATAGCATTAGAACAGGAATCAGGATGGCCTGGGATATCCTATACTTAGAGATGAGTTTGAATTAGCAATAAAGAGTCTGAAAAATGGTAAGGCGCCGGGTACAGATAAGGTGCAAGCAGAAACTCTAAAAGCCGCTGGACAAGCAGTAACAGAACGTCTCTTCCGACTTGTAAGCTATTTGTATGAGACAGGCGAGATACCCAAAGATTTCAAACGTAACATCATAGTAGCGAACAATAAGCTTAACAGCACAGTTTCAAAAATATTAACTAGAATTGTATAAAGACGAATGGAAAAACGAGCTGAAGAAATACTGGGAAAAGATCAACAGGGGAACACGGGAGGCTAATTTAGTTCTGAGGGTGATAATGGAGAAAACAATAGAAAAGGGGGAAAGCGTACAGAAAGGGTTTGTAGATCTGGAAAAAGCATTCGACAATGTAAAATGGAAAAAAATGTTCGAAATACTCAAAAAGATTGGAATGAGTTATAGGGATAGACGAATAGTACATAGCTTATACAAAGAACAAAAAGCAGTAATAGAATTAGAGCGAGAAAGTAAAGAAGTAAATATTAGGAAAGAGGTGAGATACGGATGTGCCATATCCCCATTAATTTTTAACTTGTACATAGAAAAGGCAATGAATGCTGTCAAATGCAGGAAGAGATTTGGAATTAATATGCAGGGACAAAAGATTGATATGCTTAGATTTGCAGATGATATAGCGGTATTAGTATCTAGCAAAGAAGAGTTAGAAGCTGCTCTTAATGAAATGGAAACAGTTCTAACGGAGGGATATGGTATGAAAATTAACAAAAATAAAATCAAATATGCAAAAGAGGGAAAAATGAATCAAAAACAGGAATACAAATAGGTAACGAGAACAAGAGGTTAAGCATGTCTGCTACCTAGGAAGTCAAATAACGCAAGATGGGAAAAGCACAGAACATATAAAACAAAGATTAGCACAAGGTCGTGCTACATTTAACAAGAAAAAGCAACTACTGTGTTCAAAGACCACAAACATAGAAACAAGAAAGGATTGCTTAAAGCATATGTGTGGAGCACAGCCCTGTATGACTGTGAAGCCTGGACAGTAGGAGATGCAGACAAGAAAAAGGTAGAAGCCCTTGAAATGTGGTGCTACAGACGTATGATAAAGATACCATAGACAGACAAAGTTAAGAACAAAGAGGTACTAGAAATGGTAGGAGAAGAAAAAACTATGTGGAAAACAGTAAAAAATAGAAGAGATAGGATAATAGGCCACACACTAAGATATGAGGAAATAGTGCAGAATATATTAGAAGCAGAGATAGAAAAAAAGAGAAGCAGAGGTAGACCTAGGTCAGACTACTGCACACAGATAGTGAAAGATGTAGGTTGTGAGAATTTTAGAGAAATGTGTAGGCTAGCTCAGAATAGAAATCAATGGAGGTTGTTACGTGCCGAAAATCGGCACTAGACATTCTTAGTTTAGTTTTGATATGCGGGAGTTTCGCGCCATAAATTTAAAAGACTTGTTGCGCGTATTTCCGTTACCTCAGAAATGCGTTGCACGAATTTCGCGCCGACGCGTGTGGGGGAAGAAGAAAGTGGGGAATTTCCGCAAGACGCTTAAAGACTTGCTTTTTGAAACGTGAATAGGGGTGGTTGGTTTGGTATCGTATCGTATCTTTTAATTATGTAGATCCCTTTTCTTTGTTATTTTTGATTGTCGTTCCTCAACCCGTTCCTTATCGTTCCCTACATAGAAAGAAGACGACGAATCTGGATACAACCTGGTAGAAAATCCACGACCCGAGAACCATCATGAAATAATCCTGAAGGGAGCCCCGCAGCCGCCATTATGAAATAATCCTATTGGAACCCACAATCCGCTATCAGGAAGTAATTCCGTAGGAAGCTTTACATATTCACGTAAGTACCCCGCGTGGGTTTTATAATATATTTTAGAAATTTGAAAATTGCGTGCCATAATTTGCATATTGTGTGACGTCATCGAAATCTGAGCGTCGATTCGCACATTTTGTAATATCGTTGCCAACTGTCTTTTGTGTCGCTTGTGCGGCGTTTACGGTAATGTAAGAAGGTATGCTTCCAATCAGCCGCAAGATGAAAAACTAACGACAAAAATAATAAATGTACTTAAACATGGTGATTATTATAAACAACTACAGATATTGGTATTGCAATACTCTCAACTAATGTTAATTGTGGGAAAGCATTTATTTGAAAACTATTAATACGGCAAATGTCTAAGTGGATGCTTAACCTCCTCACATACGACTGAATCTCGGTGAAATAGGGCATATAATTAGAAAACAATAGAAGGGAATCGAACTGTATATCGGCTGTTGTGAGAATTGTAGGGAACAGTGTAGGCTAGTTCAGAACATAAATAAGCGGAGTCTAACAAGTTTCAAGATATAAAACCCAATGACGAAAAAATAAGTGCTCTTAAATCTAATTAGTATTATAAACCACTACAGGTGTTGGTTCTGAAATATTTTCAACTAATGTTGATTGTGTAAAAGGATAAATTGGAAAAACTATTAATTCGATCAAGGTTCAAGTGCTGGGGTAACTTGGCAGCCAAAGTCTGCTTACCCCCCTTCATATACCTCTGAATATCAAGGAAATAGGGTATATAACTGTAAAATAATCGAAGGTGACCGAACTGCATCAAACAAGAAAGAACAGCAGCTATGTTCAAAGACAACGAACATAGATACAAGAAGAAAACTGTTCAAAACATAGTGTGGAGCACAGCACAGTATATCTATGAAATAGGAGCAGTAGGAAAAGCAGACAGAAAGAGATAGAAGCCTTCTGGAATGTTGTGCTTTAGATGTATGAAGATGGTAGTATGGACAGACAAAGTTAATAACAAATAGGTTGTAGAAATAGTAGAGGAATAAAGATATCTGTGGAAAATGAAAAAATAGAAGAAATAGAAGGACAGGATACGTTCTAAGGCATTTCTGGGGAATAGTACGGGATATACTACAAGCAAAGATACGAAAAGAGAGGTAGAAGTAGACCGAGATCAGGCTTTAGCACACAGATAGTGATAGATGCAGACTGTGCAAATTTCAGGAAATGTGTAGCTTGGTTCAGACTAGGAAACAATGAGGGTACGCGTTCAACCAGTTCTAGGACTGAAGACCTGATGATGATGATGTTGATTTACGGATTTTAGTAATTTTTCGGTATATTTATTGATCGCTTCTACTTCTGCATCACTGCTGAAGCTAGAGGCGTGCATGTAAACCAGTATTATTACCATATCTACCGGTTTAGATTCTTATCTAACCATGAGTACTCTTTCTTTTTTTTGTAAGTAATTTTCTACATAATGTTCTATCCTTTTTTGTATAACTATCCCTATACCCGCATTTTCCTTCTCCGATCCTGTATGAATTATCTTAAAGTCTCCGCACCAAAAACCCCCCGCTTCTGGCCACCGAACTTTGTTAATCCTTACTATGTCTAATGCTAACCTATCCATTTCAATTTTCTCCAGTTTACATAATTCCTTCATGTTTCCATGCCACGCTTTATTCTCAAAATATTTTTCTTTTAAACTTGTCTATCACATCTTACGACATAGTCCGCTTCCGGAGATTCGAATTGGGGACTATCTTAAGTCCGGAATCTTTTACCACAGAGGATACTATAATTTTAAATAACAATTTAAGTATGGTGTATACTTGGGAGGTAATGTGGTGATTTCCTGTTGCCTTCCAAATCGCAGAAGTGTGTCTTAAAATCCCTTTGGTCTCTGCCACTATTTATTAATTTACTAATTACTGCATCTGTTCGTTAAACGTACTATAGTAGCAAAACCGCTGCTACTTTGTTTCGGGGACCTATCTTAGTCTGGTTCCTCACTAAAGACCTTACTAATATGGTTGGACCTTGTTTGACTCTTCAGCTCACTGAAACACGCAAGCCATTCTACCCGTTCTAGTATTTTAGAACTTCTTCAAGGTGAAGGCCTGTTTAGACAATTATCATTGCCTATAACATGAAACCTGTGATTTATTAAAACGTAAAATAACAGTGGAGTTATGAAAAGCTGGCTTTTACAATAAAAGTAAACAAAAATTAAAATTCTATACTAAACGAAAGCACATAAAATATAAATTCTTGAACGATATGGTCAAGTAAAATATCAAATTATTTTTCATTTGGCAGTTTATTGCAATTGCATCAAAATATTTTTATTTGGATATTGATAAATTAATTCTATGCGGTTGCGTTAAGTGCATTTCAATTTGTTAATCCCAAATACGAATTTTAAGTGCTTGCCTTTTATCAGTTCGAGCGTTGATTAAAGTATTAATACTTCAATCAACGATTAAACAGAATGGAAAATAACTTAAAAATAGTTATTTACTAAACACAATTTATATACACGAGACACGAACAGTTTGTTTTATTTTGACAGCATAAACATAACCTAAGAAATGCATAATTGATAGTCTGTAGTAGTGTAAATAGAAATATTTTTATTATTGTGTTGTTACTTATTATAAGTCATTAAACAATAATGTGCTACCATGTTTTACAAGTTGTTTAAAAATGTTCGGAACTATTACACTTCTCTACCTTTAGTTACTAAAAATAGGTTTTTATTAAGGGGTTTTCATACTAGCAGTGGTAAGAATTTGAAAAATACAACATTTGCATTTATTTGTTTTGTTTCATACAACCAAAAAATTTTTAACACAATTTTGCTTTGATTTTCGTTTACCGATGAAATTGCTTTATGTACGTTTTTACTTAAAGCACATTTGTTGAATTCGTTGGGTTTTAAAACGAATCGTTGAAATTAAATGTAGTTTTAATCAGGTGTTTGCTGTTTAGGCGTACAAGTCTGGAAATGTTTGGTGAGACAGAATCGAGGACCGATACTTTAAGAGTAAATATATATTGTTTTCGAATTTTCATCTGGTTTTATAATTTTAAATCGGTATTTGTTGTATGAAGCGTTTATTTTATTAAAAGATTTAAACGTAGTTGAAATATCTTTTTCTAATAATACAGCATGATTCATTATTTTAGGCCTTTATCATGGTGAAAACGAATGGCAAGATCCAAAATCGGAGGAAGAAATGTAAGTCTAAAAAGCGGAATAAAACATAATGGAACATAGCCTATTTTAGTGTCAACATAACATATATTTTGAAAGATGGAGAACGTATACCGATTAAGGGTAAAGTGGGTGATAATGCAATGTATTTAGCACATCGGTATGAAATACCAGTAGAAGGTGCTTGTGAAGCATCATTAGCATGTACAACATGCCATGTATATGTACATGATGATTATTTATGTAAATTACCTGAAGCCACTGAACGAGAAGAAGATTTATTGGATATGGCTCCATTTTTAAAAGAAAATTCAAGGCTTGGCTGTCAAATTATTTTAACTAAGGAAATGGAAGGAATGGAACTCGAATTGCCAAAAGCGACTAGAAATTTTTATGTAGATGGACATGTACCGAAACCTCATTAATTATTATTTGTATTATAATTAGCTTTGCGTTTTGTAAATAAATGAATAGACTCAGTACATGTTTTAATTTTGTTCTAGAAGTTACAAGAAATAATTAATGTTCAACTGTTTTATGTAAGTGGACTTTTATACATGGTTGTGCTTTAAATGTTAAATCCTGGCATGACGAATTTTATTTAATCACTAGAAACTTCGCATTAGAAATAAATTACTGGTATATGCACGTATATTCTCATATTATAAAAGTTTAAAACTAAATTTACCTAATATTTTTAGACAAACAAATTTTCATAGTCGTGTCATTTAATTGTAGCGGAAGTAATATACAAAATATTAATTTATATGATTTTACATATATAAATGATGTTTGACTGAATAATAGTTATACAACCTCTATTAGACCATTTTTAACACAAATTTTATGGCGATAAATCAATATTATTGTCACATGATGAGGATATAAATGAGGAGAGAAACAAGAGCTGTTAAATAACCAGCTCATCTAATTTAAAATTATGTATTGCTACATACCTAGACGTAAACAGAAGGTGCATCATAATTCACATGCCGACACAAACAGTAAAGCGACCATGCTTGATCTTTTATTTGTACGATTTCATTCACGTAACATTTTTAATGATATTGTCAAGAGCCGGTTGTTTCAGAAGACTCATCATCCTGCATTGGTCCTCTCCTTGTTCACTAATCGTCCTGTCAATAGTTTTAGCTCTAGTACAAGAAAACTATGCCCTGCTAAATATAACTTCAGAAAAGCTAACTTTACTCGTATGTATGGCCTTGTAAGAAACACCTCTTGGCAGGATATTTTACTAATCTAAGATCCGATTGAAGCTATAAAAATGTTTACCAACAACAAGTTCCTTGATATCTTCACCGTTTCCGCTCCCAAGCTTAGTCGTAAGAAATCACGCTATCCCATGTGGCATGCGAGTGATATCATCTCTCGCCTCAGAAAGAAAGGATACTATCATTCTCTTGCTCGTAGGTCTAATTGCTCCTAATTCCATAATAGCAAATTTAAGGAACTTTATGCACGTCTAAAGCGTTCTATTAAAAGTGTGTATTTGCATTAAAAAATGATCTCAAACAATTCTGGGGTTTCTATAAAGAAAAGCAGAAATCTGCTGTTGCAAAAGTATTTAAAATGAATGATCGTGAATTCTCTAGTCCAGAAAGTATATGTGATGCATTTGCATTGTATTTCGCCTCCTGTTGCATCTCTCCACCATCTGTTGCGTTAGATATAACATATCCGTATAATATCAGCTCTGTCATAGACGTATCGACTATTAATGCAGTTATTCACGCTTGTAAAAAATTACCAAACTCATTTTCTTATGGTCCTGACAGCATACCTGCTGTTGTCTTGAAAGATACTTCCCATATTATTAGCACCAGTCTGACTCACATCTTCAATTTGTGCCTCACAAAAGCTGTATTCCCTGACATGGAAAATATCCTGTGTTCATTCAGTTTTTAAGAAAGGTGACACATCTTCAACTGCAAGTTATCGTCCTATTTCTATTATATCTGTAAATTAAATTGCGGTGTAAATATCGATAACAAGTCACCAAAATGAGGTGAAACTGACGGTATGAAATGCCATGAGATAGGGTCCTTGGAAGCAGCAAGCTTGGCGTGATGAATCAACTGTTTATGAGCACCCAGAAAATTTGTGCCACAATCACTATAGAGATGATCACAACGGCCACGCATGGCAATAAATCGGCGCAGAGCCGCAAGAAAGACGTCCGTTGACAAGTCAGATACGACTTCAAGGTGCAGCGCTTTGGTAGCCATACAGATAAAAAGACAAATATGATTTGAAAATTTTAGCGCCCCGTACTTGAGACATAGTAGTAGAAAAGGGACGAGCGAAGTCGACGCCCGAACACAAAAAATGTTTGACTTGAGTAACTCGACATGAAGGCAGATTGCCCATGGGCGGTTGTAATGTGACAGGATTGGTCTTCCAGCACGTTAGACAGTGACTCAAAATACGACGGATAGATTGCCTTCCACAAATAATCCAGAAGTGCTGACTGACGAGAAAATGGACCATTTGAGCACCCCAGTGGAAGTATTTCAAATGAACGTAAGTAACATACAGATCGGCGAATCGACTTTTGCTAGGTAACAATGTGGGAAATCTACGGTCAGAGGACAAAGGCGCGTGAGCCTGGCTACCTCCGACGCACAGGATTCCATCACGAATAAAAGGAGACAAGAGCAAAGAGCGGATTAGCTAGCTTGAGGTTAGTCAGATGATTGAAATGTTGTAAAGAAATATTAATAGTAGGTAAATTCTCACAAATTTTGGGAAGTACTACAACTTGAAAATTAATAATCGGTGAAGAAACTCCTATTGGTTTAAGCGAAATGGCGACAGTGCCATGCTGAGCAGCAGAGCACATGGAACCTAAACTACTAAGGGTAAGCGAATGTGGAGCAGTACGAAAACCTAAACGTTTCACACTACTTTGCGAAATAAAAGAAGTCATGGTTTCTAAATTAAGTAAACCGCAAAATAGCTGGAAAGAACCAGAGCAATAAGCAATTTCCACTTGAACGGTGGAAAGTAAAACAACTGAAGGTTTAGCTAAAGAATTAAATAAAACGACATTTGAAGTTGACGGACCACTACAGCTATACAAAGTCGAAGATTCCTCAGAGGTCCTAGGTGCGGAAGGATTGTAGCGGTCTTGAATAGCGGGAATAAAGCTAGGTGATGCCTTAGAGGCGGCGGTGTCCGGGCTCAAACGAGCCTCGTTGTAAGCAGCGAAAGCGGGTTTAGACGAAACGCGATCGAAGTGCAATAACGAATGATGACGTTGATTGCATTGGTGGCATGAAAAAGTGGACTTACATTTATTTAAAATGTGAGAATTACTAAGGCAATTAATACAAAGATGTTGGTTTTTTGCAAAGTTGTAGCGATCTTGCGACGAAAGTTTAACGAACTCATTACAGTGATAAAGATTGTGATCTTGTTTACAAAGCGAACATTTATTAGAATTAGGTTTTGTCTGAACTAACATGGAAACAGCGGAGCCAGGTTTAGACGGGTTGCTGGAATGAACAACTTTGTTGAAATCAGTTTTATGATTTACCGACAAATTCGATAAGGATATACACGTATTTTTCAGATAAGCAATTAACTTTTTATAAGATGGGATAGCGATCGGATCTTGGTGCATTTCAAAACTACGAGCAGTTTACATCCAAGCGGTTTAATATCATTTGTACAAGAATGAAATCCCAATGCTCTACGGGCAAATCAAACTTTTAAGCGCCTGTAAATTATCCACAAAAGTATCAACTAATTTTTGCAAACCGACGGGGTTATCGAAGTTTAATTTAGAAAATTTATCAATATTGTTCCATAGAGCAGAGGTAATGTGACGAACATTACGATATTTTTCACGAAGTTTTGTGTATGCAAGAGCGTAGTTGGCTTCAGTAAGGTCACAGTTTTCAGTGGTTAGGAGTGCGGAACTTTCTAGTGATGACTGAAGGTACGAAAATTTATCTACGTCGGACAAATCGTAATTAAAATGAACGAGACTATCAAAACGATCGATAAAGCTTTCAAACAAAGAACTTTCCCCATCAAATATAAGCAGCGTCAGCGGAAGTAATGATACTTTTGGTCTTAAGTTATCTAGCGGCGGGGACACCTCAACCTGGGGTGAAAATTGGCTAGTAAACAGCTTAAAATAAAGCGCTTTTATTTGAAAATAGTTATTGTCAAAGCGTCTACGGAGAGCATCTTCAAATTTTTTATCATCGTCGTCGTCGGCTGAAGAAATTGCATCCACAATCCGATTGTGATGCGTGAAGAAATTTTCCTTAACGGTCTCCAACGAGTCATATTGAGCGCGAAATAAATCTAAAAAAGCGGGTTCGAGTGTAGATTTTTGAGCAATCTCAAACATTTCTTCTAGCGAATTAATTGCAATGTTATGTAAGAAACAATTACGCTTTAGCTTTTCTGCCATAGTTAAATATAAATACAAAGCGGACGAAATAAAGAACGAAAACTTGACGTTTTATAATTGCCCAGCGGCGATAAACAAACGTAAACCTATTGCACGGGAAATAAGAAATGCTCGTAAATAACTTAACGATACAAATTATGCTAATTGGCTGTCACTGCTTTGACGAGCGGTATAATTAATTATGAGTTTGTTGTTTATTCCAAATCCGGCGAGAAGCATACCAATATAAATTAAATTGTGGTGCAAATTTCGATAACAAAATTTGGAAAGATAAAGTGGACTGTATATAAATTTAAAATTGATAATTTACAAACAACATAATTAATGTCTTTAAACAAATCAATCAATCAAAGCATTTACTATGAGCGCTCGCCTGGTTAATGATGCGGCCGTGCCGATAAAAAACGTTTGAACAAATACAGCTCTTCCTTTGACGGATGGAGCGCGGCACATTTAACGATAACGGTTTAGCAAAGCGGTTCATAAGTGTAATAATTATTATAAATAGCGGCGGCGGGTAACAAAGCGGTTCATCTAATTAATTCTATGCAGCACGTGTAAACTCGATGCGGTGTAATCGACAGCGGTTCATACACACTCGATGCGAACTGTTTTCACTACGAAACGAGAAACTCTTTTGGCTTCGTGGATTTTCCAATCGATACTTGTTTGCAGATGCGCACTAACACACAGAGCTTTATCACTCACGGCACTGGTTGTGGTGCGTCAAGTAAACTCAATGAAATTCCACTCTAAATAATTTTGAATATACACGCGGCGAATTTAAAATAACCAACAACCTCAATGTAAAAATGAAAATTTAGCTTTAATTATTTACTATAAACGAAACAATATCTAATGTTGCCAAAATTTTTGAGTATATAATTTTCGATTCTCTCTACCTCCAAATCTCAAACCTCATATCAGAATTTCAACAGTGTTTTGTTAGGCGGCGCTCCACTGTAACCAACGTATGTTTATTACCCAGTTTGTGTCAGATTGTTTAAATTCTAGATCGCAATGTGACGTCATATTTTGACTTCACTAAAGCTTTCGACCTCCTCCGTCATGACACTCTGCTACATAAATTAAATCAGTTCAATTAGGTTTCTTGATCCGTAGCACATAATTGTTCACTGACATCAATTGTCTTAGAACTCTATATTTCGCTCTAGTTCGTAGTATGTTGGAATATGGTTCCCTTATCTGATCGCTTTTCTATAAAAAAACCTCTCTTCTTAGAATAGAGAAAGTCCTAAGAAAATTTCTGAAATTTTTGTATTACAAAAAGCATAAGCTTTATCCTCCACGTGGTTATCCTTACTTGGACCTTGCCTCAGACTTTAGTGTTCCATCCTTACATTCGTAGAGACGGTTACTGTATATAATGCATCTATACAAACTCCTAAACAACCATGATCCAGTTAATCTGTCTTTCATAATTCTGCATGTACCACCTAGGTTAAGTAGAAATAGTTCTACCTTTCACTTAAATTTTGCTAAAATTAACACCTAGAAGAACTGTCCGATCTTTAGAATGTCCCTCCCTTTTAATAACTTATCTGACGATTTGGATATCTCGGCTTCTTTGCTTCGTCTGTTTTGGGAAACCCTTACTGAGGCTGTTATATCTGTATAACTATAATGTATCTCTTGTTTATTACTTAATGTTTAGTCCATAATTTAGCTGATTATATTGCCAGTCCATATTGTATTTAGTATTATAATCATATTCATATTAGTCTATATTATATTTTCTATTATATATTATTCATACTGACATCAACAATTAATTATTATGTATTTTGACTTCAATAATTCTTTATTACGTAATTTGATAGTTCGTTATGTTGTCTGTGTTAGAGTTATCAGTGAATTAGTGTATAAGTTTATTGAAATAGTACAGAATTGAGAACTTAATATGAACACGTCTAACTGTATTGAAGATTTATGAAGCAACTGTAAAACAACTAACAAACAAAAGCTAAATCTAATGGTAGGTGGATGAACACTTGATATTATAGTTTATAATCATGCATTGCACTACCCTTCGATAACATGTGGCGCGCACACACTTCAACAGTCTGTGTTTATTGTGACTCTATAATTGGATTATTATTATCTGTGTGAGTCGATTGGAAATAAAAAAAATAAATAAATAAAGGGAAACTAGAAAGACTAGACTAATTACAAACACAGGGAGTGGGGGAATTCACATATACAAGAAAAATACATTGCCTTTGATTTTTCTGTATACAGAAACAATAAAATTTTTTATTTAAAACAAGTAGAAAAAAGGAAATAAAGTTACTATTTTTAAAAAAAATTTCCTCTATGGACAATTTAAATAATGCTTCTACGAAGTGTGCATTTCATTGCTAACAGGTAGTATGTCTGTCTAGTAAAAAAAAAATAATACTGAAATTGTCATATAAGCAAGTGCGTTAAGTAACAAAAAAAACAAGGAACACTAGCACAGCTAATTCCAGAGTGGGTCTTTATTAAACAAAAAAAAAGTGCATTGTTCGTACGTCAATGCAAGTTGGGTTTATCACTTGGTATGTACAAACGAAAAAGAAACAAATCACATACCTCTATGGGTCGGGATATATATCTTGTAAGCCATTGGCGGTGCGTCAATACAGCAACGTCACAGTGATCGGATATTGTAACGGCGGTCTATATTCCAGAGCAGTAGTCTACGTCAAAGATTAGTTGGGCCATTCATAAAATGCGATCTGGCCTAACGTAGGAAAATCATTAGGCCTCCGTCAAAGAGCTAAAAAGGGAATCTTATTAATGTTGATAAGCACGGAAGAAGTTACTGATGCACCCCCGATATCCACTTCTTGTCAACAACAAATTTGCATCGCTCTTGTAGTAATAAAACGAGCAACGAGAAAATATATTAAAAGCATGAGCTGCAGAATCAAATTGAAATTGTTTTTTTGCAAGCGTTAAATCCAATCCCAGCGTTATCTAACACACAGGTGTGATTACAAACTCGAAACAAGCTTTATCAAATAAGTACGATCCATTATTTTGACGAGTTTTTAGAATTGGGTATTAAAAGAAGTAATTATACGCTACAGTGATATATATCATGCCAACGGATACCTAAAACAAGGTACAGACTATTTAGATTATAGAAAAACTTTTAATGTTGCAGCAAATAGGTTTAAATGACATTGTAGAAAAGCGTACTTGTTGTAGGAATGTCTAATATACTGGAGGGTGTATGAGTATTAGAAACAGAATCTATGCGAATGAATAATTAACCAAAATGGCGTAAGGTTTAGTACACCATCGGAAGGCGAACGTAACAGTATATAATCCATATCTGTGAAATAGGTTATATATTTACAAAACAATGGAAGGGGGAACCGAGCTGTATCTAGGCAGTGGGAATTTCGGAGAACCGTGTTGGTTAACTTGTAACAATTTTATTTTTGGGTTGATAAATCCCTTCATTAAAAGTGCGAAAATAATAAAACCCTTTTATTAAATAATGTCGTAATACGTTTAACAAGTAAAATAATACATTGAAACAGCATCTTGATTTGTTAGTCTATTTGGGTTGGATGTCGGTGTATTCCACAGCCAGTCGCAGGCGCGTTTAAGTGTGACAACCTCCCCCCTTGGATCCTCCGATTGTCCGAGCGAGCATGATAATCACTCGGCCATACGTAGAAGAAGTAGCAAGATGTATGAAAGGACGATGGCCAGTAATCTGCGTATCAATTTTAATGAGTGAGCACATTTTCTGAATAGCGGTTGGTAAAGTATAAACGTTATTATCTTATTTAATTTGGAAAATTTGTTTAGCGCGACGAGAGATTAGGCGACGAGAAACATCACTACAATCCACGATGCACTTAGAATTTTGAAAACTATAATCGACTTTAAGAAATCCACTTCATATTACGACGTGTACGGTGTACTTGGAAGATGGAAAGTTGATCTAATTTATAGAGGATCGTTTGTTACACCGAATAAAGATGCTACTTTGGTAGAATATAGGCAGTAAATTTCGCATGGTAAAACAAGTACCTAATCAAGGCTAGGAATGCAGTTTTGTTTGGTTCGTAGTAGTTCTAAGAAATTCTTTTGTGTTTCACTTTAGAAACACGCTATTTTGTTCCGATGTGTAGCAGTACGAATTAGCTATTTGCTTCAACTATTGCTAAGCTGGATTTCCCAGTATCAAACTTGAAATTCACTCAATTGATTTTGTAAGAAACAACACGTTGCTTCAGTATAAACTGGTAGTTACAACATCAGGTGTTACTTACGTCACTTGTTTGTTTGGAATATGTTGCTGACACATGTATCCTTGAAAGCAAATGCTTAGCACTGCGTTACTACCACTCTTGAAAACAAGAATATTTTTGTGATCATTTTCATTTTAAACTAAAATTAGTACTTTTAACTTAAAGAGAAAATTTGTGTATTAACTTTCGTAATGTAATCGACCTAAACAGATCTGAATGGGTTAGAATATCTTTGTGTAATAAGTTACACCTTGTTGTAATATCTTTGATCATGAATAAGGTTGATAAACCTTACTTTAAACTTACAAAGTAATTCAAGTAGTTATTTAATTTTGTTGCATTGCATTTTATTTAAAGAAAAGAGATTCTTTTTAGTAAATTATTAGTCCAAGCTTAAAGTTTTTTTATTTTGATCAAATGTGATCAAACCTAATCACCGGAAATTAGTATCTTTAAGAGTTGAATTTTGATGACAACCTTATATAGAAAATATTGTTTTAATATTTCTTTAGGTATGTTTGCGGGACACAAACAGTGTTCCAATTTCCTATTGACCTAATTATTATACTTTCTTACAGGAACAGCGTCTTATTCTGTTAAGAAAGGTTTTTGTCAGCGAATGCGATCTTTTTTTCTTTGGGTCTCTACGTCCGCGCTTAGAAATATGCCATGCCATTAACGTGAATCAATCCGGACTTGGTGGCGTCTATTTGTTTTAGTTTGAGTATGGCCCACCAACAGATTTCGACTTACCCCCCCCCCCCATTTCTCATAGCTATACCCAAGGAATAGACCCCTAGTTACGTCGGAAGACTTCGTTTCACTGGCGCCCATTTTAGAAATTCGTTTTGCTGACACCCAACATCTAGAGTCAGATATATATAAGAAATTAGAAAAATTGCCGCACTGGCGCTGGCAACGGTTAGGGCCCAGTTAAATTCGTTTGACTGGCACACAACGTGGGGCTAGTGCTAAAGAACAAAAATTTGTTTCAAACTCAATAGAAATCGGTGGAGGTATGCATCCAACCAGTTTGAAGACTGAAAACTTAAAGACAAAAAATAATTGCATCGAAACCTGATTGTTATTATAAACACCTACAGGTGTTGGTTTTGAAATATTTTTAACTAATCTTGATTGTGCAGAGGAATTTATTGGAAAACTATTAATTCGGCAAATGTTCAAGTGTGGGAGGATCTTGCTAGTCACATGCTGCGTAACCCCCTTCACATCCACTGAATATCGGCGAAATATGTATAAATTTACAAAACAATAGAAGGGAAACCAAACTGTATCTAACAAGAAAGAGCAGCGGTTATGTTCGGAAACAACAAACAGAAACAAGAACAAAAGTGTTGGAAGCATATGTGTGGAGAACAACACTGTACGCCTATGAAATAGGGACAGTAAGAGAAGCAGACAAGAAAAGGTAGAAGCCTTTTGTAATGTTATCCTTCAACATAGACAGATAAAGTTAATAACAAAGAGGTTATAGAAATAGTAGGGGAATAAAGATGTAGGTATGCAACTCAAGTTGTACCTAACAAACTTCATAAGCATCATAGAAACGCAGATGTGAATGTCTCTTAATAATAGACTCGTCTATCAACACACCTTAAAATCGAATAGACTCATCCGGAATCTCCGATTATTAGAGTACAAACATTATTTATAATGATCAAGGAGGCGGACATTAAAATCTTAAGATGAATACTTTCATTTATGTCTTGATATATGATGACATGTTATAGCTAGGATCATGCAATAGCTTCTGATTTTCTGAGTTTAACCTTTTATCACAGTGCACCAAAGCCTGGTTGTGCTTCATGCACTAACGTGGATACTCCACAACCATCCGGCAAGGTGTTCCAACTCCTGGACTTACATCAAAGGAAGTTACTTCGTAGAACCATTTTTGTATCAGCATCTACTGATGAAGCCAAACCAAACACAGTTCACCGAGACGAGATGTCTCAGGCGTCGGTGACACTCTCGTCTTTTCCGCCCACCAATACTGAAACGGACATAGCGGCTTGAACGTCTGAATACCACACCCTGCACCAGTTCCGACGCCTACTACGAAGAATCCACCATCATTAGGCCGTTCCACGCCTCATATCGCCGATAAAGGAACATGCACAATACACAGCACATGCATTGATTGACCTGTCACATCTAGCACTGTATGCAGGCCTCGATCCAATCAAACTTCTACCTGTAGATCTCAAGCAACACTGTATCTGTGAGTACTTACTTCTGCATTAGTCCACTTTAGCGTAGGCTTCTTTTTGAGTCACGTTTTTTCACAGAAATGTGCATAGAAGTCCAAAATTAACCCTTAGTTTGGCAAATGTTCCGAGAACCTTCGGTTTGGTACATGTGGTCTACCCAAACCCCTATGTATTTTTATGCAAATGTATGGGAAAAGTGTGTTTTGATAAATTTAGGTAAAAAAGCAACAAATGTACGCTTTTGTTCTAAATATTTATTTAACAAATATCCTTTATTAAACAGAAAATATTAAATTCCTATTGTGGCAATATTTTACCAATTCGTTACTTAGAACTCCGCCTATATCTAAAGACGTGAAGTAGAATTTAAATTTTCTTTTATCTGTGTATGTGTTGATACAACAATCCAATTCTGCGCGTGCTTGAATAATAAAATTGTCTCGTGGCCAGGGTTCATCATTTAACGTCGGAATGTAATCAGATAAGCAAGTGTTGAAACGTGGGCCAGCAGGTTTTATAAAACATGCAGTCCCAAAGGCAGGTGAAATGGTGTCGACATATACCATTGCATCAATTAGTGGTTTAATCGACCTATTGTTACTGTGAAATGAACATCATCTACGCGCAAGTAAAATGTAGATACAATATTGAAACGCAAGTTTAATGTGGTTACAGTATCAAAGCAAGTTTTAGATCCAATTTTGAAACGCAAATTTTATATAGGTCCAGTATCGAAACAAGTTTTATGTTATACAGTATTGAAACGCAAACACGTAATGTATAAAATATTGGAGCGCTAAATTTTATGTATATAATCGTTATGGAACACTGAAGCACAATTTTTTGTTATGCAGTATCGAAAGTTCAAAGTCTCAAATGTTGCTATGGAGTATGGTGGAATTTTCCGTAAATTTTGTTTCGTATAAAAGTCAAGGCGTAGAGCCGTGCACGTGTAAGCCGCGCGCACCTGTTGTAGTAAGTACTCAAGATGGTTGACGAAATCTGATGCCTAGCAGATTGTTTGTGGTGAGTCATCTCCAATTTTAATTCAATTTTCGTTTCACGGAACCATTACTGGAAATGTAATAATTATTTTTTGTAAATTTTATATGGTCATTTAAATTAGTACACGTAATTTTTGTTTAGCATTTAGTAGTTGGATATTGCATAAATGTTCTTATGAACACAAAGAATTTTCTATAAGATAACTATATTTGAATTTACAAGGTTATACTAAAATGTATCAGTAACTAATCACGTGACACGTTAATATTTGTTTGTCACATTATAAAATATAATTTTGGATAGTACACTTGAAGCATAGATTAGTAAGTAGATATAGATAGGCAACTCCCTATATTATTGCAAAACCATAATGAGCGCCACTCGCGATGCGAGTATGAACTATCTTCATTGGCGCCAAATTTAAATTTGAATTTTTCTGGCATTTTAGGAATACAGGTTTGTGAAATGCACTATGAAGATTTCAAGGACGTTTTCTTATGTAATTACGTTAATGGCACAGGAAACAAATTTCTAAATAAAACAAAATTTATTGTTAAGATAAATCATTTGTCAACATTTCAAAAATTGTAACTACAGTATTATAAAATGAGGCAGGAATTGATAATTTACAATATGTCCTTGAAATCCATATAAGTGCCTTTTATAAGTTTAATATTCACAACAATAAACATTTTTTATTTATTTATTTAAGAATGAATGAGCAACCCCAATTTTTACAAAAGAAATTTAAAATGCATGTTACATGTTAACATATCTGATAGGTCATACAGTACAATGGATAATTCAAAAAACATCTAATCAGCAATACTAACACAAAAGTAAAAGCAATGATCACTTTAGGTACCTTGAAGGTGTAACGTAGGAACAGCATTGTATTTTAAATTAGTACGACTTCTATTAGCCACAAATTTAGCATTGTCTGCAAAATGGATACCGCATACTCTAAATGCCTGCCTGCTATGCCTATCATCAAAATTCATTAAATCTTTACGACCAACTGCTGCGCACCATAAACGACGAATCTATAAACACAAGAAAGTTATAAATAAAGAGTATCCTGTATCAAAAAACCATAAATTAATATGATAATTTTAAAAATACTGAAATGGTTTAGCATTTAGTTAAAATGAATAAGCATTTAAGAATGTTTGAAGAACTTACCTCAGGATCCTTTGGTAAACAATGAGTTTTTACAATAACAATAGTTTACAACCAGCAATGGAACACTTAAACCCCATTATTTAAAATTAAATCTTAAACTCAAATCACAAATAAATAAATACCACAGATGAACACAAATTCTAAATATTTGACTACATAAATATTCAAATGAAATGAAGTTTGTGAAACATATGACAGATTCGCCGGTAAAGTAGTATTTTTCCTTAACCTCTTTATTAAAATTAGCGACGACAACGCTTCGGCGTTGCGAGTACCTATTAAAACACGGAACTGTCAAATGCCAGGAGTGCGCCTGCCCTGACTTGAAGTACAGATTAGTTCAAATCATAAGTATTTTTGACCTTTGATTCCATCAATTAAATTAATTAAAAATGTAGTTCTGCAATTTAAGGAAAGTCAAAGTTTTTAATCAATTAAATGTAAACCCAAACAGGATCCTATTTAGGTATCAAATACAAATTGTAGATTAATAACAAAAACACTATATTTCTTCTAGGGAACTATAATAAATTTACAATTATAAAATTCATACAAATAATCCGAGACTACTCCTAGAGATTATTAAAAGTAGATATCTCAAAAGTTTCAGTACGTATAAAATTGTACAAATGATGTATTTATTTTTTTTGTAAATCAATGGAAGTGCAATAAGTTGTTTTAAAGCTTTCTTTCATTGAAGTCAACAATACTTTTTCTATAGGAGCAAGCAACCGCATTTATAAAATTTTTGTAGTGAAGAAGGATAGATTATTGGTATTGTGTTTTAAAACTTTTTTTGAGGTATAATCTTGACTAGTTAATCTTTTTGGAATTAATTTTTTTCGATAAAATGACTAGGCTCTAATGTAGCCCTAGTTCTAAAATGTCAAGAAGTGATTAAATTTTCAGATAGTACGAAATCATCGTTCCAATTCCAGTTTGCAGAGTCACAAGTAAGCATTATATTTCTAAGTTTTGCTCGTTAAGGATATTTTCTCTTTTCGAAAATTTCCGTATCTTAACTTCGGATTATTTCTTATTATAGCTATTATTAAGATATGGTGGCGTCCATTAAAATTTCCTTTTTTTATCGTATACTATCCTACGACACTAGCTCATAGCTCTGCCCTAAGTTGAAGAAGCTTAGCTGGCTGGAAGATCTCTTTAGAGGGTCCTATTATACTCAAGGCCATTTCCCATCCTCTTTACCCTGGGCTTAAACCTTAGACAGGAACCCCTCATAATTTATTGAGGCTCTGCCGCCTATAAGGTAGAGTAAAGACACTATAAAAAAATAGTGTAACAATACTCTAGCTAAAATTTTTTTTTGTCACTGATTTTTACAATATATATATTTTGTGTTTATGTGTATTTTTGTGTGTATTGAAATATTTTTAGGTTTATTCATGTTCGTCTACGCATTTGAAGCAAATGCACATGACCTAATTGACTTTTGAATGTTGCTGACATACAGCTTCCGAACACTTTCCACAAAAAAAACGAGTTTTGCGATGTAATTTCTTACTTTCTTGTGCACAAAGTATGCATTCTCTTTTTTTCTCCAATGTACTTGGTCC
Organism: Platerodrilus igneus; assembly: GCA_036346225.1. Taxonomy (NCBI): domain Eukaryota; kingdom Metazoa; phylum Arthropoda; class Insecta; order Coleoptera; family Lycidae; genus Platerodrilus; species Platerodrilus igneus. The sequence goes on along the minus strand of JARFIW010000260.1, from coordinate 4,824,029 downwards.
GCTTTGGTTTTCGAGTACATGAGCTGGAACCTGGTAAAAGAATGAAGCCGAAATGTAAATAAAAACAAAATACATACCTTAAGTGGTCGGACAAGAAAAGCTTCAAATGCTATACGAGTAGAATGTTGCTTCGTGATGTGTACATTATTCATTCTATTTTCTACGTTTGATACAAACAATGATTGAGAGAGTACATTGAGGTATTTTTTTGTGGCATCTGGCTTGTTGAGTCGATCGATTTCTTTACATATGCAAAATGCAGCCAAAACCATTACGTCCAATAAATTGAAGAAGAAGGCCAAAGTCCATCGTCTGGTTGCGCGTTTCATTGTAAAATGCGTGGTCATTTGGTCCATGTAACTTAACCCAACTTTATTTGCATTGTAAAATGCAATGGCTTCTGGTTTCAATGCTTGACCCACACAAGCTTTAGAATAATGAACTGAAGAAAATAAATTCAAGCTATCTCAGAATAGAATCAATGGAGGTACGCGTACAACCAGTTCCAAGACAGGAAACCTAATGATGAAAAAAATGATTGTACTTAAACCTGATGACGACTACTGTATGCAACTACAAGTGTTGGTTTTGCAATACTCTCAATTAATGTTAATTGTGCGAAAGGATTGACTAGAAAACTATTAATTCGGAAAATATCTAAGTGTTGGCATCCACAGGTTGCTTAACCCCTTTCACATACCACTAAATATCTGTGAAATATGGTATATATTTAGAAAACAATAAAAAAGGAACTGAGCTGTGTCTAACAAGAAAGAGCAGTGGCTATGTTTGAAGACAACAAACATACAAACAATTGTTGAAAGCTTATGTGTGGAGCATAGCATGGTACGTCTATGAAATAAGGACAGTAGAAGAAGCAGAAAAGAAAAAGGTAGAAACTTTTTGGAATGTGGTGCTTTAGATCTAGTATGATTGCATGGACGGATAAAGTTAATAACAAAGGGATTCTAGAAATTGGAAGGGAAGAAAGATATTTGTGGAAAACAAAAAAAAATAATAATCTATAGAAACACTGTGGCACGATTTAAATAAAATTAAATAAAAACCCTTAACCACAAAAAATATTGAAATTACTAGATACGTATTTCGACCACTATGTGGTCATCATCAGTAGGAAACTTGTTAAAAAAAAATTTGCTGTTGTTCTGGAACACTTCAGAGGATATTCTCCTCACCACTTAGGCTGAAGTGAACCTTCCCAACCTACAATTTACTATATTGTTGCTTTAAACACTATCGAAGATATTCTCCTCACCCGCAGGCTGGTGTTCTCAACAACAAACAAGTGAATTATGACATTATAACTTAAAACTACTTAATTTATACTAATTCTAAATCTACTGAAGCGGAACCAATTTAATCTTGCTTTCTCATTGGTTGTTGACCAATAGGGAAAGCAAAGCAGATGGCTCTATTGGCCCTTTATCGGTGTTTAAGAGGGGTCCTTTATGTTTAACAATTTTAATTGATTCATAGGCATTTAAGGAGGAAAACGTTGGTACCGCTTTTAACAATTTAACATTTTCTGGTTTAACGGGGTGGCTGGTTTCAAATATATGTTTGGCGACCTGAGACCTTTCATATTTACCACATTTGAAGTGAGCAATGTGTTCTTTAAATCTTGTTGTTATATTCCTCTTGGTCTGACCAATATATTTTTGAAAACAACCTGGCCCTGCACAACTAATTTCATAAATCCCCGACTTTTGCAATTTTTCCACCTTGTCTTTTGGATTACCCAACAAATCTTTAATTTTATTAGTATTAGTGAAAGCAATTTTGAAATTACACTGTTTGAATATTTTATCAAGACCCTTTGTGGTTTTGTGAAACGGAAGTTTAACATATTTAACATTATCGTTAGAGGTGGTTGATTGCAAAGTCGTTGATTTACGGATGTTTATCCTATTTTTAAACTTTCTAAAAATATTATCTATAATATCAGAAGAGAAACCATTGTAATTCGCTATTTGTTTAATAAGAGCAAATTCCTTATTAAATCTGTTTTTATTTAAAGGGAAATTCAATAATCTATTAATTAAAACGTTAAATGAAGCCAACTTATGTTGTATGTTATGATTGGAGGAAGACAAAATAAAGCGATTTACATTGGTTTCTTTTCTATAAATGTCAAATTCTAATTTATTACCATTTCTAATTACTAATGTATCTAAAAAGGGTAATTGTCCATTATTCTCTAGTACATACGTAAATTTTATGCTTTGAAATTTTGAATTCATTTCTTTAAGAAAATCATCAACATTTAATTTAGAAGTGTCAAAAACTGCAAAAATATCATCCACGTACCTTAACCATATTCTTGGGAAGTATTTGGAGTTTTCTTTTAACTCGGTCTCAAAGCGAGACATAAATAAATTTGCTATGAAAGGTGATAAGCTATTTCCCATTGCTGTGCCTTCATGTTGTTTGTACAACTTGTTGTTGAATTGAAAACAGTTCTGGGACATGCAATGCGAAACAAGCTTGATATAGTCCTCAACTTTATCATCATCAATATCACTATCTATAAGAACATCCTTTAAATATGTTAAAGTACGTGGTATTGGAACACTAGGGAATAATGAACTGACATCAAATGAAATTAAGATTTCGTTCTCTTCTAATGTGATATTTTTAATTTTATTAATGAACTCTAAAGAGTTTTGTACAGATAAACTATTAAACTTTAAAATCTTAAATTCATTTGATAGCCACCGTGATAAATAGTAAGTCGGTGAGTTGATACCTGAAACTATTGGTCTCATCGATTTATTATTTTTGTGAATCTTTGGTAAACAGTAAAGTTTTGGCATTTCGGGATTTGAAATTGTTAATTTTAATTTTAGTGTGGGCGAAATTAGATTTGGACATTCTTTCAAAACTAAGGACCCTCAGACAGCAAGGTCTCTACTCTATCAACATAGTCTTGTTTATCCAGAATAACCAACCTATTCCCCTTATCAGCCTTTAAATAATAACAATTCTTTTGTCGTAAATCTTTAATAATCAGATGATCTTTCCTTGTTTGTTCTGAGGCATTTCTTGCGCAAGTGCGTAAGTTGTTCGAAAGTTGAATTTTGCACGCGTTTCTAATAAAGGTTTTTGAATTGTCATCTAATTTTGAAATAGATTTTTCAATGCCAGCAATAATGTCTTCCAAAGGAGTTTTCAAATGATCTACTCCAAATTTTAGGCCTCGATCAAGGAAAGTCAACTCTTCATTATTAAAGATTTTCGACGATTCCTTAACCACTATTGACTCTAATTGAGGTGAAGTAATTTCCAGTTTTTTAGGAGGTACATTGACATTGTGTTTCTTTAAAAGAAACTTCAACTTAGTGTTTTGACTATTAATTTTGTCTAACAATTTATGATTGTTGACTTCAAAACAAATCTCTGAAATTACTCCATTCCTGAAAACCGGACTCGGATAAATTGCACGTTAGTGCTAGGTGCGATTTATACGTTTCCAGTTCCAATCTACTAAGCTTACTGTACAGATATTTTATTTCCAAATTAAGCCATTTATCTTTTGCAAAATTGATTATTGCGTTACTACGTTTACAATTAGTGCTGATTTTTACGTTAATGAAATTTGGAAAAACTTTGTGGGCTTTACAACTTTTTAGAAATCGAATATCTGCTTTTACAAAGCTAATTTTAAGAGCTAAGGAAGTCATAGTTAATAATCTATAGGAACACTGTGGCACGATTTAAATAAAATTAAATAAAAACACTTAACCACAAAAAATATTTAAATTACTAGATACGTATTTCGACCACTATGTGGTCATCATCAGTAGGAAACTTGTTAAAAAAAAAAAAATTAGCTGTTGTTCTGGAACACTTCAGAGGATATTCTCCTCACCACTTAGGCTGAAGTGAACCTTCCCAACCTACAATTTACTATATTGTTGCTTTAAACACTATCGAGGATATTCTCCTCACCCGCAGGCTAGTGTTCTCAACAACAAACAAGTGAATTGTGACATTATAACTTAAATCTACTTAATTTATACTAATTCTAAATCTACTGAAGCGGAACCAATTTAATCTTGCTTTCTCATTGGTTGTTGACCAATAGGGAAAGCAAAGCAGATGGCTCTATTGGCCCTTTATCGGTGTTTAAGAGGGGTCCTTAATGTTTAACAATTTTAATTGATTCATAGGCATTTAAGGAGGAAAACGTTGGTACCGCTTTTAACAATTTAACATTTTCTAGTTTAACGGGGTGGCTGGTTTCAAATATATGTTTGGCGATCTGAGACCTTTCATATTTACCATATTTGAAGTGAGCAATGTGTTCTTTAAATCTTGTTGTTATATTCCTCTTGGTCTGACCAATATATTTTTGAAAACAACCTGGCCCTGCACAACTAATTTCATAAATCCCCGACTTTTGCAATTTTTCCACCTTGTCTTTTGGATTACCCAACAAATGTTTAATTTTATTAGTATTAGTGAAAGCAATTTTGAAATATAGTAAATTGTAGGTTGGGAAGGTTCACTTCAGCCTAAGTGGTGAGGAGAATATCCTCTGAAGTGTTCCAGAACAACAGCTAATTTTTTTTATTTTTTTTAACAAGTTTCCTACTGATGATGACCACATAGTGGTCGAAATACGTATCTAGTAATTTAAATATTTTTTGTGGTTAAGGGTTTTTATTTAATTTTATTCAAAAATAAATAGATAAAACAAAAGGACAGGACACGTAAGGCATTTGAGGAATAGTGCGGGATATATTACAAGCAGAGATAGGAAAAACAGCAGTAAAGGTAGACCAAGCTCAGACTATTGGACGCAAATAGTGAAAGATGTAGGCTGTGGGAATTTCAAGGAAATGTGTAGGTTAGCTAAGGATAGGTAACAATGAAGATATGCATCTAACCAGTTCCAGGACTAAAGACCTAATGATGATGAGCCATAATTTCAATTCTAATGTATTGTCTATATAATAATTATAGAAATAACACATCTGCAGAAAAATGAATAGGTCTAGTCAGCAGGAAGGTAAATACTTCCTTATCTATAAAAGTGCTGTTAAGTTGGGTTGACCCCAAATATTGATTCCAACAAAAATTGTTAAATTTTGGCCCCTTTGAAAATTAGGCAAATTTGACCTACTGAACTACTTGTTTTGATTTCCTCGATGCTATTATTTAGTAATATATATATATAAAATTGACAATAAGTGATAATGCTGTTTATTTTGCACATTTTATACGGACCATCCGAATCGAGTCAACATACAAGGGGATAGAAATATGCGATAAAGTAAACTATAGACAAAATACGTTGATAAACACAGGTTACATGTAATGTTAACAATAAATAACTTACTGTAAATGTCCTGTAGCGAAATGCATTTAAGTATTATCACTTACGAAATTGTTGGATAGGGATGAAAGGAATTATAGAACACGACACGACGTTTTGGATTCCTTAAACGATAAACAACAGCACCACGCCAGTAACTGACTGCCTTGTTTGTTATATCATACGAAAATGAATATCTTCGATTAATTGAACTGATACTAGAGTTCGAAATTAAATGATGCTCGGACACCTTCCAACCTCTAACGATTTTGCTTATTATTTAAACGACCAAAATACATGCAAACTGCAAGAAATAAATTAAAAAACCTTTTTTAAACTTAATTGAAATAAATGTTGACTATCTATAATCGCAGTGCGTAAACATGCCGGCCACTAAAACACACTGTTTTCCTTAACAAAAAATTAAATGTAAAAAAATTAAGTAACTTCTCTAGAAATGAACGAAAAAATAATTACATATTTAACAGAGAACACAGTTTAATAACTGGTCTCTGAAAAGTTCCAGTGGAAGACAGATAAAAATGTGCACGCATTCATAATTTAAGGTGCAAGCAAAACTGTTGTAATTACGTTTATAGAGTAGTAATAAGTATGTGAGTTTCATGCCTCCGACGAAATTTGTGCGGTCGATAGCGCAACGAACAAGATCTGTGCGCACTCAGTTCAAGTAAGCTTTAACATCAAGTGGCTACTTAATTCCGTTTCCTGGTATTGCAACTTTTGCTACGGTTTAAAAAGCCAGGTGGTGCCTATAGACAAACGTAGTTTAGGTCACCGTGAATATGTAAGCTCTCGAACAAAAAGGCTTTTTTCTTTTTTTATTTTCTTTTTGAAGCTTTATGGCGATTGAAACGTTTTATTTTAAAGCATTCAGGAAGTAAAATTTCTTAATTTAGAAGTTAGGGACTTCACTTTAGTACTTATGAAAATCCCCGTTTAATTAGTGCAATTCCGCTGATGTTGTGAAAACATGGGATTAGAAACATTCACAGGAATCCCGGCGCCGGGTTTACCATTGCAAACGTAAGCACTGACACAGTATCCGGCGTGAGAAAGCGTTTATCTTCCCATGAACACCAGCGAAGTGCGTTGATCTCGGTTGGTGGGAGAAGACGTAAATAACTAGGATCACCGATTATTTGAGAACTCTCCATCTTACCACCACAGATACCGCTTCGATAATATATCGTACCGGCAGTGCTAACGCGATTGTTGGCACTCCACCTACCTTACATTTCCTTTAAGGTCTCATCAGAGGAGATCTACCGTCGGAAGCAACAGCAGCTCTTAACATCAGGACCAAGCAGAATGAACCGTGCCATCCTGAGATTACGAACAGTACGATAAAATCAGGGTAAGTGGTTTAATATTTTTAAATCGTTTGCCGGGGATTTATTGTTAGTAAGAAGCATTTAATCATAATTAATTTGAGATGGTGTGCGTTATGCGCGCGAGTTCGCAAAAAATTTCTAGTATTAACGTTAAGTTATAATTTGTTTTGTTAAGTGCTGTAGGTGGTATCCATTGTCACAGACACCCAATATAACTACTGTAAACCATTGGGCCTTCTTAGTAAGCTTATCTTATCTTACACCAAAGTTAGTTATATATGCCGTTTGTTGAAAAAAAAAACACACCATATTAAGATTGTTTAAATAGAGATAAAAGAGATTTGCTACAATTAATACTTTTTATTTTGTTTTGTTAAGAGTTTTTGTATTACATTTGTTCTTTTATTCGACAAACTAACGTTCTGTCGTGGCATATTTATATTTGAAAATACCCTACCTAAAGTATTTTTTTATTTCAGCAAGGCGATTTGTTCTCAGGTTTTTTGTGCTTCACACTTCAATCTTCGCTAGCCGCCGCATCTCGTTATTGTCACGGTGGATTTTACGGGCCGCGAATTAGGGTTTTGTAGATCTGTGCCGAGATAGGTTTTGGGCCCTTTGGAGCGTCTTTTTAAAAAGGCTTCTTCCAAAAGACTCTTTTATCAATTTATTTAAAACAAAAATTACAATATTAATTTTAATTTGTAGGTACGTTATATTTATTAACGACTTGGTTTCAAAAATAAGCAAAGTTACTAAACACTAAATTAATTAATTAAACTAAATTGAGTAGCTTGAACAACCAACAATGTAAAAGTTGTGAAGCTTGAGACTGACTAGCCACCTTGGGCTCCTGAGGGTATTTATGCTATCCCTGCCCCTCACATTGCTTATGGGAACTGCAGAGCTCATGTCTGCTTATTTCTGTATACGCTACAATGTATTATGTCTTAGTAATCTTAATTCTAATAATTGCTGTCTTACAACCTACTGTGACCTGCACCTGCAGTATCACGTTACGTCTGGAATACAATGTCTGTTTCCTTTCTCATGTCTGGTTTGTGAACTTTTATTAACTTCTTTCAATTATGTCCTATATATATATATATATATATATATATATATATATATATTGCTGTGAAACCTCCTCCGTCTGCAGGAACTGGCCCTTTCAACAAAAAAATTCTAGTCCCACCTATTGATGCATCATAAACTGCTGCGATCCTGTTTTCGCCTTGGCTGCTCACCTAATTTTATAAACCTCCTCATTCATAAAATTAAACAACACATTCCTACCACAAACATCAACGTCAACTCTATTTACATCAATATTCACAATACATTAAAATTTCAAAATTAATATTCAGCATAAATTTTTAATATCGGAAAATTTCAAAATTAAATTTATTATCATTTTAATGTGCATCCAGAATTAAAGTCCTTGTTGGATGCCTACTAATTAATATAACAATATAAGCAGACCGGAGTCTGAGTATAAAGGAGCATCTACCACCCCTTTACGTTAATTAACCAGGTTCGTCTAATTGAGCTCAAAGACATACCCATATTTTCATCATAATTCAGAACATCAATACTAAATACCCTTTCTACTTAAACAAGCAAATTTCATCTTAAAATTAAAATTTTATGGTTAGTACAATTTCACTAATGTCCATTTAAAGTAAATCAATTATAAAGTTATTCAACACACACAAAATGTCAAACAAAATAGTATAATTTACCTGAAGGTTACTATCCTCGTAGCATCAATGTACATCGTCCCTTTAGTTAATCACACCATTCCAACAGGATTATATTTACGGCTTCTAATTCTCAACGCTTTTAAAATTTTCTCCATCACCATGTATTTAAAGTTGTTTCTGGGCTTTTCCGGAACTCATCTGTGTATATCTGACCCTTGTTTCGTGGATCCAGACACGTATTTGAACCATTTAATTATTAACACCCCCGAAAAATAGCAAAGAATTCATGCGTCTTTCACCAATATACGCCAAAACTGACTACTTTTGTGTATACATTTGTCGTTGTAAATTTTGCTAATTGGTACAGTGATACTAAATTTTATTACCTTGTATCTAAGTGCACTGAAGTACATTCATGTTAGCACGTAAATAACAAACTATTTTGAATCACTAAAATATACGAGCAAAATTTTAAATTATTTTATCAAACTAAAATGCACTGTTTAACATCTTGAATCAAGTCGCGGATGTAAGAGCTTTTAACGCATCGAATAGTCAAAAGTCTAACAGGCCGAAACTCCTATTATCCCCTTTATATATAGCGAATAGCCGGCACGTCGCTTTTGTCCTCAAAACAGACAATTCTCAAGAATTTCTCATTCTATGTTCCCAGTCCGTCGCTCGCGCGTCGGTTTTTACGAAATTTTCACTCGTCCCATTTAAATCTCAGAAATTCTCACACGGCACGCAAACATGTCCGAGAAAAACTAATTAATTTTGTACAGAAATTGTTGTTTCTACCTCTGATATTTGCATCCTATTTTCAACCAATTGTGACCCTCGTGACGTTGCTTAAATCACGCCTTTACTATATGTGTCTTTGCTTGACGCATTTTCTCTTCCTTTTCTAACCTGTTCGTATTGGTGCAGATTGTTATTCTTTATTATCGATTATATTTTAGTCCATGTGGACTATCTGGGTTAAATAACCCCGTATCGCACATTCTCGTGAATATTAAGCCCCGGTTTCTCCAAGATTCTTTGAAACCATTTGTTATCTACACAATTTTCGCCGTACGTGATATTTAAACTACGCAGGTGTTCAAAATAATATTAATTCTCAGAGCTTTTAAATAAACCCTGTTTTGTATTTCGTGCTAAAGCATCTGACCGTTTCCAATATCCTTAGAATCGACATGTTTATCTAAACAAATTAAACTGAAATTGCCTTTTAAAATACGCAGGTGTGTTCAAACATCCTACTTCTAACTAACACTTCTAGGATTTGCATTTCATTGGGTTTTTACAAGTTTCTATAGATATTATCTGTACGTTTTGTTCAATACCGGTTACTTGAAATAGAGTTAATTAAGATAAATTTTGCACGTAATTTCCATTTGTTTAGGAATAATTACATTACACGCAGAGCTTTTTTAATACTGCTTCTTTTGATATACAGCGTCTTGTACATGATTTAAATCTCTTATGTTTAATGAAACTAATAAATTTTTATGCTTCACGGTTTTAATAACGCGTATTATCTAATAAAATTACTTATACACGGTGATTAAAATTATTTGATGTGATTATTTAATTTTCTACCCTGGTCTAAATATGAGTAATATATATATATATATATATATATATATATATATATATTGATTTGGGAGATATGTAACTACCGCCACACTAATAATATTGCAAATAAGCAAGAATTCATTTCATTTTGGTTTTTACCAACAGATACGGGCCTTTTAGGGCTAATCTGTCTTTTCGAGTACTGTAGCGCACTTGTTTATATTGTTAATGTAAATAATAGGAGGGCTATTATCTTTCACGTGTATGCACAGTTCCAATAAAAGCGCCTAATATCATCACAGAAGTAAACCTCATATATATTTTTAACAGTAGTTATCATAAACATTGATACAGGGTGGCATTAGTTTTATGTCGTTAAATTTATGATGTGATAGAGATTGATCAGCTAAACAAAAAACCTATAAGGAATTTTACTCTTGGACCGCTTTTTAAATGCCCGACCTAGGTCAACTTAAGTAAAAGTTTTAGGACTACTATTTTGTCATATGTATTTTAAGAAATACTTACGTATACAAGTGCTATCCTGCATGACAAGTACATGAAATTATTTCACAATAAGTGTTCGAAATTTCCACTGTACTGCAAGTTAGTTGTTGGTATAATTCTCGGATTTTTGTATTTTCAAAAAACAACGCATTAATTTACTAATGCGACAAAAAAACTCCAACTACCAATATTCAATTACAATTAAATCATAACACTGCATTTAAATGTATTACCTAAGCACGTAGGTGAAACACATAATACTTACACACAATTATAATATCTAACCGCGGTTCCAAGCTATGTAATGTAAAAGTAAATTCAACTTTAAGTAGGATATCGTATTCTGCATAAACGCTGAATTGCATCAGAAACGTCTAGAACCAAATACAGTTGACCACATCAGCATTATGGAATATTATTTTTTGTTGTAATTGTTATCTCAACATGCAAATTTTAGAAAAAACTAAAATTTTTTTTCAGTAGCAGCTAAAGTACATCGAGTTATTCGTTTAGCAGAAAAAAATACACTCTATTTCATTAATTTATTTTTGCTGAAGGTCATAACTTAATTACTCGACTTTAAAGCTTCATGTAATTGTATATTTTATTTGTAACCTAGTCAACATTGCAGTGGTTGTAAAACAGTTTTTAACTTTTCTAGGTGTGTCTATTTGTAGCTAAAGAGTTTGCTTTAGACTCCAGGTTTATTAACAATTTTTGTTTGTCTTATCGGTCTCTACACTCCCTTTAAATTAATGACATAAAACTAATGCCACCCTGTATAAATTAATCATAGTGTTTCTATAATAAGTAATTAGGAAGATCGCAATCGTAGTGTTAAAAAGATAATACTTGTACAGTTAGTGATTAGTTCGGAGTGTGAATAAAGGGTTAGGAGAGCTTTTAGTAATTTTATTGTAGCGATGAGTTGTTGAAGAGGTTTGTGTAATCAGGTTAAAAATAAAGAACTGTTATTGCACATAGAGTTTTTGTTAAAGTTTATAAAGTTTAACAGAAGAGAAATTAAGTTTGTATATTTGTCTCATAGATATGGTTTTATATTTTGCATACTTTATTCTAGCTGTGTAACTGATGAAATTTATTATTAAATATTATACACATGCTTTGCACAAGTTTTGTTAATTGTACTTATATTGTTACTATTCCATTTTCTACATACAAGCACATTACTGGTGTACCTTCTTTGTTTCTAGTTTTTTCATCTATTTCGTATAAGAGGACGTGCGTTCTCCAATACCATCCGTCTAGTGGCAGCGCTTGCAATCCGTTTGTATCAAACGTTCCATTTGTACAGATGTAAGTACCCTACAATCAGACTACAGTAAGTTAACAATTTAATCCTGGTTAATAGTTTATAACACCTTATGAAATGGGCACTCCAAAGGTGGGTCTGTATTTGCAAGAAATGGAAGAAATAAATGATGCCTGATTTTCAACAAATCGCATATGCCGTTAATGTGAATATCAGGGTATGGTTCGCATGTATCTAAAGCCTCCTTGGAACTACACCTTTTTAATTTTAGGGTTACCTAAAATTGTAACAAAATAAAATTTATGTCTTGTACATGTCTAAGAAAATAAATTGAAATGAACCCTTTATGTTGGGCATCAACAAAGCTGGCGTAAATTATTGCACGACGATCATATTGTTTTGCTAGCTCAGATTAAACAAAACAATGAAAATCCAATATCAAACTTATAATAACATGAAATATATATTGCCCAACAGTTTTCAAATAATAATAATTGCTACATCCACAAACATCTGTTTTCAACACACATTATCCAAAAGGATTACTTACATACAAGCATTAAAATCTACAAATGAAGAGTACTTCTTAAGTCTAAAAACATTGCATAACTACTAGATACAAATATAGAGTTTATACAACCTTTCTTTGTAAGTAATATTTTTAAACCTTTACTTACATAAGTCACGCTATGTACAAATTCTTAGAAATATCTATGAATAATTTTAATAATTATTCTTACTTCCATAAAATAGAATAGCTTATCAGATACGTCTAAAACGTTTGTAATGGTCAAATTAAATCGAAATTCGACGTTAAGAAATTCAATTTATGTATTTACAAGAAAACATCTATAAGCCAATCTCTTACGCAATTTAACCTACTTAAAATAAATAGAGCAAGCAAAATGTTCTTTAAAATATTTCAAAACAACGATATACTTGCGTTCACGTAATGGTGAACGCAAGTATATAGCTTTAATAAGCGTTCTAAGATTTATTAATTCGCCCTTGTTCAAATTGTTAATTAAATTTCCATATACATGTTCCATTCTTGGAAGTAGTTGATTAATAAATGCATTAAAAAATCCATGTTGTATTCCTCCATCTATATTTAATTTTATCGTTTACTTCATTAATTGATTGCCAATCCGAGTTCTTCGTATTAAATAAAAATTAGTTGGAACTCCGATCGTTATGCTCTATAACCTTTTAAATATATTGCAACTGACAAATATTTTAAACGTCTAGTATCGCTAACGTGAACTTGATTTTATTCATTGACAAAAAGATCGTTTGTAATTCACCGACATAGAGACAATCGCTGAAAAACCGACAAATAGACAATTAATAACTGATTTCCATTTTGATTATTATCCGGTTTATATAATATCAAAATTCTTACGTCATAAATTCTGGAACACTCGATAATTTTCTGGTTAAACTGATTCATAAAGTTGACGTAATTTCTTTATAAAATGATTTTAATTGGTATATTATGTTATCTAAATAGCGGTCAATTTTGATTTATTGGATCGTAAACTTTCACTATAGTTTCTTAATTGGTGTACCTTAAAGAATGCTTAGAGTCTCGCTAATTGAGGTGTTCTCTCATGTTATTTGTTTTAATTACCTATGACGGTTATGGTTTAACTTGAGCTATTAATGTTTTTCCTACTGAATGAATAAATTCGAAAAATCTAGAGAATAAAGTACTTTCTATTTAAAAAATACTTCTCATTGTGCATTAAAAATGCATGAAATGGAATGGAAATGCTTCAAGGAAGTACTCGTTTCAAATAGTACTTAGAAACATTTAAGGAACATATAATATGCTCTATTCTTTTTTAAAACGCGTTTTTAAAAGATGTTTTGAGAAGCACGGATATTTGCGTTTAAACTACTACTTTCTAATTAAGAGGATTTTCACGGACTTTACTTACGTCTATTTAAAGATATGGGAATAATATACAGAATGCTTCTTCACTGAAAAGAAATATTTAGTACTAGTAAAATTTCGTTAACTTTAATCGGGATTTGGGATGTTGTATGAATAGGACATGGTGCTCAATGATCTCTATACGACCTCCTATTACATTAATGTATACAGTAAGCGGTATAAGCAACGAATAAATTCTTCTTCGGCGTTATTATTCATTTTTAAGAAAAATAACAAAACGCATTAATTTTGTTCTTATTATTAAACCTTTTAACACGCAAATTACATCTCTGACGCCAACTTTCTCAAAGGAGTAGGTACCTCCCAAATATTTTTAAATAGAAAGGAGTCGCTGGCGATAGTTCATTTCAAAGAAAATTTATTTGCCTACTTTAATAGTATACCATTTTTCTAAAGAAGTGATAAAAAAAGGATATACAAGGAAAATAACCGTTATTACAATACATGTTCTAAGTGGCATCCTTACATTTCTTGGTAATAACGTAAACGAATATATATATAAAATACTCATATTTAGACCAGGGTAGAAAATTAAATAATCACATCAAATAATTTTAAGCACCGTGTAGAAGCTTTGGGAAAAGATACATAACTCGCGTTATTAAATAAAAGCGTGAAGCATAAAAATTCATTCGTTTCATTAAAAATAAGAGATTTAAATCATGTACAAGACGCTTTATATCAAAAGGAAGCAGTATTAGAAAACTTTACGGGTAATTTAATTATCCCTAGTAAAGAAACAAATAAAAATTACGTGCAAAATTTATATTAATTAACTCTATTTTAAGTAACCGGTATGAAACAAAAATGTACTAATAATAATCGTAATTGAAGTTAATTGAACCGTTAGTAACATATAATATCTATAAAAACTTGAAAAACCCAATAAAATACCATGAAATCAAGCTCTGAGAATTAATAGTATGTTTAAACACCTGCGTATTTTTAAAAAGCTCATTCTGCGTAAATGTTGCAGATAATTAATGGTTACAAAGAATCTTGGAGAAACCGTGGCTTAATATTCACGAGAAGGTGCGATACGGGGTTATTTAACCCAGATAGTCCACATGGACTGAAATAATCGATAATAAGGAATATCAATTTGCACTAATAAGAACAGGGTAGATAGAGACAGATAATAGGCGCAAGACCGAGACACATATAGTAAAAAGGCGTGAGTAGAGCAACGTCATGGGGTTGCGATTGGTTGAAAGTAAAAGGCAAAATTGAGAGGTAGAAATAACATTTCTGTATAAAATTTAATTAGGTATTCTCAGACGTTGCGTGCCGTGTGGAAATTTTCTGAGATTTTAACTGGGGCGAGTACAAAATTCGTAAAAATCGCATGCCGAGCTACGGAATGGGAACATAGAATGACGAAATTCTAGAAACTGTCTGTTTTGGGGAACAGACCGACAGACAGGCTAACCGCTATATATACGGAGATGAATATGAAGAAGCTCTCTTAGATCTTCGACTTGATTGAACGCGTTAAACAGTGCTTTTTAGTTTTCCGGTTTTAATATTAAATAATTTAAACAGTTTGCTCGAATATTATGTGATTTAAAACAGCTTGTTCTATACGTGCTACAATGAATGTATGTTAGTGCACTTAGAAAAGAAGATACAAGGTAATAAAGTTTAGTATCACTGTACCAATTGGTAAAAATTTACAACGACAAATATATACACAAAAGTAGGCAGTTTTGGCGTATATTGGTGAAAGAAGTATGAAGTTCTTTGTTATTTTCGGGGTATTAATACTTAAATGGTGCATAAACGGGTCTGGATCCACAAAACAAGGTTCAGATATACACAGATTAGTTCCGGAAAAGCCCTGAAACAACTTTAAATAAATGGTGATGGAGAAAATTTTTAAAGCGTTGAGAATCAGAAGCCGTAAATATAACCCAGTTGGAATGGTGTGATTAACAAAAGGGACGATGTACATTGAAGCTACGAGTGCAAGTAACCTTCAGGTAAATTATACTATTTTGTTTGAACTTTGATATTGTTGTGTGTGTTGAATAACTTTATAATTGATTTACTCAAAATGGACAGTAGTGAAATGGTACTAACAATAATATTTTAATTTTAAGGTGAAATTTGCTTGTTTAAGTAGAAAGGGGTATTTAGTATTGATGTTCTGGATTATGATGAAAATTTAGGGTATGTCTTTGAGCTCAATTAGACGAACCTGGTTAATTAACGTAAAGGGGTGGTAGATGCTCCTTTGTACTCTGCATATATTGTTATAGTAATTAGTAGGCATCCTACAAGGACTTTAATTCTGGATGCACATTAAAATGATAATAAATTTAATTTTGAAATTTTCCGATATTAAAATTTATGCTGAATATTAATTTTGAAATTTTAATGTATTGTGAATATTGATGTAAATAGAGTTGACGTTGATGTTTGTGGTAGGAATGTGTTTGTTTTTTTATGTATGAGGATGAAAGCTATCTAGAGGAGCAGCCGAGGCGATTAACAGAAGAAAGTCAATGGACCAACACAGTTAAGGTAATGAATAGCTTTTTGTAGGATTCACAGCATTCTTGACATCCAATTCGTAGGGGCTCGATTCGAAAAGCGGAGTACCCGGATTTTGGTGGTATCACAGCATTCTTTGGCGCTCAATTCGTGAGGCTCGATTCAACTACAGGAAACACAGCAATATATATATATATATATATATATATATATATATATATATCATCATTAGGTTTTCAGTCCTGGAACTGGTTAGACGAGTACCCTCATTGTTTCTTATTCTAAACTAATCTACACATTTTCTCAAAATTTGTACAGTCTGCATCTATCACCATCTGCGTGCGATAGTCTGATCTAGGTCTACCTCTACCTCTTTTTTTCTATCTCTGCTTGTAATATATCCCGTACTATACACCGATAATGCCTTAGAACGTATCCAGTCCTATTTCTCATTTTTTTTTGTTTTCGATAGATATCTTTATTCTTCTACTATTTCTATAAGCTATTTGTTATTAACTTTGTCTGTCCATGCTATCATCCTAATACATCCGAAGAACAACATTCCAGAAGACTTTTACCGCTTTTCTGTCTGTTTATCTTACTGTCCCTATTTCATAGACATACTGTGCTGTGCTCCACACATATGCTTTCAAAAATTTTCTTCTTGTTTCTTTGTTTCTTGTCTTTGTACATAGCCGTTGCTCTTTCTTGTTAGATGCAGTTTGGTCCCCTTCTATTGTTTTACAATTATATATCCTATTTCCCCGATATTTAATGGTATGTGAAGGGGGGTATGCAACCTGTGACTGCCAAGTTCCCCCAACACTTGAACATTTGGTGATTAATAGTCTTTCCAATATATTCTTTCGCACATTCAACGTTAGTTGAAAATATTTCACAACCAACACCTGTAGTTGTTTATAATAATCATCAGATTTAAGAGCACTTATTTTTTCATCATTAGGTTTTCCGTCTTGATACTGTTGAACATGTATCTTCACTTATATCTATTCTGAGCTAGTCTACACCGCTCCCTGAAATTTCCATTGCCTAGATACAGCTCGGTTCCCCTTCTGTTGTCGCCTAATTATATGCCCTATTTTACCAGGATTTAGTGGTATGTGAAGGCGGGCGTCGCCGTGGATCAATGTAGTAAGCGTAAGACTACGGATCCCAAGGTCCTGGGTTCAAATCCCGACACGGCCGACTGCTTGAAAAATGACAGGTGAGCATTTTCCCCAAAAATTACGCCCTCGTTCGGATGAGAGGTTAAATGGAGGTCCCGTGTGTGTGTTGTCACGCACGTTAAAGATGCCTACTTTGCTTGGAACAGCAAGGGTTCGGCAAAATTCTAAATTTCCTGGCAACAAAAAACTAGCCTCCTTGCCAATGTAGTATCTTCGGGTGGAGCATTGGAAATGTAAATGAACGGTATGTGAAGGGAGTTAAGCAGCGTGTGGCTACCAAGGATCCCCCAACACTTAGACATTTGCCGAATTAATAGTTTTCCAGTAAATCCTTTCGCACAATTAACATTTTTTGAGAGTATTGCAAAACCAATTCCTGTAATTGCTTACAATAATCATCATGTTTAAGTACAGCTATTTCTTTTCGTGATTAGTTTATCCATCTTGGGACTGGTTGGACGCGTACCTCCATTGATTTTTATTCTGAGCTAGCCTACACAGTTCTTTGAAATGCCCACAGACTACATCTTGCGCTACCTGTTTGCAATAGTCTAACCTAGATCTACTTCTACTTCTCTTTTTCTATCTCCGCTTATAATATGTTCCGCGCTATTTCTTCATGCCGTATGTGGTATCATCCTCTTTTCTATTTTTACTGTTTTCCAGTGATTTCTTTCTTCCCTTACCATTTTTAGTATCTCTTTGTTCTTAACTTTGTCTGTCCTTTTTCTTGTCAGTTCCTCTGTTCAGGCTTCACAGCCGTACCGTGCTGTGCTCCACACATATCTTTTATATAATCTTTTTTTTATTTCTGTTTGTTGTCTTTGAATATAGTAATTGCTTTTCCTTGTTAAATGTAGCACGACCTTATGCTAATCTTTGTTGTATATCTTTTGTGATTTTCCCATCTTGCGTTATTTGGCTTCCTAGGTAGCATAAATCCTTAACCTCTTGTAAGTTCTCGTTACCAATTTGTATTCTTGTTTTTGGTTTATTTTCCCCTCCTTTGCAAACTAGAACTTTAGTTTTATTTTTGTTAATTTTCATACCGTATCTCTCTGTTAGTACCGTTTCCATTTCATTAAGAGCAACTTCTAACTCTTCTTTGCTAGATGCTAATACCGCTACATCAGCTGCAAATCTAAGCATGCCAATCTTTTGACGCAGCATAGTAAATTTAAATATCTTCCCGCATTTGTCAGTATTCATTGCTTCTTCATGTACGAATTAAAAATTAATGAGAATAAGGCACATCCCCGCGTCACCCCTTTCCTAATATTTACTTCTTTACGTTCCTGCTCTAATTCTATTACCTCTGGTTGCTCTTTGTATAAACTATGTATTATCCGTCTATCCCTAAAACTCATTCCGATCTTTTTGAGTATTTCGAACACTTTCTATCATTTTACATTGCCCAATGCTTTTTTCAGATCTACATACCCTATATACACGCTTTCCCCTTTTTCTATTGTTTTCTCTATTATCACCCTCAAAGCTAAAATAGCCTTACGTATTCCCCTGTTTCGCCTAAACCTAAATATCTTCTCCTAGTATTTCTTCAGCTCATTTTGCCATTCGTTTTTGTACGATATTTTTGACAAGTGTGCTCTCAAAATTATTCACGGCAGAATATCTACTACAGAAATTCTTCCCATCGGATAATCCCGACGAGAATGAGGAGGTTGCACGATTTAGTACGTCAGGAAGCTACAGAGGCGCAAGGGACAGGTGCTGATAAGGCAATCCTAGTTCACGAGGTCGTAAGGGCTCTTAGGAGGATGAAGGATAAGAAGGCACCGGGGTATGACGGAATCACTTCAGATGCAGCTCTGGAGGCGTGCCTGTTAGCTCCGTGTGTCTTTGTCGGGTTATTTAATCTTTGTTTATAAAGGGGCGTATTTCCTCGTTGCTGGAAAGTGCAGAACGTGAAATTTATACATAATTTCAAAAGGCGGATGCGTCAGACCCGGGCAGCTATTGTCCAATTAACTTGCTAGCGATATGCTGGGGAAAGTTTTGGATCGCGTTATGACTACGCGAGTTAAGTATTTAGTGCGAGACAGCGGCGGTTTTAATAATCGACAGTTCGGTTTTATGGAGGGGAAAGTCGACTATCGACGCATTCGAGTTCGTTGTCGGGGAAATTAAGCAGGCGAGAGATGCAAAGGAGCATTGTGTCGTTGTTGTTTTGGACATTTCAGGAGCATTTGATGCTGCCTGTTGGTCATTAATCGCTTGCGAATTGGAAAGCAGGGGTTGTCCGCGAAACTTGATGCCTTTGGTCAAGAGTTATTTCTCGCGGCGATTCGCACAGGTTGAAATTTTGTCGCGCGAGGTGAAAAGGGGGTGCCCGCAGGGGTCATGCTTTTGTCCCACATTTTGGAAGTTGTATGAGAGCATTTTTAGGGCCAGGTTGCCCACGGTATGCTTAATCGTTGGGTTTGCGGATGATACACTTTTGTCAGATCGCGGTTACTAATGAATATGCGCACAAAACCGAACGAGGCGTTTAATTAGTTACACAAATGGTCGCAGCAGGCAAAGTTAAAATTTAACGCGTTGGAATCAGATGCGCTTTATTTCGGGACGAAACCTGGACAGCGACTCCTTAGGCTATAGCTAGGAGAGGAGAAAATTCCGTTTAAGGATGTTATCATATACTTCGGTGTCAAGATCGACAATAAATTAAATTGGAAAGCGCACGTACAGTACGTAAAAGTAAGGGAAATGAAATATCAAATAATATGATGGCGGTGGCAAAAATAAATTGGGGTTTCAGGGGCGAATCGCTTAGGACAGTTTACGCCGGAGCAATAGAGCCGGCGATGCTGTACGCAGCATCCATTTGGGCGGAGAGTTGTAAAGTAAGGGAAACTCGACAGCCGACGAGCGTGCAACCGCGGTCAAGGCGGCGATGGCGTACAGGACCACCTCCACAGAGGCGGTCCTGTTAATCAGTAGGACTCCTCCTATCGAATATATTGTTAGGGAGATCAGAGTTAATACAGGTAAAGGACAGGAAATCATAGAGAGTATGTATCTTACAAATTGGAAAGCTGGGAGGAAAATCACCGTGTCAGAGTTAGGGTATTCGGCCGATGTTAGAGGTATCGAATTTGTCGAAGGTGATGGGGACGCGGTAGGGATCAGGATTCACTCGGACGGTTCGCGTATGGACCATGGGCAAGCAGGCGCGACGTTTGTCATATGTAATGAGCACGGGGAAGTGTTTTGGTTTCAGACTAAAATCGCAAACTGGAGGTATACGGGAAGCTATCGATTATGTGATAAATCACACGCGTAGAAACGTGTAATACATCATCAGCGATAGTAAATCAGAGCTGACGGCACTAACTAATATAAACACCTCGACAGACCTCCAGGCGGACGTCTGGTGGGTAGCACATACGGCGCTTCGGTTTCAACATTTAAAGTTATGTTGGGTAAGATCGCACGATGGTAACGTAGGAAATGATAGGTGTATCGACCAAGTAGCTAATAGTTAAGAGCACCCCGGTACGCGAGAGGGTTCGATATGAGTAGGACTGTATGATAGAGAAAAAGAGTAAAATACAAGGTCACACTCATCGTATATTAATCTTCAGCTCACTGGATGGTTTCTTTAGTGCACATAAATAAGTTTATAACGTCAAGCACTGACACTCGCGTAAAGGCCAGGCCGACAAGGCAAGGAAATGAAGAATAATAGAAAAGAGAAATATATTAGAGTTTGACCGTTCAAGTTAACCGTGCTGTCCAAGAGCGTCCATTTTTACTTACTTTCCAGTGTTCGCGTGCGCACACTCGAGGTAATCACAAACAAGAGTTTATACCCAACGCGGCAAATATGAAAGAGGCATACGGCGCGTACAATAGAGGTGATGAATTAGCTAAAGAGGCGCGACGGGCGACTTCCAGATATCGTACTTGTCGATATCCAGGTCTCTGATTAAAAGAAAGCTGCAGGAAAAATCAATACGACAATGGGAAGAGAGGTGGAACAACGCTGGCACGGGCAGGTTGACACATAAATTCATACGGAGTACAGTAGCTAGAGATAAGATCGAAGTGAAGCACGACCATAAAATGGTGCAGCTAATAACAGGGCACGGCGCCTTGAAAGCGTATTTGCAAAATTTCAGTTTAACCGACAACGACCGTTGCGAATGCGGTAAGAGCGCAGAAAGCGCAGAACACGTGCTCTTCAACTGCCCGAGGTGGCAAATTGAGGGTTGGCTGATGGGAAGTTAACTATCCTAGATTTAGCATGTCCAAAGAGCCTGGAGGAAGTCGGGGAAGTGGCTAACCAGAAGGCGTTCTGGACAGCCTTCAGGAGAGGATTGAAAATTGAATTTGACTTGGCATGATATGGCAAATGAGCACGATATAACTAAAACCTATTAATTTAAAAAAAAGAAAAAATAAAAAAAATAAAAAATAAAATAAATAAAAAAATAATAAATCAAAAGTCTAATTTGCACGAGGAACCCCCGCACCACTAAAACAATCACTGAATCACTGTCTTAAAAGCATAACAAAATTAAATCAATTAAGTAAACAAAGAAAATAAAATAGAGTGAAATCGCACATCCCTCCAGGACTTAAAAGTGATAATGATTGTGACTCCCCAGGACATTTAGTGCATACCCACCAGGACTTTAGCAGTGCATATTCTTTTCCCCTTAAAAGTAAGATATAAATAAATGCACGCAGAGGACTAGGTTTTCGGATGCTCGAGAAATTTATCACGAGGTAAGAATAAATTAGTGGCGGCTGGACTCGCATAAGCATTGATTTGCATTGATAGGAAGATTTTGTAATAAGTTATTGAGCGTGTTTTGTGTGTAATGGCGCTAGCCGTCCTAATGCTTATGCGAGTGCAACTGATAATTTGGGTGATGCTTTTACTGATTTAGATATTTATTTATTTATATATTTATATTTATTTTATATTTATATTTTTTGCATGTACTTTATTATATATGTATCCATTGCTGTAGTAGCCCCCTCACTTGATGTAGTCGGATGTAGTAAACGTTCTACTTAACGCCACCGCTCTGTGTTTCTCTCAAATTAATCTTTTACTTTTATTATTATGCCACGGCTAGCCCTTTTTAATCTACACAGAATGCACAACGTTACGATGATCAATTTTCTTTTTTTACTTCTTTATGATTACCTGTTTGAATTGATAAAACGAAGTCAATCAACATTCATATAATGAAAGGAAATAATATTTACAATTTTTGAAATTCTTTAAATACACCCTTCAATCAATTAATATCATATGGGGTATTTATCCCAAAATTTATATACTTTTAATTTAATATAAAGTCACCAAAAACAACACCTTTTTAAAAAAAAATCAGGAACGTTCTAGACCTTTTTATGATTATTACGTAAGTTTTAACGTACTCAATGTCCTTGTCGACTCTTTACAAATGAGTGAGAAAATTAATATATTCAATGTTAATTTAAATTGAAAAGATTTCTTAAAATTAAATAGATCTGACCTGCTTTGTTTCGTGTTGTGGATCAACACCCCCTTGTTGTCTTCAATCGAATACCAATGCTCTGCTTTGTCGAACCAATATTTCAGTACGGTTACCTCTTGTTTTCCAAAAATCACCTCGTGCTTTATTCTATATTTCTCTGTATGTGTTTGAATCTCTTTCGTTAAATACCACTTAAAATTCCAGACTTCGGATCATAAATTAGCAGCGTATTAGAATTGTCCCATAATTATACCAGAATTAAAATTAGAATTGTTTTATAAGTGAACCAGAAATAGTCCAAAAGCGATTAGAATTGAATTGTTCCAAAATTAGAATTGTCTTCGACGCAGATTAGAAGCCCTATCATTATAAATATTTAATTTAAATTAATTAACCAATTTCTACTCACGTTTTCTGCAAAAACGGCAAAACCTCTTCATGTATTCTTAACACAATTTTCATGCAGCACTATTTTCACTATATTATAAACTTTATTTATTTGACGGGTAGATTTCTGGTTAAAAGTGATTCAACGTGCATCAAGTGTAGACTGAGCTGTTTTATCACTGGTGGGTGTTAAATTGCTTTTCCCACTACCTCTGGGTTGGATTTCCAAGCAGTTTTGCAGATTGTCGCGACCAACCAGGTTTTCTTTAATATTCACTGTATTTTTAAGCTGTTTCTGGTAAAATTCCTTCGGATTTCTGTGTCATAGTGTTTATTTGCAATCTTTGATACATTATAATTTGTTATCGTGGCCAAACTTTCAACTTACGTCTGTTATTTTGTATAGATAATGCTTTTGGAGAATTGTACAAATTAAATTATGTAACACAAATGCTGTTTTCGTATTTATTTATTTATTTGAAAGTGCGTTTTCTTATCAAAGCGCTTATGGTTCCAGCGTAATTGCATGAAGATTTATTAGTTTTTATCTTATCTTCTGCGTATTTATTTTATAAACTTGTAGAACACTTCTCAACGTATGTTTAATTACATGTACGATTATTTCTCTGCTGAATACGCGTTCTATTATCGAAAGATGTGCTCGCTGGCATTGTTTAAAGTTAATTACGGTCTATGTACAGAGTGTTAAATGCTTGCTATTTACATAATGTACGAATTACTCATTTTTCTGCTAAATAAATGCAGTTTTCTGATTCCTATCGCTGTTTACCGTTACTACACGACCCTTACTATTCAATACACACATAAACAACTCCTTATCACAGAATTATATATTACTGTGATAAGGGGCTGTTTAGGGGTGTATTGAGTAGTAAGGGTCGTGTAGTAACTACAAACAGCAATGGGAATCAGAAAGCTGCATTTATTTAGCAGAAAAATGAGTAATTCGTACATTATGTAAATAGCAAGCATTTAACACCCTGTATATAGACCGTAATTAACTTTAAACGATGCAAGTGAGCATATCTTTCGATAATAGAACGCGCATTCAGCAGAGAAAAAATCGTACATGTAATTAAAACTACGTTGAGAATGTTTAACAAGTTTATAAAATAAAGACGCAGAAGATAAGACAAAACCTAATAAATCCTCATGCAATTATGCTTGTGATAAAGAAGGAATAATATGCGCTTTGATAAAAAAAAACGCACTTTCAAAGATCAGTCTAAATAAATACATGAACGAAAACAGCAGTAGAGTTACATCATTTATTTTTGTACAATTATCCAAAAGTATTATCTATACAAAACACAGACATAAGCTAAAAGTTCGGCCACGATAACAAATAATAATGCAATCAAAGATCGCCAATAAACTAGATGATACGGAAATACAAAGGAGTTTCATCAGAAATCAACTTGAAATATTAAAGACAAACCTGGTTGGTCGCGACAATCTGTAAAACTGCTTGGAAACCCAATTCACAGGTAGTGGTAAAAGACCACGACACTTTTAATCAAATATGTACGCGTCAGATAAATACAATTTATAATATAGTGAAAATAGTGCTGTATAAAAATTGTGTTAAGAAAATATAAAAAGTTTTTGCCGTTTTTTCAGAAAACGTGAGTAGAAATTGGTTAAGTAATTTAAATTAAATATTTATAATGATATATGGCTTTTAATCTGTGTCAAAAAGAATTTTAATCTGCGTCTAAAACAATTATAATCCAAGATACTAAGTCTGGTGTTCAGAAATTCATAATACTAAATTGGTTTTTAAGGCGTATCCAGAGAAATATTGAATAAAGCAGTAGGTGATTTTGGAAACAAGAGGTAACAGTACTGAAATATTGGTTCAACGTATGTGAAGGAGTACATAGCAGGGCATTGGTTTCGATTGAAGATAATGAGGGGGTGTTGATCCACAACAGGAAACAAATCACGTCAGACCTACCTAGTTTTAAGGAATCTTTTCTAACTTAAATTTTAACATTGTATATATTAATTTTCTCACTAATTTGTAAGGAGTCAACAAGGACATTGAGTTCGTTAAAATTTATGAAATATTCATAAAAAAATCTTGGACGTTCCAGATTTTTTGTAAGAGGGTGCTGTTTTTGGTGACTTTATGTTAAATTAAAAGTATATAAAATTTTGGGATAAATAATCCATATTATATTAATTGATTACGAACATTCTGAAGTGTAAATATTATTTCCATTCATTATATGAATGTTGATTGACTTCGTTTTTTCAATTCACACAGGTAATTATAAAGGGGTGAAAGAACATTGATTATCGTTGTGCACTCTGCGTAGATTGAAAAGGGCTAGCCTTGGCATAAGAATAAAAGTAAAAGATTAAATTGAAAAAACGCAGAGTGGTGGCGTTCAGTAGAACGTTTATTACACGGAGTACGGCGTAGTCATATTAATTTTTCTATGACGCAACAACGTGGGGCGAAAACTACATAGTAATATATATATATATATATATATATATATATATATATATTAAAATATTCTTCTTCGACTGGGCACAACTTTAATCTATTATTTTACCTTACATTGGGTGACACCTGAAAAATTCTGTCTGTGTACATCTCTTTGGTTTTGAAAACGATTACCTGCGTTATTAGGCAACCAAATAATCAGGCAAACAATTCTTATTCATTAATACAATTTTACCTTGCTAGGTGGCCTAATAACTTAAAAACATACTACTAGAACCTTCTAAACAATGCTCTAAAACAGTTATTTTTGTTTACCACGGCTTAGCTCGGTTAACTTTAAGCTTGAAACTCCACTCATGGTAAATTTTAATTAAAATTTAATAAAGTTTCAAACGCTTCACTTTACCTGTGGGTCTTCAGATAAAGCAAAATGGTTACGGCTTAGCGCCCTCTTCTGAATCTAACTCAACACTTAAAATATTTATAATACCACTGGTGTTGAATTTACAGAAATCACTTTTATCTCAAAACAAATGGCTGATCTGTTTGTTTACAATACAATTATAAATGTTTACTTTTATTCGGGATTATTAGATTTTACGTACATACGCTTATGAAAAAGATAACACCTGTACTTTACTTGTACTTGTACTTTACTTTACGCTATGTACAAATTCTTAGAAATATCGATGAATAATTTTAATAATTTTTCTTACTTCCATAAAATAGAATAGCTTATCAGATACATCTAAAACGTTTGTAATGGTCAAATTAAATCGAAATTCGACATAAAAACTTCAGCTTATGTATTTACAAGAAAACATCTATAAGCCATTTAACGCAATTTAACCTACTTAAAATAAATAGAGCAAACAAACTGTTCTTAAAAATATTGCAAAACAACAATATACTTGCGTTCACCTAATGGTGAACGCAAGTATATCGCTCTAATAAGCGTTCTAGGATTTATCAATTCGCCCTTGTCTAAATTGTTAATTAAATTTCCACATACTTGTCGTTCCATTCTTAGAAATAGTTGACCAATAAATGCATAGCAAAATCCATGTTGTATTCCTTCATCTATATTTAATTTTATCGTATAGGAGTTTACTTCATTAATTTACTGCCAATCCGAGTTCTTCGTATTAAATAAAAATTAGTTGGAATTTCGATCGTTATGCTTCATAACCTTTTAAATATTTTGTTGCTGACAAATATTTTAAACGTCTAGTATCACTAACGTGAACTTGATTTTATTTATTGACCAAGAGATCGTTTGTAATTTACCGATAGTTCGAGTGTTCAATCACTCCCTGTTCTTCCAGGTCGGTGATAATTTGCTCGGCTTCCTTACGTTTTGCCAAAGGAAGCCGCCTGGGATGCTGTCTTATCGGTTGCGCATCTCCAGTATTTATCTTGTGTTGAACAACATTCGTTTTTTCTTTCTCACTATCATCCAGTGCAAACACACCTTGATATCGTCCGACCAGTTCTTTTAGCTTGTCCAGTTGGTCGCCGTTTAATTCTTGACACGAAGGTATCAACATATCCAGCAATTTGTGTGAGCAACTGTTGGCTGGTTTATCCTTTGTGTCGTCCACACAACGTTTAACATGGCACACTGAAATGCAACTTTTCACAATCATGTCTTTCTTCAGGATCACCGTATGCGGATTAATGTTTAGCACCCTTACTGGTATCACATTTCGAAACTTTATCAGTGTTCTTCCAATCAGTAGTCCCTCCTGATCCATTTCCGTTTCGGTTGCTTCTATCATGCAGACTTGTCCTTCCCGGAGAGTACTAATCGGGCGTCCCATCACGATCATTTCCGCCTTTTCGGGTATCTTTATATCACAAATCATTCGAACTTGCATCGTCTGGTTACTCGTCCCTTGAAATGGAATCTCATCGTCATCTATCTGAAGCACATTTTCTTTCATGTTCACATGAACCCCATATTCTCTCATGATATTCATTCCCAGGATCACTTCATCTGTAATTTCAGCTACCAACACCCGATGATTAATTAGTTTGTCTTCAATTGCCAACGTAGCCGCAACATTTCCGGGAGTAGAAATTTTCTCACCACATGCCGTTCGAAGACATACCGATGCAGGTAGCACTTTTCCACGACCAACCAAATCTGGTCTTACAATAGTCCTTGGCGCTACTGTATCTACGAGTAATCGGACAACCGTACCATTAATTCTACCGTCAATATAAATGCTGTCCAGACTTCCCATCGACGATGCAGCACGGATGATAATCTCCGAGGCTCTACGTTGTACTGTCGATGTTCGCCCTCTTACGTCGACTTGCTCTAGTTTTTCCTGCTGCTCAACTGGTTGTTTTTTTGGTTGAGGTACAGCCTCTCTGTATATGACCAACTTCACCGCAGTTTCAGCATCGTAGACCCTATCTTCGCGGTCGTTGTCTTTCCAGCCTTTCCGCGTTTTTTTTTTCAAACACACGGTTGATTGTTTCTTCTATGCTGTTCTGCGATTGACCAGGTTCTTCTAAGGTAGACTGAACTTTGTGACTCATCTTGTGTGATGTCTGCTTGGCTGCTTCAAATTCAAGCGCATGAGTCAGTGCGTCATCTAACATTTTTGACCGTGCTAATCTGCTGTATTTCGCTGTCTTTAACACCATCCACAAATGTTTGAACAGCTATCTAGTGCCGTTGGGTATGCCAATCTAACTAATCTGGCAATGTCAGCTTCGAATTCTTGCAGGCTTTCATTTGTCTTTTGCGACCGGTTCTTAACTTGTGCATGGTAAACCTGTTGAAGGTGAGCGTCTCCATATCTCATTTCAAGTTTTGATATTAAGAGGCCGTAATCATTCTGGTGGTGATCGGGAATGGCGTGCAAGATGTTAAGAGCTTCCCCCCGTAGAGCCACTATTAGGGAGATAGCCTTCTTTTTGTTGCACCAACCGTTGGCTATTGGAACAGCTTTAAATTGTTTCAAATATGTGGGCCAAGGTGTTTTTCCATCGAATGCGCTTCCTTCCATGCTTCTTATTTCTGGAATGTTCTGATTTACAACTTGGTTTACTAATTCAAGTGGCCGCGTTGTTAGTGAAATCACTTTTTCTTGCAGCCTCATCACATTTTCTTTTATTTTTACCAATTTACTGTTCAACTTTTGCTCAACTGTTTTTACCTGTTCAGTGAAATCTTTTTTCAATGCAATGGAGCTTTCAATTACTCTTTGTTCTAACGTGGCTGTACTTTCACTAAACTATTCTTAAATTTTGGCAGCATTTTCACTTAACTTTTCTTCCATTCTCTCAGCATTTTCACTAAGTGCTTTTTCCGTACCGTATTTAAACTCTTTAACAGTCGATTCCAGTTCAACTGACCTTACTAAGTTTTCACTGAGTGTCACTTCTAGTTTAGCCGACCTTTCTTCCATTTCTTCCGCATTTTCACCTAACTTTTCCATTTTTCAGCTTTTTCACTTAGCTTTTCTTCCATACCGGATTTAAAATCCTTAAAGAAGTTCATTAAAGTTTCTGCGTCCATTTTACTTTGGCTTTTTGTAACTGGCATATACAAACTAATCAAATGTCTTTAAACGTGTGTTCTTTTTTAAATTAATCACTATATATCTCACACAGCCTGACACCAGTGTAGCGAGCTACGACTACCGCGTTTCACCAATTTAAAACAAGTAATAACGAAAGTCTTTGTTACTCACTGTTCACAAGTCTAATTAACAGTATATGCCTTATTTATAGATATTTTTAGTCCAATTAACAATGAAGCAATATCACACTAATGAATTTACAAGCACTAATATCTTCTTAAACTAAATTCTTAACCATAAGTTTATTAACAACACTAACACAACTATTTACTTATTACACTTTTGTCTAGTTATGTATTTTACAAGCTGGTGGTACAATATACACGTTTACATAACACAGATTTATATTTACTAAAAACTTTCAGAACGTATCAAACAACTAACTATATACGAGATGATTTATATACGATATTCTGATATAGACTAACTCCTACATTAATATTAATCGCCGATCTTGTATATACCCTGAATTAAATGAATGATTCATACTCCGGTATATGCTAGAAAGTTCGAGGCTTCTGTAGTATATACGTTGCTTACGGCGCTTGTGTGTTTGACGGGTTGCCTAATAGTAGCTCGTAACAGTAATAAACGATGCAAAAACACACAAACATATGCACCTGTGCAATTCAAAATCATTCCCCTTCTTTCTACACACCACCAAACAACTATACACGAAACATTTTCACGATGAAGACCAACAGCACGATTTACACGAAGCTAGATAAGCATTTGCAATTATTTTCTACATTTTGCAAAATACCTTAAATACACAACTATATACACACCTACGCACAAACGCATTCAACGCTATTTTTACAAGTTTTCTCAACAAATTTCCGCTAGATCGAGAAAAATTAGAAAATTGAGCCATAAACACTATAGTCTAATTATTCTTTTATTTAAAACTACAGTTTATTTATAATAAGATGTAAATTATAAACATATACGTACTGATAATTTTCGTCCAATATCTCGATCAATAATTATCTTTGAAGAAAAGTAGTAGCTTCTTTGCACTCGTAGAATTCGAATATCCTGTAAATACATCGGAAACTTATCATAACCTGGACAACGTCCTAAAAAGCGGTCAAATTTCACGGTTTTATTTGGTTTCTGCAAGTTTGTATTTGAAAATAAATAGGTAAAATACGTTGACTTACAAAGGAAAAGCTGTAAGACCGATAATGACTGCATGATAATACAGTGAGTGCAGTTAAAAAAAAGGTTTGAAACATTGCTAAAAATCGAATAACTTCGAAAAAAAGTTTGTTGAAGCTAAGAGATCTGTATCGTTGTGACATCGTTTTATAATCACTATTATTATTTTATTAATAATAGCTTTATGAAAAAAGTTTCAAAAATATAAAGTATCAATTTTAGATTAGGGTTTGTTTATTAAATAGAGCTACCTTATATTTATTTATGATTTAGTTATATTATGAAGTCATTACAAATCGCTTAAATAAATTAAGTTGGGTGTTATTGCATTTCTGATTGGATTTCGATTAGAATTTTGTATTCATGTTATAATTAAAGTGCAATTTTTGAGAATATCACGTAGTGTACACAAATTAATTTGTATACTATGCAATTCTAATAAAAGTAGATACATTTTAAGCAAAGTAAAATAAAAATGCAGAGCATCTTGAGGGTTTAAGGGCGCGATAGCATCCCTCTATTTTCATAACACGAACTAATTTTAAAATAGCCGCCTTTGTGGTATAACTTTCGCATGATAGAGGGAACTACTTTATTTTAACTTTAGTAGTTTAGTGGTTCGTTTCCAAGTTAGGCAAATAACGGTTGCTAGGATACGGTACGATGCTGGTTTTTTTCCATTCCTGTAACTATTCATCGTAAATGACCTTCAGCAATTTTGAAGTTGTTGAACAGAAAGCAAAGCGTTAGATACATAGTGCATTCTAATAATAGCCAATTTGTATTGTATTGTATTATTTCATTTATGTGCATATGGTATTCGCCAATTTTTATTTTTGAATGTGTAGTTTATTGTTCATAGACTGACATTTCGTTATTATTATAAACAAACATTTAATGCTTCATTTAGTGTGGGTGTATTTGCGCTTGGGGGTAAGTATATTCTAAAATTCTTATACTTTGTGGATAGACAGATAAGTAATGGACAAAATTAATTATATATTTCATTCGATTTTGAAAATGTGTGTTCAAATATTGACATTAATTTTTGTAGATTTGATTTAGTCGAGCAACTACTGTCTTCTTGAATAAATAAATTATTTGTTTTGCATACACAATTTTATCAAAAATATTCATTATTTAATTTATGACACCGAATGGTCAAAATGACAGAAACTTTCCTATATAAATCAGTTTAAAAACGACATAAACCCTATTTATAATTTAAGCAGTCCCCTAAAAATGTCCTATCATGTTGTGATTATTTAGGGTACCAAAACTTTAAAAATCCTTTTAAAATTTATTGAGATCCAGCCTAATAGATTTTGCAAAATCTTACTTTTAAAAAAAACAATGTTTTGAAATTTCTGGCGAAAATATAACTATTACCTAATAACATGAAAAGTCGTTAGATTTCAAATTTTTCTCACAATTTTACACCAATTTAGGAGAATTACAGTCGCTTACTTTTCTTTTCAAAACTGAAATAAGAAAACACCTATTTCTAAAAAATTTGAAATAATGTCCTAAGACTAAAAATGATCAACTGATTCTAAAAATGTACAAAACTATAGGGTGTGTAGTTTATACAGTACTTTTCACTTCTAGTCAGACCGTAAATAATATGAAATTCACAATTATTTCAAAAAATTTGTACTCCCGCTTTGTCTTGTACAAGCCTTTCAAATTTCAAATATTTATCTGAAATACAAAAAAAGTTACAGTATACTTACTTCCTGTTGTCGCCTGGTGTAAAGTTTCTTTTATTTACGTATTTACATTTTTCAGATGGGTAAATATAAGAAGGTGTATAACCAAAATCCAGGCGGTACCAGAAAATGATCGTCCAAGTCTAAAGCAGCCCGCTTAAGATGGCTGAAAATGCAACAATTACCGCTGTAAGTTATAATACATTCATCAGTAGTGTAGCTAGGATATCTTTATGTGGCTGTTTATTTTGGAATATAAAATCCAAAAACAATGAAAGTATACCTATTTAAATGTCGCATATCCACCCACAAGAATTATACATTCTTCAGATGCCTTGAGAATAGAAAAACACAAATTACCCGACTCTCCACTTATGACTATTTGGAATTTATAAATATGATAATGCAAACTAAAAATATAAGTGTATTCGCATTCTTCATAGAACTAAGTTAGTGTGATTACCCTGAAATTATGACGTAGAAAAAATTACTTAGTATTTTCTCAATGAATAGTTTTAAATGTAAGTCAGAATAGGACATCTGTACTGTATTAGAAATACTCATCAAATTTGTAGGGTACATACATAACAATAACATTTACGTTTTTACCTCGTTGAATTTTGATAGCTGTGTTTTACAAAATATTATTAATTTTTTTCTAAAATTCTATAGGATTTCATAAGCTTTAGATTGTTTTTGACAACAATGCGAAAAATTTTTGTGCTATTTTGAACGAAGTAAGCTCTCGGATGTGTCATATGATTTTTATATAATTATTAAGTACTGACACTAAAAATGAGTAATTTTGCATCACCTGCAAACAATGGTTCAAGCCTTCTAACTACACTGGTTATACCCGTTACATTATAATTTCACAAATACACATGTTAATTAGATGTCATAATAAAACCCTAACTTTTTCAGTGTGAAATCCACATCAGATAATTTAGACAAGCCTGGCCCATCTGGTTTGCAAAGATTACCTGAGGTAGTAATCCAAGTAATTTATCTGAAGAAACTTCCGAGCCAGAAACAATGAAGTCGCGGACTGAGACAGAGTATGCTAATTTGTATAAATAATCTAAATTATTATATCATTGTATTTCATATTTAGAGAACTGTGAAAAATCAACCAAGGACAGGTCACATACACTTCCAGATAATTGGTCATTTATACCAGAAGCAGACTATAATAGGTAATACATTGTTATTTGTATTTCATATCCATGTCGGAAACTATGTATAGGTTGGAAATTTATCTACAGGGTAATACATTTAGTATGTCAAAATTAGCTATATATATATATATATATATATATATATATATATATATAGATATAGATAATTAGATAATTAGATAATTCTTTTAATCAGTTCAAGCTTTCGAAAAATTTTATTTTCTTCTTCAGGAAGACTATAATTGGAGGATTACAAAAATGTTAATACGTTAATGCTATTTACGATTATATGAATCTATCTAGTAAATGGTTGGAGCATGATAATAATTAGGATACGACGACAAACTTGGTGAGTACATTCAAAACACATAATACAGTTAACATAATAATTAATTAACTAAAGTGGTTTGTTTCTAAAAAACATTAACGGACAATTTAAAAATTATAAGTTACATAGGAACCAGTCAAGTTATAAAATACTACTAACATATAAACTTTGCAGTGAATAACTATATATAAAAGTTTGTATTACACTAAAACAAGTATAGATTACGGCCAACAAGGACAACATAAAAGGAGGATCACTGGTTAACTAGATGTACGATACGTAGTGTTTTTTTTTATTTAAAACAGATCAGATAGGAATATATATTATTTAAGTTTTGAGTGTCAGTTTTTTATTTATATAATTGTCTTGTAAAGATATCGCGACCATTTCGAGGAAAATGCGTTTTTGGTAATGACTTTCCCTAAAGACAATTTTAGCGTTGTCGTAATCGATCGGGTGTTGGGTCTCAATAGCATGAAAAACTAATGCGCAGGTTTTGGTGTTCCTATTGGAGTCACTTTTGTGGGAAGTTATCCTAGCTGAGAGCCACCTGGATGTGTGGCCTACATATTAGCCTTGGCAATTTTTACACGATATACAGTAGACGACACCCGACTGTTGCAGTAGGGGGGTACGGTTTTTTAATTTACTAAAAAGCGCCTTGTTAAGAGTTAAAACAGGTTTCTTTGTTAGGGTTATTCCTTGAATGTCCTTTAGAATATGGCACAATTGAGCTGTAAGATTTTCCACATACGGGAGAGGAATGAAGATCTTGGGATTTGTGTTAGCGGTGAAAATCGAGTTGTGTCCAGGGGTGGGCTGATTGATGAGGGAAGGGGTATTAAAAAGTAACTTGTTCAATAACGAGATAGGGTAAGAATTACGAAGAAGTAGGTCTCTTAGAATAAGAAAGTTTTTGTGTTTCAGAGTTCGATGTGAGATGAGTTCTACTCTTCTCTTCAAGCCCAAAACAAGGTTGATTTTCATAGTAATCGGTTGAAGCTGAATTAGGCGCTGTAAAAAAATCTAATTGTTTAATATCTTACTTGACAGTTTGTTTAGGTATGGAAGGACAATCTTATGAATGATTTGGAAGAAAATGGAAAAGTAGAGTTAGAGTTGAGACAAAACCTTGATGTCGATGCAAATGGAAATCCTGTCAAATCCTGTTAGCGATAGATAGATAGATGTTAAACGGACATATGACTTTAATTATTCATTGTGGTTGGCGACTTTTGTTGATGAGAAAGTCGCTGGGTTACTTATTAGTGCTAAATACAGAGAAACTTCATTCACAAAGTAGGTTTGGTACAATTTTCTATCTGAACATAATTTTTTCATGATATATTTCTAGATTGGGAAAATTGGTACTTGTGGAGTAGCGATCAGGTGGGGTGTCTATTGTACTTCGAAATTGGATCACGCCTATGAAAAAGAAGGTATATTGGCCCCTTTACAAGGAGCAAACCAAAAATGATCAAACGTTGAAAGACGATAAGGAATATAATGAATCCACTTGGATACTACATCCTGTAAAACGATGTATGTACGAGACAGATGCTGAATATTAATACAACTTGTAGAACATGATCAACAACGATACTATACAGTTAGTGCAAATGTAAATTCCACACTGTTTTTATTTACTGAAAAATTTTTTAATTTACATTCGTACAGCATTGTAACCTCTAGTAATTTAAATTCCTGTAGCATAGTTGGTAATAAGTAACAGGTATATAGTAGATATAGTTTACTAAGCATGCAGCACATTAAACTTAAGTTGCTGATTGTTTGAATACGATAATTTGTTACGTTGGAGATAGCCTCTTTTGCATTTTTACTTTTTTGCTCAATTTTTATTTAGCTACGAGTGCTTTAATTTTTTGTATTTGTTTTGTTTAAATTAAATTAAAGTAAATTAAATAGTTCTATTATGCTAGTATAGTTTTTTATAAATGAAAATTGCTCATTTAAATGTGCATTCTTTGTTGCCTAGTTCCAATGATTTCATCAATTTAATTGATGAAAACCGTTTTGATTTGGTTGGTGTCTCTGAAACATGGCTTACTTCATACGTCCCCAATACCTCTGTCAATATAAATGGGTATAATTTTTTTCATAATGATAGAGTGGGTCCAGGGGGTGGGGTTTGTGTGTACGTAAGGAAGGAACTTAAATGTCAGGTTATTTTGTTTGGTTTGCAATTGACTCGTATACTTGAATATATTTTGGATAATGTTTAAATTAAATCGCAAAACCTTTACTGTAGGCACAGTATACAGATCCTCAAACTCTAATCCGCTTAGTTGTTTTGATGAACTAGATAATACATTATCTTATTTAGCACCAATGATGGATAATATAATATGTTTAGGTGATGTCAATGTGAATCTTTTCAACTTAAGTAATATTATCACACACTGCATTGATTCTTATGGATTCATCCAAGTAATAAACGAACCTACGCGCATAGCAAATAGCAGCAATACTCTTTATTAATTCCATATATTTATCAAGTGATGAATTATTTGTTCGTGCAGGTACTATTGATGCTGATATTGTTTCGGATCACAGAGAAAATGAGAGATTGTGTTAAGGATAAGATAAAAGTCATAATTAACAATACCTCTTCCATTAGTTAGTTCTTCAAGAAATTTCTGTTTAATACTTGACGATGATCTACGCTTTAAGTCACATGTTGCAAGTATAATAAAAAGGTCGTATATAGCACTTAAACAACTATATGCTTGTCGGTCTATACTAACCTTACAATTGAAAAAACTGTTGTCGGAAGCTAGTTTTGTCATTATTTAACTATTGTGATTTTATATATGGTCCAAACTTCGATAGCACTTCTATGACACAAATACAAAGGATTCAAAATACTTGTTGTCGTTTAGTTTTTGGACTAAAAAAATTTGATCATGTGTCGCATAAGATAAGAGTTGCACTGGTTAAATATGGATAACTGCAGGAAACATCATTTGTTATGTTTTGTTAATAAAATAATTATAAATGACTTAAGAGGATATTGCTAAAATATTAATGACACGCTCCAAAGTGCATTGCATCAATATTAGACACACTAAAACTTTAACAGTTCCCAAGCAACTGACTGCTATGTTTCAGAGAAGATTCATCTATAATGCTGTTTCTACTTATGATGCAATTCCAGATGGATATAAAAATTTTTTTTACTTTTACTGCATTCAAGGTTCAAATCAGGGCGCATATTTTGGATAAGTAGTAACATAGCCTAATTGTATATTTTTCAATTATTGTGTAATTATTCATTTGCTTCATTCATTTTCCTTGTAGAGATATGTAGTGGTTTATGCAGGTTAAGTGTAAGATAGTCTATGACTAAACTTTGCCTGTATGGACCTACAAACATGCCTTATATACTAATATTTAATGTAATATTAACAACAATAAAGTCAATTTCAATTCAAAAGCTGTTCGTATATTTATTACTAAACATTTATCTATTGACCTTAAAATGTGGGGTTTAAAAAATATTATTTACAAATGCCTGTTATTCACTTCTTTTCACCAATAGTTTTATATCATTTACATTGCTACGTATTGTGTAAAACAGTGTTTCTTTTAAGTTTTTGGTTGGTAATGACTGACTGTTCAAAAATACCTATATACACATTGTAAATGTTACAACAATTGAACCTATTTTTAATTTCTTAGTTATTCATTAAAAATAAAACATTTGTAATAATTTTGTTTTAATAAAGCACACTTTACAGGTAACAACTCAAAGTTTTTTTGTATTGGAAATACATTTTTCGATATTAGCATTTGATGAAAAATATTAAACTGAAGACTCCAAATATTCTATTAGTTTGAAATATTTATTGAAACAAACGTTTAGTCGTTTTTGACAGAGTCGATTTAATGTAACAAAATAGCTATTTTTTGAC
This sequence comes from Platerodrilus igneus, assembly GCA_036346225.1. Classification (NCBI taxonomy): domain Eukaryota; kingdom Metazoa; phylum Arthropoda; class Insecta; order Coleoptera; family Lycidae; genus Platerodrilus; species Platerodrilus igneus. Next base: position 4,786,379 of record JARFIW010000260.1, on the reverse strand, counting down.
AGAATAAACCAAAAAGGATTTCTTTTATGGTTTATTTCTAATGCCTAAAGTTAGGTCTAGTTTCGTAAATTGTTTAATCCTAAATAAACTTTTCCACTTTTATTTTTAATTTAGCCTAAAAAATATTTCATAATTAGTGAGAGTTTTGAAGTTTATTGTTTATTATAATCATTTTTTGCCGGCAGCACAATTTGAGAAAATGTTATTATCACATCTATTTGACGTTACATGTGAACTATGTATGACCAAAAAATGACGGAAGTCTGCTACGTGGGGGTAAAGAATGGGAACACTAATAAGTTGCCTATATATTTAAAACTGATTTTGACACTTTTCAAATTGAAAATATAATTACCGTTGCAGACCCCTGGTGAAGATACACAAGACAATAAACGTCCACAAAGTGAAGTGTAAAATGATGTAGGAAAAATTATCGTTTTTTGAGAACGGCCTCCCCCAGATCGTTCAAATTTGAAAATCATTTTACCGAGTACCAAACTCGCAACCTAATTTGTAACAAAATGTATTCTATTTCCCTGCAATGGTTCCACTAAGATATTTTAATAAACATTACTCTTGCCAACATGATGCAATATTTTGCTTATATTGAATATTGTAGAGTATCTGGTTACGTTTTGGGATACGGCACACTACCCTTTTTTTTTAAACTATTATAACATAGTATAAGCTTCACAAAGTAACACTGCTGTAATAATTTACTTATCGCTTGTAAATATAAACATGAAAGTTTACAAACAACCATGGATGTTGAGGTTATGTCATTTTTGGCTTCATAAATATTCGCAATTAATCCAATCATTATTATATTACACTTATCAAAAGGTAATTCACCATATATTATTAGTTTACTTCATTTCAATGCGACAAAAACAAAGTCCAAAATAATTCAATTTGAAATATTCTGGTTTTAAACCTTATTCTACACATCATTAACAGTGCCATCTTCGGAGAAAGTCGTGAACAATTTTTATTAAAATGGCGTACAATTAATGTAATAATTCAATAAAATCCATTCAGTACACTACGGCTATCATGATCAATATTTTTGAAATTTTTTTTAACAGAACGATTACATATGTATTCTGCTATCCAACGAATGCTTTTTTTTATATACAAATTGATTATGTTAGATGTAGTAACTAAAATAAAGTAAGTGAATTTTAACATTACCTTTAACAGCTAAAAGCTAAAAGCAAATCTTCGTTAGAAAGTACAAAGTTTTGTGAGTCTAATGGTGAAGTTACATTTTGCATATTTTCAATCCAACAAAAGTTATTTACCAAACAGAATAACCTGTTTTTTGATGGATTTTAGGCAGCCAACCATACATCCGATCGCGCCCTTAAGAGCACCGAACGTAAGTGAGTGGTTTTTCAGGAGCAACCCTCGTTGTAGTTGAGACGTATAAAGATACAGGGTCGGATTCGCCCTAACATAAGCCGCCCTCATTGAAAACTTCTAAGGTTTCAATAGCAGTACGAAGAAAGCAAAAGTTTTGTAAAAATGTTCATACCATTTCGGCATGCAAGATAAAATTCGTAAAAGTAAGCACGCTAAAATATGTAAATGTTTTTAAAGAAAAACTATGATTATCTTTCAAAAAAACATCTCGCTTTGATTTGGCAAAACACAAAGTTTCACGACAGGACGTTTAAAGTTGCCTGCAGTAGTTTGTATGGTTGCACTACGAATTATTCCATCAAGTCCGTGATGAATTTCAATTATTCTTCTAAGTCGCCATTTCAGGGTGGAAGATCGTCTTCTTTAACAATGACTAATGTGCCAAGTTTTAAAAGTTCCTGAAAATTTTCTTTCTATTCAACGTAGTTGTAAGTTTGAAATGTATTATTTGGACCATCTGGACTAAAAATGTTGTGCAAGTTGTTGCATTTGCCGAAACCTTGATAATAGGTTTTCATTTAAGTGTATCAAGTTCGGATCTGGTATCGTGCACGTAGGTTCGCCGATCAAGAAGTGACCAGATGTAAGAGGATTAGTATCACTAGGATCTTGTGTTAATGGATATAAGGACGTGGAATTTAAGCAAGCCTCTATTTGACAAAGAACAGTACAAAATTCTTCAAAAGTGATTGACGGGTCAACCATCACACGCTTTAAATGGCGTTTGACCGATTTTACGCCTGACTAACATATGCCACCGACATGTGGTGTACGAGGTGTAATAAATTTCCACTGACCTCCCTAGAGAGGTCGTTGAAAATTTTGGTGTAGCAGATGTCAACAAATCTTTTAGTTTCATTATTAGTACCCGTAAAGGTGGTACTATTGTCAGAAAATATTTCAACACAGTTTTCACGTCTAGCCATAAAATGGCGCGAAGCTGCTAAAGAACATTCAGTTATGAGATCATTAACGATTTCTAGAAGAATAGCTTTTGTAGCAAAGCAGACAAATAAAGCCACGTACGCCTTAGTTATTTTGAAGTTGCGACCCTTTCTGTCGCGAAGAAAAATGCACCAGCGTACTCAACACCAAAGTAATAAAATGGACGCATAGGCGAGTTAGGTATCCCCCAATTGATATATGTATAAAGAAATAGAATAATTAGGGAATTATTAGGAAATGTTAAGAATACGCCAAGTGAAGTGCAACATTGTAAAACAAGGACAATTTGTAAAGTTTATTAACGTTCATGAGAACGAATGCGCTACTTTGTATCGCAGACGATAGTGACACTGCAAATGTCAGGTCACAGACGGTCAGGTACCGTTGATACAATTTTTCCTAACTAGGCTCAACTAGCCTCACACGTGGTTGCCAGTGAAACGAATTTTCTAATACATATATCTGACTTCAGAAGTTGGGTGTCAGCAAAACAAAGTCTTCCGACATAACTAGGGGTCTATTCCTTGGGTAGAGCTATGAGCAATGGGGGGGTAAGTCGAAATCTGTTGGGGGGTCACACTCAAACTAAAACAAATAGGCGCCACCAAGTCTGGATTGATTCATGTTAAAAGCATAGCATATTTCTAAGGGCGGACGTGGAGACCCAAAGAAAAAAAGGATTGCCTTTGCTGACAAAAACCTGTCTTAACAGAATAAGACGCTGTTCATGTAAGAAAGAATAATAATTAAGTCAACATAGAAAATGGGAACACTGTTTGTGTCCCTCAAATATACCTAAAAAAAAAATAAAAAGAATATTTTCTACATAAGGGTGGCATCAAAATTCAACTCTTATTGCCTTTTTGGGTTGCTAGGTTTGATCACACTTGATCAAAATAAAAGACTTTAAACTTAGGTTAATAATTTACTAGAAAGAATTCTTTTAACTTTAAATAAAATTGAATGCAACAAAATTAAATAATTACTTGTAGTAGTTTGGAAATTTAAGATAAGGTTTATCAATCTGTTTCTAGATCAAGAATATTACAACAAAGTGTAACTTGTTACATTAATGGTTTTTAACCCATTCAGATCTGATTAGGTCTATTACATTGTCAAAATTAAAATACAAAATATTCTCGTTAAGTTACATGTGTTAATTTCAGTTTAAAATGAAAATGTTCATAAAGATATTCTCGTTTTCAAAGTTGGTAGTAATAAAATACTAAGCATCTGCTTTCATAAATACAAGTGCCAGCAGTATATCTCAAACAAACAAATGACGTAATTACACATGTTATTTTATAGTGAAGCAACGTGTTGTTCTGACAAAATAAACAGTGAATTTTAAGTTTGGCGCTGGGAAATCCAGCTTAGCAACAGATAAAGTGAATAACAAAATCGTATTTATACGTATCAAAATAAAATAGCGTGTTTCCTGAGTGGAACACAATAGAATTTCTTAAAATTACTACGAACCAAACAAAACTGCTTTCATAGGCTGAAATAGGATTTGCATCGTCATGCGGAATTAACTGCTTACATCCTAACAAAGTAGTATCTTGGCTCGGACCAACAAACGATCTCCTGTTAATTAGATCTGCTTTCCATCCTCTAAAAACATGTGTTAAATTGAAGTGGTTTCTTAACGTTGATTCACAGTTCTAAGTTATTATTGTTTAACTTCTCATCGCCTAAGTGTTGTAGTGTTTCGTCGTCTAATCTTGGTTTGCGCGTTATTCAGAAAATGTTTCGCTTAATCAAACCGACCCGCAGGTCACTGGCCATTATTCTCTTAAACATGCTGCTGCCTCTCTTACCTATGGCCGAGTGCCTATCTCGTGCTCTCGTACGTTGGGAGGATCCCAAAGGGGGTTGTCATTCCTCTCTACGCGCTTGCGACTGGGTGTGAAATACACCGCCATCCAAAACAACTAGACTAACGAGTCAAGATGCTGTTACAATGTACTATTTTAATTGTAAAATGTATTATGACTTTACTTAATAAAGGTATTTAACTATTGTCGTACCTTAAATGAAGCGAATTATGAATTCGAAAATAAAATTGTTACACCGTGATTACTTAGAAATTAAGATTACAACAATTTAATTATGAATAGAGTTGAGAATAAGCAGACATGAGATCTGCAAGTTCCTACAGCCATGTGAGGGGGTAGGGATATTATAAAAAGCCCGAGAGCCCCAGTCGACGACAGTCAGTCCAGCGATCAGCTTTAGCATTGCAGTTTGTTAGACTACCCATCTTAGTACAATTAACTAGTGTAATTTCGATTAAAGTAATATTCAATTAATTTGTCAATTCTGTATCAATAAAATAAATTTGTTAAGAAGTTTGGAAATTGTTTCTTAAAAAAGCCGCTCCGAAGCCACGAACTTTAACTGGCGCAGTCGTAACGGATATCAAAAGGTCACTAGGAAACCCAAATTGGAAGAACTGGTGGTCTGGAATTTCAATTCCGAATTTGACAGAACCAAACAGAAGTTGGAGGCGAAACAAAAATCGTTCAAAGCTAGCAAACAAACAGAAGTTGAAGGCGAAACAAAATCGTTCAAATTCAACAAACGAAAATTTGGAAAAGATACGAAAATAGATCAAATCCAAAAACCGACGTGGAGAAAGTACAAACATCGACGGACTCCATGAAATCAACAAAACAATTAGTGTAAGTTTATTTTCCTTAAAGCAATTGAATATTTTATTTTATTTTCCAAACATATTTGATATTTGCTAGCATAAGAGATTTTATGATTTATATATGTATATTGATTGTTGGTACCATTATTTTATGCAATTTAATGAAAATGATCTACTTAGCTATTGCAAGGGATTATCTTCAAGTTATTTTTGAGAAAATTAATTCTTTGCTTAAAAGAGATCAATAAAAAACTTGAGAAAATTAAAAGTCGCATTTCGGGCGCACTTGGGACCATTATTACGAAATTAACTGGCGTAAGAATTAATAGAAACAAAACAAAAACGAATTTCTAATTCAACAATACGAAAATTAACTGGCGCAATACTCCAAAAATAAAGCGAAATTAAAATTACAATTTAAAACCGAAATCTTTGTATATAACGCAGAAAAAATATTGAAACAAATTATCCAGACGCAAACTCATTGTATTTCGTAAATAATAGACACAACTTGCAATCTATTATTAACCTACATTCTTATTACGAGAATTAACAAAGCGTAAAACCAAACGTGTCTCATTTTCGAACAAATCATTCACACAACGCTATAAAACGGTTATAATTGAAAACGAATATCTAATTATAACACGGAACAATACCATCCAAGAACGTTCATCCTAAACTCCACAAGCTATTTAAAACGTATCGCAAACCTAAATATAACCATACGAAAACCTCTCAATCTACCAGAATAAAATTCAAGCAAAGCACCATTAATTACGACCAGAACATCTTATCAGGGAATAAAACATCATCTTAAATACGAAAAATTACGTCTAATTATAAAACCAACGTAAGAAACCTATAAATAATTACAATACTAAAAAACGCATATTGCAACCTCATTCAGACTTGAAAATTATAAATAAAAATATTGCAGCAATTAACAAAGTATAAACATTATTAAACGTGACATTTATAATTAACGGAATAAAAGACGCAATCTATTTAAACAAAAGCTTTCAGGAAGATCAAATAAAGTATAATTGCATTTGCATATTAAAATTATCAAGCGACTAAAAATTACACCTACAAAGAACCTTGTAATTAAAATACAACGAAAACACTGACACAAACGATTAACTAAAAGCAACAATCATACCGTAATTTAAAACATTGTAATCAAAACAAGATCATTGTATGTAACTTTGAATAACGCAAATGACGAAACCTTGCAAACTTTATAATTAACACTCAAGTTTACGAGACGAGAAGTATCGTAGACACACTTATAAATTACACACCCCACGAAAAGAGATAATTACTACAGATAGAATTTAAATCGGCAGAACAAAAATAGAAAAGTTTTAACTGACGCAAAGCAAACAAAGTGAAATAAATTACCACAAAAAGCACTCAGTCACATCGAAACTTTAGAGATCAAACCTACAATAAATTAACATCAGTAAATTAAAAATAAACGCAACCAAGACAGTATCAAGCGTGAAACCCATAAAACAATTACAAAACCGAGCAATTAAATACAAATTAAGCAACTCAATTCTTTAAATAATCTGAAACGACCCAAGCTAAAATAGCAAGTAACCCAACGCAATCTAAACGGAAAATTCATAAATCCAAGCAGAGAATAACAATACAGACCGCAAAATAAATACCAATTTTACAAAATTTGAAATTAATTTAAACCAAAACAAAAAATTAATTATTAAACCTCCTCCCCTCCAGCCAAAATGAGTGGAGATATGAAACTTTATTTGGAAACAGTACTAGTCTTTAATGAAGACCAATGTCTTCTCATTAATTTTATAACAGCTTGTAAAATATTTTTAAAAACATTATATAAATCCGAAGATAATAACAACCCCTACCTTAATTCAACAAATTTTAGCCACTTTAGAGAACGCAGTAAACTTTGCAAAATTAAATACCCTACATTCCAGTATCATAGAACCAATCGATTTATTAAGAAAATTATTAAGAATTAGATCATATACAACCAACAGTAAATTACCTTTTGATGTAGTAGAATCAAACAGTTTAATATTTGAAAAAATAGCTATAGTTAAAGGCTATGTAAAATATAACGATATAACATTTTTAATAGAAATACCAATAGTAGAGATTAACAATTATAATTATTATTATTTATTTGCTTTTTCAATGAAAATGACTAGCACATACCAAGTTATTATACCCAAAACCAAATTCCTATCCTTAAATAAACTAAGATATGGTTATACGAACGAAAAATGTAATGAAGTCACACCAAATTAATATTTATGCCAATCATTGACAACGATAACCATTCAAGAAGACAGCCCTTGCGAAGTACAAATACTAAAATTTTGAAATCATTACGAAAATTGTGAAGCCAAACCTGTACAAATCACCAATATGAAAATCCAGAAAGTAACGGAAATAAATGGATAGCCATTTTTCCCACAGAAGTAATAGCAACAATCTACTGCAATCAAGATGAGAACAACTTAGCATTAACCGGAAGTAAACTAATCACCCTCAAAGGAAATTGTTACTTAAAATTGAAAAATGGAATAATCAGAGTCTACAAAGATCCCGTACAAACCAAGAAGTTAGCAAACTTACCCAAATTACAAATCAAGATAACGCAAGACGAAGACGAGGAAATACTTCAAAAACCCATGCAACTCGAACATCTGGAACTAGACAACCTCAACCACGCCATGAAACTTATGGAAGATTATAAAGAACATCTAAACGAACTTAAAACGCCCAAAGTGCACTACGATAACATTAGTGTATGGACAATTGTATTAATTATTTTAACTATTTTATTGATCTTTTATGTAATTTACAAAATGTATATTAGGTATAAAAATAAAGAAAACAGTTTTAGATTTAAGGCAACCAAGGTTAACAAAGAAACAAATGTACCATTAGAAAATATGAATTTTAAGAAATGAATTAAATGAATTTTAAATTAAAAATCAAGAAAGGGAAAACACTTAATTTTTAATGTACGTCGGGAGGAGTTATGTATCCCCCAATTGATGTATACATTTTAAAATAGAATAATTAGGAAATAATTAGAAATGTTAAGAATACGCCAAGTGAAGTGCAACAAAGTAAATCAAGAACAATTTATACAGTTTATTAACGTTTATGGGAACGAAAGCGCTTTGTGTCGCAGACGATAGTGACACTGCAGATGTCAGGTCACAGGCGATCACCGACGGTCAGGTACCGAGATTACTTAGAATTAAGATTGCAACAATGTAATTATGAATAGAGTTAAGAATAAGCGGACATGAGATCTGCAAGTTCCCACAGCCATGTGAAGGGGTAGGGATATTATAAAAAGCCCGGGAGCCTCAGTCGACGACAGTCACTCAAGTTCTCAGCTTTCACATTGCAGTTTACTTGCTTCTCAAAATAGTATAATTAATAGTTATTTTCTGACTTAGAGTAATTTTAATTCAATCTTTGTAAAATTTTTTCATTAATTTCTGTGTAATAAAATAAATTGTTAAGATGTTTGGAAATGGTTTTTTAAAAATGCCGCTCCCAAGCCACGAACCTTAACTCGCGCTACACCAAAACAGGTTTAGTCTTAACAATTTTTTAGATGTAAGAAGGGTCGTAGTTAGTCGGTGCAAAGGTTTGATTAGGAGTAGTTTTATATTTTTGTCGTTTTAATATATTTACGTCTGTACTTACACTGGATTTTTGATCATTATTGAATAATAGTGCAAGAAACGGTAGTTAGTCGAACTATTATGCTAATTAAAAAGACACAGAGTTAGGATTGTGAGTACCGGCGCATAATGAGGGAAATACGATTATTAATGTAAGTGGTTTATTTTACGTATAATTGCCTGTATGGCATTGCTTATTGATGAACTATTTCTTGTATTCTATGGGTTGATTACTCCTGTATGTGTGTATTTTATTGTAAAATCCACATTTGAAGAAGTAAAGTGGGTTATTTATAAGTGGCTTGTATTAGTCGAGAACCTAGAACCCTAGTAGAACAAAAGAGTATACAACAAAATATACTTTTATATAGTATAACAATTCTTTATTACATTAAAAATAACTACTTTGGAATTGTTTGTCTGTTAGAATAAAGTCTTTTTCTAAATTCAATAGTAACAAAATTGCTTAAAGATTAATTTCTGAATTAAAACTGCATTGCTTTGTCATTTTAACACATCTATTGAAAATTTAGTTATGTATGCCTTTTTATCCCTCTAATATGCTGTAAATAAGCTTTGACTATCGAATTCACTATATATTGTTGCGAGTTACTATTAGGCAACCCGTCAAACACACAAGCGCCGCAGGCACTGTAAATGCTCCATAGGCCGAGAAGCTTCTGGCAATTACTGGAGGATGAGTCATCCTTTTTAATTCACGGTATAAATAAGACCGACGGTGAAGTACAGAGTTAGTCTATATCAGAATGTCGAATATAAATTATATCGTGTAAAATAAAAATAGTTGAGCTTTTAGAAGTCCAAGAGCATACATAAATGTTATATTATGTGTCTAATGTACATGCAGCTTGTAGAATACAGAAATAGACAAAAGTGTAATAAATTATAGTTGTGTTAGTGTTGTTAATGGACCTATGGTTAAGAAGTTAGTTTAAGAAGATATTAGTGCTTGTAAATTCATTAGTGTAATAGTGCTTCGTTGTAATTGGACTGAAAACATCTACAAATAAGGCATATACTGTTAAGTAGACTTGTGAACAGTGAGTAATAAAGACTCTTGTTTTAAATTAGTGAAACGCGGTAGTAGTAGCCCGCTACAATATATATATATATATATATATATATATATATATATATATATAAAAATATATATTACTATTGATTTTTAGCTTAGAAATGATGAGAGATAGGTCACTAAGACCTTTTTAGGGTACATCATGTATATAGCAGTCCAGAAATTATTTTGAATATTTTAAAACTAGATCGCAGGTATTTATTAGTTAAGATAGGTTTTGCGATTAATTTTACTTCATATTAGTATTAGGGTAAAAATGTATCACGGTTATTTAGAGATAAAAAGCACAAATCCGTGCCTACCAACATATAATTAACATGTAAAGATAGTGATAGTAGAGCTTTCCAGTAGTAACATAAAATCGATAATATAAGAGGGTGCATTTTTATGTAACAAAGATTCAAAGCGTAAATATTTTGTTAGTGTACATAACGTAATGTAAGGTAATATAAAGCTGGAACATTGATATTTTCAAAGGTTTTAGCATTGTAAATATGAAAGTATAGTCAAGAAACACGTTAACCATTAGGGAGCGTTTTAAAAACAGGATATTTCCAGTAAAAGTTTAACTTGGTAAACACGTTTAAAAACTTGTCAACAGACATTAGGATTCGTAGTAATAGATAGTTTGAAAACAAACAGCTGGTTTAGGGTAGATAAAACGTGAACGCTACAAGTATAGAAATGGATCGATAATATAAAGAGAAAGACTATGTTTTTAATAAGATAGTAAAGAACGGAAGATCTCATATGGTGAGTTGCCGTTGACTTTGAAACGTCTGTAAGACAAAGAGATTTTTAAAAGTAAATAAATGCGAAGAAAAGGCTACGTGTTTGCATACGATATTTGTTAAAGAGGGAAATGGAAAATATTGTATAGACTACAGACAGAGTCGAACGATTAGACTGCATGTATAAAAGCAAGAAGGACAATAATGTAGACTGATTGATTGGGATAAAACTTGTAAATAAGCGGGGATGAAGGTAAAGTAACATAATACACAAGACATACACAAAAATCGATAACGAAAGTTAAAAACTGAGAAAGATACAAAACAAAAACAGTATAGTTTGAATGCAAGTTAGAATAAGGCGATCCGATGTACGTGTGTAAAAGAGGCGTGTTTTGGTGCTTGGGTGGAAGTTAGTTGCCGGACTATTTCGTAGAAAGTGACAGCCGTTAGATATTTTTAATGAGAGAAAAGTGTGATTGGAGTATGGCGTGTAACGATTCAGGGATCGAATTCAGAGAATATATAAACAACGACGAGGCAGTAAGGGCGCTCTTTCTCTCTGCCCTTGTTGATTTTCAACCAATCTTCGTGCAATAGTAAATGTGTATAAGTGAGTTCAAATTCTTTTTATTACAATTAAAGATACACAAGTTGGTGCAACGGTAATGTTGCAATAGTAAATATCAATAATACAGTTGATAACCGAAACTGGTAGAAAAGTAAGTAGACCTCTTTACTACATATGGTTGGAGGCGCTTGGTGTACACTGGTAGAAGTCATGTTGATGGAGCAGTAGCAGATGTACGAGTGCATGGAAGTACCGTGCATTAGCAGCTGAGAAATGTGAGTGGAAGCGTGCAGTTTCTGATGGTGAGGGGCCATCTGGAGTAATTTTTGAACGAGCAGTCTAGAGGGATAACCACATCGGAGACGATTTTAACGTAGAGAGCTGGTGGTGCTTAATCCAAGTAATTCAACCTTTTTAAACTTTGAATATTGTGAATTTGTTGGTGATTATGACAATTTGGTGATTTTGTGGATTTTGTTGTATTATAAGGACATTTTTAATTGACAATTTTACTTTGAGAAAGGATTGTATGAAAACATATTTATGTACTATTTGGTATTATGAAATGAAAGTGTAATATTGGATTTTTCTACAAGGTAAAAGGGTTTTTTGGTAATTTTTAAGTGCAGTAATTAGCACATAGGTACAGAAAGATTTTACTATGAGCTCGTAATAAACCTGGTGTTTTAAAGTAAAGTTTAGGGATAACCCCAATTACTTTTATTTAATGATCGATGTAAATTAATAAACTTCCAAATTATTTTATTTAAAAGGACTTCATTTAAAATTTGATAATATTTACTAAAGATCCAAGGTATATGAAGAATGTAAGACTAAAATTTTTGAATTGCGAATTATGTTCCAATAAAGCGTGATGTACTTTTGGCAGTCAAATTTTATTTAGTTTTCGAATATTAGGGTATTATTTTGAGAGAGCCAGTGAGCAGTCGTAGCAAATATCCCTAAGGAAGCTGAGCAAAAAGTTGGAGGTTGTGGCGTCCGAATTGAAAAGCATCTTCAGAGCGTATTATTATAGGGTGATATGTATACAAGTCTAGATGGTAAGACTTGATTTCCAGAGTAGGTGTAGATCATTTGTGACAATACAAATTTTAGGGAGACTTTTCAGAAGGACCTACACGGCAATTATGACGCCCAACGTGTGGGGCACGAATTAACCTGATTGTTCCGGAGATGAGCAATTATACGGCCCAACGCAGGAGCTCGATGGTTTTCAGATAGAGCTCGTAGCAATATATATATATATATATATATATATATATATATAAATATATATATTACTGTGTAGATTAAAAGTTAACGTATGTAAATAAGCCCAAAAGGTATTTTTATAACGACCTGTAGATAGAAAAATAATAAATTACTTATTACGCTTCAAATCAATAATTTGCATACTTTACTTGTTAAATGACATTTTTATTAAGCTTCGTGACAAGAAAAAAATCAATAATTTGTATACGTTAATTTAATACAAGGTTGACTATTGCAGGCAAATATTAAAGCTTCGTGGTATATAAAAATCAATAATTGATGCAACGAATATTTATTTAGCATCGTAAACTAAAAGGGACGTTAACTTAATTCATAGAAGTCTACAAAACAATATAACCAAACGGTCAAAGAGTTCAGAGATTGAGAGTTTCAAATAAATAAATATTTCTTTGAAAGCTATAAAACGTAACGATAACAGTTCAAGGTATTACACAGCGGGAAAAGCCAGGTTAACTAACAAATATGTTATTTTTGAAGCAAAAATCAATAATTTTAAGGGACAGAAAATCGGTAGAAAGCAACCAAGGGAGACAGAGAATACATCAGTTGGTAGAAAGACAAGGGGTTTTCAAGCGCGTGACAGACGAGTATATTTTAAAAGACAAATGGGTGAAACAAAGATGCAAGATGTTTGTTGATGATATTGATTTTCAAGGCGCACATTTAGCGAGAGAATCATAACCGTAGATAGTGGGGCTCGATGAAAGTAAGGGAAACACGAATGAGACAGAAAATAGTGGTTATGAATGCATAACTGCAAGGAAAATGGAGACGCAGGCAATATGGGCGTGTTTTGCAAGTGGTCAGAGTATATGGAGAGGAAAGGTTTTCTAGGTACGCGTCGACGGTTGCAACTGATAGCTAGTTTTTCGCGGTAATACCATGGTGGAAGGAGTGAATTCTGAGTTTTAAAAGTTCGTTGTGTATTTGAGTGGAGGTATTTGAAGAATTGTGTGTAACGAATGTGAAAGTTCAGCAAAAATTGTTGAAATACGTGACTAGAGAAGAGGTTTGAACATTATAAAAGCTCTTGCCAGGGGTGGTAGGACTCTCTTAATCTTCTGATCCGCTTCGAGTACATTAAGTAGCATTGAGAAAACATCCTAATTTAAAATTAAAAGCCGCGACTTAGTGCAGTCGGTCGTACATTTTTTACAAGTGTTGTAAAGGCACGAGTTGGTGCTAACAAATTAAACCGGCTGGAAATAAATTAGTATAAATAATTGTACGAGTACGACAGGATGCTACGGAGGTAAGCGAACCAAGTATTTCTTGAACGAGAGTGCTGGTGGCACATTAAATTGAGATGGAGGCATAATTAGGATGGATGGTGGTATGAAAAGCATCCACTAATAACTGGGGGAACTGGATGAACGAGTTGAGATGGAGTTCCTATCCATGTAGGAGTGAGAACGTGGAAAAATCCAAGTACGTGAGTTTGGTGGAGGTCATCCAAGGAGGTGGTGCGTCCGAAGAATACACCAGGTAACAAATTTGTTTTATTGTTGAATTGTGGTGCTGGCACTGTGTTATAAAACTAAGTGTGTTTAGAATTATGTGATGAAAATTTTATGCACTGAAAATTAATTTGTTTACCATATATAAAAGACAATTTTCCATTATTATTTGAGTAGGTAAAAACAGGAGTAATAATTTTTGATGTAAAGAGTAACCGGGTCTTTAGAGTAATCTGGCCAGGCAATATTTTATGCATATCAAGGAAAAAGTTTTATACTAAGCTCACCATAGACTAAGTAAAAGTAAATTTAGGATTTCACGATTGGCCCATCTACTTTGAAAAAAAAAGGTTGAAGTGTAATATAACTCACAAACAATTTAAATTGGAAAAAAGGGTGAGATGTTTTATTGTAAATATAACAATGTAAATATTGAAATTGTCTGAATAATCATTTATGTCTTATGAATAAAAGAGTGTATGTTTGTCCAAGAATTTTATTTTATTTTTGTATTTTGTTGTGTGTCAAGGTGTTGAAAGAATGTGTAGTTGAGGTAAGTATATCCTAGGAGGTAGTGCCCAGATCTAGTCGTGGTAGATCAACTTGGAGAAGCAATTTTTGTAAAAATCAAACTAGAACATATTATAATCAAAACACGAAATTTGTATCGAAGCTTTCTTTAGGTGCAAATTGCTGGAGTTATATTTCCAAACATAAGGACACCGCATTTTTATGTTAACCCAAAGTGTGCGGCACGATTTTTAGGAGATAATTGCAGTAAAACTAGAGCAAATTTTATGACGCCCAAAGTTAGGGCTCGGGCTTCTTTACAAGTGTACCACGGCAATATATATATATATATATATATATATATATATATATATTGCTGTGATATACTCCTTGAATGCGGAACTGGGTCCTTTCAACAAAAAATTCTAGTCCCACAGATTGGGCGTCATAAACGGCTGTGATCCTCTTTTCGCCTCGGCTGCTCACCTAATGTTATAAACCTCCTCATTCATAAAAAAACAACACATTCCTACCAAAAACATCAACGTTAACTCTATTTACATCAATATTCAGAATACATTAAATTTTCAAATTAAATTTCAGCATAAAATTCAGTTTTAAAAGAATTTCAAGATTAATTTTATTATCATTTTAATGTGCATCCAAAAGTAAAGTCCTTGTTGGATGCCTACTAATTAATATAACAATATAAGCAGACCGGAGTCTGAGTATAAAGGAGCATCTACCACCCTTTACGTTAATTAACCAGGTTCGTCTAATTGAGCTCAAAGACATACCCAAATTTTCATCATATTACCGAACCTCAAAACTAAATACCCTTTCTACTTCAACAAGCAAATTTCATCTTAAAATTAAAATTTTATGGTTAGTACAATTTCACTAATGTCCATTTAAAGTAAATCAATTATAAAGTTATTCAACACACACAAAATGTCAAACAAAATAGTATAATTTACCTGAAGGTTACTGTCCTCGTAGCTTCAAAGTACATCGTCCCTTTAGTTAATCACACCATTCCAACAGGATTATATTTACGGCTTCTAATTCTCAACGCTTTTAAAATTTTCTCCATCACCATTTATTTAAAGTTGTTTCTGGGCTTTTCCGGAACTCATCTATGTATATCTGACCCTTGTTTCGTGGATCCAGACACGTATTTGAACCATTTAATTATTAACACCCCGAAAAATAGCAAATAACTTCATACTTCTTTCACCAATATACGCCAAAACTGCCTACTTTTGTGTATACATTTGTCGTTGTAAATTTTGCTAATTGGTACAGTGAAACTAAATTTTATTACCTTGTATCTAAGTGCACTGAAGTACATTCATGTTAGCACGTAAATAACCAACTATTTTGAATCACTAAAATATACGAGCAAAATTTTAAATTATTTTATCAAACTAAAATGCACTGTTTAACATCTTCAATCAAGTCGCGGATGTAAGAGCTTTTAACGCATCGAATAGTCAAAAGTCTAAGAGGGCTTGTTTATATTCATCTCGGTATATATAGCAAAAAGCCGGCACGTCGCTTTTGTCCTCAAAACGGTAATTCTAAAGAATTCCTCATTCTATGTTCCCAGTCTGTCGCTCGCGCGTCGGTTTTACGAATTTAGTACTCACCCCAGTTAAATTTCAGAAATTTCAACACGGCACGCAACGTCTGGAAATAACTGATTAAATTTTATACAGAACTGTTATTTTTACCTCTCAAGTTTGCCTTTTACTTTTAACCAATCGCAACCCCATGACGTTGCGCTACTCACGCCTTTTACTATATGTGTCTCGGTCTTGCGCATATTATCTGTCTCTATCTAACCTGTTCTTATTGATGCAAAGTGATATTCTGTATTATCGATTATTTTAGTCCACATGGAGTGTGAAATAACCCACCTTTAGCATTTCTCGTAACTATTATGCGACGTTTTCCCCAAGATTCTCTGAAACCATTTGTTATATGCAAACTTTTCGCCGTATGTGACATTTAAACTACGCAGGTGTTCAACATAATATTAATTCTCAGAGCTTTATTTTCTGGTATTATAATCTTGGGTTTTTACAAGTTTCTATAGATATTATCTGTTACTAACGGTTCAATTAACTTCAATTAAAATTAATACCCTTTAAATTTTATTGCATCCTAATTAAATATTCAATTATTATCTGTACGTTTCGTTTAATACTCGTTGCCCAAACTTGAATCAATTAATATAAATCTTGCACGTAATTTCCATTTGATTCTTTACTTTGGAATAATTAAATTACACGTTGAGCATTTTAAAACTGCTTATTTTATATAAAGCGTCTTGTAAATAATTTTAATCTCTTATTTTTAATAAAACGAATGAATTTTTATTCTCCACGGGTTTTAATAAAGCGTATTATCTAATAAACTTCCTTATACACGGTGATTAAAATTATTTGATGTAATCCATTAATTTTCTACCCTGGTCTAAATATGAGTAATATATATATATATATATATATATATATATATATATATATATCATTTCAAATCGAGCTAATAATTGAAAGATGGAAAATATAAGGTCTTGGACAGGACTTGAACCTGTATCCTGGTTTTGCATAAAAGTCTAAGTTATTATTTCATCTTATTCACTATAATACGATACTATTTATCAACTTACCTTGTGTAATTAACCACCTAAAATATTTATATATTTAATATTTGGCTTATAGCCATAATTTTGAGCGTTGCTTCCTGTCTATAACTGTTAGGTTGATGTATCGTCGTGTACACGATTTAAATTTGTAAATTTCCCAATTGTCGTCATCGGTCTCGGTGGCGTAATTGGTAAACGTATGGTTCCGGCAAAACCAGGATACAGGTTCAAGTCCTGTCCAAGACCTTATATTTTCCATCTTTCAATTACTAGCTCGATTTGAAATTATCATTTAGGCTTTGCATAAAAGTCTAAGTTATTATTTTGTAACAAAATTTTTTGTTACATTAAATATCTCTAAAGAAAAACATTACTAGCCGTTGTTATTTTACATTTGTCATTTAGCGTGAAATCGTTAAATAGTTTAATTTACTATAAGGAAGATCATCTCTTTCCTTTTCACATTATTTTTACCTATACGAAGTATTTAATAGTGACTCCTACGCTTTTGATATCTGCAAATACCCCGAACGTAACTTGAGTTGCATAGGCTACAGGCGTTCTGAAGTCCACTTGTGCAATTGCTAGACACAACACCTGCGCGTAAGGTGACGCGATAGCTAGGGTGTTGACAAGGAAGCGAACGCAGCCATCTTGCAAGCAACTACGAGGAGGTACGCTTCGTTTGAAGATGCAGAACTTTTGCTGCAAGTGGGAGCTTAGAATTGCTCTATCATCGAAGAGGGGGTAGTGGTTGCCGTGCGGAGCATTGCAAAAGAGCTATGGCGATGCCGCCCAGACAACCAAGAGCAACAGTAACAACACGTGATGATAGAGGTCCGTTAATGCACATTTAGGTAGACACCTTTAAGTATGTTTGTATGAAGAACAGAATTTTAAGGAAACACGTTTGAGTATGGTCGAATTGAAAATTTAAATCGTTTATATTTCAAGCAGAATTCCAAGTAATGTGATTGGAACTTGGTTATGTATTGTGGGATCACTCGTTTTGGAGCTGTCCGAGGGGCTGCATCTAGTAAATGCCAATTTCGTACCTTTTTAAACTTCAGTAAGATGGAGTATTATGTGTTTTGGTTGGTCTAGTGCATTTACCAGCATCACCGTCGAGTAGTTAAAACAAAACCATTCAGGTACTTATAAAACTATTTATTGAGAAAATTAATTTTACGTATTAATTACGTTCAAAGCTTTGATTTAACGTTTTCCAAATTATAGGAAACTTTTGTTAAAGAATGTTATTGTTAAATTTTTTGCAAGATATGTTTACGCTTAAATTCCACATAAAAATCAGTTTGAGAATTATATCCTAGAAACTTAATAGGTCAAATACTTTTTGTTCTGAACTAAATTTTTTCATAAGAGGAATTTTTGAACTTTTAGATTAATTAAATTAAAGTGTTATTTAAAGCACGTAAGTAATGCACATGTTAATTGAGAAAAATAAGTATAAAGTTCACTTTTGATTGAAAGATGTTTAACTACAATATGCTATGTGATTAGTAGAATATCAATGCTGCTTCTAACATATGATGAACTGACTTTCTTTAATTTCATATAATGTTTGAGCCATATGAACTTTTTGTGTAATAAGTTCTTTAGAGAAATTTTGTAAGCCAGAACAGATCTGTTTTATGGATGTTTAAGAACCGACTGTATTAAATAATTTATAAATGTTAAGATCTCTCTATGTAGAGAAACAAATTCAGAGATTTTTGAAACTTATTTTATATTGATTATCAAATTTTTTTATAAATAATTTTTGCAACAAAAGAGAATTACATTTAAATTATACTTTGATTTAAATCTTTCGTCTTTTTATTTCACTAATTGAAATTAATAATATCCAAATTAGATAAACAAAATTTTGAATGTGGAACTTAAAAAAAAAGTTGATATAGTATTAGATAATAGAACCCTGTATCTATCAATGCCGTGTAAACAGAATCCCTAAACTAATATGAATAAATGGTAACTCCCGCCTTCTTTCAAACTTATTATCTAACAACTTACCTACTAAACTAATACTATGCTGTGTCCCTAAATCTGATTTTCCTAACACTAATAAATCGACGTTTTTTTTTGTACCGTGGGTTCATCGTGGACCTCCACTTTCTCTATCCTATCCTCCGATCTCTGTCGCGTGTCTCTTGTTGTTACGTGTTGGATCGTCAAGTTTCTATCTGTCTCCGTTCTCGGTCTCTAATCCCTGTCGGTATTTCCCCTGATCCGTTGATCTCTGCTCCTTCTCTCTGCCATCTCTGCCCAAAACCCGTCCTTTGCTGTCCAAAACCTCTGTCATTCCTATCCGTCCTGTTCCAGTCATTGTTCCCCCTATAATTATCGTCTCTATTAAAACGTTGTTCCCAATTATTATTCGTTCTCCTTTGATTTCCCTGATATTGCTTTCT
The DNA here is from genome assembly GCA_036346225.1 of Platerodrilus igneus. Taxonomy (NCBI): domain Eukaryota; kingdom Metazoa; phylum Arthropoda; class Insecta; order Coleoptera; family Lycidae; genus Platerodrilus; species Platerodrilus igneus. The sequence goes on along the minus strand of JARFIW010000260.1, from coordinate 4,766,924 downwards.
GTAGTTGTCCTGTCCATTCTCCCTATAATTGTATCCTTGCACCCCAGTCCTCTGGTAGTCTGTGCTATTCCTATTCCTATCCCAATTCCTATTATCACTATTTTCCCTGGTATTCGTTTCAAACGTCCTAGCTACGTCATAATTTCGCATCATTTCCAAAAAGTCTCTTAAAGTCCGAACGTTTTGTATCGCTACGGCCCTAGTTATTTCCGCCTCCATATGCCTTGACAACAATAATATAATTTCATCTTCTCTTAATTTAGGAATCAGGTGCTGCGCCTGGTTATACTTTTCAATCACATAATTTTCTCTCGATCCCTGGTATGACCTATAGTTCCCAGTGTTTAAATCCGTTCGAATATTAGCCTGAAGCGTGTTTCCCCAATATTGTTCTATGAATAGCCTTTGAAATTCCTCGTACGAACTATATTGCCTCCTCACGATACAGTGCCATTTCTCTGCACAACCCCCCAATGTCACGCTCACCATCTGCATCTTCACCCTCTCAGGCTCACTCTCTACCATCTCGTCCAACTTGCCAAGATAGACCATCGGCTGCTCATTCTTTCTGCCTTCAAACCTCGGCAAGGTCTCTTTCCTCTAGCCTATACTGGTATCCTGCATCACAAACAACTCTTCCCTTTCCAATTCAACCAACTGTTCTCTCATCTGTCTAACATTCCTTCAAGACCAGACAATCCATTTACCGTATTCCCCAGAACCGTCGTATCCCTTCTCAGCTTCTCTGCCACCTCCTGACTCGCCCGCAATTTGCCCATAATTTCGTTTTAGAGTTAATATTGTCCTCCGTCTGAATCGAACTATTTCACCTAAATTCTGCAATTTTCTGTCTGTCTAACTTCGACCATGTACAGCTCTTCCCTTAATTCATTTAAACCTGTTGTTACCTTCCTTCTACAACCTGGACTCTATCATCTACGTCCTTCAGAACTTCATCCTTAAATGAACACAAACTGCTCTGTATTGATACATTAATTCCTTCAATTTTCATTTCCATCATATCAAATTTTTCCTTAACTTCCGCTTGTAAATTTCTAACTTCGGCCAACAATGATCCTCTCAATTCTTCATGCGACTTAGTTAACGACCCTTTAATTCCAACAAAACCATCATCACATCTTGGATCTGCATATTCTCTTTTCCCTTATCAATTTCATTTTCTCCCGATGTACCCTGAATTCACAATAATCACCTCCGGCTCCACATATCCTCCAGCTTCATCCCTAGCATCCCCTGCTGCTACAGTCTTAACCACCGGTTGCCCTCACACCAGTCTCAACTCCATAAACTTTCCTGACCTCGTGATTCTCTCCTCATCAGACATGTCCCTTTAATTTTCAAAATAAACTCAAATGATGTGCCCACTGCTACACAACCTCTGCAAATCTGAATCAGCCCTATCGAGCCCCACCTTTAGGCGAACAAATATTTTGTTGCGAAGTTATTTACCTATTCGAGCCCCACCTAATGTTTTACCGCCGCTAAAATTGACCAAAGTGTGAATATCAAATTACGTCTTAGCCTACTACAATAAATTCAAAACCTTCAACAACTGTCAAATAAATATATATGAAACGTCAATCAAATATTAATTTTCACTTTTAAATAGAATATATGCAACGTACAACTAACAAATCTACTCTGCCCCACGTTGGGCGCCATCTGTTATATTTTGGTATATATTGAGTTATAGAGAACCCTTTTATAATCAATTACCATCTGTTATATATATACTGTGATCCTACCTTATTAGTGATAGGCGTAATATCTCTATCTGTCACTCCTTGTCTTATTTTAGAGCCTTGTTGAGTTATGCCACACAATTTATCTTTAAATATTTTACACGGCTGCTGCACTTAAATATTTTACAGGGCCGTCAAACACGTGGCGGAATCTACCTAGGTGGGTCCGTCCTAAGCAAACACCTCTCAACTAGACACCCAAACAAATATCCAAGGAGTTTTCAAAATAATTTTAAAAGCCAAAAGTATTCCCAAACACTAGTTCCACTTTTATAAATTTGATTAAAGCACTGCGTAGATATTATAATTCTATTTAATGCTGAAATGGTATTAATCTTGTGTTGAAATGATTTAAAAAATTATATATCGGCCAGAGTTAGTAGGTTTTTGATACCAATCAAATAAAATGTTGTTATTGTCTCCATTACTAATGTCTAAAATGGTATTTGTTGATTAATTTCTATTTCATGAGTGAATTTGAGATGTATTATATTGATTAAAAACAACTGTTTGAATCATATTGTAAACGCAGCATAATATGTCATCTACACTTATTATAAAGGAAAAACAAATGGTAATGTTAATGTTATGGTTTGAATAGTTCATCCATTACAATCTGTGAAACTATTACGATAATGGTGATCCCATTGTTCCAAAATTTGAAGATAGAAGGTATTTTAAAAAAATAAGTGTTACTAAAACTAGTGATAGTGAACTACAAAACATTTCCATATCTAAATTACAATGTTGTTTAATATTACTCCATTTTGATTTTATAATACTTATAACTAAATCTAAAGGTATTTGTAAATAATGGTAACATCTAGTGAAATTAGTCTATAGTTTAATTTGGAACCCATTATATTTATCAATGAGTTGAAAGGTGTCTTTACTGAAACCTTCTTCCATTGGAAATGATTTACTAAGATATCAGATAGCCATTTTGATACTTGATATGTAGGTGTGTTGATTGAAGAAATGATTGGTCTATAAAATACTAACTCTGGCCGATATATAAATTACTTTTCAAATCATTCTCTTCAACACAAGATTAATACCATTTCAGCATTAAAATAATTAAAAATCTCACATCCACAATTTCAAAAATTTATTAAAATTACAAAATTTTCATTAATAATGGCTTTCCGAAACATCTTATAAATAAATATATCAACATCAAGACAATAACCATACATCAAACACATTCGTTAACACTTACAAAACCATTCCATTTATTCAAAATTATCTACAAATTATACACACGTTAAAGAAAATACAAAAATAACATAAATACACAAAATCACTAAGTCTTTTATTTCATAAGTTGAAGATAAAACTCAAAATGCTACAATACTGTTTTTTGAACTATATTTGTTGGACAGTCTAAACAATATATTAAAGAAGACTGACCCAACATAAGTGATGGAAAGTTGCAAAACATCATGTAAACTATCCACATATATATTAACTGGCCATCAACCAAATTTTGAAAAATTTTGATTTTCGAAATTGAACAAACTATAAGAAGATTATTTTTAATCATTAACAAATTAAAACAGTCTAAACTCAAAACAAACATATAATTTAAGTATTTGTTCTATTATACCAATATTAAACATTTTATTTTTTAAATTTTGAAGAATTCTTAATTCTAAATTTATTTTCGTTATAATATTAAATATATAGTTTATATGTTACAAACATTACTCAATCTAATTATAAATTTTTATTAATAGTATTACAGTTAGAATTACCTAACAACATTCTAAATATGACATGTCATGATTTCAAATTTCTAAATGTCAAAGAATGTACACTTTTAAAATGTTAGACTTAAGCGATATGTTTTATATTCATTATAGTTACTTTTAAATTTTTGCATTTACTAAAGTAGTAACTATTGTCCAATTATTAATTTAACGTTATGCTATTTTATCTGATGAAGGGACTTTCACTAGTAAAGTAAATAAAAAAAATTAGTGAAACCTTTAGTTATATAAGCAATTCAAAATATACATCTTATTCAATATTTATAAATATCGCTTATTAAAGAAGACTCAGTATATATATATATATATATATATATATATATATATTGCTGTGATACTCCTTTGAATGCGGGAACTGGGTCCTTTCAACAAAAATTCTAGTCCCACGATTGGGCGTCATAAACTGCTGTGATCCTGTTTTCGCCTCGGCTGCTCACCTAATTTTATAAACCTCCTCATTCATAAAATTAAACAACACATTCCTACCACAAACATCAACGTTAACTCTATTTACATCAATATTCAGAATACATTAAATTTTCAAATTAAATTTCAGCATAAAATTCAGTTTTAAAAGAATTTCAAGATTAATTTTATTATCACTTTAATGTGCATCCAGAATTAAAGTCCTTGTTGGATGCCTACTAATTAATATAACAATATAAGCAGACCGGAGTCTGAGTATAAAGGAGCATCTACCACCCTTTACGTTAATTAACCAGGTTCGTCTAATTGAGCTCAAAGACATACCCAAATTTTCATCATAATTCAGAACATCAATACTAAATACCCTTTCTACTTAAACAAGCAAATTTCATCTTAAAATTAAAATTTTATGGTTAGTACAATTTCACTAATGTCCATTTAAAGTAAATCAATTATAAAGTTATTCAACACACACAAAAATGTCAAACAAAATAGTATAATTTACCTGAAGGTTACTGTCCTCGTAGCTTCAAAGTACATCGTCCCTTTAGTTAATCACACCATTCCAACAGGATTATATTTACGGCTTCTAATTCTCAACGCTTTTAAAATTTTCTCCATCACCATTTATTTAAAGTTGTTTCTGGGCTTTTCCGGAACTCATCTGTGTATATCTGACCCTTGTTTCGTGGATCCAGACACGTATTTGAACCATTTAATTATTAACACCCCCGAAAATAGCAAAGAAATTCATGCGTCTTTCACCAATATACGCCAAAACTGCCTACTTTTGTGTATACATTTGTCGTTGTAAATTTTGCTAATTGGTACAGTGATACTAAATTTTATTACCTTGTATCTAAGTGCACTGAAGTACATTCATGTTAGCACGTAAATAACAAACTATTTTGAATCACTAAAATATACGAGCAAAATTTTAAATTATTTTATCAAACTAAAATGCACTGTTTAACATCTTGAATCAAGTCGCGGATGTAAGAGCTTTTAACGCATCGAATAGTCAAAAGTCTAAGAGGCTTGAAATTTATATTCACCACCGGTATATATAGCAAAAAGCCTGTCTGTCGGTCTGTTCCCCAAAAACGGGTAATTCTAAAATTTCTCATTCTATGTTCCCAGTCCGTCGCTCGCGCGTCGGTTTTTACAATTTTCACTCGCCCCATTTAAATCTCAGAAATTCTCACGGCACGCAAACATGTCCGAGAAAAACTAATTAATTTTGTACAGAAATTGTTTTCTACCTCTGATATTTGCATCCTATTTTCAACCAATTGTGACCCTCGTGACGTTGCTTAAATCACGCCTTTTACTATATGTGTCTTTGCTTGACGCATATTTCTTCTCTTTCGTATTGGTGCAAATTGATATTCTTTATTATCGATTATATTTTAGTCCATGTGGACTATCTGGGTTAAATAACCCGTATCGCACATTCTCGTGAATATTAAGCCCCGGTTTCTCCAAGATTCTTTGAAACCATTTGTTATCTACAAAATTTTCGCCGTACGTGATATTTAAACTACGCAGGTGTTCAAAATAATATTAATTCTCAGAGCTTTATTTTCTGGTATTATAATCTTGGATTTTCACAGACTTTTATGCTTATTATTAATAATGGTTTAATTAACTCCAATTAAAATTGACTTCTATCCTTTCATTTTAGCGAATACAAGTTAAATATTAATTATTATGTGTACACTTTGTTTTACTACCGGTTACTTAAAATAGGGTTAATTAATATAAATTTTGCACGTAATTTCCATTTGTTTAGGAATAATTACATTACACGCAGAGCTTTTTTAATACTGCTTCTTTTGATATAAAGCGTCTTGTACATAATTTAAATTTCTTATTTTTACTGAAACGACCGAATTTATTTATGCTTCAAGGTTTTAATAAAGCGTATTATTTAATAAAATTCCTTATACACGGTGATTAAAATTATTTGATGTGATTATTTAATTTTCTACCCTGGTCTAAATATGAGTAATATATATATATATATATATATATATATATATAGGTAGTTTTTTACACAAGGTAAGTTGATATATATATATATATATATATTGTTATATTTTGGTATATATTGAGTTATAGAGAACCCTTTTATAATCAATTACCATCTGTTATATATATACTGTGATCCTACCTTATTAGTGATAGGCGTAATATCTCTATCTGTCACTCCTTGTCTTATTTTAGAGCCTTGTTGAGTTATGCCACACAATTTATCTTTAAATATTTTACACGGCTGCTGCACTTAAATATTTTACAGGGCCGTCAAACACGTGGCGGAATCTACCTAGGGTGGGTCCGTCCTAAGCAAACACCTCTCAACTAGACACCCAAACAAATATCCAAGGAGTTTTCAAAATAATTTTAAAAGCCAAAGTATTCCCAAACACTAGTTCCACTTTTATAAATTTGATTAAAGCACTGCGTAGATATTAAATACTAATACCTGGAATCCAGATACAAGCGCCGCCTTCCAGCCGTCCTGAAGCCAAGTGACCAACTGCAGGCACCTCCTGTAAATAATAAGTAACTCGAGCAACTGGTAATCTCCAGACTATAAACTACTAATATTTCTACAAATTTTATGTTATACAAATACTCAGATAACTCCAATTCCACTATGCTTTCGTCTTCAAACAATAACGGTACAGACCAGCAATCCTCTTTTAATTAACTTTTATTCGCCGTAAAACTGCTACTATTTGCTATCTCCAGGTACAACTTGACTTTCAAAACTTTCTCGTAACTTTTAAATGTAATAAACTCATAACAGTACAAAAACACGTCTATTTTTCAGTAATATAAAATTTGAAGTCCCCTTATAAATAAAATCCGTCTTCTTTTGTTTCCGTTGCCACAACTATCTCTACGCACACTATGTAATTTATAATTATTAATAATTGATTAATAATACAGTTGTTTCTCTAGATACATTCATTTTCTAGATGGTTTGTAATCCAGTGATTTATGTATATTGAACTTTTACAATATTGAAAATAGCTAACAAACTTTGATGGTTCAGCTTTTAAATTGTACGCAACAGACATTTATGTCTTATTCGGTAAACGTCCTGTCATTACATAACCAATCTTTAATTGTTAAAACATATTCAAACTGAAATTGATTTACAAATTTTACGGGAGTATCACTTAACTCCTTAAAATTTTAAAAGCGTGCAGTATACCAAGCAATTTTGATATTTGTTTTACATTCAAATGGTTCTGAAAACGCTAACTCCAAATTAAATTTCATATACGTGCAACCATAACAATTAAAATACGTATACAATGCAAACTTATAACTAGCTTAGCCTGGTCTATGGCCGGTATATGTTGTTGAATGCAATGCAGTTTCAAAAGCTTTATAAATTTATAAACGTGGAATAGTTGTTGTTAATTTATAAACCAAAATACCTGAAAGAAAATACTCAAACAAAACCAAATATACCCCATTCTAGCAAAGTCGTTTCGAAGCCCTATTTAAACATTTTATAAGCCCACCCCTTCTTGACAGTATATAAGGCCATTTTAAATAAAATGAAAATTTGCTTCCTGGATATAAGTAATTCTTTTAATGGTTGAGAAATTTTAAATTTTAGTTAAAATCACTATAGTTTTTTTCTTTATGTATGAGGATTAAGTGTTAGTTTCTGTATATTCTGTATAGTTTTAAGCTCGTTAGTATTATTTACAGTGTTAATTTTATTCTTGCGATACTTTACTTTCCACATGGAAATATGGATACAAATTTTCTATATGAAAACGTCCCCGACATTCACCCTGTCATTCTCCAATTCGTAAGTATTCCTTCTGCAAAAATTCTTCTCACTCGATAAGGACCTTCGTATGGAAATAACAACTTGGCACAAATATTTCTTTCCCAATTTGACATTCTCAATCTTTTAACAATAACAAGATCCCCAACTGAAAAACCACTTCTTGATTTTCTTGTTACGTTTCTCCAACTCCCTTCTTTGTATCGTTTCGACTTGTTGTCTGGCTTTATGCAACAACTCCGTTATATCCTCCACTTTTGTTCAGCTCTCCACGGTCTTGCTGGAATCACCTTCTTCATCAATGTCACAGGACACATTCCTGTCACTGAACTTGGTACAAAATTAATATATTCTTCTATTTGCGGTAAATACCTTACCCACCGATCATGTTGTTCCTACGTTATTAACCTCAAAAACTTTATTACTCGAATATATCTTTCACACGGATTTCCTTGAGGATGTCTGATACTACAGAATGTCATCTTTATTCCATCCTTCCTTAATTTACTTTCAACCCTTCGATTACGAAAATACGTTGCATTGTCCAACAATACCCTATTCATCTTACCTATTCGTTCTACAAACTTTCTTACAGAACTCAATACATGCCTAGAATTACATCTCCTCGCTGGATAAAGCTGCACAAACTTTGTAAAATATCAACTACAACTAAAATATGCTGATATCCGTTCCTACTCATCAAATTACTCAAGTAATCCATTGCCACAATATCTAATGGACCTTCCGCTCTTATACATCTAACTTGATTCTGCAACACCACATTCTTATCCTTTCCTAACAAACACGTCTCACACAGATTTATGCAATTTTCACCAATTTTCTATCGTTTCGTGCATAAGCTTCCTAAATATCAAGAACGTCTTACGAATCCCTATATGACCAAACGTATGAATTTCCTGGATCAGCTCAACGGCTACCTGTGTCGTTAACACTAATAATTCATCATCCCATAACCTTTTCACCAAAACTCCCTCGACCATATAAAACCTCTGTCTTGTTCTAAATTCTCTCTGAATAATTTTTCTCTGATCACCCTTATTTCTTCGTGTGCTTGCATCCGATGAAATCTGGCATTCGACCATCTTCCCAGATCTTCAAACACTTGCAATGCAATCAAAATCCATTCCTACTATCCGTTAGCAACCCTTCATCCTTCCTACTAAAGAAATCAGCCGTAACATTTTCTTTACCAGGTTTATGTCTAATCTCAAAATCATATTCCTGCAATACTAACGCCCATCTATACAATCGACTGTTCAAAAACTCTTTCTTCTTCAGAAACGTGACCACTGTGTTATCCGATTCAACCAGAAATTTATTACCCAATAAATAAAATCTTAACTTCTTCACAGCATATACGATTGCCAGCATCTCTTTTCCGCTGTCGAATACCTAGTCTCGCAGTCTTTCAGAGCCCTCGAAATAAAACAAATTGGCACTTCTCCCTTCTTGAACCTGCACCAACTCAGCCCCTATTGCAAAACTCAGCGTCTGTCCTTAAAATAAATGGATCCGTAAAATTGGGATATTTTAATGACAGTTCCCTATAAAATACCGCCTTCAACTCCCGAAATGCCTGCTCCCTTTGCTCGTTCCATTTCCACCTTTCGTTCTTTTTTAACAACTCCAACAATGGAATGCACAACTCCGAATATTTTGGTATGAATCGACGATAATAATTTAATACACCTAAAAATCCTCTTAAACCTTTCAAATTTCTTGGCTGTTTCAAATTCTTCAACTCGTCCAAGCGTTTTTCACAAATTCTAATTCCTTCGCTGCCAACGACAAACCCCAAATACTTTACCTGGTCCTTAAAAGACTCACACTTCTTCGAATTCAACCTCAAACCTCCCTCGTCTAACCTTCGGATCACTTTTTTTAAATGTTCTAAATGTTCTAACTCGTTCTTAGAAAAAATCAAAATATCGTCGACATAATGCGTACAGAAGTCTTCGTACTCATCTAACAACTTCTGCATGGCTCGAACTAATGCAGCGGATGACGTTGAAAGACCACATGGAACAACTCTGTACTGATAAATCTCCCCTTCAATGCTAAATCCAGTATACTTCCGACTTTCCTCATGCAAAGGAATTAGCCAAAAAGAATTCTTTAAGTCCAGTTTGCTAAAAACTTTCATCTCGCTTACCTTGTATAACAAATTATCTAGTGATTTTGGTTGTTCAAATTGTGGTTTAGTAATCGCATTCAATCTCCTAGCATCTAAACATATTCTTAATTCTAAATTATCAGATTTAGGCACAACCACTACCGGATTGATATAGGGTGTTCTCGCTGATTCAATAATTCCCTCTTTTAACATCTTTTTAATCTCATTTTTCACTCGACCCCTTAATGCAAATGGTATTGGATATACCCTAGTACGAAAACTTCCCTCGTCTGTGACCTCTAACTTATGCGTATACTCCTTCGCAAACCTAGGCTCATTACTAAAACTCCTGCATGTCTATTAAACACCTCATATAACATTTCCTTCATATCCACCTATTAATCCTATCTGTTCCTCATCAAATACCTTCTCAAATATATTACATAACCGTAACTCATCAATTCCATCATAAATTCTATTCTTAGTCTTTCCTGATCCTATACTATCTGTATTTATCTCATCCCTAGTATCCGATTATCCTTAGGCACCACCCATTTCTTCTCTAAATTTAATACCTTTACCATTCGTGCTTTACCATCTATAACCAGTCCAAATTCCTCAATTACATCTATCCCTACAATAAAATCTAAATATAATCCTCTTGCTATCCAAAACTCTACTTCACCTAGTCTGGTACTTCCTAATACAATCGATACTCGTACAACTTTGTCTATCGTAGTTAACTTCTCTTAATCGCAGACCATAAATTAATACTCTTAACCCTACAAATTTTCCTTTGAATAATTCTGCATGTTTCAAAACTATTTCCTCTCACCAGCGATAACTGCGACCCTGTATCTATCAATGCCGTGTAAACAGAATCCCCTAAACTAATATGAATAAATGGTAACTCCCGCCTTCTTTCAAACGTATTATCTAACAACTTACCTACTAAACTAATACTATGCTGTGTCCCTAAATCTGATTTTCCTAACACTAATAAATCGACGTTTTTTTTTGTACCGTGGGTTCATCGTGGACCTCCACTTTCTCTATCCTATCCTCCGATCTCTGTCGCGTGTCTCTTGTTGTTACGTGTTGGATCGTCAAGTTTCTATCTGTCTCCGTTCTCGGTCTCTAATCCCTGTCGGTATTTCCCCTGATCCGTTGATCTCTGCTCCTTCTCTCTGCCATCTCTGCCCAAAACCCGTCCTTTGCTGTCCAAAACCTCTGTCATTCCTATCCGTCCTGTTCCAGTCATTGTTCCCCCTATAATTATCGTCTCTATTAAAACGTTGTTCCCAATTATTATTCGTTCTCCTTTGATTTCCCTGATATTGCTTTCTGTAGTTGTCCTGTCCATTCTCCCTATAATTGTATCCTTGCACCCCAGTCCTCTGGTAGTCTGTGCTATTCCTATTCCTATCCCAATTCCTATTATCACTATTTTCCCTGGTATTCGTTTCAAACGTCCTAGCTACGTCATAATTTCGCATCATTTCCAAAAAGTCTCTTAAAGTCCGAACGTTTTGTATCGCTACGGCCCTAGTTATTTCCGCCTCCATATGCCTTGACAACAATAATATAATTTCATCTTCTCTTAATTTAGGAATCAGGTGCTGCGCCTGGTTATACTTTTCAATCACATAATTTTCTCTCGATCCCTGGTATGACCTATAGTTCCCAGTGTTTAAATCCGTTCGAATATTAGCCTGAAGCGTGTTTCCCCAATATTGTTCTATGAATAGCCTTTGAAATTCCTCGTACGAACTATATTGCCTCCTCACGATACAGTGCCATTTCTCTGCACAACCCCCCAATGTCACGCTCACCATCTGCATCTTCACCCTCTCAGGCTCACTCTCTACCATCTCGTCCAACTTGCCAAGATAGACCATCGGCTGCTCATTCTTTCTGCCTTCAAACCTCGGCAAGGTCTCTTTCCTCTAGCCTATACTGGTATCCTGCATCACAAACAACTCTTCCCTTTCCAATTCAACCAACTGTTCTCTCATCTGTCTAACATTCCTTCAAGACCAGACAATCCATTTACCGTATTCCCCAGAACCGTCGTATCCCTTCTCAGCTTCTCTGCCACCTCCTGACTCGCCCGCAATTTGCCCATAATTTCGTTTTAGAGTTAATATTGTCCTCCGTCTGAATCGAACTATTTCACCTAAATTCTGCAATTTTCTGTCTGTCTAACTTCGACCATGTACAGCTCTTCCCTTAATTCATTTAAACCTGTTGTTACCTTCCTTCTACAACCTGGACTCTATCATCTACGTCCTTCAGAACTTCATCCTTAAATGAACACAAACTGCTCTGTATTGATACATTAATTCCTTCAATTTTCATTTCCATCATATCAAATTTTTCCTTAACTTCCGCTTGTAAATTTCTAACTTCGGCCAACAATGATCCTCTCAATTCTTCATGCGACTTAGTTAACGACCCTTTAATTCCAACAAAACCATCATCACATCTTGGATCTGCATATTCTCTTTTCCCTTATCAATTTCATTTTCTCCCGATGTACCCTGAATTCACAATAATCACCTCCGGCTCCACATATCCTCCAGCTTCATCCCTAGCATCCCCTGCTGCTACAGTCTTAACCACCGGTTGCCCTCACACCAGTCTCAACTCCATAAACTTTCCTGACCTCGTGATTCTCTCCTCATCAGACATGTCCCTTTAATTTTCAAAATAAACTCAAATGATGTGCCCACTGCTACACAACCTCTGCAAATCTGAATCAGCCCTATCGAGCCCCACCTTTAGGCGAACAAATATTTTGTTGCGAAGTTATTTACCTATTCGAGCCCCACCTAATGTTTTACCGCCGCTAAAATTGACCAAAGTGTGAATATCAAATTACGTCTTAGCCTACTACAATAAATTCAAAACCTTCAACAACTGTCAAATAAATATATATGAAACGTCAATCAAATATTAATTTTCACTTTTAAATAGAATATATGCAACGTACAACTAACAAATCTACTCTGCCCCACGTTGGGCGCCATCTGTTATATTTTGGTATATATTGAGTTATAGAGAACCCTTTTATAATCAATTACCATCTGTTATATATATACTGTGATCCTACCTTATTAGTGATAGGCGTAATATCTCTATCTGTCACTCCTTGTCTTATTTTAGAGCCTTGTTGAGTTATGCCACACAATTTATCTTTAAATATTTTACACGGCTGCTGCACTTAAATATTTTACAGGGCCGTCAAACACGTGGCGGAATCTACCTAGGGTGGGTCCGTCCTAAGCAAACACCTCTCAACTAGACACCCAAACAAATATCCAAGGAGTTTTCAAAATAATTTTAAAAGCCAAAAGTATTCCCAAACACTAGTTCCACTTTTATAAATTTGATTAAAGCACTGCGTAGATATTAAATACTAATACCTGGAATCCAGATACAAGCGCCGCCTTCCAGCCGTCCTGAAGCCAAGTGACCAACTGCAGGCACCTCCTGTAAATAATAAGTAACTCGAGCAACTGGTAATCTCCAGACTATAAACTACTAATATTTCTACAAATTTTATGTTATACAAATACTCAGATAACTCCAATTCCACTATGCTTTCGTCTTCAAACAATAGCGGTACAGACCAGCAATCCCTCTTTTAATTAACTTTTATTCGCCTTAAAACTGCTACTATTTGCTATCTCCAGGTACAACTTGACTTTCAAAACTTTCTCGTACCTTTTTAAATGTAATAAACTCATAACAGTACAAAAAACACGTCTATTTTCAGTAATATAAAATTTTGGTCCCCTTATAAATAAAATCCGTCTTCTTTTGTTTTTCCGTTGCCATGGCAACTATCTCTACGCACACTATGCAATTTCTAATTATTAATAATTGATTAATAATACAGTTGTTTTCTCTAGATACATTCATTTTCTAGATGGTTTGTAATCCAGTGATTTCTGTATATTGAACTTTTTACAATATTGAAAATAGCTAACAAACTTTGATGGTTCAGCTTTTAAATTGTACGCAACAGACATTTATGTCTTATTCGGTAAACGTCCTGTCATTACATAACCAATCTTTAATTGTTAAAACATATTCAAACTGAAATTGATTTACAAATTTTACGGGAGTATCACTTAACTCCTTAAAATTTTAAAAGCGTGCAGTATACCAAGCAATTTTGATATTTGTTTTACATTCAAATGGTTCTGAAAACGCTAACTCAAATTAAATTTCATATACGTGCAACCATAACAATTAAAATACGTATACAATGCAAACTTATAACTAGCTTAGCCTGGTCTATGGCCGGTATATGTTGTTGAATGCAATGCAGTTTCAAAAGCTTTATAAATTTATAAACGTGGAATAGTTGTTGTTAATTTATAAACCAAAAATACCTGAAAGAAAATACTCAAACAAAACCAAATATACCCCCATTCTAGCAAAGTCGTTTCGAAGCCCTATTTAAACATTTTATAAGCCCACCCCTTCTTGACAGTATAATATATATATATATATATATATATTGCCGTGTATCTCGGGTTCTAATCTCTGGAACTCGCTAAAAATCATTCGAGCCCCAACGTTGGGCCGTCATAAGTATGCAGTGTATCTCGGGTAAAAGCCTCACCAACAAAAATATATTCGAAATTTTATTAATTTTTCAAAATCGTCATAAAATTCAAAAACAAAGAAAATAATATTTCTTACCCCGATTCCAGCTTCCTCAGTAGAATTGCTTTCTTTAACTGCTTCCGGCTAGCTCAGTTAGGCCTCCTCTTGGATACCTAGATTCACTCTCATACTTTCTATCGTTCACGCACACTCTCAATAAAACCACAAAATAATACAACAAACATACAATATCTATTTTTCACTATTTACAAATAAAACTTCAAAATTATATATATCTCAGTGGTCAAGTTACACCTCAATAAATTCTATTTTGTAAAGTCCAGAATTTTTAACTAGCAACATCAAACACATTGTATGTAACCTGAGTAAATGGGCCCTGAATAATATCTTATCTTTCTTTCTGTATTTATAATTGATTTCAATTAGGAAACTGGAGTATGCTGAACTCGTGATAACCCAGTTAATTATGATTAAAGTATGCTCTTTACCTGGCATATTCTTATTACAAACACTACAAAAACCCATGTACTTATAACAAAAAAATATTTATATTCCTGAGGGATGTTAATCAGCTTTATATACACCTTTATTATTATTTCGATTTAAATACCACAATAAAAGTTAGTTCTACGTATTACTTTCAATACGCCAAATAATGTAAAATACCATCATAGTTCACTCTCACACGTCACACAATTTTCATAGTTTCATAGTTTATAACAACAACAATTTTAAAGCGTTACCTGAAATTTCTTGAAGATCCCTGCTCCGTTGATAATGCCATTAAGTTGTTTCGTGGTACTGCTTTGCTCCCGCCTCTAGATATTAGTAGTTGAACACCCTCTAAGTAATGCTGCAATGCTGTTCATACACGATACATCCAACTCCAAATCCAATTATTACTCTTCTTTGATAATTGTTTAATTTAATTTAGATTAATTCTCGTTACATAACGTCACTACATGAGCTTGTTAAAAAAATATAAATTGCACCTCAATAAATCTAAGACTCGGCACTATCCGCGTACAAATTATGAGGCTAACACCGTACTATTTAATTTAAAATAATTTTTTATACTATACTACAAGCTCGTGGTAACTTCGGTACGTAGTCTGAAGCGATCAAAATACTAAGGGACTTTTATTCATTTTCAAAAAGTATTTATACCATTTACGATGCCACCTCTAGGTCGCATTTCACCCGAAGTCCTTCATTTACAATAATATTTCTTAAAATTTTGGGTTCAACCGTCTTCTAAATCCTCGAAATTTTGCGCGTCGTTACGATATTTTCTGAAAAATTAACATTCTGTATTCGCGTGTTTGTCTGATGTACAACTAACTATATCGACCAATAGTCTATATTATATTATATATATATATATATATATATATATATATATAGCCTATATTAACGTTGTCTCTTGCTAAGTCTCTTTCTAACCTTGTTTGAGTGGTAGAAATCGATATTCCTGTAGATCTGCTATCTAACCCCACGTGGACTAGCCTACGTGCTTTAAATAACCCCTTATTAGCGTTTAATGCGAAAACATCCGACCGTTTGTACAATGTACCTAGAATCTTGAGTTTTATCTACACAAAATAAGTGAAAGTTGACATTTAAAAAACATGCAGGTGTTCAAAATAAACCGACGTTTTAAATAACATTTCTACGAGTTGGCTTTTCTACGTATTATGTGTTTCACGCGTTTCACCTTGGTGTTATTGATTTTTCATGCTTTTATGCATAATATACGTAAATAACCGTTCAATTAAACTCAATTAAATTAATAAATTAATTGCATTGGCTTCTACAATTTATTTTCTTTGCAAACCTACTAAATTTTAATCATTATTTGTAAAATTTTGTTAATACCTGTTACTTAAAAATGAACTAACTGGAATAAATTTCGCACGTAAATTCTGGTTGTTTCCTTTATACAGGGTGTTTTGAAATTGCTTTGTTTATACTTGAATTTAGCCCTTTAAAACCACTACAATATATATATATATATATATACAGGGTGTTTCGGAATTTCAGAATAAAGTACTGTGTAAATTGGGGAATATATAGATCTTAACGAGTTATCAAGAAAAGTTAGATAACAGTTTCCTGTAAACCCACGCGTTTCCATTATACAGGGTGATGAAGTGATATTGAAAAACACGTGTTTCTTAGAATATTTTCATTAAGGTAGAGACTTTAACTTGAAAATAGGTACTCGTTAGTGGTTTACTAATACGAATTATTACACTTCATTTTGGCTAAATAGGATAATCCATTGGCGTATAATAAGAGGGTTATCAAACAATTTGGCCTATACTTTTTACACACCCTGTATTTCATAAAAATTTAAACTCATAATTATTCCTCATACAATTTGCCACCAAAAAATTTTTTGTAGAGCTTTACATTTTCAAGATATCTTAAATTAAGTCATACTCAATTCAACGTATTATTAATTCTTTCAAAAATGCAAAGGTTTATTTTATGAATGCGAAACAACACCACACGAAACACGATCACAACGAAGACCAACAACACGACCACCACGAAGCCAGATAAGCATTTGCAATTATTTTTTACATTTTGCAAAATATCTTAAATACACAACTACACACCTATGCGCAAACGCATTTAACACCATTTTTACAGGTTTTTTCAACAACTTACCACTAGATCGAGAGAAAAATTAGAAAATTGAGCCATAAATTCTGTAATCTAACTACTGCTTTTATTTAAAAACTACAGTATATCTATAATAAGATGTAAATTATAAACATATACGTACCGATAATTTTCGTCCAATATCTCGATCAATAATTATCTTTGAAGAAAAGTAGTAGCTTCTTTGCACTCGTAGCATTCGAATATCCTGGAAATACATGGGAAACTTATCATAACCTGGACAACGTCCTAAAAAGCGGTCAAATTTCAGGGTCTTATTTGGTTTCTGTAAGTTTGCATTTGAAAATAAATAGTGTAAAATACATTGACTTACAAAGGAAAAGCCGTAAGACCAGTAATGAGTGCATGATAATACAGTGAGTGCAGTTAAAAAAAAGGTTTGAAACATTGCTAAAAATCGAATAACTTCGAAAAAAGTTTGTTGAAGCTGAGAGATCTGTATCGTTGTGACATCGTTTTATAATTACTGTTATTATTTTACTAATAATAGTTTTATGAATGGGTTTTATAAATAAAAAGTATTAATTTTAGATTAGGGTTTGTTTATTGAATAAAGTTGCCTTATATTAAATTATAATTAAGTTATATTATGAAGTGATTTCAAATAGCTTAATTTATAGTTGGGTATTATTACATTTTTGATTGGGTTTCGATTAGAATCCTGTATTCATAATTCAACAATTTTTAGACTTAATGCAAATGTGTAGGCGAGTAATATCGGTAATACATGAAAACTATAAATGCTTGAACATGCGACTGTATTCGAGTCCTGGATGTTTTTTAGTAGTAAAATAAAGAGAAGGGTCTAGATAAAAATTTTTATGCTTTGTGACAGCCTGCTTTGAACAATCATTCTGTCACCCCAATCTCAAGGGATGAGTTTAAAATTTTAAGCGATACTTTAGTTTCTTAAATTTCAAGTGTAACGTTTTATTTAAGGGAAGTCTTTAGACATCTTCAGCTGTTGCTTGAATGGTTTTAGGTATGCTCATTTTCAGATTGTGTTTTGGATGTAAATATCTTGTAAGATTTTTCGTAGTTTCGTTTAGGGGTGGCGGTGTGACTAACTACGAAATCCTTTTCCTGAAAGAAGTTGTCTTCCGACGTAGCCAGGAGTCTGTTCCTGCATAGGAAAATGAGAGATGGTCGTGGGTTTTCAAAAACTATACCTTATAAAACACTCTATAGAAGCAAAAAAAAATAACTTTTTAATGCAAATGGGTTGCATTTTTATAAAAAATATTTGCTTTCACGGCAAAACGTGTTTTAGTACACTTAATTAAGGTTAGAATTGGGGTTTTCAATACACGAAACTAATTATTTTTATGCACGCAAAGTGCATTTGTTTATTACACACGAATAACTTTTCTATTTATCATAAAATCATCGATTTACATTCGCATTTAATGCATTTTAAGATCTTTTAAAATTAATTATTTTTGCATATACATCTTACATTATTTGCTATGTATTTACAATTATTTATACACGCGCAATTGCATTTTCTTGTTAGACATTTTAATGAATAAAAGTACGCTTGTAGTATACAGGGTGTACCCATGAATTTACGGAAATTTCTATTTTTTTCCGAATCCTTTTATATTTTAGTGGACTTTATTTGTAGAATTTGGGTTTCAATGGCCTCTCGTGACCCCTTATCACCTCTATATATGTATATTATATATACATAATGCTATGATAAGGGGGTTATTTAGGGGTGTATTGAGTTGTAAGGGTCGCGTAGTAAATGTAAATAGCAATAGGAATTAGAAAACAGCATTTAATTAGCATGAAAAATAAATAATTCGCATATTATGCAAAGAGCAAACATTTAACACCCTGTATAAGGAAGACCGGAATTAACTTTAATCAATGCCAGTAAACATATCTTTCAATAATAGAACATATATTCAGCAGAGAGATAATCATACATACAATTAAACTACTTCAAGAAGCGTTCAAAAATTTATAAACAAATAGATAAGATAAAACCTAGTAGGTCTTCACGCAATTACGCATGCGATAAAGATAGAATAATAAAGCGCTTTGATAAGGAACGCACTTTCAAAAATAAGTTTTAAATACGAGACATAAACAGAAACACGTGGATTTACATCACTTATGTTACATCAGTTATTTATTCAATTCCCCAAAAGATTTATCTACACAAACAAAAGCCATAAGATAAATCAAAGACCAAGGTAAATAAAAAATTTTCAGTAATAACAACAAAACAAGCGGTCAAAGATCGTGAAATAATAGTGTAACAATTTTATTTTCGATAATAATTCTTTGCATATAATTCCAAGAATAATGTAACAATTTTATTAATAACAATAATAATTTGCATTCAACTTCAAAAGTAATACGCTAAGCCTGCATCGTCCTTTAATAATCTAGTTATATTCAGATATCTGTGTCGTATACAGCTATTTACAAGCACATCTCTGTTTGATTGTTCCCTTCCTGACGGCGCGACCGCCCGAGCTGGTTATAAGATAGTCGGCCACAGGTGATAGAGATATCAGCATGTTCCCTTGGCTGGAGGCCGGCAATCTGCAAATCCATTTCAAATAGTGAGGATATCTTCGAATAACGGTCGGTAATGTATATATTGTGGAACTTGTATAATTTGAGATAATTTATTTAGCGCGACAAGTAGGATGCAACTTTAAAAAAACACACAAGGACACAGTAAAACACATGTAAGATGCAACCTTTAGAAGGTGACGTAATTCAACTTTGAGAGTACGATTGCTGCTGAATGTAAGGCGACAGGATATGATTCGATACGTGGAACGAAGGAATTATAGAAGTTGGTTTGGATAAATTGGTTTCAAATTGCAAACGCTGTTATCGTTGCTTGAAGAACGGGGATCCCGTCTTCCTTTGTCACAATGCGACAATTGCAGTTTTGGTTCATAGATAGCTATAAGTTCTTTTTATGTGTTTCAAAATTTGGAACACGTAAACTTGCTTTGATGCGTAATACATTTACATTGAAAAAGTTCCAACTAATTGTTGAGCTGGATTTACCAGTAGCAAAACGAAAGTTCATTGATTTAATGTTCTAAAAACAACATGCTTTATTCCATATGAATCGTCGGTAATGTCAACAGGTGTTACTGACGTCATATTTTTCTACTTTGTATAGCTGACAGATGTTATTTTAAAAGCAAATGCTTTGAACAGCTTTAGTACAGTATATGTAAACATGTCTATTTTTGTGATCAGCATTATCTACATTAAAATTAGTATACATAATTTTGAAAGCTCAAATGCTAATATTGTTAGGAGCTATTAATTTGTTATTTACCTGAAAAGATCTGCCCAGGTCAGAATCCTATTTGTACAACAGGTTCATGTTTTAAAGTAAAGTGTTTGATTGAAAATAATAAAGACAAACATGAAAGTTAAAAGTTTAAGATTGATGCAGTTAATGATTGAATTTTTTGTTAAAAGTTATATTATTTTAAAAGAGATCTTTTAGTAAATAATTGGTTCAAGATTAAAGGTTTTTTATTTTGATCAAGTGTGATCAAATCTTATTACATAAAGTTAAAACCCTTCTAAGTAATAAATTGATGCCAATGTTATATTGGAAATACTTTTTTTATTATTTCTTTATGTATTTTTGCAGGACACAAATGGTGTTCCGCTTTTTTATTTATTTAACTATCACAATTTCTTACAGGAGCTGCGTCTTATTTTATTAAGACAGGTTTTTGTCAGCGAAGGCAAACTTTTTTTCTTTGGGTCTCCACGTCCGCCCTTAGAACTTGCTATGCAATTATCGTGATTACATCAGGACTTGGTGGCGCCTATTTGATTTAGTTTAAGTTTGATCTGCAAACAGAATTCGACTGCCCCCCTACTTCTCATTGCTCTACCCAGGGATAGACCCCTAGTTGTGTCGGAAGATTTTTGGAACAATAAGTATTACTTGCGCCACAACCTACGCAAAAAAAAATATAAGTTTCACTGGCGCCGGCAACGTGTTGGGCCTCGAAATTTGTTTGCTCAAAATTTATTTTGCCTCGAAATTTGTTTGCTCAAAATTTATTTTGCCTCGAAATTTGTTTGCTCAAAATTTATTTTACCTCGAAATTTGTTTGCTCAAAATTTATTTTGCATCAAGATTTGTCTGTTTAAATTTGCTATTAGTTTCAAAATTTGTTTGTTTAAATTTGCTTTTGCTCTTGAAATTTGTTTTGACATAAGTTTGGTTGAGATGTTGACCCCCCTTCAGTCAATTAATTACCTTAGTCAAGTTTATTTTTAACTTTCATTCTGTTTTGACCCAATAATTTTTTTTTTGATATTGTTTTGGCGAAATTAATTTTTACCAAATACACTTTTTGATTTTTACCTTTAGTTGCCCGAATTTGTTTTGACAATTTTCGTAAGGCTCAAATCATTTAGATTTATCAGTTTGATTTCCTTAAAATATTAGGCTATTGCAATCATGTCGGAAAAATTCCAAATTGTGTGTCTACTTAAAGAGGAGCTGGAGTATGAACTGAAAATCAGAGGAGTAGTGAGTGAGAGACCAGTTTTGGAGAAAAGAAAAATTTTAGGAAGATTGTTAGCTAAAGAAATCGATAAGTCTGGTTGTCTGATTGACCTTTTGTGTTATGAAGTAGATTTTGCAACGGAAAGTAAAGAGATTTCTGTTTCAGTTGAGTCAGTTCGAAATGTTTTGTCCGAATTTGAAGGTGATTCGTCAGATTCAATTTTTAGGAGAGCTTGTTCAAGGTTGATCCACCTTTCTGGTCGAGTTAAGCGTATGAAAATTCCTTCAATAAATTCCGAGGAAGCAATTAAGTTCAGAAATGAGATCGTAGCAACCATACTAACCCTAGAAGCCGAGTTATATGATAAAATCAATAAGAGTACAGAGTCCACCAATTTTGATCGGTCTGTTGTAGTATCTTCCTCAGTTGCTAGTGCGCCTACCCATTCTATTTCGTATATAACACCTTCTTTACCTATAGGTTCATGGCCCGTAAAATTCTCAGGAGACCCTAAACAACTATATTCATTTTTAGATAGAGTTAGTGATTTAGCACAATCTCGTAAGGTACCCGAGGCTGATTTATTTGGATCAGCATGTGAACTTTTTGTGGGAAATGCTTTGATTTGGTTTAGAACAGTAAAAAATTCATTGAGAGATTGGAATTCATTATTAGAACGTTTAAAGGAAGATTTTCTACCCGGTTTTTCTGATGATGACATTTGGGAAAAAATTAAAAATCGTCGTCGAGGTAAAGATGAAAGGATTGTTTTATTTGTTGCGCATATGCAAACTTTATTTAGTAGACTTACTAACGAGCCAGCAGAAGTCACTAAAGTTAAGATGATAAGAAAAAATTTGATTCCTGATTTTATTTCAGCACTTGCGTTGTCGGACATTCAAGATGTATCTACCTTAGTAAGTTTGTGCAAAAAGTTAGAAGAAGCCTCTTTGATGAAACTAAACTCAGTTTCTGCATCTTCTAGTAAGCCTAACAAGACTTGTAGTCCTTCTAAGCATCCATTCGAGACTAAACATCCCGTGATGAATGAAAAAAATTATGCAGCTAAGAGTAGGGTTTATCAAAATATATTAGTTAATCCTCAAACACCAGTAGCGGATGAGACTACTTCGGAGTCTTCAGTTTTCAATTCTTTTAGTCCTGATAAGAGAAATAATTTTGCTTGTTGGAATTGCTCCCGTAATGGACATTGGTTTAAAGATTGTAGAGCAACCAAAAAGATTTTTTGTTTTGGATGTGGTCGAAAAGGTGTTACAACAACGTCGTGTCCACAATGTTCAAAAAACTAGTAAGGCGGCAGGTGCACAGTGGTCGGCATTCTGTTCCGTATCATAAGGCTACAGTTATGATATGTAAACAAGAAAAATATTTTTGTAAAGACGATTGGTCGAGATGGCTTACAGTTGTAAAAATTTTTTGTCAGAACTCTACGAAGCCTAAGAATAATTCCTTGTTCATTGAAAAGCAGTGTGATAATCGACCCTACATTATGGTAAAGTTACTTGAAAGAGATATTACCGGTCTTCTAGATTCAGGATGCACTACCTCAGTGGTTGGATCCTTAGCTCTTTCGATAATTGGAAAATTAGACTTAAAAATTTTTAGTTTAGCAAAAACAGGTATTACTACAGCTGATGGTTCAGTAAAGTCTGTTTTAGGTTCTGTTGATTTACCAATTTGTGTGGGTAATGATTGTCGTATTCTTAATGCATTAGTGGTCCGTCCTTACCTCATACCTTTATATTCGGTAGTGACTTTGCAAAATTATTTGGTGTAGTTGCCGATTTTAGGAACAATAATTGGTTTATTCAGAGTAACATTGAGAACAGTATTGTGTATTTAGGTTCATCTTCTATCCCTTTGAACACTAATGATTACTTATTTGATTTGCATGACCTTTCGGATGCTCAGTGTGTGCAAGCACAAGAGATTATAGATTCATTCAATGAAATTAGCAGTGATGATAGGTTGGGACGTACTAACCTGATCGAAATGGATATAGATACAGATAATGCCAAGCCCTTCCATAAGAAACCATATGTAATGTCACCATATATGAGCAAGATATTGAATGATGAGTTGGACGACATGCTTAGACTTAAAGTTATAGAACCGTGTACTAGTCCGTGGTCATCTCCAGTATTGTTGGTTAAAAAAGCAGATGGAGAATATCGTTTCTGTTTTGATGGTAGAGCCTTGAACGACCTAACTGTTCACGATTCGTACCCTCTTGCGAATGTAGATAGAATTTTCAATATGTTGAGAGGCGCAAACTATATTTCGTCACTTGATTTGAGAAAATCGTTTTGGCAAGTCCCTTTTAGTGAGTCATCTAAGGATTAGACTGCTTTTAGTATTATTTCGCGAGGACAATATAGATTTACATGCATGCCATTTGGGTTGAAGAATGCTGCGCAGACTCAACAGCGATTAGTAGATGCGATTTTTGGTCCACGTTTTGAACCTCATGTATTTTGCTATTTGGACGACATAATACTATGTTCGTTGTCGTTTGAAGAACATCTGAAATTATTGTCGGAGGTTAAGCAACGTTTAAAAGAAGCTAACCTTACTATAAATATAGGAAAATGTGAATTTTTCAAAAAAACACTTAAATTTTTGGGTTATATAGTAGGTTCAAATTCACTTCGTACAGACCCCGATAAAGTATCAGCTATGATTAACTTTCCTCGACCGAAAACCACGACGGAAGTTAAGAGGTTCATAGGAATGTGCAGTTGGTATCGTCGCTTTATAAAGAATTTTTCGTCATTAGTTTCGCCCATTAATGATCTCGTTAAGAAAAAGAAAAAAGGTCAAACTGTAAATTGGAGCCCGGAAGCAGAAAATTCGTTTGTGTTAATTAAACAAGCATTAATTTCGGCACCTCTTCTTTCACAGCCAGATTATTCGGCACCCTTTATTGTTGAATGTGACGCCAGTAACACTGGGTTAGTGCTGTTCTGATACAAAATATAAAAGGAGAAGAACGTGTAATTTCGTACGCAAGTAAAACCCTAAGCCGTACGGAGCGCAATTATTCCACCACAGAAAAAGAGTGTTTAGCAGTCATTTTTGCAATTGAAAAATTTCGTCCATGGGTGGAAGGTGTTCGATTTACAGTTGTCACCGATCATTTTTCGTTACTTTGGTTGAGTAATCTTCAGAATCCTACTGGGAAACTTGCCAGATGGTCTGTTCAATTAAGGCAACATTCATTTGATTTGGTTCATAGGAAAGGAAAATTTAATATAGTTCCAGATTGTCTTAGTCGTGCTGTTCCTATAGAAAATCCAGAAATTAATTTAGTAGAGATCAAACTTGACAATGTAGGCTTGTGGTATGAATCTTTAAGAAAGAAAATTTTGTCGTCACCCAAAAGCTACCCACAATGGAAAGTGGAAGATGGGTTCATTTTTAAGTTTATTCCTTCCAAATTACCTCATTCGGCGAATATTGTAGAATGGAAGCACTTAGTACCGAAATCTCAACGTAAAGATGCCATTAAGTCATGTCACGACCCTCCTACAGCAGGACACTTTGGTTCTTTGAAAACTTTGTCTCGTGTCCAAGAATTGTATTATTGGCCAAAGATGATTTTTGATGTACGTAAATTTTGTCGGAAATGTTTGATTTGTGGTGCTCAAAAACCACCAAATAAAGGTCCCCTTGGCATAATGGGAAAGGAAAAAGAGGTTGGACTTCCATTCCAAATCATTGCTATAGATTTGATGGGTCCGTTCCCTCGTTCCAAACGCGGACATAAATGGTTATTAATTGTCGGTGACTGGTTCTCGAAGTATTCGATTTTACAACCTTTGCGCACTGCCAAGGCACATTTGATTGAAAAATTTTTGGAAGAAAAAGTGTTTCTTGTCTACGGCGTACCACAATTTGTTATTTGTGATAATGGTCCACAATTGATTGGACGTGTTTTTAAAGCTTTGTGTGCAAGGTACGAAATCCAAAAGATTTGGTACAATGCTCCTCAATGCAATTTTGTGGAAAGAATTAATAAGACAGTTGGTACTGCAATCCGTTCTTACGTAGAAGAACATGATACATGGGATAATGAGATATCAAAAATTCAGTACGCAGTTAATTCGGCAAAACACGAATCCACCAACTATTCTCCAAATTTTTTAGTCTTTGGTCGTCAGGTACCCTTAAGTGGAAAAGCTTATAGTAACAATTTTGAACCCGGGAAAGATGTAGATGTTGTTTCAAGTAGTAGACCTTCGTATGTTTTGGATCGTCAACCTTTGTTCGATATTTTTGGGAATGTCCGTGAAAATTTACATGTAGCTTATCGACGTTCGAGTAAACGCTACAATCTTAGAAGAAGAGACATTTCATTCCAAGTCGGAGAAAGCGTTTGGAGGACTAATAAGGTACTTTCGAGTGCTAGTGATAAATTCTCCGCTAAGTTAGCTCCAAAGTTCATTTTGTGCAAAGTTCATAAAAACATTCCAATTTAGTATATGAATTAGAGAATGAGGATGGAACAAAAGCCGGAAAATGGCATGTTAAGGACTTGAAACCCGTTGAAGCATCAGATCCAGATAAGAATGATGATCCTGAAGATTAGTTCCAGTCTAGTCATTTCTTTGATTTTAAGTAAAACAAACGTTGTTTGTTTCGTTTTGTTCTGATTTTTGATTTAGTATAGTTTTAACTAATACTAAATGGAGACTGGCCTTTTGTAACTTATTTTGTTTGAAAATTTTGTTTGATGATTGAAACATGTAGTCAAACTTTTGTGTAGTAGTTTTGTAGTGTACATTAATGTACATACGAGTTAAATTCGTCGCGCGTTATTAGAAGATATTATTAGAAGATATCATTAGAAAGTAGAAATAAGTTAACTATTTAAGTTGCTAGTCCTGATTTCTACATATTTAGGTAAAGAGAATATTGGCTTATTCTTTCCCTTATTTCGGACCTTTCAGTAATTTTTGTTTGATAAAGTCAGAGGTTTGCACGGTGAACCTCACCATTTGATCCATCACTAATAGGAGGTGATATTAGAAAATTAGTGATAGGATAATCAGTAGGGTGTAAGAGATTTCAGCCCTAACTGATTCGATTTTGCATCAGATTTTTGTAAGTAACCTGTTGGTTAGGTTACTTTAGTTTTGATTATCACTTTGTGATGATAATATTTTGTATTCGATTTTTGTAAGTGACCTGTTAGTTCGGTTACTTTAGTTTTGATTATCACCTTGAAATGATAATATTTTGAATTGTGATGCTGTTTTGATATTATAGCGTCCCCTTTTTTTGGTTGATAGAGTTGCTTGAGCTCCAGGAAGTGAAGTTGTTATTTTTGGAAATTAAGATAATTTGTATTGTGTTTAGTTATAGTTAGTAGATACTAGCCTTGGTAGGAGTAAGAAAGTTATAGTAAAAGGGTTACTTTAAATTTAGACTTAGATTAATTTTGTTTGTCCCGTGGAGTGTTTGACTTTTTAATTTGACCTCTCTTAATTTTGACTTATACCGATTGTGACTCGTAGATTTTGTCTCCCTATGGACGCTTGGTACACGTAGTTACTGACACACTCAAATTTGTAGATATTTGTCCCCCTCGTTTTCATCGGTTCGTAAATATTTGTAATGGTAGTTAAGAATGTAAAAAAGGCTAGTATAAATAAAAAAAAAATCTTTTGTATTTGTTTTACTTAAATTTTTCTTTGTTAAAAAAGATTTTTTTTCTTTTAGGAAAGGGGTAGTGTAACAATTTTAATTTCGATAATAATTTTTTGCATATAATTCCAAGAGTAGTGTAACAATTTTATTTTCGATAATAATTCTTTGCATATAATTCCAAAAATATTGTAACAATTTTATTAATAACAATAATATTTTGCATTCAACTTCAAAAATAATACGCTAAGCCTGCATCGTCCTTTAATAATCTAGTTATATTCAGATATCTGTGTCGTATACAGCTATTTACAAGCACATCTCTGTTTGATTGTTCCCCTCCTGACGGCGCGACCGCCCGAGCTGGTTATAAGATAGTCGGCCACAGGTGATAGAGATATCAACATATTCCCTTGGCTGGAGGCCGGCAATCTGCGAATCCATTTCAAATAGTGAGGACATCTTCGAATAACGGTCGGTAATGTATATATTGTGCGAACTTGTATAATTTGAGATAATTTATTTAGCGCGACAAGTAGGATGCAACTTTAAAAAAAACACACAAGGACACAGTAAAACACATGTAAGATGCAACCTTTAGAAGGTGACGTAATTCAACTTTGAGAGTACGATTGCTGCTGAATGTAAGGCGACAGCATATGATTCGATACGTGGAACGAAGGAATTATAGAAGTTGGTTTGGATAAATTGGTTTCAAATTGCAAACGCTGTTATCGTTGCTTGAAGAACGGGGATCCCGTCTTCCTTTGTCACAATGCGACAATTGCAGTTTTGGTTCATAGATAGCTATAAGTTCTTTTTATGTGTTTCAAAATTTGGAACACGTAAACTTGCTTTGATGCGTAATACATTTACACTGAAAAAGTTCTAACTAATTGTTGAGCTGGATTTACCAGTAGTAAAACGAAAGTTCATTGATTTAATGTTCTAAAAACAACATGCTTTATTCCATATGAATCGTCGGTAATGTCAACAGGTGTTACTGACGACATATTTTTCTACTTTGTATAGCTGACAGATGTTATTTTAAAAGCAAATGCTTTGAACAGCTTTAGTCAGTATATGTAAACATGTCTATTTTTGTGATCAGCATTATCTACATTAAAATTAGTATACATAATTTTGAAAGCTCAAATGCTAATATTGTTAGGAGCTATTAATTTGTTATTTACCTGAAAAGATCTGCCCAGGTCAGAATCCTATTTGTACAACAGGTTCATGTTTTAAAGTAAAGTGTTTGATTGAAAATAATAAAGACAAACATGAAAGTTAAAAGTTTAAGATTGATGCAGTTAATGATTGAATTTTTTGTTACAAGTTATATTATTTTAAAAGAGATCTTTTAGTAAACAATTGGTTCTAGATTAAAGGTTTTTTATTTTGATCAAGTGTGATCAAATCTTATTACATAAAGTTAAAACCCTTCTAAGTAATAAATTGATGCCAATGTTATATTGGAAATACTTTTTTTATTATTTCTTTATGTATTTTTGCAGGACACAAATGGTGTTCCGCTTTTTTATTTATTTAACTATCACAATTTCTTACAGGGGCTGGGTCTTATTTTATTAAGACAGGTTTTTGTCATCGAAGGCGATCTTTTTTCTTTGGGTCTCCACGTCCGCCCTTAGAACTATGCTATGCAATTATCGTAATTACATCAGGACTTGGTGGCGCCTATTTGATTTAGCTTAAGTTCGATCTGCAAACAGAATTCGACTCCCCCCCCCCACTTCTCATTGCTCTACCCAGGGATAGAATCCTAGTTGTGTCGGAAGATTTTTGGAACAATAAGTATTACTTGCGCCACAATCTACGCAAAAAAATATAAGTTTCAATAGAAATACGAGCATAATACGTAACCACAGAATAATTTTATCAAAAATAAAGCTTGAAAACTCCTAGGAATATCCAAAACAACCATGGTTGGTCACAAGACTTTGTAAAACGGTTCTAATAAACAAATCAAAAATGTAGATATCGAAAGCTATATAACGCCCAGACCGCGGTTTTATTTACTTTTGCCATAGTACAGAGATTGTTTCGAAATTATATCAGTATAATAGCTTCGATTACTTCATAGGGTTGGAAACTAATCTGCTCTGATGAGGCTTAACAAAGCCGAATCCGACGGTCAGTGGATGTTTCCTCCCCTGTGAAGTAATAAAGCTAATGTTTTGTTAATGGCTATATAACTACTAGCCCGATTTGTATTTGTCAATAGCTCTTATTATTCTCATCAGAGTTTGTTTACAGATAAATTTTATTTTATATACAATTTCTTATTGCGGACTGCAAATAACTTGTCTTTTATATATATATATATATATATATATATATTATATTATGTATGGTGATATTAAATAAAATTATGCTTCAAAAATACGAGTTAAAGTTTAATAAGTGCAACCTTAATGTGGTGTTGGCCTATAAAATAATTTAATTAAAACAAATTTTTAAATTTAATTATGCCACGGCTTTTTAAAGACTCGCTCAGGGAAACTGAATCTATTATTTATGCTCTGTAAGAAGACGTGAGTTCTCTGTCCCCTTACAGGTATAGAAAACACAGGCGCATAAAGCGTTGTTCAATCAAAACAACTTAACCTCTTTTTAATGCTTGCGTATCGTCATTATACAAAGATTGATAAATAGACCCAACAATATTTAATTTAGGTAAGCGTTTGAAATTCAAATTATTCACAAATTACTTTAAATGATGTGTGTATATAAAGATAACTTCAAATACCTGCAACTCCTTTGAATGTGTCTGGGTTGTACATGGACTGTGATACAGGATACAACAAGATCTCCTTGAATACTTGCAGTGAATACCTGTTAAAAGTACGTTTTAATTTATGTTCAAAATGGACTTGACTTTAGTTTTAGGTTCTACAAATAACTACAACTTCACCAACTGTATGCTTAATCGGCTCTATTACTAAGAATACTTTCAATACTTCACCAATACCAAAGAGGCCGTATCCTAAAAGGCTGGACCCTGCTGCAAAATATCTCACTTTCACTGGTGCAACTCTTCAATACCACCAGAGATGACCCGATGTTTCATTTAAATGGAAATCCTCCTCTGGAATTTTGGTTGTATAACCTTATCACTTATTTTATATAATTCAATTAAAAATGCATGCACTTGAAAACATATCTATTAAATTTTATAAATTTTACAGGCTCTTCAGGCCAAAAACATCTATATCATATACAAAATTTTTTTATCGATCTCTTAATTCTAAACAACCATCATCTAGGAAAACTAAAACATTTACATCTAGCCTACTAACTAATAACAAATAAGGGATGCATTCAATATTTTATCTTTAACTCTACTAAATTGCTATTTTAGAACAGCTTTGGTATTATTAAATTTCATTTTGACATTTCATAACTTTTTATCACTTTATAATTAAAATATATTAAACTACTTTCATTTCAGGTACATAAGATTTATAAATGGAACAAAGTATCCTGAATAAACTTACAATTAATAATTCTATCAACAAAACCTATACACATTCAGTTGAAGTTACATTAGATACCCTTCGTATTGAAAAATATTGGAAAAATGCTTTTTTAAACCTCAAACGCTGCATCACTAGTACATAATATTCTATATCTGCGTTTAACAAGTAAATATTTATCAATCTTTGTTTACCGTAGTGTTTTTAAATTTTAGAATAGCTTGATAAAAGTGGTAAATTAATGTTTTTATCCTTAGTACTAACGACTACCTTTCTAAACCCTTTGATAATGTCAAATACTAAAATATATATATTGCTATGAACTACTGGAATTATCGTTCTCCGACGTTAGGCTGTCTTATTAATGTTGCTATAAATTCACTCCAGAAACTTAACTGGATTTTATCTTGAACCAACCTTGTCTACCAATAACAAAATTTGATACGTTACCGCCTTACTCGTTATTAATTTTGTATTCAACTTATAGCTCCTCCTTGAACTGTTTATCAAATCACTCCCATTAACTTTATCTTATGACCTCGACTAGCATTTATTTGGAATTATAAAATTCAGTTAATTCGATTCTATATAATGAAACAAATATTATGTACAGTTTTTGAAAATTAATTAAAATACACTTTTCAATTAATTAATGTTGTAAATCTCATTTATCAAAATCATATACTTTTTATTCAAAACCCAAAGTCACCAAAAAAACCTATTATCTTTATAAAAAAAGTGTAGAACGTTCTAAACCTCTTATCCGATCATGCACTTTATGCGTATTCAAATCCTTTGTTTTGGTGAACTTCGTCACATTAATTTATATTAAGCAAATTCAATATTCAAATAAAAATATAGAAAAATAATGTATTACAACTAAAAATCTAACATGGTCTATTTTCTTCGCATTGACGCATTAGGTAATATTTTCTATGCATTAAGCCATCCATTTGAATCAAAATTATCTTCCCTCAATTCAGGATTATTACATGCCCATTCGAAATATTGTCTATCCACACGCTTGAACCATTGCATTTAAAGCATTGTCATCACCCTCTGGACTACCATTAACTTATACTTATGCACCCCAATTTATTGTTGTCTCATTTCAGACTTAGAATTACTTCTTATCAATTTCCCTAAACTTAGAATTGGATTATCATCATTTATTTTCCCATTTATTCTCTACGGACTCGGAAATCGTATTTTTTTCCACGGCTTTAGAAGCATATTATTAATATGTTTTAGTTTAAAATAAAATTCCCCAAAATCTACTTACTTTTAATCGGCAATCGTAATTTTTATTTTCGCACTTATACTATTCTTCACTTTGAATTATTATTACGTATCACTTTATTTCATAGTGGCGCACTTCGGCCTTTGTTGAGTTGTAAACTGACTTCGTTATCACTGTACCTGCTAATTATCTTTTCTCCTCTACTCCGTCAGTGGGTATGGTGTACAAACTCGTCGCTCATTTTAACCAATCAAATAATTACATTTAAAGTAGTTTCTGATGTAATTTTCTATGCTTTCCAATAATTGTGACCTGGTCGCAGCTGTCTTCGTAATCACCAAGGTCCCGGATTCAAATCCCGACACGGCCGACTGCTTGAAAAATGGCAGGTGAGCATTTTTCACAAAAATTACGCCCTCGTTCGGATGAGAGGTTAAATGGAGGTCCCGTGTGTGAGTGTTGTCACGCACGTTAAATATCCCTACCTTGCCTGCAACGGCAAGGGTTCGGCAAAAGTCTAAATTTCCAGGCAACAAAAAACTCGCCTCCTGGCCAATGTTGTACTTACAGGTGGAGCATTGGTAATGTAAATGAACTGTCTTCGTAATCAAACATGCGGTGTTTTGACGAATCTAATCGCTTTTCCATAAACAACTGATGTAATTCGACTTTTAATTTTCATATTTACGCAATTTTTAATCACCTCTCTTTATCAAAGTTCTTAACTACTTGCACGCATTTACCTTATGCTTACTGAAGCTCTATTTTTTAACACTGTATTCATCTAATTGTTTGGAACTCTTTTGAATGCGTGTTTAATTACACTTTATCATGTTTACTTATAAAATACGTGTGCTTCCACTGAAAAATATCATTACTTGCCTTACCTAAGTTAACTAAAACTTTATCTACAGGGTATTAAATATTTACTATTTACCTAATGCATGTGTTCCTGGTTTCTACGCTAACTATGCATCTTCCTGTGTGTATTTGCGTCGCTTAAAACTACTTATACTTTATATACAGGGTGTTGACTGCTTACTATTTACAAACTATCTCCATTTCTTAATTCTTTTACTAAATAAGTGCAGTTTTCTGCTTCCTATGTAATTTCTCACTTCTAAACGACCTTTACTATAAAGTACACCCTTAAACAACCTCTTATCACAGCAATGTATATATATATATATATATATATATATATATATATATATATTAAAATGAATGGGTAGCTTAAATACAGAATTTCCCTAAAGTAGGGACGTTCAGGCAATTTCTAATACTAAACGTAATAATAAACCTGTTGTGTGGAATGTTTAACGTGGTTTTCTGAATATTTTAGCTTCAAGTCATTTTATGCTGTGCAATTCAGAGGATTATACTTGTCTAAGAGGTGTTTGGCTCTATTTGTGTGGTTAACAGTTATATTTTACCCTTTGTAGTAATTATTAGTAGTTAACACCTAAAAGAATTGTGTTATTATTGTTATTTTGATAATTGTATATTTATCTGTATTATGAATAATTATTGAACCAATCATAAGTAATATGAAACGTAATAAAAGGCTTGTATTCATTGTAAAGATGGTTATATGTGTTTCCAATGTCATCTATAGGTGGTATAAAGAATCATAGTTAGTAAGATATTGGGGTTGCTGGGTGATAATTTATTATTATTAAAAAAAAATTTCTGTTCTATTATTGCTGGCTGCTGCAAAAGTTCTTTTGAATAAATTAGTTCACAAATTTGTGTGTTAAAGTTATTTCTTCCTAAAACAAAGGTTAAATAAGGTATAAACGATATTAAAGCTTAATTTAAGCGATTATTTGCATCATTGAGTGAAAAAAACAAGTTATAAATTTGTATACGGGGCATTAGTTTGCCTATTGAAGGAGCTGTAGAGTTTTTTATAGCAGCAAGGAAGCGTTTTGAGGAGATTTCCACTTCGTGGCATCGTGGTGCATTTGTGCGGGATTAGGAGTTTCTATTGATTGTCCATAGAGGAGTAGGCCCAGGATACAGAAAGGCATTTAAACAACCAGTAATCGTATATCAACTACAATTTTCTTTATTAAACTTTTTATTTTACCTAAAACTATATAAAGCTAATACTCTCAATTTTAGCTTAATGGATTTACTACCTGTGACCAAATTTTGGACCAGATCAGTTGACTGTAAGAAAGGAAACACCCCTGGATTGATAAGGTATAATTTGTAATTTCAATACACCAGTAGATTTGTTAATCGAAAGCCAGAATATTAAATAAATTTTAAATATTTTACACAATATTTTTGGTTTATATCTACATCTTAAAATTTATAAAGACCTGTATTTAGAGCATTTAGGTTTATGTCTGTGCTGCTAGTTAAATTCAGTGAAAACAGAGGGTGCTAAGTGTTGGTTTTGGAGAGTTTGCTATTTAGAACTCATTAGCAAAGTTTTCGAAATTTATTCATTTACTCTGAGTTTAATGTGTTTTATAAAGCAGTAGCATATTAAGAACCTGCACTTAGTGGGAGCAAAATTATCCCGAGATTTACAGAACATCGATAACTTTTAAAGGAATAAAGAGGCGTTATTATTTATTTATTTAATTAGTATTGTTATTTATACTGATTGATAGAGATTTATTTATTTATTTGAGCAACATAAAAAAAGTAGATAGAAAAGAGTTTGAAAGGGGGTAGTTTTTGTGGCAATCCCAACGTGGTGCTTGAAGTGGAATAAAGGAGTAAAATTAAGGTATTGTGTTTTAAAAGGGGCAAAGGTTAGAGGATTTAGGTGGGGGTCTGCGGTTTCTATTGGTTTTGATCGATTGTTGGGGATTAAGGAAAGTTATGTCGAAGGAATATCGCTTTGCAACAAGGTCAGGGAGAATATATGGAGTGCAAGCCGGAGCTAAGGGACGGACGGAGCAGGGGATGATTGCTGCAGATGACAAACAGAAGGACGAGCAGTTGTATGTGAAGCCGGAGGTATTTCTAATTGAGCCGGGCGTGGAAAAACAGGTCGGAAGGGTTAGAGAGACAGGAAGCACTGGGGACATGCAAGGTATCATGCGGTATTTCAGAGAAATTCGGAACTCACAGGATGACTTTAAGAAATCACAGGACGAGGTTAGACTCGAACTTAGGAAATCGCAGGAAAAGGTGAGTGGCTCCTTGCCGGAGGAGGAATTACGAGTCAGACTTGAGACAATGCAGACTAACGTTGAGAGAATTAGGACGACGATGGAAAGGAATTTAAAAACATTTAGGGCTGAATTGAGACAAAAAGTTGAAAACCGTATGGACAATGTAGAGGGTAAATTAATAGGAGTGTTGACGGACTTACAAGGGGAGCTAAAGGATATTGATATAGCTTGGTCTAGGTCTACCTATACCCTTTTATCTTTTTCCTATCTACCTGGCTCTACATAGATATTAGCAACCTGATGGTTGTTAAAGAACTCCAACATGTTTACATGATTCCCATTTATAAGGAAATGAAATATTACCTGGTTATCCCCTCCAAAAAAAGAAAAAGTGTTAAATTATATGTTATGATTAGGCTCAAATAACGAATCGCCACCAGCATGCCAGACTGTTAACTAATTGTGAGTTATGTCTTGATGACATTTAGTTAACTGATTTTTATTTATTTATTTTTTTTTTGTTTTCGAACTTACTTAAAGCCGGTTTAACGCAGCTTTAAATTTTTTTCTATTCTGAGCTGGTCTAAAAAAGTCTATTTACTCTTCACAAACTAAATCTCTAATAATTTGACTAATATAGCTTTGTCTAGACCTTCCTACTCTATTTTTATTTGGTAGTCTATAATCTAAGACCTTACTAAATAGTCCCTTGTAACGAATATATATTCTGTGGCACTGGTTTTAAAGAAATCACATCTATTCATTGTAGATCTGTGATATCTGATTTTGTATTCGATATAGTTATATCTGAAGAAAACAATTTCACAATGGAACAGGACATTATTACCATTTAATTAGCTTAAATGCATTACCAGGAAATATTTAATAGCAATGTACACTCTGAAAACGTATTTAAAAAGGAACAAGTCATTTGTGTTGCCTAATCCATAGGCGGATTATATCCTTTCAGTTGTTAAAATTAAGATAGCGCTTGCGTAAATAGTGTCACGAGGTGACGCGCAAGACGTATGAGCTGTTCTCTACGTGGACGGTACGAAAAGGCAAGTTCGCCATTGTAGTTTAACATGTGAAAGAAGCTGCAACTTATGAAGATGGATACACGAGCACGTGTCAAGTGGAGCTTGAGAATAAGCATATCGTGGTAGGGGCATGGGTGCCGTGGTCGTCTTGGGGGCCCGAGAATAGTTGTCATTCCTGTAGCTCCGGCAAGGCATTGGATCACACTTCCTAATAAAAATCGCTAGACAGGTCGGTGATTGTTAACGCGCATGGAATAACCATGGTTGTATTTAGTAATTGAGGCAACTATCGTTAATGATGTATGTAAAGCTTTTGTTCGACATTTCTTAGCATCAAATTTTGTAACCCGGAACATGTGCATCGCAGTTCGGTAGCAAGAGGTAACTTCTTCATTAAGCACAGGTATTAAAACTTTCAGTTCCTATGTTTGTTGGACTTTTAAAAGTGTTCATATAAAATTTTAATAGAGGATTGCTTATTCATGCTAAATTTTGTGCACGAATCAACTTTGCGTGAGATCATAAAAGAGTAATATTTCTTTAATTTGATAACAAGGTTATTTGTTAAAATTGTGCTAAACAAATTTAAATAACGTGAAATATGATGGTTTAGGAAGTAATAGTAAAGTAATTTTGTAAGACACGTGGAATATACATGTGTTCAAAGTATTGTGATTATAAAGTCCACTTGTCTACTCCTTGGTACACCTATCTGTAAGGGAGCAAAAAAATATATCTAATACCTCGGGACTGCTACACTGGCTGGAAACTCAGTCTCCCTAAGTATGGGCAGAATCTAAACAAAACACTAATTTTGCTTACAAAAACATAGCCTAAGCTATAATAATTTAAGAGCATAAAACGTCTAATAACTTCTTCAGGGGTGGGATGACCTGTATAGCTTAACACAGTAGTGTACCATCGAATGCACTAAGTCACAAACACACCAGTTCAATAAATAAACAATTGGAATGCAAAGTATTTCTAATGTTTTCGTAATAAAATATGTACAAGAAGAGGTATGTACAAATAAGCAATATTCGCATTAATTCTTTAAGAAATATTCAAGCAGCAAAACTATATACAACTGACTTAAACTTTCATAAGTCAAAATTTTATATACAATTATTGAAAAAATTAAATTACGTTACATTATTTACAATTAATTTAAATGCGCCGATAAGTGTCTGAGCTCATAACCCCATCAGTGTTACACTGTTTGCTAATACAAAATATTTATACAAAGCACTTTATTTAAAGTTGCTATATTTTCAACGTGAAATTCAATTTAAATAACGGTCATTATAGTTCAAATTTAATTTCAAGTAAATGCAGCCTGATACCGGTATTAAAATTATCTAGCAGGCATCAGGTAACTTACTAACAATTTTAAAATAGAATTAATTTAGAACTTCCAGGAATGTTTACAACCAAATCATAGGTTAAGTTACCGATAAAGATTATTTTAGTTTATACTTTTGTTTAGATAAATTATGTTCCAAACCCGATCAGATAAGAAGGTCATAAATACCTATTTACATGATTTGTCGGAAAACCACTATCATCTGGATGCAATCAGCCAAACATACACGCCAGCTGCGCCCTTGACTCGACTTGACCCTTGCAATGACCATGCAATTATGAAGTATCAGCAACCTTTGCTCTCAAAACTCGCACTTGTAGATTCTTCACCTGATATTTGTTTAAATTCGAAACGGTACAGCTTCCTATGAATTTCCTTTTACTCAAATCCAAATTTATGCCAACGCCATTAGATAACTGGGAAACCTCTTACGTTCAAGACGGTGCCATTAGTCATCTAATTTTTTAAAATAACTACAGTTATTGCTTTCAGCTGTAACTGACAGCTAAAAATTTGTAATACTTCATTAGCAAAATTTTATTTAAAAGAAATCTCACCTACCACTAGCCTGCTGTAAGTTTCGTTGATTTAACACTTTTTAAACCGAACTCGCTTCTTTGCAAAAATTCTTCCTAAGAAACCGATCTCTCGAATCACCATCATGCTTGCAAGTTCAAATCAAGAAGAACCAGAAAACCGAGACGACCTCGAGTATCGCCGTCGGATTTCGAATCCCTA
The DNA here is from genome assembly GCA_036346225.1 of Platerodrilus igneus. NCBI lineage: Eukaryota > Metazoa > Arthropoda > Insecta > Coleoptera > Lycidae > Platerodrilus > Platerodrilus igneus. The sequence continues at coordinate 4,728,499 of JARFIW010000260.1, read as the reverse complement.
CTCCGTTCTAACTTGACCTACCCGCCATAGAACTGTATACTACCATAGATGTATACGCTACGTAAATAGGATTGCCTACCTATAATGATATTAGCAGGATTTTACACTGCTACACACTTCCTGTTTTTTTAAGAGTTAATTACAGATGTCTAATCTTTAATAAGGTCATTAATCATTTCTATATCAGAATAAGTTTGAAATTCTATTTATTCAAATTAGCTACATGTGATTTAAATTTTCTATAAAGAATATGAAATCAACTTATTTCAAGCATATGTAGACTAATACACAGATCTGTTCGTTGGGTATCATGAACCTTGTTTTGAAGTATTATTAAAAGTAAGGTCTTGCTATGTCAAGACAGATTTATAAGAAAAACCAGAATTTAATTTTATTATTTTGTATTTGTAACCATATTTAAAAAAAAGACGAAAAGAGGGAAACTACATTAAATTACATTTTGGGATTCAAGTTTTTTATTTTATGCATAATTAATTTTAATAAGAATATCTTGGAGAAAATAAATTTTTTGAGTAATGAAATTAGACGAATGCTGAAACAATATAAAAGCACAGACATGTTACAATCGATTTATTTTAGATATCCATTTTTAATTAAAATACCTTTAGTGTGGTCATCTCAAAATTATCCACCCATAATTATTAGTATGCTCTTTTATTGAAAAGCAGAAACAGTGTCTTTTTAATAGAAAATTTGTTGTGTAACTTTTTATTTTAGGATCATCGAGATTGAAGAGGTTGTAGGTATGTTCCAGAGGTTTCCAGATGTGTTAGTACATTAAGTTGTAAGTTTTTTATGGTGCTTATATCCAATGAGTTCCTCTATCTTCTCATAGGAGTATTGAATTTCTTGTGTTGTCCATATAGATATAGTGGCGCTCAATTTCCCTTTTCCTTTCTATGTTAGCTTATTGTTGAGTTTATACCATACCCACGCCCATTCTTATTGCTCACCCTTGGGGTAATTCCCAGACTAAGCCGCGAATAAGTAAAAACGGATAAAGCTTCACTTGTATCCAACGAGTGGAGGCGAAGAATGTTTCACCCTCATGTCTTAACTGGTGCCGTGTCATTCTATCTCTCCTGACTATTGATTGTTTCCACATACAGGGTTTCTTACCTATTCTTCTATAAACTACCTTATTTGTTACTCTATCTGTTCAGCTAATCTTTAACATTCTTCTATAACACCAAGTTTCTTCTATCTTTTTCTTATCTACCTCTTTAATTGTCCAAGTCTCACTACCGTATAATAGAACACTCCATACGTACGACTTTAAGAAACATTTTCTATTATCTAAACTAATACTATTAGTAAGTCTTTGTTTTTTAAAAACATTTTTCTAGCTTGAGCTATTTTAGCTACTATATACCTTCTGCTACGTCCGTCTTTTGTAATTATACTACTTAAATAGCAAAATTCATTTACCTCCTTTAACTCGGCATTACTCATTTTTAATTTTGGTTTAAAACTAGGTTGTAACTCACTTGTCATTATCTTTGTCTTTCCTGAGTTAATGCTCATACTATAGTTACTCTGTAGTATCTTATCTAAAATATTTAAAAACTCTCTTAACGCTTTTCTAGACTTTGCTATAATGGCAATATCATCTGCAAAACGTAACATATCTATTTTCTATCCCTGTACACTAATACCTATCTCTTTTTTCTCTCTAGCTAAGTTTAAAGCTTCCTCAATATAAACATTAAAAATCAAGGGAGATAGTATACAGCCCTGTTTAACACCATTTCTAATCTTAGCTTGCTTTTCTATTTCATCAAATCTAATTACTACGCTTTGGTTTTTGTATAGACTGTAAATAATTTTTCTATCCCCATGAGAGATTCCTATTTTTCGCAAAACCCTGAATATAACAATCCAATTAACCCTATCAAATGCTTTTTCTAAATCTACAAACGCGAAATGAGTCTTTATTTTTTTGTAACCTTTTTTGGATAATTACCCTAATCATAAGCATCGGTTCCGTAGTCTCTTTGTCTTTACGAAAACCATATCGGTCTTCGCCTAAATAATTCTCAGTTAAAGTTTATTTATACCCTACTTTTAATTATTATTGTTAGTATTTTGGAAGCATGGGAAGTTAAACTAACCGTTCTAAAATTCTCACACCTATCAACTCCTGACTTTTTTGGGATTGGGATAATATTTTTTTCGAAATCTATTGGAACCTCACCTGTGTCATATATTACTTTTACTAGTTCATATAATCTGCCTAAAGTTTTTTGACTTGCATATTTTATTAATTCTGCGGGTATATCGTCTATCCCCGGTGCTTTATTTAGTATAAGATACCTAACAGCTCTATCAAATTCCTCTCTTAATATTGAGAACCCTATTTCTATATCCTCTTCTTGGTCGTTCTCTAACTCATCCATATCGTCTCCCTTATATAAATCTTCTAAATATCTTTTCCATCTATCTGCTACCTCAACTTAATTTATTAGAAGCTCATTATTCTCATTTTTAATGCCATTATGTTTTTTCCTATCTTTTTAACTACCCTGTAAGCCCTGTTTGTCTTACCTACTCTCAATTCATCTTGTTCTCCTTTACAATTCTCCTCCATCCATTTATTTCTAGCTTTTCTGCACTCATGTACTATCTTTTTTCTAATTCTATTATATTTTTGCTTACTTTCACTATCCAATTTTCTGAAAGGTTTAAGCTTTCTTCTATTCTCTATTAAATCTAATATCTCCTTTGTTACCCAGGGTTTTTTCGCTTCTACTTTTTTCTTACCTATAGTCTGTGTTGCTGTATCATGTACAGCCCTCTTTATTTCTTTCCATCTATTTTCTACGTTGCTTCCTATAGCTATCTCTTTGATCTTATTATCTAATGCTTGTTTATATTTCTCTTGCGCTTCACTATCATTAAGCTTACCTAGATCTCATCCCTCTCTTTTAGCCTTTCTCAATTTTTTAAATTTTAGGTTAACCTCATTTTAACTAAGTTATGATCGCTATCTATGTCAGCCCCTGGATAACTACGACAGTTTTAACTTGGTTTCTAAATCTTTGTTTAACTAAAATATAATCTATTTGGTATCTAGCCCTATCACCTGGCGCTTTCCAGGTATATCTTCTTCTAACATGTTGTTCGAATAAGGTGTTTACAATTACTAATCTATGTTCCTGGCAAAACTCAACTAATCTTTCTTTTCTTACATTTCGTCTACCATATCCAAATTTTCTTACCATTTTTCCCTCACTACCTTTTCCCACTGACGCATTAAAATCGTGCAATTCTCATCTCCCTTACCTTTCTCACTATACTATTTATATCCTCGTATACTTTTTTTATTTCCTCGTCCTCGTACTGAGTTGTTGGCATGTAAACCTGTACTAAAACAGTCTCTGTGGGTTACGTACTCAATCTAACCATAATTGTAAGTACTCTTTAACTTTACGTCCTAATCTTTTACCTAACACTATTCCTACCCCTGCCTGTCTATTAGTTAAAGAAGTTGTAATTATTCTATAATTATCTTTCCAAAAGTCATTACTATCTGGCCATCTCACCTCACTAATACCTAAAATGCCCAACTTTCTTTTTCTCATTTCGACTTATCGACTTATTTACTCTAAGTAATGACCTTACATTTCAAGACCCTATATGATTAGCTTACATTAATTTAAATAACTCTTTCTTATAGTAAAACTGATAATTGCATTTTTTAGATATTAAATACGAACCTAATTTAAGCTGTGTAAATCTACACCGTGTTTTATTAACCAATCGCAGTGGAGGTTAAACTTTTCCTGTATCTTTATACACTTTATATTTAGCTGGAAAAGACTATAGGTGTTTTGGTGTTAATAAAATATGTTTCTGAATTTCATTATTTAATGCCTAACCGTCCAGATCTTGCCCCCAGTTGTTGTCCAGACGCCGACGAGGCAACAACAGTTATCGACCACCGCCTCCGGCCGATCAAAGGTGATCAGCGGAACGGTGACGACCTGAGGGAGTTCTCCAGCTATGCGGGGTGCCGAGGAATAGGTACATAAGTGAAGTTGCCGGGGATGCACATCCGTCAGTCCTCTTTAGACAAGCTACCTGACGATGGAGCGGCCTATGGCGAGTAGCCATCCTGTCGGTCGAAAACTACAGGCCAGTGGACCCAGGATCCGGATACTGTGTAGTTGGAGGACAACCAAGGGGAAGATCCGGGAAACTGCTCACTGCATCAAAACAAGAGGAGTCCAGGAGCAGTTCTCTTGGAATCCAGACCTACATATTTATTAGGAAGATCAACTATCACCACAACTCACCACAGAAAAAACATCAACAAACCGAAAAGCTCTCGAGTTAAAAGGCATAATACCGACGCTGAGAACGTCGGGTCCAGCTAATGCACGAATCTTGCCCTCTTCAGGAATGTTTAGACTGTCTAAATAAATTATTATTTGTAAATAATAATAAAAAAACGGTTTTTGGAATCTGCGTTAGTTGAAAGAGGCTACTTTTTAACGAACTTTAATCTGTACTAGTGTACCAAACAAACAAAATAAATATTCAATTACGAAAAATACTTAAAATGCAATTTTTGGTTTATTTCAATGTAAAAGGCGTCTAGTAAATTTGGATTTAGCCACATCTAAGGTAACTTAGCTTATTGATTAATATTTTTGTCGGTCCCATAGCTATATAATTGATTTTATTGATATATTATATATAAATGCAATTAAAATTTATTAATTGATACATTCTTACCAGTACATGTTGTTTAACGCTTTGAAGTGTAAAATTGTTTTCAACTACTTTAGCATCTACACCACTAAATGATGGTTCTGACCTAGACAAAAATTGCCTTATAACTTTAGCTTGCTTCTTTGCATCCCGTTCCAAATTTGATTTCCGTTTTCTATTTAAAAAAAACGTGAGGGTCTCCATTTCTCAGATATGGTAGCCTATCACAGTACCGTCTATACTGACCCTAATGTATAAATAACAATCTATAAATGCTTAAGTTTGTAATGTTTCATTTCGTTAATACATAATGGTTGACCACAAGTAAACATAAACCATTCCAATTACACAAACACTGTTATTCACTTTCAATCAACGCAACGTCGACTCCATCAAACGTTCAAAAGTAGCAGGGGCATTGAATCCAAATGGCATGACCTTAAACTGCCATAATCCAGTTCGAATTGTAAATGCGGTTTTGTCATTTGGCTCCAAGCCTACCTGCCAGTATCCACGTTTCAAGTCCAAGATCGAAAACCATTTAGATCAGGATAGAGTATCTCAAGTGTCATCAATTTTGGGCAAAGGATAGCTGTCTTTCTTTGTCACATTGTTTAGCCGCCGGTAGTCTACACAAAACCTTGTCGATCCATCTTTTTTCTTGACAAGCACTACCAGGGATGCCCGTGGACTATTCGAGTGTTCAATCACTCCCTGTTCTTCCAGGTCGGTGATAATTTGCTCGGCTTCCTTACGTTTTGCCAAAGGAAGCCGTCTGGGGCGTTGTCTTATCGGTTGTGCATCTCCAGTATTGATCTTGTGTTGCACAACATTCGTCCTTCCTTTTTCACTATCATCCAGTGCAAACACACCTTGATATCGTCCGACCAATTCTTTTACCTTGCCCAGTTGGTCACTGTTTAATCCTTGACACGAAGGTATCAACATATCCAGCAATTTTTGTGAGCAACCGTTGGCTGGTTTATCTTTTGTGTCGTCCACACAATGTTTAATATGGCATACTGCAATGCAACTTCCCACAATCATGTCTTTCTTCAGGGTCACCGTATGCGGATTAATGTTTAGAACCCTTACTGGTATCATATTTCGAAACTTTACCAGCGTTCTTCCAATCAGTAATCCCTCCTGATCCATTCCCGATTCAGTTGCTTCCATCATGCACACTTGTCCTTTCCGGAGCGTACCATCCGGGCGTCTCATCACGATCATTTCCGTCTTCTCGGGTATTTTCGCATCACAAATTATTCGGACTTGCATTATCTGGTTACACGTCCCTTAAAATAGAATCTCATCATCATCTATTCGAAGCACATTTTCTTTCATGTTCACATGAAACCCATATTTTCTCATGAGATCCATTCCCAAGATAACTTCTTTTGTAATTTCAGCTACTAACACCCGATGATTAATTAGTTTGTCTCCAATTCCCAACGTTACGGCAGTCTCTTCGTGAGTAGAAATTTTCTCACCACTTGCTGTTCGAAGACATACCGATGCAGGTAGCACTTTTTCACGACCAACCAAATCTGGTCTCACAATAGTCCTTGTCGTTCCTGTACCCACGAGTAATCGGACGACTCTACCATTAATTCTACCATCGATATAAATGCTGTCTAGACTCCCCATCGACGATGCAGCACGGATGATAATCTTGTAACAGTTCGCTTTCCCTCTGCTAAATTAACGCATAAAAATTATGTGTTGTGTTATAAAAATTTTTAATTTACTTTTATAATTCAATATAAATCGTATTTCTACAATTAATACAAAATCAAAACAAAGTATCAAAATTTCGAAACACCTCTATTATTGTCCTTCTTTATTTTAATCATATAGTAAATAAAGCGCATAGTTATAAATGTCCAGTTGGTATTGTAGAATTTCTACAACGTATCTTAAAGATGATATCGTATAGCGTGCTTTCGCGCACCTTGCTTGCTAAGGCTGTTGTCGATGAGTCGAATCAGTCGGCTTTTGATCACTACAACGTCAGTATGGTTAAATTTATATCTAAAGCGGACTTGCGAGTCGCAATTTAGTTTCAATAAACCCATCGATCTGAATGCTTAGAAACTCATCATGGTTTGTAATTTCTATATCTAAATAATTTAAACTAATTTTATTTGGCTTTCCTTAGCGCAACACAAAAAAAATAATGAACTAGAAAAATAAAGCAACACTAACGTACGGAAGAAATAATATTTAATAGCTGAAGCAAAATGGACGTGCGAGACTGTTGAATTTTTACTGCGTATAAGATATATATATGTTCCTTATATTTCAACATGGAAATTTTGTTTTAAAGCAAAAGCAATACTTAGAGATGACTAATGGTTGTAAGAAGTTAATTTAATTGCGTATAAAAGGATTACGCATTGGAAACTTACAATGTGGTTCTAGTTTACGAGACGTTGTTATAACGATGTAGACTGCTTCTTCATGTGTTTGTTCAATGCTGGAAGTCCACATGTGGGTTGAACTTGTTTGTTAAATGGTGCAAGCAGCCATGCCCCGGGGTCAATTTCCATTTGTTGAGGCAATCATTTGTTTGACGTTTAACGTCATGTATAAACCTAACCTTGGTAGTTTGAACCCATGGAAACTAACATCTTTGTGATAATATTTTATTATGAATTTAAATTTTCAAACGTTGCTTCATATCAAAATTATGTTTTATAAAATTGTCTATGTAACAAAAGCTTTATAAATTTGTATCAAGAATAATATAGTCATGTACTTGCTTATACACGATATCTATTTAACGAACTTTAGTTTTATTAATTTAAAGGATCTTATTACAAATTTATTTTGTATGTATGTGAGTCATTTAGTCAGTACTGAAAAGATGACATAAAAAATCTCATAATTATGTTAATGACATTTATAGTGCCTATTTTCTTTAGAGGCTTTTTTATTCAAATTATCCAAAATTAACAATATAAATATAAAAATTAATTGAATATTCAGAAACTTATAATAATTATCTGTCAGAATAAATCAGTAATAATATTCAGTTAATATATGTGTTCATACTTAATAGTCTTAATTTCTTTATATATTTAAACAAGGTTAATTACATTCATGAAAGCACTTAAGCAATAGTATTTATTTTGTCCATACTTATCACTGAATTCTATGAATTACATATAAACCAGATGTGCATAAATTTAATAGGTAGTATGACCATGCACTATTATACAAAAGACAGAAATCATAGATGTACAAAACCTGTCTGATTTATTGATTTTATTTTTAGGCACAAATTGCTGTCTCTACTATTATTTTATGTATTTTATTTTATTTCAGGATAAAAGTAGTACCATCTAAAAATACAAAATTTTGTATTTTTATAACAGAATATACTCGTTGAGGTTCCTGTATTTTTCTTAGCGATATTTCTTGTTTTTACACACTATCTAAGTACAGTGGCGCCCTACCCATCCGTATTTAATTAACGGTCACCCTGATAGTCTCTCTAAACCGCCGAAGAGCTAGTGCGGAAGTCTTCAAAAGTCAATTGTGTTAATACGGATAAAACAACATCTTCTGTACGACTTTTGTAAGAAAAAATAAACATCCTTTTAGAAAGTTTCACTAACGCCCAGTACGTGAGGCTGTAATGCTTTACTCTCCGAGGCACTACGTTGTGCTGTCGACGTTCGCTCCCTTACGTCGACTTGCTTTAGTTTTCCCTGCTCGACCGGTTGTTTTTTTGGCTGTGTGTAGCGTCTCTGTATATGGTCAACTTCACCGCAGTTCCAGCATCGCAGACTCCATCTCCTCCATCGTTGTTTTTCCAACCTTTCAGCCACACAGTTGATTATTTCTTCTATGCTGTTCTGCGATTGACCAGGTTCTTCTAAGGCAAACCCTGTGTGATGTCTGCTTAGCTGCTGCTTTAAATTCAGGCGCATGAGCTAGTGCGCCATCAAACATTTTTGGCCGTGCTAATCTTAGCGCTTGCTGTATTTCGCCGACTTTAACGCCATCCACAAATGTTTGAACAGCCAATTGTTCGAGGAAGCTATCTTGTGCCGTTGCGTATGCTAATCTAAGTAATCTGGCAATGTCAGCTTCGAATTCTTGCAGGCTTTCATTTGTCTTTTGCGAGCGTCTCCATATCTCATCTCAAGCTTCGATGTTAAGAGACCGTAATCATTCTGTTGGTGATCGGGAATCGTTTGCAAGATATTAAGAGCTTCCCCCCGCAGGGCCACTATTAAGGAGAAAGCCTTCTCTTTGTTGCACCAACCGCTGGCTATTGCACCAGCTTCAAATTGTTTCAAATGTGGTCCTAGGTGTTTTACCATCGAATGCGGGTGGTTTTACTCTAAATTTTGACGGTATTAACTCGCTTCCTTCAATGCTTCTTATTTCTGGGATGTTCTGATTTACAACCTGGTTTGCTAATTCAAGTGGCCGCATTGTTAGTGAAATCATTTGTTCTTGCAGCCTCATCACATCTTCTTTCATTTTTACCAATTTACTGTCCAACTTTTGCTCAACTGTTTTTACCTGTTCAGTGAAATCTTTTTTCAATGCAATGGAACTTTCCATTAATCTTTGTTCTAACGTGGCTGTATTTTCATTCAACTGCTCTCTCATTTTTGCAGTATTTTCACTTAACTTTTCTTCCATTTTCTCAGCATTTTCACTTAACTGTTCTTCCATTTTCTCAGCATTTTCCCTAAGCATCACTTCTAGTTTAATCAACCTCTCTTCCATACTGGATTTAAAATCCTTAAGGAAATTCATTAAAGTTTGTGTGTCCATGACTTGTGTTTTTTTTTAATTAATCACTATATACTTAACACAGCCTGACACCAGTATAACGGGCTACCGCTAACGCGTATCACCAATTTAGAACAAGTAATAACAAGTGTTTATTACTCACTATTCACAAGTCTAATTAACAGTATATGCCTTATTTATAGACGTTTTCAATCCAATTAACAATGAAGCACTATCACACTAATGCTATTGACAAGCACTAATATCTTCTTAAAATAAATCTTTAACCAGAAGTCTTCTCAACAACACTAAACACTACTATAATTTATTTATTACACTTTTGTCTATTTATATACAAGCTTATGTACAAGCTGGCGATCAACTAACTATACACGAGATGATTTATATACGTCATTTTGATATAGACTAACCTATGTACACTCATTACCGATCCTATGTATATCTTATAATTAAATAGATGACTCACATTTTAGTGTCTGCTGGAAGGTTCGAAAGTTCTGTAGAATATTCTTTGGTTATGCAGCTTGCGTATTTCACGGGTTGCGTAACAATAGTATGGGTGTTGATTGGGGATAAAAATTTATTAGATAATATAATATTACTCGAAGGAACAACCGTTTATTGTAAATTAAGTTATTGATAATAATTAAAAATATAAATTGTGGTATTTGTCTGTAGATAATGAAAAACTCGAATCTGAATTTATATGTTAATAAAATAAAATGTATAAGATAAAAGTAAATATTAATTTTAAAGGGTTATTAAGTTTAGAAACTGTATATTATTATGGATATACAAAGGTGCATTGAAGTATATAAATCGAATTAGACGTAATTATGAATATATTATAAATAAGACAGTATATAATACAAATGGGCTGGTAGTTATAGCCATTAACAAAACATTAGCTTTATTAATTCAGGGAGGAAACATCCACTGACCAATGGTTTCGGCTTGTTAGCCTCATCAGAGTGGACTGTTCCCAAGAACCCTATGAAGTAATCGAAGCTATTATAATGATATAATTTCGAAACAATCACTGTACTATGGCAAAAGTAAATAAAACCGCCATCAGGTGATCATTATAAAAGCTTCGATTACTTCATAGGGTTCTTGGGAACAGTCCACTCTGATGAGGCTAACAAGCCGAAACCATTGGTCAGTGGATGTTTCTCCCCTATGAATTAATAAAGCTAATGTTTTGTTAATGGCTATATAACTACCAGCCCGATTTGTATTTGTCAATGGCTCTTATTATTTTCATAAGAGTTTGTTTACATATACATCTTACTTTATATACTATTTTCTTATTGCGGACTGCAAATAACTTGTCTTTGTTTATTTGAATTGCCTTTGGGGCATGAACCCGGGTGTCGCCACGAGAAGGTTTGTTACGTTAGCAAATAAATTTTGCTGTAACATTCCGCAAATCTCAAAGGCCCAACGTACTTTTATAGTCATTTTCAAAATTTATTATGTAGTTTCGGTTCAATTCTGTACTTCCACACTTTAGTAGTGTTGGTGTTTTATCACCTGATGGCGGTTTTATTTACTTTTGCCATAGTACAGTGATTGTTTCGAAATTATATCATTATAATAGCTTCGATTACTTCATAGTGTTCTTGGGAACAGTCCACTCTGATGAGGCTAACAAGCCGAAACCATTGGTCAGTGGATGTTTCCTCCCCATGAATTAATAAAGCTAATGTTTTGTTAATGGCTATATAACTACCAGCCCGATTTGTATTTGTCAATGGCTCTTATTATTTTCATAAGAGTTTGTTTACATATACATCTTACTTTATATACTATTTTCTTATTGCGGACTGCAAATAACTTGTCTTTTATATATATATATATATATATATTCATATATATATATATACATATATATATATATATATATATATATATATATAAAACTTTTATAGTAACGACCTTGCTATAATTATATGAAGTGTTTTTATTGCGGGTTTTAGGTCTGCTGGTAAGTAGGTATATAAACTCTTTCTTTAACTGCCTAAATTTTCGGATTTATTTTTGAATCCTTGATCACAGGCTTTCTATAATTATATAAAAATGAATGGGCTAAACTACACATAAAATCTGTATAAAGTTACAAAATTGAGAATAATAAAAAGATTGCATCTAAATTAAAATGTAGTCGTAAAAGTAGTTTGCATTTGACTAAGGTGTAAAATTAAAAATTTGTATATTCTATTAAAGTATTTGAAATCTGTCTTTATTAAAGTTTTTTAAAAAGTATGACACAATTTGTTTATTTATCTGCATGAGCAAGTGTATGTATGCATGGAAGTGCATGTGTGTGTACGAGTTGGCATGAATATGGAGGTAGTGTTTAAATTTTATTTGTATGTATACCCATAAAACGCATATTTATAAACACAAAATTTTAAGTGTATACACATATATACATATATAAATACACATAAACATATACAAATACATACATATAATCGCACATAAATATACATCTAAATATTTATACATCACACACACACACACACACATATATATATATATATATATATATATATACATATACACTTACACATACACACATATATATACACATACACACATACACAGACACATTCATACATACACACACATATACACATACATATACATGTAAATAAATATACACTAAGAAATATAGACATATAGACACACATACATACAATATAACACGCACATATATACATATACATACATACAAACATATACATATACACATATACACACATATATATATATATATATACATACATATACATACACACATACATACACACATACAAATACATACACATATATACATATATACATACATACACATACACATACACATATATACATATATAACGTATAACACACACACACACATACGCACAATATAAAAACAATTTATTTAATATATAATTTAAGTTTTAAAGTTAAGTAGGTAAGTATAAATTGAACTCAAGCCACTAATGTCTGTTTTTTTGTTCATAGTGTTGTTATTTTTGTATATGTAATACATCTCTAAAAATAACCTTTTTTGTTTATTTGTTTCCATTTCTAAAATTTTTTGATTCTGAAGATCTATTTTGTGATTTAAAGTAAATGAATGATTTGATAAAGCACAAGAATTTGGTTTAATTTTGATGTCACTCTTATGTTGAGTGATTCGTTGCTTTAAAGTTTGGGATGTTTGTCCTATATATAAGCTGTCGCATTCTAAACAATTAATTTGGTAAACAACATTTCTTTGTTGAATTGTTGACGTTTTATCTTTTAATTTTGTAAATAAATTTCCTACAGTTAGTACATTTTTGTCGCAAATTTAAAATTATGTTTTTAAATATCTGAATTAATTTTGGGTTAATAAATTTATATGTGGTAGTGTTTTGTATACTTTTAAATTTTCTTGGTTTATATTATCATCATTTGTGTTGCGATTATTTTTATTTCTAATGTAGATATTATTTATTGGAGTGTTATGTAATAGTTTATTTATTAATGGTATGGGATAGTTGTTGTTTTTTAAAATATTTGTTAATTTTTGAATATTTTGGTTATAAAGCGTTGGATGAGAAATTCGTTTAATTCTATTTTTTAATCCTAAAATGAAATTAGTTTTAGTTTTAAAAGAGACAAGAAGTTCTGTATAATTATAAATTTAAAAAAGTTAAACTTATCAACCTAAAAAAATTTGACAAGTTGTCAAAATTTAATAAAATAGAATTTAATCAAACTAGTCACTGGTTTAAGAATATCAGTAAACTTGACATACCACATAATATACAAACAATTCTTTCACTAGGACCAAAATTTAGTATTCATCCTCCTATTAATAACAACCTTGTTATAAAACTACTAGCAGATCTAGAAAATATTTTGCTAGATACCAATGAAGAACATCAAAATTTAAACAGAGCTTACGTCACTAATGTCTTAACTAATTACCTACATCAACATTCAAGAACCAAATCGAAATTATGGCAAGATTATAAAAAATGCAAAACATTTCTAAAGGAACATAAAGATTTATTAATAGTCAAAGCAGATAAAGGTAATATTACTGTTGCAATATCTAAAAATGATTACATAAAAAAGATGGAAGATTTATTAATTAATGATACCGTTTATATTAAAATTGAAAAAGATCCAACATCAAAATTCCAAAAGAAAACTTTAGATTTAATTAAAAACTAAAAACAAAAATGATTAACGATTCAGAAGCAAAGACATTTAACAATTTTAGCAGTACAATTCCTAAACTATACGGCCTTCCAAAAATACATAAAGATAATTACCCATTTCGCCCTATTGTTTCAACAAATAACTCCGCAACTGAAAACTTTAAAATGCATTTCCGAAATATTATCAAAATCTATTGAAAATAATAATTATAATGTGAAAGATTCTTTTGAATTTGCAGAATTCATAAATAATTTTCAATTACCACAAAATTATGTTTTAATAAGTTTAGATGTCATATCGTTTTTACTAATATTCCTAAAGAATTAGTTATAAATAATATAAATAGATTATGGACTAATATTAAATCAAATTGTCAATTTTCTAAAGAAATGTTCTTAGAAACAATAGAATTCTTTTTAATAACTCTTATTTCTCTTTAACGATAAATTTTATACACAGATCTTTGGGTGTCCAATGGGATCTAACCTGAGTCCTATTTTTGCACAAATTATTATGGATGAATTATTAGATACCGTTGTGTCACGATTACCATTTAGTATTCCATTTATTAAAAGTTTGTAGACGATTTAATAACAGCTGTTCCAGATAATAAAATTAATGAAACCTTAGATATATTTAATAGTTATAACAGTCACATCAAATTTTCAGTTGAAAAGGAAACAAACAGATCGATACCATTTTTAGACACATTATTAATAAGAAATGCTAACAACCAAATTATTCTGGACTGGTACCAAAAACCCACAAATTCAAATAGATATTTGAACTATCATTCATATCACCCTTTTAAAACTAAAACTAATTTCATTTTAGGATTAAAAAATAGAATTAAACGAATTTCTCATCCAACGCTTTATAACCAAAATATTCAAAATTAACAAATATTTTAAAAAACAACAACTATCCCATACCATTAATAAATAAACTATTACATAACACTCCAATAAATAATATCTACCTTAGAAATAAAAATAATCGCAACACAAATGATGATAATATAAACCAAGAAAATTTAAAAGTATACAAAACACTACCACATATAAATTTATTAACCCAAAAATTAATTCAGATATTTAAAAAACATAATTTTAAATTTGCGACAAAAAATGTACTAACTGTAGGAAATTTATTTACAAAATTAAAAGATAAACGTCAACAATTCAACAAAGAAATGTTGTTTACCAAATTAATTGTTTAGAATGCGACAGCTTATATATAGGACAAACATCCCAAACTTTAAAGCAACGAATCACTCAACATAAGAGTGACATCAAAATTAAACCAAATTCTTGTGCTTTATCAAATCATTCATTTACTTTAAATCACAAAATAGATCTTCAGAATCAAAAATTTTAGAAATGGAAACAAATAAACAAAAAGGTTATTTTAGAGATGTATTACATATACAAAAATAACAACACTATGAACAAAAACAGACATTAGTGGCTTGAGTTCAATTTATACTTACCTACTTAACTTTAAAACTTAAATTATATATTAAATAAATTGTTTTTATATTGTGCGTATGTGTGTGTGTGTGTTATACGTTATATATGTATATATGTGTATGTGTATGTGTATGTATGTATATATGTATATATGTGTATGTATTTGTATGTGTGTATGTATGTGTGTATGTATATGTATGTATATATATATATATATATATGTGTATATGTGTATATGTATATGTTTGTATGTATGTATATGTATATATGTGCGTGTTATATTGTATGTATGTGTGTCTATATGTCTATATTTCTTAGTGTATATTTATTTACATGTATATGTATGTGTATATGTGTGTGTATGTATGAATGTGTCTGTGTATGTGTGTATGTGTATATATGTGTGTATGTGTAAGTGTATATGTATATATATATATATATATATATATGTGTGTGTGTGTGTGTATGTATAAATATTTAGATGTATATTTATGTATTTTTTTGTATATTTATGTGCGATTATATGTATGTATTTGTATATGTTTATGTGTATTTATATATGTATATATGTGTATACACTTAAAATGTTGTGTTTATAAATATGCGTTTTATGGGTATACATACAAATAAAATTTAAACACTACCTCCATATTCATGCCAACTCGTACACACACATGCACTTCCATGCATACATACACTTGCTCATGCAGATAAATAAACAAATTGTGTCATACTTTTTAAAAAACTTCAATAAAGACAGATTTCAAATACTTTAATAGAATATACAAATTTTGAATTTTACACCTTAGTCAAATGCAAACTACTTTTACGACTACATTTTAATTTAGATGCAATCTTTATATTATTCTCAATTTTGTAAGTTTATACAGATTTTATGTGTAGTTTAGCCCATTCATTTTTATATAATTATAGAAAGCCTGTGATCAAGGATTCAAAAATAAATCCGAAAATTTAGGCAGTTAAAGAAAGAGTTTATATACCTACTTACCAGCAGACCTAAAACCCGCAATAAAAACACTTCATATATACATATATATATATATATATATATATATATATATATATATATATATTGTAGTGGATTTAAAGGGTTAAATTTGGGTATAAACAATGCAATTTCAAACACCCTGTGTAGAGAGAGGAACAGAATATTTACGCGCAAAATGTATTTCATTTATTTAATTTAAATTAACAAGTATTGACATAATTTTATAATTAGGGATTAAAAGTTAATAGGTTCATAAAGAAAATCAGTTTTATAAGCCAATAGAAATTATTAATTAATTTAATTTAGTTTATTTCAACGGGTTATAACGTCAGAAAACGCATCAGAGCATGAAAAATCGATAATCCCAAGGCGAAAAGCTTTCTTAACAAACAAACAGACGTCGGTTATATAAAATACTTTGAAACGTAAGCTCCGAGAACTGCTATTTTAAACGAGCAATAATTGAGCACACTTGCACGTTGGATAGGTCATCTTCCGCTTATTTGTGAAGATAACAAGACGAGCTTCAAGGAAATATGTTCAACCGTCGGTGGTTTTGCATAAACGCTAACAAAAGTTTCTTAAAGAGCAGAAGGGATGTACAATCAATGATATGCTACAGAATGAAATGGGCATAAAAGCATTCACTTTAGTAGGCACGTATTCGATCCACGTAGAGTCCATAAAGACGCGGGCAGCTATATCGATTTTCTACAACTCAAGCAAGGTTAGAATGCGACATCAAATATGCATAAGACAGGAATAGAGATATTATAAGCGGAGTTTTAAGACGTCACTGAAATGTATGATTGGTCGAAATAGATAGTTTTAGAACAGACGATCACGCGACAGGTGGCTGCGATAGTTTGTCTGATATAGCGTGTTGACGCGGGAATATTTCTGGAAGTTTAAGACGGTTATACAAAATTTGGAGAAATATTAATTTCGATTAAGTATTTCGCGTAAAGTGTGATTAAGGGGGGCCTAGTTTTATGATATAAATACTCAGGGAGAATTAGGAGGGCTCTCTTTAATTTTGCATCACTTAACAACGTATTATAATCAACTGACAAAGCTTGTGAGTATTAAAAATTTGTAACATTCAGTGAAATAGTATTAGAGTATTTGTGGCTTTATAGTTAGTAACGCGAGTATAATAGAGTGCAATTTAAATTTAACTGAAGTCCACGAATACTTTAACAAGCTCGTAAATTAACAATGCAATAATAAACAAGTGTAATATACATGGATTTGGATGTTGGAATTGGTGTTCATTGGTAGCACGAAACTCAGCTTAAACTGAGTTGTCATCTATAAATAGCTGGTGGAGCAGCGCGCATAATTACGAACCCAGCCGAGGGGTTCAGGAATATAGAGCTTCTTTAACGAAGATGAACTTTTGACGCTTTTTCCAGGTAACGCATTTGAATTTGCTGTTTTTCAACGAACTTCGTTCGTTTAGGAAAGCGATTTGTCGTCCGTCTGTCCGTCCGTCTGTCCGTCCGAGGCCTTTCTAATGGTCGGACATAAATGTGTGATACATCAATCGATTCAGCTCGGTGTCCAGAGCTTAAGTTTTGATGTCAGTTAAAATCGGGCCACGGGGGCGCCGTGCCCCCGCGATATTCCGTCAGGAAAAAAAAAATTTCAAATAGGTCCAAAATTAATGTGCGATACATATTTGGACTCCCCTAACATAGCTGAGTCGAAATATGGTACCCCCACAAAATCTGACCACGGATACCCGACCCCCGGGAATTAATTTTATCAAAATTTCAAATAGGTCCAAAATTAATGTGCGATACATATTTGGACTCCCCTAACATAGCTGAGTCGAAATATGGTACCCCACAAAATCTGACCACGGATACCCGACCCCCGGGAATTAATTTTATCAAAAATTTCAAATAGGTCCAAAATTAATGTGCGATACATAAATTGTTTTAAAGTAAGTCTACATTTGGAAGTTCGTTGCGACAATGCCTTGCATTTTCAACTTGTTTTATATAAACTGTTGAAATTATTTGTGATGTGTGAGTGAACTTTGATAGTTATTTTTGGTAATTTAACGTATTGAAAAAGATACGTATAACTGACTATTATTATGGTATTTTGGACTATAAGAAAAAAGGTGTACGTAAAGCTTATTAAATTTCTTGATAAATTTAAATTTAATTGTTAAGAGTACATGGGTTTTTTTAAGTTTGTAGTCATAGTATGCAAAGTGGAAAGCATACATTAATAAACTGGGTTATCATGAGCTTACCATACTGCAGTGTGCGGTAATAAATAAAGATAAGGTATTATTTGGGGCCCATTTACTCCTGTTGCGTTAAATGTGTTTGAAATTTCAATTTTAAAAACAAGGACTTTACAAAGATAGCATTTATTGAGGTGTAACTTGAGCACCGAACTGTACATAACTATGAATTATTATTTGTAAATAGTGGTAAATAAATATTGTATGTTATTGTATTATTTTGTGATTTTATTGATTGGTGTGTGAACGATAAAGAGAATGATAGTAAATTTAGGTATCCGAGAGGAAGCACAGTTGAGCTAGCCAGGGAAGCTGTTGAAGAAACTCATTTGATGAAGCAGAATCCGGGTAAGAAATTTTTGTGAAATTTTATATTTTTGAAAATATATTGTTTTTTGACTCTGGCGAGGTCCGGAACTTAAATTAGGCACATTCCACGGCAATATATATATATATATATATATATATATATAAATTTATAAAATGTTACAGTACAATTATATTTTAGTCCAAAAATTAAAACAAATAATATTTTGATATATTTAATTACAAATCGACGTTTCACAGGGTTGTTGCCTTTATCAAGATTCTACAAAACAATAATACAGTATCAAAAATTTCTTTTAATATTGTTAATGCATATATTAAATATATAAGCAACAACCTACCATCAGGTTGTTGTTGTCATAAATGGATAAATAAATAAAAATATTGGAGCACTAAAGATTGTTTAATTAATTAAAAATTATTGTTCATAATTTTACTCAAAAAGTATTTTTAATTAACTTTAAACAATCTCATAGTGCTTATATTTTTATATATATATATTTTTATCCATTTATGACTAGACAACAAACTGAATGTATTTTCTTAAATTATAAATATTTTCATCTAAAATTCATACCGTAATTTTTATCAAAGAATTTTTAGACTGTATGAGCTTTTCCTTTTGTAGTATTTGATAAGGAAATCCCATCGAAACGTACATTTTAATTAAATTTGCAAAATATTATTTGTTTCAAATGAAAAGTATGTGTTTTTGAAATATTAATGATAGTATGGTGGTTATGTTTTATAATAGTTTGATCTAATTTGCAGACTTCTTTATTTTATTCCAATTTTAGTTAAAATTTCTTTTGTTAGATTTAAGGGTATATTGGGAATAGAGATGCATCGAGTGAAATTAGTATGTGATTGTTTGGTATTTGAAAGTTCCTAAATTTATCAACAAATTCAAAAGTGTCTTTTACGTTAAAACCATCTTCAATAGGGAACGCTTTACTTAGAATATCTCCTATATATATATATATATATATATATATATATATATATATATATTACTCAGATTTAGACCAGGGTAGAAAATTAATTAACGACATCAAATAATTTTAATCACCTTGTATAAAATTTTATTAGATAATACGCGTTATTAAAACCGTGGAGCATAAAAATTTATTTGATTCATTAAAAATAAGGGATTAAAATTATTCACTAGACGCTTTCTATAAAAAGAAGCCGAATTAAAATGTTCAATTTGTATTTAATTTAATCATTCCAAGTACTAAAACTATCGAGAAATTATAAAAGACGTGGGGAAGTCACGCAAAAGCCTTCAGCGTATTAGAACTCAAAACACCTGCAAAGATAACGATGTATATGATAGTCGATAAGCTCTTAGCTATATGAGTGCAAGTAAGAAAGCGAGTTTGTGTTATAAAGACAAGTGAGAGGGAATGCATTGGTAGTTAAACGAGGGGAAATATGTAAAACAAGAGCACAGGTTGTAGATAGAACGAACAGACTAGATTGGCGATTAAGGTTGAAATAAGATGCAAACAGGAGAGGTGGGAACATAACAATTTCTATGTAAAATTAATTAGTTGTTCTCGGACGTGTTGCGAGACGAGTGCAAATTTCAGTAGAATCATTGTGCCGAGCCATCGGAAGGGAAAATAGAATGCAAATTTCTTAAAATCGTCCGTCGCGGGACAAATTCGACTTGCAAGTGAGCCATTATATAAACCCGTGCTGATAGGAGTTTAGCTCTCTTTTATTTTTGATTTTATGCGATACTTCAAACAGTTTTGCTCTTTATTTTTTTGATTTTATTCGATACGTCAAGCAGAATAGATGGTGATTACGAACTACTATAACAGTTATTATGCATTGGTGCACTTAGAGAAGATAAATAAAGGTAATAAAGTCTAGTTATATTTGCGGGTATTACTGTACCAATTATCCAAATTAATAACGGTAAATAAATAAATAGAAATATGCAGTTTTGGATATAGCGTGAAAGAATTATGAATTTCAGTGGTATTTTTCGGGAGTGTTAGTAATCAAAGGTTATTCGTAAACGTGATTGGATCCACAAAACAAGATTTAGATATACATAGATGAAGTCCTGAGAAGCACTGAAACCTTTTTAGACAAATGGTGGTGTAGAAAAATTTTAACAGCGGTCAGAAATCCGAAGACGTAAACATAAACCAGCTGGAATGGTGAGATTAGCAAGGTCGATGTACATTGGAGCCACGAGTGCAGTAACCTTCAGGTAACTTATGCATTGTTGTTCGATCTTTGATGTTTTGGTGTGTGTTGAATATCTTTATAATTTGTTTGATAAAGATGGACAGTAGTAAATTTGTATAAACAACAAATTTTTAATTTTAAGATAAAATTTTCTTGTATAAGTAGAAAGGAGTATTTATCAGGTTTATGTTTTGGATTATGATGAAAATGTGGGTCTGTTTTGAGCTCAATTAGACTAACCTGTTAAATTAACGTAAAGGGGTGGGAGATGCCCCCTTTTATTCAGACTCAGGTCTGCAAATATTGTTAACTTAATTAGTATGCATCCTACAAGGACTCTAATTCCGGATGCAAATTAAAATGAGGACAAATATGAACTTGAAATTTTATGATGCTGAAATTTATACTACAATTTAATTTTGAAATTTCAATGTATTATGAATATTGATGTAAATAGAGTTAACGTTGATGTTTGTGGTAGGAATGTGTTTTTTTTATGAATGAGGATGAAAGTTTTAACTAGGTGAGCAGCCGAGGCGGAAGGATTCAAGAGGCGATATTCAGGTAAGAAATCGAATATCAAAGGAGATTTCACCGTAGTAACGAGGTCACAGCAATATATATATATATATATATATATATATATATATATATATTATCGTGTAGTTTTTGCGTGTTTGATATGTGAATAGCAGTTTATAAATGTACTTCTACAGCTATCTGTGAGAAACAACGACGTCTTTTTGTTATTTGTGTTATCGTGTAAATTATAGGTTAATAGGGATAGATAGGTCAAGAAAATAAATTTGTAACGACCGTGTATATAGAAAATAGAAATAATTTATTTACGCGTCAAATTAATTAGTTTGACATTAAAACAAGCGAATAGTGGCATTCATTTGTATTAATAAATCGGAATGTTAAATTTGCATAAGTGTAGAAGCTTTTATAGTACGTGAAAACTTAAAGATACGAATATAATTAGCTTTAATATTTTAAAGGTTGTAAATGAAGCACATCAAATAATAAAAAGAGCTTCTGGATATAAAATCAATAATGTAAACGCATATTTTCATTTAACTGAACAAAGCGTTCGTTAAATACAAATCCTAAGAAATTCTATAAGTTGAACAACATGGAAAAAACGATTTCAAACGGACAGTTGGTTTAGAGAAAAGCCTGACAGATAAATAAACAAGTTCAAGGAACCTGAATGTACGTTGAAATATAATTCTGTAGAAATTTAGTTAACGGTCGATGCGACGGTTATGTAAACAACAGGCGGTTTAAAAGCAAGTTGAGACGGGATATCGATAGCATAGGCGAGACGAGGAAAACAACTAGAGACGTTGGATAAAACACTTGTTTAAAGTACGCGACAAAATTTAGAGGTCAACCACAATATCGATTTTATGTTGCTAGGTGGGATTGTAAAAGCGACAACAAATGTAAGTTAGACGAGGGTAAGATAGTTGAAGGTTAGACATAAGAATGGGAGAAATGTTTGTAATTGGCTGAGTGTTAGGGGTGAGAGAAAATTTCAAGAAAATCGCGACAGTTGTATTTTGGTTAACCAGTGTTTCGGACTAAAGCGACGATGGAATGTGAATTCTAAGTTTTACAAAGTTCGTTGGATATAAAATTTTTAGAATCGGTTACGGTAGCGGAGCTTTTCGAGTGAAATAAGGTGAAGGGGTGTGTATTGACCATTATAAATACACTAGAAAACGTGGTAGGGCTCTCTTACTTCGCTGATCTCTTTGACTTCGCTTAGCTCTTTGACTACACTGAGCTTTTACTTGACTTACTTCTAAGGCAACATCCAAGTGTAAAAGTTTATAAAACGGTGTTAGTGCAGTCGGTCGAAAGTTAATTAAAAGTGTGAAAAGCACAAGTGGGTGCTATTTTGTAAACGGTGCTGTAGCTACAGACAAAGAATGAACGAAGGATGTTACTAAGGTAAGCGTACTGAGAAATTTTTGGGGATGCCGGGTGTTTGGTAGATGCGGAAGGTGATTAACTTGGTTTGGACAATTATATGGGTAGAAACATTGAAGGCGTCTGCAGAGACTTGGATAGCGATAGGAAATGAGTTGGATCTACATATACCAGAGAGGTGTACGGAAGCAACGACGAGGCTTTGTGGGACAACATCTTCAGAAGTGACGATGAAAAAAGCTTACTCCAGGTGACGAAATTAATTTCTATTGTTATTGTTTCAATATTTTGTGCTGCTATTTTGTGCTAGAGTGATTTGACAAATTGGGTGTGTATTTTATGAACATAAAAGCTAATTTGAAGGGTATATAAAAAGGACAATATGTATTATTTAAAGGTGTAAATAAATGACATAAAAATTTAATGTAAAGAGTAAACGGGTCTTTAGGGTTGCTGAAAACAAAGATGCGATTTATTTATGCATTTAGAGTAACAGGGTTTATACTGAGTTCACGATAGATCAGAGTAAATTTCAATTTAGGGTTTCAAGATAGGCCCATCTACTTATATAAAACTAAAATTGTTGAAATAAATCAAAGTCATGAAATTTAAAAGGTTTTAATGATTGAGATTGTAATATTTTATAAAGCTGTATATCCAAATTTGTAAATATTGAGCTGGTGACGTAAAATTGCGATTTGTATGAATAAAAGGTTGTATGTTCCGTTGCATTATTTGAGTGGTAATTTTATTTGGTAGTATAAATGAAAAAGAGTAAACTTAGGATTGTAAGTATCGTTGAAGAAGCAGAGTTTAAAGCTAACCGTGGTATGCTGAAATAAAGGAGGCGTTCCAGAGAAATTGGAATATCTTTTTATTTTCAGGAAAAGATTTTATGGTGTCCAATTCGTGGGGCGAGAATAAAAAGGGTTTCTCTACAGTGAACCACAGCAATTTTATGACAGTCCAACGCTGGGGTTCGGTTGGTCTTTAGGGAAATTTACTGCAATGTTATGGCTTCCAAACGTGGAACTCGAGGATAATCCCGGCGTCCACAGCAACTTTTATGGTACCCAATTCGTGGGGCCAGAATAAAAAAGGATTCTCACAGCAATATATATATATATATATATATATATATATATATATATATATTGCTGTGTATCTGAAATCGAGCCCCACTGTTGGGCTGTTATAAAATGCTGTGAATCTTCTGTTGTAACGTCTCTAATTCATGTCCCCCAATTGGATGCCAAAAAAAAAAGTTATGATGCTTACCTTCGGAAAATCCCCATAATTTTTTTATGTAGTTACAAAATTCTCCACCTACCTAAATTGAAGCCCTACCACCTAGACTTACAATTTATACCATTTAACAACAATATCCTCTGAAGATGCTTTTCACTCAGACGCCAAAACCTCCAGCTTCCTCAGAGATATCCGCCACGGCTGCTCACTCGTTCCCTGAAAATCTTAACCTACTAAAAATAACACTGACTGCTAAAAGTACATAAATATTTATTAACATTTCCAATTCGTTACCTATCAATTCAATTTACATCCCTCAAAAATATTTTATTACTTGTGGTAAATAATAGCTCAGTTTAAAGGAAATAAATTTAAGATCATACTGCATCAATCCTAAAACAAAGTAACTGGGCTTATTTCCAACCTTTACTTTATGCCCCAGGTTAAATACGAGCTCATAGTAAACCTCCTTTTTTCTACGTGCTAACAACGCCACTGCAATTTCCTAAAACCCTTTTACCTTTTACAAAAATTATAGTTTTCACCTTCAAGTGATATCATCAAATTATTACATAAAATTTCGATTTAGTCCTTTTTAAATTGACTCATCAATTAAATGTCTTTATAACATAATAAATACACAAAATCACTAAATTGCCACCCAGAAAATCACCAACAAAAAGAAACTAAAATTTTATAAGTAGAGTTACCTGGATTTTTGTCTCAAGTGCTCTCTATATGGACACCATCTCCAACGTAACCCTTTCTTCTCGACAATACGTACAAATACTGTCTCCAGGTTTTTTACATGGACACCATCTCCAACGTGATCCTCCTTCTCGACTGCACGTTCAGATACTGTCTCCAGGTGGCCTCTTACCATCAGGAACACACCGTTTCTAATTAAATTCTTCCACACAAGTGCACGGTACTACCATGCTCTCGTACACTTGCTGGTCCATCCATACATTTACTCGGTACTCAGAGTACATACGCCGCCTTCAAACACCCAATACTAAAATTGTACTTACTTGCTTTATAATTTTGATTATTTACAGCATAGCCAAAGATGTAAGAGCACCCACTCGTGCCAATTTAACCAAAACTTCACTCAATCACTTTGCTAAGTAGTTAGGTAGGTGATCGTAGGTAAAGACAAAAGAGAAGAGAACGATTCACCACATTCTACGGGTTTATATCTGCTCCAAAAGCTATCCCCCTACATTAATTTCCAACACCCCTGTCGCACTTTTACTAGTATCAGAGCAAAAACAAGCTAACGGTTGAACACTTCCACAAACTATTTAATTATGCTTGCAAAATTCTATGTACTTTCCTACCAGTCGTCAAAATCTAAGAAATTCTCGCTTCAAACAAGGTCGATACTCCGAAATCCTCATTAAAAATTTTACCCAGCGCTGTCTTCTGCGAAACCGTAACACTATCGTTTTATTTCTAGCCTCTCCAATACGCCCACTGTATACGCGTATATCTCGCCTTTCATTCTCACTCATAAACAAAATCTTCCGTCTTATTTTATCTTTAGACATCATTCTCCCGCTTATTCACAAGCGCTGCTTTACCTAACCCCTTGCTATCGTCGTCTATCCTACTCTTGTTTATTCAATGTAACCGTTGTGCTCTGTTAGTGAAATATCCCCAGATTTCTATTCCTTTACTGCTCGATTTATTCCGAAAACATAGCGTGTCTTCGTTTTTCTCACTAGCTCCTAACTTCCTTGTCTATCAAACCTTTCAAAGTCAAACGCTTCACTAAACATTTGTTATGCTCCCTTTTTTACTAAAGCATGCAAACTATAGTCTTTACTGTATAAATCGATATTGTTTTCGTACGTGCTGTCTGCACCTGTGTTTTGTCTTCATTATATTTTCCCAGCTACTATTTGTTGATGAGATTTTATGTTCGTTAACTGTTGACGACTATAAAGTTCTTAGAATTTATAACACGTGCAACTCGAATAACCACTGCCGCTTTAAATCTGCTATCAACCTGAAAGCTTTTATTATTTAGAATATTAAAATAAATCTTAATTATGCTTACCGTAATTTACGTTTTACATGCATTTACGCAATTATGCGTCTCAAATTATGTTTCCTAACTTATTAATAACTAATATTTAGGATGCTATATTCAACTAACCCTAATATTTACTGGCAATTTGTCAAATACTAACAGATTTTGTTCAAACATGGCTCAAACTTCGCGTGACCCATTTATACACTTTCTAATTTGCAATAAATATAAATTTGAGCTTGCTAATGCCCTTTTATGACCTCAGTAATATATATATATATATATATATATATATATATATAATATATACATAGGTATATATAGAGTATAGAATTAAACAGATTAAATTATGCGTCGATGTAGAATAAGTTTATTTTATGGATCTTAAAAAATATATGAATTTTAAATTATACTTATATATTTATGCATTAGATATACTTTTAGCTATACAAAATTAGTGACCTTGGGGAATACCCCAATCTGCACAATAGATCTTAGACTTTCTTATGGGATAACATGTAATTATTCGGTGTTTGAGCTAAAACGAACAAAAGTATACCACTCAAAGTTAATTTTTTGCTAATAAACATTTCAATGTGTAATTAAAGTAAACACCTTTTAAAAACTTTATTTAGGTAACAAAATATATGCGTCTAGTAATGTAGTTTAGATTTAGAAATACACAGTTACAACAACGATAGACTTTTATGGTGGATATCGTGTACGATTACAAATCAAATAAGAGCAGCAATCAGGATATTTCTTCTTTTGATCGGAGTTGTGAATATAGCATCCGGGCACTGGGAAGTATGTGGGACATCTGAAAAGTAACAATATCAGTACACGTTTACAAGACATCGATTGGTTGTGAAGTAATTGCGTTTCTACACTAACCTACGGTTTATAAAAATGTCTTTAAATCTATTCGAATATTTTATTGTAACGAATACTCTTTTGCAAAAACTACAGTTTTTTTATTATCAACTGATTACACAGGTCTTTCCAACAACTCGTAGCTAGAGTCGGGGCTACAAAAGAGGACCATTACGTGACTACTACTTAAATCTAGAATACACATTTATACATTCAAAGATGTACCAATTTTCTAACGAGTAGGTATAATAAAGATAGCGAGGAAATGTTACTTCAATAATACTCATACCTAATTGCTCTCCACTGTATGGAAACAAAGCAAACCCGTTATTATAACAAGGCAGATTTACATTTACATATAACAAATACTAAATCAACAATATTACCACCTTTTCCGAAATAAATTAAAGTAGAATAAAAACTTACTTACGCGAGGAATATATTACTTACCTCCTAACCTCGTTTATTATGTGATTATATGATCGGCTAACCTTATACTGAGGACAAGTTCTATGTACCTCAGCGGATCCTTAGGCCCTATAAAAGTACATATAAGAAATAAAATAAATAAAAGATTTGGGGTTGGCCTGTGGTATCTATTGCTTTTTACATTAACAAATTAACTTTAAATACATTTATCTCATTACTTTTGTGGATAAAATATCAAAGGCCAAGTGCATGCACTTTGGGAATATTTTGTACAATACCAAAGTTATTTAAATGAGTTGAACCAACTTAATGTGAGTACATTATCCTTGGCTCAGAATAGACTTAGCAGATAAGCGAAAAATTTCTCGAACGTTAAAATGGTGCCCTGTATTTCTTCTGCCCTTGGTAATAGGAAATAGGATAACTAGCATCTTCCCATCAGTAGTGCTTTTCCTCAGAAGATAATTTTGTACGATAATCTGTTACATGCCAAAATGGTCGCGTATTATGTTTTAGCAGATAGATGGAAAAGATATTTAGAAGATTATATAAGGGAGACGATATAGATGAGTTAGAGAACGACCAAGAAGAGGATGTCGAAATAGGGTTCTCAATATTAAGAGAGGAATTTGATAGAGCTGTTCGGAATCTTAAACTAAATAAAGCGCCAGGGATAGACGATATTCCCGCAGAATTAATAAAATATGCAAGTCAGAAAACTTTAGACAGATTATATGAACTAGTAAAACTAATATATGACACAGGTGAGGTTCCAATAAATTTCGAAAAAAATATTATTATCCCAATCCCAAAAAAGTCAGGAGCTGATAGGTGTGAGAATTTTAGAACGGTTAGTTTAACTTCTCATGCTTCCAAAATACTAACAACAATTATTAAAAATAGAGTAGAAGCTTTGACTGAGAATTATTTAGGCGAAGACCAATATGGTTTTCGTAAAGACAGAGGACTAGAGAACCGATATTAATGATTAGGGTAATTATCGAAAAAGGTTACAAAAAATAAAAGACTCATTTTGCGTTTGTAGATTTAGAAAAAGCATTTGATAGGGTTAATTGGATTGTTATGTTCAGGGTTTTGCAAAAATAGGAATCTCTCATAGGGATAGAAAAATTATTTACTGTCTATATAAAACCAAAGCGTAGTAATTAGATTGGATGAAATAGAAAAGGAAGCTAAGATTAGAAATGGTGTTAGACAGGGTTGTATACTGTCTCCCTTGATTTTTAATGTTTATATTGAGGAAGCTTTAAACTTAGCTAGAGAGAGAAAGAGATAGGTATTAGTGTACAGGGACATAAAGTAGACATGTTACGTTTTGCAGATGATATAGCCATTATAGCAGAGTCTAGAAAAGAGTTAGGAGAGTTTTAAATATTTTAGATGAGATACTACAGAGTAACTATAGTATGAGAATTAACTCAGTAAAGACAAAGATAATGACAAGTGAGTTACAGCCTAGTTATAAACCAAAATTAAAAATAGGTAATACCGAGTTAGAGGAGGTAGATGAATTTTGCTATTTAGGTAGTATAATTACAAAGGATGGACGTAGCAGAAGGGATATAGTAGCTAGAATAGCTCAAGCTAGAAAAATGTTTTTAAAAAAGAAAAACTTACTAATAGCTAATAGTATTAGATTAGATAATAGAAAAGTTTCTTAAAGTCGTACGTATGGAGCGTTCTACTATATGGTAGTGAGACTTGGACAACTAAAGAAGTAGATAAGAAAAGATAGAAGCTTTTGAAACTTGGTGTTATAGGAGAATGTTAAAGATTAGTTGGACAGATAGAGTAACAAACGAGGAAGTTTATAGAAGGATAGGTGAGGAACCCTGTATGTGGAAACAATTGAAAGTCAGGAGAGATAGAATGATAGGGCACCAGTTAAGACATGAGGGACTATTTAGTAAAGTCTTAGATTATAGACTACCAAATAAAAATAGAGTAGGAAGGCCTAGACAAAGCTATATTAGTCAAATTATTAGAGATTTAGGTTGTGAAGGGTATGCAGACCTTTTTAGACTAGCTCAGAATAGAAAAGAATTTAGAGCTGCGTCAAACCGAATTTAAGTAAGTTCGAAAACAAAACAAAACAAAAATAATAATCAGGTAACTAAATGTCACCATGACATAACTCACAATTAGTTAGCGGTCTGGCATGTTGGTAGCGTTTCGTTACTTAAGCCTTACCATAACATATAATTTAACACTTTTCCTTTTTGAAGCGGATAACCAGGTTATATTTCATTTCCTTATAAATGGTAATCATGTAAACATGTTAGAGTTCTTTAACAACCATCAGGTTGCTAATATCTATGTAGAGCCAGCTAGATAGGAAAAAGATAGAAGGATATAGGAAGACCTAGACCAAACTATATTAGTCAAATTATTAGAAATTTAGGTTGTGAAAGGTATGTAGAGCTTTTTAGATTAGCACAGAATAGAAAAGAAGTTAGAGCTGCGTCAAACCGACCTTAAGTAAGGTCGAAAACAAAATGATGATGATTATGTTTTAGAGTAAGAGATACTTTGTAGGTTAATTGCCGCGTATTTTTGAAATGATACACTAACTTCCGCCGTTGGTGACGCTTGAGTCTGCGCAGAAGGGATGCGGGAGTGCGCGAGTCGAGGAAAGGGGGATTAATTAACTTGCCATGGACTAAGTGCGGTGTAATTTTTAAAATAAAAGAAGGTATGTAGTTTCTCTTTACCTCCCTTTATCGTTCCTTTTCGTATTTTTTTTCAAACCCCTACAAGATGTAATAAGAAGTTCAGCAATAGATGATAATTTGATGTTCAACACGGGGTAATCACGACAACCCTAACCACGTGGTGGACCCTGAGATAAAGTTCCGAGATATACACATCACGTAAGTAATTTGAATTTTACCTAAAATGTGCATGAAATTGACATAGACATAGTGATTGCATCATCCGGTAAAAACGTGGTCTGTATAGGTTATATAACGGCGTTAGAGCCACGCCTAGATTGTAATACCGCGTAATTGTAAAAATGGCGCCTTTGCGTGTTATGTTGAATTTTAAAATCCGTTTATAACTAATCTGCATTGTTATTTGTAATTAGCTCTTAAATTAAAATAATACTTTTCTTGAAAAATTGGTTTTTTCACTCAATTATTTTGCAATTAAAAAGTTTAATTATACTGACTTTTAAAATTTAATTTGGCAACCACCAAATTATAGTTATCTTTGGTTACATCTATCTTATTTTGTTGGCAGCCCTGCCATTAGCTTTATGTCAAATGAACTGTTGTTGAAACTGTCACTTTAAATAATTATTTGTTTACTTTTTACTTACCTTGATCATACAAATTTTAAATTCAATGCAATTTAAATTTTCCTTACAAAAACAGTGTTAATATCTGAAATGTGTTTGGTAGTCACTACCTAACCTTGCTTAATTTGTAATTTAACTGAAATATGTTCCTTTGGATGTAGATTATTTCTTCAGTAAGTATTGATATTCATAGATATTTTATCACTTTAATTGCTTTATTTGCCATTTCTCATGTTAAAATTCTTAAAACCACACTGGATAAATACCTATCGTGACGTGATTTTTTTTAGATTATTAAAACTTGTTTTTTCAGTTCTAAATTTCTAGTATCACTACTATATTATTTTTATCTGAATTTGAATAATTAACTCGATTTTACAGATTTCTTTTAAAAAAAACGTATTTATTTCCTTAGAAACTATTATTGTCTATTTGCTTTCAACTTAACTTGGTATATTTACTTCCTAAACATAGTAGCACGATGAATTCATTACACCTTAAATCTCTTGAAACTATCTTCGAACTTCAATCACGCGGTATTCAACCATCGTCTAACCAGAACGACAGGGGTTTGCAATTAAAGGCTGTACTAGCACAGAAAGCTGAAGGACAACTAATTTCTCGTACATTACCTTCAAACCTAACACAAAATGTTCTGAGATCAAAGAATCTCTAGATGACATTAATAGTATTGTCTATCGAACCAATCCAATACCCTCTGGTTTTTTAAATTCGTTATTGTACAACCGTTAACTAAAGCTACATCTTCTGCTATAATTAAATTCCTAGAGCAAAATATATTTCTTATCTTTGATGTCCCTCAAATTATTCTTTGTGATAATGGGTCGCAATTTATCTCAAAAGATTTTCAAAATTTTGTTACAAGTTATAAAGTACAAAAATTTGGTTGAATGCCAAATACTATCCACAGGTAAACTCTACCGAAAGAGTAAATCGAGTTCTAATCACCGCTATCTCTTCATATATCGACTCAGACCACACTAAGTGGGATGAAAATATCTTTAAAATCGCTCAAGCTCTAAACATGAAGCAACTCAATTTACTTCCTCATTCCTTGTTTTTGGAAGACACACGCCGCTTGATGGTAGTTATTACGGTTCAGTTCCAGATGATACTAACGTATTTGAATTTGACGAAAAGTACGCTGGGACGAAGAGCAACAATCATTACCTTCTATTTTCAATGATGTTAGAAAAAATTTGTTAAAAGCCTACGAAAAGAGTAAAAATTATTATAATCTGCGAAAACGAGTTATTTTTTTGCTTTAGATGAACAGGTTTGGAAAAGAAATTATGTCTTATTTGATGCTACTAAAAATTCTCTTCGAAATTAACTCCAAAATTCATTTTATGTCAGGTTACTCACGTCATTAGTCCACTTTTCTATAAACTCCAAGACAACGAAGGAAAACGTCAAGGAAGGTGGCATATCAAAGACCTTAAACCGTTTTTTGCTGATCCAAAAGCTAATTAATTTTTCTAAGTTTCATTTCTTTAATGGTTTACCAAATGTTTTTGTTCCCGCTCTGAATTTGTTAGCTTTATCTATTCGTTTCTTTTCTCATACAGCATTTACCTTTTACACTTTTGGCTTATTTACCTCATTTTAGTTATTTTTTTGCTGGCTATTAATTCTTCCCTTGAATTTATTGTCAGCTGTAACGTGCATTTTTAATAGTTTAACCTTTTTACGCCTTTTCTCAAATTAGTAAATACCTTTCTGCAATTCCTATTTCTATCTTTTATATTTATTAACTCCTTAGGCGAGTGCGTCGTATTAAAATAAGCGGATCGCTGTTTGTATAAAGCCAATACTTTCGAATAGTTTTCATATTGTATGCAATTTAACTCGCGTGTATTAATTTTAAAAAAGATAGATAAATTGAAGCTTGATTTTCATTAATAAATTACTGTCCAACTTATGGAAAATGATAAACAGCTCGCAATTAATTAGTAGATATAAATTTTGTTCCTTATTTGGATATACGAGTCGAGTTGATAGGCGATAAGCAGTTGGAATAACAACAATTTTATATCTACAGACTGGGAGTTGTAGTTTGTCCTTTGTTACTATATGTTAATTACGTTACGTTGTTAGTTTTCGTGCTTGGTTGATATATATATATTAATTACGTAAAAGTTTACTGTTTGCTTTTGCTTTGAAGAGAGTGTGGAAAAATGCGATGTTGTTTGTTGAAGCCACGCTCGTTTTTCACTAAATAAACTGTGATAAAATACAAAGAACGGTATATAATTCGTTATAAAGTGCTTATAATGTGTTTTTTTAAAGGTGGTTTTGTGTATTAGTAATATTTACTCGTTCGGGGTACCCAATGTGAAATCTGCAAAATCGCTCTTTTATTGTGAACCTATCTTCATTTTTACGAGATCGTTCTAAATGTCTATGTGGTTGGCGCGGAATTTGGATTGGTAATCATAACCTATTCAATTATATTCCTAGGTCTTTAATTCTTGTATAATGTTGGACGAAGAACAAAATTCCGTGATCACTGTTGCTCCTACAGAGGTAGAAAGAGCTCCCGATCTTATTCGAATTCCGACGCGTGATAATGTCTGCTGCTAACACCAGTGAAATACGTAGGTGTGATTAGGGTAACGTGTGATAAGTTCCATCAACACCCTCCCAGTAAAGGGTGAAGTGCTTCGCTAGTGCAGGACCTCGTGAATCCCACACTTCAAATGCAAGGACGCGTTCCTGAAGGACTTTCTGTAAGTTGAACTATTTCCTACTTGTTTTTACTCTAAATACCTGTCCGTTGCTTTGCCATACCTTTGGCTTTCTGAGACCTTTTACTATAGACTTACCTGCTATTAAGAAAAAAAAAGAAAGAAGAAAAAAAAATAACAATCAATATTACTGAATTACTCATACCAATTGTGTTTTATCTATTTATCTTTTGTTAACATTTTTATCTGCTTTATGTCTAATTGGTGTGTGAGGAAACGTTTCTGCTACTCCCCAATATTACCTCACTTTGTACTAAAAATTTTTGTATTGCTTTTACAGTTGTTATATTATATAGATTATCTAAACAGTTTCTTTTTTTTTCATTCTACATAGTACTGAATAACTTAGACTTTTCATTACTGCTATGCTTTTTCTTTATTTCAGGTTCGCAGAACTAATCTTTTTTATTGCAGGTTTACTTTTCTATTTCTTTTATTGCAGGTACTGTCAGTAACTCCTTACCGCCGCATACATCATAGGTCAGTCTGCTTTCTGCAACCCCCCCCCACTCTCCGATTGAGCCGGGTCATATCTTGGACTTTCTTTGTGTTACGTAGCATAAATTTGGCGCCCAACGTAGCTGCCACGAAAAAAAACGTAACACAGCCATATGTCTGTTTATTATTTAGGTTCCCTAATGTCACTCTGTCGCGTCATACAATCAATTCTGGCATCTTTTCTGCATCATATTATTTTGTCTTTTAGCATTTATCGTACGTTGTTAATTTCGTGGTGATTGTTGTAAATTTGGTTGGAGTAACTCATCGAATCGTTATAATTTGTTTTAGCTGATGTTGAGTGCATGCTTTTTTCTTTGGATACACATAGGATCTGTGACCTATGCCTCTGTAAGGAACAGTCCATATTCACAGTTGCAAAACTAGGAATTTCTATTCAATTTGTTTTTCCTCTGAATTATTACAGTCGCTCACTTTATTCTTTATCATTACTTGTTTTTTTCTTCTGTTAAGTTATCAGAACATATAAACAGTTTTTTTTGTTTTCTATTTAACTGCGTGTTGAGGTGCAATGGCTTTTTATTAATATGTTATTGAATTCTTGGCTGTTTTTAGCACATTGGGAAAGCATGTTTGTATCTTGATCTAACTGCTTATAGTTAAGTATTCTGTGTGTTTATGGCGTTACTGTTTCTGAAAATTACCTTGAAATAGTTGGTTTTTTTATAGAAAGGTATCTGCAATAGTATTTTTAAGTTGGTTGTTTCAACTTTTTGTCTTACCTTCTTATCGCAGTGGACGCGCTCGTTAGGAAGATGATCGTTCTAGTTCTCATCAGGAGTCTAGTAAGTTTTTAAGTTATTATGTTCCTTAATTTGTCTTATTAACACAGCAGGTGTTCCCTCAGACCGATCTGCGTTTAACAGGGACAATTCTCTACCTTCTCTCGGACGCTTGTCCAAAACTTTACTTTGTTCTTATCCTGCTGTCTCCGTTTCCGCCTTATTCTTCCTTCGGTAGGCCTGTTCTTGTCCCGGAACACCCGTCTACCACATAAGAATGATTTTTCCCGAACTCCGGATACTGACCACATTGGCTGGTTGAGTAGTGCTTTTCTATCCAACCTTTTCTATCGCAGTTGCTCAACGCAAACCCTTCTTCTATTCTCTTCTACCTGAAAGTCGTTAGCACTTTCCAAAAATGCCAACCTCCCTCTTTTTACCTTCTCTATATGTCTATCGACTTTTCATTTCCGTTAGCCACCGTGTCGTCGCGCGGGGGGGTTTGATAGACACTGGACCACGTCTTTCGCTAGGTCATGAGGTGCTGCTGTCAGCCGCACGTGGCCGCTGACAGTGTATGTATATATGAGTGTATGGTTTATTGATTTCAATCAACACAGAGTGCAGGAATGCATCCACATGCCTTCTCGGTCCCTGATACTGTTTTAACTAACGGGTCTGCTTCACGGGCTCTCTCTTTTAGGGGGTACGAGTATTTTCATATTTAACGGCTTTGCGGAGCCACCCTCCTTCGTATGTCTACGATGGAGAACAAAACGGTTTGGTTAGCTTGGGAATTTTATGCTATATTTCTAAAGCTTATAGTTGTAGCATGCCTTGGCGTACTGGGACGTTTCGGATTCATCTATTGTTATCTAGTTTTATCGTAACATATCTATCATACCTATAATCTTTGGTAATAACTTGAGATTTTGTCTTACTTTCTTTTGTTGTTCTAGCGTTTGGCATTTATGATCAGACGTAGGAAAACTTTTGAATATTGAGTGAAGAAGCTAACCTGATGGTAGCAATGTAATTTGTTAGGTTAGAAATGTAAGAAATTAGTAAGATGGTGCTGTTGGCAAATTTGTTAATTCATAACCATGTCATTCAACAGTTTTGATGTGTACTGTTTATTAAGCCAGAGTACCAACACATAAAAATTTGTAAAATGTATAGTAACTTGCACTCTCGGACATTTTGAAATTTGGGCATATTTTTGCCAAATCAGAAACAGTTCAAATGCAATGCTTATGTGCGTGTGCACTAAAAAAACTGTAAAGTTAGCTTTAGGTTATTGTAGAAATGTTAGGCGACTTGTCGTAATTGTATTTAGTTGTAGTAGTGTTTTGTGCTCTATGACAAATTTGTGCTGTCGATTATAACTGCGCCACATCTAAGACTAGTGTTTGCATTTATAGATGTAGTTCGATAATCTTGGGACTACACATTCCGTTTCCTGTTTACTCGCGAAACGCGTTAACGGGCGGAAAAACCAGGTGGCGCCTAAAATAAAGATTTAGTAGAATGTAAGTTAGTTCATATGTAAGTAAGGCTCTACACTTTAAGTTCCTATCGGGTTAAAACTTTTTTCTTTTTTAAAATATTTTTTCTTTTGTGACTTGGTTGCGATTGTTACATGTCAACCTGGTCATGTATCATTTTTCAGGGTAAGAGATATTTTGTAGGTTAATTACCGCGTATTTTTGAAATGATACGTTAACTTCCGCCGTTGTTGACGGTTGAGTCTGCGCAGAAGAGATGCGGGAGTGCGCGAGTCGAGGAAGCGAGAATTAATTGACTTGACATGGACGAAGCAACAAGTATGTAAGTGCGGTGTATTTTTTAAAGAAAAAGGGTATGTAGTTTCTTTTTATCTTACCTTATCGTACCCAATACCTATTTACCTCCAAATCTCCTATAAGAAGCAATAAGAAGATCACCAACGGTAATAATTTGATGTTCAACCCGGCGAACTACGAAAACCATACCACCTGGTGGAGGTTGAGATGAAATTCCGAGATATACATATCACGCAAGTAATTTAAACTTTACCTAAAATGTGCATGTAAATTGACATTGTTACATGCCGAAAATCGGCTATGTATACATTTCTGATTTTAGTTTTAAATATGTGACTGAAATCGCGCCAATATTTCAAAAAATAGACTTGTGCGTGCATTTCCGTCACTTCAGACAGTTGCGTCGGCGCCAGAGAATGCGCAGACGCGAAGTGTGGAAGGAAGTGCGTGTTTTTCCGACACGACGAAACTAGTGAACGAGACGTCGAACAGTGAGGTTGATCTGTGTCGTCTTTTTATCTTGTCTTCTCTTGTAGGTTTCCTGTTTCGTACCTTTTATCGCTCCTACCTTATTCCTATCGTATCGCTACAACAAAAGAAGAGGGAAGACAAATTAATTTAGTCCTACTGTCAGAATAGCTGCAATGTTGTGAAGAGCTCCACATTTTACGTGAGTGCATTTTATCTTTTTCTTTGTATGTTATAAAAATTTGAGACGCAACAATGACGTAATACCTTGTTGCGCAATATTATGTACGCGTTTATTATATGTATTGTCAACTGTCGTAGTGGCTCTTACCAATTACGCGCGGGACTTTAACAGTATATCTTAGACTAGAATAGACGTGAAGTATAACAACATAGTCATTGCGATTGCATCATCCGGTAAAAAAGTGGTCTGTATAGGTTATATAACAGCGTTAGAGCCACGTCTAAATGATAATAACGCCGCGTAAACTGTAACATGTTGTACCTCTTGTAATTACTTTTAATACTGATACCAAAAGCGATAACACTGATTCAGATGTCCACACCTATTCTATTTAAACATCGCTGGAGAACTTAATAAACAAAGGTTAGCAAATTTATAATATGCTGATATATATAAAGCTGTATGACAATGTGGCATGAAGCATTAGCTACCCTAGCTCCTCAAGTTTGGACAAATTCTGTACAAAACATAGAAGCAATTATTAAAGAATGTAGGATCGCAAAATTAAGTCTGATGAAAAAGATGTTGCACCGTTGGTCATTAACATAAACGACAATAGCAACGACAGTAGCTGGGATTCAGACAGCAGCAGCAACTAATCGATAAAAGGCCATGGAATCATAGGGAAATTAATGAAATACATTTTGTACACGCAGAAATATCGATATTTGCAAATTAATTATGGGCATTTAGTTTATTGTGAGGTAATCAGTATCTGTAACTTATAGCCTTTCGGTTATATTAAAGGATTTTTCTTATCAGGTTTTTACTCCTATGTGACCAGCTGTAAGGCACAAGGATGTTTGACGAGGATTTCCAGTAAGTGTAAAGAGCCCACGGCAAGTTTCGGTGGAAAATGGCTCGTAGATGAGGAAACCTCAAAAGGCTAAGCGGCTAGTCGAGCTATTTGCTCTGGGTAGAACATGAGCTGTGGGTCGGGGTTGGACTGCGATCAAATGTAAAGAATATGGCGCCACCGAATTTTTGTATACGAAGAAGACCTTACTTAAGTCCCTTGTATAAGGCGAATGCGGAAACCTTTACTCAATTACCGCTATACAATATATTACTGAAACACAATCCCTACAGTTTTCTTACCTTATGGCTCGATATTGACCTTTATAGATGCACTGCTACACCTGTGAACAGATTAAAACAAAGATAGCACTGTTTGTGCATTTATATCCAAAATTTAATAATTATTTCGAATCAACCCTCATTCATTCCAATTAATAATCATAGTCTTGACCAAATGAAAATCTATTCCTTCAGTATTTAGTAAGTTATTTACAAGACATCTTCTTTAAATAAGTTTGATTAAATTAAATTATTGAAAGATATGTACATAGGTACTTGATAGTATCAGTATTTCTCACAGATAAAACATGATAATTTTATATTAGCAATGTCTAGCAAAAATTTATTCTCAAATGAATGAGTATGAGTTTCTTTTCTGAATGTTTAACTTTAAATTACAACTTCGGTTGGTTTTAGTAGCACTACTTAACCTCACATTCTATGATTAAATATTCCACTTAGCAATTAGTGAAATGTAAAATGTAAAAATTTAATTCTCTAAGATTTGAATAAATTATGTTTCAAATAATCAAATTAATTTTCTTTAAATATAGAATTTAACTTTTCCTATCTTCATAATGACATCTACCGTATCTTAATTGTATTAATAAAAAGATTTAATGTGAAACTTTATAGGTTCCTGTTGCATAATTTGAAAAATAACTAGTCTGTCATTCACCTAATGAACTTGAACTTTACCACGTGATCAAACAAAAAATTATTTGTCTGCTATACTCAATGCTACAGCTGACGTATAGGAAAGCAATCTACATATCAGATGTTAATCCGATGGAAAAATACCCGCTAGGCATATGGACCATACCCGGAATTATAATTGATGATTTATAATTCGCTTGTTTCAGCAACTAAGAATACAGGAATTTCCAATTCCATACAACCAAATTAGCTGCATACTGAATCTTCAACATAACATCACGGCGTCCACATTAAATAATTGAAGCACGCCAATTCGACTTTCGTACAAGGTTAAACTTCACATAGATACTAATAAATTTTCATTTCTTGTCCAAATAAATTAGTTATATTTCTTAAATTTCAAAACTAAGAAGTACAACTTATCCTAAATTGCACTAAAAATATTGATTTAGTAAGGCTATAAATTCAGTAATACTTACTGTTAACCAAAGACCATTCAAACAAATCAACGTCTCGTCAATTGCGAGCTAATTCCAGCAAGTGTGGACATAAAAATGCGCGTCGCCGAGGCGATACCATTTCAAGAAAACAATTTTTAATTTTCCTGTGCTTCCAACACGTGGACTGAATCAACGTCATGATCCTTGAGTTCAAGGAACAATTGACCTCTTCTAACGACAGCTGAGTTGGAAGTGATAAGATGACGTGGGTTGCCGCCTGACAACAAGCTTAATATTACAATCATCTAACAGAGGGAACTCTTATGATGACACTAACAAAAGGCATTTTTTGTCACCGCATAATTTAAAATTTTACACTTTCAAATCGAAAGCTAATATTGTTTTCGACAATATGTAATATTTATTTCGTAGATTGTGTAGCATTATTATACTTAAGTTGGTTATTAATAAATTAAATAAGTTAGATATCTGTGAAAATATTGTGAGAAAATAAAATTGTTACAAATTTTTTGTATGATAAATAAATAAAACTAAATATACTATTTTGTTGATAATTTACAAGCATTTAATAGGGATTCATTTAATTTCTTCGGTTACATCTGTTTACAACGTCGACTGCAAAATCACAATTCTTTTGTGATACAATGAATCATTTTTGAATTACTTCTATTGTGTTTGACAATCTTCTGTTTTTAAAGTTTTTTACTTACATCTTATCATTAATAAAGTGTATTGTATTTTTAAATTCACCGAATACTTGTATCACTCTTGTTATTTATTTTACTAACTGCATACACCTCATACTGGCAAAACTAAGACACCGGGTACTATCAAGCTTCTGCATCTTCCAATTTCAACAGGTTCTGTATATCAACAAGTTTGCAAGATATTGTATGCATATGTTTAGCATTCAGCAAACCTTAAAGAATAAATTTTCAAGACTGTTCGTCCTATATACACTTACCTACGAGATATCAATATTCATGTACTTTCGTATTATCTTAAAGAATACGTATTTGTTATATATTTTGCCTAAAATGACTACATATTATTTGAATAGTAAACATTCACAGATCATCCCATTTATGGGCAAAAAAAAATACTACTTTACGAAGGCGAAAAGAAAATAGAATTTTATACGTATTTCGGTTACTTTGTGCTGGCAATCCAAGAATTATTTAAAACATGAATTACATACTTTTAATTTAGTTTTAATAAACCTAACCTGAGTTGTTGAATAACGGTGGGTAATATTCCGTGTCTGATGTAATGTGCTTATTGTTATAAAATGAATCACATTAAAAACACTGAACTATGTTTAAAATATGCTCAGTTGTAAATCTTTCACTTAAATAACCTATATTATTTAGTTAAAGAGCTTGGTCTACAATTATGTTCATATAAAATGATTCTAAAAATTGCATTTTAAAAAGCTACAAACTGCATCTCTTCATCTATTAGGAAACGTTTGCAACATCAATATTCTACAGTACAGGCAGTACTAGAAACAAACATTTTACATAAGAAATTTTAATTACTCTATTCCTATTAGAGAGTGGTTACAGCTTTGCTAATTAGTGCCAGCACAGTTACTCGCATTAAATCACGGCAGATGGCTAATTAATACGAGGGCCATTTTTTTTCAACCTCCCATCACTCCGTGCAGATGCTACGCGGGTAGCAGAAAGCGGGCATGCGCTGTAGGCGACTGCGCAGCTCTTGCACTACGCACTCCGCCATTGTTGACATTCAGGCGTCAGTCGGCGTTGTGCTACAGCCACGTAAACATGTCCACTATTATTGATTCCCACCAAGTGTGAAGTACGAAGTGTGATTCGTTTTCTACAGGCTGAAGGCCATAGTGCTGCAAAAATTCATCAAAGAATGAGTCGTGTGTATAGGGAAAACTTCATGAGTGATGGTGTTGTGCGTCAATGGTGCCGAAAATTTAAAAATGGTCGTAATGATGTGCACGATGAAGAGGGCCAAGGGCGCTAATCTGTCATTTCAGATTATCTGGTTCAACGTGTTGACAGAATGGTTAAGGAAAACCGCAGATTCATCATTACTGCTTTGTCTACGGAATTTTCAGAAGTTTCAAGGTCTGTTTTGTACTCTATTGTTACTGAACGGTTAGGCTGCAAAAAACTTTGTGCACGTTGGGTCCCAAAAATGCTGACAGACGCCCACAAAACTCGACGAATGGCGTCAGCGTTGGAGTTCCTTAAGCATTATCATGATGAAGGAGACAACTTTTTGAAATCAATCGTGACTGGGGATGAAACCTGGATTCAATACGACACACCGGAAACAAAACGACAATCACAACAATGGATGCATTCAACTTCACCAAACAAACCAAAGAAATTCAAACAAATCTTCAACAACAGAAAGACCATGGCTACTGTGTTTTGGGACCAACAAGGTGTGTTGCTTGCGGAGTTTATGGAACCCGGAACCACAATTACTGCAGCTGTTTATTGTGAAACTTTACGACGGTTGCGTTGAGCCATTCAGAACAAACGAAGAGGAAAGCTGACCGCTGGAGTTGTTCTAATCCACGACAATGCCCGTCCACACACTGCTGGAGCAACTTAACGGCTTCTGGAACAATTTGGATGGGACATTTTCGATCATCCGCCATACAGTCCTGACTTAGTACTAAGCGATTTTCATCTTTTCTCTGACCTGAAGACGTGGCTTGGTGGGAAGCGCTTTCAAACTAATGAGGACCTTCAAACCAACGTCAAAGACTACTTGAATTCATTGACGGCAACTTTCTTTGAACAGGGTATTGAAAAGCTTGTCCACAGATATGACAAATGTCATAATCTTTTCGGTGATTATGTCGAAAAGTAACCGTAAGTCTACCAACCTTTTGGTAATAAAATTATTGTTTTATATGAACTTGTCTTTTAGTTATAGCTTATCGGAGATTGAAAACAAATGGCCCTCGTAGTATACGCAGTCCTGGAAAAAGAAGACCCAGGAAACTGAATCTTCCAGACAGTATTTAAATGAACATTAGAGATACCTTGCATACAACATACGCTCAAAGTAAGTTAAAGCTTTACAATAAACGATAGTATAATGTTCATTATTTTCAGAAAAGCATGTAACTGTGCAACTGTTGAATGCGAAACTTGACAAAAACGATATTACATTAGGTAATACAAATTTGAAACGCGTATTGCTTGAAATTGGATTCTAATTAAAAAAAGTATGAAACCGCAGAGCTTTGTTAAAACAACCAAATATTGCTAGTTCAAGATTTAAATTATTAAGAGCTTATAAAGACAATATATAGACTCCAACGCAAGACAAACTTGTTTTTGTGGACAAAATTTAACTCTTTTGAAATGGAAAACCACAAGATCATAACAAGACGATAACATTAGAAGTGTGAAGATGAGGAAGCCATGTGAGTATGTTAGAAAGCTTTTGTAGTTGGCTTATTGGGATGATAAAGGAGTGATATAAATATGCTAATTATAGGGAAGGACCAATTGCTTTTTGTAGCAATACCAATGGCGGTGGAGCGGTTATGTAATAACTAAAAACAACTACACCAAACTACTTAATGAAGGGTATAAATACCTTAAGTCCTGTGCCGCTGTGGGCAATAAAGGTTCACACACACAAAAGCTTTGACGGACAACCAAATAACGCGCACGATTGGGTGTCGGTGTCGCTTTCAAAAGCTCTCATACAACCGTTTTCTGCAAGGGTTCGAATGCGACTGTTCTCACGCACTTCCACTGTCGGTATATAATGTTTCACTGAAAAGTGTAGGATACCCGCACAAAATATTTATTGTCACCAATTCCAATAAATGTTCGATGATGACGTAACATACCCAAAATTCATAGAATTTTGAAAAGGAGGGAAGTAGGTTGGGTGAAGGAAATCACATGGGATTTGACCTTGCTAGGAAAACAGGTAACGAAAGATAGGGTGGTACACTACAGCGAGCGATATTACCAACTATGCAAAAAAATTAAAATATATATGTAAATAAGCAAATATGTAAAAATAATATACTACTATATATGTAAGAAATGTGTATATACATCTAAACATAAAAATAAAATTAAAATACCGGTAGCGGCGCTAGCTTGACCAAAGGTCGTTTTAGTGTGCCATGTGCAGTTTTGATCTGGGTAATACGTGCTGCCGGTAGGTCTCCCATAGGAGGAGTTACCAGGACCGGTTTGGTACGAAAACATCTATGACATGATGATA
The DNA here is from genome assembly GCA_036346225.1 of Platerodrilus igneus. NCBI lineage: Eukaryota > Metazoa > Arthropoda > Insecta > Coleoptera > Lycidae > Platerodrilus > Platerodrilus igneus. The sequence goes on along the minus strand of JARFIW010000260.1, from coordinate 4,684,714 downwards.
AATAATTTCTGATTGAATTTTTAATAGAAAGGATCCAGAAATTCTGTTGGATAAGATACGCTGTGGTATTAACACCGGGATGGCAATACCTTTCATGAGTTGACCGAATGATAAGTTCGGTTAATCGGTGCCGCTGAGGCAATAACGCAGGAAACTTTTCGAAATAGGAAAGCGAAGAATGTGTCAAGCGCCCACCTACTCTTAAGATCTTTTGTGGATCAACAAATGGAGAAAGTTTTCGCAAGCTTTTAGGTAATTTACGGTTTGTCTTGATCGAAGCTATTTCCTTTGAAAATGTAACATTTTGTACATGCCGAACGATAATCATGAGAGCATTGTGTAATTCAATGTCTGTTAAGGGACCCGTATGACGTTGAGCCATGGGTTTAGAAAATCTATAAATGTAAGCCACGATGCCTTGGATTTTATATAACGATGAAAAGCGACTTAGTAAAATGTCAATGACGTTTGGATCTGTTTGAGCGACAAATGTTAGGATCTTCTTTTCCGTAGTTACCTCAGCAATTGAGGTTGACAATGTTGGTTGAGGCGGCCACGATTCACTAGGGTAGTGAAGCCATTCAGGCGCCGCCCACCATAGCGAACATGAAATAACCGCGCTTGGCATTAATCCCCGAGATGCAGGATCAGCCGGATTATGCAAAGATTTAATATAAAACCATCTGCTAGGTGCAATGATTTCTTGAATGTGGCTAACACGGTTTGCCACAAAAGTTTTCCAACGAAAAGGTGGAGAACGTATCCAAGTGAGAGCGACCGTAGAATCACTCCACGCTGAAACATCGGAGATGTCAATCAAGCCTTGATAAGACCGAATGGTAAAAGAAAGTAAATCGGTTAATAAAACGGCGGCACATAATTCCAAACGTGGAATTGAAATGCGCTTAATTGGAGCTACTTTTGTTTTAGCGGTTACAAATTGTACAGTTATTTCTCCAGTAGTTTGATTTATGAACTGAAAATATACTACCGCTACATACCCTACCTCGCTAGCATCGCAAAACCCATGCAAATGACAAGTATAAGGATCCGAAGGGGGTAAACAACGTGGTAACTTTACTGACGATAATAACGGCAACTCTTCTTGATACTGCTGCCATTGAGACGAAATGTCTGCTGGTGGGATGTCATCCCAATTTAAACCTAACATCCACAGATGCTGGATTAGGCGTTTTGCAAAAAGTGTTAGTGGGGCTAAAAATCCTAATGGATCATATATTCTGGCAACTTGCGAAAGTATGTTGCGCTTTGTACATATTGGGTTTAATGGTTTAACCCGAAATGAGAAAATATCTTCTGTAGGTGACCATTGAAGACCTAATATTTTTATTGATTCGTCAGAATCGAAATCGAGAGAAGTATATTGGCAAAAATCTGACGGAATGCCTTCCAAAATAGAAACTGAATTAGAACTCCATTTTCGAAGTTCAAAACCAGCCAAATGTAAAGTCGGATAAGTTGATCTTTAATTTCGCGGGCCGATTGTATAGAATCTCCACCGGCGACGAAATCATCAATATATAGATTTGACCGTATAGCCTCAGCGGCTAACGGAAACCTTTTGCCTTCGTCAATGGCTAATTGCTGAAGAGTTTTTAATGCTAGATAAGGCGATGACTTAATACCATAGGTCACTGTATTAAGCTGATAAGTCTGAATGGGTTCTTCTGCGGAGAACCGCCAAACAATTAATTGAAACTTTCGATGTTTTTCGGTAACCAAAATTTGTCGATACATTTGGCGAACATCACAAGTAAAAACGAAACGATGAGAGCGAAATTTAAGTAAGATTGACGAAATGTCATTTTGGAGACTAGGTCCAGCCAATTGAGTGTCATTAAGTGACACGTTGTTTTTAGCCTTTGCAGAGGCGTCAAAAACCACACGAATTTTAGAAGTATGACCTTCCTCTTTAAACACAGGGTGATGGGGTAAAAAATAATTATCGTTCCCAACGGGCGGAGAATCGAGTAATGCCATATGACCCGCATCAAGATAGTCCTGCATGAAATTGTTGTATTGGGCGCGTAGCTCCGGTTGAGCATGCAATTTGCGCTCCAACGAAAATAGTCTTTTTTTAGCCATCTCAAAGCAATTATCAAAACGGGCAAAGTATCGTTGAACGGTAACGCAACAATAAAACGACCGCTAGGGTCACGAGAAAACGTGTTTTCAAAATCAAATCTGCCTTTTCTTCTTCTGGAGAAGTATAAGGCTTGATGGCAACTCTTCTATCTCCCAAAACCGCCTTAGGGTCTGGTCGATAGGATCTTCTACAGAAGTAAAAATGCTTGGACAGTATCAGACTGCAAGCTTTTGTGGGACCAATAATAGTTCAACCAAAAATTGTATTTATGGCGGCAGGCTGAAGAAATTTGCCATGTATAACACCGCCATTGATGATGAACGGATAAACATCTGCTCCAAGGAGCATGTCAATAGTTCCTGGAGAGTTCCAGGTCGGGTCTGCAAGGTGCAGGCCGCATAAGTGTTCCCAATTATTAGGAACTTCAACGCTAGGTAATTTGCCAGATATTGACGAAAGCACAAAAGTTGTGACTTCTAGAGATTTTTCAGAGTCTAACATAGAGCGAATGGTGCAGCTGACGGCACCCCTATTGACTGCTGAAGTTGTCTGTCCAAGTCCATAAATCGGAACTTGAGAACGTATGCGTGGAAGCCAAAGTTTGCTCACGCAATCGTCTCGAATAAAGCTAGCTTGAGAGCCAGGGTCTAAGAGTACCCTGATCGGTTTGTATCTACCAGACCGGTCTTGAACTTCCACAACAGCAGTGGAGAGTAAGACAGTAACCCCAGGATTTAAATTCGTCTGTGAAGACAAAACATTTGCCGGAATAGTAGAGGCTGACTGCGTCCTATTGGCATTTTTATGCATGTGTGTAGCGATCGGTTCAGCTGAACGGCTAGAAGCAGGTTGCGGTTCAAAATGTAGCAAGGTATGATGCGGCTTGGCGCAAGTTCGACAGGAATTATAAGATTTGCATTGCATGGACGCATGGTCTGTTCGTAAACAATTTAAACAAAGGCGTAAGCGTTTGACAATGTCGAAACGTTCCGTCGGAGTTTTCTTTAGAAACGATTGACATCTGTAAATTAAGTGATTGCCCTTGCAAGAAGGACAATGGTGCGAAAATGAATTATTTAAGTCACTGGAGCTACTGGGTGTATCCAGTGAAACTACGTTAGAAGAAACTCTTGGTTTAAATTGAAACGCTGAGGATTTCTTAGGCACTGATGTGTGAGATGTATGGACAGTCGTCGAATAAGAAACAGGTGCGGTTGAAGAAAAGGTTTCCAACGCTGCACATTGTTGAGTTAAAAAATATCTCAAATCCTCGAAATTAGGTATTTGCTTCGGATCCGATTGGAGTTCGAAGCGTTTTCTAGTGAACGGATCGAGCTTTTCTAAAAGAAAATCGACTAGAATAAAGTTCCAATGTTCAGTGGGAAACTTTAAGTTAGTTAGAACAGCAAGGTTCTCTGAAAAACAATCAATAAGTGCCCTAAGTTTCTTAGGGTCTTCTGATTTTAAAGGTGGAAAGTCTTTCATAGCTTTCCAATGCAAAGTTGCCAATAAACGCGGATTGCTAAATCTCTCACGCAAGGCGTTATATGAAATGATAAAGTTATCTCCTGAAATGGGTACCGATTTAATGATTTTCAAAGACTCCCCGCTACAGGAATTGATAAAGTAATTTAGCTTTTCGATATTGGACAGCGACGCGTTATTATAGACCAGACTGTCAAATAAATCGATGAAAGACGAAAATCAGTTTCCTCATTATTGAAAAGTGGGAGCTTTAACGATAACAATTTTGATCCCGAGCTGCTTGGAGCATTTTCAATGATTTGTGGTGCTTTCATTTCTTGCATCGTTTCGAGATGCAGCAGTATGTAATAATAAGCGGAATCTACTTCCTTCCGTAAAGCGTTGTAATTTAATAATTCTGCCTCCTCACATGAGGCTAAGACAGCAACTAAAATTGTATTGAAATCTCTGTAAAGGTCATTTACTCCCCTTGTTTGAATAAGGAACAACGTTTTTAAAGTTGGGTCACTTTGTATAGCGTTACCCAATTCCAACATTTCCATAATGCGTGTTTCCAGTAATCCGAGTTCGGCTACCTGTATTTTCTTGGGAGCCATTCTGAAAGATTCTGAAAGGCCTACACTATAAAAATGCTGTAGAACGGTAAAGCTCAAGATGTGCACTGAGAAATATTAAAATATTATGAGTTGTTCAAGGCACGAAAAGGTAAGATAGCCTATAAACCAATAAATCACGTTTTATGACTATTAGCCTGCAATGTGGTCTTAAACGAGACGTCGAAAACCTACCGGTTTGTCAAACAAAGCCTAAAGATAAGATTTACAGCTTACAACCCGGGCGGCTTTACATCAAAGCTCACAGGATCCACCAACATTTAAAAACATGTGGTTATCATATTTGCAAGATGCAGCTTTTACATTCTATTACTCTGCAAATGTATTAAATATTTTACGTTGTAAACCGCCTGAAAGGGTTGTATGTGAAAACTAAAAACGCGCAATGGCTTTTAGTGCAAATTAACAAATTTTATATTAAGGATTTGTTTGTAATTAAACGCTGGTTTAATTACGGCGAAATCACTTAATTTAGTCTAACAAAAGTATGTAGCTAATATTGTACATATTTTAACCCGCTAAATATGGAGCTTGAACACAAATTTAAAGCTAAATCATTAATTAATTAAAAACGCTCGCTAAAATGCAAAATAATATTTAATTTAGGACATGCGTACACCATAGAACTGGTGAATTCGGATCGTATTAAGGACCAATGGCTTATTGGGATGATAAAGGAGTGATATAAATATGCTAATTATAGGGAAGGACCAATTGCTTTTTGTAGCAATACCAATGGCGGTGGAGCGGTTATGTAATAACTAAAAACAACTACACCAAACTACTTAATGAAGGGTATAAATACCTTAAGTCCTGTGCCGCTGTGGGCAATAAAGGTTCACACACACAAAAGCTTTGACGGACAACCAAATAACGCGCACGATTGGGTGTCGGTGTCGCTTTCAAAAGCTCTCATACAACCGTCTTCTGCAAGGGTTCGAATGCGACTGTTCTCACGCACTTCCACTGTCGGTATATAATGTTTCACTGAAAAGTGTAGGATACCCGCACAAAATATTTATTGTCACCAATTCCAATAAATGTTCGATGATGACGTAACAGTAGTATTTCATGCTGGATTAAAAGAAAATTTAGTAGAAAGTGCTTGTTTGTTGTTTGCTTCCAAATCAAATAGTAGCGATAATCATGGTGAAATGAATGGAAATTTGTTTTCACAGTGGGTCTTTGTGTATTTAAGGATTTACAATTTTCTTACAAATATTTATTAATATACGTGTTGTAGCGGGCTTCTATTAACGCGTTTCGCCAATTTAAAACAAGTAATAACAAAAGTCTTTATTACTCACCGTTCAGAAGTCTAATTAACAGTATATGCCTTTTTATGATGTTTTAAGTCCAATTAACAATGAAACACTATCACACTAATGCTATTTATAAGCACTAGTATCTTTTTAAACAAATTCTTTAACTATAAGTCTTCTTAGCAACACTAAACACTGCTATAATTTATTTATTACACTTTTGTCTATTTATGTACAAGCGCTGTCGGTACAATATACACGTTCACATAACACAAATTTATATTTACTATAGACTTTCAAAAGCGTAACTAATTAACTTTACACGATATAATTTATATTCGACATTTAGATATAGACTAACTCTGTACTTCATCAACGGTCTTATATATACCCTGAATTAAATGGATGATTCATACTCCGATATATGCTAAAAGATTCGAGGCCTCTGTAGTATATACATTGCTTACGGCGCTTGTGTGTTTGTCGGGTTGCCTAATAGTAGCTCGTAACACTACCCCCTCTTTAAAACCGTTACGTCTCATAACTGTATATACATTTTGACGACAATTTGATGACTGATAACGGTATCGGCAGCTATCCCCTCTGGTGCACCCACCACGTCGTTGGAAATAACAGTCTACACTCATTTCTTGGTCTTGGTAGGCAACCGGTTAATAACAACAATCAAGGACCTGGACGTTGGTTCCCTAAAAATCACTTCTAGCATATTTCGGACTATTCTCCAATCTAAGCGATCCAGTCTATAGTTTAGCTTGGGCACCGCTAGTCTCGTTACTTCATTTTCCATCATCTGGGCTTTAAGATTCAGCAAAGCCTGCCATAGATGTCCATAACTAGGTCTCTGTCATGAATCATGATCAGATAGTAAACATAACGATTTTTATCCTGAAGAACCAAAGATTTTCCTACAGTTGACTGCTGTTGTACTAAGTTATCCACACTTCTAAACTTTTTCTTGAAAACAGCAGCTATTCCTCTTGACATTTCCAGATCTTGAGCTACGCAATGTGCAAGGGAATACTCTTCTGGTGCTCTACACAGATCTTGCTGCTTTTCAACAACAACGCCAAATCTCGCCTTAGCGGAACCACCATACACCGCCATAAAACTCTCAAAATCTACATTTGGCTCATTATTAATAACTCGCCGAACACCATTCTCATTATTAGAGCCTTCCTGGTTGTTGCCAGCGTAGGATGTTAAACGGTCAAAGTGTACCACTTTCGGTTTACTACGGGGAGATCTTCTGATCCGGTACACTACATCATTAATTCTTTTTAACACTTTGAAAGGGCTTTCCCATTGTCTTTGTAATTTTGACGATAATTCACACTTTCTTTGTGGATTATACAACCACACTAAATCTCCAGGTTGGTAACCACCTTCTTGTGCTGTAGTGTCATATTGTGATTTCATTCGATCGCTTGCTGCCTGGATATTCTTTCGGACGTTTTCGCGAATGCTATTTGATCTTTCACAAAACTTACTAACGTAATCTTCACCAGCAATCTCTTTTCCAGGTTTAAATCCAAACTGAAGATTACATGGTAACCGCAATTCATGTCCTAACATCTAGCAAGCGGGATAGTATCCTGTGCTGTCATGTACCGAAAATCAGTAGGCCAGTAGGAACAAATGTAAATATTGGTCACAGTCTCGTTGATGTTCAGAGACAACTTTGGCTAGGTACTTTCTTAACGTCCTGTTCATTCTTTCAACCATTCCATCCGATTGAGAATGAAGTGGCATGGTTCTAGTCTTCCTGATTCCAAGATGCTTGCAGACGTTTTGAAACAACGCTGATTCGAAGTTCCGACCTTAATCGGAGTGTAATTCCAACGGAACTCCAAAGCGACAAAACAACTCCCTCACTAGTACATCTGCAACCGTCTCGGCTTCTTGGTTAGGTATAGCATACGCCACCGGCCATTTGGTAAAATAATCCATTGCAACCAAGATGTATTTATTTCCTTTCTCTGTTTCAGGAAACTGACCAGCTATATCAATGGTTACCCTCTCAAAAGGATTCCCCACGTTATACTGTCTCATTGTGGCTTTCCGTTTTGTAATTATAAAAACGCACCCTTGAATGTTATGTGCAGACTATACAACAGCATACAAAGTAAATTGGACATTTTTAATAGTAAACCAGAAATGATGAAGGAAAGACTAGATATTGTTCTAATATAATGACATATGAGTTACATATTACTGTATACATTTTTCTTTTTGTTATTATTTTTCCTACTCTATAATTGGGTCAATGACCTGTTGAGTTTGTAACTAAATAAATAAATAAAAATAAATAAATTTCCAGAAGCACACAACTCGCATATGCGACACCACTTTCACATCTTCTTTGCAGTTCACCCAATAGAATCTTTCTCTCACTCTTTCGAGAGTTCTTTTCACGCCAAAGTGCCCTCCGTAAATACCATCATGCAAGTCCTGCAACACTTCTGGCACTCTGCTTCTCGGCACTATCACTTGAAGTCGTCTCTCAGTGTCATCTTCACATTCCAAGCGTCGTTTCAAGATTCTATCCTCAATCACCAAGAAGTCCTACTGTGCCCAGTATGCATTTAGGTTCCTATTTGAAATACTAATTTCCTCCCAAGCTGGTCATTGTCCTCTACTTTTCCACTCAATAATACGTCCCAATTCGGCGTCATTCTCCTGGTCTTCTCGTATTCTTTCGGGTTGCCAAGTATCATCAGTTACCGTCATTCTATGAATGACACTTATTTGCTCTTCCATCTTAGAGCAATGATTACAGTCTACCGGACAAGATCTCCTTGACAGAGCGTCTGCATTCCGATGGCTAATTCCTACACGATGTTCTATGTCAAAGTCATATTCCAGCAGCCGTTCTATCTACCTTGCAACTTGCCCTTCAGGGTTTTAAAACTGCAGTAACCATTCTAGTGCAGCATTGTCTGTTCTTAACAGAAATTTACGGCCGTATAAGTACTTATAAAGGTGCTTTATGGATTTGACGACAGCCAACAGCTCCCTTCTTGTCACACAATAGTTCCTTTCTGGCCGCGATAAGACTTTGCTAAAATAACCCATAACTTTTTCCTGTCCATCCTACACTTGAGAAAGAACGCTTCCTATAGCGTTGTTACTGACATCGGTATCCAACACAAATTTCCCCTCCATCCGTGGATAACTCAGAATTGGTGCTGTAACTAGTAGGCGTTTTAGTTGTTCAAATGCGTTGTGGCAGTCGTCATTTCAATTATATTCTTGTCCATTTTCGGTTAATTTCGTCAACGGTTTGGCAATGTTTGCAAACCCAAGTATAAAACGTCGGTAATATGTGCACAATCCTAGAAAACTGCGTAGTTGGTGTTTATCTGTTAGTGTAGGCCACTCTTGTACCGTTTTTATATTGTCAGGGTCAGCTCTTATTCCGGTCTCTGAAACGACATGTCCTAGGTATTTCACCTCTTTTCCAAATAGGTGACATTTCTTAGGGTTTAAGGTAAGGTTTGCCCCGCGTAATCTTTAGAATATCTCCTCTAGGTTCTTAAGATGTTTTTCAAAGGACTTGCCTAACACTATCACGTCGTCTAGATACACCAGACATGTCTTCCAGGACAATCTACGCAGTATCGACTCCATCAAACGTTCAAAAGTAGCAAGTGCATTGCATAATCCAAAGGGCATGACCTTGAATTGCAATAATCCCGTTCCAATTGTAAACGCAGTTTTTTCTTTATCGTTTGACTCCAAGCCTACCTGCCAATATCCGCTTTTCAAGTCCAAGGTCGAAAACCATTTAGATCCGAATACAGTATCAAAGGTGTCATCGATTCTGGGCAAAAAATAGTTGTCTTTTTTTGTCACATTGTTAAGCCGCCGGTAGTCTACACAAAACCTTGTCAACCCATCCTTTTTCTTAACAAGCACTACCGGCTTCCTTACGTTTGCCAAATAACGCCGCTTGGGATGTTGTCTTATCGGTTGCGCATCTCCAGTATTGATCTTGTGTTGTACAACATTCGTCCTTTCTTTCTCACTATCATCCAGTGCAAACACACCTCGATATCGTCCGACCAATTCTTATACCTTGCCCAGTTGGTAACTGTTTAAACCTTGACATCATATCAACATATCCAGCAATTTCTGTGAGCAACCGTTGGCTGGTTTATCTTTTTTGTCGTCTACACAATGTTTAATATGACATACTGGAATGCAATGTCGCACAACCATATTTTTCTTCAGGGTCACCTATGCGGATTAATGTTTAGCACCCTTACTGGTATCATATTTCGAAACTTTACCAGCGTTCTTCCAATCAGTAATCCCTTCTGATCTATTTCCATCATGCATACTTGTCCTTCCCGGAGCGTACCATCCGGCCGTCCCATCACGATCATTTCCGCCTTTTCGGGTATTTTCATATCACAAATCATTCGAACTTGCATGGTCTGGTTACTCGTCTCTTGAAATGGAATCTCATCATTATCTATCCGTAGCACATTTTTTTTCATGTTCTCATAAAACCCATATTCTCTCATGAGATCCATTCCCAAGATCACTTCGTCTGTAATTCCAGCTACCAACACCCGATGATTAATTAGTTTGTCTCCAATTCCCAACGTTACGGCAGTCTCTCCGTAAGTAGTAATTTTCTCACCACTTGCCGTTCGAAGACATACCGATACAGGTAGCATTTTTCCACGACCAATCAAATCTGGTTTCACAATAGTCCTTGCCGCTCCTGTATCCACGAGTAATCGGACAACCCTACCATTAATTCTACCATCAATATAAATGCTGTCCAGACTTCCCAACTTCCCACTTGGTTTTAACAATAAAATTAAAACCTACAAATTAAGCCGTGCCGACGTCTTCATTTCCCGTTCTGGGAGAAAACCAAGAAATATGTCGATATTTCAACACCCTGTAGATCAGAAACGAAGCGTTTGCGGACCTATGTTTATAAAAATTTTTAATCCTAAAATTTGCTAAAGAATCACACCCTTTTGTATGTACACATCCTGTATTTACAAAACAAACACGAAAACATTTGTATCCAGAATTAAACATAGATAAGAAAACTTATGTTTATTGTTTTTGGTATAGTAATTAACTATCTACTTACGTTAAACCACTTATCGTTAAATCCTCTAAACAACTAACTTGAATGCAACGTCCTGGTACGCTAACTGTTTCTCCCACAACTAGAAAACCAGATGGCAGTTGAGGAACGAAGCATTTCTTGATACTGTCTGGAAAAAGAAAATAGTAATATTAAATACGTTGTATTTTATATACGCGTGTGTGTATATATATATTGCCGTGTAACCCCTATAAGACCTCGCCTGAGTAAAAAAAAACCTTCGAGCCCCACGAATTGAGCGGCATAAATTGCCGTGTAACTTCGCTCTTTCTCAGTACTTTCTCAAAAAACATTCGAGCATTTATTAATTTACCAAAAATCGAAAATTTCACAAAAAAATTTCTTACGCAGATTCTGCTTCCATCAACTTTGATTTCTTCAACCGCTTTCCTGGCTAGCTCAGTTGGGCCTCCTCTTAGATACCTAGCTTTAGTATCATACTTTTTACCGTTCACGCACACTCTCAATAAAACCACAAAATAATACAACAATCATACAATATTTATTTACCACTATTTACAAATAAAATTCAAGATTATTTACATTTCGGTGCTCAAGTTACACCTCAATAAATTCTATCTTTGTAAAATCCAGGATTTTAAATTGAAATATCAAACACATTGAATGTAACAGGAGTAAATGGGCCCTGAATAATACCTTATTTTTTTTTTTATTTATAATTATTTCTAATCAGTACACTCTAGAGTATGGTGAGCTCATGATAACCCAGTTTATTTTAATAATGTATGCTTTTTACTTTTCATACTCTTACTACAAACACAAAAAAACCCATGTACTCTTAACAATAAAATTTTAAATTCACGAGGAATGTTAATAAGCTTTATATACACCTTTAGATTTATATTCAAATACCATAATCAAAGTTAGTTATACGTAATATTTTCAATACGCAAAATAATGCAAATACCATCAAAGTTCACTCTCACACATCACAATAATTTTCATAGTTTATAAAAAACAGCAAATTCTAATGCGTTACCTGGAAACTTGGAGATCCCTACTCCGTTGACGATGAAGTTAAGTTCCTACATCATCGGTCTCGTGGTTCTGCTCTGCTTGCCGCTTCCAGCTATTTATAGATGAACACCATCTAAGTTGTGCTGCATGCTATTCATTCAAGATCCATCCAAATCCAAATCCAAGTATATTACACTTTTTTATTATTGCATAATTTAATTTACGTTACTTTACTTTACTTTACGAGCTTGTTAAAATATCTGTTGCACCTCAGTTAAAAATAAACTCGACACTATCCGCGTTTCAAACTATGAGGCCAACACTGTACTATTCAATTTAAAAATTTTAATACTTACAAGCTCGTTAGTAGATTTTCTACGTAGTAAGCGATGCAAATTAACGAAGTCAAAGAGTGAAGACAAAGAGAAACTTAATAGCTCTTCTTTCGTATTTATACGATTCTAAGTGTAACCTCTCCAAACCCTCTTAACGCGAAATACTTAATTCAACCAATTCGTTCTTCAAATTTTGGTATAACCGTTTTCAAAATCTTTGAAATTTAGCTCGTTGATACTATGTTTTCCAAAAAACCCGCATTCAATTTTCCCGTGCTTGTCTGTTTTACAACTAACTATTTAGACCAATAATACTTTCAGTGACGTCTTAAAAAACCCGCCTATATTAACTCTATTCCTCTCTTATGCATATTAAATGTTTTCTTCTACTCTCGCTTGAGTGGTAGAAAATCGATATTGCTGTCCGCGTGCTATCTAACCCACGTGTACTGAATACGTGCGTTTCGAAGTGAAATGCTATTATGCCTGTCTCATTCCGAAGCATATCATTGATTGTCTATCCCTTCTGCGCTTTCAGGAAACTTTTTGTTAGCATTTATGCGAAACATCCGACCGTTTAAACGATATACCTCGAATCTTGTCTTTTATCTACACAAATAACGGGAAGTTGACCTTTCCAAAACATGCAGGTGTTCAATTAACGATCGTTTTAAAATAACATTTCTAGGAGTTTGCGTTTCAAGGTATTTGCTATATTCGACGTCTGTTTATTTGTTAGAAAAGCTTTTCGCCTTGGTATTATCGATTTTTCATGCTTTTATGCGTATTAGACGTTATAACCCTTTCAATTAAACTCAATTAAATTAATTAATTAATATCCATTGACTTATACTATTTATTTTCTTTACGAACCAACTAAATTCTAATCCCTACTTGTAAAATTATGGTAATACTTGTTACTTTCAATCAACTAAATGAAATAAATTTCGCACGTAAATTATGGTTGTTTCCTTCATACAGGGTGTTTGAAATTGCCTTGTTCATACCTAAATTTAACCTTTTAAAACCACTACAATATATATATATATATATATATATATATATATTATGCAGTGGATTTAAAGGGTTAAAATTTGGGGTCAACAAAGCAATTTTCTAACACCTCGTATAGAGAAAGAAACCATTTATATACGTGCAAAATTAATTTTATTTATTTAATTTAAATTAACACGTATTGACATAATTTTATAATTAGGGATTAGAAGGTAATAGATTCATAAAGGAAATCAATTGTATAAGCCAGAAATTATTAATTAAATTAATTTATTTTAATTTAAAGAGTTGTAACGTCAGAAAACGCAGCAGAGCATGAAAAATCAATAATCTCAAGGCGAAAAGCTTTCTTAACAAACAGACAGATGTCGGTTATATAGAATACTATGAAAATAAACTCCCAGAAGTGTTATTTTAAACGATAATTAATTTAGCACACCTGCATGTTGGAAAGGTCACATTCCGGTTATTTGTGTAGATAACAAGACGAGCTTCGAGGAAATATTGTTCAACCGTCGGTGGTTTTGCATAAACGCTAACAAAAGCTTCTTAACGAGCAGAAAGGATGCACAATTAATAATATGTTACAAAATGAGACGGGCATAAAAGCATTTGATTAAGAATGCACTTATTCTATCCACGTGGAGTCCTTAAACCACGAGCAGCGATATCGATTTTGTACCACACGAGCAAGGTTAGAATGCGACATCAAATATGCATAAGACAGGAATAGAAATATTACAGGCAGAGTTTTAAGACGTTACTGAAATGTATGATTGGTCGAAATAGATAGTTTTAGAACAGACGAGCACGCGACAGGTGGATGTGATAGTTTGTTGGGTATAGCGTGTTGTGGAGGAATATTTCTAGAAGTTTAAAACAGTTACACAAAATTTGCGGAAATATTATTTTGCAATTAGGTATTTTGAGTAAAGTGTGGCCAAAAGGGGCCTGGTTTTATGATATAAATACTATGGAAAAATTAATAGAGCTCTCTTTAATTTTGCATCGCTTAACGACGTACAAAAATCAAATGACGAGTCTTGTAAGTATTAAAAATTTGTAAAATTCGCTAGTACAGTATTAAATTGTTGTGGCCTTATAGTTAGAGACGCGAATAGTGGCGAGTTTATTTAAATTTAACTGAGGTCCAACGAATACTTTAACAAGCTCGTAAATTAATAATGTGATAATAAACAAGTGTAATGTACATGGATTTGGATATTGAAATTGATATTGGATGGGTAGCATAAAGTGCAGCTTAGATTGTGTTCATCTTTAAACATCTGGTGGAGCCGCGGGCATAACCACTAGGCCGAGGGGTTCGGGAACATAATACATCGTCAACGGAAATGGAATCTTCAAGTTTTTTCAGGTACCGCATTAGAATTTGCTGTTTTTTTATAAACTGTTGAAATTATTTGTGATGTGTGAGAGTGAACTTTGATGGTATTTTTAGTTATTTTACATATTGAAAAAGATACGTATAGCTGACTATTAATATGGTATTTTGAATATAAAACAAAAGGTGTACGTAAAGCTTATTGAATTGCTTGATAAATTTAAATTTAATTGTTAAGAGTACATGGGTTTTTTTAAAGTTTGTAGTAATAGTATGCAAAGTAGAAAGCATACATTAATAAACTGGGTTATCATGAGCTCACCATACTCCAGTGTGTAGTAATAAACAAAGATAAGGTATTATTTGGGGCCCATTTACTCCTGTTGTATCAAGTGTGTTAGAAATTTCCATTTTAAAAACTTGGACTTTACAAAGATAGCATTTATTGAGGTGTAACTTGAGCACCGAACTGTAAATAACTTTGAATTATTATTTGTAAATAGTAGTTAATAAATATTGTATGATTGTTGTATTATTTTGTGATTTTATTGAATGGTGTGTGAACGGTAAAGAGAATGAGAGTAAATTTAGGTATACGAGAAGAAGCACAGCTGAGCTAGCCAGGAAGCTGCTGGAGAAATTAATTTGATAGAGCAGAAAGCGGGTAAGAAAAATTTTGTGAATTTTTATGTGTGAAAATTAATTTTTTTTTGACACTTGCGAGGTCTAGAGGAAAGTCCACGGCAATTTATAACGCCCAATCTGTGGGGCTCGAATGTTTTTTAGAAAGTGCCAGTTCCTGTGACCAAAGGGTGTTCCACGGCAATATATATATATATATATATTGTTGTGGATTCAAAGGAGTAAATCAGTGTGAAACAAGAAAATTTCAACAACCCTGTATATGGAAAAGGTCAAATTATTTACGAGCAAAATTAATTTAATCCATTTAGTGAAAACGGACGAGTATTAACGTATTTGTATAATTAATAATTGGAATGTTAAAGTTACATGAAGGAAGAAAGCTTCAAAGCAAATAGAAGTTCAAGGATACGCATAATTAACCATAATTTAGTTTAAGCAAACACATATAAGCATAAGGGAGCGTGCTTGGGTAAGAAAATCAATAATTCCAAGGCAAATGTATTCGTTGTAAAAGCCAACGTCAGTTTTATCAGATACGAAGAACCCGAAAGTCCAGGAATTGTTATGTTCAAACGGTCGATAATTTACAGAAACACCTGCTTGTTAAAAGGTTACGTTCAAAGAACTCGAGCGTATGTTACGATAGGAGTTCATAGATATTATGTTCAACCGTCAGTTTGGATAAACAGCTAGGGTAACAAACATCGTAAAAAGCGAGGGAAATGGACAATCGGTAATATGCAACGGATAGAGACAGATATAAAGCAAGCAAGGAATTGAAATGCACGTACACTATACACGTGTAGTTGAGATAGGATGTCAACAATATCAATTTTCTGTAACTCAAGTGGGGTTTTGAAACGAGACAACAAACATGCATAGGACTGAGATGCATAGCGCTTTGGAGGAATTTGGTAACGACAGAAAACTCTGTCATTGGTCGAAAGCCAACAGTGTTAGAAACGAACTCACACGCGAAGGTTCAAAGCAAATTCGAGGTATACTGCTGTATACTTCAAAATTTTTAGAATTCGTTTTGAAAATAAGCTTTTTGAAAGAAACGCGTCCAGGAGGAGGTTTGAAAGATACTCTAAATACCCTAACTAGGTTATTAAAGCTCTCCTTCTCTTCTCTTTTCCACTACGTCGGTTAAGTGCTGAATACCAATTCAGACCATAATAATAAAGCTTTTGGCGAGTAGTTTGTGTGTGCAATAAAGTTACATTTGATATCATATTCACAAGTATAAAACTGTAGTAGCGGACTTCCAATTTTATTAAAGTGATGCACGAGTTAGTGCATGAGTAAACAAATGTCCGACTACTACCACTAAATTTATTCAATGGAAACATGATATATGGGCGTAAGCAGAGCTGGTAAGCTATTGTGTGTGCATGATATTGGTATGGAATGGTACTGTGAGACGAAGCGAAATAGCCTGTGGATTCGACAAGCCGTATAGTTAATGGAAACAACGCCGAAGGATTTTTTTTTTATGGTTACCATCGCCGACGGGAATGAAGACTAAAGAACTCTCCAGGTATTTATTTGAAATTTCTGTTATTGTATAAACATTTGTGGAATTTTTGTGATTGTGTGGTTGACTTTGTGTGGTATATTTATTGTCTTAGAATCTTGTTTTAAAAAGATACATGTGCAGGACAATTGACTAATTTTTGAGTATTGAAAAAGGGTGCATTTCGAATATATTAAAAATTTATTGAGGATGAAATTGTGTTGTAAAGGGTAAACGGGTCTGTAAATTTTGTTTTAATTTATGCAAGGTTTAAAAGACATATACAAACAAAACTGGGTTATAATGAGCTCACCATATTCCAGTGTGCAGTCAATTTAGAGTAGCACGTGGGGGCCCATCTACTCAGATCTAATTGAATGTGTTTAAAAATCATCAGTAAAAGCAAGGACTTAAAAAAATACCATAAATGGAGTTTTATAATTATTGTAACAAACTGTTTTAACATATGTGTAAATATAATTTATCTGTTAATAGGTGTAAATAAACAGTTGTATGGTTGTTGTATTATTTGGTGATTTTATTGAAGGGTATGCGAGTGTGAAAGAGGTATGTCCGTAAATTTAGGTATTTGAGAAGAAGCCCAGGAAAGCTAGCCAAGGATGCCAAGGACTTAGAAGGCGTCATAATAAAATAAGGGTAAGAAATTTTTAAAATTAAAAAAAATTTTTTTTTAGAAAATTTGTATATTGGGAAAATTCATGAGGCTTAAGATTTTAGTAGAAGGTTCCAATGCAACTTTTATGTCGGCCCAACGATGGGGCTCGATTCGAAAACCTTAATTCCCAAATTTTTGTAGGTTACACGGCAATATATATATATATATATATATATATATATATATTACTCATATTTAGACCAGGGTAGAAAATTAAATAATCACATCAAATAATTTTAATCACCGTGTATAATGAATATTATTAGATAATACGCGTTATTAAAACCGTGAAGCATAAAAATTTATTAGTTTCATTAAACATAAGAGATTTAAATCATGTACAAGACGCTTTATATCAAAAGAAGCAGTATTAAAAAGCTCTGCGTGTAATGTAATTATTCCTAAACAAATGGAAATTACGTGCAAAATTTATATTAATTAACCCTATTTTAAGTAACCGGTAGTAAAACAAAGTGTACACATAATAATTAATATTTAACTTGTATTCGCTAAAAATGAAAGGATAGAAGTCAATTTTAATTGAAGTTAATTGAATCGTTAGTAACAGATAATATCTATAGAAACTTGTAAAAACCCAATAAAAAGCAAATCCTAGAAGTGTTAGTTAGAAGTAGGATGTTTAAACACACCTGCGTATTTTAAAAGGCAATTTCAGTTTAATTTGTTTAGATAAACATGTCGATTCTAAGGATATTGGAAACGGTCAGATGCTTTAGCACGAAATACAAAACAGGGTTTATTTAAAAGCTCTGAGAATTAATATTATTTTGAACACCTGCGTAGTTTAAATATCACGTACGTCGAAAATTGTGTAGATAACAAATGGTTCCAAAGAATCTTGGAGAAACCGGGGCTTAATATTCACGAGAATGTGCGATACGGGGTTATTTAACCCAGATAGTCCACATGGACTAAAATATAATCGATAATAAAGAATATCAATTTGCACCAATACGAACAGGTTAGAAAAGGAAGAGAAAATGCGTCAAGCAAAGACACATATAGTAAAAGGCGTGATTTAAGCAACGTCACGAGGGTCACAATTGGTTGAAAATAGGATGCAAATATCAGAGGTAGAAACAACAATTTCTGTACAAAATTAATTAGTTTTTCTCGGACATGTTTGCGTGCCGTGTGTGAATTTCTGAGTTTTAAATGGGGCGAGTGAAAATTCGTAAAACCGACGCGCGAGCGACGGACTGGGAACATAGAATGAGAAATTCTTTAGAATTACCCGTTTTGGGGAACAGACCGACAGACAGGCTTTTGCTATATATACCGGTGGTAATATGAATTTCGGCCTCTTAGACTTTTGACTATTCGATGCGTTAAAAGCTCTTACATCCGCGACTTGATTCAAGATGTTAAACAGTGCATTTTAGTTTGATAAAATAATTTAAAATTTTGCTCGTATATTTTAGTGATTCAAAATAGTTTGTTATTTACGTGCTAACATGAATGTACTTCAGTGCACTTAGATACAAGGTAATAAAATTTAGTATCACTGTACCAATTAGCAAAATTTACAACGACAAATGTATACACAAAAGTAGGCAGTTTTGGCGTATATTGGTGAAAGACGCATGAATTTCTTTGCTATTTTTCGGGGTGTTAATAATTAAATGGTTCAAATACGTGTCTGGATCCACGAAACAAGGGTCAGATATACACAGATGAGTTCCGAAAAGCCCAGAAACAACTTTAAATAAATGGTGATGGAGAAAATTTTAAAAGCGTTGAGAATTAGAAGCCGTAAATATAATCCTGTTGGAATGGTGTGATTGACTAAAGGGACGATGTACATTGAAGCTACGAGGACAGTGACCTTCAGGTAAATTATACTATTTTGTTTGACATTTTGTGTGTGTTGAATTACTTTATAATTGATTTACTTTAAATGGACATTAGTGAAATTGTACTAACCATAAAATTTTAATGTTAAGATGAAATTTGCTTGTTTAAGTAGAAAGGGTATTTAGTATTGATGTTCTGGATTATGATGAAATTTTAGGTATGTCTTTGAGCTCAATTAGACGAACCTGGTTAATTAACGTAAAGGGGTGGTAGATGCTCCCTTTGTACTCTGCATATATTGTTATATTAATTAGTAGGCATCCAACAAGGACTTTAATTCTGGATGCACATTAAAATGATAATAAAATTAATCTTGAAATTCTTTTTAGAACTGAATTTTATGCTGAAATTTAATTTGAAAATTTAATGTATTCTGAATATTGATGTAAATAGAGTTAACGTTGATGTTTGTGGTAGGAATGTGTTGTTTAATTTTATGAATGAGGAGGTTTATAAAATTAGGTGAGCAGCCGAGGCGAAAAGAGGATCACAGCAGTTTATGACGCCCAATCGGTGGGACTAGAATTTTTTTGTTGAAAGGAGCCAGTTCCCGCATTCAAAGGAGCATTTCACAGCAATATATATCCAAATGTGGATTATTCTTCTATATATATATATATATATATATATATATATATATATTTCTGTGGTATTTGAATGGTAAAAGGGGCTAGATAGTTCATTTGATAATTTATTTTAAGTTTCAGCATGTAAATACCAAAAAGCAACAATTTGTAACGCTTTTGCAAATTACTAGTGTAAGATTTAATTTAACATAGAACTTTCAGGATGGTTAAATGCAATGTAGCATAAGCGTATAACCATGAATACTAATTAAAGTAGCGTGTGTTATAATGTAAATATTCTTAGCGTGTATTTAAAGTATCATAAACATATTCAATTATTGTATGTAATACGTGTAGCATAGGGTGTAAATGTAAAGCTTTAGCAATTTTGTTTCATATTTAAACTGTTTTCTAATTAATGTTTCTAAAAACAAACATTGGCCGTTATAGTTTTTAAGTGAATATGAAACCTTCAAAAGTTAAGTTATAACGAAGAGGAGCATTTTAAACCGTTGGAATTCTACGGATTGTGAATAAAAACAATACCGGCAGTTATAGTTTTAACAAGGTTTCCGAGTATAATTTGTAAATAAGGTGAGACAAACAACATCGAGTACAAGGAAGGGTGGCAGGCAATGTCCACTTAAGAGGGATTTATTGTTGGTGAATGGGTAATATTTTGTTGTCGGCTAGAATATAAGGACCAAAACAGAGCAAGGAAGGTTATTTGTGGAACAAGTAAGAATAGGATAGAGATGTCACGTATCAAGTGTTAGTTTAACATAGGGGAAAAATTTAAAAAATAGTAGATATTTATGCATATGTATAAGAGGGAGATGAGCTTATTTGAATGTTAATCAAACATAGTTTAGAATATTGTTTAGAGAGGTTAATGTTTGGTTACTTCTGCAGGTGGCCAACAAGCGCAAGGAATGGTTATTTGGTTAGTATGGATAAAAGTGGGAGAAAAATACAATGTGTTAATATAGACATATTTTGAGTGGGGCTATTTTATCGGTTTGAAATGCAAGTGGTTAACTAAACAAAGCGAGATTATTTTGGCAGAATTAATAAAAGAAAGAAAAACATAATACAAAGTTTGTTAAGCTTAGGGTTCAGACTAGACAGTGGGATGAAAACAGATTGGGAGTTAGAAAAGATCAGGAATAGGAGATTGAAGGAGTATGTTGAAGGAAGACGGCTATAATATGTGTATTATGGGAAGCGTGTTTTAAAATTTGCTTTTTGTGTTTAACTGGTGTGTAATGACTTTGGAACTTTATGGGTATGTGTCGTTGAACTAAACGTAACAGAATCGACAAGAGTTAATGATTGAACTTTTATGATATTATTTTAATATATTTTTATGGGGGAATTTCGGTTATTATTAAAAATAATTGATGCACTATTCGGTTATGTACAAGGTAAAAGGAACTTTTGATAATTTATTGTGCAGAAATTAGCACGAGTAGTTAAACGTTTTACTATGAGCTCGTATTAAGATAAGGGTAACGTAAGGTTGGTGATAAAGTCCTGTTACTTTTAATGATTAATAATCTGGGTAATATGCAATATAAATGTATTATTTGAAAAAGGGGAAGTATGTAATATAATTGATATGTGAACTAGACGTTGATGGTGATTTTTGGTGTATAACTTTTTTCTGAATAAATCCAGGAGAGTTACCGTTGCAGCGTTTTTCTTTTTGTAGAGTAGTGAGTTGTATTTTTCAAACAGCAGCAGAGCAGCCGTGGCAAACTACACTGTTGGAGATGAAAATTTAGTTTTCCTAATTTTGTGATTTAGTAGGAAAAGAGCTTGAAAATTTAATCAAAGGCTCGAATTGGTTTTAGTAACCAGAGTTCGCAGTAATTTTATGTTGAACCAAATTATGGACTTTAGCACCCAAGAAATTCGCATTATTTATGGCATCCAAGCGTGAGGCATGAGATTAGTAAACAGAAATTTATAGTAGATATATATATATATATATATATATATATATATATACTCATATTTAGACCAGGGTAGAAAATTAAATAATCACATCAAATAATTTTAATCACCGTGTAGAAGCTTTGGGAAAAGGTACGCGTTATTAAAAAACCGTGAAGCATAAAATTCATTCGTTTTATTAAAAATAAGAGATTTAAATTATTTATAAGACGCTTTATATAAAAGGAAGCAGTATTAGAAAACTTTACGTGTAAGTTAATTATTCCTAGTAAAGAAACAAAGAGAAATTACGTGCAAAATTTATATTAATTAACCCTATTTTAAGTAACCGGTATTAAACAAAATGTACTGATAATAATTGAATATTTAATTAGGATTCACTAAAATTAAAGGGTATTATTTTAATTGGAGTTAATTGAACCGTTAGTAAGAGATAATATCTATAAAAACTTGTAAAACCCAATAAAATACTATGAAATAAAGCTCTGAGAATTAATAGTATGTTTAAACACCTGCGTATTTTTAAAAAAGCTCATTCTGCGTAAATGTTGCAGATAATTAATAGTTACAGAGAATCTTGGAGAAACCGTAGCTTAATAGTAACGAGAAATGCGAAAAGCGCGATACGGGGTTATTTAACCCAAATAACAGTCCACATGGACTGAAATAATCGATAATAAAGAATATCAATTTGCACTAATAAGAACAGGGTAGATAGAGACAGATAATATGCGCAAGACCGGGACACATATAGTAAAAAGGCGTGAGTAGAGCAACGTCACGGGGTTGCGATTGGTTGAAAGTAAAAGGCAAAATTGCGAGGTAAAAATGACATT
This sequence comes from Platerodrilus igneus, assembly GCA_036346225.1. Classification (NCBI taxonomy): domain Eukaryota; kingdom Metazoa; phylum Arthropoda; class Insecta; order Coleoptera; family Lycidae; genus Platerodrilus; species Platerodrilus igneus. The sequence goes on along the minus strand of JARFIW010000260.1, from coordinate 4,662,355 downwards.
TCTGTATAAAACTCAGATAGTTATTTCCAGACGTTGCGAGCCGTGTTGAAATTTCTGAGATTTAACTGGGGAATGGGAACATAGCAGGCGAAATTCTTGAGAATTGTCCGTTTTGGAGACTCGACCGACAGACAGGCTAACCTCTATATATACCCAGGTGAATATGAAGAAGCTCTCTTAGATCTTCGACTTGATTCAACGCGTTAAACAGTGCTTTTTAGTTTTCCGGTTTTGATTAAATAATTTAAACAATTTGCTCGAATATTTTTGTGATAAAAAACAGTTTGTTCTTTACGTGCTACAATGAATGTACTTTAGTGCACTAAGAAAAGAAGATACAAGGTAATAAAGTTTAGTATCACTGTACCAATTTACAACAACAAATGAATACACAAAAGTAGGCAGTTTTGGCGTATATTGGTGAAAGAAGTATGAATTTCTTTGTTATTTTTCGGGGGTATTAATAATTAAATGGTGCATAAACGTGTCTCGATCCACAAGACAAGGTTCAGATATACACAGATGAGTTCCGGAAAAGCCCAGAAACAACTTTAAATAAATGGTGATGGAGAAAATTTTAAAAGCGTTGAGAATCAGAAGCCGTAAATATAACCCAGTTGGAATGGTGTCATTAACAAAGGGACGATGTACCTTGAAGCTACGAGTGCAGTAACCTTCAGGTAAATTATACTATTTTGTTCGAACTTTGATATTTTGGTGTGTGTTGAATAACTTTATAATTTGTTTATTTAAAATGGACAGTAGTGAAATTGTACTAACAATAATATTTTAATTTTAAGGTGAAATTTGCTTGTTTAAGTAGAAAGGGGTATTTAGTATTGATGTTCTGGATTATGATGAAAATATGGGTATGTCTTTGAGCTCAATTAGACGAACCTGGTTAATTAACGTAAAGGGGTGGTAGATGCTCCCTTTGTACTCAGACTCCGGTCTGCATATATTGTTATAGTAATTAGTAGGCATCCTACAAGGACTTTAATTCTGGATGCACTTTAAAATGATAACAAATATAATCTTGAACTTTTTTTTAACTGAAATTTATGCTGAATTTTAATTTTGAAATTTTAATGTATTGTGAATATTGATGTAAATAGAGTTAACGTTGATGTTTGTGGTAGGAATGTGTTTGTTTTTTTTTTATGAATGAGGATGAAAGTTATCTAGAGGAGCAGCCGAGGCGATTAACAGAAGAAAGTCAATAGACCAACACAGTTAAGGTAATGAATAGCTTTTTGTAGGATTCACAGCATTCTTGACGCCCAATTCGTGAGGCTCGATTCGAAAAGCGTAGTTCCCGGATTTTTGTAGGTTTCACAGCAATATATATATATATATATATATATATATATATATATATTGTAGTGGATTTAAAAAGTTAAATTTGGGGGTAAACAATGCAATTTCAAACACCCTGTATAGAGGAAGAAACATAATATATACGCGCAAAATTTAGTTCATTTATTTAATTGAAATTAACAAGTATTGACGTATTGTTATAATTAGGGATTACAAAGTAATAGGTTCATAAACAAAATCAGTTTTATAAGCCAATAGAAATTATTATTTAATTTAATTTATTTTAATTTAACGGGTAATAACGTCAGAAAACGCATCAGAGCATGTAAAATGAATAATCCCAAGGCGAAAATCTTTCTTAACGAACAAACAGACGTCGGTTATATAGAATACTGTGAAATGTAAACTCCGAGAACTGTTATTTTAAACGATCAATAATTGAGCACACCTGCATATTGGAAAGGTCATCTTCTGCTTATTTGTGAACATAACAAGGCGAGCTTCAAGGAAAATATTGTTCAATCGTCGGTGGTTTCACATAAACAGTAACAAGAGTTTCTTAAAGAGCAGAAGAGATGCACAATCAATAATATGCTACAGAATGAGACGGGTATAAAAGCATTCGATTTAGTACGCACGTATTTGCTCCACGTGGAGTCCATAAAACGCGGTCAGCAATTTCGATTTTCTACAACTCCAGTAAAGGTTAGAACGCGACATCAAATATGCATAAGACAGGAATAAAGATATTACAGGCGGAGTTTTATTATGTCACTGAACTGTATCATTGGTCAAAATAGATAGTTCTACAACAGACGAACACGCGACAGGTGAATGCGATCGTTGTTATGATATAGCGTGTTGACGAGGAAATATTTCTGGAAGTTTTAAGACGGTTATCCAAAATTTGCAGAAATTTTATTTTCAATTAGGTATTTCGCGTTAAGAGCGTACGGGAGGTTACAGTTTTAGTGTATAAATACGGGAAGAAAATTAATAGAGCTCTCTTTAATTTCGCATCGCTTAACGACGTATAATAATTAACTGACGAGGCTTGTGAGTATTAAAAATTTGTAAAATTCAGTAAAATAGTATTAGATTATTTGGGGGCGTTGTAGTTAGTAAGACGAGTAGTGGCGAGTGATCTAAATTTAACTGAGGTCCAACGAATACCTTAACAAGCTTGTCAATTAATAATGCAATAATAAACAAGTGTAATGTACATGGATTTGGATGTTAATTGGTAGCACGAAACTCAGCTTAAACTGAGTTTTCATCTATAAATATCTGGTTGAGCAGCGCGCATAATCACGAAGCCGAGGGGTTCAGGAAGATAAAGCATCTTTAACGGGGATGGAGTCTTGAAGCTTTTCCAGGTAACTCATTTGAATTTGCTGTTTTTTTGTTGATAAACTGTTGAAATTATTTCTGATGTGTGAGTGAACTTTGATGGTTATTTTTGGTAATTTAACGTATTGAAAGAGATACGTATAACTGACTATTATTATGGTATTTTGAATATAAAACAAAAGGTGTACGTAAAGCTTATTAAATTTCATGATGAATTAAATTTAATTGTTAAGAGTACATGGGTTTATTAAGTTTGTAGTAATAGTATGCAAAGTGTAAAGCATACATTAATAAACTGGGTTATCATGAGCTCACAATACTCCAGTGTGCAGTAGTAAATAAAGATAAGGTATTATCTGGGGCCCATTTACTACCGTTTGTATTAAATGTGTTTGAAATTACAATTTTAAAAAGAGGGACTTTACAAAGATAGCATTTATTGAGGTGTAACTAGAGAACCGAACTGTACATAACTATGAATTATTGTTTGTAAATAGCGGTAAATAAATATTGTATGATTGTTGTATTATTTTGTAATTTTATTGAATGGTGTGTGAATGGTAAAGAGAATGATAGTAAATTAAGGTATCCTAGAAGAGGCACAGCTGAGCTAGCCAGGGAAGCTGCTGAAGAAATTAATTTGATGAAGTAGAATCCGGGTAAGAAATTTTTGTGAAAGGTTATATTTTTGAAAAGTATTTTTTTTTGACACTGGCGATGTTAAAAGGTTTTAAAAGCTAAGATCCACGGCAATTTATGACGCCCAATCCGTGGGGCTCGAATGTTTTTTAAATTGCCGTCAAGATCCACGGCAATATATATAAATATTTTAGGTGGTTAATTACACAAGGTAAGTTGATAAATACTATCTTATTATTAATACTATCGTATTATAGATGGAAAATATAAGGTCTTGGACAGGACTTGAACCTGTATCTTGGCTTTGCCGGAACCATGCGTTTACCAATTACGCCACCGAAATCGATGATGACAATTGGGAAATTTACAAATTTAAATTGTATATACAACTATACATAAACCTAACTTTCAATTACGTTTGGTATTTTTGTCAATCATATCTGACATTGTTAAGTTTTTGACTTATCAGTTATAGACAAGAAGCAACGCTTAAAATTACGGCTATAAGTCAAGTATTAAATATATAAATATTTTAGGTAGTTAATTACACAAGGTAAATTGATAAATACTATCGTATTTCAGTGAATAAGATGAAATAATAACTTAGACTTTTATGCTTCCTGTCTATAACTGACATAAGTCAAAAACTTGACAATGTCAGATATGATTTATAAAAATGCCAAACGTAATTGAAAGTTAGGTTTATGTATAGTTATGTACACGACTTAAATTTGTAAATTTCTCATTTATAGTCATCGGTCTCGGTAGCGTAATTGTTAAAGGCATAGTTCCAACAAAACCAGGATACAGGTTCAAGTCCTGTCCAAGATCTTATATTTTCCATCTTTCAATTACTAGCTCGATTTGAAATGATCATTTGGGCTTTGCATAAAGCTCTAAGTTATTATTTCATTTTATTCACTATAATACGATAGTATTTATCAACTTACCTTGTGTAATTAACTACCTAAAATATTTATATATATATATATATTGTTGTGGATTTAAAGGGTAAATAGCAACCGTGTATATAGAAATAGGAGCAAATTATTTATGCGGCAAAGTAATTAATTTATATAATGAAACGGACGGGTACTAAGGTATTTTTCTATATGTAAATTGGAATGTTAAAATTACATAAGGGAAGAAAAGCTGTAAAGTACATAAACAACTCAAGAATACGCATAAATAATTATAACAACTCTTAATCAAACGCATGGAAGCAAAAAGGGAGCGTGCTTGCATAGAAAATCAATAATTTCAAACGCAAATGTATTCAATTCTAAAAGCCAACGTTCATTATACAAATACTACAAAGCGAAAAAACCAAGAATTGTTATTTCAAATGGTTGATTGTTTCAAGAAACACTTGTTGTTAAATGTTACGTTCATAGAATCTTAAAACGAACGTTAGCACAAAATTCCATAGAAATTGTTTTCAACGGTCTATTTGTATAAGCTGGTAAATAACCAGTACCTTAAGGAGTGAGTGGAATAAACGATCAATAATATAAAACAGACAGAGAAATGAATAAATAAAGCGTTGGGGTAGAAGTCACGTAAGATATACACGTGCAAAGGCGAAGGACAACCACAACATCGATTTTCTGTAACTTAAAAGGGGTTCGAAAGGAGACAACAAATATGCGTGGAACGCAGAACGCAGAACGGGGGAAAATTCTATCATTGGTCGATAGCCAACAGTTTTCGAGAAATGCGTATACGGTAAAGTAGGGAACAAAATTCTATGTAAACAGCACGACGGACGGGAGAAATTTTTCAGAAATTATAGTCAAATACGTTCAAAATTTTAAGAAGCCGTTTCAAAAACAAGCTTTTCACACGAAATAGGTTCCACCAGGAAACTTTGGAATAATATAAATACACGAACGCATAGATTAAAGCTCTCTTTTCTTTCTATTTAGATTTGAATACGGGTTCAAATCTACAGCCTATAATAGTAAAAGCTTTCGGTTAGCATTTTATTGTGTTTAGTAAAAATTGTATTAAACATCCTATTAAAAAGTATAAAAGCTGTAGTAGCGGACCGCAAGTTATAAAAGTGTTTGCACGAGTTGGTGCTTGTTTAAATAAAAGGTTCCGTTACTACGACAAAGTTATTAAATGGATGGATGATATTTGGGGTAAGCAAATCTATAAGCAATTTGTATGCATGATATATCTGGTATGGAATGGTACCGTTTAAACGAAGCTAATATCTTGAGAGAAGAACCTGAGTGATAGCGGAGATATTAGATGGTGGGGAGCTGTGGATCCAGACTTCATTGTAGTAGACGGACACATCGACGGAGGATTTCTGGTAGCCATCTGCAGCAGTGTCGAGGAACGTGGTGACTGCAGGTACCGAACTGTAAATTTCAGTTTTATATAAACATTTGTGGTAATATTTTGGTGTTTGTGTGTGTCTTATTGGTGGCGTCTTTATTATTTTTAAAACTTGTTTAAAAAGGTACATGTGCTGGACAATTAATTTTGATTATTAAAAAAGGGTTTATTAATGATAAATAAAGGTTTATTCAGGTTATAAATTGTGGTTGTGAGGAGTAAACGGGTATGTAAATTTGTTTTCAATAAAGTGCAAGGTTAAAAGCATTTACAAAAACAGAGTTATAATGAGCTCACCATAGACCGTTTATTTACATTTCCAATGCTCCACCCGAAGGTACTACATTGGCCAGGAGACGAGTTTTTTGTTGCCTGGAAATTTAGAATTTTGCCGAACCCTTGCCGTTCCAGGTAAAATAGGGATCTTTAACGTGCGTGACAACACTCACATACAAGACCTCCATTTAACCTCATCCGAACGAAAGCCTAATTTTTGTGAAAAATGCTCACCTGCCATTTTTTAAGTAGTCCACCGTGTCGGAATTTGAATCCAACACTTGGGAATCCGCAATCTTACGCTTACTACATTGATCCACGACGACGCCCGCTCACCAAAGACCAGTATGAAGTCACACTAGGGTTGCATGTGGGGCCCATCTACTCATATCATTTAGAAATTTTGTTAAAATAATTTAAAAACCAAGGACATTAAAGCATTTAATAATTGATACCAAATTGTTTGTACTCATGTGTAAATATTTTATCCGTTAATATGTGTAAATAAAAGGTTGTATGGTTGTATTATTTTGGTAATTTCATTTGATGGTGTATGTGTGAGAGAGGTATATACTTAAAGATAGGTATTCAAGAAAAGGTCGATTGCTGAGCTAGCCAGGGTGAGCAGAAAAATCCGAAAGCGTCCAAAATAAAAAGTAAAAAAATTTTTTTATAAATTTTTTTTCTTAAAAATCATATGTTGGTCCAGGTGGGGAACGAATTTAAAAGAGTTCCACGGCAATTTTATGACGGCCCAACGCTGGGGCTCGATATTGGTTCCTAATCCCGATGCCACGGAAATATATATATATAAATATATATATATATATAATTTGTATTGTAATATATATATATATATATATATATATATATATATATATATATATATATATTGTTATGGATTCAAAGGGTTAGATTTGAGATAAGCAATGCAATTTCAAACACCCTGTATAGAGAAAGGAACAATTTATTTACGCGCAAAATTTATTTCATTTATTTAATTTAAATTTACAAGTATTGGCGTATTTTATAATTAAGGATTGAAAAGTAATAGGTTCATAAAGAAAACCAGTTTTAAAAACAAATAGAAACGCATAATTAATTTAATTTATTTTAATTCAACATGTAATAGCATTAGAAAACACGCCAGGGTATAGAAAATCGATAATCCCAAGGCAAAAAGTTTCTTTGTAGCACACAAGGATGTCAGTTGTATCGAATACCGTGAAATATAAGCTCCTAGAATTGTTGTTTAAACGGTCAATAATTAAGAACACCTGCATGTTTGAAAGGTTACCTTCTTCGAATTTATCAGCATAATAAAGCGGACTTCATAGAATATATTTCCAACCGTCAGTTGCTTCGAATAAACAAGCTAACAAAGTTTCTTAAAAAGCGGAATGGATGCACGATCAGTAATATGCTACAGATGGAGACGGATATAAAAGCATTGGTTTCAAAACGCACGTTCGTATCCACGTGGAGTCATGAGACGCTGTCAGCAATATCGATTTTCTATAACTCAAGTGGGGTTTGGAACGCGACATCAAATATGCATAAGATAGAGATAAAAATATTACAGGCGGAGTTTTATGACGACACAGAACAGTATCATTGGTTGAAACGAGTAGTTTTACAACGGACGAACACGCGACAGGCAAACAGATTTTTCGGATCATATAGTGCATCCACGAGGTGAATTTCTGGAAGCTTTAAGGCGGTTATATCAAAATTTGCAGAAGTATTATTTTAAAATAAGTATTTTGCGTGAAGTGTGGCCTAGAGGTGGCAGGTTTGAATTGTATAAATACTTTAAGAGAATTAGCATCGCTCTCTTTGTATTTTTATCGCTCTCTTTTTATTTTTATCGCCCTCTTTGTATTTTCATCGCTCTCTTTGTATTTTAATCGCCCTCTTTGTATTTTCATCGCTTTAGACTACTAGTAACAATAAACCAACGTGAGAATAGAGACTTGTGAGTATTGAAAAAATTTATAATTCAGTAAAAGTAGTATTAGCACTTATAAAGTGGTAAGTGGAGGTCTTATAGTTATGAACGTGAGTAGTGTCGAGTGAATTAAATTAACCGAGGTCCAACTAATACCATGACAAGCTAATAAAGCAATAAACAAAAGTATAATAAACGTGAATTTGGATGCTGAGATGGAATGGTAATTGGTAGCAAGGAGCTCGGAGTATACTGAGGTTATCATTTATAAATATCTAGTGGATCAGAGCGCATAGTTACGCAGCCAAGGTGTTCTGGAGGATAGAGCATCATCGAAGGAGATGGAGACTTGAAGCATTTTCCAGGTAACTCATTTGAATTTGGGGTTATTTGATAAACTGTTGGAATTATTTGTGATGTGTGAGTGAACTTTGGGGGTTATTTATGGTCATTTAACGTATTGGAAAAGATACGTGTACTTGACAATTATTAGGGTATTTTCAATATTGAAAAAAAAGGTGTATGTAAAGCTCACTAAATTTCATTACGAATTTAAATTGGATTGTTAAGGATACATGGGTTTGTTAGATTTGTAGTAATTTTATGCAAGATAAAAGGCATACATTAATAAACTGGGTTATTATGAGCTCACCATACTCCAGTGTGCAATAAATATAGGGTATTATTTGGGGCCCATCTACTCCTGTTGTATTAAATGTGTTTGCAATTAAAAATTTGAAACACGGACTTTACAAAAATATCACTTATTGAGTTGTGATTAGTGTTGTAACGTATTTTTTTTCCTAGTTACACCAAGCCTAATAAATTAATAATAAAACAGATAAATTTTAAAGCATTTAATTCGTAAATATTCAGCCAATAAAAATTAAAGTATAATGTTCATAATAACACATAGATTCTAGAAGATATATATTCTGAGGCTTGTTACCAAGCGCTGTCAAGTTAATAATCGGCACTTTTATTTCCAACGTCCAAGAGTGGAGTCGCTTTTTGTAGACTAGAGATAAAAGTCAAGATGGCCCGACTAAAACACGAGGCGTCTAATAGAGTCAAGAAGAAGAACTTGAATTGAGAACATGGAACGATAATATACATCATTTAAGACATGCAATATCTTATGGACATATCTACAACAACAATTTTCAATGTTAAATTATAATAAATTTTCGTCGCAGTAATTTAAAGCAAGCAGTTATGGTTTCGTTCTATCTATTTAACTACGCAGTATAGCAATGGTTTATCCTACAAAGAATCTTGATACTTCAAACTTACTGATGATTAATACGCTGGAAAAATACAACAGCTGACGTCATGATTTTGCACCTGCAATTTATTTGGATACACGTGAGTGTTTGAAACTTTCCATAACTTTGAAAGTATAGTAAATTATTATGAGATTTCCTACGTTGATTATTAGAGTAACAAAAATATAAAGTAGTTTTTTAAAGTTAGTAACACAACGAATAAATATCTAGTTTGTCAGTTATTTGTACACGCATTCAATGTGTTTTAAGATATTTAGAATGACAACTTATGTCAGATAAAAAAAATAGTATAGATTCTGTTTCCTAATCTAGACGCCAGATGCAGTCTTGATTTAATTTTCACATTTTGCTTAAAAACATTCAGGTCAGGTAAAAGCTTTTTATTGGTGCTGAAATTCGCGTATTTTCTTGGTAGATTATAGTTAAATTTGAGTATTTACATTTTATAATCGTTTTTTTTTATGACAAATCTTTGTTGTAAATGGTCAATGAAGTACTTCAATGATTATGGTAAAAATAAACTCATATGTTATGAACTAATAATTTATTACATGTTTGCTTAAACTAAATTTTATAGAAATGATCCATTTATACATATTTATTTTGAATGTTAAACTTCACTAAAATTCTTTTTATAAAAAAATTTATGACAAGATAGTAATCATATATATTGCAGTCACACGTATATAATCAGATTTCTATATATAAATAGAATTCCTTTTGTTTCTTTTGAAAGACGTTTTATTATTCAACATTTAAATTAGGAAAAAGAAAACTAGAGCAAATCCTCCTTAAGTAAAAAGACAGAGTAATGAAAATGAATCCCTTTAGTATTTCACAGATGTTTAAATTCATTTATTCTATTTTTGGCATATGCTTTTGAAGACACAAATAGTGTCCATGTGGTGTTTTTGTTTGTTCACAGGTAAAGCTGAGACAACTGTTTGACATCTGGTGGTTGAGGTTTTGGTAAGTGTGTGCTAAAGAGTGAAATTCAAGTTTTATGGCTATGATAGTGGTGTTAAGATAAGGTTTCCGCATTCCCCTTATACAAACACAGTTAAATTTTGTTGGCACTTGTATTAAAAAATACGGTGGCGCCTATTAAAAATATTTTTGGTCGATTATCCACCCATGACCCATGCTCATAATCTACCCAGAGCTAACACTCTACTAGCCGTTTAACCCTTAAGAGTTTTCTTTGTCTAAAGCCGTTTTCCATCTGACATTACCCTGGGCTTGGAGTATAAAGAAGAAAATCTCGACCTAGTGATATCAGATTAAAATAGAGAGTTTTAGTATATAACTGATAGTCACGAGGATAAAGGGTAATAAACTTACAAAAAGTTTTAATTACCCCGATTTATATTACAGTGTACCAAACTGTATATATCTGTGAATAATTGTTTGTAAATAGCGGTAAATAAAGATTGTATGATTGTTGTATTATTTGGTGATTCTATTGAATGATGTGTGAGTGGGAAGGAAGAATGATTGTAAATTTACCACTATTTTATTTACCACTATTACATAATATTTTCCTCTAAGTTCGTATATATCGCAACCAATTTTATACCACGGGATTGAGTGTATTTCGTGCGGTTGTAACGGTTCTGCTGGTTGTGAATTTGCATATTTTTGGCAAAGTGCACAATTTTCAATTATTGATTTAATTTCGTTGCGAATCGTTGGCCAAAATACTGATTCTAGTGCTAGCTTTACACATTTAGTATACCCTAAGTGACTGTAATGAATTTTCTCTAGTATTGTTTTCCTCAAACTTAGTGGAATTACACAACTGTTATTTTTATAAATGATCTCATTTTCAATTATTAATTCGCTTTTATATTTAAGATATGGCCTAACACAATTTTTTAATAATTTATTATTTTTGGCCAGCCCTTAGAGATTACCATTCGTAATTGCTGTAATTCTGAATCAGCATTAGTTGCCGATTTAATTTTATTTAAATATTCTTCACTAATATTAGCCTCAACAACTACACAAATTTGATCTTTTAAATCTAAATCATTACTCGCGGTGTCTTTAGGACAAGCTCGCGATAATGCATCCGCTATAACGAGATCTTTGCCTCTTTTGTATTTAAGATTAAAGTTGTACCTCTGTAAAAATAATATTATGCGCTGTAAACGAGCTGGTACTTTATTTAACGGTTTATTAATTAATGTTATCAAAGGTTTGTGATCAGTTTCAACGATCACTGACCTTGCAAATACGTAATCATGATATTTAGTTAACCCATAATAAATCGCTAATAGCTCTTTTGTGATTTGGAGTTGTTGTACCTGGGATTCCGTTAGAGCTTTTGATGCGTATGAAACAGGTATATTTTCCTGTAACATGCATGCCCCTAAACCATTCTGACTTGCATCTACAGATATAGTTATTTCTTTGGAAGGGTCGAAATACCTGAGTACCGGACTATTTGTTAAAATTTGTTTAAGTTTTTCAAATGCAGCTTTATGTTGATCTGACCATACAAAATAAACATCCTTCCTCAAGAGTTCACGTAAAGCTTTCGTTTCTTCTGAGAAATTTTCAACATACTTACTCATATAGTTTATAATACCTAACAGCCTCTGAACGTCTTTCTTGTCCTTGGGTTCCTGGAATTCTTGTATGGCTTTTAACCTGTCAGGATCTAATCCTATACCTTCACTGCTTAAATAATGCCCCATAAATTTAACCTTCGAAACACCTAAGATACATTTTTTTGAATTGAATTTAAGATTACGTTCTTTTGCCCTTTTTAATACTTCTATTAGTGCTTTATCGTGTTCTTCTTTTGTCTTTCCCCATATAATTACATCATCTATATACACTACTACATTACTCATCTCAAATATTTCCCTGAACCTTTCATTGAACACTTCCGGGCCGCTTTTAATTCTATACGGTAATCGAAGAAAACGATAGCAACCATAGGGTGTACCTACTGTACAAAGTTTACTACTTTCGTCGTCTAACGGTATCTGATAGAATGCTTGACTTGCATCTAACTTAGAAAATATGCATGCCCCATGTAATTTCGCCGTTATTTCCTCTAACGTTAATAGTTTGCAATGTTCTCGTTTGAGTACTTTATTTAATTGCAAGGAGTCTAAACAAATTCTTAATGTACCATTTTCTTTTCTTATTAATACTAGTGGATGTACCCACTCGCTAGCGCCGTTTACTTTTTCGATAATATTTAATTTTTCTAATTCTACCAAATAGTCTTTTAATTTGTCCATCAGTGCAAATGGGACTTTTCTTATTGGCGTGATACAAGGAACTGCGCTAGGATCAATTTTCATTTTATAAGGTGGGTTGATACAACCTATACCTGAAAATACCTCACCAAACATTTGTATAATTTGTTCATAATTTAAATTGAAAATATTATTAATGTGATCAATACTCTTAATAGAATGAGCTTCTGGTTCTATACGATTAATTAATTTCAGACTTATTGAGCTTGCTAACCCTAATATCGGTTCAGTGTCATCATTAACTACAAAAAATGCAATTTCAAGCTCTCTACTATTATACTTGCAATCAATTCTACATTCCCCTATAAGTGGCAAAATGTCACCTGTGTACGATTTCAAGAGGGTCTTTGACTCTACTAATTGTTCAAAAGGCATATTTAAACGAATAAAGTATTTTACAGGTAAAATGTTTACCATTGCACCTGTGTCAATTTTAAACGACATCTTAACTGCACCTATTGTTAAGTCTACCCACCAAGCCTTATCGTTTACAAGAACCTTTTTACAATTTGTATTACCTGTCCCTTCATTCAGGGTGCCTATAAAAACATTTTCTTGATTATAATTTTCCTGAGTTAAACTACTAATTTGTTTCTCGCTTCTACATACTGTTGCAAAGTGATTGTATTTTTTACACTTACTGCAAACCTTTTTATATGCCGGACATCTATTAATTGCGTGATTGAACCCACACCGCTTACAATTTTTAATTTGCTACCTCCTACCTTGCGATTGTGATCTGGCTCGTCCACGGAAAGGTGATGTCGCGCTTCCTTTGTTGTCCTCGCCAAATCGCCGTTGTTGGCTTGACTGCTGTCTACCTGGACCAGACTGCCAGCCCCCCATGGAACTTTGTTTGGGTGAAATCCTGTCAATTTGAGAATCTACCTGATTATTTGCGACGAATTTATCCATTCTTGCCGCCTGCGATTTAGACTGCTCAATTATAGAACACAATTGGATTGCTTTTTCCAAATCCGCTTCATCTTCTTGCAGTAATCGGTACCTTATTTCTTGACTATTGGTTCCACAAATTAGCATAAGTTTTATAAGATCATCATTTAATTTGTCAAATTTACAACTTGCCGCTTGTCGTCTAAGATCAATGATGAATTGTTCCATTGTCATTTCACTTGATTGCTTGGATGTAAAAAACTTGTATCGCAAAAATGTTAGATTCTTTCTAGGCGAGAAGTGGTTATCGAATTTTTCAATTACTGGCTCTAATTTGTTCTTTTCATCCTCTTCGAATTTAAACGTCGCGTAAATTTTCTGGATTTCAGGACCTGCAAAATGTAGCAACTGAGCGATTTGAATTTTTTCTTCTTTTTTATTGGCTTCCGTCGCTATTAAATATATGTTAAAGCTATTTTTCCATTGTGCCCATTGTTCTGCAGCTTGACCATTGTTCAATTCTAACCTGGGTAGTACGTTACTCGCCATTTTTCTTAGTAAATTGTTGTACGCGTGTTAATTACTGTAATTATGCTTGCTGTTGTCGGTTTTGTCGCAGCGCCATGTTATATTTTGTATTGTTTATTGTCATTTCTTATAATTTAGTACATGTGATTAGCTTACGTCTACACTTCATGATTAACTACTAAGAACTGCCAACCGCCTGTATTGGACTCGCGCTCCCTACTCTTCTATATACGAGTGCCTCTAATGGCAGCGGACCTTACTACTCACTATTACTACATTTATTTTAATAGATTATAATATACCTTACTTAATTTGCTAATATCTATTTTATCATTTACTGATGTTGGATGTTTAATAATTTACACCATCTCTAGGAATTATTGAATTTTTTGGTTTGTTTCTGTTTTTAAAATTGTTGTTTTGTTAAATTCGAATTTATGTTGGTCTTGCTTTTCATGTTTGGTTAGAGCAGTTTGGTTAATTTTATCATATTTATGATCATTTATTCTTTTCTCTAAATGCTGTATACTTTGCCCAATGTATACGCAATTGAAATTCTGTTGACACGGAATCTTATAGATGGTGTGTGTTTTATATTCTTAGGAGTGTTGTCTTTTAATTTACTAAAACAACTTTTTGTTAAATTGTATCCCTTGTACGCAATTTTTATATTATGTTTTATTAATAATTTTTGTAGGTTTTTGGATAAATCTTGCACATACGGTATGGGTGCATATTTTATTATTGATATATTTTTGGTATTGTTAATGTGTTTGTGTTATAGTGTTTATTAATTTGTTTTTTAAATATCCGTTCAATTAAGTTTAGTGGGTAATTATTTTCTCGTAAATGTGTTTTTAGCTTTTTTAATTGCTAAAAAGTGGCCCAGAGATAGCTAGCCCGACGACAATCTAATGTCCAAGGATAGACTGGTCCCGACGGCATAACAAAACATGGACCAGGGACAGTTAGCCCGACGACAATCTAATGTCCAGGGATAGACTGGTCCCGACGGCATAACAAAACATGGACCACGGACAGTTAGCCCGACGACAATCTAATGTCCAGGGATAGACTGGTTCCGACGGCATAACAAAACATGGCCCAGGGACTGTTAGCCCGAGGAAAATCTAATGTCTAGGAACAGATTGGTCCCGACGGCTTAACAAAACATGACCCAGGGACAGTTAGTCCGACGACAATCTAATGCCCAAGGATAGACTGGTTCCGACGGCATAACAAAGCATGGCCCAAAGACAGTTAGTCCGACGACAATCTAATATCCAGGGGTAAACTGGTCCCGACGGCATAACATACCTCCTACATATTGTTGAAAGTTACCCACATTTTAATCTGCTCCGCAGCATATACACCAGTGTAAGAGGTTCCCGATCTGGTCGAACCTAGAATATCGGTTACCTCATAACGGTCATTTCCCAACACTTTTGAGACCCTAAACGGCGCTTTTCCACCTGGGCAGTAGCATACGCCTTTTACAAGTGCCGGTAATGGAGAAAATCTTAATAAGCACAAACTCGCCTTCCTCGGATTTGCTCGGTGTGAGTCAAACTTTGCTTTCTGGTGGGACTGATCGCGCCCTATCCGTTCACTAATAGAGTTACGCAACTGCAGGACGTCGACTGCTTCGTCAGATTGTAAGAATCCAGCATCCGTGGTCCTGAGCGATAACCAACAAGAGCCTCAGAGGGTGTAGTGGCAATGACTCTATTTAACGTATTATTCAAACCCAGTTGAATGTTGGGAACGTTCTCGTCCCATTCATCATCCTCGTCGTCTGCACTCATAGTCGCTAAACTATCCAGCACAGTTCAATTGTACCGTCCAACTTGACCGTTTCCACGAAGCATTCCAACGACATTGAGGTGTAACTGTATCCGCCGTTCGTTGCCAAACGTTTTTAACTTTGTGGAAGTAAATGATTTGCCTTGGTCGCAAATTAGACGCTTAGGCACCCCAAAAATTTTAATAATGCTATTGAGCTCTAGTATAATGTGCCTAGTTTTAGTATTTTTGACAGGCTTGATAAAACAGAATTTCGTGAACGCATCAATGGTAACTAGAACGTAACTCTACCCTTGCTTAGATTTGCGTAAAGGACTCAGATGGGCGAAGGATTTTCTCTATGGGGTGCCAGTATCCTGGCCGATTTCTAGATGGAACTGTGTGATACATGCAATTGATACACGCCTGCACATATTTTCTTATAAATTTACGCATCTTAGAGAACCAAAAACTACTAGGGACTCTTCCGAACGTCTTATCAAGCGCAAAGTGACCTATGTCATCGTGGTTAAATCGCAGAACTTGCCATCGGCATGCTTTAGCGAGTATAGCACAATCTCCGTGTTCAGTTCTGCGGTAGACTATGCTTCTACGCAAAGTGTAATTGTTGAAAGTTGCTTTATTTGCATGGCGTTCACCACTCTGAATTATTTTTTTTATATGCGGTATTTTTTTATCCGAGTCCTGTACCGCTAAAAGCCATTCATGTTCAGATATTACCGCGGCGTGTACCCAACGAGAAGACTCCACACCGAGGTTTCGACTTAAGGCGTCAACGTGCTCCATTTGAGTTCCAGGTCTGTGGAAAATTTCGTAATATTCTTGGAGATCAAGAATCCATCTCGACTATCTCCAACCAAGACACTCGAATAAATAACTTTATTTACATGTTGACTTTACAACACGATTTTGAGTAACTATACCGTCACTAAAAAAATATATCTAAATATGCAGCGACCACCGGCATCCATCATAGATACTGCCTGACCCTTCCAGCGACGTCATCATCTCTCTTCCCATTTTATCAAGGTTGTGGCTAGCAACACGAGGTGACGCCAACATAAAGTAAAACATCAAATTTCACAACGGCCTGAATAAGTTATTGCGTGTTTGATATGTGAATAGCAGTTTATAAATGTACTTCTACAGCTATCTGTAAAAAACAACGACGTCTTATTGTTATTTGTATTATCGTGTAAATTATAAGTTAAGAGGGTCAAAAGAATAAATTTTTAACGACCGTGTATATAGAAAATAGAAATAATTTATTTACGCGCCAAATTAATTAGTTTTGACATTGAAAACGGACGGATAATAGCATACTTTTGTATTTATAAATCGGAATGTTACATTTGCATAGGTGTAGAAGCTTTGTAGTACGTGAAAACTCAAGGATACAAATACAATTAGCTTTAATATTTTAAAAGTTGTAAATCGAGCACATCAAATAATAAGGAGAGCTTTTGTGTATATAAAATCAATAATGTAAACGCATATTTTCCATTTAACTAAACAAGCGTTCATTAAATACAAATCCTAAGAAATTCTATAAGTTGCACAACATGGAAAATACGACTTCAAACGGACAATCGATTCAGAGAAGGCCGGACAGATAAATAAACAAGTTCAAGGAACCTGAATGAACGTTAGAATATAATTCTGTAGAAATTTAGTTAAGGGTCGATGCGAAGGCTACGAAAACAACAGGTGGTTTGAAAGCAAATTGAGACGGAATATCAATAGACGTTGGGTAAAACAGTCGTTTAAAGTACGCGACAAATTTGGAGGTCAACCACAATATCGATTTTATGTTGCAAAAGTAGGATTGTAAAAGAGACAACGAATATAAGTTAGACGAGGGTAAGATAGTGGAAGGCTAGACCTAAGAATGGGAAAAATGTTTGTGATTGGCTGAGTACCAAGAGGTGAGAGAAAATTTAAGAAGATCGCGACTGTTGTATTTTGTTAACCAGTGTTTCGCACTAAAGCGACGATGGAATGAGAATTCTAAGTTTTACAAGGTCGTTGCGTATAAAATTTTTAGAATCGATTACGGTAGGGAAGCTTTTCAATTGAAATAGGGTGCAGAAGGTGTGTATCGACCATTATAAATACACGAGAAGACGTAGTAGGGCTCTCTTACTTCGCTTATATCTTTGACTTCGCTGAGCTTTTACTGTAACATCCAAGTGTAAAAATTTTATAAAACGGTGTTAGTACAGTCCGTCGAAAGTTAATTAAAAGTGTGAAAAGCACGAGTGGGTGCTATTTTGTAAACGGTGCTGTAGTTACAGACAAAGAATAAACAAAGGGTGTTACTAAGGTAATGTGCTGAGAAATTTTTGGAACGAGGATGTAGGGTGTTTGGTAGATGCGGAAAGTGATTGGCTTGGTTTGGACAATTATCTGGGTAGAAATATTGAACGCGTCTGCAGAGACTTGGATAGCGATTGGAAATGAAAGAGGTGTATGGAAGCAACGACAAGGTTTTGTTAGACGACATCTCCAGAGGTGACGATGAAAAAAGCTTACTCCAGGTAACGAAATTAATTTTTATCGTTATTGCTTGAACATTTTGTGCTGTTATTTTGTGCTAGAGTGATTTGACACATTGGGTGTGTATTTTATGAACATAAAAGCTAATTTGAAGGGTATATCAAAAGGACAATTTGTATTGATTATTTAAAAGTGTAAATAAATGACATAAAAATTTGATGTAAAGAGTAAACGGGTCTTTAGGGTTGTTAAAAACAAAAATGCGGTTTATTTATGCATTTAGAATAACAGGGTTTATACTGAGCACACAATAGACCAGAGTAAATTTCAATTTAGAGTTTCTAGATAGGCCCATCTACTTATATAAAACAAAACTGTTGACATAAATTAAAGTCATGAAATTTAAAAGGACTTGGTGGTTGAGATTTTAATATTTTATGAAGCTGTATATCCAAATTTGTAAATATCGAGCTGGAAACATAAAATTTTTGATTTGTATGAATAAAAGGTTGTATGTTTAGTTGAATTATTTAAGTGACAGTATCAGTGAGAAAGAGCGAACTTCGGATGGTAAATATCAATGAAGAAGCAGATTTTAGAGCTAGCCGTGGTATGCAGAAATTGTAGAAGCGTTCCAGAGGTATTGGAAGATTTATTTTATTTTCAGGACAAGATTTTATGACAGCCCAAAGCTGGGACAGCGATTCCAGAGTATTCATAGCAATTTTATGGTGCTCAATTCGTGGGACGAGAATAAAAAGGGTTTCTCTACAGTAATGCACAGCAGTATATACTTCTGATGCACCTAAAATAGGCACTTCAAGAATGTTTTTGACCTGATGACACTACCTCGTTCTAGAAATCGAAAAAATCACTCGCTACTTGATATAATCTTGCGGTGTTAAATCATTAAACAGTTTAAACAAGAGACGTCCAATACTGTTCAGAACTAAAATAAAAATTAGACCCAACTTTTTTTTTAATTGCATGCAAATGAACGAGTGCTAGTATGGGTCCGCATGTGAGTTTTCAAACTACTTTTATAAGATGCAGTATAATTATATAAATTGCATGCAAATGGACGATCATTAGCATAGATCCGCATATGCATTTTCAAATTATGTTTACGAGATGCGGCATAATTACATAAATAGCATGGAAATGGACGATCATTAGTATGGGTCCGCATATGAATGTTCAAATCACTTTTTAAAAATGCAGCATAATTACATAAATTGCATGCAAACTGTCGATCATTAGTATGGATCCGCATATGCATTTTCAAATTATCTTTACAAGATGCAGCATAATTACATAAATAGCATGGAAATGGACGATCATTAGTATGGGTTCGCATATGAATGTGTTACGTTAATTCGAGGCAGCCACGTTGGGCGCCAAATTTTATGCTACGTTGACTCGTAGCCGTGCGTAACACAAAGATATCAAGAAATGACCGGGCTCAATCGGAGATTAGGGGGGGTTGTAGAAAGCAGACTGACATATAATGTATACGGCTGTAAGGAATTAGTGACAATACCTGCAATAAAAATAGTCAAGCAACCTGAAATAAAAGAATAAGCATAGCATGCTGATCAAGCATAAATTATTCAGTACTTTGTAGAATGTAAATAAAACTGTTTGGATAATCTATATAATATAATCACGATAAAAGCATTACAAAATTTTTTATTACAAAGTGAGGTAATATTGGGGAGTAGCAGAAACGTTTACTCACACACCAATTAAACATAAATCTGACAAAATGTTAACAAAAGATAAATAGATAAGACACAATTGATATGAGCAATCCAGTAGTATTGATTTTTTTTCTTTCTTTTTTTCTTAATAGCATGCAATTCTATTGTAAAAGGTATCAGAACGACGAAGATATGGCAAAACAACGGATAGATATTTAAAGTAATAACAAGTAAGAAATAGTTCAACTTACAAAAAGTCCTTCAGTAACGCTTCCTTGCAATTGAAGTGTGGGATTCACGATGTCCTGCACTAACGCAGCACTTCACCCTTGACTGGGAGGGTGTTGATGGAATTTCTTACACTTTACACTAATCACACCTACGGATTTCACTGGTGTTAGCAGCAGACATTATCATGCTGATGGAACTATGAAGCATTGATAAATTTCTTGTTAATTCTATTTCCTGAGACAATAATTTCGAAATATTTTGTAACACTAGTTTAATTTCAACTGGGACCAAATGTATATTATTTTCATAAACATCCAAAAAAAACAGTGAGAAACTTCAACCAATACCTTTGTAAACCGGTAATCGGTTATATTTCGCAAATAACGAAATTTGCGCAAGCAATGATCTATTTTAGATACTTTGGGGTTGGAAAATTCAGAAACTACAGTATCAACTGTATTTGGATAATCCAAAGTATGCACTACTCTGATAAAAAAGGACCGCGAAACTAGATCGCACACACAGTTTAAATATCAAAAGACAAAGCACCAACAAAAAAACAATTAGTAAAGCAACGCGTAGCACTAAAACCGTCCGTCAATGACCTTAAAACCGCACGTGTGGTCAACCAAACACGTTCGCCTATAAAGCATACTTCCTTCAAATGGAATTAGAATTACACTGCCTACAGTTAATATACAACTTTTATTTCACAAGAAAAACAACTAAAATCGTGTCGTGCTTGTTCATGAACAATTCGAAAATTCATACCGCATTAATTCTCACTATTTTCAAAGCAACAAGGAAACAGTATTTTCAACGTAATTAATATATAGGAACCAAGCACAAACTACAACTGCTCATCTGTTTATATTCAATAGTTGTTACCATAACCTTTTATCGACTATTATCTCGACTTCGTTAATAACATAATGAATATCCAATAAATGAATGCAGCAATCATATCTACTAATTAATTACGAGCTGTTTATCATTTTCGATAAGTTGGAAAGTAATTTACGAATAATCCTATTTAAAATTCGTTCCTTGCAATTTATTTATTAATGAAAATCAATCTTCAAATTAATACACTTTTAAAGTAATACACACGAGTTAAATTGCATACAAATCTGAAAACTATTCGAAAGTATTTACGTTATACAAACAGCGATCCAAAAGCGATGTATTTTAAATACGCTAACAGAAAGGGAGCGTAACAAGTTACAGAAATGTATTTACGAATTGGGTAGTATAAAATGTTAAGCCATTAAAACTGCACGTTACAAATGTTCAAATCACTTTCCAAAAGTGAAGTATGATTACATAAATTGCATGCAAACTGTCTATCACTAGTATGGATCCGCATATGCTTTTTCAAACTACCTTTATAAGATGTAGCATAATTACATAAATTGCATGCAAATGGACGATCATTAGTATGGGTCCGCATATGCATTTTCAAATTACCTTTATAAGATGCAGCATAATTACATAAATAGCATGGAAATGGAAGATCATTAGTATGGGTCCGCATATGTATTTTCAAACTATCTTTACGCAATGCGGCATAATTACATAAATTGCATGCAAACGGACGATCATTAGCATGGATCCGCATATGCATTTTCAAATTACCTTTATAAGATGCAGTATAATTACATAAATTGCATGCAAACGGACGATCATTAGTATGGGTCCGCATATGCATTTTCAAACTATCTTTACGCAATGCGGCATAATTACATAAATTGCATGCAAACGGACGATCATTAGCATGGATCCGCATATGCATTTTCAAATTATGTTTACGAGATGCGGCATAATTACATAAATTGCATGCAAATGGACGATCATTAGTATGGATCCGCATATGCATTTTCAAATTACCTTTACAAGATGCAGCATAATTACATAAATTGCACGCAAATGGGCGGTCATTAATATGTGTTTGCATATGAATTTTCAAATTATTTTTTTGAAATGCAGAATAATTACATAAGTTGCACGAGAATGAACGTTCTTTAGTACGAGTTCGCATATGAAATATTAGCGAACTCTTAGAAGGTGCTGAATACGCACATAAAAAGCACGTAAATGGGCTTTCGTTAGTATGTGAGAACATATTTTGAGTTCTTATAGGATGCAAAGTAGTTACATAAATTACATGTCACAGATGTTCTTTAGTATGTCACCGTTTAATGCAATTGAGATCATAGATACAAAAGTCACACACAGGATAGTCTTTGAGAATAAGACCACATACGTGAAGCACAATAATCATAAATTGTTTAACCAAAAAACATATTTCACTAATCTTCTAAATGTTCTAAGCGCATTTTATTTTAACCTCACATAACATATTCAACAAAATAATTTTGTACCAATATTAGCTATCGATTGGGTTGTTTACATGAATTTGTTGACGAACCAAATACATTTAGTCCATTCGCGTTAATTTTAGGAAAGGTTACAACTGCATAAAATGCTACGTTGCCAATGTTATATGTATTGTCGTTGATTGAGGTATAAACAGGGTCACAGATTACCTCTTACAGATGCGAAGGCTAGCGTTTCCCCCTTAATTTTTTCTTTGCGCACACTCCAAATAAGTGGTTTTCTAATCAACCTAAAATAATCTTGTTGTTAACCTAACTTTTTATTTGGAAGATTCGTATTGTTGTAAGTATTGTTTATTTAGCGTTCAACAATTAATATGGACGGAAAAAATGAAAAAGATGGCACATTTTGTGCTTTATGAGGGTATTCCACAAAATCTTCAAACAATATCTCTATGTTTTGTTTCCCAATAATTGATCGAGCAAGGTGAGTTCTTACACAGATTTACCATTAATATAAGATAATCTGTGCATATAGCACATATTGTCCTAGATAGAGTACACTTTTAGTTCTTTATTACAATATTTCTATTTCCACAGATGTGAGGAATGGTTAGAAGCATGTAATCGGAGAGATTTACTGGCGATGGATTCAGACAAGCTGTATAAAAATTATAAACTATGTGAGGAAACATTTTCTAGAAAAATATTTCTCGAAAATCACTAAAGTTCGCAAAAGACTATTAAATAAGGCAGTTCCTACCATTTTTGATAAAAAAAGTACTACCGGATCAATTTGAACATGAACCACCAAAGAAAATAGTAATTCTATCTGGTAACAACTAACATGTTCTTTGTTTTTACATCTAACTTTTTATGTTGTCTTTCAGATATTACAATTAATACTATAGAAGGTTCCAAAATTATTTTTCCAAAGGAAGTTATTCCCTGCTCTTATGTGGATATATCTGTACCTTCAACATCAAGTAATATTTACGATTTTAATGATTAGTGCTATTTTTTCATAATTCTTATATCTTACATACATTACAAAGTTGTATCGTCCCAGAAAAGTTCAACCGAATTGGATTAATGACAAAAAAGACTATTTAAAAATGTAAAATTTACCTTTTATTAGTTATTTTTAAAATGTACAATCTATAATTTATGGTGCCTTTAACTTACCATAATTTTGTTATTATTAATTCGATTAGATAAAATTTTTCTGGGTATATAAGATCTTTATGCTCTTTCCATTAAGGCAATTATTTATTTTTGCATCACGCTAGCTAAATAGTTGTAAACTAACCCTTTTTTATCCATATGAGATATACACAAATACAACAATTTCTTACTTTTAGACAATATACCCTGCAGAGTTCCACGTTCTTCTAATGGGTCGCAAACATCAGCGAATAGGAAACAATGAGGGTACGCGTCTAACCAGTTCTAGGACTGAAGACTTAATAATGATAATCTAGTGTGAAATTGTACTCATGAGAAGTCACACACACAGCTACCAGGAAAGTAAAGTCTATCAGTATGAGACAGGCAACCACACACAGGATGTGAACAATCGCCAATTTTGTGAGAAACGTTAATTACTGTAACAAAAACATACACTGATTATTCAGGAGCGCGAATTAATAAAATCATCAACACGGGAGAAAGATTGGCAGTTTTTTCTCTAGATCCGAGCGTTAGTGAGTTTTTCCTAGTAAGTGGGCATCCGTCCTAGGTTGATCAACAAATGTAAGTTTAGCATATAAGAATTGCCGTTCAATTTAAGGTTACGTGAGCTTTGTGAAAAAAATTTATGCTTGATTTAATTAAATGTTAAAATTTTGTATTTTAAATGCCCTTGGTTCTTTTATATTTTATTTGTTCCAACATTTCAGTAGTTTGCTACCTAAAATTTAAGCAGATCTGGCTCCCCCTCAGAAAGTTACCGTGAGTAAGGTGTGTGTGTGTGTGTGTACGCGCGCGCGCGCGTACGCTTGAAGGTATGTGTTATGTGTGTGTGTATGTATGTATGTGGGTGAGATTGTGTGTGTGTAGTATGTGTGTTGCGTATGTAGTGTTGATATTCGTGTTACGTTCCGCTTCTAGCACCAGGACCATCGGCAGCCGGAAATTCCAGTCGTCAAGAAAGAACGCTCAACGAATATTGCCTTATCAGTCTGGACCATCGGCAGGCGGAAATCCAGATGTTGAAAAGGCAATGTAAGTGTGTGAATAGACATTTGTGTTTGTACAGCGTTTGAGAAAGTAACAGTGAGTAAAGTGTGTGTGTGTGCGCGCGCGCGTGTGTGTGTGCGCGCAGGCTTAAGGGAATGTGTTATGTGTGTGCGTGTATGTGTGTGTGTGTGTGGGCGAGGTTGTGTGTTGTGTTATTACTTTAACAGCATCCAGTTAGTAATAGGTAACACGATATAGTAAACAATGAAGTTGTCTGTAAGCGAGAGTACCCTCGAAAAGTGCCATTAAGGGTACACGTCACACTATTATGACGTTAAAGCGTGGTAGTCCGTTATCAAACATTTGTTTACGAACACAGAATTCGAACAATGGAAATTTTCCACTTAGTAGTCCTTTTAAGGCATTATTAATCGAAATGGTAAATTTCTATGGTTTCATACAAGATGTAGGCCGCCCGTTATACACTTAACTATATAATTCCGTAATGTCGGTTGCAGATATGCCTAACAGGTTGTTACGGTATTCCGCGCAAACACGAAATAAAACACTAAGAGTAAGTAAAGACGTTTACGCCGAATACCGCAACAGAACGGGGATAGAATGGTAGAATTCAAAATAGCTCAAAAACGTCGTAGAGGGGCGTGGATGAAATAAAAAGAACACATTGGAAACCTCTGTAAAACTATATTGTTAACATACAATTTCGAAAGGATATTTACAAAACAGCAAAGAATCCAATAATTTGCGTAATCGTTTGTAACGTGATGGTAAACAAAGCGTCATAACATATGTTACGTTTATTTTGAACATCCCGTACATTTCTTGCTGTTAATAAGAAATACGCGGTCTAATAATTTTCAACTCAAATTCCTTTGGCATTAGAAACGAAAATTAATTCAGTAAATTAAAATAACCCTTTCACGTGTTAATTCATTTATCTATTTGTATAAATTCGATTCCTATTGTTACATCCTAGAGCCTAAATAATAATAAATTCTCCTAAGAATTTCTCAACGTAAAGTTATTGTAAAATTAAACAGGCGATAACTGGTTCTAGGTATCTGATAATTGATTTTTATATGTTTTCCATTGAAAGCTTCGTCGAATTAAAGCCGCGTATTATCCCAATAAACCGTGTTTTTCCAGTTTTATTTCCTTAACAACAATATTACTTTGAGCTCTGGTCATTAGTAAAACGAAATTAATATTCGCTTGCTTTTCAATCTACACAGCGAAAACACGTGTAGAATGGTTGGTTGCTTCCGTTTTTCTGAATGAAAAGATCGCGTACGCCTTACAGCGTGGTGATTATTTATGGGTTTTATAAAATTGTACTTTTCGACAACAATAAATTAATTTTATTTATAATTACTATAGCTCCTTCCGGTTGTTACGTTAATTCGTGGCAGTCCCTGTTCGGGCGCCAAAGTTATACTACGTTGGCTCGTAGCCGTGCGTAACAAAAAGAAAAATCAAAGAAATAACCGGGCTGAATCGGACATTAGGGGGGGTTGTAGAAAGCAGACTGACATATAATGTATACGGCGGTAAGGAGTTAGTAATAATACCTGCAAGAAAAATAGTCAAGCAAACCTGAAAAAAAAGAAAAAGCATAGCAGCAATGATAAGTCTAAATTATTCAGTACTTTGTAGAATGTAAAAAAAACTGTTTGGATAATCTATATAATATAACAACGGTAAAAGCAGTACAAAATTTTTTAATACAAAGTGAGGTAATATTGGGGAGTAGCAGAAACGTTTCATCACACACCAATTAAACATAAATCAGACAAAATGTTAAAAAAAAATAAATAGGTAAGACACAATTGATATGAGTAATTCAGTAGTATTGATCTTTCTTTCTTTCTTTCTTTTTTTTTCTTATGTTTTAAAATATCATGCAAGTCTTTTATAAAAGGTATCAGAACGACAAAGATAAGGTAAAGCAACGGATAGATATTTAAAGTAATAACAAGTAGGAAATAGTTCAACTTACAAAAGTCCTTCAGCAACGCTTCCTTGCAACGGAAGTGTGAGATTCACGATGTCCTACGCTAACGAAGCACTTCACCCTGGACTGTGAGGGTGTTGATGGAACTTATCACACGTCACACTAATCACACCTACGCATTTCACTGGGGTTAGCAGCAGACACCATCACGCGACGGAACTATGTAGCATTGATAAATTTCTTGTTAATTCTATTTCCTGAGACAATAATTTTGAAATATTTTGTAGCACTAGTTTAATTTCAACTGGGATCAAATGTATATTATTTTCAAAAACCACCAAAAAGCAGTGAGAAACTTCAACCAATACCTTTCCAAACCGGTATTCTGTTATATTTCGCAAATAACGAAATTCGCGCAAGCAATGATCTATTTTAGATTCTTTGGTGTTAGAAAAATGCAGAAACTACAGTATCCACTGTATTTAAATAATCCAAAGTATGCACTAATCTGATAAAACAGAGGGACACTAGACTAGATCGCACACACATTAATCCTACAGAAAGAATCGGTCAGTTTAGCAAGTTCTACGACTATTATTTCACAAGACAAACAACTAAAACCACACATTAGTAAAGTACGCGTATCACTAAGTAAGTCCGTCAATGTTCCGTAAAACGCACGTGCAGGTCGAGTAAAAACGTTCGTTTATAAAGCATCTTTCCTTCAAAAGGAATTAGAACTACACACTGCTACAGTTAAAAAACAACTTTTACTTCACAAGAAAAACAACTAAAAACGTGCTGTGCTTGTTCAGGAACAATATGAAAATTGTTACCGCATTAATTCTCACTATTGTCAAAGCAAAAGAAGAAGCAGTATTTTCAACGTAATTAATATATAGGAACCAAGAACAAACTCCTCGCCTGTTTATCAATTCGTCGTTATTACAACCGCTTATCGTCTCTTATCTAGACTTGTATATCCACATAAGGAACAAAATTTATATTTACGGCAAGACAAGAACGATGCAATCTATAATTAATTACAAGCTGTTTAACATTCATTCCTTGGAATTTATTTATTAATGAGAATCAATGTTCAATTTATCTATCTTTAATTAATACCCACGAGTTCAATTGCATACAATTCTGAATTATTCTGAAGTATTTACTTGATACAAACAGCGATCCGAAAACGATGTATTTTAAGAATTGAGTATAGCGTAAAATGTTAAAACTATAAAAATGCACGTTACACGGTGGCCCTTAAAGCCTCAATGAATGTTCGCCCCTTGTTGTGATTGACGGACCACCCTCAAGGCGGGATCACGCGCACCTCTGTTTTGCACCGTTTTTACAGACGGTAAGAGCCAACCCGACGGTGGTAACTCGAGGGTGAATGTTTATACACTAATTTTCTTATATGGGTACCCGTTAGTTGTTGGAAACAACATATGTACATAGGTCTACGGATGCATCACCTTGTTGGTGGTAAAATGACTGGTTGTTTGTATGTGCGAGGATATTATAATATTTTCTGATTTCTTTATTGGGATAATTTTATGTATATAATTCCATACTTACAATGCTGATTTTGAGCTGTGATTTTAGTGGGGTAAATTTTTTTCTTATTCTTGTTTGAAGATTAATATAGAGGGTGAGCTAAAAACTGCAGCTTGTTATGTTAAAAATGATTCCTTTTTTAATCGTAAATATGTATATTGTATACCCACGAATTGTTCATTTTTGGTACTATTTTGTTTTGTATATAATTTTGTTTTTTAAATTAGAGGTTTTTAGTTTGTAAATGTTTGATTGTGCGTGAGTGAGTATATTTTTATTTCAGGCTTCTCTTAATTTTTTGGTAGGTATAATACCCCGTCCACTCGCCGATTGAGCCCGGCCAATTTTTTTTTCTTCCTCGTTTTTATTTTCTTTTTTTTAGACTACGTCGCTGAACGTAGTACATAAAAATATAAAATTGGTAAGCAAATATAACATCTTAGAATCTAAATGGTTCACCTTAAATATGTACAAAAGAAAATAAAACATAAACTATACCTTACTTCTAGAAAAAGAAATATACATAAGTTATATATACATGCTGCATTGTGAAGTGCACCTCCTCAAGAAATATTGTAACATTAAAATTATACACCTTAACTTAAATTAATCAAATATTAACTACTTTTAAATTGGTGCGTAAGTTCTTTACGATAATGTCTATACCAAAAGGACAAAAGAAACAGTAAAACGGACAAACTTTAATCGACTAATTTTTAACATTGTGGTTCGTGCATTGTGATCGTGTTTTGTAGCGTGGTGTTAGTAATTTATTGGACAATCAGAAGTAATAACAGCAAATGAAAAGTATTCTTCACAGCAGCATAAAAAAAATTTCGAAACAACAAAAAAGTGTACTTTGAGCAATCGGCTTCGTGCTGGTCTCATCTTAGGGCTGGGAAAATGCGGCTGAATTTCTCAATGGGCTGGTTCCTGGAACCACCAACTTTACTCATATTGGTACAGAGAGCATTTTTAGTAACAAGACATAACAATATGTATCTTCGGTAAGAAGAAGTTGTATTCAATCTTGTCTTTCAAAGCACGGTCTCTATTTTATAAAGACAGAATCATGTATGGGTGTAGGTATTTGGCTTTCAAAGATATCAACGAAGAATCATGTGTGCAGAATTCCCAGACAACAGCTGCCGAAATACAAACTGTAACAGCTTGCCAACAAGCAGATAACGCAATTATCAAAAAATTTTTAGTCACACGAAAGCAATCTTGTTACTTTGTAACATCTTAAATGCTGGAGGATAACAGATAACAAGTCCATTGTAAGCAGATGCAGGCAGGTGGTAAGTGGTCTTACCTTTTAGAAGAAAGCTGTGCATTTACATGCAGTCTTTAATTAAAATGTAATCACTGCAAGTGGTTGGAAATATTGCTACTTTGTAATGTATCGTTTCCTAAGCAGCTGTTTGATTTTTTAGACAAAATTTTGTAAAATAATTACCTGAGAAATTTTATTAAATAACACTAATTTCAAATGGTAGGAAATTGAGCTTGAAAAATTTTAGGGTGTTTTAAATATAAATGCAGAAAATATTATTTGCAGGGTTTTGAACGTAACAAGGTTGAACAGACGTTGTTTTGAAAACACCAGGTTGAGTTTCCAAGTAGACATGAAGTGTGGAGTTTCTCGTGTTGTATCAAAGCTATTCGCTTTGTTGTTTTCGCTTATCTGAAGGAAATGTTTTGAAAATACCTTGCATGTGGTTGTTTGGTCAACAGGAAATTTTTTGAAAGAAAAACACGATATCATTGGGTGAATTATCTCCACCTATATATACTAGTTAAGTGGTGAAAGAGATGATTTTTATGCAGCGTCCTTTTACGTGAAGGGCCTGAAAAGTCGCGATGTTATTTAAGATGCTTTCTTTTGAGAGACATTATTGAGGTTCAGTTGTGTAAAATCAGAATTAGTAAATGAGTGTATTTGTCTAGTAGAAACGTTCGGTCTGGTAACAGTTGTGATTAAGTACGAATTTTCAGAGCTGCTACGATTGTAATAACTGGAGGCTGTGAAAGTACGTTGAATATATACTGGTGATGGTCGAGTGATTTAGCCAAAGTCCAGCCTTTTCTCTTTTGACACAAAAAGGGATTTAAGGTAGGATCATCCTGTTATTTTTTTCTGTGGTGCTTCAGAGGAAGCAGATTTAACGCTGTACTCTAGCAGACTCCGGTTCAAAATTAACGATGAAATATGAGTGCAAATTGTGATTACGCGATTGTTTGTCAGGTCATAATTAAGATAAATGTAAGCTTGGGTAGAAGCACCCTGATAAAATTTACTTGATTTAGTTAAGATTGCGGAAATGCAAACGCCTAGAGCCGGTCAGTGATTAATTATAAGTTAAGATAAGCTTATTATTTGAATTTTTATAAAAATTACTTTTAGCGTTATACTATTGTATTTAGGTTTGTCCTGAAATGCATTTCAATAGGAGGATTACTTTATTTTATTGCTGTATGATTTTGTACTTATTTAGGCTTATGGTCAATATGTGAGTTGGTATGTGACAGAAACAACTCCTAATCAATATTATTACAATTTAATTCGGTGATACATTTATATGGTGATAGTTCTTAAAAGTCGGTAATACATATACCAAAGTTCATGAAATACATCGCGCAATCGCAATGAATAGGAAAGCAATGCAACGCCCTGGCGGCCGGAAGCGCGAACCTTATTACAGATTTCGCGTGCCAACTACCATGACGTCAGCATTACCCCAAATTATATTGCGCCATAACCGGAAATATAAAAATTTAAGCAAAAGTTCATATTCGTGAACAAATTAAACACGGTATTACTTACCCCGGAAATCCGAACGTTCTGCGGGGTTGAACCAAAGTTGGCCTCTATCAGGGTTCCTCAGGGCTCCATCTCGGAGTAATCAAAGATGGTGTCTCATCATCTCGGGTCGTGGAGTCCGTTTCGCCTAAGGTTGCCAATTACCTACCTATGCAGGGAATAGACAGGAAAAAACAGGTAAAGGGCGACAACAAAGATAATTAGCAAAGGAAATCTACATAGGTGAAGCTACGATACGATACCTCAAAGCGACCACTTCACTCGAAGAACCAAGGCAAAAAGGCCACGTTTCAGAGCGTCACCAAAATTTCTCACCACTTTGTCCCCACTCCTTGTCTTTTTCCCATTGGCGCGAACTGCGCAAATGCACTCTAACGTAACGGAAGTACACGCCTAGTCTATTTAAAATTTCCGCGCACCGCGTCTTTTGAAATTATGGCGCGAAACTTCCGTACATCAAAACTTAACCTAAATACAATGTTTAAGTGCCGATTTGGCACGTAACAATCGCGACAAAGCCACAAAAGAAAAAACTTAAAAAAAGAAAAAGTATGTTAGCACAGTAACAGCTTAAAATCTAAATCCTAACTACCCTACATAAACCCTAACTTAAAACCTACAAAATGTTTATATAAGGCGCCACCTGGTTTTTGACCGATAACACGTCTACCAAAGTACCAGGAAACGGAATAAGTAGCCCGATAGTCTTTGACTACACTAATTATCGACAGCACAAATTGGTCGGAAAGCATGAAACACTACTTAACTAACACAGGTGCGACAAGTCGCCTAAACTATCTAAACCTATCTAAACTAAAACTAACATTAAAGTTCTTATGTGCAAACACACATGAGTGTTGCATCAACTGTTCCTTGTTGGCAAGAAGTGCCCAAATTAAAAAATGTTTATGGAGTGCGTCACTTTGCACTCTAGCAAATTTTGTTACTGGTACTTTGGCTTTCTAACGATGCACATTTAAAACTTGTCCATGACATAGTTGTGAATCAACAAATTTACCAAAAGTACCCCCCTACTAAATCCTTATATGCTAACCTGACAAATTATATTTCTATATCGGGCTAGCTTTTTCACTCAAATATTAAAAAAAATAATTCCCACGTCTGGTCATATATACCACACGTTAGGAAGATAAAAAGATAAGACAAGATCTCAAATTGATGTTAAAGATAATAGATAAGATAATGATATTAAGCTTAAGTTGTTATCGTCAAAGGTAATGGATAAGATAACGGTATTAAGCTTTAGTTATATTTGAGATACTAAATAAGATAACGCGATGTTAAGCTAAAGTCATTATTAGAGATAGTAGGTAAGGTAACATGAATTTAAACAAAAGTTATTACTAAAGATAACCGGTAAGATAACGCGAAATAACTCGAAGTTTTACTAACGGTAGTCCGTAAGATAACGAGAAATTAAACCAAAATTATTACTAACGGTAGTCGGTAAGATAACGAGACTAAACTAAAGTTATTATTAAAGGTAATCGGTAAGATAACGATATTAAAACTAAGGGTATTATCGAAGATAATAAAGAAGACAAAGGTTTTGGCCTAGTTATTACCCAAGACAATGATTTAAGGTAAAAATAGAGTGGCTCCAGTAGAGCCGTTTAAATGGGGATTGACTCGTGTCCTCTAAAAAGAGAAACCAGTGAGGCAGATCCGTTTACAATAAACGGCACGAGGGACCGGCAAAGACATTTGGGTGCATCCCTGCACCCGGCGTTAATCGATATCGGTGATACGCTCACCCGATACCCACACGGTATATAAGATATACACATCCACTCACACATTCACACACTCATACATACCTTCACTGCCAGAGCCCATGCGCTGACAGCGGCACCGCATGACCCCACGAAAGATTCGCAGAGACGAGGTCCAGGTGTCTGTGAAAACCTCCCGCGCAACCACACGGTGACTAACAGAAATGAAAAGGCAGGAAAAACGGGAACGGTAAAAAGAAGGAGGTTGGTTTTTTGGAATGCATTAGAGGCACTTCCAGGTAGAAGAAGGTAGAGGAAGGGCTCGCATTGAGCAAAAGAGACAGAGAAAAAGGTGGATATCAAAGCGCTACTCAACCAGCCAATGTGACCAGTAGCTCGGAGTGAGGGAACATCACTCTTATGTGGCAGACGGGTGTTCCGGGACAAGAACGGGTCCACCGAAAGAAGAATAAGGCGTAGCGGAGATAGCGGGATAAGAAAAAAGTATAGTTTTTGGACAAGCGTCCGAGAGAAGGTAGAGAGTTGTCTCTATTTAAGCACAGCGCAGTCTGAAGGACCACCTGCGATATTAATCCGACAAGATAAGTATAGACATAAATTTAAAATTCACTAGACTCTTAAGGGAACTAGTACGATCATTTTCCTAACGAGTGCATCGACTACGATAACAAAATCAGACAAAAGTCGACACGACAACTTAAAAGTATCATTACACATACAAACACACAAAAACAAACTGTTTTAAGGTAGTTTTTCAAAACGGTAGCACCCTAAACACACAAAAATGCCCAATTATAAGCAGTTAAATACAGATACACTGTCCGAATATGCTAAAACAACCGAGAGTTTAATAAGATAACAATAAGAAGCAATAGCATCTCACCACAAAGTTCAATAAAAAACAATGAAAAAAAATGTTTATAAGTTATGTTGATTTAATAGAAAAAGAAAGAAATAATGATGTAGTATAATGTGGGCGACTGCAATAATTCAGAAGAAAAACACATGGAATAGGCAATCCTAGTTTTTTGCAACTGCGAATATGAACTATTTCTTACAATGGCATAGGCCGTGTCTCCTATGTGAGTCCAAGGAAGAAAGCATTCACTCTAACATCAGCTAAAACCAATCATAAAAATTCAATGAGTTATTGCAACCAAAGTTACGACAATTACCACACAAAATTAAATGACGTAAGAAAAATACTAAAACCAAATAATATGCTGTAGGAAAAGTTCTAGGATTAATTAAATGAAACGACAGAGTTATACTGGGGGGTGTAGAGGATGAAGTGATATATATCTAACGGTATGGTCAAAGGAAAGTCAACCAAAAGAAAAAGATAGCTAATTTAAGGGAAGTAAAGTTAAACGTATAAGAGATTATACACTATATGAGAGAGGGAATAAGTAATTAAAGTTAACTTATTGATGGTGAGAACAAAAAAATATTAGCTAAATCGTAAGGGGAATAGAACGTGAAAAACTTAAGTAGCATTTGGGTCAGCAGAGAATGGCTTAAGGTCTTTGATATGCCACCTGCCTTGGCGTTTTCCTTCAGCATCCTGAAGTTCGTAGATAAGGGGACTAATGACACGAGTGACCTTACAAAGAATGAATTTAGGGGCTAATTTTGAAGAAAATTTCTTAGATGCATCCGATAAGACATAATTCTTTTTCCAAACTTGTTCGCCCAAGGCGAAGGAAATATTTCGTTTACGTAAGTTATAGTGGTCCTTGCTCTTTTCGTAAGCTTTTAACAAATTTTTTCTAACGTCATTAAAAATAGAAGGTAATGACTGTTGGTCTTTGTCCCAACGTACTTTATCGTCAAATTCAATTACGTTAGTATCGTCAGGCACTAAACCATAGTAGCTCCCATCGATTGGGGTATATCTTCCAAAAACAAGAAATGACGGAGTGAATTGGGTTGCTTCGTGTTTAGATGTACGCAAAGCTTGAGCAATTTTAAGAATATGTCCATTCCATGTAGTATGGTCTGAATCAATATAGGAAGCGATAGTGGTAATTAAAACTCGATTTACTCTTTCGGTAGGGTTTACTTGGGGATGGTATTTTGCGTTAAACCAAATTTTTTGTACTTTGTAACTTTTAACGAAATTCTGAAAATCTTTAGAGATAAATTGTGCCCCATTGTCACAAAGAATAATCTGAGGGACACCAAAGATAAGAAAGACATTTTGTTCTAGGAATTTAATTATAGCAGCGGAAGTAGCTTTACGTAAGGGTTGCACCATAACAAATTTAGAAAACCAATCGGTGACAACTAAAAGATATTGATTACCTCTTTTCGATCGGGGGAGAGGTCCTAATAAGTCAAGCGATATTAATTGAAAGGGATAAGATACACGTTTAAAGTTACCCATTAAACCAGGACGAGCATCTTGTGAACTCTTAGGAAAGCCACAAATTTTACAGCTCTTAATGTAGCGACAAACAGATTGCTTAAGTGTGGGCCAGTAATATAATTCAGATATTTTAGCGAGAGTTTTTGTAACACCAAGGTGTGCAGCAATGGGATCATCGTGACATAATTTGAGCACCTCACTGCGGTTTGCAGTAGGCACGACAAGTTTCCATTCAGGTATATTCGATATTTTTTGTGGGGAAGAAGGTACAAATTTATATAGTCTATTATTAGTTACACGAAAGGTAGGGAATTTATAGGGATTATCGGAAACTTTTTTAATCATATTGAGGTATCAGGTATCAGGAATTAAATTTCGAAGGTTAAGAGAAACAACATCACGAGATAAGGCATCAGGTACGATATTTAATTTGCCAGGCCTATGCCTAACGTCAAAAGTGAATTGAGATATACGCAAGTTCCATCTTGCCAAACGACCTGCGGGCTGTTTCAAGTTATTAAGCCAAGTGAGAGCTGCACAATCAGTGATTACGGTAAAGTGTGTACCTTCAACATATCCTCTAAATTTCTCGATGCCAAAGATAACGCCCAATAATTCTCGTTCGGTAGCAGAGTATTTTTGTTCGGCAGAAGTTAAAGCACGACTCGCATAAGCGATTGGATGTTCTAAACCATTGTTTACCTGGAACAACATTGCACCTAAACCAGTAAGTGAGGCATCGGTTTGTATATTAAACTTTTCATCGAAATTGGGTGAGATTAAGATAGGTGCTGAAGTGACTAATGTTTTAATTTGTTCGAAGGCTTGTTGAGATTCTGAATTCCACTCGATAGTTTGAGATTTCTTTTTATTTTTAATTAAAGCGGTAATGGGTGCAGATATAGTTGAAAGATTGGGTAGAAAGATGCGATAATAGCTAATCATTCCGATTAAACGTTTGATTTCGGTAACAGTTTTAGGTGTTTTGAATTTAGTAATAGCGTCGACTTTAGCAGGATCTGCTCGTAGGCCAGTTCCATCGATAATAAAACCAAGAAATGTAAGGGATGAGCAACAAAATTGAGACTTTTCCCAGTTTATCTTAAAACCTGCTGCGTTTAAACGTTCTGCAACTTCATTTAATGTGGCGATATGTTCATCGAAAGAACTTGAGATAACTAAGATATCATCCAAAAACACAAAGGCACGTTCTTGATGTAAGATAGGACCTAACGTTTGATCCATAGTACGTTGTAGGGTTTGTGCAGCGTTACAGAGACCAAATGGCAAAAAATTATATTCGAAAAGACCTCGGCCTGGAACACAAAAAGCAGTTTTTTGACGAGAAGATAGGTCGAGAGGTATCTGATAAAAAGCTTGTCTAAGGTCGATAGATGAGATAAATTTTGCGTTTCGAAGCCGGCTTAAAATCGAGTCAGTTCTAGGTAGAGGGTAAGCATCCGAAACAGTCACGGAATTCAACTTTCTGCCATCGAAACAGAAACGCCATTCGTCATTATTCTTTCGAACTAGTAATACGGGAGACGTCCAAGGTGAATTTGAGGGAGAGATAACACCAGATTCTAGCATTTTATCTATTTCAACATGTAAATGCTTTTGTAATGCAGGCGACAACGGATATTGACGTTGCTTAAAAAGGAGGGCATCACCTGTAGAGATAACGTGTGTTGCAGTCGTAACGCAACCAAGTTCGGAGGTATTAAGTTTGCGAAATTTGTCAATTGTAGAGTTAAGAGTTACATTTTGGGAATCAGTAAGAGAGATTTTGTTAGATATTCCTGTAGATGCACAAGAATTTGTTTTAATAGAGGTTTGCCATGAAAAATCCTGGAAATAAAGTGACAGATTAAAAAGTTTACAGAAATCAACACCTAGTAGAAAAGGATAAGCTAATGCAGGCACAATCAAAAATAAAACATCACGTTCAAGAGATTCTACTCGAATTTTTAATTTAAGGGAACCCGTTACATATATTTGATTATCGTCAGCTAAATTTATGGAAGTTTTTTCGGGAATAATTTGAATTTTGATATTTTGTTGAGATAATTGATGTAAACCTTCGTTATTTATAAGGGAGCATGAGGAACCTGTATCCAATAAAGCAATTACATTTAAGGAACCTATTGAGATAGATAAGTGTGGACGATTATCGAAGAGTTTTTAACAAGTTGTGAGGCAACAGTCTTTTTATGATAAAAGGAATTGACGGTTTGTAACCACCTAGACCACTCGGCTGGAGTAGTATAGCATAGTTCTTCTAATGAAGGTAAGGCATTTTGTACATTAACAGTAGCGGTATTATTGTTAGACAAATTTAATGACGGTACAGCATTGGAGGTAGTTTTATGATTTAAATTTATTGACGTCTGGGTCCGTTGAATGATTGGTAATGGGGACGATTTTGGTTTCTTGAGATATTCACGCCCTGATTTGAAATATCTTGACGGGAGTTTCTCGATACATTAGGATTACAGTTGGTGCAGTTAGATTTGTAGATATTTGAGCGGCCACAACCATAACAAAAATATTTCTAGGGTATGTGCAGACATTATAGTTATGTCCACTTCTCTTACAGTTCCAACAGTTAAGTGAGTTATTAGTTACGGTAGAAGGAACGTTAAGGGTAGATACTTTATGGGAAGCTCGAGCTTGGCAAGCTAAATCGGGTTCTAAAAGGCCAGACTGTTTCTCTGGGGGCGGACGATATTTGTCAATCCTTAACTTCACTTCCTGAAGAGAACGACATAGATCTTTAAAGTGGGCTAACGAAGAGATGTGTTGTAATGCCAAACGTTCCGAGAAATACGGGTTTAAATTTCTAAGTAACTGATCGATAATTTCGGATTCTGAGGGGTTTTTGTCGAGTCTGCTATATAAAGCTTCTAGTGAGGTAATAAAAGAAACAACATTTTCGTCAGGACCTTGGGTTCGATTACGTATCTCGTTCCAAAGGTCGGTAATATAACCATGAGCTAGGAAGTCTCGTTTTAGGCACGCAACTAACTCCTCCCAGGTAGAAATTTGGTCTCGGATGTTTCTGTACCATATCAACGCTGAGTCTGAGAACAAGTCACCTGCTGAGACAAATAAGTCCTGGTCTGTACACTGCCGAGAAATTTTGAAGTCGTTAATCCGGTTAAGAAAAGACGATAAAGAGACCTGCGAATCAAACCCTTGAAAAGTGAGACCCCATTTGTAAACAGGTATGCATTTCCCTAATGGTTTAGGTTGAGCAAGTACGAGATTTGAAAAGGGTAACGATATATCTACGTCTGCATTTGGATTAAGTTTGTCAAGAACAATTCCTTCAAGTAATAATATTTCGGACAACAAACTTTGTTTAGCTTGGGTCGCTTGCTCATCGTCATATAAAGATAATAATTCGATACGTTGTTTGACGTGCGTTATTCTTGAAGCAATTTAATTTCAGATACGTTATGAGGCCAATCGCCAACGATTTTCTTTAAGATAACAATGCCTTTCGTTTCCTGGGCTGAAATGGCTCTGAGCTGAGATCTTCTATCGTTTTGGTTATTAGCGGGAATAATATTCCTACATTCAATCTCGTAAATTAACTCAAGCGATTTTAAATGTGAAACATTCATCTTGGATTTCTATTTGAGACACGATATATATGAGATATGCAATACTAACGTAAATCAGGAAGTATAACCACAAGGTTTTCTTGTAAAGGTAATTAAGATATTATTAGTTCAATAGGTAAATCAATAATGCAGTTTTTAGAATGTAA
Source organism: Platerodrilus igneus (assembly GCA_036346225.1). Taxonomy (NCBI): domain Eukaryota; kingdom Metazoa; phylum Arthropoda; class Insecta; order Coleoptera; family Lycidae; genus Platerodrilus; species Platerodrilus igneus. Next base: position 4,623,502 of record JARFIW010000260.1, on the reverse strand, counting down.
CATAGAAGACAGTGCATTCAAGTTTCAAAAAACGGTCTTCTAAAGTTAAGAAAACAAACAAAAGTTATATTTTAATAGATAATTTTGTAATAAACTGTGTTTAAAGGTATCTAATTAAGGTAAATACTTATTTGTATACTTACATGAATAAAAGTAGGGTTCTTTAAGTGAGAAAGCTGTTAATACATTATATCTTTATAAAGGAAACTATTCTAACCTAAAAACAAAGGATAAAAGACCCCTAAGTTCATAACCTCACACATTAAGGCGCCAATTCTTATTACAATTTAATTCGGTGATACATTTATATGGTGATAGTTCTTAAAAGTCGGTAATACAGTTAAAAGTCGATAATACAGTTACCAAAGTTCATGAAATACATTGCGCAAGCGCAATGAATAGGAAAGCAATGCAACGCCCTGGCGGCCGGAAGCGCGAACCTTATTACAGATTTCGCGTGCCAACTACCATGACGTCAGCATTACCCCAAATTATATTGCGCCATAACCGGAAATATAAAAATTTAAGCAAAAGTTCATATTCGTGAACAAATTAAACACGGTATTACTTACCCGGAAATCCGAACGTTCTGCGGGGTTGAACCAAAGTTGGCCTCTATCAGGGTTCCTCAGGGCTCCATCTCGGAGTAATCAAAGATGGTGACTCATCATCTCGGGTCGTGGAGTCCGTTTCGCCTAAGGTTGCCAATTACCTACCTATGCAGGGAATAGACAGGAATAAACAGGTAAAGGGCGACAACAAAGATAATTAGCAAAGGAAATCTACATAGGTGAAGCTACGATACGATACCTCAAAGCGACCACTTCACTCGAAGAACCAAGGCAAAAAGGCCACGTTTCAGAGCGTCACCAAAACCTCTCACCACTTTGTCCCCACTCCTTGTCTTTTTCCCATTGGCGCGAACTGCGCAAATGCACTCTAACGTAACGGAAGTACACGCCTAGTCTATTTAAAATTCCCGCGCACCGCGTCTTTTGAAATTATGGCGCGAAACTTCCGTACATCAAAACTTAACCTAAATACAATGTTTAAGTGCCGATTTGGCACGTAACAATATTTGCTTTAAAATTATATTTTATATACGAGTTAACGTTCTTCTTTTATAGCATATTAACACGGTTTTTGTAAACATTCCTTTGGAGACCATGTTCTTTTATCTAAAGGCTTGTTATCAATTCATTTCAAGGTTCCTTTTTTGGATGACCCACCCCACTCTACGATGTTCAGCTAGCACAGTAAGTCTTTTCATATTCTTATAATTTTTTCTTTCTTTTTTGTTGCGGTACTTGGTGCGGGCTGCTTTCTTTACTTTCTTTGTTTTCGTGAAATAAACAAATGACCTGTTACCTACTTAACACCGACGGACCTTCTAAGAAGATACTGTACCCAGTGCTAAACGAGGAAGTTGGTCGACGGAAATCAATACATTTCCAATTAAATATGGTGAATAATTTTGCCTGGTATGGGAAAAATAATTCGAGCATAGGGAACGAAAATCGTAGTATAAATTGTTGGTTATTTTGCAAAAAGAAAAGCCCGTGACCGGTTTCACAGTTCTTGCAGATCATCAGACGAACGTATCTATTTTTGCAAAACAACCAAGTTCTAAAATAATACATAAATTAAGGTGTATTTGTAGTGCAAATGTTTCTCATGCGCCCTCTATACTCGTATATAAGAAACTAACTGTCGGTGACTGTTCTCAGTCTCCTACGTAAAAGTATAGATGTCATTGCCAGACAAAATTTTAATAGCGAGTCAAAAGACAAGATGAAAAATGAAATAAACAAATAACCTGTTACCTACTTAGCGCTGGCGGACTTTCTAAGAAGAAACTGCACCCAGTGCTAAACGAAGAGGTTTGTCGACGGAAACCAATACGTTTCCAATTAAATATTAATTAATAATTTTGCCTGGCATGCGAAAAGTAATTCGAGCATTGGGAACGAAAATCAATATAAATGTTTGGTTATTTTGCAAAAAGAAAAATCCGTGACCGGTTTCACTGTTCTTACAGATCATCAGAAAGACGCATTTGTTTTTGCAAAACAGCCGCAGTAGCTGGGCACGACGTTCTCAGCGTCGTTAAAGTGTCTTACAACTCTAGCAAGTTTTTTGGCTTGTTGATGTTTTTGATTCTATGAGTTGTTGTGTTGTTTCTAACAGGTTGATCTTCTTAAATAAATAAATAAATAAATAAATATGTAGGACTGGATTCCAAGAGACCTGCTTCTGGAATCCTCTTGTTTTGGTGCAGCGAACAGTTTCCCGGATCTTCCCCTTGGTTGTCCTTCAACTACACAGTATGCGGATCCTGGGTCCACTGGCCTGTGGTTTTCGACCGACAGAATAGCTATTCGCCACAGGCCGCTCCATCGTCAGATAGCTCGTCTAAACAAGACTGACGGATGTGCATCCCCGACGACTTCACTTGTGTACCCATTCCTCGGCACCCTGCATAGCTGGAGGCGGTGGTAGATATACGTACGTTGCTGCCTCGTCGGCGTCTGGGCAACAACTCGCAAAACAACCAAGTTCTAAAATAATACACAAATTAAGGTGTATTTATAGTGCAAATATTTCTCATGCGCCCTCTATACTCGAATATAAGCAACTAACTATCGATAACTGCAAGAACAGTGAAACCGGTCACGAGCTTTTCTTTTTGCAAAATAACCAACAATTTATACTATGATTTTCGTTCCCTATGCTCGAATTACTTTACCCATGTCAGGCAAAATTATTCATTAATATTTAATTGGAAACGTATTGGTTTCCGTCGACCAACTTCTTCGTTTAACACTGGTTGCAGTATCTCCTTAGAAGGTCCGCCAGTGTTAAGTAGGTAACAGGTTATTTGTTTATTTCATTTTTCATCTTGTCTTTTGACTAGCTATTAAAATTTTGTCTGGCAATGCCATCTATACTTTCACGTAAGAGACTGAAAACAGTCACCGATAGTTAGTTGCTTATATTCGAGTACAGAAGGCGCATGAGAAACAATTGCACTATAAATACACCTTCATTTGTGTATAATCCTAGAACTTAGTTGGTTGTTTTGCAAAAAGAGATGCGCCCGTCTGATGATCTGCAAGAACAATGAAACCGGTCACGGATTTTTCTTTTTGCAAAATAACCAACAATTTATATTGATTTTCGTTCCCTATGCTCGTATTACTTTTCCTATGACAGGCAAAATTATTCATTAATATTCTTTGCTTTCTTGTTTGTCCACGTGGATTACCGTAACAATGTGACCAACATTTTTTTATACTTCTAGGGGTAAATAGCAACGTTCTGAAGTCAAACTGCGGAGACATATAACGGCACACCTGACCTACGGTTGGCTCCTTTACTAACGATTAAAACTACCGGTTTTATTTAAAAGAATTGTGTGAGTTATTTTCGTGTTTACCAGAAGTTAGAACCAAAAATACAGTTTTTGGTTTGAAGGAACCTCTCTTTCGTATGGATTTCGTTATTACAACAGAAAATAAGAAAAAACATCCAGAGTTAATTTTTCCAAGAACATGTTGTTAGCAAAATCAATAAATCTAGTAAAGCACAAGTGTTTGATGAATATGTACATACCTGAATTTACCTGACAAAAACTTTCCAATACCAAAATTACTGCGAAGAAAATGATACATAAGAATGTTTTAATAAGGTGCATTTTGCAAATAGATGTTGTTATCTCATAAAATCATATTCACTAAATAAATTTATTCCGAGTGAACGTTAAGACGAGTTACCCCTACACACGGAAACATACTCACATTAAATGTAATTCATTTCAACTTCAGTACGTGTACGTCATACTTGGAAATAATTAATTAAATAAAGTGCTCTTCTTGGTGTTGGTGTTATTGTCTTCTTCGAAACAAAGCTGTAGGATTATTCTTTAATCGCATCACGGGTCACAGATCTTTGATGTATTTATAAAGCGTTATAAATAAATATCTACAATCTTGTTTGAAAAGTGTGAGATACTATTTGTACATTATATATTGAAATGGTTTTAAAAACCATTTACATAATTATTATTTCCTTAGAAGTAAATAGGCCATTATGGTACAGCTTATAGATATTAAGATCTCTCAAATGTACGTCCCACCATCGAATTAAAGCAGCTCAATGGCCCCTCTACTTTTTAACTCGCTAGGTTTCACAACTGGCTTAGTTGGCTAATATAAAATTCGAACAATTATTATTATTAACACCCAAATTTAAATGAATACAACGAGAAATAGGGTAGTAGATATTTACGTAACCAGATATGAAAAGACTAATTTTATTTGACGAGTGTAATATTTGCCAAAACGAGAGAACGCAGTGAGCAAGTTTTGCAAATTACATGAGCAAATTAAATTAGGGTTTCATAACGTGAGTTAAGGTTCGGGCCTTGAGAGCTGCCTTTTTAAAACCAGTTCCAAAACTTCTTAACAATTTATTGATCTATCTTAAACAGAAAGTACAATGGAATTTTGACAAACTGAATAAAATAACTTTATATCGAAATTAGTTAATTAATTGAACTAGGGCGTGTAGTCTAGGTAAACAACAATGCAAAAGCTGTAATACTTTGACTGACTACTGTCAACTGGGGTTCCCAGGCTTTTTATAATATCCCTACCACCTCACATGGCTGTGGGAACTTGCAGATCTCATGTCTGCTTATTCTTAATTCTACACTTTGTTGTATTGTTTCAATCTTAATTTCTAGGTAATTGCATACCTTAACCGTCTGTGACCAGCCACCTGCAGTATCACTATCGTCTGCAATACATTGTATTGCATTTGTTCTCATGAACTGTTAATAACCTTTTTATATCTATCCTTGAGTTACATTGTTGTACTCGACTTATGATTTATTTAACAATTTCTAATGAGTTCCTATTAGATTCTATTATTTAACATATATATATATATATATATATATATATATACTGTAGTGGTTTTAAAAGGTTAAATTAACTATAAACAAAGCAATTTGAAACACCCTGTATAGAGGAAACAACCTGAATTTACGTGCGAAATTTATTTCATTTAGTTCATTTTAAAGCAACAAGTATTACCATAATTTTACAAGTAGTGAATAAAATTTAAATAGGTTCGTAAAGAAAATAAATTTTAGTAGCCAATACAAATTATTAATTAATTTAATAGAGTTTAATTAAACGGGTCATTAACGTCTAATACGCATAAAAGCATGAAAAATCAATAAATCCAAGGCGAATAGCTTTCGTTGCAACAAACTAATATTTCGGTTGGGTTGAAATACCATGAAAAGAAGCTCCTAGAAATGTTGTGTTAAAACGTTGGTTAATTAAACACCTGCATGTTTTCGAAATGTCAGTTTCCCTTTATTTTTATAGATAGCAAGCAAGTTTTAAAGAATATTGGTTAAACGACAGTCAAGAAGCACGTATACAAGTCCGCATGAAGTAAAAAGAACGCGGACAGTAATATCGATTCTCTACTACTCAAACAAGGTTACAAGGAAACATATAATATGCATAAGAAAGGAACAGCGTTAATATAGGCAGGATTTTTAAGACGTCAATGCATATACTATTGGTCAATATTGTTAGATGTACATCGGACAAACACGGGAATATTGAATGTTAATTTTTCTAAAAATATCGTAACGACGCGCTAAATTTCGGAGATTTCGAAAACGGTTGAAACAAAATTTGAGGAAGTGTTATTTTAAATTAGATTTTTCACGGGAAGAGCGGCCTAGAGGTGGCATTCGGAATCACCGCTTCAGAATACAAGTTTGTAAGTATACATATTTCTAAATTAAATAGTACAGTGTTGGCCTCATAATTTGATACGCGAATAAGTGACGAGTCTAAAATTTAATAGAGGTGCAACATATATCTTAAACAAGCTCGTGAAATGACGTGAAGTAACGTAAATTTAAATTAAATTAAACTAAAGTACGCAATTATGAAAGAAGTGTAATTAATTTGCATTTGGATGCACCGTGAAGGCAGAGCAATGCAGCACAACTTAAATGGTGTTCATCTACAAATACCTAGAGGCGGTCAGCAGAGCAGAACGAAACTACTTAACGGCATCATCAACGGAGTGGAGATCTTCAAGAAATTCCAGGTAACGCTTTAAAATTGTGCTTGTTATAAACTATGAAACTATGAAAATTGTGTGACGTGTGAGAGTGAATTTTGAAGGTATTGTGCGTAATTTGGGGTATTGAAAATAATACGTATAACTAACTTTATTATGGTATTTAAATAAAAATCTAAAAGTGTATAAAGCTTATTAACGTTCCATCAGGAATTTAAAATTTTTATTGTTACAAGTACATGGGTTTGTTTTTTTTTTGTTTGTTGTAAGAGCATGCGAAGTACAAAAGCATACATTATTCATAATTAACTGGGTTATCATGAGCTCACCATACTCCAGAGTATACTAATTTAAAATAAATAATAAATAAAGAAAGAAAATAAGGTATTATTCAGGGGCCATTTACTCCGGATATATTCAATGTGTTTGATATCTTAAATTAAAATCCAGGACAGTACAAAAATAGGATTTATTGAGGTGTAACTTGATCTCCGAAATGTGGATAATCTTGAATTTTATTTGTAAATAGACAAAATAAATATTGTATGATTGTTGTATTATTTTGTGGTTTTATTGAGAGTGGGCGTGAACGATACAGAGTATAATAGTGAATCTAGGTATCCAAGAGGAGGCCCAACTGAGCTAGCCTGGGAACTGAAGAAGAATTAAGGTGATGAAGAGAGGAATCTGGGTAAGAGATTAATTTTTTTATTAAATTTTTCTATTGTGTGAAAAGAAATTTTCGATTTTGTAAAAATGAAAATAAATTAATTTTCGAATCTACTGAGGTTACCTAAGTTACACGGCAATATATATATATATATAAATTGGGAGATGCATAACTCCTCCCACCGTAAATGAAAAATTAAGGTTTGACTTAATTTTTAAATACATAAAATTCATTATTCAATTTTATTTAAAATTCATTGTTTCTAAAGGTGCACTTATTGTTTCTTTATTTCTTTTGGTTTCCTTAAATCTAAAATTGTTTGCTTTATTCCTATATCTAAAATACATTTTGTAAGATACATATATAATTAGAAAAATTATTAAAATGATTAACACAATTGTCCAAATGCTTATGTTGCCATAATGTAATTTGGGAACCTTGAGTTCACTAAGTGTTCTTGGTAGTTTTCCATTAACTTCACGGCGTGGTTGAGGTCCTCTAATTCTAGATGTTCTAGTTGCATGAGTTTTTGGATAGTACCTTCGTCTTCTGGTTGCTCTATCTTGAACTGTAGTTTTGGCAAATTTGCGAGTTTCTTTGTTGCTATAGGGTCTTGATAAACTCTACTTCGTCTTTCAATTTTAATAACAATCTTCTTTGAGGGTGATTAATTTACTTCCGGTTAGTGCTAGGTTATTTTCATATTGATTGCAGTGGATGGTTGCTATTACTTCTGTTGGTAAAATGGCGATACATTTGTTTTCTGTAACTTTTTGAATGTTCATGTTGGTTATTTGCACGGGTTTGGCTTCACAGTTTTCGTAATGATTTGAAAATTTCAATAATTGTACTTCGCAAGGGCTGTTTACTTAAATGGTTGTTGTCGTCAACGATTGGCATAAATATTGGTTTGGTGTTACTTCGGTACACTTTTCGTTTGTATAACCATATCTTAGTTCATTTAAGGATAGGAATTTGGTTTTAGGTATGATAACTTGGTATGTGCTAGTAACTTTTGTTGGAAAAGCAAATAAATGATAATAATTATAATTGTTTATCTCTACTATTGGGACTTCTATTAAAAATATTATGTCATTGTTCTTTATATATCCTTTAACTATAGCTATTTTTCAAATATAAGAATATTTGATTCTATTACATGAAAAGGTAATTTACTGTTAGTTATAAATGATTTAATTATTAATAATTCTTTTAATAAATCGGTTGGTTCTATGATACTCGAATGTAAGGTATTTAATTTTGTAAATGCTACTGCGTTTTCTAAAGTTGCTAAAATTTGTTAAATCAAAGTATGGGTTGATATTATTTGTTGATTAACGTTTTGATTGAATCTTGGTTGGAATGAGGTTTTCCTAAAATTTGAATTAAACCTTAGTTTCGGAAATTGTTTATAATGATTATTAAAATTCGCATTATTGAAATTTGGGTTATTGATTCGCAGTTGATTTGTTTATGCGTTGAATGGAATAAATTTTTGTTGAGGAATTGTTTGTCTTGCGGCTTGTATAGTTTTTATTAAGGAATAACTTTTATTTGTTGTATAGTCTGTTTTGGTAATACATTACATTTTCTTCTTCTATTATCATGTTCATGGCTTCTTCTAGGTTTCGGGGACGTTGGAATCTGATTTTATCTGATAGTCGTTCTGGTAGTGCATTTATATAGGTGTCCAGTGCCATTTCGTCATACATTCTCGTTTTTAAATGTCGGATATTTTGATCGGGTTCTTCGATTTTTAATTTCGTTAGGATTAGACTTCTCACGTCTTGGCATTTCATTCCGAATTGATACAGGGATTGGTTGTTTTCCATTCTGAGGTTCATCAGGTCTCGTACCAGGCATTTTATGTTCGTCTGATCTCCAAAATATGCAATTAGTGTTCGTTTAAAGTCCTGCAATTCTTCTAGACCGTTCCGGCTGGCAATTAGTGTTAGTGCTCGTCCGGTCAATTTGCTTATTAATCATGCGTAAAAGTAATGAATTTCTTTCGTTATCTTCGGATTTGTAGAATGTTTTCAAAAACATTTCGCATGCTCCGTTGAAATTCACGAAATGAACTTGCTCTCCATTAAAGATTGGAATCGTCTCCAGGTAAAGTTTCATATCTGCACACATTTTGGTTAAGGGTTGCTTTCGCTTTTAAGTAATTTCAAATTTTATAAAAATTGAGATTTATTTCGCTGTTTGTATTGTTACTTCTGGTTGGTTTTGTTAATTTTCAGTTTAGATTGCGTCGGGTTATTTAAAAAATCGTAATTGTTATTATTTGTACTTGGTTACACGGTGCGATAATTAATTTGTAGGATTTAAACTCGATAATGTTGGATTAATTTCTGTAGCCTTGAATTCGTGTATTTCTATCTCGCGGACGTTAATTTGTCGTAATTGTACTTGAGTTTTGCTTCCTGAAAGATTTTGATGTGAATAAATAATTTCTTGCGGTAACTACTTCACTTCATATGTTTTGTGCCAGTTATGACTTTATCTTCGTGTAGTTCTGCTGATTTTATCAAGTTTCTTATAATTATATCTTATCCGTGGGTGTTAATTGAATTGCATAAACGTATAATTTGTCTGTCTCGTCACCTTGAGTTTTAGATATAAAGTTTGCAAGTTTTCAATTAATTACTTTGTTACAATATTGCATTGGTAATTTAATCCCAAAGTTATGTCTACTTGAAGATGTAGTTTCAGTCACGTGATTATTTTAAATAAATTGCGTAATGTTTTTGCTTAATTTAATATGCAATTTTTTTAATACTTTTCTGAAAGATGTTGTTTTCAGTTGGTGTGAGAATAAAATAAATCGCTTCTTCACTTCGTTAATTACTGCATAAATGTTACGTTTGATAATTATTTTTAGATATCTCCGTATAAAGAATATTCAATTATGATGTACGCCTTTAAATTAATTATAGCTTTCAGTAATGTAGTTATTTATAGGTTTGCAATGATGAATAGTTTTGTTCAATGTTGGTCGTAATTTTATGAACTTTATTTTACTTCGTGATGAATTAATTATTTACAGGTTGTAATGCAAAGTGCATTTCTTTAATTTATAGAAATGCTCTGAAAGTTAATTTTGTAATAATCGTTTCTCTAATGAAGTTTTTAAGTCTGGAATAAATCGTTTCTGTTGCGTTTGTTTATAAGAATTGTGTTTAGGCTTTTGGTATTAAATGATAGAGTTAATTACGTTCTGGCTTTGTTTGCCGAATTAAGTCGTCGCGTTTTCGTCAGTTACGTTTGGTATTAATTTAATAATTGTGCGCCAGTTATTTTGGTTATAATTCGTAAATTTGTTTGTTTTATTTGTTCTCTAATTCTCTTTTAAAGTCAATTCTCTTTTTGCTTTAAAAATAAATATTCTCAAAATAAATTCTCGTTTGAAAATAATTTCTCTTCGTAAACTATTTTCAAAAAATTATTGGCATAAATTCTAGTAATAGTTAAAAATAGAAATTCTGTACATACATAAATAATAAAAAAAATTTTCTTCTTATACTAGCAAATATCAATAAGTTTGTAAAAATCAATTGGTTCTTTATGAAAATGAACTTACATTTGTTTCTTTTGTTTTTTGGCTGTATACTCGATCTATTTTATATCTCCTCCACGTTTGTTTGTTTTGCTGGATTCGGTCGATGCTTGTACTTCTTCCAACCTTGTTTGGGTTCTACCAAATTTGGAATTGAAATTGCAGATCATCAGTTCTTCGAATTTGGGTTCCCTAATGACCTTTTGACATCCGTACGACTACGCCAGTTAAAGTTCGGGCCTAGAGAGCTGCCTTTTGAAAAACCAGTTCCAAAACTTCTTAACAATTTATTGATCTATTTTAAACAGAAACTACAATGAAATTTTGACAAACTGAATAAAATAACTTTAAATCAAAATTAGTTAATTAATTAAACTAATATTAAGGCGAGTAGCCTAGGTAAACAACAATACAAAAGCTGTAATACTCAGACTGACTGCTGTCAACTGGGACTCCCGGTCTTTTTATAATATCCCTCCCCCTCACATGGCTGTGGGAACTTGCAGGGTCTCATGTCTGCATATTCTTAATTCTACACTTTGTTATATTGTTTCTATCTTAATTTCTAGGTAATTGCATATCCTAACCGTCTGTGACCTGCCACCTGCAGTATCACTATGGTCTGGAATACATTGTATTGCATCCGTTCTCATTAACTGTTAAAAACCTTTTTATATCTATCCTTGAGTTACATACTCTATCTAACCCCGCTTTAAAATATAATAAAAAGATTGTGCGGTTCCATCAAATATAAAAAATTCAGCTGCGTCGCTTTACTTGAGCGTTGCTATAGATAATATTTATGCCAATAACTTTTGTCGGTGCTGCATTTTTGATTACAAATTAAATCGAAAATGAGCGATTTGGAATTAGATATACCTTCCGAAGTAGAAGAGTCTTCGAATTTAGCTATAAATTCGATAATTCCAAGCAACTCTAGAAACAGGTATGAAGAAGGCTACAGGAAGTTTCAAAAATTGTGTCAAGAGAAAGGAGTAGAAAATGTTTGTGAAAAGGTTCTACTAGCATACTTCGAAACCTTGAAAAACTAAAGCATTTACACTCTTGAATACTTACTCTATGTTAAGGACAGAACTTAATTTCAAAAGAAATATTAACTTCCACAAATACCACTTTAGAAGCATTTCTAAAGAGAAGATCTGCGAGTTAATACGCCAAAACTCTATGATTTTTACAAAGGATAAATTTGAAAAGTTTATTAGAAAAGCAGATGACAATACGTTTTTTATTCGCAAAGGTATAATTTGCTGTCGTTAATGATGCATTGATTATTTTAGGTGGCAATGATTATTGAAATTGGCGGTAGAAAAGCGGAATTAACTAACTGTAACGTATTTCTAGTTAGTTGCACATTCCTTATAAATCTAATATCATGTTTCGATAATATAAAAACATAATTTATAATTGTCTGAGCACTAAAAATAGTTTATTAAGTGTATAATGGATTATGCGCTCCTTCGCTTTCTATATCTAAGTTACAACACAAACCGTTTGTCTGTCATTTCGACTTCACTTTTCCATTAACGCTTGAAGAAGTAAGCTGCTCTCCGGTGCATAGAAAAGTCAACATGGTCAGGCACATGGCCTGGCGCAGAGTTTGTAAAAGAGATTGATTAACGAATACCTTCGTGTTTTGATGTGGTTCCTGCCAACTTTTGGTGAAGATTTTATTTTGTATTCCACCATCGGTAACGTTAGTTGATTCCTGCACATGCGAAGTAGATTAAAGTAATCCATCATTAAAACATGCAATACCACAGATATAAAACTTTAGTTTAAAATTTAGGAAACATGAAAATTATTGGACATATGTAACGGAGATTTTATTTGGTTGGATAATATTTTGTTCTGAAGGTTTTTAAAAATTCCAGCGCAAAATTCAGCATAATGGTATGTTATTATATTGCGTGAATCGCAGATGTGCTTAGATTTGTCGACATCTGACGTTGTTTGTTTCTGGTGAGAATGTTCAAGTTTTTTGATTGAACTGTACTTCAAGCACGTGAGTGATATTTAACCTTAATTTAATTTGTATTTATTTAAATGTTTTACGTATGATCAAAGGTTGATATTCTACTTTGATTTAGTTATTTTGAAATTCGTTTGGTAAGAAACATTGTAACAATTTTATTTTCGAATTGATAAATCTTTTCTTTAAAGGTACAAAAATAATAAAACACATTTATTAAGTAAAGTCGTAATACGTGTAACAATTAAATATTACATTGAAACAGTATCTAGACTCGTTAGTCTATTTGTTTTGGATGTTGGTGTATTCCACAGCCAGTCGCAAAGACGCTTGGAAGTGTGACAACCCCCCCCCCCTTGGACGCTCCGATCGCCCGAGAGCGCAGATAAGCACTCGGCCATAGGTAGAAGTAAGAGCAACATGTATAAGAGGACGATGGCCAGTGACCTGCGGGTCGGTTTGAATGAGTAAGCACATTCTTAGAGTAACGGTTGGTAAAGTATACACTTTATTATCTTGTTTAATTTGAAAATTTGTTTAGCGCAACAACGACATGAATGTACGCAACCAAGATTAGGCGACGAAAGATTACGCTACAAAACTTAGGCGATGAGAATTTAAACGTCAAGAACTTAGAACTTTGAATCAACGTTAGGAAAACCACTTCATTTTAACACGTGTATTTAGAGGATGGAAAGCAGATCTAATTAACAGGAGATCGTTTGTTGGTCCGAGCCAAGATACTACTTTGATAGGATGTAAGCAGTTAATACCGCATGGCGATGCACGTCCTAATCCAGTCTAGGAAAGCAGTTTTGTTTGGTTCGTAGTAGCTTTAAGAAATTTATTTGTGTTCCATTCAGGAAGCACGCTATTTTGTTTCGATACGTAGAAATACGATTTTGTTATTCACTTTATCTGTTACTAAGCTGGATTTCCAAGCACCAAACTTAAAATTCACTCAGTTTATTTTGTCAGAACAACACGTTGCTTCAGTATAAAATAACAGGTGTAACTACGTCATTTGTTTGTTTGAAATATGCTGTTGACACTTGTATCTTTGAAAGCAGATGCTTAGTATTATATTACTACCAACTTTGAAAACGAGAATATCTTTGTGAACATTTTCATTTTAAACTTAAATTAGCACATTTAACTTAACGAGAACATTTTGTATATTAATTTTGACAATGTACTAGACCTAATCAGATCTGAATGGGTTAGAAAATATTAGTGTAACAAGTTACACTTTGTTGTAATTTATTTGATCAAGAATCAGGTTCATAAACCTTATCTTAAATTTACAAACTACTTCAAGTAATTATTTAATTTTGTTGCATTAAATTTTATTTAAAGTTAAAGGAATTCTTTCTAGTAAATTATTAACCCCAGCTTAAAGTTTTTTATTTTGATCAAGTGTGATCAAACCTAACAACCAAAAAGCAATAAGAGTTGAATTTTGATGCCACCCTTATGTAGAAAATATTCTTTTTATTTTTTTTAGGCATATTTGAGGGACACAAACAGTGTTCCCATTTTCTATGTTGACTTAATTATTATTCTTTCTTACAGGAACAGCGTCTTATTCTGTTAAGACAGGTTTTGTCACCGAAGGCGATCTTTTTTTCTTTGGGTCTCCACGTCCGCCCTTAGAAATATGCCATGCTATTAACATGAATCAATCTGGACTTGGTGGCGCCTATTTGTTTTAGTTTGAGTGTGACCCCCCACAGATTTCGACTTACCCCCCCATTGCTCATAGCTCTACCCAAGGAATAGACCCCTAGTTACGTCGGAAGACTTCGTTTTGCTGACACCCAACTTCTAGGGTCAGTTATAAGTGTTAAGTAAATAGTTTCATTGGGCCTGGTGTATTAGTGCTTCTAAAAATATTCGTTTCACTGGCGCCCATGCGTGAGGCTAGTTGAGCCCAGTTAGGAAAAATCGTTTCAACATCCAGTTTTATTCTCGTAACTTTACAAAATTTTAAAGATGGCTCCATAGTTGCCTATTATATTTGTTCCACAAGCGTACAATTTTAGCTTTACTAAAAAAAATTGTTATTGACATGTGATGTCAAAAATATCTAGTTAATCGATATAATTACCACATGCTATTTTATGTTACATTAATAATATCTTTGATTATTTTGAGGTCATGCAATTTAATTTTAAGACATGATAAATTTTTGAAAGATATAAAGTTAAAGCTTATTCTTCGTTTGAATGCTACATTTTAGAATCACGTAAAATAATCTTGTTTGTCACTTGTAAAGGCGACTGTAGTACTACAGGCTATATTTAAATATGAGATTAAATTATTAAGAAAGCAAATACCTTACAGTAAACATATGTTGAAACATTGAGTTTAAAGATGTTCGTGTTTTTGAAGATCGAGCAATACTAGTTTCTTTCCATGTAAATTTTTATTGTAAATATTAATGTTGAAAAAAGCTAAACCAATTTAATTAAATAGAATTTTTTTTGCTTAATTCTTTTATTATTAAAAATTCAAAGGAAATTTCTTGGTTCTTAATAAGCAAAAGATTAACTCTGTCTTATGATAACAAGTACCCCGAGTATATATATTTTTGGAACTTAAAATCTAATATATTATTTATTGGTGAATATTTTTAAGGACACAAACGGTGTCCCTGTTGTGCATTTGTTTGTTCACAGGATATGCAGAGGCATCTGTAATACATCTGGTAAATGACATTTTGGTAAGTGCTTTGCAAGGTTGATATTTAGGTTTTGTGGCTACAAAAACGGTGTAGACTTCAGGTTTCCGCATTCCCTAATACAAGTACATGTATTTTCGTATGTTGTTGTATTAAAAAAAACAATGGCGCTCTTTATCTATATTTTTGGTCATTTGTTAATGCATGACCCAAGCTCATGATCTACCCAGAGTTAACACTCTACTAGCCATCTATCTCTACTGAGTATTTCTTTTCCTCAAGCCGTTTCCATTTAACTTTACCTTGGGATTCCCTCATTTACACGAAATTCTCGACATGGTGATATCAAATAAGGTAGGCGTTTATGGTATATGGAGGTCCAATTTGCTATCTGATATTCACGAGGTATATTTAGTTTTCATAACATACGTATCAGTGATAGTAGAGGAACACACCGATTCGAGCACAGTGCCAGATAGGTTTTAAGCCTCTTCGAGCGACTTTTTAAAAAGCTTTTCAAAACAACTTCTAAAAAATTTATTTTATACTGAATTACAATTAATTTTTAACTTACAAGTGGAGATCGATATAA
Source organism: Platerodrilus igneus (assembly GCA_036346225.1). Taxonomy (NCBI): domain Eukaryota; kingdom Metazoa; phylum Arthropoda; class Insecta; order Coleoptera; family Lycidae; genus Platerodrilus; species Platerodrilus igneus. The sequence goes on along the minus strand of JARFIW010000260.1, from coordinate 4,607,900 downwards.
TTTTAAGTTGAAACTTACTGATTAAATTAACTAAAATTACAGTGAGTAGCTGAACTAACAACAATGTTAAAATTGAGAAACTCTAGACTGACTGACCATCTTGTGCTCTCGAGGGTATTTATGCTATCCTTGCCCCTCACATTGTCTGTGGGAACCGCAGAGCTCATGCCTGCTTATTTCTGTATTTAATATAATGTAACAATCTTAATTCTAATAATTGCTGTCTTATAACCTACTGTAACCTGCACCTGCAGTATCACGTTACGTCTGGAATACAATGTCTATTTCCGTTCTCACTGTCTTGCTTGTTGAATTTTCATTAACCTTTTTGTTATGTCCTTTGATTTATACAATGTAACATTTAACTTAAGTTTTAATAATTCAATTTGTTTACATATATATCCTAATTTGGAGGATATGTAACTCGCATCACGCCTCAGCGCCTCATATCTAGCATAGATTTTACATGTAAATTTCCAGAAGAAGGATCTCCTAGGAGAGATTTCCTCCTTGCTCCTTCTTTGCTCCCGTCTTGCTCAGCGCCACACACCACCTCTCAGCGTCCAACGCCTAACAGTGTCTAAATGTTTGTAACCCACAATACACATCTAACTTAGGTAGGGCAACCCACAATGCACGGGCAGCTCCTCCTGAACTTTTGAATTGATAGGTTCGGTCAGAGTCGTGACGCTGACCTAATCTATCAATTTTCCTGCTATCTATTCTAACCTAAGCCCAGATAAGTCAGGCTAATCTAACCTAAGTCCAATTTAGGCTACGTCGAAAATTAATTGTTTTCTTGCGGGCTTAAAATTTAAAAATTATTGTTATGTACAAATTTTGTAAAAATCTGCAAACAGCTGTAAAAAGTATAAATAGGAATGCATTTTGCAAATGAAGTTCATTTAGTTTCTGTTTGTTGACGAGTGCACACCTATGATTGTGCAGGAAGGTAGTGGATTGTTTAACAAAGTTATAAATAAAAGCTCACATCCCGTCTTATCACTTTTGCGGACCAGGCATTAGGCTGGGAGAGCGGATAGCTAAAAGCGATCGAGGAATTAATGAGTTGGATCGCTTGTGCAGGGAGCACCACATTGCTTACTCCAAGTACACTGACGATCTTGCGGCTAGACATCGAGCAGATAAAATTTTAGAAGAAGGAGCCTGGGAGCGTGTAAAGTCAAAAAACGCAAAGTTTGATGAAAAGGCTGCTGCTTGGTTTGTGACAAATGCTATGAAAGTAAAGAGGTACATGGGTATGGGTATGAAGAAGAAGAACAAAATGAGTTTCAAGGGTGGATTCCTGAAGAAAATAAAATCAGCGATTGATCAAGTCGGATCTGATAATTTGAAAAAGTTACTGGAAGTTGGCATTCATGTTGAAAAAAGAATCGTGAAAGGTACTGGAGATAAAAGGAAGATAAAAGTTCCGCATATTATAGCCCTACCGCAAAAGGGCCGTATTTTACCATTAATTCCTATTTTCGCTGGACTAAGTGCTTTAGCAGCCCTGGCAGGTGGCGCTGCAGAGGTTGCAAAAGCTGTTAACAATGCAAAAACGGTTAACGAACAGCTTAAGGAGGGTGAACGTCACAACAGGACAATGGAAGCCATAGCAGTAGAGTAAAAAGGAAATGGACTATTTTTAAAACCTTATAAGAAAGGCACTGCATTATTTTTGAAACCATACAAGAGACACGGATGTTCTAAAAAAGTATCAAAAAACTAAGTAAGTTACTTCGAAGAGCTCTCACCGACGTGGATATAAGGAACTACGCATCTAACATTTCTCATTTTCGCAGTGTTTTTGCTAGATATTAGTTATAGAAGATTAGACCGCGTGTCAACGAGTCGGGTGTGATTAATTTGGATACCACAAAAGGATCAGGTACACATTAGGTGGGATACCGTAAACGTGGAAATAGTGTGTTATACTACGATTCGTTTGGAGAGTTGAGACCACCGGAAGAAGTGAAGAGATATTTTCGAGGTTGAAAATTTTATTACAACAGTGTACCGGAGCAGACTTACAACACTTACAATTGTGGATATTTGGTGTTTAAGTTTCTTAGTGATAATAGTTAAAACTGTTAGCGTATTTGGATACGGTAACGTCATAACAAGTGGTTCCATTTACCCTCCAATTAAGTTGAGGCAGAATGGCGAATATGCTTTGGGGTTGGTGGGATTGTATACTTGTAACACTGTGCAAAACATACATCTAGGGCAGACGCGTGGGCGGGTGGGCCGGTGGGCGGGCCGACGGGCGGGTGAGGACGGGCTATTTAGTATAAAAAACTGCTTTTTGAAATTTTTGAATCAGTGTTAGCTGTATATTTGAAAAATGTACACCAAGCAATCTTTAGAGAAAGCAATTAGTGAAATTCGGCAATGTGTGTTAAATACACATAAAGCTAGTAGGTTGTACAATGTACCTAAAACAGCGCTACGCGATCCCCTCGATAAACTTGGTGCTCGAAATAAAAGTAAAGAATCAAGTACACCGAAAATGGAAGCTGCAAAACAAGAAGTTAAAATACCTATACAAAACTTTGATGCATATGCCACTTCTAGTGCAAAGGAAGTTGGTAAACATGGATCTTTGTTTCCATCCAATATAACGGCAATATTCGCCGGGCCATCGAGTTGTGGAAAAACTAACGCTCTAATATCTCTCATTTTACATGAGAATGGACTTACATTCCAAAACGTCTATGTGTTTTCTAAACGTTTATATCAGCCAAAGTATGAATTGTTAAGAAGTGTATTTGAACCTTTAAGAGAAGAAATTGGTTATCATGAATTTGAAAACTACGACGATTTCATTGAACCCGGAGATACCAAAGAAGATTTAATTATTGTCTTTGATGACATACCTGCAAACGAACAAAACAAGATCGCACAGTTTTTTTCCTTTAGTAGACATAAGATCATCGATTCCTTTTACTTATGTCAAACGTATGCCGGCGCAGTAAAGCACAGACTTAGAGATAACGCTAATGTTATTTCAATATGGCAGCAGAAAGATGCAAATCTTCGGCATTCCTTTCTAAATCATCTTGGCAGTGATATATCCTTTATAAAATTTAAAGAAATGTGTATACAATGCTGGGATAGAAACGAATCAAAACACAATTTTATAACTATTGTGAAAGATTTTGATATAAATGAAGAGCGATACAGAAAACATTTCGACGAGTATATAAATATTGGAAAAGACTTAAATGATTGGTTACGATCCAGTGTTTCGATGGCAACGGATGTTAAAGATTTTGTTACAAATAAACGCAGTATTCAGTTGAGGCAAGATGCTGTACGAAAAAAGTTTGTGAAACATAAAAAAGGATATACTACATCTTAGCAAAAATTCAAAGAGGTGCACAAACAATTAATCGAACCTTTGCAAGCCACCGCATCCCATTTACAAGGTATTACGAAAAAAATATCGATTTTAAAAAAGGTTAAAGTCAAAGATACAGACCTTCCTTTAGAGAAAGTTAACTATCTATTCTGGAAGACCTTATACATCTTGATTACGCGAACGTGTTGACTCGAGATCAAGACGAAACAAGTTGAAAATGCAAGGCATTGTCGCAACGAACTTCCAAATGTAGACTTACTTTAAAACAATTTAAAGAAATTAAAATTATTATGTTGTAATAATTATAAGTATTCAGATAAAAATAAAAATGAATTCCCCGGGGGGTCGGGTATCCGTGGTCAGATTTTGTGGGGGGTCCCATATTTCGACTCAGCTATGTTAGGGGAGTTCAAATATGTATCGCACATTAATTTTGGACCTATTTGAAATTTTAATTTTCCCGACGGAATATCGCGGGGGCACGGCGTCCCCGTGGCCCGATTTCAACTGACATCAAAACTTAAGCTCAGGACACCGAGCTGAATCGATTGATGTATCACACATTGATGTCCGACCATTAGAAAGGCCTCGGACGGACAGACGGACGACAAATCGATTTCATAAACGAACGAAGTTCGTTGAAAATATAGTCAAATCGGTTTATGGAGTAAAGTATAATTCTCAAACCGATACATGGAGATTTGGGAGGAGTGTGCTGGAGATTAATCTGGAAACTAAAAGGGTGCTCATAGGTAAAGGTTTGGGTTTCCATGAACGGTTTTACAAAAAATTGAATGCGAATCCTATTGAGTATGTATATTGGAACAACATTCACGAACTAATCGACCGGTTAAAATTATTGAATGCACCTAACCAGGCTGGAAATACAAGCGGAGAAAACATAAACGAAATGGTGTCTATATTGGAAGAATTAAGAGAGGAGGGTATTGTAGCGGGCTACTATTAACGCGTTTCACCAATTTAAAACAAGTAATAACAAGTGTTTATTACTTACTGTTTACAAGTCTAATTAACAGTATATGCCTTATTTATAGATGTTTTCAGTCCAATTAACAATGCTATTTACAAGCACTAATATCTTCTTAAACTAATTCCTTAACTATAAGTCTTCTTAGCAACACTAAACACTACTATAATTTATTTATTACACTTTTGTCTATTTATGTATTTTACAAGCTGGTGGTACAATATACACGTTCACATAACACAAATTTATATTTACTAAAAGACTTTCAGAACGTAATGAACAACTAACTATATACGAGATGATTTATATACGACATTCTGACATAGACTAACTCTGTACTTCATCAGCGGTCTTATTTATATCCAGAAATAAATAGATGATTCATACTCTGGTATGCGCTCGAACATTCTCGGTTCGTGGAGAATATACATTGCTTACGGCGCTTGTGTGTTTGACGAGTTGCCTAATAGTAGTAACACTGCCCACTCTATAGAACCGTTACGTTTCGTAACTGTAAATACATTTTGACGCCAATTCAATGACCGATGACGGTATCGGCAGCAATCTCCTCTGGTGCATCCACCACGTCGTTGGAAATAACAGTTATCACTCTTTTCTTGGTCTTGGTAGGCAACCGGTTGATAGCAAGAAACAAGGATCTGGACGTTGGTTCCCTGGAAAATTACTTCTAGCATTTTTCAGACTATTCTCCAATCTAAGCGATTCAGTTCACAGCCAAGCTTGGTATTGCATTTTTCTTGGCTAGCATTCTTCAATTGGTTTTTTCTATTGAGGGATATAATGTAAAAGATAGCTTCTCGTTTGTACATCAATTCAAAGATTTCCACCTGTCCACATCACATTCTTATTTCAATGGATGTGACTTCTTTGTTCACGAATATTCCTTTACCATTAATCAGCACTATTATTAAAGTGAACTTAAATCTTATTGTAAGTTGTAGGAAGATTTGTTTCTGACTTCCCTTAATTTGGTGTTCAACAATACATACTTTGTTTTTCAAGATAAATTTTATCTACAACTATTTGTAACTACAATGGGAACACCACTGTCACCTATAGTCACTCAAATTGTTATGGATAACCTACTGTCCACCGTTTTACCTAGACTACCTTATGAGATGTCTTTTCTAGTTAAGTATGTCCATGACATCATTTGTTCGTTACCATGTCAAATGATGACCCAACTGTTACAACATTTAATAATTTTAATGAACACCTTAAGTTCACCTATGAAATGAAAGTTGATGGCAGATTACCTTTTCTTGATGTTCTAGTCACCAGGGGTTCAGGCAATCGTTTAACTTTTCATTTGTACACTAAACCAACTAATCCTAGCAGGTACCTGAATATTCTTACTTCAACCACTTTATGTGCCACAAGGACAACACTGTGAAAGCACTTCGTTATCGTATTGAGCATATATCAGATCCTCAATTTATTAAGAAAAACAAGAAAATAGTAGTACACTTTATTAAATAATGGTTATCCAAAAGGAATATTGCACAAGTTGATATACAGTAATTTTTTAAGTCTAAATACTAAGAAACGAGACGTGACATATAAAAAACTTCCTTATACGCAAACATTAACTCTGTTGTTGGTAAGATTACTTTGCTTAAACAACCTAAGAGTATCATCTATGGCTATCGTCTACGAATACAACAATTTCATTCAAAGTTTGTTCACAAAATTGAAGGATCGCACTCTAAAATTATTAAAGAGTAACATCGTCTACTGGATCACATGTAGCTACAATAATAGGTACATTGGGCAGACGAGCCAGTGGTTAAAAAGTCGGTTAACCCAGCACAGGAGTGTAGTGATCTGTAGGGTTTCTAAGTAGAGTTTTCATTGGTTGATAATTATTATAAATATTATAGTGTACATTTCGATATTCGAAGGTATTTGTTAGAGTAGCTCAGTAACCACTTGCAGACTTCTGATGCATTCCGTGACGTCAGAATCTACATTATAAGGCACGCATGTGTAGGGGATGATCAATCTAGTCGATAAGGGTTAAAGGACTTTGTTTTTAGATGTCAAGATGGATGGTTGAAACATTTTCACTAGGCGGTTTTTTTATTAAAGGTAGTGTTTTAAAGTTTATAATGTGGTGGTTATTTAAGGTAATCGGATTACATCTTGTAATCAGAGCGTTGTTATGAGTGTGATGTTGGTACTTATTGTAAAACCGTTAGTTATTTAACTGTTTCTTTTTGAGATTGATGTATACAATGCCACTTTGCCGGTTGTTTTACTTGTGATGTAATTTCAGGTGAATTTACGATTTGATTGTATATAAATGAGTGTGGTTTGGCTTAACAACTGAAAACTAATATTTATTTATCTGAATTGTTTATTTAGTATCTAAAACACGGTAAAACTAATATTTGTTTATTTGAAATAATGTTTATTTAGTATTTAATACAGAGTTGTAACTCCAATTGCATTGCACCTGTTACAAAATCAATAGTAAATTTACCCTTACTGTGATTGTACATGCAATTAGTACCAACATCCCTGAGATATATTGAATCAAATTATTTAGGCAAGATGGAATACGAGCGGTATTATATTTCTATGTTATATTTGTTTTGGTTTTAAGATAAAAATTGAATTAACCACAACGTTGTTGTGTATATTTTTGTTTGTAATTTGTAATGCCAAGATGTGTTTCATTTTTCAAAAGGTACGTTTTAACCGATGCAATCGTAATGAATAATTTTTAACATTTGCTTACTAGATTCTAAATAATTAACTAACATGCACTTATATAGAGATTTAGCGCTTGAATCTGGGCTTGTTTTTATGCTGCAGAATTTTGGATATGTATTTGCTGCCAACATATTGTGTATTTGTTTGATATTTGAGATGCATTTGACATTTTATTTATGTGTAATTGTTTTATTTCAGCATATTTATCACATGTACAACTGCACTGCTTACATCTGGGTTTAACTTAATAATGTTCGTTGTTTTTGTTTATCCTATTATCTAGTTGATGTTCCTATAGAATTAACTAGTATTTAACGTTTGTGACAATTGTAATGTAATTAAATTGAACCTCTGGTATGATCGACCATCTCGTGTCTTTCTCGATTGCATTTAGGACTATGTTGGAGTCTATTCAATATTAAGCGCCTTTTTAACTATGCGTAATCATATTGTTGCATACTAAATTGCTCAAACGGTAAATAGTATGTCTACTCTACCTTATCGGCGGCAGAGCCTTGATAGATTACAAGGGGTTCCTGTTTAACATTCAAGCTCAGGGTAAAACGGATGTTAAATGGCTTTGAGAGAAAAAGGTTCCTCTAAAGAGATCTTCCAGCCAGCTAAGCTTCTTCAACTTACGGCAGAGTTATGAGCTAGGGTCGTAGGATGGTATACGATAAAAAAAGAAATTTTTATTGGACGCCACCGTATCTTAATGAATGTTATAATAAGAATCTATCCGAAGATCAGATACGGAAATCTTCGAAAGGAAAAAAACTTAAGACGAGCAACATATTAAAAAAATACTTACTTTTGACTCTGCAATCTGGAATAGGAACGACGATCTCATACTATCTGAAAATTTAACCACATCTAATTTTAAACTAGGGCTACATTAGAGCCTAGTCACTTTATCACCAAAAATAGATTATAAATAGATCCACTAGTCAAAATTATACTTAAAAATTTTTTTATTGACGACTTCAATGAAAGAAAGCTTTAAGACAACTTATTATTCTTTCTATTGGTTTAATATATATATATATATATATATATATATATATATATATATATATATATATATATGTATTGTAGGCATTTGCACTCATAAAATGTATATATATATATATATATATATATATATGTCCAAAAGTCACATTGATAAAGACACTTTATATCAAGATATAATTAATTATGAAAGAATAGTTGAGGCTAGAAAATCTAGAATCGGTGAAAGGAAAGAAAAGGCCGATAGTTTCAAAAAGTTTAGCGTTAAAAGTGAAATGTTTAACCACGATTCTCGGCGGGATGATATAAAATTTAACAGGGCTGTTCCAAATATGACTTTTCAGCCACAAAAAGGGATTCTGCGATGCTTTAACTGCAATAACGTAGGACATAGCATTGCTCAGTGTAGTAAACCGGTAAGGCCAAAGGGATCATGTTATCTATGTGGATCTCCGGATCACCAGAAGAGGGACTGCTCAAGGAATAACGCGGAGCCCCATGTTAGGTCAAAAACATCAACCGCCCTTCTTGTAGAACCTAATACGTCAAGTGGATATATGCTACCAATCTGCTTGAGTAAGGATAATTTTTCTATTTATGTTGATTCCATTTTAGATTCAAGTAGTGCAATATCACTAATAACTTTTGATAGTATAAAAATGTTTAATTTTCAATTTTGTGATACTCCGAATAAAATTTTTGAAGGTATAAATAAGGCTAAGTTAGTAGTGTTAGGGTCAATTTATTTTAAGCTTAAAATATGTGATATAGAACTAGATTTGCTTTTTTATGTAGTTCCAAATGACACTATACCTTACAAGTGTCTTTTAGGACGTGATTTTATGACACGTGAGCAAATTCAAATATCTTTTGTAGGCAATCAAGTAAAAGTTGTACCAACTTATAAATTGAGAGTGATCAAGCTTTCTGTGTAAATGATGAAATTTTACACATTAATTATGTAGGTAATAATGAAATCGATCTGAATATTAACCCTTCTCTGTGTCCAGTGGATCGCCAACGGGTTGTCGATCTTTTTGTAAATAATTATGTTCAAGCTGAAAGACCTATCGAACCCCTAAGTTTGAGATGAAAATTGTGGTAGAACCTAACCACGTACCATTTTTTTTTAAACCACGTAGGTTGTCTTTTGCAGAGAAAAATGCATTGCAAGAAATGATTAGGGATATGTCCGAAAATAACATAATCAGAAAAAGTAATTCAGAATATAGTTCCCCAATCGTTTTGATAAAAAAGAAGACAAACGGTTATAGATTGTGTATTGATTATCGATCATTAAACAAAATTACATTGCGTGATAATTTTCCAATCCCACTAATTGAAGATCAGATTGATCAATTACGAGACAAAACCCATTTTACGACGTTAGATTTAAAAAGTGCCTTTTATCATGTCAATTTGGAAGAATCGTCCATTAAGTATACGTCTTTTGTAACTCCGGACGCTCAGTATGAATTCCTAAAAATGGCCTTCGGTTTGAAAAATTCGCCATCGGTTTTTATGCGGTATATACATGCTATTTTTAAGAACATGTTAGAAGCTAACAAAGTTTTAATCTACATCGATGACATTCTGATTGCTACTAGCTCTGTGGAAGAAAATTTGATTATTCTGGAAGAGGTTTTTCAGTTATTAGTTCAAAACAAACTAAATTTGCGACTAGATAAATGCTCATTTCTTAATACTGAAATAAAATATTTAGGTTATGTCATAAATGGTTCGCACATTAGGCCTAGTGACCATCATCTTAGGGCAGTAAAAAACTTCCCCGTGCCTCTTAGCACCAGGCAATTGCATAGTTTTATTGGCTTAACGTCCTACTTCCGAAAATTTGTGCATAATTACTCATTAATCGCTGGTCCTCTTTATGATTTATTAAAAAGAGATGTTCCTTTTCATTTTGGCCCGAACCAGATCGAAAGTTTTAACACTTTAAAAGAACTGTTGGTTTCCAAAGCAGTTCTAGCTTTGTATTCTCCAAAGGCAGAAACACAGGTACACTGTGATGCGAGTTCGTTTGGATATGGAGGAATCCTCATGCAGAAACAAAATGATTTAAAGTTTCACCCTGTTTTCTTTTATAGTCAACGTACTACGGAAGCCGAATCAAAGCAACAGTTTTATCTTGGAATTAAGGGCTATTATTAATACTTTAAATAGGTTTCGAATTTACTTAGAGGGAATTCATTTTAAGATCGTTACTGACTGCCATAGTGTAACGGCAGCCTTGAAAAAAAGAGATATTAATCCAAAAATTATGCGTTGGAGTCTTATTCTTGAGAGTTATGATTATATTTTAGAACATAAAAGTGGTACCAGTATGCGACATGTAGATGCGCTCAGTAGATGTTTTGAGAATATTCTGGTTATTGAAGAAACGACATTTGAAATAAAACTTAGCATAAAACAAGGTCAAGATCCTATAATTTATGAAATACGACAGTCTTTGGAACAAGCTGAACAAAAGTTGTTTGAGCTTAATAATGATTTGGTTTATAGAAAACAGAATGATTTGCTTTTGTTTTATGTTCCACAGACCATGGAAAATAATGTTATACGAACCTGCTATGACGAATTAGGACACGTAGGTGTTGATAAATGTTGTGAGGCAATTAAACAAATTTATTGGTTTCCAGATATGCGTAACAAAGTTAAAACCTACATTTCAAATTGTTTAAAATGTGTTGTTTACTCCCCGACCAATAGACAAAAAGAGGGATTACTTCATAGTATTCCAAAGAGTGATAAACCTTTTAATATCATACATTTGCACCATTGTGGACCATTAGAAAGGACTAAACAGACTCTAAACAAATTTCTTTTTGCCGTAGTAGATGGTTTCACAAAATTTATTAAATTATTTGCTTGCAAAACCACTAATGCAGCTGAGGTTATTAAACATTTAAAGCAATACTTTGCATATTATAGTAAACCGTGTAAGATTATTACAGATCGTGGTTCAGCATTTACTTCAAAAGCATTTACAGATTATTTGGAATCTAAAAATATTTTGCATGTTCTTGTGGCAACAGGAGTACCACGGGCAAACGGTCAAGTAGAACGTTTCAATCGTACGATTATTCCTATGGTCGCTAAATTAACGGACGCACCAAATAAGTGGGACCAAATACTTACCAAAGTTGAATTTGCGGTTAACAACACAATTAACAGGTCTACTGGTCAAATTCCAGCCAAATTATTATTTGGAATGCAGCAAGAGGGCAATCAATGATGATTTGAAATACTTTCTTACTACAAAAAATTATAAACATGGAAACATTGATGAATTGCGTGAAACGGCAAGCAAAAAAATTGAAAAGTGTCAAGAATATAATAAAACCTATTATGACCTTAGACATAAAGTACCTAAAGTATACGATATTGGTGATTACGTCATGATTCCCAATATAGATGTGACTCCCGGTATAAATAAAAAGCTTTTACCGAAGTTTAAAGGTCCATATGTCATTCGAAAGATCTTACCAAATGATCGTTACGTTATTTCTGACATCGATGGTTTTCAAGTCACACAAAGACCATTCGAAGGAATCTTTGGGACAGATCACCTTCGTTTATGGGCAAAATTTGCAAACTAGGGGGGGGTAGAGCATTGTATCTACCCAATTTTGATTTTAAACTTATGTTGTACTCAAATTTTATGCTTCTTATGCTCCTGGTTTTATTATTACCTTATGTATTATGAATAACGCAGGACACTTGATTACTTATGTATTTGCCTTATGATTTTGAAAAACTTATGTTTATGTGTGACTTAGGATTAGTCGATAATATATCTTAGTATGTGAATTTAGGGTTTTTTTAGTTAAATGTTAGCAAGAGCGAGGACGCTCTTATTTGTCAGATTGGCCGAGCTGTAGGCATTTGCACTCATACAATGTATATTATGTTCATAATTCGAATATCGGCGGGAATCTTTTAAAGAAAGGAAATGAAATCAGGTGGGGATTAGTTAAGGTTATGATTGAGGGAGAGAGAGATGTAATGGAAGATGGTGGTCAATAGAAATTTATGTCTTGAGTATTTTTTTATTTTTAAAAGTCATCCTAATTAATTCGGCCAAATCCTACAGTATATATATATATATATATATATATATATATATATATATATATATATATATGTTATATATACTGTGATCCTACCTTATTAGTGATAGGCGTAATATATCTATCTGTCACTCCTTGTCTTATTTTAGAGCCTTGTTGAGTTATGCCACACAATTTATCTTTAAATATTTTACACGGCTGCTGCACTTAAATATTTTACAGGGCCGTCAAACACGTGGCGGAATCTACCTAGGGTGGGTCCGTCCTAAGCAAACACCTCTCAACTAGACACCCAAACAAATATTCAAGGATTTTTCAAATAATTTTAAAAGCCAAAAGTATTCCCAAACACTAGTTCCACTTTTATAAATTTGATTAAAGCACTGCGTAGATATTAAATACTAATACCTGGAATCCAGATACAAGCGCCGCCTTCCAGCCGTCCTGAAGCCAAGTGACCAGCTGCAGGCACCTCCTGTAAATAATAAGTAACTCGAGCAACTGGTAATCTCCAGACTATAAAACTACTAATATTTCTACAAATTTTATGTTATACAAATACTCAGATAACTCCAATTCCACTATGCTTTCGTCTTCAAACAATAACGGTACAGACCAGCACTCCTCTTTTAATTAACTTTTATTCGCCGTAAAACTGCTACTATTTGCTATCTCCAGGTACAACTTGACTTTCAAAACTTTCTCGTAACTTTTAAATGTAATAAAACTCATAACAGTACAAAACACGTCTATTTTCAGTAATATAAATTTGAAGTCCCTTATAAATAAAATCCGTCTTCTTTTGTTTCCGTTGCCATGACAACTATCTCTACGCACACTATGTAATTTATAATTATTAATAATTGATTAATAATACAGTTGTTTTCTCTAGATACATTCATTTTCTAGATGGTTTGTAATCCAGTGATTTATGTATATTGAACTTTTTACAATATTGAAAATAGCTAACAAACTTTGATGGTTCAGCTTTTAAATTGTACGCAACAGACATTTATGTCTTATTCGGTAAACGTCCCGTCATTACATAACCAATCTTTACTTGTTAAAACATATTCAAACTGAAATTGATTTACAAATTTTACGGGAGTATCACTTAACTCCTTAAAATTTTAAAAACGTGCAGTATACCAAGCAATTTTGATATTTGTTTTTACATTCAAATGGTTCTGAAAACGCTAACTCCAAATTAAATTTTATATACGTGCAACCATAACAATTAAAATACGTATACAATGCAAACTTATAACTAGCTTAGCCTGGTCTATGGCCGGTATATGTTGTTGAATGCAATGCAGTTTCAAAAGCTTTATAAATTTATAAACGTGGAATAGTTGTTGTTAATTTATAAACCAAAATACCTGAAAGAAAATACTCAAACAAAACCAAATATACCCCATTCTAGCAAAGTCGTTTCGAAGCCCTATTTAAACATTTTATAAGCCCACCCCTTCTTGACAGTATATAAGGCCCCACTGATTTTAAATAAAATGAAAATTTGCTTCCTGGATATAAGTAATTCTTTTAATGGTTGAGAAATTTTAAATTTTAGTTAAAATCACTATAGTTTTTTTTCTTTATGTATGAGGATTAAGTGTTAGTTTCTGTATATTCTGTATAGTTTTAAGCTCGTTAGTATTATTTACAGTGTTAATTCTATTCTTGCGATACTTTACTTTCCACATGGAAATATGGATACAAATTTTCTATATGAAAACGTCCCCGACATTCACCCCTGTCATTCTCCAATTCGTAAGTATTCCTTCTGCAAAATTCTTCTCACTCGATAAGGACCTTCGTATGGAAATAACAACTTGGCACAAATATTTCTTTCCCAATTTGACATTCTCAATCTTTTAACAATAACAAGATCCCCAACTGAAAAAACCACTTGCTTCTTGATTTTCTTGTTACGTTTCTCCAACTCCCTTCTTTGTCTCGTTTCGACTTGTTGTTTGGCTTTATGCAACAACTCCGTTATATCCTCCACTTTTTTTTCAGCTCTCCACGGTCTTGCTGGAATCACCTTCTTCATCAATGTCACAGGACACATTCCTGTCACTGAACTTGGTACAAAATTAATATATTCTTCTATTTGCGGTAAATACCTTACCCACCGATCATGTTGTTCCTGCGTTATTAACCTCAAAAACTTTATTACTTCTCGAATATATCTTTCACACGGATTTCCTTGAGGATGTCTGATACTACAGAATGTCATCTTTATTCCATCCTTCCTTAATTTACTTTCAACCCTTCGATTACGAAAATACGTTGCATTGTCCAACAATACCCTATTCATCTTACCTATTCGTTCTACAAACTTTCTTACAGAACTCAATACATGCCTAGAATTACATCTCCTCGCTGGATAAAGCTGCACAAACTTTGTAAAAATATCAACTACAACTAAAATATGCTGATATCCGTTCCTACCGGTATCAAATTACTCAAGTAATCCATTGCCACAATATCTAATGGACCTTCCGCTCTTATACATCTAACTTGATTCTGCAACACCACATTCTTATCCTTTCCTAACAAACACGTCTCACACAGATTTATGCAATTTTTCACCAATTTTCTATCGTTTCGTGCATAGAAAGCTTCCTAAATATCAAGAACGTCTTACGAATCCCTATATGACCAAACGTAGTATGAATTTCCTGGATCAGCTCAACGGCTACCTGTGTCGTTAACACTAATAATTCATCATCCCATAACCTTTTCACCAAAACTCCCTCGACCATATAAAAACCTCTGTCTTGTTCTAAATTTCTCTGAATAATTTTCTCTGATCACCCTTATTTCTTCGTGTGCTTGCATCCGATGAAATCTGGCATTCGACCATCTTCCCAGATCTTCAAACACTTGCAATGCAATCAAAATCCATTCCTACTATCCGTTAGCAACCCTTCATCCTTCCTACTAAAGAAATCAGCCGTAACATTTTCTTTACCAGGTTTATGTCTAATCTCAAAATCATATTCCTGCAATACTAACGCCCATCTATACAATCGACTGTTCAAAAACTCTTTCTTCTTCAGAAACGTGACCACTGTGTTATCCGATTCAACCAGAAATTTATTACCCAATAAATAAAATCTTAACTTCTTCACAGCATATACGATTGCCAGCATCTCTTTTCCGCTGTCGAATACCTAATCTCGCAGTCTTTCAGAGCCCTCGAAATAAAACAAATTGGCACTTCTCTCCTTCTTGAACCTGCACCAACTCAGCCCCTATTGCAAAACTCGAAGCGTCCGTCCTTAAAATAAATGGATCCGTAAAATTGGGATATTTTAATGACAGTTCCTATAAAATACCGCCTTCAACTCCCGAAATGCCTGCTCCTTTGCTCGTTCCATTTCCACCTTTCGTTCTTTTTAACAACTCCAACAATGGAATGCACAACTCCGAATATTTTGGTATGAATCGACGATAATAATTTAATACACCTAAAATCCTCTTAAACCTTTCAAATTTCTTGGCTGTTTCAAATTCTTCAACTCGTCCAAGCGTTTTTCACAAATTCTAATTCCTTCGCTGCCAACGACAAACCCCAAATACTTTACCTGGTCCTTAAAAACTCACACTTCTTCGAATTCAACCTCAAACCTCCCTCGTCTAACCTTCGGATCACTTTTCTTAAATGTTCTAAATGTTCTAACTCGTTCTTAGAAAAATCAAAATATCATCGACATAGTGCGTACAGAAGTCTTCGTACTCATCTAATAACTTCTGCATGGCTCGAACTAATGCAGCGGATGATGTTGAAAGACCAAATGGAACAACTCTGTACTGATAAATCTCCTTCAATGCTAAATCCAGTATACTTCCGACTTTCCTCATGCAAAGGAATTAGCCAAAAGAATTCTTTAAGTCCAGTTTGCTAAAACTTTCATCTCGCTTACCTTGTATAACAAATTATCTAGTGATTTTGGTTGCTCAAATTGTGGTTTAGTAATCGCATTCAATCTCCTAGCATCTAAACATATTCTTAATTCTAAATTATCAGATTTAGGCACAACCACTACCGGATTGATATAGGGTGTTCTCGCTGATTCAATAATTCCTCTTTTAACATCTTTTAATCTCATTTTTACTCGACCCCTTAATGCAAATGGTATTGGATATACCCTAGTACGAAAACTTCCCTCGTCTGTGACCTCTAACTTATGCGTATACTCCTTCGCAAACCTAGGCTCATTACTAAAACTCCTGCATGTCTATTAAACACCTCATATAACATTTCCTTCATATCCACCCTATTAATCCTATCTGTTCCTCATCAAATACCTTCTCAAATATATTACATAACCGTAACTCATCAATTCCATCATAAATTCTATTCTTAGTCTTTCCTGATCCTATACTATCTGTATTTATCTCATCCCTAGTATCCCGATTATCCTTAGGCACCACCCATTTCTTCTCTAAATTTAATACCTTTACCATTCGTGCTTTACCATCTATAACCAGTCCAAATTCCTCAATTACATCTATCCCTACAATAAAATCTAAATATAATCCTCTTGCTATCCAAAACTCTACTTCACCTAGTCTGGTACTTCCTAATACAATCGATACTCGTACAACTTTGTCTATCGTAGTTAACTTCCTCTTAATCGCAGACCATAAATTAATACTCTTAACCCTACAAATTTTCCCTTTGAATAATTCTGCATGTTTCAAAACTATTTCCTCTCTCACCAGCGATAACTGCGACCCTGTATCTATCAATGCCGTGTAAACAGAATCCCTAAACTAATATGAATAAATGGTAACTCCCGCCTTCTTTCAAACTTATTATCTAACAACTTATCTACTAAACTAATACTATGCTGTGTCCCTAAATCTGATTTTCCTAACACTAATAAATCGACGTTTTTTTGTACCGTGGGTTCATCGTGGACCTCCACTTTCTCTATCCTATCCTCCGATCTCTGTCGCGTGTCTCTTGTTGTTACGTGTTGGATCGTCAAGTTTCTATCTGTCTCCGTTCTCGGTCTCTAATCCCTGTCGGTATTTCCCCTGATCCGTTGATCTCTGCTCCTTTCTCTCTGCCATCTCTGCCCAAAACCCGTCCTTTGCTGTCCAAAACCTCTGTCATTCCTATCCGTCCTGTTCCAGTCATTGTTCCCCTATAATTATCGTCTCTATTAAAACGTTGTTCCCAATTATTATTCGTTCTCCTTTGATTTCCTGATATTGCTTTCTGTAGTTGTCCTGTCCATTCTCCCTATAATTGTATCCTTGCACCCCAGTCCTCTGGTAGTCTGTGCTATTCCTATTCCTATCCCAATTCCTATTATCACTATTTTCCTGGTATTCGTTTCAAACGTCCTAGCTACGTCATAATTTCGCATCATTTCCAAAAGTCTCTTAAAGTCCGAACGTTTTGTATCGCTACGGCCCTAGTTATTTCCGCCTCCATATGCCTTGACAACAATAATATAATTTCATCTTCTCTTAATTTAGGAATCAGGTGCTGCGCCTGGTTATACTTTTCAATCACATAATTTTCTCTCGATCCCTGGTATGACCTATAGTTCCCAGTGTTTAAATCCGTTCGAATATTAGCCTGATGCGTGTTTCCCCAATATTGTTCTATGAATAGCCTTCGAAATTCCTCGTACGAACTATATTGCCTCCTCACGATACAGTGCCATTTCTCTGCACAACCCCCCAATGTCACGCTCACCATCTGCATCTTCACCCTCTCAGGCTCACTCTCTACCATCTCGTCCAACTTGCTAAGATAGACCATCGGCTGCTCCTTCTTTCTGCCTTCAAACCTCGGCAAGGTCTTTTCCTAGCCTATACTGGTATCCTGCATCACAAACAACTCTTCCCTTTCCAATTCAACCAACTGTTCTCTCATCTGTCTAACATTCCTTCAAGACCAGACAATCCATTTACCGTATTCCCCAGAACCGTCGTATCCCTTCTCAGCTTCCCTGCCACCTCCTGACTCGCCCGCAATTTGCCTATAATTTCGTTTTTAGAGTTAATATTGTCCTCCGTCTGAATCCGAACTATTTCACCTAAATTCTGCAATTTTTCTGTCTGTCTAACTTCGACCATGTACAGCTCTTCCCTTAATTCATTTAAACCTGTTGTTACCTTCCTTCTACAACCTGGACTCTATCCTCTACGTCCTTCAGAACTTCATCCTTAAATGAACACAAACTGCTCTGTATTGATACATTAATTCCTTCAATTTTCATTTCCATCATATCAAATTTTTCCTTAACTTCCGCTTGTGAATTTCTAACTTCGGCCAACAATGATCCTCTCAATTCTTCATGCGACTTAGTTAACGACCCTTTTAATTCCAACAAAACCATCATCACATCTTGGATCTGCATATTCTCTTTTCCTTATCAATTTCATTTTCTCCCGATGTACCCCTGAATTCACAATAATCACCTCCGGCTCCACATATCCTCCAGCTTCATCCCTAGCATCCCCTGCTGCTACAGTCTTAACCACCGGTTGCCCTCTCACACCAGTCTCAACTCCATAAACTTTCCCTGACCTCGTGATTCTCTCCTCATCAGACATGTCCCTTTAATTTTCAAAATAAACTTCAATGATGTGCCCCACTAAGCTACACAACCTCTGCAAATCTGAATCAGCCCTATCGAGCCCCACCTTTAGGCGAACAAATATTTTGTTGCGAAGTTATTTACCTATTCGAGCCCCACCTAATGTTTTACCGCCGCTAAAATTGACCAAAGTGTGAATATCAAATTACGTCTTAGCCTACTACAATAAATTCAAAACCTTCAACAACTGTCAAATAAATATATATGAAACGTCAATCAAATATTAATTTTCACTTTTAAATAGAATATATGCAACGTACAACTAACAAATCTACTCTGCCTCACGTTGTTAGCGCCATCTGTTATATTTTTGTATATATTGAGTTATAGAGAACCCTTTTATAATCAATTACCACCTATTTTGTATTGTTTATTCATGATTACAGGATTGATCTTTCTTTTTTTTATCTTAGGACAATTATGACAATTGCAACCGAATACACAAGCATTCTTCAAATAATTTTAAAAGCCAAAAGTATTCCCAAACACTAGTTCCACTTTTATAAATTTGATTAAAGCACTGCGTAGATATTAAATACTAATACCTGGAATCCAGATACAAGCGCCGCCTTCCAGCCGTCCTGAAGCCAAGTGACCAGCTGCAGGCACCTCCTGTAAATAATAAGTAACTCGAGCAACTGGTAATCTCCAGACTATAAAACTACTAATATTTCTACAAATTTTATGTTATACAAATACTCAGATAACTCCAATTCCACTATGCTTTCGTCTTCAAACAATAACGGTACAGACCAGCACTCCTCTTTTAATTAACTTTTATTCGCCGTAAAACTGCTACTATTTGCTATCTCCAGGTACAACTTGACTTTCAAAACTTTCTCGTAACTTTTAAATGTAATAAAACTCATAACAGTACAAAACACGTCTATTTTCAGTAATATAAATTTGAAGTCCCTTATAAATAAAATCCGTCTTCTTTTGTTTCCGTTGCCATGACAACTATCTCTACGCACACTATGTAATTTATAATTATTAATAATTGATTAATAATACAGTTGTTTCTCTAGATACATTCATTTTCTAGATGGTTTGTAATCCAGTGATTTATGTATATTGAACTTTTACAATATTGAAAATAGCTAACAAACTTTGATGGTTCAGCTTTTAAATTGTACGCAACAGACATTTATGTCTTATTCGGTAAACGTCCTGTCATTACATAACCAATCTTTAATTGTTAAAACATATTCAAACTGAAATTGATTTACAAATTTTACGGGAGTATCACTTAACTCCTTAAAATTTTAAAACGTGCAGTATACCAAGCAATTTTGATATTTGTTTTACATTCAAATGGTTCTGAAAACGCTAACTCCAAATTAAATTTCATATACGTGCAACCATAACAATTAAAATACGTATACAATGCAAACTTATAACTAGCTTAGCCTGGTCTATGGCCGGTATATGTTGTTGAATGCAATGCAGTTTCAAAAGCTTTATAAATTTATAAACGTGGAATAGTTGTTGTTAATTTATAAACCAAAAATACCTGAAAGAAAATACTCAAACAAAACCAAATATACCCCCATTCTAGCAAAGTCGTTTCGAAGCCCTATTTAAACATTTTATAAGCCCACCCCCTTCTTGACAGTATAATATATATATATATATTAATAGTTATTAAGATGAAATGAAAACCCAACTTTGTATTTAAAGTTGAATTACCATTTCAAATCGAACTAGTAATTGAAAACCACTAAAAGAACGGCTACAGCAGGACTTGAACCTGCAACCTCTGATTTTCCGGATCAGTGCTCTAACCAATTGAGCTATCTAGCCTAATTGTTTAGATGATGTTATACTTAATACTACTGAATGGGATGATCAAGTTATTAGTACATGAATTATGTATATAACTAGATTCAATTTCCTTAAATGTAAGACGTAATTGAAAAATCGTTAACAAGAGCCAAGCTTCAGTAGTATTAAGTATAACATCATCTAAACAATTAGGCTAGATAGCTCAATTGGTTAGAGCACTGATCCGGAGAATCAGAGGTTGCAGGTTCAAATCCTGCTGTAGCCGTTCTTTTAGTGGTTTTCAATTACTAGTTCGATTTGAAATGGTAATTCAACTTTAAATACAAAGTTGGGTTTTCATTTCATCTTAATAACTATTAATATATATTAAGCATTCATTTGCATTCCAAATGTGGATTATTCTTCTCTATTAATATATATATATATATATATATATATATATATATACATCGTTTGTACAAAGTATACGTACTGAAACTTTCGATGATTAATTTTTTTTAATAATTACAAATTTATTTATAGTGTTTTCATTATTATACTACAATTTTTATGTGATACCGGAATAGGATCCTTTTCGGGTTTACAATAAAAAAAATTAAATGCTCTGACATTTGGTTGATTACAGAACTACATTTTTAATTGATATATTTGAAAGAATCAAAGGTCAAAAAACACTTATTGTCTGTATTAAGCTGTACTTCAGGTGTACTGTCAAAATATGTTATACATTATAATGAGGCAAACAAATATCAACCTATCACATGTTTAGTTATAGGAACATTTTAGTATAACCTTGTAACTACAAAATTATCTCATAGAAATGCCTTGGAAATAAAAAGAACATTTATGCACTATTCGAAAATTAAATTTTGAATAAAATTATAAGTATATCAATTTAAATGACTATAAAAATTTCACAAAAATTTTGTGTATCAACTTTAAACGAACATATAGAATTTTCAAAAATTATTTGGACATCATAAATGATTGTTCCTTGAAATGAATATAGCTATAACATTGGGGATGACTCACGGCTAAATGTCTGCTAGGCAACCAAATTCTTTAAACATCTACGTACTTACAAGTGCAGGTGCGCGCAGCTGACATGCGTCCGAGCTTGACCTCTATACTAACCAAGCATATGTGGAACTTTCCACCCTCTAGCATAGCAACACTTAAAACTGCATATCCAGCACAACCAATATCCAACAGAATTTATTACGTGTTTGCATATCCATATGTTTCCACTTTATTTCAATATAAATCCATACCTGAGCACCTCGTTTAATACTTATTCTTACTTTAATACTTGTTTCACTTATTACTTTACTTCATACTTTACTTAATACTTGCGCTGAAAAGAAACGGGGAAAATGATTTTAAAGATAAGTTTGAGAATTATTCACCTACCGTAAAAATGTATTCTTGACTATACTTAGGTCGATGCTACACTAAAAATGAAGCCACGGTATTCGTTGACACCACTTTACTTCTTTCTGGGACGGCATGTTTTATCAAAAACCTGCAGGCCCACGTTAACACTTGTATTCGGATTACATGCTGATATCAAAATGGAGCTTGACCACGAGGCTACGTTGCTTATCCTATCTACGCGCAGGAAGGGGGAAATTGTATCAAGACACATACAAATAGAAGAGTTCTTAAAGTTTACTTTGACTATTCAAACGTAGATGGAGCTCTATGTATGAATTCGTAATATATTGTTTCTATTAAAATTTAGTATTTATTGAATAGGTATGAGGAACAAAAGCCTATATTTAAGAAGCGGAAAATCGTATTCGTTACAATATCATAAGTTCATTTCAGCGATTCATGTTGTCTTGTCAATGTACTAGTTGTTGTAATCTTTTACAAATAATAGGAAGTCGGCTAGCTTTTGTGAAATATTTTGTAACACGGGCTGGAAACTGTGATCTTCCTGGTCTTCCTCCTCTTCAGCTTAAGCTGGGTAGTATTGGCCTAGCCGACCTCAGTAACTACCAGAAAAGACTAGTTGGTTTACACTAACGTTTCTTCAGTTGTCATGTGTGGTGTCTGGGTAACAGTTGACATCCCATTAATTTCAGTGGTGGTGTTCTGGGTACTTGTACGTTACCCGTCCTCGTCGATATGTGCCAAATGCAGTTGGAAGTGCGAGGGCAGTTTGGGGTTTTCTCTGCCATGCTCTTTCCCCAATTGCCCAGGCTGAGCACGGCACTGTTTGCTTTAAATGTCATCTTTCTTTGCTTTCATGCCAATGACCTATTTAGTGGTTATTGTTTTGATTAAAAGTCAAGTTAACGCTATCTTCCCAGTGTGAATTTGAGTTACATTATAACAACACAACCTAGGTGTCATCCAACCACTGCCACTAAATGTTAGATCATGGAATAGGTGTACCGTTTACAAAGGGCGTTTTGGTCATCCTCCAGGTCGGTTACACTACAGGAGTGATTGTCGAAAAAATTCCGCTACATGTGCTTTGTCTTCACATGTTTTTTCAATCAAATATACGCATATGAGGGGTCTGATTAAAAAAGTCACATTCTCCCATATAATCAAATATTGGGAAATTAGATAAAGCTTCTGCATGATTATTCTAAAAAGTTATCGTTATAATTTTATATACTAAAAATTGAGAAAAAAAACAAATTTGAAGTGTATAAAAATATAAATTAAAAACATTCCAAAAGCAGATATTTTACGTTTTTGGTTGGAGAATGTGTGTTTTGTAACTTTTTTTAGTAATTGTTCTCTAGAAACATAATTTTATTATTATTATTATATAAACATAAAATTCTAGAAATGAATACGGTTTATTTCTAATAATCAAACACAAAAATTTAAAGTAACAAAATATTTAAAGTCTAGGATCAAACTCTTCTTAGGGGTCCGCATATTATTTCAGTTTCTTCTGTTTCAGCTATATTTTCGGCATCATTAAAGATGTGTTTATAAAAACCCAATTCAAGCTCTTCATTATCTCTCCAATCTATTCCATAATATTTGATAAGAGAGTGTTAACAAGGTTTTTCTTTTTCTTCTTTTAGGGAGTTGTTCTCCTCTATTAGCTTTGGTATTAAATGCAGTAGAAATTTCCCTTTCTTGCAGATATTTTAGGTGAACTTACACTATTGTTTTAGTATAGTTTACCCTGGACCAGTATATCATTGTTTCTAGATGAACTTTTTAAAAGGATTCGTTTACTTTGGTTAAACTTGAAATGCCATGTTGTATGCAGTTTTATGTCTCTTTAACATCTTTCCCATGAAAGTTCAAGCAATCGCTTTCCAGATTTTTACAATGGCAAAATTTGGAAAAATTTCATAGCATTCTCCTGGGAGTAGTATCATTTCATGCCTTTCTATTCTTTTGTCTTAGTCCAAATATTCTATCAGGTGGAATGTGGCTGTGACAGGTCACTGGGAAAATGATTTCCCCTTCTTTTACAGTGAGGGGCAGAATTCATGAACCATGAGCAAACCATTGTTACCAAAATAGAATTTTTATTTTGGCCCCCCCCACAACCATCACACATTAACCTTATTTTGGTAAACCGTGTGAGGTCAGCAGTTTGAACAGAATTGCAGATGCATAACGCAATCCCATTGGATCCTTTTGCAAATTGGTTTTCGGTCCAACAGTACGATGTTACTGTTTGGGGGGTTAGTTTACCTTTCGAATCTCTTTTGACAACAGTAAAATTGTAGATATAGACCTGTCTACTGTAGTAAGTCGCCCGATCAGGAAAGGTTGATTTTTTGACAATCAAACGATTAAATCAACAGGTCTTTTTTATCTTGGCTTAAAAGTGCATAGAACGTGTTAGCTTTTAATTTGTGCACATGTTTTTTAGTAATTAGTGTTTGTTTTACATTTTGGTCTTTAGTTGTTCCAATTTTTTCAGTCAGTTCCAAACATGTTGAACAAATGTCTGTACGAGGATTACCAAAACCAAGATTGTATACAGCATTAAAGATTTTTCTAAAATAACTTTCAGTTAATGGATTTCCTTCACACATCTGGTGTATTTTCTTAATGTTTAGTTCCAAAGATAAATACATTCGTGATAAAGTTGAGGAACGACAATAATGACTCTCCATACACTTTAGCTTGTTTATAAAATCCATAGCAGACTGTTCCTTTGGCTCATTCCGATTCATTTTTCTATAGCCATCTCTGGTTCATACGGCGAAACGATTTGTAGTAACTTTTTGCCAACAGATTCAAAGAAAATCTAGAAACATTCAAAATACCTAAAAAGTGTTTAAACAATCGAGTATATTTCGTATTTGAGCACCAGGTAGAAAATATTTCGAACGACAATCTGGCATGTTGCACTAATCATATTTTTGGTCAGCGTATTTTCTTAAGTTTCGTTTCAATGTTTTAGCAAAAATTTATCTTGATCAATTTTGAACAATGAAAATTCTCATAAAACTTAAGAATTTCGTTCATTTTTAGAGTTTTAGGTTCAAGTGCACCGTCTTTGTGATTGCATTTTGGTGAGCCGAGGAGCGTTTTTGCGAAATGCCTGAATAATAATATAATGATAAGTAACAATAACATAAAAAGTTATCTTTTTGCTTTAGCAATGTTACATTCCCACTTTTCAAGACTTCGTTTAAGCTTTCTTATCTAGAACCTTCCGCACATACATGGACATGTTCTTCCATATTTTGATCGGTATTAGTTTTTCAATTAAGGGCCATTTGCAGCGACGAGCTGTTTAAGGTAGTTTAACTAAGCTACCCATAATATTTTAAGTTCCAATTAAAAACAGTACCTTGCACGACAGCAATTCAATCAAAGCTTAACGAAACCTAGAGAATATTAGGCAACGTTGTAAAATTTTAGGGAATTTGTTGTTTTGTGGTATGTTAGTGGTTAATATGACATTTGACAATAACAATATTGACCTTTTACAACCAAGCTAAGCTATATCTAGTTTAATTGATTTTGAAATTGAAAAATGGCAGAAAAGACCCAATTAGTTATGTTCTATAAGGATTAAAATTCGTACACTGTTTCCTTGTACAAACTGAATCTTTTGAAAAAAGTTAAATTGTCCATGTCTTCCATAAAGTTCGGTATAATATTAATGCGTCTCGAAAATCCAAAATTAACAATTTTGTTGACGTCCATATCGTTATTGAACAGCTATGCCATCATTTTGTGACCCATTCTATTGTAGACCTGCAGATAGGTTTAAACTGATAAATAATACTTTATCCTTTTAGAAATCCAGAAATAGTAAATATTCTAATCTTTTACTTTCTCCCGTGAATCGGAAATATCCTTTTTACCTTAGATAAGTGAAATATAACAACCATAAGCGGCTCAAGTTACAATAATTTTAAGACTAGGACAGCACCTTCCAACACTATTTTTATTTAGTACAAACAATTTTATAACCACATATACAAGTTAATTACAGTCAGTTACTCAAACTGCGGTGGTGGTGAATCCTCAAGTAAGTAATAATTATTTATCCAAAAAAATAATATACATATAAATTATACCTGTGGACTAGCTGCTTGCTTCACCCTTCTAACATAGAATTCACCCACAATACGAATCGTTACAAGGAGACTGCGGTCGCTCGTGCGAACTGCCTGGAGAACGTAAACAAACACAATAAAAATGCAGACGGATGGACCTGAGTAGTAAAGTAGCGCAACAGGGGTGACCGCTGTAGGAAGGAATGATAGAACGTGTATGCATGGATAAATCATGTGAGTGGAACCCGAACATACTCCTTTGAGGACAATCCGGGATTTCCACACGTGAAAAGAGCAGAATAGAAAGACAAAAATAAAGGAAATAATAAAAAAAGCAATAAGAATGGTCTGAAATTGGTAATGAACACACCTGGGCGATGGGTCTAGTAAAGATCCCATTTTTAGTATAAACCTGAACTGTCTGTACCCATTGTCAAGACCTGGAATTACCTTGATAATTCTCGCTAACGGCCAATTTAACGGAGGAATGTTGTCTTCCTTCACAAAAACCAATCCATTAACTTGCAGATTTTTGGTAGGAGACAACCACTTGGGTCTGCCTTGGAGGCGGTTTAAATATTCAATTGACCATAGCTTCCAGAACAATTGTTGCAGTTGACTGCATTTCTGCCAGAAGGAAAGTCTGTTTTCAGGAATTGAAGTCCAATCACCCTGGATAAGCACATAAACTTTTGCCAATCAGAAAATGGCCGGGAGTCAACGCCTTTAAATCGGTTGCATCGTTTGACAAAGGACATAACAAACATGGATTTAACATTGCTTCTATTCTTGCAAGGACAGTGCTCAATTCTTCAAAGGTAAGTTGGGCATGGCCCATCAGTTGGTGCAAATGATACTAAGCATTTTTTATTGAACACTTCCAAAGGCCACCCCAATGAGGGCTCTGAGAAGGAATAAACTTCGTCAATGCCAGTTTCCGCTGCAAACGATTTTAATTGATTGACCACATTAGCGGTTTTCAAAAAGTCACACAACTCCTTAAGCTGGTTGCAAGCTCCTAGGAAATTTATAGCATTGTCCCAATAAATGATAGAAGAATTTCCTCTTCGGGATATAAATCGATCAAGAGTTAATATGAATACTTCGGTACTCAAATTAGAGACCAGTTCAATGTGAACGGCCTTCATGGCCATACATACAAATTAGCCATGTAGCATTTGGTAATGGCTGCCTTACAGAGTCTGGACAATTTAATGAAAAGGGGACCCCCGTAGTCTAGTCCTGCGTTTTCAAAGGGTTTGAAAATGGAAATTCTGTCCTTTGGCAAATTTGCCATGATTTGTTGCACAGGCTGCGCTCAAACCGAAAACAAATAGTACAATGGCCAATATTTGAGTCGGAAATTAGACAACACACATTCAGCACCAGAGTGCCCTAAGCGCATGTGATCATGTCGTAACATAAGCAAGACCACATGATGCTTGGAAGGATGAAGCAATGGATGTTTTTGTGACTCGCTGATGTTGGTCTGTTGCAATCGACCACAAACACAAAGAAATCCCTCTTCGTTAAGAAAAGGATTTAATGACAAAATATGTCTGTCGGAAACAGATTTTGACGCTTTAAGTTCTAAAATTTCCTCGTGAAAGGATTGTAACTGAATTTCGCGAAGGACCAGCACTAAGTGGAATTTATTTCTTGAAGATTCAGTTTATTGTAGGTATCTTTGGAATTGCAAGAAAATCGTAGCACAAAAGCTGGTGTGGAGTAATCGGGGAATGTGAATTTATCCAAGAAAGGCGCTATTTGCGAATCAGTCCATAAGTTAATGGACTCAAAATCTAATTTATTTCTGCACACCTTGTCACCGCTGATAATAAACCAGAAATAGACGATAGGTAATTGGTCCCTGTTGTAACGATGGCAAAAGGGGAGGGTGGCTTGCTCAGCCAGGAGGTCGTGGACTGACGGCTTCGACTAAGGACCAGAATGGCGAAGCTCGAAGAGTAAGGGCACCAGAGTCTTGCCACAAAGAAAATATAGAACCGTGACTCAAAGGTTCCAACTCATACACAAGTTCCCAAATACCATATCCACGCAGCTCAAAGCGGCACAATCGTCACGCGCTAACTCAAAACAATAATAAAAATAATAATCAAAAAACACGTATAATATTTACTTGGCACAAATACAGGCGACACAATGCACAAAAAAAAGAGAAAATAAAGTGATGCGTGGAGACCCACGAACGGTTCGGGGTACCGCAAAATAGGCGAATGAATAAGTTGTAACTAACGCAAGTTAAAACGCGACGAAAGGCATGCCGCTCATCCGTTATATAAAGGCGCGGAGATAAATAATCTCTAAAATTTATAAATATATCGCGTTCGTTGGTGGATCTTTTACAAAACAAAATATCGTAGCATAAAAATAAACCTGAAAAATAAGGCAAAATACATAGCATATAAATCTAGTGAAATTAATAGTAAAGCAGATCACAAAAAAAAAGTATAAACACACTGTAGGTCACAATTGTTACTACAAAACTTCGGTATCTAAAGAAAAAGTACACACAATAGTTCGCCTGAATAGTGATTAAACATGTAAACACCGAGGGGAAAGCTAAAGAATTTATCAAACGTTACTTCTAATTTCCAAAATGTAAAATATAACTTTCGTTGTGATAAAACTGGATTTTGTAATAATTAAAGCGTAAATAAATTTAGCTGATAACGTAGTTTAAATTGGTTGTTGAGGCGATACCAAAAAAAACAGGTATTAAAGTAAATATGTATACGACCTTCGAGATCCAGGTGTCCTGAGTACTCTTAGTAGTAGCAACACAGCTCTGGGCTCGATAATCGGCGGGGCGACTATTGCTTCCTTCCAGAACAGCAAATTTAAATTTGTAAACAAAAGCAAGGAACAAGCAGGAACGGTGATCGAAAACAAAAACAAAAGGTACTACTAAAAGTAGTACCGACGGCAGTCTAAAGCAGGTAGTACTAAAAGATGGTACAAAAAAGGAAGGCCACTAAAATGAGAGAAAAATAATTAGAATACCAATACTGTACCTAAATAATTACGTACTTTGGACGGCCTTATCGCAAAAGCGAAGAGTCGGAGACGCAAATAAATTCCACAAACGGAGGTGGACAAACGCCACTAACTTCTGTCGTATAATTACAGGTCCTCCCCAAGGAGATGCTAAAACAAATGCTCAATACGCACTTATAAAATTATACAACAAAACCAAGAGCGTTCACTTTACTCTTTTACAAGCTTCAAACAAACAATGAATATCAACATCATGCACACTGCACCTGGTAGATAAGATAATCGACCCATTCAGAAATAGAAATAGACAAAGAATTAAAGCGAGTTGAAAATTAACCTCGAGAACCGGATAAGATTTTGCAGAAAACACAGAATAACTTCAAAACTGGAAAGCTACACGTAACAACCTCAACCACTTTTTTTAGTAAGTTTGACTATTAACATCATTGCACTCAATTCAAGCCGAGGGAGCGAAACTGTTGTTAAAGAAGCTATTATGGACTTAGAAGTTATTAGATTTGAAAATGTACCATCTGAATATACAGCTCTGAAATAAATACAGCAAACAAATGCCTTTTGGCTGCTGTCGGCAAATCCATGAAGTTCAATTCGAGTTATGGGCTTGCCTAGGAAAGGAAAATGTGGAATCCTCAGTAGGACTAGTGCAGGGATGAATCAAGAAATTGCTTCCAATGCTTACTTAAATGAATATCCAATGGTTCATCTGAGAACAACTTGGATTGCCACAACTTCTGCATGAAGATTTTTCCTATAACTATGATTGTCCCAAGGAACCCTAGGGGGTGAAACATTTAAGCAATAATGGATAAGGCTTTGCATTTGGTAAAGGTGACATTTAAATAAATCTTGGGTAATGAAATGGAGAAGTAATCGGTGGATGAATTCCAAGTGAGGCCAAGGACCTTGCTATGACTGTGATCTATGTTTACTTCAAATTCAGCAAGATCCTTCAAGTCGCGATGTTGTTTTTTGAACTGTGAGGAATTAGAGGACCATTTATGCAAATGAAAACCTGCAGACTTCAGTAGACTGTTTAATTCTTCATATAAAGTTTTTAAATCGGATATGGAAGTACAACTGTATAAAATATCATTGACATAAGTTTGGGTTAATAACACATCCTTAGCAAGTGGATGTTTATCACCAGGAGTGGAGGCTAATTCTTTAAAACTCTTGTAGCTAGAGATGAGGAACAAGTAACCCCGTACGTTAGTTGCCGTGGAAAGCTGTATGCATTAAAGATCATGTTGTGGAGAGTCTCGCCACAGAATATTTTGTGAAAGCCTCTGAATAAAATTAACACGTATTTGGCGATACATTTTTTTAATGTCGCAAGTTAGAATATATGGCTGTAAACGGAATCTGCAAAGAATGTCGTAAAGATCAGGCTGTACTTGATATCCCGTAAGAAGAATATCGTTTAGAACCACCCCTGTGGAACTTTTACTAGAAGCGTCGAAAACCACTCTCAGTTTAGTGGTTTCACTAAACGCCTTTATCACTGGATGGTGAGGAAAAAAATACTTGATTTTGGAACTAGGATCGTTCAGATCAAGCGGAATAACAGAAGCATGATTCAGGTAAATGTACTCGTCTATAAATTTTTTATATTCAACGAACAATTCAGTATCGGAAGAAAAACGTTTTTCTAATTGAAACAATCGCTTTTGGCTATATGGAATGAATCGCCAAGATGACGATGCCCTTCAAGAATTTTTAATGGAAGGTCTACTTGAAAAACACCGAATTCGTCGCGCTTATGAGTTTGCAAAAAATTATTTTCAGCTCGCTCACCATCTGCAGGAACAAATTTGGACTCTGGAACATTTTGTTTCCCAGAATTTCGGAAGGAAGTTCTGAAGAAAGTCATCTTCAGCGACGCTCTCACAAAACAAGAGGACCCTTTTCGACGGACTGGGATTCTGAAGGGATATTTGGCCTCCAACTATCCATCCAAACTGTGTCAATTGGAGGGTTGGAAGTTTTGGACCACTTTTGTGTATGTTTGGAAGAATAATGTCATAATAGCCATCGGCACCAATTAACATATCGACATCAGACGGAACATGAAATTCAGGATCTGCAAGTTTAAATTCGGAAGGAATTTTCAATTGCTCTATATTTATCTGAATCCTAGGTAATTTGAAAGTAATTACAGGAAGAGCAGCACAGGACAAATTCATTTTAAAATCCCTATTTGCATGAGAATTAATTTCAACGTTTGCCATTTTAATTGAAACAGTAATAGTGCATTCAATGCCCGAAAATTTTAAGACATCATCATATGGTTTTACTTTAAGCAAGGAAACCATTTGTTGGGATATGAATGAAGTTTGGCGCCATTATCAAGAACAATTCTTGCATTTATGGTATCACCGTAATTAGACACAAGTGTAACCAAAGCAGTTGCAAGATGAACTTCAGGACTATTCATTTTCGCAAATAGGGAGGACGAAACTAAGGAAGCAGGAGGAAGTGCCTTAGGTTCACTTCGACCTGGGTGAACATCATTAGGATTGTGCATAGCAACAGTTTCTTACAAAGATTGCGGTGGATGGAGCCAATTGTGGGAAGAAGCATTAGTGGCCTGGAAGTTTCGAGATCGAGCTCCCAGGTTGTATGATGCACTTTTGGGTATAGTACCTGTGTTAATTAGAGCACGAGATGCTCCTGTGACTTTAGTTGAGCTTGCATCAACCGTTGGTTGTGCTTGCTTGTGGAGAATAGTGTGATGCTTTTTAACACACAGAGAACAACATTTGGATTTGCACTCCATTAGTGAGTGCCTTGCCCCAATACAATTGAAACGTAAGGACTGCGCTCTCAAAAAATTGTATTTTTCGTCCATCAGTAATTCTCTAAATTTAGTACAGCTATAAATGTTGTGATTGGAAGTTTCACAAAGCCAACAATACCTTTTGCTACTTGTAAAAAAATTGCGCACAGATGTGCTCACATGAAGGGAAGTTTTGTCGTTGGGTTTTGGTGGATATTGTTGACCTTCTTTATAGATGGAAGCACCAAAAGCATTTAAGGACTCCAGTGTATTGCACTGTAATTCTATTATTTTACAGAATTCTTCTAAAGTAGGAAGTTTATCATCTCTGTTAGATTGATACTCCCCTTTAGCACCATAATCTTTATGCAAAAGAATGTTTACCAGGATTAAGTCCCAATGCTAGGTTGGACATTTCAGATTTTTTAAAGAGTAAGTCTTTTTTAATATTAAATCCCCCAAAGCTTTAGCGGTACATTTTTGTAAATTTTTAGCATCAACTATGGAATTTAAATGCGTGTTTACTATTGCCAAATTATTTTCGTACCTTTTTTCTAGTATGTTTATGGCAACTAGAAAGTTGTCATTACTAATTTCTAATGACCGTACGAGAGACAAAGGCTCCGCCCTCAAGTAGGACTTTAAATAAATAAGTTTCTGGATATTGGTTAAGTCCCTATCGTCTTTAATTAATACACAAAAGAGCTGTTAAAAACCAGTCCATTTTTGATAGTCCCCAGAAAACGGAGAAATTGAAATTTGTAGAAGCTTTACTTGTATTTTTTGAGTAAAGGAATTAGTTGAATTATCATGAGCTTGCGAATTTGGAACCTGAGGAACAGAAAATTTCAAGGATTTGAGCAATTAACTCATAGTATTTATCTTCGAAATCTTCTCTATTTTTCGTATCACTACCATTAACGTCCAAGTCTTCGATGCTGTGTAGAGAAACCGTATACTCATCGAAATTTCCTTTTAAAGTGTTTAATTTTACTTGGCAGGCGAATGGTTTAATTTTAGAATCGGATTTATTTTTTACCCAATTAGAAATTCGGGTAATTGTGGATTTTGCTTGAGCTCTTGAACCTTTAAGAGCATCCATTTTTTTAGAAATGTGAAACAAGTGGTTTCTTGTAAAACAATAACAGCTAATTTATTCTATCGAAGAATCAGAGACGATCCTCAATTCTTATTCTATACCTTCGAATCACACCGGCACATCACAGCTTCGGAAAAAACACATTAGTATATATCTAAATTAATCTAATGTATAAAAAAAACAAAACCCTATAACTTGCTGAATAATAAGAATGCTTTTAATATGCTACTCTAATTTAAAAAAAAGTCCTTTACTAATTGAAATTAAATCTCTATAAGAACGTACTCAATCATGTACATAAAATTAAAAAAATACATATGTATTTAAAATAATTATAGGAAATTTATTCTACTAAGGAAATAATTTTGTAACCTAATTTTATTTTTTGCATTTGCCATTCAAGAAAATCTTACGTCTAGGCATGCAATTGAAATAAAATTGTATTTATATACAGTATAAAAATGCAACAATTCAATTTGACCTTTTCTTCTGTGTTGAAACAAGTTCAACCATGCCGGAAGTGCAAGGTCGCACAGGATGAACTTGTAGGACAACGGCTGCAAGCAGATGAGTCAAGCATCTGTTACAATGGAAACTAGAAACACAACCTTCTACTTCAAATGTGCTGTAATTATTGGAATCTTCGTTGTAATTTTACAACATATCTTTGTTTGTCAGAGCTTAGAAATAATATCCAGCCGAAGGAACATGCAGAAATAGCAAACTTTCTAATCTTTTATTTTCACCGTGAATCAAAAATAACCTTTTTACCTTCGATAAGTGAAATATAACAACCATAAGCGGCTCGAGTTATAATAATTTTAAGACTAGGACAGCACCTTCTGAAACGATTTTTATTTAGCCCAAACAATTTTATAAACACATACAAGTTAATTACAGTCAGTTACTGACTTTGCGGTGGTGGCAAATCCTCAGGTAGGTAATAATTTTTGATCCAAACAAATAATATACATACCCTTCTAACATGGAATTCACACACAATAAGGATCGTTACAAGTAGACTGCAGTCGCCCGTGCGAACCACCTGGAGAACGTAAACGAACAACTCACAATAAAAATGCATACGGATGGACCTGGGTAGTAAAGTAATGTAACAAGGCTGTCCACTGTAGGAAGGGATGATAGAACAAGTATGCAGGAATGAATCGTGCGAGTGGAATCCATATAAGAATATTAATAAAACTGTCATAAATTGACAATGGTGCATAGTCAAGTTCCTTATTTTAGAATGTGTTCTCTCACGAGCATGTTTGTATCCCCTCCATCATATAATGCTTCTCACGACCCACCGTGCTAACTACACCGCATTCCTTTCCCTAATAAAAACGTTTATGCACAATATAGACAATAAATTGTCAGATGGTTACCCTCTGGTTCGTGAGAAATTAGAATCATAACACTTTACACGTAGGACCTTAATTATATTTAGGATGGGAAAAATCTCTCCCATATTGGATTCAAAAATATGAAATTTAATACATCCAAAAGGCGGAATAGGCTAGTAGGCATTGGTTCAATGAACCTAAGAATGTGGACTAAAACCCTAACAATATGGGATCCAATCCAGACAGACATAAAAAGGAGCAAGTTTTCACCATTAAGATTTTGCGACTGCTAATTGATACTATTGCTATTTATCGCAAAAAAACCATACAAACCACCCTCTTGAAATATAATGCTCTTGTTCCACAAACGTATTATAAAATTTTTTTTCTGAAGAGTATTTCGTTGAAAAGCCATTGTATAATAGCAACAACTTTACACCATATTTCTAGCATTCAAAGCACATCAGCTTTATCTAATGACAATTAAACTAGATAATTTGATTACAATAAGTATCAAGTACCAACGTATAGGAGACGACATATAATTGAGTAATTTATCAAATGTGAAAGCAAACATTTTGAAATAGTGTATAGAGTGTGAAATGCAAAAAGTTTTCAAACTAGAAAATGGAACGTAACAAATTCCCTCCTAGTAAAATTAAAAAGTCGAGGTAGGAAATAAAAGCAGCAGGCCAAACAATATAACAAGACCAAAAAGAGAAAAAAAAGATATATCTAGTTCGAAGTCAAAAAGTATCGGACATTGCCAGGAATGTAGAAAACTATTTAGGAAACGTATAGGGTAGCAATTAACGAGAGCAAAGATAAAAGGGCATCAACACTACATAAGTTGTTGAAGGACGAATGCATCTCAGAAAGATATATCACTTACTCATACAGAGGGCATACTTGGTTTCACATGAATTGCAATCAAGATTATTTAAATAATTTACAAAATAAGTAAACTAGACATGAGTTTACCTCTTTATTCCTAGAGAACTATAAATTATTGTTACAACATTTATGCATTAGTTTGCTAATTTTAGGCTATAAGTAAATTTTTGTAAATGTAAACCTATTTAATGGTATGGCTGTATAATTCGTAAATGCTATATTTGTCGTTTTCGTGTTAGTTTAGTTAGTTAAATGTTATTGGTTAAGTCGAATATTATATATAATAAATTTAATTGGCTATCTTGAGCGCATTATCAGTTCAAGTTTAACATTTGTTTTCAGATATTCTGAGCACTTCGATCCTGGTTGTTACATTATGCGGTTGGGCCGTTGCTTTTGTTAGGATTTATGACCCGAGGGATTTTTGACACACTCTATTTGGTGTTGAATAAGTGTTCTTGGTTATGGTTACTCAATAACTCATTTACAGGATTTATCTATCGAAGGTAAAGGTAATTATTATGTTCGAATTCATTGATTTTATTGTACAGGTGTTTTAGGTATCATATGTTCTCGTCCTTATTGATCATCAGCTGATCGGCACGTTTATCTTGGTTCATTTCCCGTTGTACGGTATGCATATTCATGTGGTTATATTGGTTACTAATATTTCAAATTGTACATTTTATTAAAGTTATAATTGGGTAGAATTGATATAACTATCACCAGTGATTATTTATTGCACAATAATCAGTAACGTCCAATAGATTAATAGAAGCTTTATATTTATTTGCATGTAGGTACACACTTATATCGTATTTATTTTACTGAAAGTAGAGATTTTGTAACTGATATCGGTGCACCAATATCCCCCGTACATGCCGCGCGTTAACAATATTAATTATTTCATTATTTCAAATACATAAAAGCTTCAATCCAATAACAACTATTTATTGATATCTCATATTATAAATAATTTAGTAAACATTGTTATATTGTACTTGATATTTATTTTTGTATGTCTTGTGAACGTATGCGTGATTAAGGTATGATGTCCTTGTAGGATAATTGGGTTTCATTTCAACGGGAGAACGTCCCAGTTGAGTTCGCGGAGATTTGGGCTATTTCAATTGGGTGGCGCTGATTTATAGTTGATCTAAGATCCTCCTTAGGGATGGTTTTTGGGAAACCCACTCCCTCCTCCACTAGTCTAGTTACAGCAAACGTTCCTAGTAGTTTCCGCTGTTCCGTTATCCTATTCGTCCTCGTTTATGTCTATATTTTATTTTAGGGCGCCCGTGCCTTGTGGTCTCTATCTAGCCAACGTTTAAAAAAAAGAAAGAAATTAATATACATCATTGGTAACAGTTGGACAGTGGTGTAGCACTAGTCTTCAAGGCAAGATAGCTACGAACAGAATGGCTCATGATCGCCGTTTTTCTTAACTGTCCGCCATTCCTTATATGTATCTCATTCTCATTGGTCGAAAAATGACATGTATGTATTTCGATGCGTAGAAAAATGTTTACACTGATAAATACATAATAATGATTATAATTAATTTCCTGCGCAGTGCTGGGTACTGAAAATGTATTTACTTAATAATGAAAACTGATTTTAAAAAGCCCTGAAGATAATTACACGACCTATTTCCTAGCTAAATTACAATGTGTAATAACCCTATGATTATTTATTAAAATAAAATTGTTGTAGAGCCAAATGAGTTGTAACAGTATTCAAATTGATGTCAATGAGTATAATCACACAACTGTAAAAATTAGTTATTCAATTATAACTTTAAAAAATTGATATATTTCTGGATTGATAGGCGAGTACATCAACATATAACCAAATGTATCACAAGTTAAAACACTGATAATTTAAATAAATCTAATACAAAAAAGTGCTTTATTTTAAACCACAATAGACAGATGAAGAATAACTATAAATTTTTAAAATAATCATAAAGATTGATAAAAACATACAAAAATTATTGAAACTAATACTTAAATATTATTACTTTTCATAAAATTAATGAAATTACACAATACAAATACATACATTGTTCGTATTATACACTAAATTAAATGTATATTAAAAAAAGTACCATGTAATCATTTTTCAGCTCAATTAATCTTTCAATGAATAATTTGATAATCGTAACTAACTACAGCATCATCTCATATTTGATACCGTTCTCATACACGCTATTTCTGGATTAAGCGTAATGCAATTTTGGCAGCTGCTCGTTTGGCTACTAGTTTATTATCTCCAAATCCATAAACTCGTTTAGCTGCACCATTCAACATAAAATCTAATGGTACCATAATTCTACCATTTTCAACAGTCACTGGGGGCCTACAACGCAAAAGTAAATATATTATTAAAGCTCACATAATGTTACTGTAAATTTAAGATTGTGATATTGCATATGGGTACAACATACGTACAAATTCATCACTAATGTTGTAACGTTTTTAAAAAAACTCTCAGTTTATTATGCAATATTAGGTCTGTTCACATACTATAATAGTATTGACGTTTGCTTATAGACCAAACACAAATAGGACCTAATATTAAGCAATATATAACACTCTAGTATGACGAGTCATATTACTAGCGATCTCTAAGAACCTGCTTTAACATACATATCTTAGCGTCTGATAAACCAGGCAAGATGTTACGAAAGTCAGTGAGTTCAAGTATCAGACGAGTTAAAATGCGATTCCTTAACTTGAAGCATGACTGGCGAATCGCTTTGCTGTAGATAGGATGAAGTCATACAGAAAATGTAGCTTTCCGTTCTCAATAAAGCACATTTAAGTAACAACATTTATAGAATTAATGTTGTCATGGTTTAATATTATTAAAGTTTTACATAAGTCAAGAATTAACATCTTTAGAAGATTAACACCTTTACAAGTACCATTATAAATGGTTTCATATTGCTAAAGTTTTATGTAATCTATGAATTATCTACATAAGGGAGTTATCTAATCAAGCATCAGGTAGTTGTTAGTTGTAAGAAGATTTAAGATCCTAAGTTTTATTTTTATGAAGCTCATCCTAAAGCCTTAAAGTTCATGAAATACCTGGATTTTACCTGTTTCTAGTTTGTTAAAAAAATGTTTCTTCAATCGAGTGGTAAGTTAAAACTGGTATTTTGTTTGTTTGTCAAATTTAAAACATCTGCAAGTCATGTGATAATGACTAGAAATATCTTGTGGTTGGACATTTGTTTTCAAGAATCTTATAACGTTCTTAATGCATGATATTGTCAAAGGCTTTCATGGCCGAAGTCATTATAAATATTTAAGTTTCTGGGTTGAGACCGTGTCACTTTTAAAACTAAGGTCGACGTTTCACCCACTTTTGTAAGGGGCTTCATCGGGACAAGAAAGGAAAATGAAATATAAATATAAAAATGAAACAAATATAAAAATAATAATAAATATAAGAATGATAAAATATTAAGTCGACAAGTTAAAGTGTAAAAAATTATGAAAGAGCTAATTCTAAACTAGCAGACTCACTAGCCTATTTAAGTCAAACAATGTCTTGTGGCAAAGTAACTGGTGAAAGTAGCAAAAGCTACTTTGCCAAAAGTGGCGCGACAGTGTATTCCTATGTAAAAATTATAAAAGCACATATAAAAATAAAGGAATAAAAGTAATAAAGAAAAAGTAATATATAACACCCCTTAAATACACAAATTCTACGTTACATTAGCACTAACCCTGAATAGTTCTTTGTCAAAATCTAGGACGTCAAATCGCCAATCACAGCAATTCTTTTGACGATATCTCCACAGTTATTCTGCATAAACCTTCCTCACTTCGTTATTATAAATTTTATAACCACATATCCTACCTTTCTTTGAAAATCCCTTGAACACATTAATTCTGTCATACTTAGAGAAACTCCTCAATATAAAATGCTTCTATCAAATAAGATTCCATCACTGAGATAGTTGGATATCCTTCACAAAAACTAACTTTACCCAGTTCCTAAATGAATTCAAATAAAAATTCGACCTAAACTTAAACTCTAGAAACCTAAATAATGCCAATAAAAATATGAATTTACTTTAAAGAAAAAACAATTTCTAAACCTCAAATCTGGTCAGGTATTGCTAAAATAAATCCTAAGAAGACCTTAAATCTAAGCCGTTGACAAAACTATTCATCACTCCGCTTTCTTCCTGTTTTCAATATTCAATTACATTAAAGTATTTTTATTTTATTAATATAACTTAACAAATTAGAAAACATTGAATTTGATAATTTTTAATAAATCACCATGTATATGGGCAAGTGTGGGGTTTTAATTGTTGAAAACAAATTTTGTCTGCATATCCAAATGTTTAAATTAACATTCGTTAGTTCTTTAGATTTATAAAAGCATTAAAAAGTTAGCGATTTATTTATTGAAATAGAAAACGTTTAACTAAAATACACACATACACGCATGCATGTGTGCACGCACATGCTTAATTGGTAATTTATTGTATAGCCACGCCGCACGTGCAGTTTTAAACGCTTGCTATAATGTAGATGGCTTTCCCTGTAAACAGTCACTCATATTGCAACTACTATGTAAAGAACATGTCTGCCTTGATTATCGTGTTGAAATGCTATCTCCACATAGCTTTTTCGAGATAGTTCTTTTTAAAGTCCTCATCAATGATGTTAAAAATTCGACAATATGCACAACTACCATGATACCATCTTTGCTGTTATTTAATCTATATTAATCTTCGTTGTTATTTAATTTATGAATGACTGTTAACACTATACAAATTTAAAAATTGTACCGAAGCGACTACTGTAAACTGAGAGATGCTGCGATATAATGGATCCAACAGTCTTTAATTAAAAACTAAGATATTGATGGTTTGGTGTAAATTCCAGTTCGACTGTTGCCACCAGTACATCTGTTCAAGTAGATGCCTCGTTTTTGTAATACTTCTGTCACAAGAGGACGATGTTAATCAAGATAAATTGTATAGCTTGATAACGTATTTTTGTTGTTATTATGAATTAATGCCGTATTCCTGTGTTAAGTCATACCTTTTAACTATTTATATGAAGTGTTTGATTCTACAAATTTATGTAATTTAAATCTCCACAATAATTAGAACTGGTTAATTCCAAAAACATACATGTACGTTTTATTGCTGGGACTTACGTCAATGATTATTTTCCATAAGAAATGTAAACAACCATCAGTTTCCACCTGATTAAACACTAAAAATGGTATAAGTTATTTGAAGTTTATTTTAAAATCTCATGTGTTTATTTGAAAATTCTATGCTATAAGCAATAACTAACATTATAAATATTTATGGTTCCAGGTTGGGACCTTGTCATTTTATAAGGGGTTTCATCAGAACAAGAAAAGAAAATAAGTAGTAATATAAAAATAGTAATAAAGATAAGAATGATAATATTAAGTAGACAAGTTAAAGTGTAAAGAGTATGTGTTACTTTGCCACGAGACACCTTTTGGCTTAAATGGACTAGTGAGTCTGCTAGTTAAGAAATAACCCTACATTCTCTTTACACTTTAACTTGTCTACTTAATATTATCATTCTTATCTTTATTATTATTTTTATTGTACTACTTATTTTCCTTTCTTGTCCTGATGAAGTCCCTTACAAAAGTGGGCGAAACTTCAAACTTAGTTTATAAAATGACACGGTCCCAACCCAGAACTATAAATATTTATAATGGCTCCAGCCGTGAAAGCCTCCAACAAAATAATAAACATTTTTTAAGATCCAATGATGATTATATGTACATCGTACTCAGATCTGAATATGATATGATAAAAAACTTTTATTAAATACATTCATAAGACATTTTTAATGAAACATTATAACTTGACATAAATTCCATCTTCAGTTAACATTACTTAAAGAAAACTTAATTTAGAATTGTAATTCTGTAACAACAAGAGAATAATCTTTAATTTAATAGATATACATATATTTCTTTCTTCAGACTTTTTATTAAATTTACTAACATAACAATTTATTAAGAAGGTAACTTTAAGATTAAAATTTGATATAAAGATATATTCCATATTCAGATGCACCTATGATCTATTTGGTATTTAATGTGTAACTACTTTTTCATTTTGAAATAATATTGCATAATTTAATAATCTTAGCCTATGTACTTTGCGTGCGTATAATCGTTACTAAAGTTCCTACACTCTCTTTAGTAACGATATCTTGCTTATGTTAAATCTTGGCGTCTAGTGGCGCCTGACATTTTCGTATTTATAAAGAGCAAAATTACTACAGTCTACAATCAACAATCACTCATTAGGTATTTACGAATATATCTGAAACTATATCATAGAGTTTGTCACTAAATAAACATTTGAAATTCATTGCATGAACTGAAAAAATGTACGTATATAGTATGTCTGTGTGATTAGGTTAAGAAGTGAGGTAAATTTCTAATATATTTGATTTTTAATATTTTCTTAAGGATGTCTATCATGTGACTGTAAGTAACAGGTTACTACATTAGCAATTTTGTGTCGTGCAATTTAACACAAGTCATATGTTAAAATATTTTTCGTTTAGAAAGACGTCCAATCGAGTAAGATAAGATCTCCCATATGTTTTGTTAAAACATGTTTATTCAAGAATTAAAGTGGCACTAGAAGCGGTTTGCAGTCCCTACGGGACTGCTGTGAACACCCGTACTCGCTTAACGCCCAGCGCTCCTTACACCCCACCTTTACGCCTCTCCCTCTTTATCCCCCGTCATCTTTATGTCCCGCCTTCTTTAAGTTCAGTTCTCTTTACGCCCGGTATTCTTCACGCCGCGCCTTTTCACGCCCTGCCCCCGCACTTTGATGAGTCGAATAGATGATTAGTCGATTACTTGATCGGATCAAGATCACTTCGTCCTAGTAGACTTCGTTAAACCGACTTTGAGGAGTTGATCGACGCCCCACCTTCTTTACGTCCCGCCCTCTTTACGCCCCGTATTCTTTGCGCATCGCCTTTTTCACGCCCCACCCCCGCACTTTGATGAGTCAATTAGATGATTAGTCGATTACTTGATGGGATCAAGATCACTTGGTCCTAGTAGACCTCGTTAAAACGACTTTGAGGAGTTGATCAGATGAAAATCACTTTCCCTAGTAGATTTCATTAAAATAATTTGGAAAAGCCGATCGGACGAAGGTTACTTCGCGCTAGTGGACTTCATTAAAACGACTTCGATGAGTCGATTGGATCAAGACCACTTTGACCTAGTAGACTTAGTTAAAATGCATTCGATCAGCCGATCGGATCAAGATCACTTCGCCCTAGTGGACATCGTTAAAACGATTTCGAGGAGTTGATCGGCTCACGATCACTTCGTCGTAGTAGACTTTGTGGAAACGACTTCTGGGAGTTGATCGG
Organism: Platerodrilus igneus; assembly: GCA_036346225.1. Taxonomy (NCBI): domain Eukaryota; kingdom Metazoa; phylum Arthropoda; class Insecta; order Coleoptera; family Lycidae; genus Platerodrilus; species Platerodrilus igneus. The sequence continues at coordinate 4,565,220 of JARFIW010000260.1, read as the reverse complement.
AGCAACATCACTTCGCCCTAGTAGATTTCATTAAAATAATCTGGAGATGCCAATAGGACGAAGGTTACTTCGTCCTACTGGACTTCATTAAAACGATTTCGAGGAGCTGATCGGATCAAGACCACTTCACTCTAGTAGAATTGGTGAAAGTGACTTCGATCGGTCGAATGAATCAAGATCACTTCCACTAGTAGACTTTGCTAAAACGACTTTTGGAAGTCGATCGGTTCAAGATCGCTTAGTTTTAGTAGACTTCGTTTTAGCAGACCTCGTTTTAGCAGACTTTGTTTTAGCATACAGTATGATGTTAATAATACGTTTTTGAATGAAAATAAGGAATAAATAACATTCTATTTCATTGTATAGCGGTTATAAATTTTGGTTAAGTATTTTTATGCTTATTAGATGCTTTGTAGTGTTTAAAAAATCAACATTAAATAAAAAAAAAGTAAATTTAACTGGGAATCAAACCACTAAAGTTGCGATTGGTAGGCTGAGCTCTTAGCCTTCCGTCACGGAGTCGATGGTGATAGATATGCCGTTGGTAGTAAACTTGCATTAGAGCACACCGCATAAGAAATATAGCAATATCTGAATTAATCCCTATTGTAATATTTTCTTTAAAAATAGACCGTGTATATTAACATGCGATACTTTTTTATAATAAAAATTAATTATAACCACTATTAAGAAATATTAAATATTTCATAAGCTTTAATTTTAGAAATTTGTAAAATAAGCCCTTCTTCAGAAATTTAGATAGTACTTGATTGTTATTTTATGCCAGTCTTCGTAACATGTTTTTGACGTTTCTCGAATTAATTGTAATAATTTCAATAAAAGTTTTTAAAGAAAATGTAGTACTTGCGTGCAAACGGCAAATAATTCAGGTTATAGGATATAAGTATTGACTTTTGACATATATTAGAAATTTTTTGGGGACCATATACATATTTTGTAAACCAACTCTATTGTCCTTTTCTCTCGCACTAACGCTAATCGACCCATTGTTGGCTTTGTCGCACGTCGCACTTGGGTTTCTAAACAGAATAATTTAAAATGATCATTACTCTTTTAACACATAATTGAATATTTTACTGCAATTTGGATGATTTCAGAAAAAGCTAAAGCATTGAAAATGGTTGTTTGAGTAAATGTAACTTATATAATTAAGAGATTGGAGAATTCACTGAAGCATATGAAAAACTGATTTGGTTTTTACATGAGTATTGTTAAATGAAGTGGTTATAAATGTTGTTCGGGTTTTTGTTTGTGTATAATGAATAATATTGGCCGTTTAAAAGGTCAATATCAAATAAAAAAAAGTAAATTTTACCGAGCACCAAACCACTTGTTGCGAATGGAAGACGGAGCGCTAAAATCGGAGACATCTAGGTGACGGTTATTGGAATCCCGTTGGCCGTATACTTGCACAAGATCACGTTACATAAGAAATATGGCAATTTCTGATCAAATCACGCTCTATTGTAATCGCCCGGCTGTCTTCATAACTACAAATTTAATATTTAATTATTACTTAAAAAAATAGTCCGCGTATATAAAAAACGATGCTTTCGTATAATAATAATCAATCATCGGTACTATTAAGTCATATTAGATAATTTATAAGTTTAAATTTCCAAAATTTGAAAAAAGTGTGTCATCATACATTTTGTACGAACATATTTGCTTATTTAGGCCGGTTTTCATTACCTGTGTTTGACGTTTCTCAAATTAATTATGAAAATTTTAATAAATATTTTAAGAAAATACCACAGAACTAGCTTGCAAACTGTTAATAATTCAGGTTTTAGGATATGGATAGAGTTTTTTGGTATATATTAGATATTCTTTAGAGGCCCGATACGAATTTTGGTAACCAACTTGATCTTCTTTCTTTCTCGTACCAATGCTAACCGACCCGTTGTTGGCTTCGGCACACTGTTTGTTTCGCTTTTCAGATCAGAAAATTTTGAGACATCCTAGCTTTTTTTAACACAAGCGAATATGTCACTGCAAATTAATCTTTTCACGCAAAAATTCTCCACCGGACCTCAACCAGCCTATGCCCTAACTGCAAACCGCTCAGATGCAAATCCTGATTAGCGATCGATTCGCACCTCTCAACTTTAACAAAAAGACGAGCTATCAAATCTTATAGGTTTTTTGAAAATTTAAACTAACAAACATGGAAGAGTTTTCTGTATCTACTCTTCAAAATTAATTAATTAATAGTTGTTAGATACAGTGGCGTCCAGCATAGGATTACATTGTTTTTGTTTAACTAAGTAAATTCAGTCCCGGCCTATATCCAATTCTCACTTGGGGTAATAACCAAATTAGCTGTTGGCATACGATTTTTAGTTTTGTAGCCGTATTAATTTTTTATATGGTGAACATAAATTGTGACACATTTTGGGTCCTAAGGCGTTGGGCATCTGATAACGGTTTTAAGTATTTAGAGAATCTGTTTTGAGATCTTGCCCTTAGGGAGAAGATAAATCAGCAACTTAGAACTTTAAAGAGACTAAAATTTTTTATGCGTACAAGATGGAACTTAAAAACCGGTGGCTAACTTGGCTATTATCCCATGGGAGATAAAAAGAAGGACAGGGTTGAAATATTCTTTGTTAAACGGAAAACAAAATAAAGTGAATTTGAACACCACTGAATCTAGCAGGTATTCAAAAAGATACGATTTTAGGGTATATACAGGAACCCTATCAGTGTAGATAGTTTTAAAATTTTTAATTTACCGTATTTAGAAAATTGAACATATTAATATTTATTTATTTTACATACATCTATCTTACAGAAATTAATCCACTTAAAAGATAGAGCTACAAACAAAGAAGATAAATAAAACATAACTATTATAGTGGTGGAAGTGAGTGGTATTGTGAATACAATTCATTTAGCTAATATAATTTCTTTAATATATTTAATTGAGGTGCAGAAAATGTCTGTGTTTGAGTTTTTGAGTAATTAGAACAAATTACATGCAATGGGGAGAATTTAAGAACATCAGTACGCGGTATGATACAATGAAACGTGATCGGGTTACGAGAATTAGGACGGGATATAGAAAATTAATCTGTATGGCAGTGAGATAGTGAAAGGCTATTATTCAGAAATATTATGGAGTGTAGAAAATGACGGTTTTGTAACAAATGAACATTAAATGCAGCTAGTAAAATGTTATGTGGATATCCAATAGGCGGGTAAATGCCTTGAGTACGCAACATAACTAACTTCAAAAATTTTCTCTGAACATTTTCCAGTAAGTTAATGTGTATAGCATAGTAAGGGCATCATATAATTGAAGCATATTCTAGACGCGAACGTATATATGCATTACATAATGTTAGAAAAGTGGAAGATATTTGAGAAACTAATTGAATTGCGGATAATGAAACCCGTTGTCTGATGCGATTTTTTAATTAGATAGTTACCATGTTCCATGAAGCATAATTTCCTGTCAAAAATCACTCCCACATCCTTAACATAAGGTGATCTATGAAGAGTTGTATCATTTAACAAATAATCAAATCTAATCGGATTATCAATTCTAGAGAATGTCATGACGTAACATTTTTTAACATTCAGCGGGAGATTATTGATAGTGCACCAAGTAGTTAAAAGATCCAAATTGGTCTGCAAATTTCTACAATCTTCCTCTGAATTAATTTCATTGTAAAGTTTTAGATCATCTGCATATAGAAAATAGTTTACTTTTGATGTGTCTCCAATGTCATCAATATATATAAAGAAGAGAAGTGGCCGTAGAATTGACCCTTGAGGCACTCCTGAAGTAACATTTATGAAATTCGATTTGTGGACATGATACTGTACGTACTGTAAATGGTTTTCTAGATACGAAGCAAAAAGTAATATTAGATTATCTGAGAAGCCAATCCAGTGTAACTTAGCGAGAAGAGTAAAGTGGCAGATGCGATCGAATGCTTTTGAAAAATCAGTATAGACAACGTCAACTTGAGTACGGTGGTCCAGAGAATTAGCTATAAACTGCGTAATACAAAACTAATTCGTGGTGGTGAATCTACCTTTGACAAAACCATGTTGATAAATGTTTAACCTATTTTTTACTTGTTCTGATAGAAAAGCATGAAGAATAATTTCGAGAACTTTACAGAAGTTAGATATAATGGCAATTGGCCGGTAGTTATTTATCTCACTCTTATCACCGCTTTTGTGAACAGGAGTAATTCTGGATAAGCTTCCACAGTGTTGGAAAAGTATGTTTTTGAATTATCAAACTGAATAAAAAAGTCAATGGCCCTAACAATATGTGTCTACAATCTCGTAGAAAGAACGCAGGTATGCTATCTGAACCCATCATCATATTCGGCTTAATGTTTTTAATCGCTTGTAGCACGTTATGTTCAGAAATACTTCCATATCAAAAGAGACCGTATTATGTAGGATCGTTTGTGGTAATCTGAATGTATTTTATAAAATAATAGCTGCAGCAGAAGGTATCTAAAATAAAATAAACAATTTTTGTCCATTATAAATATTTATGGTTCCCACTTGTGGGCGAAACGTCGACCTTAATTTATAAAATGACACGGTCCCAACCCGGAACCATCAATATTTATAATGACTCCAGAAATAAATAATTTCACATGTGTTTGTTAGTCATATCAAAAATTATTAGTCGAACAAAATTTCGTTTCTTAGAATATATATGAGCATCAGATCTAATAAGCACATACAAATTTGATCCAAAACTTAATTCAAATAATCTTAAAATAGTTATTAGTGAAAATTTCGAATATACCAAATTTAAAGCAAATACTAGAAGCGGTTTGTAGTCCCTACGGGACTGCTTTGAGCACCCCGCCCTCTTTGCGCCCCACCCCTACTGGCGCTCCGCCCTCTTTACGCCCCGCCCTCTTTGCGCGCCACCCTCTTTGTCCACCGCCCTATTTGCGCGTCGTCCTCTTTGCGCGCCGCCTTCTTTGCGCACCGCCTCCTTTGCGCGCAACCTTCTTTGCGCGCCGCCATCTTTGCGCGCCGTAATCTTTGCGCTCCGCCCTCTTTGTGCTCCGCCCTCTTTGTGCCCCGCACTCTTTGTGCTCCGCCCTCTTTGTGTTCCGTCTTCTTTGTGCTCAGCCCTCTTTGCGCTCCGCCCTTTTTGCGCTCCGCCCTTTTTGCGCTCTGCCCTTTTTGCGCTCCGCCCTTTTTTGCGCTTCGCCTTCTTTGCGCGGATTAAGACCACTTCGCTGTAGTGATCTTGTCGAAATCACCTCGGAGAGTAAATTGGATCAAGACCACTTCCCCCAGTTACCTTGTCGAAGTCACTTTGGAGAGTCGATCGGTTCAAGACCACGTCGTCCTAGTGACCTTGTCGATATCACCTCGGAGTGTCGATCGGATCAAGACCACGTCGCCCTAGTAGACGTTGTCGAAATCACTTCGGTGAGTCGATCGGATGAAGGTCATTTCGCCCTAGTGACCTTGTCAAAACACTTCGGTAAGTCGATCGGATTAAGACTACTTCGCCCTTGTGATCTTGCCGAAATCACTTCGGGGAGTCGATCGGATCAAGACCACTTCGCCCTAGTAATCTTGTCCAAATCACTTTGGTGAGTCGATCGGATCCAGACCACTTCGCCCTAATAGCTTTGTCAAAATCAATTCGAGGAGTCGATCGGATCAAGACCACTTTGCCATAGTGCCCTTGCCGAAATCACTTCGGAGAGTCGATAGGATCAAGACCACGTCGCCCTAATAGACTTTGTCGAAATTACTTCGGCGAGTCGATTGGTTGAAGGTCACTTCGCCCTAGTAATCTTGTCGAAATCACTTCGGGGAGTCGATCGGTTTAAGACCACTTCGCCCTAGTGATCTTGTCAAAATCACTTCAGAGAGTCGATCGAATCAAGACCACTTCGCCCAAGTGACCTTGTAAAAATCACTGCGGAGAGGCGATCGGATTAAAACCACTTCGCTGTAGTAGTCTTTGTCGAAATCACTTTGAGGAGCCGATCGGATCAAGACCACTTCGCTATATATATGTTACGGTAAATGTACACTCTTGGGAAATGTACACTTTTACTGTAAAATGTGTACATTTCCCAAAAAGTTAGGTATATGTGAACTGAATATAATGTATATGTACATTTCCCGGCAAATGTGTACTCTTGCCTTCACGTTTTGGTAAATGTATACTCTTACCTTCATGTTTTAAGAAAAGTTAGAATACAAATAAATTAAAAATGTTGTCGCAGTAAAAAATATTTATTTAAATAAACATAATACAAAAAGCTTTAATAACGAAGATTATTTTAATTAAAAAATGTAAATGACAAACAAAACATACTTTTTGCATATTATATAATATGTCGAGGTTATGATCCCAATATTCATAAATACAATTTTCGTCCTAGTTTTTCAGGACCAATACGATGGGAATCAAACAAATAATAATAATAACATACTTTCTCTATTATAACAGTTAAATTTTATAAAACTATAAAGGAACATATAGAAATTTTATAATGAAAAAAGTTTTATTTATTTGAGCAACAATTGCTATTGTGGCACTTGGTATTACATAATATTTCAGCATTTTACAACTGCATTTTTTGAGGAACATGTTCCTTTACAGATGCATTTTTTAAAACCTTGTGCACCAGTAAGGGTCTGCATTCCTATAATTTTTCTTACCGATTTCTCAACATCTTGATGAACATTTTCGTATGATATAAACGTTTGTTCGCAAATGACGAATTCATGCCTAGAATAAGATTGTTTTAAAACTCCCTGTTTAGTTCCTAATTTATATAAATTTTATCGTCATCTCTAGATAAAACAACGCAAATCAAATTTTTGCATCCGTTTTACCACGATCAACGTCTGGAATGGAAACTCTAACATTGTCACCAATCACAGCAGCAGGAAATTTTTCTTTCGAAAGATTACAAATTATAATAATAATAATAATTTATTTATTTAAATGTATGATAATACATGTTACAATTACTTTATAGTATTAAATATATTACATAGAGAATACAACCACATAAATAGTTGATACGATAGTTTCACATCCTTGTCGTCATTGATGTCCTCAATTGACGTTTAAATAATCGCAAAGATGATGATTGTTTAATATTGGCAGCGAGCGCATTAAATTCTCGGATGCCGTCAATAAATAAGGATCTTTTAGTACATGTTTTCTTAAAAGGATAAATATAAAATTAGGCAATTGCAGTGGTGTAGTTATGGATTCCGTGAACCATAACTAACTTACATTGTAGGTAAGTAGGCAACAAGTTTCTGGTAATCTTATATATAAAGCACATAACTAAGAAATACAAATGTTGTTGCACTGACAAAATTTTAAACAATCCAACATAAAATGTACCTTTGTATAAATATTGCATTTTAATATTATACGGAGAGCACGATTTTGAAGGACCTGTAGTTTATTTATCACTGTTTGACTCTGAAAGTATAAAATAGACGAGCAGTATATAAAATGTGGCGCAATTAGCGCTTGGTAAACTTTTAATCGAGTTAGCATATTAAGGTTATGACTGATACGATAAAAATAATTAATTTTACCAGTAAGTTGTATTATCAATTTATCCGAATGTGCTTTAAATGAAAGTGATGAATCTATAGTTACACCCAAGTACTTAATTTCATCAACATAATGCAGCCTGTCACAATTGAAAACTATGGGAGGTAACATATGCATTTTTCCATTATAACGCAACCCTAAAATCATTGCTTTGCTTTTCTTAGTATTAATAACTAATTTATTACTGATCAACCACTTTGAAACAGCATTGAGCAAACTGTTCATCCTATGTATTGCGTTATCTATATTTGTATCTGAGATTGCTATAAGGGTATCATCTGCAAATAAGTTTAGTAAAACTGCAGAGTCATCAACTGCGCCTGCTATATCATTGATATACAGTATGAAAAGCAATGGGCCTAGGATAGTTCCCTGTGGTACACCGTGGTTATTTAATATAGCACTAGAGGTATGATTATTAATTTTAGTCATTTGCTTTCGCTGATATAGGTAGTCCGAGAACCATTTCAAGGATTGGTCCGTAAAACCGTAACATTTTAATTTATTTATTAGAATCAGTCTATCAACCGTTTCAAATGCTCGTTTAAAGTCTAGAAATGCCGCAACTATAACATTAGAACTATTATCCAGTACTCTTTTCCATTCTGACAGCACAAGTTGTAGTGAAGACTCACAGGAATGTTTGCCACGAAATCCTGATTGTTCTTTGATGAGAATGTTATTCACTTCAATATGTTTAATAATTTGGTCGTATATTAGTTTTTCAAATACTTTTCCAAGGAATGGCACTGTAGCTATTGGCCTGAATTCTATAGGGTTTAGGGTACCTCTTACTTTAGGTATTGGTTTTATTACAGTTTCCTTCCATTGAGATGGAAAAATCCAGAAGTTATAGATTTATTATAAAGTTCCGTTATCTTACCAACTAGATAAGCCCCGCCAGCCAAAACTATATTTTTATTTAATAAGTCTGTATTAGAATCTTTTGTATTGTAAATCGCCTTATACACACAACCCGTTGAGAATTCATTAAAAGTAAATTCATTCCTACAACCTATCTTATTTATCTTGTCAATGTTTGTAATATTGGGAATGTCACTTATAATTTCCTCTATACTATCCACCACAAATTTGTTAAACTTTTCAGCCACTGTTTGTGGATCACGTTTGTAGCATCATCAAATTTCATTACCACAGTAGGTGTATTTTGTAGACCATCAATTGATTCTTTAATAATACGCCAAAGGTTCTTAGGATCGCGTTTGTTTTATCAATCAATTTTGTATAGTACCTCTTCTTTTACTTTGTATCATAGTAGTAACAGCGTTTCGTAATTTTTATAAGTAATCCAATCCTTGTTATTATCTGTAAATATAGCTTGTTGGTATGTTATATCTCTTTGTTTAGCCAAATGACAAATTTCAGAGTCATACCATTTACTCTTCTTCTTGTTAGATACTGTGAAGATTTTTTGGGGCCTGTTCATCCATAACAGTAGTAACATTGTTGTACAAAACATCTATCATTTCGTGAAGTGACGTATTTTTATCCATGGCAACTGCGATAGACGAGTTTCAAAAGTTAATTTATCAATGTTTTTAACATCACGAACAGAGATCACTCTATCAAGCATTACAGTTGTGAATTTGGAAACAGACTTACGTACGCACCGAGTAATTTTCAGTATTGCATGATCAGATATTTTAGGAGAATTTAAAACATCAGAACATATTGACTTACAGTTTGTAAATACTAAGTCAATCAGTGTTTTACTATTATTTACTATACGAGTGCATTCATTAATAATTTGAAAAATCCTCTATCATCCATTCGAGTCTTAAGTCTATTTGAGTAAGTTGTTACTTTATACCAGTTAATGTTAAAGTCTCCCATTATAATAAACTTTTGATCGAGATCTTGGGCATCAACAAATGCCTCCAATTCATCCAGAAATTTTCTTAAATTACCACTTGGTGATCTATATAGACATACATAATTGCAACCATCTGTGGATATGCCTACAACCCACCACTCATTGTTGAAGCTTTTGTTTATAATTATCTTATAATCATAAGGTTCTCTCAGATATATAAGTACTCCCCCAGTATGCTTACTATGTGAATTGCATCTAATTAATATATATCCTGGTATGTATATTTCATTGTCACTAATGTCCTCCGTAACGTGTGTTTCAGTTATACATAATAATAACGGATAGTTCTCTTTTACAAAATGATGTAATTCATAACGATTTGTTAAAATCCTTGAATATTTAAGCAATATATGCTAAATTGATGCTGTAATTGCTATGCTCCATAATCAATTTTCCTAGCAATGGTATTTAAAATCATTTTATAAGTAGAACAGTCAGAGTAATAAACTGCATGATTAGTATTCTGATTAGTTTTTAGTTTGGAATTGTTTTGAATACAATTAATACATTTATGTTCGGTTACTTGCTGTTTGTTATTGCAGTCTTTAGAAAGATGACTACCAGCGCAGGTCCCACAAGTCTCTTTATTATCACAATTTCTTGCAAGATGTCCGTATTGACAACACCGATAGCACCGAAATACAGAGAATGTCTCTTGAATTCTACATTTATTAAGAGCTACATATAAATATTGATTTTTTATTAGATTCTTAAAAGTTAATGCATCTACTTCTGCCACAATGTTAAAGGAATTATTAATAGGTTTACTCTTGTGCTTAATATCAAATACAAAATCTTGTTGCTTTGCCTGTATATCATTTTGATTTATTATATTATCTCTTAAGTGCTCATCATTTAAATGAATTCCGTCTATATTCATAATTTTAATCCTAGGACGAATCTTATTCTGTATACGTGCTTGAATATTTTCACCACATGACTTTGTTATAGTCTTCTGCAAATCGAGTAAGGTTTCTTTGTTGTCACTTTTATAACTAAACCAGGAAATTTTCTAGCATTATTAATTTTTACCAGATTGAACATTTTATGATTTATATTTTCTAATAAACTTTTCTTAATGTCAGATGAGGATGTGTTATTAGTACCCTTCAATATAAGGGTTTCTTGTTTGGCAATTTCACTATAACTAGGATTTATGAATACATTGTTTTGTTGATTATCAATACCATGCTGTGGCTTATCATTCATATCCATTAATGTACTTTGTTTACCAATTAGCAATTCCAGATTTTTTATTTTATCTTCCATTAGTTTGATAATAATATCCTTATCTCCAATTATTACATCCTTTTGCTGGTTTACTTCCTTTAATAATAGAATTTGTTCTTTTAGGTAGTAATCATTTTCAAATTGTGAGGTTATTTTAGTTTCACAGCACAATAACTTGTTATTACTAACAATTTTACATTCTTTGACCTTTCAGCACAGCTTTGATGATAAACTCCATCACAATTGACACAGACCAATATGTTACAAACTTTATTCCTGCAGCATTTATAATGTTTGGCAGAGGCATCATCACATATACTTACACCTTCAGCCATCTTACTTTTGATAGCTTGATTTTCTAAATTTTCCTTTGCTTTCTTTCGAGCATTATCAATTAAAATTTTCTTCTTGTTTAAAACAGAATTTAACTCAAAACTTCCATCTTTATCTTCTATTTGGTTGCATAATAAACCATCATCCAAAATTATGTCTAACGTTCGATGAAAAATTCATCGCTTTCTGCGACTTTGCTATGTGGTGAATTGGCTGTGTGTACTCCTTCTAGTAATTGCTCTAACTCTTCTTCTGTTTCCAGCTGTTCAACAGATTCCATAGGTAAATTTGATGTTTTCAAACCCAATTTCATTCTTGTTCGAATAAAGCTTCATAGGAGTTTGCTTTATATCCTCATGAAAAGCTGCTCTATTTTTCATCAGTTGAACATATTTTAAACCTTCTGACCACTTGGTTGTTTGGTTAGTGATAAGCCAGGTTGTAAGCATATTTTGAACATCTTGATTCGCTCGATCTATCGATAATTTTTATTTGCAAATTCCTTACCATTATCACATTGGAGAATGGATGGGGCTCCCAAAAGAGTGAAAATGTCCATAAGTTGTTTTGCTACTTCTGACGCAGTTTTCGTTTTAGTGGGCTTAGTACAACAAATTTGGTTAAATGATCTTGATAATTTAAAATAAATTTAAATTCATTATCTGGTTGTGTCTGTAAATCTATAAGATCCACTTGACACCTAGAATTCATTTCACTCGTCAAAATTGGTTTTATCACAATTCCTTTTTTCTTGCCCTTTGCTTTTTTTTGACATGCTTCACATAAAGATAAATACAACATAACTGCTTCAGTAGTAATGTTGTTGTATGTGTTATTAATTTCTTTCACTAATCTGTTTCGGCCACCATGGCCAGTTGCCAAATGAGCATCGTGTATAATTCCATAAGTTTCTTCAATTGTTGCAAAATATTTTATGCTACCCCCTTCTTTTAATGGACTTATTAATTTTTCTTCCTTCCCTACCACTATTATATCGTATCTTTTCAGCCGGCGATAACCTACACCACTTTTATTCTTTTCTTTTAATTTTGCTGCTTTTACTTCCGGTAATATTTTTTCATACTGATGTTGGTTTAAATAAATATTATTTTTGTTTTTTTGTGATACAATCTGTTCTAGTTGGTTTTTAAATTTTTCTTTTTGTTCCATTGTTTTTCAAAGATTCTAACTAAAAAAATTTTTTTTTTTGTTGAAAAATTAAAATTTTAAATCTATAATTATAATAATTTTAACTTACCTGAGTTTTATTTCTCTAAATATTATATCTAGAAATCCTCAGTACTATGGCATTAATTTGTAATGTAGTTATAGTAGGGTACATAAACATAATAGCATTAACATTATAGATAGAGCACTTGCACGAAATATGTAACGTGAAATAGCAGCGCCTACTGAACTAGCCGAAACGGTAGTTCACGTACCACTACAATTGCGCATGCGCACCACATTACTAACACTTGCGATTTCGTAGTTTGTATGCTCACATTTACCAAAACGACATGGTCATTGTGAATTCAATGTACATTTCCCTTATTTGAAATTGTAAATGTTAGTTGAATGCACATTACCCAAACGAGGAGGCAAATGTGCACATTTACCGGAAAATGTGTACATTTGCCGCAATATCTACTTTTACCGTAACATATATATATATATATATATATATATATATAATTTTCTTTAAAACCCTAGAATTTTCTTTAGAAACCTAAAATTTTCTTGAGAAACCTAGAAGTTTTTCCTTAAAACCAAGGGTTTTCTTTAAAAACCTAGATTTTTTTAAAAACCTAGATTTTTCTTTAAAAACTTAGATTTTTCCTTAAAACCTAAAGTTTTCTTTAAAAACTTTGAATTTTTCTTTCTAAACCTAGGTTTTTTTAAAACCCTAAAATTCTCTTTAAAAACCTACTTTTTTCTTTAGAAACCTAGATTTTTCTTTAAATACCTAGGCTTTTCTTTAAAAACCTACAATTTTCTTTAAAAACGTATATTTTTTTTAAAAACCTAGAATTTTTTAAAAACCAAGAATTTTTCTTTAAAACCTAGGTTTTTCTTTAAAAACCTAGTTTTTTCTTTAAAAAAGCTAGATTTTTTCTCTATCAACCTAAATTTTCTCTAAAAACCTAGATTTTTCTTTAAAAACCTAGATTTTTCTCTAAAACCTTAGATTTTTATCTAAAAACTTAGTTTTTTCCCCTAAAAACCTGGATTTTTCTTCAAAAACCTAGATTTTTCTAAAAAGTTAGCTTTTTCCGCCAAGAACCTAGATTTTCTTCGAAAACCTGTTTTTTTTTACAAATACCTAGTTTTCCTTCAAAAAATTTTTTTTTCTTTGAGAACATAATTTTTCTTCGAAATCCTACAATGTTTTTTCAAAAACTAAGAATTTTTCTACAAAAGCCTAGAATTTTTTTACAAAAGCCTAGAATCTGACCTAAAAACTTTGAATGTCACTTTAAAAACCTAGAGAAGTATTCCAAAACCCAAGAAATTTATCGAAAAAAAGTATTTATAAAATTTCATAGAAACTTAGAAAATTTTTTCGAAACCTAGAAAATTTCCCGGAAACTTAGAGAATTCCCCCCCAAGCCAGAGAACTCCTCTAAAACCATTCTGGAGATTTTTTGGATGGTGTGGGTAGTAGCAGCCAGAGACCGCCAGGATTAAGCATTGATATTTGGGTAAAAGGAAAGCAACATTCGTTCCTCTATAGACGAACCGGCGTTAATATTTTATAGCAATGGGAATGCAATGATTAGAATAAGCAATTTAAGTATAAAACGTCAGAGAACCCATTGGTGCAGTAATGACCAAAATGTTTGAGCAATTGCGAGCGATATCCCAAAGCTTGCCTCAGAACGCATCCTGTTCTGTCAAGGTCACGACAATAATGAAGCAAGGAAGCGCATTTGCGTTAGCGAAAAATGTAGGAAACGAAGTAACCAATAAATACTTACCAAGAATTAGTTAAGAAAATATAATAAAAGAGAATGTAGTTTTAGGAGCAGAAAAAGCTTTAAAAATAAATAGAATAACCGAATATGTACATCTAACCAAACGCAGGGTACAATTTGGTGAACCAAAGCAGCACAGATGTTAAAAAAAGTTCCTTTTGCCAGCTCCGTGCGGAATAGGAGACGAAAATTAAAAAAAGAACGTGTCCTTTATGAATAAAAAAATTGCCGCTGCTAAGCCCCGAAACCTCACATCCAAGAAGGGAAATCATCTAAGTTGCCCTGCTAAACCACTACACTAATAAGGCACTTGCAAACGAAAAGTCAATAGCCGCATATGTGAGTTCATAATGGAAGAAGCAGCAAAACGATTATGAATAATAAAAAGCCACATACGAAATACACCGATTTCTGACCAAATCACGCTCTATTGCAATTGCTCGGGTAACATCGTAAAGAAACGTCAAATGTAATAATTAATTATTTTTGAAGTAAATAGCTGGTGTATATTAACAAGCGGTGTTTTGTATAATAATAATCAATTATAGGTACTAATAAGGCATATTGGATGATTTGCAATTACAAATTTGAGGAATTTGAAACGAAGTGTGTAATCATAGATTTTGAAGGTACATATTCGTTCGCTTCCGTCGGTTTTCGGAATCTGGTTTTGACGTTTCTGGAATAAATTATACAACTTTTAATACATGTTTTAAGAAAATACTATACTATCAGCTTGCAAACTGTTAATAATTCAGGTTTTAGAATACGAACAGCGTTGTTTGGTATATATTAGATATTTTTAACGCCCGAATACGAATTTTAGAAACCAACTCGATCTTTCTACTCTCTCGTACCAACGCTAACGAAACAGTTGCCGACCTCGTCGCACGGCCCGGCCCGTTCGGTTTTTAGATCGGAATTTTTTGAGGGATCCAAGCTTTTTTAACACGTTAACGAATACGTCGCTTCAAATTAATCTTTTCCCGGAAAATCCTTATTTCTCCGCAATTTATCGGTTTTCCGCGATAAAAACCGGCCTATGCAACGCACGCAAAAATTCTTCACCTAACCACCACCCGCACGCGCCCCCATCTCCAAAACCCTCGGATGCAAATCCCAAAAAGCGATCGATTCGCGCCTCTCAACTTTAACACAAAGACGGGCATACAAAACTTATAGTTATTAGATTACTTTCAAGGAAATATATTTTAAGTAAAAAATATTAAATAATCAACCAAAAATTATAATTTTGACTCAGTTGGGAAGTTGTTGATGCGCAAAACCGTATGGTCAACAAAATGCTGTAGAACCAACAAACACCTAAGGGTCTATATGTACCCTCAAGCCACCAAACATCATTAATTCCGAGCATTCCTGAGCCGACCGTCATCTTCGAGCTCACCCATCACTTACTACAACAATAGTCTGGGGCCATCGTCTGTCACTGCAACGATTCAACTGGAACCTGGGCCTAACCAATCTAAGGCTAGCAGCCAGTGGTTAAAGGCGAGTGATTTCTGCTAAATTTCAAAAAAAAAAAAATTAATTTTAAAACTCCATTTCCCACAAAAAGCAAGGTTTCAAGCCACAAAAACCTCCATTGTTTCAGTTTGTAAGACCTGACACCCAACTGAGTCGAAATTATAATTTTTTGACGATTATTTAATATTTTTTTACTTATTTGCTCTAAATTTGGTATATTTGAAATTTTCACTAATAACTATTTTAAGATAATCTGAATTACAGTTTTTGATTAAGTTTGTACGTGATTATCATATCCAATGCTCAAACAGATCCTAAGAAACTAAATTTTGTTTAACTAATAATCTTATATTTATTATTGGACCTAAATTGTTTACTATATAATAGATACCTTCTGATAATGTTAAATTTTCTAAAAAAGATTAAAGTTCCGAATTGTTGTTGTATCTTCTCCATAGGGGCAAGATCACAAAACATTCTCTAAATATTTAAAAGCGCTACACAGGAGTCCATATAAAAAATTAATACTGCTATAGCCTTTCCATCTTCTAAGTGTAAAACTTATTTTTCACGCCCAGAAGTAGAAATCGATTTCTCTGGTGTTAAAATCATGACAGAAGTACATTTTCTCCCTAGGGAAAAATAATGAAAAAACTCCCTAGGGAGTTTTCACTATTTTGACAGTTTAAAAGTTACAAACACACACTCATTCTTTATTCATATTTACAACTAATGAAACTGGTTCACAATTATTGACAAATGTAAAATTTGAAAGAATATTGCTTGTTATAACCTTGTTATCTGAAATTAAATTAACACTGTTGTGACCTAAATTACATGTATTTGAAACACCTTTTAGCGCTTCGTTTGCAATGTTTGTTTTATTTTGAACAGAATCTATAACCCTCGGCCAAAGACATAGACTTCCATCCTCCACGCCTCCTTATAGTTGTAATATCAGTCCCAGAGTCTGCAAATAATGTAGTTGAAAACCTGCACAAGAAGTGGCTAGTGTATGTTGACGGGTTTAGCAAATTTAAATAGGTCACAATAATGCTTGGCATTTTTCCAAATATATTCCTCTCTACTGGTTGGCATGTACATCTTCTTTGTAAAATAAGAAAAAGTGACAGTGGTTGACATTAGAAAGGCAGAGTCCAGCATATTTGCGATATAAGCTCATAAAATGTACAATTTCGTTTTGATTGTTAACCACAAATGACCTTACGTTTTTGTTTTAGCGTTTGGTACAGTAATGATTAAAGATAAACTTCCTGTATAACTTTCTTGATTTAGATGATAAGAGATTTAGAACTGCCGCAGAAGCGGTATCGACAATCTCCTAAGGTGATTCCATTTTATCGGATTACATTTTCATCTTGCTTCTTATCAAACAAATGTTTATTAATGTGCTCTTTCATTTTGTGATTTTAATGGTGTAGTTAGTGTTTTTAATTAGTGAAAAATATACTAAACTGTAGTGAAGTTTCTACTGTTCCTGGACCAGTTCAAAGCTTACATCACTGATACATTATTGTTTCCATATAAGTTTCTTACAAAGCTTTGCACATCTGGTTCTTATTTCTTGTTTCTTTATCAATAGACTGAACGTTATATTTACATTTTATTATTTATCATTATCAAAACAAACAAACAAAACATGGCTTTTTGTAGTACTTGTTAACTTATTTGCAATTAACATAACATCATTTAATTACAAGTTCTGTATATTTCATAAACTCTGATTTATAAGTTTTAACATGACTGAAAATTACTTATGCATTGATCCTACCATTTCTTCGGGTTTTATAAGTTGTCCTAAGAAGATTTTTAATAACTTTGTCTGCATTCACTGTCAATGTTTACCATAAGAGCTGCTTGGATAGAGTCAAGAATAAAAAGTTACTGAATGATAACCTGCTACTCTGCGAAAACTACAACATGTCGTCAACAAACTTTGCTGCTGTTTCTAATACTACTAATGATGTTCCTTCCCCATTTCACCAACTTACAGAGCTGTCACTGGTACCAGTACATGCGCTGGATCAGATATACAAACTAACTCAGTTACAAAATCTCCATCCACTAACTTAAATAGTGATTCTAATAAATCCTTTTCTGATGAGTGGTTCTCAATAATGTTTGGTTATTCACCCATTTATACTAAAAGTTCTACTGTCGTAAATTCTACACTGGCTTTGGGCATTACTCCACAATTACCTACTTCCATATCTTCTAAACCACACATTTTGTTTTTAAGCAACAGTTAAGGTCTTAATTATGGTCAGTTACTTCACAATCTGCTTAATAAGATGTATTTTGATATTTCTGCCTTTTTTAAACCTAATGCATCATTTGAACAAGTTGTCGCTGACATTGACCAATTATCTAAAGGTTTCTCAGTTAAGGACTTTGTTATTTTTGCTGGCTCCAATGATGCCCTAAAAGGAAACATCTTAAACAGGAAATTTCTTAGTATCTTATGTAACCGCTTGGCCCATACAAATGTTATTTTTATTTTTCTCCCTATGGCATAATAATTTTGATTTCAATAACATTATCTTCAAAAATAATCTATCGTTATACTCCATCTTCAAGTCTTGTGCATCCTTTATTGATCCCTTGGATATCTTGACCGACCTTAACTATTCCAAACAGTTTCCACATCAATAATTCAGGTAAATCACTACTTCTCCAAAAGGTTAGTTCTCTGGTCTGTTCAATTCTGTTTACTAAGTACAAATACAGTATTCAAACCAAATCGATACTCCCATTACTAACCTCTAAGATTATCAGTACTTCGCCTAGTATGTCCACACCAACAAAAAATACTGACTCGGTTCACAAAAATACTTCGACAGGTGTCATTCAGGACTCACGTTCCTTTCGTCCCCAGTGAAATAAATAGCAAACATCTTTGTAACATATACTATCAAAATGTTCGTGGTCATGGTACTAGTTGGATACTCTACCTTACTGCCAATCTACTCGATGCCGATATTTTAATTCTGACTGAAACGTGGCTTAACGAGAATATATGCTCTGCTGAGATTTTCAATAAATGCTGCAGTTCCTATGGGAAAGACCGCGATTATCATAGTTGTAACCGCATGTGAGGTGGCGGCGTACTAATCTTCTGTAATAGTACACTTACATCCTCACTCTTTAATCTTGAAACTGCTTTTTTTGGACATCCGGCTGTAGATATCTTAGCTGTTAAAATCACCCTATTCAATCGCTGCAATGTCATTATTGGTCTTTACCTACCGCCATTTATTTCTTCCTTCCTTGGTACTGTGCTTGAATGCCTTGATGCCCTTACTAGTAAAATACTCTACAATATTATTATTATATGTGATTTCAACGTGCACTCCTCAAGACGTTACAGTCTTTCAAAATGTCAGCTACTCTGTAGACATTCCTACAATTACTGAATTAGCTGTAATACAAGCCATCAAAAAATTACCAACATAATTTTGTTATGGGCCCAATGGCATACCTGCAGTAGTTCTTAAAGATAGCTCTCTTGTAATTACTCCTGCCTTAACTCATATTTTTAATTTGTGCTTGACTAAATCCATTTTCCTGATATCTAGAAATCATCTCGTGTGCAACCAATTTTCAAAAATGGCGATAAATCCATTATTTAAAACTATCGTCGGCAGTCTTTGAGATTATTTTTGAATCACTATTTCCTCAAGTTTCACAACTTTTGTCCAAATATAAACATGGTTTTATAAAGCAGCGATCTACAGTAACTAACCTTTGTTTAGTTACACAGTTCATATCGGAATGTTTGAATGCTCGATTCCAGTGTGATGTTATCTATTCCGACTTCACTAAAGATTTTGATATCCTTAACCACAACATCTTATTGCACAAGCTACATCAGTTTAATTTCTCTGATAACTTGCTAACATTCTTTAAGTCTTATTTGACAAACTGCTCATTATTCGTTGAGTTTAATGGCATACAGTCCAAACATCTCCCCCTAATCAGTGGAGTACCCCAGGGATCTGTACTTGGACCTCTTTATTTCTACTATATATAAATGACATCACTCAAATATTTTCTAATAATAAACTTCTTTTTGCTGATGATTTAAAAATCTTTACCAAAATTAACTCTGCTGCCGATTGTGAATCACTACAAACTGATATTACCCAATTACTCCGATGGTGTGATTCAAATAAATTATGTCTTAATTTTGATAAATGCGTTGTTTTGTTCTATAGAAATAACGCTACCCCAATACTTTTTGATTATACCTAGGCACCAGTTCGGTCTCTCGTGTATCTACTAGTAATGACTTGGGTATTACATTTGATGAAACTCTCTCCTTTAATTGTCATATAAATAACATTGTCAAACGCTCTCTGCGGACTCTAGGTTTCCTAATGCGTAGTACATCACAATTTACTGATCTGGACTGTCTCAAAACCCTATACTTCTCTTTAATTCGCAGCACTCTCGAATATGATTCTCAGATCTGGACACCTATTTATCACAATAGCAGCACTAGAATCGAGAAAACAACGTAAATTCCTAAAATTTTTATACTGTAAAAAACATCATTTGTATCCACTGAATGGTTATCCTTATTTAGACTTAACCACTGAATTTAATGTTCCTCCTTTACATCAACGGAGGGTATTATTGGATATTATTCACTTTTACAAACTTTTAAATTATTTAATTGATGACCCTGTTAGCCTATCTCTTATTAACCTACATGCACCATCGAGGCCCAGTAGAAACTGCTCCATTTTTACTCCAATTTTGCACACATTAACTCTTATAAAAACTCTCCTATTTGTAGAATGTCCAGCTCCTCCAATAAGTATTCTGCCAACTTGATTTCTCACTTCCTCCCTCATATTTCCGACTAGCCATCTTAGATGCCCTCTACTAACATCATCACTGCTTTCTCATTTTTTTTCCTTCTGCTATGCTAATAATACTATTATCCATTCCTCCTTGTTTTTATTTTTTTTTTTATATTTTGTGATTCCATAATTGGATCTTGTTATCTGTGTGAGTCGTTATAATAAATAAATAGTAAAGACATGACACAAACACAACTTAAGAAACGAAATAACTTTTAAAAACTTTAACGCTTGTTTAAACAGTTTGATGTCAAGGCAAAACCGTCATAGGCTACTTATATATTAAATTTATTCCTTTGTCAAAGTTGAGGGACACTTATAGAACAATATTATTTAATTTTTGTGGTGTTTCTACCCCTGCGGTGAAAAAATAGTATCTACACTTCAGGAGAGAATGCCATTTTCCCAAGCGCTTTGTGACCCTCGGGTTACAAACTGTGCTTTGTGAAAATGAGGCATTTCTCAACGTCTGTGTATAATTAAAGTGTAATACTTGTAGCAAATCGCGTGCAATGTAAAAACCTGTGTAGCAATTGTAAAAATTATAGCAAGTGCCGCCACAGTATGCGAGGCCATAATTTAATTCGAAGCACGCTTTATTATTAACAGTATAACAATATTAGCGTTAATGTATGTTCTGAACCTCCTTGTTCAAGATGTAAATCAACTGAAGTTGAGCAAAAGAAGCTTAATTGAAAGAGCGTTTTCCTTACAAGCAATATACTTACGAAAATTTGGAATGAGCACCAATAGTTTCGTGTAACACTCTTATTGAATTCTTAGGAACATTGGTTTTAAATGTTTCAATTTCCTTCCACATAATACGATTAAACACACGCCATACAGTCTGCAGATCCTTTCCACTGTCTAAAAAAACTGCTCCTGCTAAAGCTTCAAAAACATCACCTAAAACCTAAAGCCAAATGTTCATTGGATAGTAGCTTTTTATTTCAAATATTTATTACCTTGGGCACATCAACATGTTCAGCTAAATGCATGTCATCTTCCTCCAATAAAGAGACAAGTACTTCACTATTAATTTTATGTTCATTAATCTCTTGAATTCGTACAAAGTTATCCACAAGTTCTTCTAAACGTGAATTAGAGTATAATAAAAATTTATGAAATCCACATCTAACAGTATATGCGGCAAATGTAATATTATTAACTAATGCCGATTTAATATCAGTTAATTCACCTGGATTTAAGCCATCGCATGTTTCATACATATGACATGTTATTAAGAAATCTAAAACTGCATCACCTAGAAATTCTAATTTCTGGTAAGAGCTTGTAATGCGATTGCAAGAAAATGAGGGATGTGTTAGAGCTTGTAAGAGGAATGCACGATTCGTAAAATTATATCCAAGCCTCTTTTCAATTTCTTTCCAAGATGGTAGAAAGTAATCTACATCATCAATAGTTGCATTCATATTTAGAATTGGATTAGAAATTTGTTGTTGCAATAGATTCGGAATGTTTTCTGTTTCTGGTATAATTTCTAACCAAGTTAATAACCTTAAACCGCCTTCAAAGCCACATGCTTCAAAATAAACCCCTAAAAGTGCCTCAATACAGTCAGCCACACTCTTATCTGAAAGTCTAAACAAATCAAAAAATGCAAATAGAGAATCGTAAGTAGTGTCATGTTTATCTTCTTCAATTTGTTCAGACACTTCTAAAATTTGTTGTGTTCTCTGTACTGTTAAAACACCAGTTAGTTGTTCTTCATTTGAAAAATGATTAGCAAAAAGTATATCAGTAGACAATTGTTTATTGCTTATTTTATCTCTTAGGATATCAGGAATGCAGAAATAGGGTGGTTTCCATTCAAAACTGGGGTCAAAATCGCAATTTTTAATGTAACCATATATTTTCTTGTATACTCCAACATAATATAGATTTTGATTAGATATAATTCGA
Source organism: Platerodrilus igneus (assembly GCA_036346225.1). NCBI lineage: Eukaryota > Metazoa > Arthropoda > Insecta > Coleoptera > Lycidae > Platerodrilus > Platerodrilus igneus. Next base: position 4,542,882 of record JARFIW010000260.1, on the reverse strand, counting down.
TCCTTCAAAGTACTACAACGGCCTTCTTCGTACTGAGGAAATCGTAACAGAATAAACAAAGAAACACTTAATTTCAAAAATGAATCTCCCAAGGTTTCTGAACGTTTTAAATTAACAACATCATTACCCTTTGCTGTAGTAATAGCTTTAAATACTTCACTTAATTCAGGTCCATTATTTCTCATTTTTGGTTCTAGAAGTTTAATCGGTTTTTCTACAAAATCTGTATTGTATGTTATAGCAGGATATTCAGGTTTTGGGGTTTTACAATATTTTTCAAGTCGTTCATTTAATGCAACCGCTTGCAACATAAAGTTCACATAATACTGTATATCCATAAGGGTAACGTCCAAATGACGTTCAATATCTACTGGTTCATCTTTCTCAGACCACGGATAACCCTGCTCTAACTTCTTAAAATTAAAATCTTTAACTAGTTGTAATAATTCACTTTTAGGCAACTCTACAGTACATTCCATTTCATCTATATCAACTTTCTTCTTGGGTATTGAGGGTTCTTCATCTGTGTCGTTAATCAAATGAGGATCTAAACCTAGCCGTTGCCATTTTCTCTCACTTGGTAAGATATCTATTCCTAAGCCAGACTCTACAGCAATTCTTCTTCGCAGCTCATCTGCTTGCAACAAAGTAAATAATCTATGTAAAACACTTGGGAGTAATTTTGCTTGTACCCATAATGTGGATGGAAAGTCTTGTTTTATACATAACTCCGGTATTAGATGTTCCTCCAAATCTTCGTAAATTTTCTCTTTATTTCGTTTATTTGTAAGACGACGTGGCTTCAAGTAATTTAATCGTTTTGACAGAGCTTTAACAAGTAATAGTGGCTGTAATGGTTTTAGTACCTTAGCATGATATTTATCATTAAAATAATTAGCATAGGTACCATAGTCTTCAGATGGGAATTCGCTCATTGCAGTAAGATCTGTACATACTGTCGTGACCAAATATGTCTGCAAAAAAAAAATACTAGTAACTACAAAATAAGGAAAATATACCCTATATAAATATTAATCTAGTTTATTATAATTTTAACTTTAAAAGCGTCAATAGACAAATTTTTTGGGAAGTATTTGACTTTGCTAATATTAAATATTAATAGAATATTGAATGTAAAAGTAAACGTACTCAAAGACAATGTTTGCTTTGGCTGACATTAAATATTGTTTGGTACTTGATTACAACATAATTTTTCAAACGCAGAATTGTACTTGTTTGTGCCACTTATAACCATAATTGTTGCAGAATGTATACAGGGTGTATTTTTAAGTGGGAGGGCACCCGTATATGGAAGACCAATGTTAGAAGGAAGCTGAAAATTTGCATGAGGAGGTTATCAAATGTGCCCTACATGTATAAAATAGTTTCGATACGTTAGCAGTTCTGGTTCGGAAGTCGGTATTACTATTGTTATTTTAAATAGAACACCCTGTATATTTATGCATTTTCGAATTCCTTGTAGAATTTTATGTGAACTTTTATAACACAACCATACCTCTATCTAATGCCATTTTTGAGATATTTTGACATTTGCACGTAGTCACTAAAATTAGAATATCTAAAAATTCAACAAACATACAGAATGGATTTCTTCCAATCATATTAATAATACTTGATATTATTTCTACGTGCAAAGAAAATCTGATTGCAATGTACAGGGTGCTAGAAAATTCGTTTTATAATTTGACTAATAAAATGTCAAATATTCCGTTTTTTTAAATGGAATTAGAGTTACTAATGTATAGGCATATTTTCATGCAAATCCCAGAGCTTCACTAAGTAATGCTGTGCAGGATATAGGAATGAGCCGTAGCTCCATATACAATATTTTGAAGGCAAATAATTTTAAAAGTTGGTCACTTTATCCTGTACAGCACATTAAGGAAACCGATTTCGAAAGAAGGATGCTGTTTTGCGAATTTGTATTACTTAGAACGCAAGAGGATGAACAGTTTTTGAAAAATATTATTTGGAGCGATGAAGCAAAGTTTACGAAAAATGGAGTGTTTAACCGACATAATTCACACCATTGGTCCACAGAAAATCCTCACCAAGCATACATAACAAATTTTCAGGAAAGATGGTCTTTTAACGTTTATTCTGCTATTAGAGATTCGTGAATCGTATGTGTAATGTATTACCAGGAAAATTTAAACGGTAAAGTACATATTGTTTTAGTAATTCTTTTTCTTCTTGATGAACACTCTTTACAGGGGAACGATATTTAAAAATTGTGCGTGGAGAAATTGTAGCATATTTAAACAACCTCCCACCAAATGAAGTACGCAAAATATTTTACCAGCACGACGGTGCTCCTGTGCACAATGGAAACGTAACCGAGTACTTACATGCCTTGTTTGAAGACCAATTTATAGCTAATAACGGACCTCACTTATGGCCATCCAGATCACCCAATCTTACTCCTTTGGATTTTTTCTATGTGGGTATGTAAAAGATACGGTCTTCTCCCACGCTCCTACTACTGAGGAAGATTGCAGAAGACGAGTATTAAATTCTGTAAATTCTTTAACTCCAGAGCAAATACAAAATGCAACAAATGAAGAGTTTAAAAGACGCATTTTCAAATGCTTGGATCAAAATGGCCGACAAATACAACATTTATAAACAACCTCTTATGTTTTTATTTATTTTTCTTTAGGTAAAATATTGTTAGATGAAATACATTGTTCCATGTTGTGTAGCTTTTAACAGGGTGTCTACTGAGATTCAAAAACGAAAATTTGTGACTTTTTAGTGACCATTTTATAAAATATTAGTGACCCGTGTTAAAAAACTTACTTGTATTTATTCTATTGCTGTTAAGTTTCATAACATTATAATCACAAAATTAAGTAATAGGACATTTGTCGTACTTAAGTATATAAACGTTATTTGAGAACAACACAATTTAAATTCATAATGGATTTAATTTTTTCTTTAATTTTTCCAACTCAATGTCCAATGCTTTTAGTTCTTCAAAGTTATGCTTCTCTATGTCATTCCGTTTCTTTTCTAAGTCTGCAACTTCCTTCACAATCCACTTTTTACTGCATACTTCCTTTTCCTTAGATTTCTTTTTTTTTCACGTCTTAAAGAAGATGTATTCCTTACAGCATGAAGCATTTTCGGAGTTATATCTAAATTCTTAAATGTTGCTTCATAAATTAATCTTTGTGAAATCAATGATTTTTCTTCTAAGCCGCCCTGTAAGCATTCTTTGTTTATAGAACTCTCTTTCTACCGTAGCATTGCTATGATACATTGTCAAAATTATCCTCACAAAAGTAAGAAATTGTTTATCGTTTATAAAGGATTTTACAAAAAGCTCAGTAATAGTATATTACATTACTAGCGTGGAAAGTGACCCATTTCACACGAGTGTAAGAGTATTGTCGCACGAGGCGTCAGCCGAGTGCGACTATTCCACAGTGTGAAATGTCACTTCACGCGAGTACTGTACACTATTTTCCGGCGACCACCGCTAAAAACAATTACGAAATAGTTATTTTTATGCTTATTTGCAATAAATGTGTATGCAATAATGCAAGACAGACAGACACCTATAAAATTTATTTGACGTTTTGATGTTGAAAATTCAACACCTACTTTGTTTTTATAAAATCCGCGAATCTGTTGCTTTTAGCTTATGCATTTTCAATTTTTATTGAAGAAATCATTTCAATTACAAACTAATATGAGTAATTAATTACATCTTTAAGTAAAACGGAAACTGTCAGTATCGATTTAACTATGGGTATTTTAAACTGTTATTAAAAACGAAACGAATGAATGCAAAAAGGTAGAAACCGGTAGTCGTTTGGGTTACCTAGGTAACTAGCATACTAACATCAGTCATATCACTCTAGAGTTGAAAAGTATTTCAACACTAGAGTGATATGTACTTTCGCACTCTAGAGTGATATACTTTACTTTCTACATAAATAAGTAGTGTGTAATCTGTCGTTTTCACAAGTGGTCGTCGGAAAAATATATATCCAGCCTATCATTATGCCACTCTTTTAAAGAATCACGTTCTGATACACACAAAGTTTCATATTGTCTTTTTATACCATAGGCACAGCCTGGACTTATATGTTTCTTTTCTACAAATTCTTCTAATGCGTCTTGAATCCTCTGTTTCCTAAGTGTTTCACTTTTCATTACATATGGAGAAAGACATGATGCACCTCTAACAATTTTATATTTAAGAGGTGATTTTCTTAAAATGGAGTTTAAGAAAGGGCTGACAATATTTTTTAACTAAAATTTGAAGTTCTGAACCAGTTTTTTTCAAGTTCTTGATTGCCATTTTAGCACCGAAGCCAATATCAATCTGCATTGGTGATAACAAGTTAAATATTAATTAAATCCAAAGACGTTTTTGCGCTTTTTATTAATTCGTTTTTTATAAATCTTTCCCCAATACAACGCAGCAACGAACTTAGATCGTGATGATCAAAGGGCAACATCGGCTCATTTGTTCGATATTTAGTTAAAAACGGTTCGAGATCAGACACTATGGACAAAAGAAATTCGAGTTTTGCTAGCAAGAAACTATCTGACAAAGCTTTACTGATTTTCTTAAAACTAGCACAATCTGGTGGACAAGTTGAAACTGCTGTAATATACTTTTTAAGAGACTCTAATAGCTTTTTTGCTTGCTGTAAAACACCAACATTTTCCACCCATTTTATTGAACAAAATTTGTATGGAAATGTTGTTGTACCTGTATGATAGATAAAAGTTCCTCTTCTAGTAGGAGTGTCTTTGAAAAGGTAATACAATGCACGTAGAAATTCATGGATAAATCAACCAGTGCCATTGTGTGATGCTTTATACGCTCCATGAACAATGTGCAGCCCACACGTACCCAAATCCAACATTACGGAGTCATCATCACTACCAGAAATTCGAATGTGTTCTTTTAGTTCCCAAAGCATCTTCAGATTCACATTAGGTCCATCCATGCTGATGTTACAAATTTTTTTAATGGGTATACTAAGAGAATCCAGGATATTTAAAAACCATTTAAAAGATCGATGGCAGTGGTTTTTTCAAGAAAACACGAAGAGAAACAGTTTGTTTTAACCATAATATCTTTATCATCCCAGTATCTGACAAGAATGTCCATTTAGCATTTTTGCAAAACTTTATTCAGGCTTTCGTCAAAACTTATACACAAAAAAAGACAATCTTTTTTTTTTTTTTTTTTTAATTTCACTTTCATCCGCTTCCACCTTTACAGTTATTAGCGGAGGTTGGAAGTATTATTTATAATCTATGGTACAATATATGTTTATCTTTTATATATTTTATATACGATGTTGGATTTCTATGTCTTTAAGATAGTTCAGCAGTGGTTCAATATTGGATGTGTCTCTCAGGATAGTTTGTACATCTTGTTGTATGTTGTTTGTTGTTTACTAGAATTGCCACCCTCCGCTAGCTATATGTGTGTTTAGTCTGTCCTTGCGATATTGTATAAAATTGTATGTATTTATGTTTTGATGTTCTTTGAAGTGTGTTTCTTGTAAGCATATGTAATGAGGTTGTGTTTCTTCAATTAGTTTTGGAATTCAGCTTTATGGGATTGAAGTCCATTACAATTCCATTGAATGATGTTCATGTTATTGATTATCGACTGAGGAATCAGACATTTCTGACTCAATTTGTTGTTCCTCCATTTTTAGTTATTCTTGTTATTGTTGTTTTTATTTTTTGTCATCAGTATTGTTTTGGATTTCATGCATCATTTGTATGAGTTGGTTTGTATCTTTGGTATAGTTTTACTTAATTCTAGTATTTTTTGTTCCGATCGTGTTTTCTAGAAAGTCCTGAAATTGGCCGAATGAGATAATGTATTTGGCTGGATCACTTTCTATGATTTCCTTTATTGTATTGTGTTTTGGGGATTCAGTTTGTTCCAAGTTCTTCTTTTTAATTGTAGGATCCTTTTTGTTTTTGTTTGTCCGTTTGGTTTGTGATAAATTCGACAGGGTTGATTCTTGGTTGGTTTCTTGTTTTTTCTTTTGTGTTGCTTCTCTTATTTGATGTTCAATGTAAGTTTCATTTAGTTCTTCTGTAGGTGTACTTTCAGGTGACTGATTTGGTCTTTTATTTCTTATTGTTTCATTTAGGTTTGTTATTTGTTCAGGTTGTTTTGTTTCACTCTGTATATTATGTTCCTCGCAGCTTGAGGTTGAATGGTTTGTTTACATGTATAGCAGTATGTTTCTGTAGATAAAAATAGTGTGTAGGGGGTTTCTTCAAATAATACTATTATTGATTCTGGGATGTTTAAATTTGCAGTTTGTTTAACATAGATTTGTCTACAAAAGCGTAGTATGTGTTTAAATTTTATTTCTGTTAATGCAGCTTTTATAAATGACATCTTGCCTGTTAAAGTTATATTTAGCTTTATAAGTGCGTTTTCTATAACATTGTGTGGTATGGATGGGCTAACATTTGAAATAACCACTCTTATGGTCGGCGTTAATAATTTACGTATTTCCACTTCTGTATTATTCACTGTTATTTTAGGATGGTTGTTTACAAGCTGGTCGGCATCTTCTTTTGTAGTTAAATAAATACAGATTCGGTTGTTTGCTATTCTTGATGCAAAGGTTATATTTTTAGGATCTATTATTTCTGTGATTGCATTTAGATAATCTTCTAACTTCGTGTTTGGTAATGAATTCAATATAATCGCATTTTATTTTGACGGAAACTGCTTGCAGATGTTTGTTCATTTGGTGCTTTGCTTTTACTGCATTCGAATATGTCCCTTCTTTTATTGTCTGATGGGCGAGTGGGTTTTTTGTTTGGCTGGTTGAATGATTTATGGTTGAGGCTGTTATTGTTGGTAAAGGATACATTTCAGGTAGTTTTGGTAAGTGGTTTGGGTTAGGTTTATTTAATGTAGCTGTAATAAAAGGAAGAGGAATGTTTAGAAAACAATACCTGTTTTGGTTTTATCACTTGTTAATTTGTTATTTCCGAGGTCGTATTTTATTATCAACGAATTAACTTAGAACTGTACTGTTGAACATACGGTCGCGGAATGAGACAATCTTTAATTTTACTTAAAAGTTCGTTTTGGAAAAACGGACCCAAGCCAAAAGTGGCTATATAACATATTTTGTCTTTGTGTAATTGCATGTTTTTCGCTATAAAAGAATCTGGAAACATTATTGGAAAAAGTTCAGTACCATCCTGATGAACTCTGGACAAAGAATAAGATACTATCTTGTGCATAGTCCATAATATTTCAGCTTTAGTAATCTCGTTACAGATCATGTATGATGCAATATTTTTATTTTCATGATCAGCTTCTTTAGAATATACTTTTGCAGGTAAATCAGCTGTTACTGAAGCTGAAATATCATTTTGTTGAGAGTTTGAGACCGAAGTATTTCTAACTAAATTATTCTCAATAGTTGGTTGCTTCATATTGAGTATTGGCGTAGCTATTTTAGAATGCTTTAGTCCCTTGGAATGAAGTTTTACGTTATATATTCCAGCTTTTGAAATATTAAAATTTTTTTGCAGTAGGCACAACAAGCAACATGAACCTTTACAGGTACTGGTTGTAACCAGCTTTTAAAAATCGGATTTGTCAGCCAAAGTTCAGACAACGAACACTTTCCAGGTATTTTTCAAACAAAAGTTTCACTTTAAGTACATACGCACTGTGTAAACTTAAAAACGTAAAATCTTGTCGCGTTACAAATAATCAAAACGAAACACATATCATAAGGTTTTATTTAAGACTGACTTGCGGTAATATTCTTTAAATGCGGTCGTCCGGCTGCTACTTGCCCCACATTCCAATTCCCTATTACAATGAAGGTCATTGGCGCCACGGCCACAGTGTCTGGGGTTGATTACAATAGCAGGTATTTATTACGGCCGCATACAATAATAAAAAAGCATGTCAGAAATATACACACAAAACTGCTGCTCAAGCATTGATAAGTGGCAATTTCTAGATTCAAGGCGTCTAACAAAAACCGCTGGGTTTATATAACCCAACCGAATAAATGTATAATGAAAAGAGACAGGCTGCTTTCGGTGCGATGAAGAAATTTTTTGTCCTTTTAACATTTATTTGCTGCAACATCTGAAGTATTGCTATAAAATTTTATGACTTATTTGTGGAAATACATACGATAATCAAACAATGAAGAAAAATTCGTGACCGAGATATAGGATTTAGCGACTTTTCGTTACTTTAGTTACCACAAAACGAAATTCGTGTCTTTTTCGTGACAGTAGATACCCTGTTTTAAGCATTATTTTTCAAAAAAATGTTCTTGCGTTGCCATTTTTGGCAACTAAAATGTGCAAAAGCATTTCCTGCTTTCTAAGTACAAAGATATTAATTCCATAGAATTGATTAATATAACAAAATATTTGATGAAAAATATCGCCAGTTCTTCGAAGAAATCTATTACATTCGCCATAAATAATTATCATTTCGAGATAATCTTGATTTGTAAAGTTTCGATTAGCCCTCAAATAACTACAGTATAGGAATTGCAACCTGTGTCGAATTATTTACATTTGACGTTTTGTAACACCAATCAAATACTTTTTTGTTAATGTAGTTAAAAGCTGTTTGACAGTAGCAAATGTATTATGTTACTAAACTAGTGCATTTTCTCCTTTAATGCAAATAACTCAAAACGGCTTACAATAAATGGATGGTTGTAATTACATACCTAAGGACCTTTTTTGCCATAGAATCGATTAATATAACAAAATATGGTAGGTTCCATTAAAAAAAACCGGAATATTTGACATTTTATTAGTCAAATTATAAAATGAATTTTCTAGCACCCTGTACATTGCAATCAGATTTTCTTTGCACGTAGCAATAATATCAAGTATTATTAATATGATTGGAAAAAAACAATTTTGTAAGTTCGTTCACTTTCTAGTGATTCCAATTTATGTAACTGCGTGCAAATGTCAAAAATTTACTAAAAGTCAAAAATCTCGAAAACGACACTAGATAAGGATATGATTGTATCATAAAAGGTCACATAAAATTTGACAAGGAATTCAAAAATGCATAAATATACAGGATGTTCCATTTAAAATAACGATAGTATTGCCGACTTCCGGTATAAGTAAATGCTAACATATCGAAACTATTTTGGACGTATAGAGCACCTTTGATAACCCCCTAGTACAAATTTTCCGATTCCTCCTAACATTGGTCTTCCATATACAGGTAACCTCCCACTTAAAAACACCCTGTATACAGTCAAGTGTAGCCTATTGGAATGCAGTTAGTTAAGTGGCATATACAATAATAGCACGAAGCAGGTACATAAATACATTAAAATTTGATAATGCCATGAATCAACCAACAGTGTCAATGTTTTGCGTTCAGCAAATACAATGACTTACGACATTTGATAACAAAAGAACTCATAATACCCATTTAGAATCTGATAAATTGATTATGATATTATACGCTTGGGATAATAATGTTATCATAAATAAACAGCTTTGACTTAGAGACAGATGCAGGTTCGTTCAATATATGCTTAGCAGATCAACAAATATGGAATAAAAATATTTCGGATGTGTAAATCTAAATCTAGTTTTGTTATTGATGATACAGTTTAAATTGATCACCAAGCCAGAAAATAACAGAAAAACTCGATGGCTTAAAAAATACAAACTGTTGTGGATAGCATTCACCATTCAGGTCTCAGTCTCCCAATAGATAATTTCTAAAATAGTGTTGATAGCAAATTTTCTTTTGAATGAAAATATTACTCTTGTGAGTACAATACGTAAGAATAAGTGTGATATTTCAAAAATAATGAAACCATAACATGAACAGTTTGTTTTCATTATTTTGCTTTTGAAATAATGTGATCATGGTAAGTTACACTTATAAAGAATGAATAAGGTTTTACTGAACATCATGCATCATGATGCTAAGAAGAAGACTGAAATAAATAATTTTTATAATAAAACAAAAGGTAGAGTTAACATTATGGAATAAACGGTTATCAATATACACTTGCAACAGGCAAATTAAAATATGATTCCGACATTTTCCTTCAAGATTGTTGAGGCTGCAGCATTCAAAGTATATATTTAAAAAACATCCAAACTACAACATAGGGATAACTCACAAATGTGGATTGTTATTGAGAGATTTAACAAAGGAACCAGCAATACAAAATATGCGGTAAGAATCTACTAACCATATGCTATGGCATTGTGTATGAGAAAGCACAGAGGCAAGATAGGCTCAGCACACCATTCAAACCGTAAAAGCACAATGACATATCGATACTTTAAAGCAAGAGTGGGATATTTAGTCATTTTAGCAAAATTAGGCTCTTACAGAAAATAATATACAAATTAACTCTCCTTGCAATGGAACACCAAGATATTTCTATTTGAATGCCCATCATTGGTTAGAATACAACATCTCAGTGTTTTATAAATAAAAATTTTATGTTATAAAAAAAACAACAGTGTAACGTGAATTTAACCCACTTTTTACTCTATGAATTTAAATGCTATTAATGAAAACACTGGTGTGAATCTATGTATTTGACTGTTGCTGTGAATATCATTCTAAATTCATTGTAAAGTTATGTAACAACTTTGTGCAAACTAAGCAGAAATAAAATGTTATAGTGGAGTAAGAGCGTGGATATGGAATTTAGTTATTTAGGTAATAATAATAATAATATTTATTTAAAGTAAGTAATCCTAATATTACAATACATTAGAATATAAAATAAAAAGAACATGCTTTCTTAATTTAAGTAAATATAAATAAAAATACAATAAAAAAAACAATAAAAGTGTGAAAATTATAATTACTTCTACCAAGTTTAGGTCATTTGGTTTATTTTATAAAGTACTTACATTTTAGTTAGGTTTTAGTTTTTCATTAATTCTCGTTTAAAAGATGTCAGTGTATTACAGTCTCGAATATCTTTTGGTAAAGTATTGTATTTAATCAGACCTTTGAAGAATATTGAATTCATAGTCTTTTTCAATTTGGTCCTTGCAACATATAAATTGCCTTGTGACCTAGTCTCGTGGTTGTGTATTTGGTGGGCATAAATAATAAACTCATCAAAATAACTTGGCATTAGTCCATTGATAATTTTAAAATAAATATCATTGTTAAATATTCAATTTTTCAATAACCGATAACCATTCTAGGGTGCTTAACATTTTTGAATATTAGTCCTTTTGCTACATTCCAGTATGATTCTTAAACCTCTGTTCTGTAGTTTTTGAAGAGTACTTAATTTATTTTGGTCAAATAAATATAGTATTGTTGTGCAGTAGTCAAAATGTGGTTGAATGATTGTTTGGTAGACTGTAATTTTAGTTCTTAAAGACAATTTAGGTGCTAATCTTGAGAAGAAATATAGTTTTTGTAATTTTATTTTAACATAATCAAAGTGATTTTAAATGTTAAAGTACTATCCAACATAATACCTAAATACTTAGGTTGTTCAACAATTTGTAATATTTCATCCCCAATCTTCAATGTAATAGCATTTCTATCAAGTTTATTTAATTTATTAGTATTTCCAACAACCATTGCCACAGTTTTGCTTGTATTAAGTTTCAACTTGTTTATTTGAAAGTATCTATAAATTTTATCCAAGCTATTATTCATTTTATTTGTTGCTGTTTGTATATCAAACTCTTTGATTACAAGTAGGGTATCATCAGCATATAGATTAACAAATTCGCATTCGTGGTCAATACTCACCATTTCTTACTAGCACTGAACTAGATATTGAATTTCCTACTTTCGTTCTTTGTCTTCTATTTGACAGGTAGTCATCCAACCATTTTATCACTGTTCCACCAATGCCGTAGTGTTGTAACTTAGTCAATAATAATTGTCTGTTTATTGTCTCAAATGCTCTTTTAAGGTCTAAGAAAACAGCAAGTATGTACTCATCTTGATCAATGTACTGCTTCCACTTACTAAAAGTTAACTGAATAGCAGTTTCACAAGAGTGCTTAGAAGTAAAACCTGATTGATTACAATCCAATAACTAGTTACTGTCCACGTAGTTTATTAATTGGTTATATACAGCAATTTGTAATATTTTTTCAATACAAGGAAGTGTGTTTATTGGCCTGTATTCGCTTGCTAATGTGGCGTTTTCAACTTTAGGAATAGGAATTACTGTACTACATTTTAGCTTGCTTAGAAAACTGCCAGTTCTTAAGGAGGAGTTGACCAGATGAAGAAGAACATGCCCAATTGTATCAAAGGTTGACTTAATTACTTTTGTGTTTACTGTATCTGACCAGTTACACTTAGGTAGATTATGTACAATTTTTTTTATATCATGTAAGGCTAACAATTTAAATTCAGTAAATTTGACATCGTGGCTACGTAATGGGTTTAATCGATATAGAGTACTAGTGACTGGGATACTCCTTACAATATCTTCAATGCTGTTCACAAAGTAGGTATTTAAATGTTCAGCTATATCCTTTTGTTCTCTCATAATGATTTTATGGTGATTATTTTCAAATTGTACTCTTTGTATGTCACAATTATTTTCTTTATTACTATCCAACTTTTTTAATATTTTCCACATTTTAGTGCTATCTCTTCTGTTATTGTCAATTTGTATTTCATAAAATTCTTTTTCTTTCCTCTTCAATAAACTAACAAATTGATTTCTAAAAGTTTTATAATCTTTCCAGTTTACAGCACATTTATTGATTTTGAATTTTTTATAAGCAAAGTCCCTTTCTTTAGCTTTGGCACGCACTTCATTGTCATACCACTTTAAACAGTTGTGATTGAAATTTGCTTTGAATAGGAGCTTCATGGTCTAACGCATGTGTAACATTATTTATTATATCATTCAGAATTATATCAACATTTGTGTTGTCAAATTTCCATGTACATTTTAAAAGTCATAGGTTTATTCGGTGAATGGCTGCATCGTTTAGGTTTCTGAATTGACTTATTTGGTTATTACTATTATAATGTTTATTTTCTTTAGTAATTGCTACTAATATAATATTGTGATCAGTTATTATTGGTGTCGGATGGACAATAGCCCTGACTTGTTTAGCATTAGTTAAGATATAGTCAATTAACGTTGAAATATTTTGTACAATTCTAGTAGGCTCTGTAATTAATTGCCGTATACCATTTACCCTAATGAAATTACTTAACTTTTTTACATAGTAATTACCCTTATTTTCATAATTTAAATTGAAATCTCCTGCTATAATACATCGTAGGTTCGTATTAAATAGGTTTTCACTCCATTCTTCAAAGTTATTCAGAAACACTGCATCACTTGCACTTGGGGAGTGGTATAACACTCCTATGATCCATAGTGACCCAAATAATAGCACTTTCACAGCTTTACACCAATAATTTGGCTCCAATACATATTCTTTGTATGTTTTAAAATCAATGCCCTTACGAATATAAATTAACACCCCCCCCAGTATGCCTGCTAATAGAGTCACATCTTACTAAGATATAATTATCAATTGCAATTTCTGTGTCTTCCACATTATTAGTTACTCTACTTTCCGATAACAACACTATCATAGGATTGTAACACATCACATCAGCCATTAATTGTTACTTATTAGACATTATACTTTGAACATTTAAGTAGATTATGTGAGAATTGAGTATTAATGACGAATTGCCATTTAGTTTTTTGAATTTCTACCTTTATTTACAATTGTTGGTTTGTTATTAATATATTTAATTGTTTTTGAGGTATCTCCATTTTCAGTTATTTCTTTAAGTTTCTTTTTAACATCCAAATAATATTGCCGTTGTTTCGGTGTTTAATCTCCAAATATCCGAACATTTTGATTTGGTAATTTTGTTCTATTTCTTAAAATAGACATTGCTTCATCCCGAGATCCCGTTAAAACCTTAATTGGCCGATTTTTGTTTTCCATGCGCTTACCCAGTCTAAAGGTTTTAACATTATGTAAATCAATATCAAAATTCCCAAGTAATTTACCAACCGTAGTTTTATCTTCTGTGATTCTTTCAGTGTATGAATTACCATTTGATTCTTGAACATTCAGTATTATAATACTTCGTGATCTATTTTGCCTATCAATCATTTCTGCTATTGTTTCTTCACAACCTATTGCACTTTTTTGTTTTTCAAGATCTTCATTTTGCTTTTGTAAATCTTCTATTTTTTGTTCAAGAATACTTAATTTATTTAAGAATTCTGGAATTCTAAATAAACACTTCTCACATCCATCACATAGAAATATTAGTTTGCGCTTACTAAGCTTCAGACATCTAATTTCTGTCTGAGTTAACTGAGCACAGTCTTTACACAAATGATTACTGCAGTGATCGCAGTCAAATAAGTTATCTGATTTTTCTGAACACTTATTACAGTTTTGCATCTTAAACAATAAATCTACTGTAATCAGAAAAAGAAATGATTTAAAATACAGTCCTGGTTTATTTATTTTAATTATCCACACAGCTGGTGAGATAACAAACAATCACTAATTGCATTTAAGATAACTTAATCACTGTTGATACCAAGTAAATGTCTTTGTTTTATTACACAAAATGCTTTCAAAAATTGTAATTTTTGGTTGTTTAAGAATTCAATACAAGTTAATTGTATGTCCAATTTCACCACCTTATTGAAAATCAAATTATACTCTAAACTGCCTTGAAAATTGTTATACATTTGTTTTATACACTGTGTAAAAATAATAAAATATAACAGAGCACTTTAAAACATGTTCACTCTTCAACAATCATGCCAGGTTATGTTATCCGGGTTGTTATTCTGCAGTAAAAATGTTAGCAGACAATTTATTGCTGAATGTGTTTAAGTATAAATAGTATTATAAGAAACAGTCGCAGAGGCAAATTACTTTGTGAGATGATGAAACAACAAATAAAAACAAGTGGATTTGATTTTCCTGCAGGTAATTATTAGTGTAATTAATTAGTGAATACCTAACCTTTAACTATAACCATTAATTTACTAAATACATCATCAACATCATCATTGGGTCTTCAGTCCTGAAACTGGTTAGACGCGTACCATCATTGTTTCCTATTCTGAACTAACCTACAGATTTCCCCGAAATTTGCACAGTCTGCATCTATCACTATCTGATCTAGGTCTACATCCGCCTCTTTTTTCCTATCTCTGCTTGTCATATATCCCATACTATTCGCCAAAAATGCCTTAGAACGTATTATCCCCTTCTATTTCTCATATTTTTTTCCCAAAGATATCCTTGTTCCCTTACTGTTTCTATAACCTATTTGTTATTACCTTTGTCTGTCCATCCTCAAACATCTGAAGCACGGCATTTCAAAGGCCGCTACTGTTCTTCTGTCTGCTTTTCAGACTGCTCGTATTTCGTAGGCATACTGTCTGTGCTGTGCTCCACACATACGCTTTCAACAACTTTTTGTTCTATGTTTGTTGTCTTTCATCATAGGCGCCGTTCTTTCTTGTTAGATGCACTAAATACATACTAAAATATAATTATTTCCAGATAATTCAACCTGTTCATCTGTAATAAAACATGCACCACACCAACAATCAAATACTTCATTTTATTTATTTGAATTCCCAGAAGCGAGTTTCAGATTGGGTTGACCAATCACTGAAGATTCCTTGTCCAAACATAAGTTGGGAATATTTAGAAGTTCCAGGTAAGTATGTAAAATAAATAATTTGACTCGCTTATTAATTAACCCGTTAACTGCTACGTCCGTAAATATACGTTTTCAAAACGCATACTTAAAATGCTACTTCCGTAAATATACGTTTTAAAATTTCAAATTCTGTGCATTGTCAGTAAATATACGTATGGCAAGCTCACCTACTCTATTTTATAGTTGCATATATGTACTTCGTAAATCACAAGTATTTGGGTTTTTATTAAATTTAGTCGTGTTCAGATTTTCAATCGTGTTGCAGGTGCTTTTGCTGCTAAATAGTGCATAGGTATAAATTCTTGTAATGGCAGAATATGTCGGTTTGACTGATAAGGAAAATGAGCAATTACCGAAAAAGAAGAAAGGACAGAGGATATTTTGTCCCGACTGTGACGTCGGACTTTGCACGGTACCCTGCTTTGAACTATTTCACACATTGAAAAGTTTTAAAATATTTAGCACAACTGATTTTTATTTACATAATAAAAAGTGTAGTATTTATTTGCATTTTTTAAATATCTAAGTTTGACAGGTATGCTATGAACGTATGAATGCACCACATTATATAATATATACGCTATGTCAGTAATTATACACTCTATATAATTCTTAATTCTACATACGTATATATACGTTTTTAGATTTTCTTAATTCAGCACACAAGTGGTGCAGCTTCATTCTTAATTCAGGGTTAATATTAAATGCTCTAGTAAGGTAACTTAAGTTGCAAATTGTTTATCAATACTTTAAAGTTATCGACAATGATGAATCAATTAGTTATGCTTATGGTAGCTTATTGTTCCAGAAAGCTTAAGCAGTGCCAATGTAACATAAACTGTAAAATTAGATCAAGAAGACACAATCAAAAAAACCATTTAACCATAGTGAAGGGCAGGATAATACAATTTGGGTTGTTAAAAAACAAGTAAAAGATATATTATTAATGATATTGATATTGATTTCTAGCAAATATATCCTTCAAGCTTTTATCATTATTTTTAGAAAGTCACTTCAATTCATCAGAGAGTTCTGTTGAAGATAACAGTGGTACTGATCAAGATCATATACCAGATACAGACGATGATGATGATGGGAAATCTTAAGTACACTGCAAAAAGTGTTCAAAAAATAGCCATTCCAGCAACCAACATCTGCAGTTGGTCAGTTCCCCAAATCAAAATAATGTGATGATGCTAAAATTCCTGCTAAATTCATGAAAGGCAACTGCATTCCGATACGTAAAAAAGAACAGTTCAAAAGTGAAAATTAATTCAGGTCAGGTGTATAGATCTCGTTTAGGAAAAGAGCACAGGGCTAAGGCATCACAAACATTGTATGTCTAAGTGCATAGAAAATATATTAGAAGTACAAAGACAGCACTTGAATGGATTGGCTAATAAAGTCGGAAGGAGAAATTTTCTTGTGCGATGTATGCGTACAGTTACTCTAAAGAAAAACATAAGTGATGCAAAAAGGAAAACAAATGTTGCGATTTATTTTGAAATTGAAAGAAAACAAATAAGTGTATTGTTACATGCCGAAATCGGCACTAGACATTTTTAGATAAGTGTTAATATGTGAGAATTTCACGGCATAAATTTAAAAAGACTTGTTGTGCGTATTTCCGTCACGTCAAAAGTGCGTTGTGCGAGATGCGCGTCAACGCATGTGGGGGAAGAGGAAAGTGGGGAATTTCCGAAAGACGCGTAGGGACTTATCTTTGAAACGTGAACAAGAGTAGTTGGTCTGGTATCTTATCGTATCTTTTTGTTATGTAGATTCCCTTACCTTATCTTTGATTATCGTACCTCCAACCCGTTCCTTATCGTACCTCTACACAGGAAGAAGACCAGCGAATTTGAAAGTAACCTGGCTTAGAAGATCCACGACCCGAGAACCATCATAAAGTAATCCGGATGCAAGCCGCCATCAGGAAGTAATTCTGAAGGAAGCTTTGCCTATTCACGTAAGTACCCCGTGTAAGTTTTTATATAATTTGTATATTTAAAAAATGTGTGTCGCTATAATTTGCATATTGTGTGACGTCATTGACATTGGCGCGTCAATTTTTACATTATCGAATATCGTTACCAACTGTCATTTGCGTCACATGTACCGCGTTTACGGGACGGTAATAGTATATAAAAAGTTTTTATGTAAAACGTTGGATATTAGTAATAATACTGTAGCAACAAGTCTTAGGAAAATAAAAGACAGCATTGTAGAGGCAGACAAAAGAGGTAGTTTTTCTAGCTGTAACAAAATTAAAGATAACTTAATAATGGATGTTAAAAAACATATTAAGTTTTCCTCAAATGCTTTCGCACTATTCGCGTACATGGACAAACAAAACGTATTTAGAGGGATCACATAATCTGACAATGATGTAAAATTTGTATAAAGAGAAATGTAAAGATTATGGCAAAGAATCTTTCATATGCAATTTATTTAAAGAATTTTTAACACAGACTTCAATATTGCATTTTTCTTACAAACAAAGGATCTGTGCAATTTTTGCATTAAATATGATTTAAAAAAAGAGAAGAGGAGCGTCTGCAAATTAAAGAAGAATATTTACAACATAAGCATGATGTTTTATTATTAAGACAAATGGAAAAGATTGATAAGGAAAATATATCACCTGATTCCATATTAGCAATTTATAACCTACAAGCAGTATTACAACTGCCTAATGGAAATACTTCAGCTTTTTTTATATAAAAGTAAGCTGAATGCATATAAGTTTACAATATTCGGCGCTAAAAACCTTAAAAGTTATTGCTATTTTTGGCATGAAGGTATTGCACACCGGGAAGCCAAAGAAATTGGCTTGTGTATATACAACTACTTAATTGATTATAGCCAAAATAAAAATGTTATACTTCAGTGATAATGGCCCTGCACAAAATAAAAATAAATTATTGGCAAGTATGTATATTTATGTAGTTGCTACTAGCAGTGTAAAAAAGTATATCGCAAGTACTTGGTCTCTAGTCATAGTAATAATGAAGGCGACTCTATGCATGACTGTATAGAGAAAATAAATTGGTCGCTGAAACAATTGGAAAGAAATTTATAAACAAAGAAGGCCCTTATAAAATTTATTATAAAGGTAAATATGAAGGAAATTTTGAACGATACATCAATATCAGATAAAACTGAGACGGCAACGAATAGAGTGCACAAATTTACTACTCAAGCAAGCATACATAGAGCCACTTTTAATTCCACAAAATACGAAGGCCGACATAGTACTTTTATGTGAATCTTCAATTATCCCAAAGAGAAAAAATCATTATTTTTATAGGAGTTTGAAATCACCTCATGTAAATGAAACTCAAAGCTAACTTTTCTTGATATAGATTAAATAAATAATTAAGTTTATCTTTATAAGAAGTTGTATTAAGCTAATTTAGTGTTGCAAGTAAAAGACGTTATTGCTTGTCTTCTTTTAGAAATATATAGGAATTTTGTGTTCTGATTGTTATTACCTAACGGAAATCAAAACTTATCTAAGATAAGTGGGATATCGCTAATAAATCTCAATAAGGTCTCAATGCAACACAGGTATTTGAATAAATCCAAATTTTGTAAACTGTAACATTAATTTCAGGAAGAGAATACTGAAGATTATGCCTGACATAATTTTCAATATAAACATACAATGAAGTATCTAAAAAGAATTCTTATTTCAAAAGTTCTGTTTTCCTTTATATAACACTGTTGCTTTGATGTATTGATAGTGTGTGTAAAAATATGGTCCTGTAATGAGCATTATAAAAATGTAAACAATAATGAGAACACTTCACTACAAAAATATTTAAAATTACATATATATTTTGATTGCTATGTGGTCATAATAAGTAGAAAAGTTCAATCATGAAGTAAAAAAAAGTTGTTCCGAAACACTTCTGAGAATATTCTCCTCAACCGTGTAGGTAAAGTGAACTTTTCCAACATACAATTTACCAATGTTGCTTTGAACACTTTTGAAGATTTCTGCTCACCACGTAAGGCTGGCACTTTCTACAACAATAAGTGAATTATGACCCTACAACTACAAACTACTCTATTAATTTATTTATTCTAAAATTTGAAACTGTTCATGCAGAACTAATGTGTTGCTTGCTTTCTCATTTGTTGCTAAACTAATAGAAAATTAGTCACGATGAAGCTATTGATCCTTTATCAGTATTTAAGACAAACCTTTGGGTATAACTATTTCAATCGATTCATATGCATTTAAAAAAGAATACATTGGTATTATTTTTAACAGTTTAACATTGTCTATTTTAAATGGACAGCCCTTTTCTAGAATTGCTTGGCAATTTGAGATCTTTTGTATTTTCCATATTTAAATAAGCAATCTGTTCTTTAAATTTTAGTTGTGACATTTCTCAGTCTGTCCTATATCTTTTTGAAAGCATCATAACTCCGAACAACTAATCTCATAAATTCCCAACTTCAGCAACCTTTTCACTTTGTCTTTGGTATTCCCTAACAAATCTCTATTTTTGTTTGTATTACTGGAAGTAATTTTGTAATTGGTTTAAATTTTTGATTAAGCCTTCTAGTAGAACAATGAAAAAGAATGTTCATTTATTAATGGTAGTTTGTTATAAATCACTGATTTACAAATATAGTTTTTAATTTTACATTTTTAAATAATAGTAGTAAAAAAACTATTTTGTTGGCTTTACCAGTAACGGAGATACATGCAACCAAATTTGGGGATGTACAAATTACATCCAGGGTTGTGCATGACTGGCGACACGAGTAAAGTGTAACTGTATTTTATATTATTGTTATAATACTATTGCACTAGTGTAAAACATAACAGTTGGCGCCCGACAAGCTGCAGCTTCTATAAAAAAAAGTGTGTTTAAAAAGTTACCTCATTCTTACATAAATTTGATTTTCATTGATTACGTCATGCGTATGTTTTTCATTTATCGTCAATCCAGTATCTAAATCAAAAACAAAATTTTATCGTCAAAATAAAAACATCTTTTAACTTCGATTCCTTTGTTTCATAACTCTAAGATTCATGACATTTTAGAATATACTGACTAATTTGTATACCTTACATAACAATTTATTCCATAATACCTTAAAGGAAAAGATGGCCGATTTATTTGTGACTTATAATTAATTATTAATGCATTAAATTTCAATATGATTAATTAAAATTGTGCCTTTGAGAATGTTCCAGATCTCGGCCTGTTTTCAAAGGACAATTTTATAATAATCATTTGTTTAATTTGTACAAACGAATAGCTGTTTTTATAACAAATGTGCTGGTAAGTCGTAAACAAATCTACAAACCTCATTACCTTCAAAATACTTTCAAGATTTCAACAACAGTCAAAACTCATTTTACAATAAACGATTTATTCAGGTTAGAAAAATCAAAGTGCAAAAGTTTAACAAAATAAAAAATAACTCAGAAACAAAAAATTCACTCTTTTTGGACAATACCAAATGGATAGTAAATATTTCCGATATAACAGTACCATCAGATATCAGCGATTTTTTCTCCTTAGGTCCTAAATTCAACCTACTGGTTACCACCAAAGATATACATATAGAAAAATTACTAGCCAGCATAGAAAATATTTTAGAGGAGCACGACAAAAACAATGAAAACAAACTAAGGGCAAAAACCACCAACAAAATTACAAATTTTTTATTGAATCCAAAAACTTAATATCAATACTATCTATAAAACTAAATGTAAAGTAAATAGGTTTTTGAAAACACATCCAGAATTAATAATCACCAAGGCAGATAAAGGAGCAGTTCCGTTATTATGACACATGCTCAATACAACAACTTATCGGAAAAATTATTGAACGATACAACCACTTACAAAAGACTAAACAAAGATCCTACATTCACAATTCAAAAGAATGTTAACGACCACATAAAGTTATTGGAATCTAAAAGATGATCACAAAACTACAAAAGAAGGAACTCAGTCAAAATAACTTCATTGCAGGCAGATATTACGGCTACCAAAGATCCACAAATCCGAATTATCACTTAGACCTATAATCCCATCAATCAAGACACCAACATACAACTTAGCTTCATTTTTATCAACAATTTTAAATAATGCATTCCCCCTTGAATCCAGTTACAGTATCAAAGATTTCTTCGCATTTGTCGAACATTACAAACAATATGCTATTCCAAACGAATTTATTCTAATATCACTAGATGTCAAGTTTTTATTCACTAACATACCAACAGATTTAGTTATCAACATTTTGAAAGAAAAGTGGAGTATTATTGAAAAACATTGTAAGTTTTCCCTTGATCTGTTCATCAGAAGTATATATTTAGCAATTACCAACACGCATTTTACATTTCAAAATAATTTTTATCTACAAATATCTGGTACACCTATGGGTTCCCCAATCTCACCAATACTTGCTCAATTAGTAATGGACAATGTGATCAAAACCATAAAACCACAGTTACCCTTCAAACTAGACTTCATCGTAAAATACGTGGATGACAATTTGTTCTATCCCAAAAGAAAAATCGAAGAAACTACTACAGTATTTAACAACTTCCATCCAAAACTTCAGTTTACTACAGAAATAGAAATTAACAGAAAACTATTTAGATACGATCGTCATTAGAGATTTTAATAATAAACTTATATTTGATTCATACAAAAAACCAACAAATTCAGATCGCTACCTCAATTTTAACTCAAATCACATGTTCAGACATAAAATAAATACTGCTCTTACTTTAAAAAACAGAATTTCAAAATTGTCCGACCCCATTTTCCTTGCAACTAACCTTACAGAACTACAAAAAACTCTACTAAACAATGGATATCCGAAATCTTTAACAAATAAACTAATTTTTCAAAATAAACAAACAAAACCAGAAAATAACATACAAACTGAACTTAACGAATAGAAAGACTTCCATTCCATACATACAACAACTAACACCATTTTTAATAAAAATACTAGAAACTCCACAAATAAAAATTTCGACTAAATATGAAAATAGCATTAAGAACATCTTTACCAGGACCAAAGACAATACCCCAAAATCACTAAAAAGCAGTATCATATACAGCATCTCCTGTAGCTGCAATAAACAATATATAGGACAATCCAAACAATGGCTAAAGAACAGAATTCATACAACAAAAAAGTGACTAAAAATTAAACAAAAAATCATGCACCCTAACTATACATTTAAATGAATATCAACACCAAGCAGATTTCGACAACACAAAAATATTAGATACAGAAAATATATACAAAAACAGATTATTTTTAGAAAGTTATCATATCCAAAAACAAACCAACACAATTTTAAAACGATATAGATAACCTACACAAAAGTAATGCATTTCTATTCTTCTTAAATACAAAGTAATAAACACCATTAAACTGATTAAAATAGTGTGAAACCAATATATGCACTAACAACAGCAATGACTTATTATTATTATTAAATCCAACCAAAATTACAAACTTATACACACAGACACAAACACAAAAACAAATACATTAGTATGTAATACAATGTATATAAATGATAAGATTTTTATTAATTTAATGTTACAATAGATATCATAATTTCATAATTAATAAGTAGCAGCATCTCTAACTTAAAAAAAATTATTTTCTTAATTGTAATTGTCACTACTGTAATTTTCACTATAAAAAAGTAGTTGGTAAACATGACTAACCTAAACAAATACAAATTACATTACAACACAAAATGTGACAGAAACCAACAGTCTAATATATGTAAGTATAGATTTAAGAAATTCTCCAAAGATGTTAACTATTTAATTACATAACTAAGTGTAAGGAAACAAATTTTCCGAAACGTCAGTTGTGAATAAATGAGTTTGGCATTTTAAATATTTTTGACATTAGACGAAATGAAACCCAAAACATCTATCTTAATTGAATGTATATGATATATATATATATATATATATATATATATATATATATATATATATATATTATACTGTCAAGAAGGGGTGGGCTTATAAAATGTTTAAATAGGGCTTCAAACGACTTTGCTAGAATGGGGTATATTTGGTTTTGTTTGAGTATTTTCTTTCAGGTATTTTTGGTTTATAAATTAACAACAACTATTCCACGTTTATAAATTTATAAAGCTTTTGAAACTGCATTGCATTCAACAACATATACCGCCATAGACCAGGCTAAGCTAGTTATAAGTTTGCATTGTATACGTATTTTAATTGTTATGGTTGCACGATATGAAATTTAATTTGAGTTAGCGTTTTCAGAACCATTTGAATGTAAAACAAATATCAAAATTGCTTGGTATACTGCACGCTTTTAAAATTTTAAGGAGTTAAGTGATACTCCCGTAAAATTTGTAAATCAATTTCAGTTTGAATATGTTTTAGCAATTAAAGATTGGTTATGTAATGACAGGACGTTTACCGAATAAGACATAAATGTCTGTTGCGTACAATTTAAAAGCTGAACCATCAAAGTTTGTTAGCTATTTTCAATATTGTAAAAGTTCAATATACATAAATCACTGGATTACAAACCATCTAGAAAATGAATGTATCTAGAGAAAAGAACTGTATTATTAATCAATTATTAATAATTAGAAATTGCATAGTGTGCGTAGAGATAGTTGCCATGGCAACGGAAAACAAAGAAGACGGATTTTATTTATAAGGGACTTCAAATTTATATTACTGAAAAATAGACGTGTTTTGTACTGTTATGAGTTTTATTACATTTAAAAAGTTACGAGAAAGTTTTGAAAGTCAAGTTGTACCTGGAGATAGCAAATAGTAGCAGTTTTACGGAATAAAAGTTAATTAAAAGAGGGAGTGCTGGTCTGTACCGTTATTGTTTGAAGACGAAAGCATAGTGGAATTGGAGTTATCTGAGTATTTGTATAACATAAAATTTGTAGAAATATTAGTAGTTTTATAGTCTGGAGATTACCAGTTGCTCGAGTTACTTATTTATTTACAGGAGGTGCCTGCAGCTGGTCACTTGGCTTCAGGACGGCTGGAAGGCGGCGCTTGTATCTGGATTCCAGGTATTAGTATTTAATATCTACGCAGTGCTTTAATCAAATTTATAAAAGTGGAACTAGTGTTTGGGTATACTTTTGGCATTTAAAATTATTTTGAAAAATCCTTGGATATTTGTTTGGGTGTCTAGTTGAGAGGTGTTTGCTTAGGACGGACCCACCTAGGTAGATTCCGCCACGTGTTTGACGGCCCTGTAGAATATTTAAGTGCAGCAGCCGTGTAAAATATTTAAAGGTAAATTGTGTGGCATAACTCAACAAGGCTCTAAAATAAGACAAGGAGTGACAGATAGATATATTACGCCTATCACTAATAAGGTAGGATAAGTATATATAACAATATATATAAAAATAAAAGACAGGTTATTTGCAGTTCGCAATAAGAAATTGTGTAGAACAATATATAAAATAA
The DNA here is from genome assembly GCA_036346225.1 of Platerodrilus igneus. Lineage (NCBI taxonomy): Eukaryota > Metazoa > Arthropoda > Insecta > Coleoptera > Lycidae > Platerodrilus > Platerodrilus igneus. Next base: position 4,517,662 of record JARFIW010000260.1, on the reverse strand, counting down.
GATGTATCTGTAACTACCAGCCCGATTTGTATTCGTCAATAGACTCTATTATTTTCATAGAGTTTGTTTACAGATACATCTTATTTTATATATATATATATATATATATATATATATATATATATTATCATGTAAGAGTTATATGTAAAGAGGGATAGATAAGTCAAGAGAGTAATTTTGTAAGGACCTTGTATATAGAAAACAGGAATAGATTATTTACGCTTCAAATTAATTAGCTATGACCTTAAAACAAAAGGATAATAGCATACATTTGTATTAATAAATCGGAATGTTAAAGTGGCATAGTGTGGAAACATTGTAGTACGTAAAAACCTAAGGATAATACGAGTATAATTAGCTTTAATATTCAAAGGTTGTAAATCGAGCACAGGAAATAATAAGGGAGTGCTTTTGTATATAAAATCGATAATGTAAACGCATATATTCATTTTAACAAAGTGTTCGTTAAAAACAAATCCTAGGAAATCTACAGGTTAAACAACATGGGAAAGTACAATTTCAAACTGGCAATCGGTTCATAGAATAGACTGACAGACAAATAAACAATTCAAGAAATCAGAATGTACGTTAGAACATAATTCTTTAGAAATTTCTGAGTTTTAAAAGATCGTTGCATTTTGAATTTTCAGAATCGGTTACAGTGGTAGTGTTTTTCGATAAAAACAGGGTACAGGAGGTAGGCCTCAACACATAAATACACTAGGAGACGTAGTGGGACTCTCCTACTTCTTCTGTTCGCTTCAGACCTATATGGTAACATCTAAGTTAAAAATTTGTAAGTCGATGATAGTGCAGTCCATTTAATTTAAATTAAAAGTGTTTGAAAGCACGAGTAGGTGCTATGTTATAAACGGTGCTGTAAGTAAATACGAAAAACGAACAAACGATGTTACTGAGGTAAGCGAGACTAGTTATTTTTTCGGAATGAGGGTGTTGGTTGTATGGTAGATTCAGAAGCCGATCAAATTATTTGGACAATTATATGGGTAGATGTATTGAAGGCGTCTGCATAGAATTGGATAACGTGTGGAAATGAGTTTGATGTATATATAGCAGAGAGAAGTTGGATGGAATGCAACAACGAGGTTTTGGTGGAACACATTTTCAGAGGTGAGGGTGCAAGAGCTTACACCAGGGAACGAAATTTGTTTCCTTTTGTTATTGCTTGAACATTTTGTGCTAGAATGATTTGACATATTGGGTGTATATTTTATGAACATAAAATCTAATTTGAAGGTTATATGAAAAGGACAATGTGAGTTTATTATTTGAAAGTATAAATACATGACGTATAAGTTTAAAAGTGTAAATAAATGACGTAAAAATTTGATGTAAAGAGTAAACGAGTCTTTAGAGTGGTTGAAAACAAAGATGCGATTTATTTATGCATATAGAGTAACAGGGTTTATACTGAGCTCACCATAGACCAAAGTAAATTTCAATTTAGGGTTTCAAGATAGGCCCATCTACTTGAACTGTATATAAAAAAAAATGCTAAAATAAATTAAATTCATTAAATTTAAAAGGATTTAATGGTTGATATTGTAAAAATTTATGAAGATGTGTATATCTAATTTGTAAATATTGAGCTGGTGATGGAAATTTTTTGATTTGTATGAATAAAAAGGTTGTATGTTTCGTTGAATTATTTAAGTGGTAATTTTATTTGGTGGTCTAAGTGAGAGAGAGTAAGCATAGGATAGGTAAGTATCTCTGAAGAAGTTTAAAAGCAGAGCTAGCCGCGGTATGCTGATTTAGGGGAGCTTTTCCAGAGATATTGGAATTTTATTTTTTTTAGGAAAATTTTAGGACAGCCCAATCTGTAAAAGTTCGATTCTAGGGATTGATTGCAGGTAAACTGCACCATATTTTATGCCGCCCAAGCGTGGGACTTGATTTTAGAGCTTAATCACAGCAATATATGGACTGCTATGACAAAGCCACGCTTTGATGCACCGCTAAAAGAGTGCTATGATACATTTTCAGCAAATTGCATAATTTGAAATTGTTGACCTACCTTCCTTTCTAACTTTACTTTGCCTGGCTAGCTCAACAGAAATGTTAGAATTTATAAATTAAACTAAACACAGCAGTGTCACAAGCATTTATACAGTATGAAATATTTTCTCTTTACAACATTGTTCCTTTCAAACAAACTTATTTACTTAAAAATGTTTCTCACTTTATGTTGCTTACAATTTACAGAACTAAAATCTCTTCTCTTATAGATAGTTTACCTGGTTTTGATTTCCACGCTTGTAAGGTTTGTTTTGATCAAAAAATCCTTGATAGACAATCTATAAAAATAGTCAGAGTGTTTCCCGGTAAAGATCCTTACAAAAATAAAATGATTAGGACTTATTATATCTTAAACTAAATAATAAAATTCAAATATCAGTTACAAGCAATTAATACTTGCAAAAAATCCATGAAGCGTTTTTTTTTAATCCAATTCGTAATTAAATATCTTCTTATTTTAAATTGACGTCCAAATCAGCTTACAAGATTTTCATATTACATCTTCATTTAGAAACCAATGTGCAGTCTCAGTTTGATTATTCAATAAAATTTTACATAGCTTTTTATACCAAAGCATTTCCCATTTTCATTGTATATTACAAGATCAAATAATTGCATTTATCAATTTTCACTGTGCAGGTTACAGTTAACTTTACTTCTTTATTTACCGTTTCATCGAAAATATTAATTACAGTATGCGTATTACATACTTTAAAACAATAGCTTCGAAATTCTTTTCTGAATGCGACATCTTTTGCGATTGAATTTATGAATGAATCTATTTAATATACTCTTCCGTTTATATACAAGAATTATCTATTTCCTAGAATATACTAGCATTTATGTGATTCCATTACAAATAATACAGGCCTATCTGATGTAATTTTCGGGGAATTTCTCATTAGCGTTCAAATTGTCACATTTAATTACCTTGTTAGCGCGTTCCACTTATTAGTGACGTGCGCTGCTCGTCTTTGTTTAACACACAAGGCTATTGTGACGTCGCAACTAATCCAGTAATTGTGAAAGGTAATAAATAATTTTTATCAATTTTTATTACATTTTATGGGTTTTTTATATGTTTCCCGCCGCTTCTTGGAATAAATGTTTCTTGATTAATTAAGTCATACTATATTAACGTATTTCTTCTCAATTCCTCTTGAAATTTTGAGAACAAGTTTTATTTAAAATATTTTTATGCCATACACAGGTTAATTAATTTAAGCTTCAATTGTTTTATCCACAGGTTTTGCACTTGCAGAAAGACCAGCATTTTCATAATTGTAGTCAAAAAGATTGGTTTTCACGACAAAACATGTTTTAATATACATACTTAAGATTAATTATAGTTTCTTACGGTAAATGGAATGAATGTTTTATATGTAACGAAAAATGTATTTTTTATGATAATTAATGGCTATGAATTTACGCTTGAAATTGATTGATTTTCATACAGCATAAGGTCCACATTTAATGTGTTTTACATTATTTGCTATGTATTTACAATTGATATATCAAACAGAATGATTATTTATACACGTGCAATTTGCATTTTTGCTTGACACTTTAATGAATAAAAGTATGCTCGTATTATACAGTGCGTAACCATGAATTGTCAGAACTTTCTCTTTTTTTTGGATTCTTTTATATCTGGGTGGGATTTAATTATAGAATTTGGGGTTCAATGACTTCTCGTGACCCCTTACACGTCAGTATATATATATATATATATATATATATATATATTGTCGTGTAACCTTATAAGAATCGAGTCTCACAAATTGGGCGTCAAAAATTGCCGTGGAACTCTGGTAAAATCCTCACCAACAAAAATATTTTCGAAAATTTTATAAAATTTTCAAAACTCGAAAATTCAAAATTAAATAATACAAAAAAAAATTTCTTACCCGTTTTCCTCTCTTCCTCGGTTGAATGGCCTTCTTTAACTGCTTCCGGATATCTATATTCACTCTCATATTCTATCATTCACGCACACTCCCAATAAAACCACAAAATACAACCTTTTATTTATTACTATTTACAAATGAAATTTAATATTGTCCACATTACATTGTTCACGTTGCACTTTAGTAAATCTTATTTTGTAATGTCCTGTATTTTATTTTAAAATCATCAAACACATAAAATGTACCCGGAGTAAATGGGCCTTGAATAATACCTTCTCTAAAATTCCTTCTTTATAATTTATTTTGTTTTTTAATCTAAGTAAACTCTGGGGTAGGGTGAGCTCATGATAACCCAGCTACTTATGCATAATGTATGCCCTTCTGCTTTGCATTAAAAAAACAAAGCCATGTACTCTTCACAAAAATTTCACGTTCTGATGGAACGTTAAAAAGCTTTATAGACACCTTCAAATTTCTAGTAAAATACCATAATACAGTTATTTACACGTATTATGTTCAATACGTAAATAATCCACACTACCTTGAAAAACACTCTCATACGTCACCCAATATTTACAGTTTATAAGAATCACAATTTCCAATCGTTACCTGGAAATTTCTAGAAGATCTCCGCTCTGTAGATGATGCCATGTATTCCTTCTATCTGTTCTGCAGGCCGTTTCTAGCTGTTACTAGACGAACTCCATCTAAGTTGAACTGCTAACGCTGCCTTCATGGTGTAACCAAATTCCAAATTCCATTTAAACATACGTTTGTCGCAATTAGTTGCTTCAAACCACGTTACTTAATGTCCCAACACGAGTTGGTTATAAATTATAGGTGATACCTCAATTAAAATATGTATTCTCGGCACACTAACCGCGTACTAATTAAGAAGCTACCACCATGCAATACAATTTAAATGATTTTATAATACTTACAGCTCGTGTTAACTTTCATACGTCGTTTGGAGCTTTTGAATTGTTCAGGACACGAAGTTAAAAGAGAAAGAGCCGTGCTACCTCTTTATAATATTTATACACTTCGAATGTAACCTCTCCATACCCACTTAACGTGAAATCCTTTATTTAAAATAATAATTCTTACAATTTTGCACTCAACCGATTTTTAATCCCGCGAATTTCAACGCGTCGTTATTTCTATTTTCTGAAAATTAATATACACTATGCTTGTATTTGTCTCGTGTTCAACTAACTATCTCGATCAATCGTATATTTCCTGACGTCCTACAAATCCCTCCTATACTATCGTCGTCTCTTGCTTATGCGTTTTCTCCATCTCTTTCCAACCTGGTTTGAGTGGTACAAAATCGATATTCCAGACCCTCTGCTATTTAAACCCACGTGGACTTCTTACGTGCTTTAACTAACCGCTCATTAGTATTTCATGCTAAAACATTCGACCGTTTGTACAATCCTTAGAATAATTTGTTTGTTATCTACAAATTAAGTAGAACTTGACATTTAGAATTCTGCAGGTGTTTAATTAACTGACAGTTTACCACAACACTTCCACGAGTTTGGAGTTTGGCATATTTCTACCCCACCGATATATTTGTTTGTTAGCAACGCTTTTCACCTTGGTATTATTGGGTTTTTACACGCTTTTATGCATATTATACATCAATAATCGTTCAATTTAATTAATAAATTAATGGCATTGGCTTCTACCATTTAATTTCTTTGCAAACCTACTAAATATTTATCATTATTTGTACAATTTGATTAATACCCGTTACTTAAAAATGAACTAACTAATATAACTTTCGCACGTAATTTCTGGTTGTTCCTTTATACAGGGTGTTTTGAAATTGTTCTTTTATATTTATTTTTAATCTTTTAAAACCACTATAATATATATATATATATATATATATATATATATATACTCTTTTTATTCCATCTGAATTTGAGTATACTTTTACTCTTGGTCACTTATCCAAGTATTACTCCACATAGCTGGCAGGTTCTGAAGTGAACCACTGTCAATTTGGCGACGTTTCGGCAAAATCACATATGCCATCTTCAGGCTCTCTAGGTTGAGTATCGTTAAACACTCAGAAAGGAGCATTATATTAAATCAGCACTAGGACCAATGACACAGAGCAAGTAACCGGCGTAATTATGAAAATTGGTAAATGCAATTATTTGATCTTGTAATATACAATGAAGATCAGAAATGCTTCGATATAAAAAGCTATTTAACATTTTATTAAATAAATCAGACCAAGGATGCACATTGGTTTTGTAACGTCTTAGGTGGGGTTATTGCTTATTAGGGGTGTAGGCTTTTAATGATACACGAGTAACATTAGTAATGTAATATGTAATTAAGAGGTCACACGCCGTGCGCCTCTATTGACATATTAAATACGACTGTCCTTTAGCAATAGCCAGGCGTGTGGCCTGATAACCACCTGCTATATTATTTATACATAATAGATAATGTAAACAAATGCGTACATTTTGTTTAGATATATCACATTTTCCTCTACAAAATTTTTTAACAATATAAACCTATTGTAAAATAAGAAAACAATTCAAAAATATCTAAATTATAACTTAACCATATTATAATCCCGCAAAATATTTGAATTATAACTTAACAATATATAATCCCGCAAAATATAAAAACCAAAATCAACTTATACGTCAAACCGCTTAACCGGTTTCCTAATCCTATCAGGGTATCGTCTAGCAATGGGAGAACTTTCCATGAAACTATCAGTATTTAATTTACCAGGTTTAACATTTATAACGTCAGGTGATCGCTTGACCGGCACGATAGGGGAGGTTGAATTTCGCCTGACTACTACTGTTGGGTGAATATCTCCAGCCACTTCCGGTAAGGGGGAGAGATCAGAAACAATATCCGTGGAAGGTTCCATGCCTTCACTTTCTGAGTTAGTAAGAGGTGCATCGATAGCTACTAGCTGATCGATGTGCCGTCTCCACGTAATACCCGAACTTAGCTTGACTACATACATAGTAGGGCTAATTTGTTTCATGATAATTCCGTCTATCCATTTATTTTTTATCTGTAATCCCTAACAAGTACAGGTTGATTTATAAATAAAACACGAGTTTTGCTACCGCCTGTATACAATTTTGTTTAGTCTGATTAGCTCTTACACTACCAGACAGGTTCGGTCTTAATAAATCTAACCGAGTTCTTAAAGAACGGTTGAACATTAATTTGGCGGGTGTTTCGTTGGTGGTTGCATGCACAGAATTCCGATAATCAAAAGGATTCTGCTTAAAGCCACCGAAACGTCTATATTGTCTCGGAATGCACACTTTAATTTAGATTTTGCATATTTAACCGAGTTTTCGGCTTGCCCGTTTGACTGCGGGTGATACGGCGCCGAACTCGTATGTTTAATGCCATTAGAATTAAAAAATGAATTTAATTCGATTGAATTAAATGGAGGTCCGTTGTCGATGTAAACCGACATGGGTAATCCAAAACGTGCAAATAAATGTCTTAAAATATCAACTACTTGTTTAGCCGACGTTGAAGATGTTTCAAAAACCTCTAACCACTTAGAGTGAGCATCCACGATAATTAGATACAATTTCCTTTTAACGGTCCCAAATAATCTAAGTGCAACCTTTCCCATGGTTTACTTGGGTAATGCCAATGATGTAATTCACTTTTCGCAGGGTTTGCTCGCTCTAACAAACATGACGAACAGTTTCTGATTAGGTTTTCGATATCGTCATCTATATTGGGCCACCAGACATACGATCTAGCAACCGACTTAGTTTTACATATGCCCAAATGACTGGCATGTAATTCATTTAATACGTAAGCTCGTAAACTACTAGGAACAATGACTTTGTATCCCCACATTAACACTCCTTGTTCCACGGCTATCTCGTCTTTCTTTTGAAAAAAAGTTAACAACTCTCTGTCCTCTTTGGGTACAGAGCATGGCCATCCATGCATAACATAACCATAAATTTTGTTAAGCCGGATGTTTTTGTGTTGCCCTGCGAACATCTTCGCACGTTATTGAAATGAACTTTCTTTAACGCAATGTAAATAAGTTCCAAGCCACAATAACTCTGCGTCGCCTTCCACATGTTTAGTACTGAGTGGCATCCTTGACAATGCATCAGCACTATTTTTATCAGATTTGACATAATTAATATCAAAATCGTACCCTGATAAAAACAAAGCGTATCTCTGCAGCCTGCTGGCTGCAAATACTGGCAACCCTCGCTTAGGTCCAAAAATACTGACCAATGGTTTGTGATCACTCCTGAGAGTGAAATGACGCCCATATAAATATTGGTGGAATTTTTTTATTCCATAAACCACTGCCAATGCCTCTTTATCAATTTGAGAGTATTGTACTTCTGTGGGTGACAAAGCACGCGACCCAAAAGCAACTGGCCTCTCTATGCCCTCCGCCATAATACTAAGCACGCACCCTAAACCGGTACTACTGCATCTACCGTAAGTATTGCTGGAACCTGGGGTCGTGGTGTGCTAGTATTGGAGCACTAGTTAAGACTTGCTTTATTTTATTAAATGCGTCATACAATCTTTGTTAAAGTTAAAAATCACATCCTTTTTAACAGATTGTATAAAGGAAATAAAATAGTAGATAAGTTGAAACAAATTTTGCGTAAAATCCTACTAAACCTATGAACGATTTAACTTCCGTTACGTTTTTTGAACGGGCGCTTGCACAATAGCCTGCACCTTAGCTGGCGATGTGTGCAACCCTCTTTATCAATTGTAAATCCCAAAATTCTAATTGTGGTTTGAAAACTCACATTTTCTCGCTGAACCGTAAAACCCACTTTTCCGAGTCGTGTAAAACTTCTTTTAATTTTTAATGTGGAGGTCATTATCTGGAGCTGATAATAAAATGTTGTCTAAAAATACGATGACACCTGGTATTCCTTGTAAAGTTTGCTCGATTTGTCTTTGAAAAATACCAGGAGCCGACGAAATACCATAAGGCATGCGCTTGTACGAAAACAAACCTTTATGAGTGCTTATCGTGCATAATTTAGAACTTTCGGAACTCAACTTGAGCTGCATATAAGCATTACTTCATTCCGCGACCGTATGTTCAACAGTACAGTTCTAAGTTAATTCGTTGATAATAAAATACGACCTCGGAAATAACAAATTAACAAGTGATAAAACCAAAACAGGTATTGTTTTCTAAACATTCCTCTTCCTTTTATTACAGCTACATTAAATAAACCTAACCCAAACCACTTATCAAAACTACCTGAAATGTATCCTTTACCAACAATAACAGCCTCAACCATAAATCATTCAACCAGCCAAACAAAAACCCACTCGCCCATCAGACAATAAAAGAAGGGACATATTCGAATGCAGTAAAAGCAAAGCACCAAATGAACAAACATCTGCAAGCAGTTTCCCGTCAAAAGAAAATGCGATTATATTAAATTCATTGCCAAACACGAAGTTAGAAGATTATCTAAATGCAATCACGGAAATAATAGATCCTAAAATATAACCTTTGCATCAAGAATAGCAAACAACCGGATCTGTATTTATTTATCTACAAAAGAAGATGCTGACCAGTTTGTAAACAACCATCCTAATATAACAGTAAATAACACAGAAGTGGAAATACGTAAATTACTAACGCCGACCATAAGGGTGGTTATTTCAAATGTTAGCCCATCCATACCACACAATGTAATAGAAGACGCACTTATTAAGCTAAATATAACTTTAACAGGCAAGATGTCATTTATAAAAGCTGCATTATCAGAAATAAAATTTAAACACATACTTAGCTTTCAGAGACAAATCTATGTTAAACAAACTGCAAATTTAAACATCCCAGAATCAATAATAGTATTATTTGAAGAAACCCCTACAGACTATTTTTATCTACAGAAACATACTGCTATACATGTAAACAAACCGCCATTCAACCTCAAGCTGCGAGGAACATAATATACAGAGTGAAACAAAACAACCTGAACAAATAACAAACCTAAATGAAACAATAAGAAATAAAAGACCAAATCAGTCACCTGAAAGTACACCTACAGAAGAACTAAATGAAACTTACATTGAACATCAAATAAGAGAAGCAACACAAAAGAAAAACAAGAAACCAACCAAGAATCAACCCTGTCGAATTTATCACAAACCATACGGACAAACAAAAACAAAAAGGATCCTACAATTAAAAAGAAGAACTTGGAACAAACTGAATCCCCAAAACACAATACAATAAAGGAAATCATAGAAAGTGATCCAGCCAAATACATTATCTCATTCGACAATTTCAGGACTTTCTAGAAAACACGATCGGAACAAAAAAATACTAGAATTAAGTAAAACTATACCAAAGATACAAACCAACTCATACAAATGATGCATGAAATCCAAAACAATACTGATGACAAAAAATAAAAACAACAATAACAAGAATAACTAAAAAATGGAGGAACAACAAATTGAGTCAGAAATGTCTGATTCCTCAGTCGATAATCAATAACATGAACATCATTCAATGGAATTGTAATGGACTTCAATCCCATAAAGCTGAATTCCAAAACTAATTGAAGAAACACAACCTCATTACATATGCTTACAAGAAACACACTTCAAAGAACATCAAAACATAAATACATACAATTTTATACAATATCGCAAGGACAGACTAAACACACATATAGCTAGCGGAGGGGTGGCAATTCTAGTAAACAACAAACAACATACAACAAGATGTACAAACTATCCTGAGAGACACATCCAATATTGAACCACTGCTGAACTATCTTAAAGACATAGAAATCCAACATCGTATATAAAATATATAAAAGATAAACATATATTGTACCATAGATTATAAATAATACTTCCAACCTCCGCTAATAACTGTAAAGGTGGAAGCGGATGAAAGTGAAATTAAAAAAAAAAAAAAGCATTACTTAAATCGATTTTACTGTACAACTCTCCTTTTTGCAATTCATTAAATAAATCCTCTATTCGTGGAATAGGGTGTCGGTCAACTTGTAAATAAGGGTTTAACGTAACCTTAAAATCGCCACAAATTCTAACGGTTCCGTTTCTCTTTATTATTGGTACTATCGGTGTACCCCATTCCGAACTTTCTACCGGACATATAACAGCGGCGTCGATTAGACGTTCGAGTTCCTCTTCCACTTTAGCCTTTAGTGTGAAAGGAAGGGCCCTAGGTTTATAATACCTCGGCTTAGCATCCTCCTTTAAATATAATTTAACCGGGGTCCTACATATTTGCCTAATTCTTTCGTGAATACCTCAGGAAAATTTGTTATTATTTCACTTATTTGTTTTTCCCGAATTGGCTTCTCATTATTATTCTTTGTATTTTCGTAATATACAAGTTAGTTTTAGGAACATATGCAATGTTTAACGCTTGGATCCACTCACGGCCTAAGAGAGGATGAGATCCGTTTTAATGACATACAATTCGAGATTTTATTAATCCTATTATACTGGACTTGACTAATATTTTGCCTAACGGTAAAATTTGCTCATTTGTATAGGAACTAAGTTAAATATCACTAGGTAACAATTTACAAAATGTAACTTCTCTTTATAAAAATTATCACTAACAACGCTAACCGATGCGCCAGTATCAATTTCAAAACATACTAACAATTTTTCTACCTTTACGCTAACTTTAAAAGGATCAACTCTATTAGTATTATTAGCTATTTTACAAATAGGACTATCTTCCGTCAACTTAAACAAATTTGACACGTCATAAACGATGTCCTCATCCTGTGCCGGAACCACATGGTTCACAGTTTCTACATAATTATGCGATTTTCGTGATTTGCTGAAATCTCTAAGTGCACCACCACCACCACTACCAGCTTTATCAAATGAATTGTTGCACTTACCCAAACGAGATCGACATACCTTGGCTAGATGATTTTTTTCCACAAAATGGCACTTACTACCTCTGAACCGACACTCTTTTTAAAATGGCCTAACTGCCCACAGCAATTACACTGCACTTTTGTGTGGTATCACTGGTATCCTTTGGTTGCCTTGAAAATGCGTAGCACTTCTCCAATTTGATGTTGTGGGAGGTTCGTTTAACCCCGCCCGCAAACCCGAGGGTGTGCTACCATTATTACCTCCGATTGCTAACGAAGCTGCATTTTTCTGCTGCTTCAATCGAAGACACAATCGCCACCGCCTTATCGAAAGTAAGATCTACTTCCCTAACAGCCGTTGCTTCGTTGAATCACTCAATTCCACTTACTAACCGATCCGTAAGTAATCTTTAAGATTAGCTCCGAATTCACAATGTGTAGATAATTTTTAAATTCGCGACATACTGTGCAACTGTTTCATTTTCTAATTGATTCCTCACACTAAATTTATAGCGTTCCGCGATAAACGAAGGTTTGGGATACAGGTGGTCTTTAATTATTTTATTTAATTGTTCGTAAGTTTTGTAGACGGTTTATCTGGTGTACATAAGTCACGTAAAGGTTAAAAGTTTTAACACCCACGACCGTAAGAAGTGTGCAAACTTTTACTTTCCGTAATGTTATTGCAAATTAAGAATAACTCAAAACGTTCGATATAAGAATCCCACGATTCTTCATTCGCATCGAATTCGTTTACACTACCAATAATTCCAGACATTTTAAGCCTTAATCACCGAAATCGCTTCAATAACAATGCTTTTCTAATTTCTAAACCCGCTTTTACGTTCTACAATAATGTAAAGATAAACAACATAGCACGCGTTAACAAACCCGGCGCAAAACCAAATTACCCTCACTACCGTGTTTTTGAACGTAAAATTATTCCAATATCCTCGCCGCCATGTAACGTGTTAGGTGGGGTTATTGCTTATTAGGGGTGTAGGCTTTTAATGATACACGAGTAACATTAGTAATGTAATATGTAATTAAGAGGCCACCGCCGTGCGCTCTTATTGACATATTAAATACGACTGTCCTTTAGCAATAGCCAGGCGTGTGGCCTGATAACCACCTGCTATATTATTTATACATAATAGATAATGTAAACAAATGCGTACATTTTGTTTAGATATATCACAGGTTTCTAAATGAAAATGTAAATAATATGAAGATTTTTGTAAACTGGGATTTGAACGTCAATTTAAAATAAAGTCAAGAAGCCAAATATATTTAATACCGTTGATTACAAATTGGAAAAGCCCTTCATGGATTTTTGCAAGTATAATTTTTTAAAAATATTGTTTGTAAATTGTATGCGGTGTAAAATTTCGATAACAAAATTAAAAAAAAAAAGTTGCTTTATTTATGACCCCAAAGCAATGAGAAACACTGGTAACAGGGCCTAATAAATACAAAAAAAAGAGCTATTAATGAAGGCACAATCATTCAGTTAACTGTGTTACACTGCTAAAATACGTACATGAGGACAATTTCTTATTTTTAAGTAATCAATTATGTTAATATACCTCTAGGTAACATTTAAAGCTTATCAAATATAATTCCAAACCAGTAATGTGTATGGAATATTTAAATTGCAAGATAAATGTTATTTTAGTACCTGATTCCTGATGCATACTCGACTTTTAACATATAACATTTAACACTCAAATCTTTATAATCAGAGATATAGCGCTTTAAAGGTTTGGTAAATATTCGTTTTTTAGACAATTTCAAAAATGTAGGCGTCTCATTGTATACCAACACACTGCAATAAATGGGTGATGTTTGACTTTTTGTAGTTTTTAATAGATTTGTTCTAAATCTATTTGATATTCTAGTACTGTAGTTAAGTATTTTGTCTCCTGTTATTAAGGCACAATTAGATTTTAAGTGTTTGTTTGAGATATTGTGTATTAGTTTTATCTGTTCTAACATACGCAATTTAAAAATAGGATTCAAATGACAAATTGCATAGACAAGTTCGGTAGGAGTGTAATATTCAATCCCGAATAACACTTTGATGACTTTATTTTGCATTCGTTGCAGTGGATTAATTATATATTTTGAACAGTTTCCCCAGCATGTTATTAGATATCTGAAGAATGGTACTATAAAACTATTATAAATTAATCTCTTGGTTGCAATATTAAACACAAACTGACATCTTTTTATTGCTCCCGTCATAGAAGTGATCTTTTTAATTATTGTCTTAACTTGAGACTTCCAAGTTAGCTGGCTGTCTATAATTAGGCCAAGATGCTTGTAAAATTCTACTCTTTGAATATGCACATTATTTAACGAAACTGAAATATAACCTTCTGGTTTATTCTTTTGTTTTATCAGCATATACATTGTTTTATTTAGGTTAATACAAAGTTTATTATGGACTAGCAAGCTAGAGTATATTTTTAAATCTTCATTTATTAGATTTTGCAGCTGAGACAAATCATACCCCGAATAGAGGATCGCAGTGTCATCTGCATACATAAAATATCTGCCCCATAGCTACACAAACTGTAAACTGTGTACGTAAATCAGATACAGTAATGGGCCGAGAATAGAGCCCTGCGACACACCTATACTAATGTTAGAAGTTATACTTTTGTGCCCTTTGTATACTGTAAAGTGATGCCTATTTATTAGATATGACTTTATTAAATCAAATGCAACACCTCTTATTCCCATTTTATACAATGTTTCCATTAAGATAGGAATGTTTACAGTATCAAAAGCCTTTTGTAAGTCAATAAATACCAGAATTATGTATTTATTTTTATTTAGTTCTTTTATTATTAGTTCAATTAAGTCAGCAGTTGTCCCAAGCGTACTACTCCCAGGCAAAAAACCACACTGATAGTTGTCAAAATTATAAGAAGTAGCAATGAATTTCATAAACCTTTTTTTTTATTGCTGACTATGATTTTTGAGAATATACTTAATAGTGAAATTGGCCTATAGTTACCCATCTCATGCCGACTACCCGCATTGTATACAGGTATTATTTTAGCAATCTTTAGTTCCTCTGGAAAGATACCATTGCAAAAGGAGCTGTTAATTAACTTAGCAAGGTTTATTAATAATGCATCACTACAGATTCTAAGCAAATCTTGTTTCGAAATATTATCTAAACCTGGAGCATCATTATTTTTTAAATGTTTTATAATATCTAGAACTTCCACTGTTGTTACTGGATATAAGAAAATTGATTTACCCCATAACTGTTCTCTAAATTCTATATTGGTGGTTGAGTTGTTTTTTGAGACAATATCAGACCCAATCCTATTAAAGTAAGAATTGAATTCATTTGCAATGTCTTGAGCAGATTTTATAATCCTGTCTCCTGTGTTTATATATTCAATATTTATGTTAGGTTTAGGAAAGTTGCAATTATTTAGGATTTTGTTAATAATCTGCCAGTTTTTACGAGGATTGTTGTTTGTTTTCCGAAATTCTTGTTCTGCCCATTGTTTCCTTAACTTACGCCCTAAAATATTTAACTCATTTTTTAGTTGTTTAAATTTAGCTACTGCCTCCTCAGAGAATAGCAATTTCATCCTTCTATAAGCCTTATCTCGTTCTTTCATTTTTTGAATGTATAAGGAAGAGATCAAGTATTGCCTTGTCCTATTTTTATTTGTTTGAATTTTATGCAACTGGCTTTCGTTGTATCTATTAAATGAGTTAAACCTGTGAAAGTACTTATCTATTTATCATTAGTAATTAGCTCAAATCGGAGACGTTCCTTCCAAATTTCATACTCAATGTTAGATTTTATAATAATAGTTTTATTCTTAGTTTTTACGGGATAATTATTTACAACATTCATAATTTTATGGTCTGAAATACAATGATCTTCAATATTAATACGACTATTTAAATCATGGTTAACAACAACATGGTCTATTATACTGCTTTTATAACATCCCACTCCAGTGGGACAGTTTAAGTCATTAATTATCTTAAACGCATTCATCTGAACCACATTGAGATATTCTCCAGATT
Organism: Platerodrilus igneus; assembly: GCA_036346225.1. Classification (NCBI taxonomy): domain Eukaryota; kingdom Metazoa; phylum Arthropoda; class Insecta; order Coleoptera; family Lycidae; genus Platerodrilus; species Platerodrilus igneus. The sequence continues at coordinate 4,501,752 of JARFIW010000260.1, read as the reverse complement.
CTACATCCTTCTCTAAAATATCAATGTTCATGTCACCGATCACTATACATTTTTGTTTTTGTATGGATAACAATGCATTAAAGAGTTCTAAAAAATTTTGAAACCCACTAGAAAGTGGTCTGTAAATCACTATTATGTGAATGTGTGTTTGAACTAAGTTAATGTGTAATACTTCACAATTATACAAGGACGAGGAGTCAATTATGTTTAATTGAATACCTTCTTTAATGTACAGAGCGACACCCCCACCTCTAGAGTATCTGCATGCAAAACTAGAATGATACCCTGGTATATTGTAGTATTGTGTTTCACTAGCATACAACCAAGTTTCAGTTACTGCTATTATATGAATATTATTTTTTAAATTACAAATAGCTTCAATGCCACATAATTTATTACGAATACTATTAGTGTTTATATATAAAATATTTAATGTAGTGTTTGCCATTGAAAAAAAGGATTTTTTTCAAATTCCTAGTTTATGATAGAATATTATGGTAACATTTGCCTATTTATTATTTCTTCGGAGGTAATTTTGATCACACTTGATTGCTCATCTCTTTTGGCATATACAAAGCCATCACGTGTCCACAAGAATTTCCAACGTAGCTCAATTTTGTTCTTTCGGGCTAACACAAACAAGTTGTGATTCTTTGCTGTTAAATTTTCGTTAATAAAAACCTGAGTTTTTTCTGCGATTCCAATTCCAATTTCATTTACATAAACACTTTTCCCTTTTCTTCTAGCCAAAAATATCTCCTTAGTAGATTTTCTAAGAAATCTCACAATAATAGCCGATGACCCATTTGATCTAGAAGGTAACCGATGTGAAATGTCTATAAAAGTAAGTTCAATATCACAACCAATAGTTTTTGCCACCTTTTGTACTATGAGGTTAGTGTTTTCATTAGGTAGAACAGCAATACCATGTATCTTAACATTGTAAGATCGATTTTTCCGCTCAATATCATCCAGCTTCATTTCGATAGCATCATTTAATTGCTTCAACTTAAAATTTTCTTCTTTTACAGCAGTCAATTCTTTAGTGAGTAGTTTGATGCAATCATTGTCTTGACGCTGCTGCTCAAATTGTTTAGATATGAAGTCCATAGAAATTTGCATCTCCTTGATCACAACTATTAAATCATTTAAAGATGGATTTTCAAGGATTTGATTTTGATTTTCTGATGACCAGACAATTACTATTTTCCTGTAAACCTCCACAGCATATCACACTAACCTCATCATTTTTTTTTAAATTGCCCACTCGTCTAGCACAGCTGTTATGAAATTTTGTATCACAATTAATGCATTGAAATCCACCAGCACATTTACTTTTGCAGTAACCACATTTTGATTCTACAGGATCTCCCATTGTAGCATCTATTTTGTATAGTATAGTTTTGAATATTGATTAAGCAGAGAAACATCAATATGAATTCCAACTGTTAGATAAATAAACTTGATATTTCTTATCACATAAATAATACACACCTGCTGTGCCAATTTCAATCCTTGTAAGAGATTCTTTTTAGGATTTTTGCAAGTTATTTTATTGAATTCCAGTAGTCAATACTTAAAAATAATAAAGTAAAATCAGCCACATAAAATGATATAACTTGCACTAATTGTTACTGGTTAGAAACACTTAAATTATTTTATAAAACAGAGCACTTGTTATATACAACATTCATATTATATGCCTTCCACACAAAATTTAGGAGAGAAATGGACTGTATATAATTTAAAGGATATTTTAACAAGCAACAGATAATTAAATGTTCATAATCAAATCAAAACAAAGTAGTTAATCAAAAGCGTTTAGTATTAGCACTCATCTGTTAATGATGCGGCATGCAGATAAAAACGTTGGAACCAATACAGCTCTTCCTTTGACGGAATGGAGCGCAGCACAATTTTACGACAGCAGTTTATCAAAGCGGTTCATAAGTGTAGAATTATTATAATAGCGGCGGCGGGCAACAAAGCGGTTCATGCACAATTAAGTCCATGCAGCATGTGCAAACTCGAGGCGGTTTAATCGACAGCGGTTCATACATATAACGATGCGAATTTAAAATAAGCAACAAGCTCAATGTAATAATAAAATTTAATTTTAAATTATTTACATAAAAACTGAACATTGTTTGTAACTGATATTTGAATTATTTGTTATTTTATAAATCTAAAGATGTAGGTCTTAATTATATAATAATTTTTTAAATGTATATTTACAAGGAAGTTTGTGCTCAGAGATCGAAACACTTTGACCTTTTTAATAAATTATCTGTCAAGGATTTTTTCGCCAAACAAACCGTACAAGCGTGAGAATCATAACCAGGTAAACTATCCATAAGAGAAAAGATTTATTTCTGTAAATTTAAATCTAACAAAGGTTCCAGTAAAAACTAGGTAAACCTCTGGCTGTTGGCTTTACCCATGAAGGCAATACATGCAACCGAATTTGGGGGTGTACAAATTATGTCCAGGGCTGTAGGTGATTGACAACACGAGTAAAGCATAACCGTATTTTACATTATATTATTGTTATAATACTATTGCAGTAGTGTAAAGAGTAACAAAATAAAGAGTGGCTCTCCTTTTCTCATTCTGATCTATAGTGTATTGTGGTTCAGGGTGATTGTTCTAGGAACTTTTGCTGCAGCCTACAACAGATTGCCCTATAGTTTAGAATTTTTAATATGCTTTTCAGCCATAATACCATCAATTGTAATATCAGTGTTTAATATTTTTGAAGGTAATGGTGCTATTTTGTTTAAAATAATTAAATAAAAAAAAACTTGTTATAGATGTTATCATACAATGTGGTATTTTCGACTTTTACATCAGTTAGTTTGGTATCAGTTGATAAACTAATATGTAGTTGAAAGGAATATCTACGTCTGCTACATCCTTTGGTGTATCACTCGTTTAGTTTGATTTACCAGCCTTTAATTGACGGTGGGATAGTAATTAATTACGTTTTATGCAGATTGAGCCAACCATGTGCCTGGTTTGCTCACAAGGGTAAAACATCAATTCCTGTATAGTACTACATTACTGATTTAATAAATTCTTCAGAGTGAATACTTTTAACAAGTGTATAATATTTTAGGAATTTAATGAGGAGTGTATTTCTCACAGAACTTATTTAATCACCTGCTATTGTTTACCTGTAAATTTAAGATGAAATTGGAATAATAATTAATATTAGTTCTCTGGTCCTTGGAAATCTGGTCATTAGGAAGTTTATAAACATTAACTAAAATCTATCTATTGCGATTTTGATATTTACATTTTGTTGATTTGAACCTAACCTTGCAGTGCAACTAGTAAACAACGCATTGAATCTGGTGGTACACGAAGAACTTTGCACAGCAGTGGTATAACCCAGAGATATTCAGCTGTTTATACTTGGATCAGAGTACTACTAAGATTCTATCGTCAATGGTTTGTGTTCTCTAGGCCTGTGGAATCGAAACCTTATAAGGTCGAATGATTTTGTTTTTGTTGGTGGTGTATGTTAATAAGCCCTACCTTTGTTAATGCAGATATGTTTGGTTATAAGCTAATTTCCATGTTTAAAAATTAAAGGCACTGCAATCCACTTTACATTAATAATTGACTAATGGCCCTATAATAGTATTTGTTTGATTTCATGCAAATTGGAACAGTGAATTGTTTCAATTTCGGTTTATATTAATAATGTTAATTCCTATACGAATGTATAATTTTTCTGTTATTACTTGAATACCCTGTGATGTTCAGTAGTATATGTTTAACTAATGGGACCTTTGTGAGGCCATATGAAAACCTAGCAAAGTAAACATTATAACGTAATACAAGATATTTTCAGTTCCTTCAAGGCACTTGTGTAGAGTTATAGAATGTGGTGGGTTAATCAATTATTACCCCTTTGAAGTTTTATATACCTAGTATGTATTTAATATTGAAATTTGATTTACATAGAAGGTAATTGTTGAAATTTGGTAACCTTAGTTAGGTTAATGAATGTGAAGTTTAGAAAAAGTAAAATAGAATCTATACAATACTGTAAAAATGATTAACGTTTGTTTTCATGTTTGGTTGTTTTAATAATTATAGAGTTACTTTGTGGTTCGTCAGGGTTCGTTGAACAGTTCTCTATGTCACTAATGCTCCTTGTCTTGGCATCCATTTATTGTAGCTTTACTGAGACCCAAACACATTGATGTTCAGAAGAACCTCATCCTTAATCATAGGCCCAATACAGGAGTTCCTCCGTTTAACTACCCAGGAGCCTCAAGCGGTCATCAATGCAGCAGACCAGTAATTATTTCCTAAATTCATAATTGCAAGAATGTACCGTGACAACAGTAATGGTGCGCAGTATTATTCGTATGTTTTTATAACACGATTACGTTTGAATAGACAATAATAACTGTATTTGCTTGAATGATATTTTGTTAAAAACTAATGACAAATCCCGATTTCCTCACATAACTACTTTTGAAACAGACTGAAGTACAAAACAATACTAGAATCGATAAGAATTTATTAAAAATCAAAAAGTAAATTTTTGTTTATACTTAAGGGCCATTGCATTTCAAATTTTCTTTAAAATAGTGTATATTAACTCTTTATATTGTTATGTAGTGTGTTCTATTTGGAATGTAGTCGCATAAATCAAGTCTTTTAAATAATAGAACAAGAAATGCTTACTTATTAACACTAATTGAAGACAACCTTAAAATAATTTTGATCGATGTTATTCAAACTGCATTTCTGTTTTAAACAGAATTAATCACGGGTTTATTTATTAAGTTTTTTACACTAGTCGTGCACAATCTTTTATAAGTACTACATATTACAGTTTACAAGACAATACTAAAAGACCTCAAACCACAAAAAGAAATTGCAATTATAGTCTACTACTTAATACACTATTATACATAAAAATAATATCAAATATAATATATGTTTCTTACCGTATCATCGGGTCGATACCATGGTGTTACAATTTTGCCCAAATAAGTTTCTTCCAATACCACTAGATTTAACTTTTCAATATCGTTTGGCTCTTTCTTTGGGTCAATTAATTTTTTATTACTATCTATAACTTGATAGTCGATTTGAAGTGTATTCTTCTATAGGAACAACAAGAATTCCTTCCACAGTGCTGCTTCTGTCAATTACTAAAAATGGTTTTAGTATTCTTAGTATATCTCTAAAGATTAGACAGTGAAATTCTTCAAATCTGAAAGTTGCTGTGGTGTTACAGTGGTGGCTACTTTATTAATCAAAAGGTTAACATTCACTTCACCAGCAGACACATATAGGGAAAACTCACAGAGTTCAGGTAATAAATTTCCACTAAGTAAAGCAAAACAATTTGTAGAGTTATAAATATCATGCATCATTTTAATACTAGGGTTATCATACGTAAATAAAGGTGTTAATTGTATAATATGCAGGTAAACAGTCTCACAAGGCTCTATTTGTTTGCTTAATATCAATGGAACCTAAAACAAAAATATTAGATACACATAAATTGATAGTGAAATGATCAAAATAAAATCAAAGTATACAACAATAAAATATGCTATTTCTAGTATCAGTAATTAAGGGTTTTCAAAACTTAATTGTATCGGAATATTTAATGTGTAAAGTTAGTATAGTCCATTCAAAATAACTTTAGGATGGCGTCAAATGTAGTAATAAAGTGGAGGTAGTTGTATGCAAATGAATACCTAAAATTATGCTTGAAGAATAGTATCATTTAAGACAATAAAGGTGGGCAGTTTTGTACAACGTTGCCATCAATTTCTTTTGCAAATCCAAGTATTTGTCATTTGACATTTTGTCATTTTGTTGTCCTGCTGGTGGTCCTTGTTTATTTTTTCTTTTATCGTGTATGTTTTTGAATATTTTATAAAAGTTCTTTTTAGAACAGAACAGCGTTGAACATGTTAAAAATAACAATTTCTAGGTTTCAAACGTAAAAACCAACACGTTTCAAATAACAAGGGAAGAGATATATTTCTTAGTAGAGTTGCTACAAACAAACTTAATAGCTTATTGGAAAGAACAGCCGTGAAAATTAAAGCAGCCAAAGACGGAAACAAAACCACACACAATTGATGTAAACACAGTATACGTTAGTTAAAATATTGATTTTTAATCTTAGATATAGAGTCGCAAGGAGCAATGAAGAGACCAAGATTGAATAAAAGGCCATGAGTACAAGAGAGGAACATAAAGTATATTCAGAAGAAGGGAATCAAAAATCGATAATTTCAAGGATGGTTGTAAGCAAACACGCGTTGCTCAAAAAGGTGGGAAATGAAGCCAAGCGAGATGATTAATAAAAATTAAACGAGAAGGGCTACAAATTCAGGTGGTAGAGGCATATGCGTGCAATAAAGCGATATGTACAAGGAAGATAAATGATGTTTGCTTGAAGTTGTGTATTGTAACATGTCAATTTACCATTCTCTTGCCATGTTACATTGTGATCCAATTTCCTTCAATATAAAAGCATTTTTCGTCTTAATTTTATACTAATACCTTTTACAGTCACAAGTTAGTTTTGATTTGTGTAACATTTCCCTTTAGTATTATTAAATAATACACTATATACATATATCTTTAGTCTTAATTTAATATTCTTTCTTTTGTATAAATAATATAAATAATTAAGATCACATATAATTTTCCTATTGGTTAACCTTTGAATAATGTCCATAAATACACAACTGGTGTATATATGAATGTCATTCGAATAGTTTTCTTGTTTTGTCCCTCTCTCAAAATATGTGGTTATCTTTATTAAACCAGAACAAAATTCCATTGTCTTGATATCTAACGGTCTTTTGAGCACATGCCGTCTTCCGATAAAGATGTCCTTTCTAAGGCCATGGTGTCGTATCTGGTATGTAAAAGGTGTATTTGCTTTTATTCTTCCCAACATATATAAATATCATTTTAGAATATAAGCAAAATGCTTATGAAGAAAGCCTACCTGGATAACCCGTTCAAAATATTAATGGATGGTAAGCTGTTTTAGATATATTTTTTGATTGTTCCTCATGGCATATTGCAATATTTCTTTTTTGTAACACGTTTATTTTCTAGGGTCCTCTGGTGGCATATCCTGCCGTAGCATATCTTCTGGTAGCAAATTCCTTTGAAGTATCTAATTGTCTGTGCTAAGCTATCTAAGTCTATGCATTAATTTTACTATCTACAAATATTATCTTTTATCGTTCAAGAATGTTGTGTTGACGTTTTACATATCTTCTAAAATAAATTAAATGTCCCTTGATGAAACATATGGCTGTGGAACAAACAAGGATTGGCCCTTAAAAATTAGAAGTTTGAGGTTAACAACCAAAATAATTAACGATGGTGTTCATCTCAACAAATAGTAAGAAAATTCTATAGTTCTGAACAAGCCTAATGCTCAACATTTAAGTATACATTTCTTTCATATATCTGGAATACAGGTAGGAGTTTATCTTATTTATTTTTGTGACGGAACGACGTGCATACGTTACATTTTAAATCTCAATTATGTGTATATAGTTATATAAATATTTTTTCGCCTAGCATATATGAAAATGTATCATTAGTCCTAAAAATAAAAATATCGTCCCGCAGGCCGCCAAACTCATAATAACGCGATTTTAAAGTTTTTCTACAATCTAGGCACCCATGACTACAGGTGAGTTTCATTTATTGCGTCCTCTGACGTTTCACATAATTATTGATTTAACGTCGCCATTGGTTTAAATAAAATTTTAAAATCAAAACAAGCAACAAAAAAGTATAAATTAACATAATGCTAGGCAAAAACATATGCTTGTCATACATGCATAAAAAGCATTAGTAGTTCTTAGCTATCACATAACCTACAATTTGTACAAGCGAAGATAGCAAGTAATGTAAATCTGTTGCCAACATTATCAAATCCTAGCCTTAATTAAACTCGATGCGTAAAATGACCATAAAACCGGTTAGTAGTTTAAATCTTGGGTCAATAACAAACCAAGGTTAACTAAACTGAAGTTTAAACCGGGCTAAGTAGTTAGATACGAATATTATTTTTTTAAATTCTTTTAAAATGCAATCAATACCTCCTCCGATACAGCCATCATCAAGTAATCAAACGTTAAGCTATAAGTTAATTGCTTTAGTTATTTTGTGAATTACTAAACAAAAGAAAGGTGGGTCAAGAGGGCCTCCTTTTTGCACTCCTCCAAAAATCAAATTTGAAGAGAATTTGTAACATTGTTCAATAAAAAGAAATAGATTTGGTATGTACTTATTGACCAACTCGAGTAAGATAATTCTGTGTATACATACTATTGAATATATTTTTAAAATCGAGTTTTAATAGCACTTTATCCGTTTTCTGGAAATAAGAATTAATATATGTTCTTGCTGCATGGACAACTACTTCACAACTTACAAAAGTTCCGAAACGAAATGAATTGGGTTGAAAAATGTTGCCGATTGTTCTTTTATCGTAGTACAAGAAAGATAAGCGACGAGGTGTCAAAAAAAGAAGCAATAGCAATAGGGCGAATGCTGCCATATTTCTTTTCAAAGCGCACAAAAAAGCTTACAAGGCAGGACAAATTTCTGGGATGACAACCAGACAGCGTTAAGTTGCAATGTGAAGTTAAAGATAATAATAGACTTTCACTGTCAATGCCTACTGATAAGCTTAATAAGTCTTGGAAGTATGGCGAACCAAAGGAATCAAAGTCACAAGTAGAACTAGTCCGGAAGAAATTCACAGACATTAATACTTCTTCTCTTAACTCAATGCTGACGAATCATTTTGTTTAAAATTAGATGTGCGAAATGGTGTTGCTTTTGTATGTTTTTTCTGTAATTCAGCAAAGTTATCATTATCGAATGGTGCTAAAGAATCGTTAGAACACATAATCAACTCAGATGAAATGTCGCCATCTAAAATTCTATTTATGATTTGCTTTTTCAAAGAAAATGGTTTACGATTAATTGGTATGATATTATTTTGAAATTAGTAATATACGTATCATTGTTTAAATTATTTATAATTTGGGAGGAGAGTGAATCAGAATTTTTAGTGTTGCTTAAATATTTGTAGGGAAATAAAGAGGTTATTCCAAGAACGAATTAATTTTTTTGCTACATTGGTTAATTTATTGTGCACTCAAAGAATATAGTTTGTAATCTATCCGATTTAGATAATCCCTTAATTATAAATTTAGATTGTTTAAGTTTATAAGGTAAAGTTCGAAAGGAACTGTTTCTGAAATATAGTTGCTTGTAGAAATTATCATTACATTTTGTTTTTGAGTTGCAACAATGTTTAATTTTTATTTATGTGATTTGGTTTTATGTACTTCATGTCCTTTTATACTCTTGTATATTTTGTTGCATAATTTACATTTGTGAAGGTTATCTGTATCTTCATAAATGTCTCTAAATTGCTCTTTTAGTTTATCAATTAAGATCAGCTTCATAAGTTTTATCTTCTAGAATTTTTAAAAACCATGTCACGGAAAATTTAAGTCAAGTTGACAGCCACTAGAAAAGTGCTTAGGTAGCGGCCTTTGGGTTGGGGGTGGTGACAACTTTTGCTCCGGCTTAGTCAGGGTGAGACTCTAATTCAGGGTAGATCAGAAAATGTACTGCACAGATTATAATAATAAGCGTTAGTATTGAATCAGAGCCTGGACAGGGAATGCCAAGGCGCCACGAACTGATAACAATTAAGGAGCGTATGAAACCTAAAGTCCTAGTTCCAACAGACTTCGAAGGAACCCCCTTCCAGATCATAAAACACACAACTTCACAAAATAACTATCTTTAATATCGCATCGGAACACAAAAACAATTAATAACAAAAATTCTAAATACCAGTTGAATTTCAATATTACATCAATTATGATTAACACCAGAATAGAAAATACAAAATAAGTAAATATTACCGTAAGGAACCCCGCACGAGTGCATATCAGGGAAGAAGAACTTTTAATTTCTCACTCACTTTAAAGTTATTTATTACTCACGTACTCATATACCCTTGGCCAAGAAAGCATGTAGTAGTACGTAAAATGCACCATAAATTAGGTGCTAGGTGTTCTAACCTCAATTTCAAATAAGCACCTCGTGGGAGCAATCTCTAACAATAGTGTAAATATTAGATACCTTAACGTACTGTTGAAATATTTCACAATTATCTTAATGAATCACCCTAGGCAGTAAAGAGGGTGCCTAGAAATATACTAAATGTTGATTTTTAAATATTAAATTTTGTATATCAGTATTACAGAATTTTGAATGAAGTAGATGTACAGTGTGTCCCAAATTGGATGTATTAAATGGGTAACTTAGTTGTTATTAAAGATACAATAAAACTGTGTGCGCAGTCATGTGCCAACTTTTTGAGATCAATTCAATGGTGAAATCACAAATGAGCGATCTTCTTTTGTTTTCGAGTTGTAGCCAAAAATTGATATTTTTTACAATTCTATTAATTCTCATAATTCGTTTGTTTGCAAAAATATCCAAAAATAGTGTTGAAGTCTTCTATACGATTTTTTACGTAGAATACAGTGGCGTACGCAAATATTAAATATTTATAATACTTTTGAGGTTATAATATAAACTTGCATTTTTTTAAATAGAAACCACAATCGGTTGTCGCTTTATTTAAAAGCTCTTTTTGACAGCTTTTCAAAAATATATAGTTTAGTATAATTATTTTTTCAAATGGCCGATTTATTCCATGTTTTTGGTATAATAAAATAATTTATTGTATTGGTAATTTATAGTTGGCCGCGAAACAAAAGGTAAACACAAAACAAGAGTTTATTATTGTACCACACCACTCTAAACAACAAAGTTTGAAAGTTAGTTGAATACAATATCATAACTACATATATTACAAAAATTAATATAACTACATCTTAAATTGAAAATTATACTTTCCTATCTACATTTAAACAGTCTATAATCCATATATATGGATACACAAATACATACATACTCACACACCTCATACCCTCACAAACACACACACACAGCACGCACGCATGCACGCAGCATGCGCATACAACCACACACACCTCACCTACACACACCCTCACACATAATCTATATAAAACACTAGAACACAGATGGGAATACTACAATAGTTTTATTTACTGATAATTCAGAGATATTGTACAAACTGGCCTCCATTCTCTCTTAAACAAAGTTCGCATCGTTTTATTAAAGACTTAATAGAATTTAATAAATAAACCGTCTTAACTTTACGAAATGCTGCTTCAATTGAATTCCGCAACTCTTCAATACTATGGTTCTGGGTTTTATAGATTTCCTCTTTCAAAAAATTCCACAAGAAATAGTCCAATATCGACAAATCAGGAGATCTAGGCGGCCACTGAACAGATCCAACCACACCCATCCATTCATTGAGATATTCTCTATTTAAATAATCACGAGTAATTGTAGCGTTGTGCGAGGGTGCACCATCTTGTTGGAACCACACTTTTTGTCTTTTTTCGAGAGGCATGTCCTCCAGTAATTCGTGTATGTTGGTATACAAAATTTCAATATAGCGACAAGCTGAATGATTGTTTTCAAAAATATGGTATTGAAATTTGCCACCAACAATGTAGCAACAAATATTCAAACCATAACGGCTTTGTTGACGCCTCGTATGTTTGATAGGTATTTTCATTCGACCAGCAAGTGCTTCATCAGACCATATAATGTTATTTCCAAAATTGTTAGTAGCAGAACATTTACGGGGATACCATTGACAAAATCGCCTTCTTTTTTGAAAATCATCGGGAAACAAACTATGTATAATTTTATTTTTATAGGGTCGATATTTATTACGCTTCAATATTCTTGAAGCTACTGATTTAGAAACACCCATTTCCTTTCAATTTTCCTACATGATGTTCTTGGGTTTGTTTCACACATGCTATGGTTGAAACAGTAGTTTGCTCTTAATTAAAAACTGCATACTGTTTGGTTCTAGGTTTTCAAAGCAGCCAAACTGTTGTAAATTACTATCTATCCTTTTAAACATGTTAATATTAGGTTGTTGTCTTTCAGGGTATCTGTATTATTTACAAACGACATAGTAATATTATTTGCTATTAGTTACACAATTACCTGTTAAAATATAAAGTTTTTACTGATAGAGGAATTCTCGCAGACTCAATAAATGCAACTAGCATATCGTATTTTTCGTAATTTTCAAATTTTGCCATTTAGTAACAGACTGATGCTTCACTTACAAACTAACAATACAATTTATTGCATGTGCAATAGATATGATTGAAGCTTGTTGACGTTTGTTATACAAACAATTGTCGTTTTTGTTTACCTTTTGTTTCAGCCAACTATTTATTACTAATATAATAAATTATTTTATTATACCAAAAACATGGAATAATTCGGCCATTTGAAAAGATAATTATATTAAACTATATATTTTTGAAAAGCTGTCAAAAGGAGCTTTTAAATAAAGTGACAACCAATTGTGGTTTCCATTTAAAAAAATGCAAGTTTATATTATAACCTCAAAAGTATTATAAATATTAAATATTTGCGTACGCCACTGTATTCTACGTAAAAAACCGTATAAAAAACTATTACAGTATTTTTGGATATTTTTGCAAATAAACGAGTTATACAAATTAATAGAATTGTTAAAAATATCAATTTTTGGCTATAACTTGAAAACAAAAGAAGATCGCTCATTTGTGATTTCACCATTGAATTGATCTCAAAAAGTTGGCACATGACAGCGCACACAGTTTTATTGTATCTTTAATAACAACTAAGTTACCCATTTAATACATCCAATTTGGGACACACTGTACTTCTTATGAACAGCAATAGCTCAAATTATGAATATTAAGTAGTAAAAAAAAAAATAAAACCACTATGGCACCAAATAAGCACTAACACTAACAACGAACAATAAATACATGGAATAATCTTACTCAATGATTAGCTTCTGTACGTAGTTATCTCACATCAAAGGTCGTCGAAGTCCTAGGCTGCTGGAATGGTAACCCAGAGTAACGACAGCTGGTCGGCAACGCCAATAAATGATAAATAATATAGTTGATAGTGCAACAACGTTCTTGAGATAAAGGAGACAGGAGCATAACCAGAATGAAGAGCATACGTATAACGCACAATGAGAAGGCGTGGAGGAAAGAAGAAGAAGAAGGACCCTAAAATTTAATATTAGAAATCAAGTTGCAAACAAAATTGAGATATTAATTACCACGGGGGTCAATTAAATGCACTAACTGATTTAGAGATAACAGACGTTACAATATTTAGATTTCAATAACGAACATCTGCACCTAGAAAAATTAAAATAATAAAATTTAATCTATTTTAATTCATACCAATTATGAGCGATGATGGTGAATTTAAATCCACTACAAGTGAAAATCGAAGCTTGCAAAGGTATTCTAGAACCATAAAACCAAAATTGCCAAATTCAATAATTATTTGTCGGTTCTACCTAAATCCGCAATCAATACGTTTATATCGGCAGAATCAACTTTCACCAACAACATCGAAATAATGCCTCTTATCCACAAGGACAAAGCAAAGTACAACTTATTATCATATTTGTAATTTTCAATGCAGATAAGTAACGAAATTTGAGTATACGGCAATAACTAATTATGAAGGTTAACACAAATGAAGCGCAAAGGTAACAACGATATAGATAGCAGGACAATGCCATCAGCAGACAATTGAATTTAGAACTATTATTTAAATAGAATGCTGACACAGAAGTGTCGACCGGAAGGTTACAACCAATGATTTCATTTATTCTTCATTAAACTTTTGTAACGTCACAATGAAAATTCATAAATGTGTAACCTTCCGGATTACACTTCTGTCAGCATTCTATTTATATAATATTTCTAAATTCAATTGTCGATTGATAGCATTGTCCTACCATCTGTATCGTTGTTACCTTTGCGCTTCGTTTATGTTAACCTTCATAATTACAAGTTATTGCTGTATACTTAAATTTACGTTATTTATCTGCATTTAAAATTACAAATATGATAATAAGCCGTACTTTGCTCTTGTCCTTGTGGATAAGAGGCATTCTTATTTCGATCATTGTTGGTGAAGTTTGGATTTCTGCCGATTTCATCGTATTAATTAAGGATTTAAGTAGAACCGACAAATTAATATTGGAGTTTGGCAATTTTGGTTTTATGGTTCTAGAATGCCTTTTGCAAGCTTCGATTTTCACTTGTAGTGGATTTAAATTCACCATCATCGTTCATAATTGGTATGAATTAAAATAGATTAAATTTTATTATTTTAATTTTTCTTGTTGCAGATGTTCGTTATTGAACTCTCAATATTGTAACGTCCTGTTATCTCTAAATCAGTTAGTGCACATTTAATTGACCCACTTACGTGGTAATTAATATCCCAATTTTTGTTTGCAACTTGATTTCTAATATTAAATTTTAGGGTTCTTTTTTCCTCCCTACGCCTTGTCATTGTGTTTCTTCGGCATAAGCTCCTCATTCTGTTTATGCTCCTGCCTCCTTTATCTCAAGAACGTTGTCGCACTATCAACTTTATTATTTCTCATTTATTTGCGTTGCCAATCGGCTGTTAGTTATTAGTTATTTTATTATTAGTTACTCTGGGTTACCATTCCAGCAGCCTAGGACTTCGATGACCTTTGATGTGAGATAACTACGTACAGAAGCTAATCATTGAGTAAGATTATTCCATGTATTTGTTATTCGTTTGTATTTGTGCTTAATTTGTGCAATTATGGTTTCATTATTTTCCCTTACTAGTACTTAATTTTAATAATTTGAGCTATTGCTGTTTATAAGAAGTACATCTACTTCATTCAAAATTTAGTAATACTGATGTACAAAATTTAATATTTAAAACAAATCAAATAGATTACATTCTTGTTAGAAAACGGTTTAGGAATCAAGTAAAAGACTGTAGAAGCTACCCAGAAGCAGATATAGACCATGACCACAACATCGTAATTATGAAGGCCGCACTTAAATTTAAGAATGTGAGAAAAAGAAACGGAAAAGGCACTTGGACTTAGAGAAACTAAAAGATAAACATATTCCAGAAAGATTCGAAAAAAAGTCAAATGAATTGCTCAAAGATATCGGGAAAATATCTGATACTAAGGAATGTTACGTGCAAACCGAATTTGCACTTTAACATTTTAGGTTAGGTTTAGTTTTCTTGATGTACGGAAGATTCCCGCCATATTTTCAAATATGCAAGACGCGGGAACATTTTTAAATAGACTGGGCGGGGCTTCCGGTACGTCACAATAGTGAGTTGCGTAGTGTTTTTATCCCCATAGGGGTAAGGCAATAATAAAAAAGGAGTGGGGTCGTTTTTCCGTGACGCCCTGGAATCGAGGCTGTCTGCCTGGTGATGTGAAGTGAAACGGACCTTTCTTTTGGGTGTCGCATCCGTAACGTATGCTATGTAGAATCCTTTTTCTAATTACCTTTGTGTTGTCTACCTTTACCTTTTCCCGTCAGACCCTTACATAGGTACAATTTGCGCCACCGAAGGACCTACCGACCTCCACATCCGTAGATGGAGAGCTCCATGCCAACCAACCGCCGCTAGCCGAGGTGTCCCTTAAGAATTTGGTAGCGTCGACGCCATCGTTACGCCAGAAGGAGCTGGATGCGTGGTTACAGGCCTACTGAAGGAAAAACCTGATGTGAGTACCTTTAATTAACTTGCATGCATTATTTTTGTGCTAGAGTTTGTTTAAATTTGCGTATTATTACGCAATGTCTGACACGTATCAATAATTGGCCTCGCCCTAAATCTGTATAAGAGTTCGCGTTGCCAACCGTTGATAGTGTCTATTATATCACATTCACGTGAAATAAATATCGAACTTTAAAATGTTAATTACCGTTATCTTAACGTTTATCTTATAAGAATTTAGCGCCCAATGCATGCTTTTAGGTGGTATGCTTATGTAAGATGTTAATTAAGGATAATCAGGCTTTTTCATCTAAACCAAACCAAGAATTTTTTATTTATCTATTTTGCATAAAATATCTGTGAAGCTTTTAATTTCAGTTGGCAGTTTTGGAATATTCCCCAGAATATTTCAGAATTGACACATTATGCTCGTAATTAAAACCGACATTGTAACAAATAGTTTTATCTGAAAAATGTCCTTCTATTTACCATAATGTAACAAAAAGTAATATTGTTCATAACTAGTGCTTAAAATATGTCTTGTTTGTCTGAAAACGCTGTGTAGTGTTTATATAAAACTACAAATTTTTACTAGGAGGGATAACCTAACTTTTTCAAGTCACGTATAATAAATATTTTATTTGCATTTTCTAAATACTGTTACTGAATAATTAGTTACCTTGATTACATGCCGTTAAAACACGTTTATGACAAAATTATCTACATATACTAAATTAAAATATCTTTGTTTGTTTTTTAACTTTAAAAGCCGTTTTGAAACTTCAATGCACATCTTTCTATGTTGTATTGTAAAATTGATTCAATTAACACTATCTCAAATACTTACACAAGAAAATCTTATGCTACAAACAGTAGTGAAAGAAATTGCCTTTTATAATATCCTTTTATGTAGGGTTAAAATATGAATTTTTATGATTATTAAATAAATAATACATTACATGGTGTATTTTCTAAAATTAAAATTTTTTCTGCTAACTTATGAAGAATATATCTTCTTATTAAACAATTATCTTGTTTAGATCCCTTTAAATACAGTTATTACAAGATTATCTATCATAAATATAACTTTGGTTGCTTTCTTAACTTTACAAGACAGGTTTTTTGAAACTTTTATGTTACTTTCTAAAAAACTGCACTATAGTTTATCCTTTACATGAAAATTTTGTGTTTAAAAAACACTGAGTGAAGTAAATTGCTTACCTGCGTCCATTTTCAATTTTTTGGAAGGCCTTTCTGTAATTATCTATAGAATATGTATTTAACTGAACATTGATTTCGTTTCCATATACCTTAAATGTGTTTCTTTGGTGTTTTCATAAGATTAAAGCTTTAACAGGCATATTATTTTTTATCGGTGACGTTTCTAAACAAGGTTCCTTCCCTAAATATCGTATCGTATTACCTTAAAGTAAGTGTAACGTGTTTTTTACCTATTAATCTGCGTCAAAATCACATATTTTTTATATCGCATCTTGAATATTGTATTCATAATGAACGTATCACATTTAAAATCCCTCGAATTGATCTACGAGCTGGAATGTAGGAGTATTATAGCAGCTAGCAACCAGAATGATAGGCGATCTCAACTTCGGGCCATTTTGGCACAGGAAACCAAAGGCATTGATATCTTAAAGAACCCTGTTGGCGACTGGCCACTTAACGTATCAGAAATTAAATTATCTTTAGATGACATATCGAATATAATACATAAAACAGATCCTAGTGCCACTAATATCGAATTAGGGAGATTGACTTCAAGAATAACCCACGTCAAACAACGTGTCGAATCTTTATCTTTATATAACGATGACCAAGCGACTCAAGCTAAACAAAGCTTTGTTGTCCGAGGTGTTATTGCTCGAAGGAATTCTTTTAGAAAGACTTAATCCTATTGCAGACGTAGATATATCGTTACCTTTTCAAATCTTGTGCTTGCCGAACCTAAACCATTAGGAAAACCTATACCTGTATACAAATGGGGTCTCACCTTCGAAGGGTTTGATTCGAAGGTTTCTTTATCATCCTTTCTTGACCGGATTAACGATTTTAAAATTTCTCGCGGGTGTACCGACCAGGACCTATTTATCTCAGCTGGTGATTTGTTCGCAGGCTCAGCGTTGATATGGTATAGAAACATACGACACCAAATTTCCACCTGGAATGAGTTAGTTGCCTGTTTAAAACGAGACTTCCTACCTTATGGTTACATTAACGACCTTTGGAACGAAATTGTAACCGAACCCAAGGTCCCGACGAAAATGTTGTGTCTTTTATTACCTCATTAGAAGCTTTATATAGCAGACTTGACAAAAACCTTCCGAATCAGAAATTATCGATCAATTACTTAGAAATTTGAACCCTATTTCTCAGAACGGTTGGCATTACAGACCATATCTTCGCTAGCTCACTTTAAAGACCTATGTCGTTCTCTTCAAGAAGTGAGGTCAAGGATTGACAAGTATCGGCCACCACCCGAGAAATTATCTGGTCTTCTAGAACCTGATTTAGCTTGCCAAGTTCGACCTTCCCGTAAACTATCTACTCTTAACGTTCCTCCTACCGTAACTAATAACGCACTTACCTGTTGGAACTGCAAGCGAAGTGGACATAGCTATACTGTCTGCACATACCCTAGAAATATTTTTTGTTATGGTTGTGGTCGCTCAAATATCTACAAATCTAACTGCACCAACTGTAATCCTAACGTATCGGAAACTCCCGTCGAGATATTTCAAATCAGGGTGTGAATATCTCGAGAAACCAAAATCGCCCTCAACACCAATCATCCAACGGACCCAGACGCCAATAAATTCAAATTATAAAACCACTTCTAACGTTGTACCGTCATTAAATTTATCTAATAATAATATCGCTACTATTAATGTACAAAATGCCTTACCTTTAGAGGAATTATGCTATACTACTCCAGCCGAGTGGTCTAAGTGGTTACAAACCGTCAATTCCTTTTATCATAAAAGACTACCGCTGTTTCACAACTTGTTAAAAACCCTTCGATAATCGTCCACACTTATCTATCTCAATTGGTTCCTTAAATGTAATTGCTTTACTGGATACAGGTTCTTCATGTTCTCTGATAAATAACGAAGGTTTACATCAATTATCTCAACAAAATATCAAAATTCAAATTATTCCGAAAAACTTCCATAAATTTAGCTGACGATAACCAAATACATGTAACCGGTTCCCTTAAGTTAAAAATTCGTGTAGAGTCTCTTGAACGTGATGTTTTATTTTGATTGTCCCTACATTAGCTTATCCATTTCTACTGGGCGTTGATTTCTGTAAACTTTTAATTTGTCACTTTACTTTCAGGATTTTCATGGCAAACCTCCATTAAAACGAACTCCTGTGCATCTGCAGGAATATCTAACAAAATCTCTCTTACTGATTCCCAAAATGTAACTCTTAACGCTACAATCGACAAATTTCGCAAACTTAATACCTCTGAACTTGGTTGTGTTACAACGGCAACACACGTTATCTCTACAGGTGATGCCCTTCCTTTAAGCAACGTCAATATCCCTTATCGCCTGCCTTACAAAAGCATTTACATGCGGAAATAGACAAAATGTTAATATCTGGTGTTATCTCTCCTTCAAATTCACCGTGGACCTCTCCCGTATTGCTAGTTCGGAAAAAGAATGACGAATGGCGTGTCTGTTTTGATGGCAGGAAGCTAAATTCTGTTACTGTTCCAGACGCTTACCCTCTACCTAGAACTGACTCAATTTTGAGCAGGCTTCGTAACGCTAAATTTATCTCATCTATCGACCTTAGACAAGCTTTTTATCAGATACCTCTCGACTTATCTTCTCGTCAAAAAACTGCTTTTTGTGTCCCAGGCCGAGGTCTTTTCGAATATAATTTTTTGCCATTTGGTCTCTGTAACGCTCCACAAACTTTACAACATACTATGGATCAAACGTTAGGTCCTATCTTACATCAAGAACGTGCCTTTGTGTTTTAGATGATATCTTAGTTATCTCAAGTTCTTTCGATGAACATATCGCCACATTAGATGAAGTTGCTGAACGTTTAAACGCAGCAGGCTTTAAGATAAACTGGGAAAAGTCTCAATTTTGTCGTTCATCCCTTACATTTCTTGGTTTTATTATCGATGGGACAGGCTTACGAGCAGATCCTGCTAAAGTTGATGCCATTACTAAATTTAAAACACCTAAAACTGTTACCGAAATCAAACGTTTAATTGGAATGATTAGCTACTATCGCATTTTTCTACCTAACCTTTCAACTATATCTGCACCCATTACTGCTTTAATTAAAAATAAAAAGAAATCCCAAACTATCGAGTGGAATTTAGAATCCCAACAGGCTTTCGAACAAATTAAAACATTAATCACTTCAGCACCTATCTTAATCTCTCCAAATTTCGATGATAAGTTTTTTATACAAACCGATGCCTCACTTACTGGGTTAGGTGCAATGTTGTTCCAGGTAAACAATGGTTTAGAACATCCAGTCGCTTATGCGAGCCGTGCCTTAACTTCTGCCGAACAAAAATACTCTGCTACCGAACGGGAACTATTGGGCGTTATCTTTGGCATCGAGAAGTTTAGAGGATATGTCGAAGGTACACACTTCACCGTAATCACTGATTGTGCAGCACTCACTTGGCTTAATAACTTGAAACAACCCGCAGGTCGTTTGGCAAGATGGAACTTGCGTATATCTCAATTTACTTTTGACGTTAGGCATAGGCCTGGCAAATTAAATATCGTACCTGATGCCTTATCTCGAGATGTTGTTTCTTTAAACCTTCCAAATTTAATTCTGGATACCTGGTACCTCAATATGATTAAAAAAGTTTCCGATACCCCTGACAAATTTCCTACCTTTCGTGTAACAAACAATAGACTATATAAATGTGTATCCTCGTCCCCACATAAAATATCAAATATACCTGAATGGAAACTCGTTGTGCCCACGGCAAATCGCAGTGAGGTGCTCAAATTATGTCACGACGATCCCTTAGCTGCACACCTTGGTGTTACGAAAACTCTCGCCAAAATATCTGAATTATATTACTGGCCACACTTAAGCAATCTGTTTGTCGCTACATAAAAAGCTGCAAAATTTGTGGTTCCCATAAGAGTTCACAAGATGCTCGCCCTGGTTTAATGGGTAACTTTAAGCGTGTATCTTATCCCTTTCAATTAATATCGCTTGACTTATTAGGACCTCTCCCTCGATCGAAAAGAGGCAATCAATATCTTTTAGTCGTTACCGATTGGTTTTCTAAATTTGTTATGGTGCAACCCTTACGTAAAGCTACCTCTGCAGCAATAATTAAATTCCTAGAACAGAATGTCTTTCTTATCTTTGGTGTCCCCCAGATTATTCTTTGTGACAATGGTGCACAATTTATCTCTAAAGATTTTCAGAATTTTGTTAAAAGTTACAAAGTACAAAAAATTTGGTTTAACGCAAAATATCACCCCCAAGTAAACCCTACCGAAAGGGTAAATCGAGTTTTAATTACCGCTATCTCTTCTTATATTGATTCAGACCATACTACATGGGATGAACATATCTTTGAAATTGCTCAAGCTTTGCGTACATCTAAACACGAAGCAACCCAATTCACTCCGTCTTTTCTTGTTTTTGGAAGATATACCCCAATCGATGGGAGTTACTATGGTTTAGTGCCTGACGATACTAACGTAATTGAATTTGACGATAAAGTACGTTGGGACAAGGACCAACAGTCACTACCTTCTATCTTTAACGACGTTAGAAAAATTTGTTAAAAGCTTACGAAAAGAGTAAGGACCATTATAACTTACGTAAACGAAATATTTCCTTCGCCTTGGGCGAACAAGTTTGGAAAAAGAACTATGTCTTATCGGATGCATCTAAGAAATTCTCTTCAAAATTAGCCCCTAAATTCATTCTTTGTAAGGTCACTCGTGTCATTAGTCCCCTTATCTACGAACTTCAGGATGCTGAAGGAAAACGCCAAGGCAGGTGGCATATTAAAGACCTTAAGCCATTCTCTGCTGACCCAAATGCTAATTAAGTTTTTCATGTCCCATTCTCCTCACGATTTACCTAATATTTTTTGTCCTCACCATCAATTAGTATCTTTAATTACTTATTCCTTCTCTCATATAGTATATAATTTCTTACATGTTTAACTTTACTTACCTTAATTTAGCTATCTTTTTCTTCTGGTTGACTTTTCCTCGACCATACCGTTACTCATGTATCACTGCATTCTCTACACACCCCCCAATATAACTCTGTCGCTTCATTTAATTAACCCTTGAAATTTTCCTACTACATATTGTTCGGTCTTTAGTATTTCTCTTATATGGTTTAATTGTATGGTAATTGTCGTAACTTTGGTTGAAATAACCCATTGAATTTTTATGACTGGTTTTAGCTGATGTTGAGTGGATGATTTTTTCTTTGGGCCAACATAGGAGTCATGACCTATGCCATTGTAAGAAATAGTTCATATTCGCAGTTGCAAGAACTAGGATTATCTATTCCGTGTGTTTTTCTTCTGAATTATTGCAGTTGCCCACATTATACTACATCATTACACTATATCTTTATTGGTTTTTCTATTAAATCAACATAACTTATAAACATTTTTTTCGTTGTTTTTTATTGAACTTTGTGGTGAGGTGCTATTGCTTCTTATTGTTATCTTATTAAATTCTCGGTTGTTTTAGCATATGGGGACAGTGTATCTGTATCTAACTGCTTTTAATTGGACATTTTTGTGTGTTTAGGGTGCTACCGATTTAAAAAACTACCTTAAAACAGTTTGTTTTTGTGTGTTTGTATCTGTGAGGATACTTTTAAGTTGTCGTGTCTATCTTTGTCTGATTTTCTTATCGTAGTCGAAGCACTCGTTAGGAAAATTATCGCACTAGTTCTCTTAGGAGCCTAGTGAATGTCAACATATGGCATATCTTGTCTTGTCGGATTAATATCGCAGGTAGTCCTTCAGACTACGCTGTGTTTTATAGGGACAACTCTCTACTTTCTCTCGGACGCTTGTCCAAAAACTATACTTTTTCTTAACCCGCTATCTCCGCTATGCCTTATTCTTCTCTCGGTGGACCTGTTCTTGTCCCGGAACACCCGTCTGCCACATAAGAATGATGTTCCCTCATTCCGAGCTACTGACCACACTTGTTGGTTGAGTAGCGCTTTGCTATCCACCTTTCCCTCTGTCGCTTTTGCTCAATGCGAGCCCTTCCCCTTCTTTCTTCTACCTAGAGGTGCCTCTTATGCACTTCAAAACCAACCTCCTTCTTTTACCGTTCCTGTTTCTACTACCTTTTCTTTTCTGTTAGTCACCGTGTGGTTGCGCGGGAGGTTTCCACAGACACTTGGACCAGGTCTCTGCGAATCTTTCGTGAGGTCATGCGGTGCCGCTGTCAGTGCGTGGGCTCTGGCAGTGAAGGTATGTATGAGTGTGTGAATGTGTGAGTGAATGTGTATATCTTTATACCGAATGGATATCGGGTGATGGAATCACCGATATCGATCAACGCCGGGTGCAGGAATGCACCCAAAGGTCTTTGCCGGTCCCCCGTGCTGTTCTTACGAACGGACCTGCCTCACAGGTCTCTCTTTTAGAGGGCACGGGTCAATCCCATTTAAACGGCTCTACTGGAGCCACTCTTTTGTTGTTATCATTGTCTTGGGTAATAACTAGGCCAATATCTTTGTCTTCTTTATTATCTTCGATAATACCTTTAGGTTTAATATCGTTATCTTATTGATTACCTTTGGTAATAACTTTAGTTTATTATCGTTATCTTACCGATTACCATTAGTAATAATTTTGGTTTAATTTATCGTTATCTTACCGACTACCGTTAGGAATGACTTCGAGTTATTTCGCGTTATCTTATCGGTTATCTTGAGTAATAACTTCTGTTTAAATTCATGTTACCTACTATCTCTTATAATCACTTTAACTTAATATCGTGTTATCTTATCGAGTATCTCAAAAAATAACTAAAGCTTAATACCGTTATCTTATTCATTACCTTTGAGGATAACAACTTAAGCTAAATATCATTATCTTATCTACTATCTTTAACATCAATTTGAGATCTTATCTTATCTTTTTATCGTCCCAACGTGTGGTATATATGACCAGACGTGGGAATTATTTTGTCTTCTGAAATTTAAGTGAAAAGCTAACCCGATTTAGAAATGTAATTTGTTAGGTTAGCATATAAGGATTTAGTAGGTGGTACTTTTGGTAAATTTGTGGATTCACAACTGTGTCATGGACAAGTTAAATGTGCATCGGAGGAAACCAAAGTACCAGTAACAAAATTTGCTAGAGTGCAAGGTGACGCACTCTCATGAACATTTTTAAATTTGGGCACTTCTTGCCAAAAGAAGAATAGTTTGATGCGACACTCATGTGTGTTTGCATATAAGAACTTTATGTTAGCTTTAGTTAGTTAAGTTTAGATAGGTTTAGATAGGTTAGGCGATTTGTCGCACCCGTGTTAGTTTAAGCAGTGTTTCATGCTCCCGACAAATTTGTGCTGTCGGTAAGTAGTGTAGTCACAGACTATTGGGCTACCTATTCCGTTCCTGGTACTTCGGTAGACGTGTTATCGGTCGAAAAAACCAGGTGGCGCCTTATATGAACATTTTGTAGGTTTTAAGTTAGGGTTTATATAGGGTAATTAGGATTTAGATTTTAAGCTGTTACTGTGCTAACAGACTTTTTCTTTTTTTTAAGTTTTTTCTTTTGTGGCTTTGTCGCGATTGTTACGTGCAAACCGAATTTGCACTTTAACATTTTAGGTTAGGTTTAGTTTTCTTGATGATCGGAAGTTTCCCGCCATATTTTCAAATATGCAAGACGCGGGAACATTTTTAAATAGACTGGGCGGGGCTTCCGGTACGTCACAATAGTGAGTTGCGTAGTGTTTTTATCCCCATAGGGGTAAGGCAATAGTAAAAAAGGAGTGGGGTCGTTTTTCCGTGACGTCCTGGAATCGAGGCTGTCTGCCTGGTGATGTGAAGTGAAACGGACCTTTCTTTTGGGTGTCGTACCGTAACGTATGCTATGTAGAATCCTTTTTTCTAATTACCTTTGTGTTGTCTACCTTTACCTTTTCCCGTCAGACCCTTACATAGGTACAATTTGCGCCACCGAAGGACCTACCGACCTCCACATCCGTAGATGGAGAGCTCCATGCCAACCAACCGCCGCTAGCCGAGGTGTCCCTTAAGAATTTGGTAGCGTCGACGCCATCGTTACGCCAGAAGGAGCTGGATGCGTGGTTACAGGCCTACTGAAGGAAAAATACCTGATGTGAGTACCTTTAATTAACTTGCATGCATTATTTTTGTGCTAGAGTTTGTTTAAATTTGCGTATTATTACGCAATGTCTGACACGTATCAATAATTGGCCTCGCCCTAAATCTGTATAAGAGTTCGCGTTGCCAACCGTTGATAGTGTCTATTATATCACATTCACGTGAAATAAATATCGAACTTTAAAATGTTAATTACCGTTATCTTAACGTTTATCTTATAAGAGGAAGTAGAAACAATAGAATAACATTAAATCCAGCCTAGACATGGCGGCCAGAGATATTCTGGGGTATACACAAAGAGAAATTAAGAAACCATGGATAACAAAGGATATCCTGAATTTAATAGAAGACGAAAATACAAAAATAAATCAGACGAAACAGGAAAACAGAGATACAAAGCCATAAAATGGGAAATTATTCAAAAATGCAGGAAAGCTAAAGAACAATGGATTGATGAAAAGTGCAAAGAGGTACAAACGAAGATGGAAATCGAAAAGACAGACGAAGCATACAAATTAATTAGAATGAATTTTAGGGATATAAAACCGTATAGCAAAATATAAGGGACGCACAAGGAAACGCGTCATCATAGAAAACGAGAGAAAGTGGGTAGATGGCAAGAATATATAGGAATTTATATGCAGGAGAGGAACTAACTGCATTAGAACAGGAATCAGACATGAAAATGATGACTTGGGATATCCTATACTTAGAGATGAGTTTGAATTAGCATTAAAGAGTCTGAAAAAAGGTAAGGCGTCGGGTACAGATAAGGTGCAAGCAAAAACTCTAAAAGCCGCTGGACAAGCAGTAACAGAAAGTCTCTTCCAGCTTGTAAGCTATATGTATGAGACAGGTGAGATACCCAAAGATTTCAAACGTAGCATCATAGTAACTATACCAAAAAAGAAAGGCGCGGATAGATGTGAAAATTTTCAAACAATAAGTTTGGCAGCACACGTGTCAAAAATATTAACTAGAATTGTGCAAAGACGAATGGAAAAACGGGCGGAAGAAATACTAGGAGAAGACCAATGAGTTATAGGGATAGACGAATAGTACATAGCTTATACAAAGAGCAAACAGCAGTAATAGAATTAGAGCAGGAACGTAGAGAAGTAAATATTAGGAAAGGGGTGAGACAGGGATGTGCCCTATCCCCATTGATTTTTAACTTGTACATAGAAGAGGCAATGAATACTGTCAAATGCAGGAAGACATTTGGAATTACTATGCAGGGACAAAAAATTGATATGCTTAGATTTGCAGATAATACAGCGGTATTAGCGTCTAGCAAGAAAGAGTTAGAAGCTGCTCTTAATGAAATAGAAACGGTTCTAACAGAGAGATACGGTATGAAAATTAACAAAACTAAAACCAAAGTTCTAGTATGCAAAGGTGGGGAAAATAAATCAAAAACAAGAATACAAGTATATAACACGAACTTACAAGGGGTTTATAATTTCTGCTAACTAGGAAGCCAAATAATGCAAGATGGGAAAAGCACAAAAGATATAAAACAAAGATTAGCACAAGGTCGTGCTACATTTAACAAGAAAAAGCAACTACTGTGTTCAAAGACCACAAACATAGAAACCAGGAAAAGATTGCTTAAAACATATGTGTGGAGTACAGCACTGTACGGCTGTGAAGCCTGGACAGTAGGAGAAGCAGACAAGAAAAAGGTAGAAGCCTTTGAAATGTGGTGCTACAGACGTATGATGAAGATATCATGGACAGACAAAGTTAAGAACGAAGAGGTACTAAAAATGGTAGGGGAAGAAAGAAATATGTGAAAAACGGTAAAAAATAGGAG
Organism: Platerodrilus igneus; assembly: GCA_036346225.1. NCBI lineage: Eukaryota > Metazoa > Arthropoda > Insecta > Coleoptera > Lycidae > Platerodrilus > Platerodrilus igneus. The sequence goes on along the minus strand of JARFIW010000260.1, from coordinate 4,474,811 downwards.
AGACAGGATGATAGGCCGCATACTGCGCCATGAGGGAATAGTGCGGAATATATTAGAAGCAGAGATGGGAAAAAAGAGAAGAAGAGACAGACCTAGGTTAGGCTACTGCACACAGATAGTAAAAGATGTAGGCTGTAGGGGTTTCAGGGAGATGTGCAGGCTAGCCCAGAATAGAAATCAATGGAGGTACGCATCCAACCGATCCCAAGATGCATAATCTAATGACGAAAAAATAACTGTGCTTAAACATGATGATTATTATAATTAACTACAAGAATTGGTTGGACTATATTCTCGAATAATGTTAAGTGTGTGAAAGGATTTACTGGAAAACGATTACTTCGGCAAATGTCTAAGTGTTGGGGGATCTTGGTAGCCACAGGTTGCTTAACCCCCTTTATTGAATCTCAGTGAAATAGGGCATAAAATTAGAAAACAATACAAGGGGAACGAGCTGTATACACATGCTGTGTGAGAATTTCAGGGAACTATGGAGGCTAGCTCAGAATATAACTAAGTGCAGGTACGTGTCCAACCAGTTTTGAGACGGAAAACCTAATGACAAAAAATAAGCGCAGATAAATCTGATGATTAGTATAAACAACTAGTTGTTGGTTGCGAAATATCTGCAACTAATGATGACTGTGCGAAAAGATATATTGGAAAATATATTAAATCGGTAAATGGTTAAGTGTTGGGGGAACTTGGCAGCCACAGGCTGCTTACCTCCCTTCACAACCGTGCGTTTATATTCCCAATGTTCCACCAGAAGGTACTACATTGGCCAGGAGGCGAGTTTTTTGTTGCCTGGAAATTTAGAATTTTGCCGAACCCTTGCCGTTCCAGGCATGGTAGGGATCTTTAACGTGCATGACAACACTCACACACGGAACCTCCATTTAACCTCTCATCCGAACGAGGGCGTAATTTTTGTGAAAAATGCTCACCTGTCATTTTTCAAGCAGTCGGCAGTGTTGGGATATGAACCCTCCCTTCACAACCACTGAAGGTCGGAGAAATAGGGTATATAATTGTAAAACAATAGAAGGTGACCGAACTGCATCTAACAAGAAAGAACGCCTATGAGGAAAGACAACAAACATAGAACAAGAAGAAAATTGTTGAAAGCATATGTGTGGAGTACAGCACAGTATGCCTATGAAATACGGGCAGTCTGAAACGCAGACAGAAAAACCGTAGCAGCCTTTTGAAATGCTGTGCTTCCATTGTATGAGGACGATAGCATGGACAGACAAAGATAATAACAAATAGGTTGTAGAAATAGTAGGGAACAAGGATATCTGAGGAAAAAGATAAGAGAAATAGAAGAGCAGAATACGTTCTAAGGCATTTTTGGGGAATAATATGGGATATATTACAAGCAGAGATAGGAAGAAAGAGGTAGATGTAGACCTAGATCAGATAGTTATAGATGCAGACTGTGCAAATTTCATGGAAATCTGTAGGTTAGTTCAGAATAGGAAACAATGATAGTACGCGTCTAACCAGTTCCAGGACTGAAGACGTAATGATGATGATGAAAACAAAATTTTAGTATATTTCTAGGCACCCTCTTTACTGCCTAGGGTGATTTATTAAGATTACTAGTGAAATATTTGAACAGTACGTTAAGGTATCTAATATTTACACTATTGTAAAAAGATTGCTCCCACGAAGTGCTTATTTGAAATTGAGGTTAGAACACCAAGCACATAATTTATGGTGCATTTTACATACTACTACATGCTTTCTTGGCCAAGGGAATAAGAGTACATGAGTAATTAGTAACATTAAAGTGAGTGGAAAATTAAAAGTTCTTCTTCCCTGATATGCACTCGCACGGGGTTACTTACGATAACATTTACAATTTTGTATTTTCTAGGCTTGTATTAATCATAATTGAGGTAATGTTGAAATTCAACTGGTTTTAGAATTTTTGTCATTAATTGTTTTTGTGTTCCGTTACGATATTAAAGATAGTTATTTGGTGAAGTTGCATGTTTTATATTTATGATCTGGAAGGGGGGTTCCTTCGAAGTCTGTTGGAACTAATACTTTAGGTTTCATACGCTCCTTTATTTTTATCAGTTCCTGGCGCCTTGGCATTCCCTGTCCAGGCTCTGATTCAATACTACCCTTTATTAATATAATCTGTGCAATATTTTTTCTGATATACCCAGAATTAGAGTCTCACCCTAACTAAGCCGAAGCAAAAGTTGTCACCACCCCCAACCCAAAAGCCGCTACCTAAGTACTTTTCTAATGGCCGGTAACTTGACTGGAATTTTTCGTGACAAATGCCAGGTTTAATGTATATTAAAAACAATTTACAAACAAAAAATGTACCAAAATGTATAACGCGATTAACTTCTTAATATTTAAATATTTCGGTTTTAAATTTTAACGCCACAGTAATTAAAATTATGACATGCAAAAACCAATTAAAATCAAAGAAGCATATTTTAGATAAAGCTTTATTGACTCTTCTGATTTTACTGTCAAAGAAGATCCACAACACTAATACAAAAGAGAACAAAAGCTGGTATAGTTTGAGCACTCTAAAATCCAATATACGTCTCATAAATGTGATTAATTGTTATACCAATATATTTTCCTTATCTATCTTCAACAAATTCCAATTGTTAAGTTGGTTAAAAATACAACATTGCCAATTTTTCAAAACAAATTATTATTTAATAAAAATAGGGATGTTCCAATCAGTATTTCATTTTCTATTGTATGCTAATTGGACAGTACATTAAAATATGTACACATTATTAGATATAAGGACAAGAAATTATACATATAGTTTGTACAAAAAAGCATCTCTATTAATTAAAATCAATAAATGCAAATTGGTAAATCATGAAACACAAAAAAAAATAATTGATCGATTTATGTGCTTACCCCAGCCCCAGTAAAAATAAGTCGTGTTATTTTGCTTTGTTTGGTGTAGTTTTTATTGTATTTCTTTCCTTCACGTTACATTTGAATTACAAACTGTTCTCTCAGAACTAACATTACTGCTATTGTTTATTGTTTGCTACATTGGCAAATCGTCATTTGGGTATTAACGAAAGCAACTTGTAGTTAGTCTGGACTTTTTTTGCACAAAAATCTAATTACGGTAGACAGTTTATAGCGGTAACTGCAAAGTAAGAGGTAATTATTCACTTCATTTCAGAGTTCCTACTTCTATTGTTTTTCTTGTAGTGTGTTGCCGCTGCTTCACACATTAATATTTTAACAGTTAGTTCAGTTTCGCAAACAATGAAAACCAATAATCCCTTTTTGCCTAATAAAGAGCTCGCACAAAACCTGTTATTGAAGTGGATAATTAAACTACACCTGCAGTTAATAATGTAATTTACAGAATGTACGAGAATCGTATGTGAATATTCTATTATAAAAATTATTAGGTTGGATATTAAAGTTTCCAGATGAGCATATTTCAGTTTCTACTCTGTGGCATAAGTTGAAGAATGTTGAACTCTATAGTAATAGATCTGTAAGTACACTTTTACATAACATCAGATTCATATGAAAAAAATCTATGGAGAGGTCTCATGAAGATGCCCGATGTTATTCTTAAGAGTACAATTTTTAAAATTGTATGTGTGAAATAAGGAAGCAAACACCAATTTGTTTATGTAGATGAACCATGATTTTTCAAAATAATACTATACATTGTTCGTGACAGGATGACAATCTGAATACCGTAAAAATTTTAAAGATGGTAGAGGTTTAATGCTTAAACTTTGTTACTCTTAAAACTAATGTTATGTTTTAAATATACAGTATTGTACCCAGATAACAAAAATGAATTCATTGACGAATACGAGTTGGTGTTTTCATCATCTACAAAAAGTAGTGACTATCACGAGAAAATTAATAAAACGAATTTTCTCCTTTGGTTCAAAAACAAATTTCTGAAGAATTTGGAATAACAGTTCATAATTATTTTAGATAATACTTCTTACCACAGTACCGACTGTACATAAAATTCCAAATAACAGTTGGAAAAAAGACATTTCGGACTGGCTTCAGGAACGAGGAATTCAATATAAAGGCTATGCATTGAAGGTTGAATTATAGCAATGCATTCAAGGTTGAACTACTGAAAATAGTTAAATCGTAAGTAAGAAATTGCACGTTGTAGAAAATAACATGTTAATATTCGAAAATGAACCAGAAAAAATACATATAAAGTATTAAGATTGACCCCATATCACCATCATTTTAATATACAGAAAATATTTGGGGTATTGCAGAGATGGCAAATCAACATGAAATTGTTTCTCCATGTGGCATAAAGCGATATAGATGGTAACACCCCAAATTTAGAAATATGCTGTAATGCTTGCCATAAACTAGTTAATGAATGATGGGGTAGAGAATATGATACTGGGGACATTGCATCTTTCATTATTAATGATGATGATGCTCATGGTGGAGACTGAAGTAGCAGTTGGGATTCAGAAAGTAGCGCTTAAAAGTTCACCAATAGCCAACTTTGTTTAGATGACTGTAACAACGCATGTATTCAATATTGTGTGTTGCATGTTCTATACCGTATATATTCAATGATGTAATTGAAAGGCACTATATGTTTTTCAATAGTTTTGAAAATTCATACATATACTTATTTGGAATATAATGAACTCACACGGCTGTCGCTTAACCTTGAATGATAAAATACTTATTCATTGCTTGCAGATGATACGAATTGCAATATAAACAGCTGTATTGAAATATTTATTAACTGTATATAAATTTGAAGCATTGTTAATAAATAATATGAACGAAAATATGTGTTATGTACCATACCTCATGATATTTTAGAATACGAAACAAAACATTTTCTCACATGGATGTTATATTTTAAAATAAACCATTAGTTGTTGAAAATACACCAACTGAAGTAATCATTCCAATAATTTTCATTTCTTAAAAGTATCCTTGTGACAGTCGAAATCTTACTTCAGAAAATTTTACATTGTATGCATATATTCATGATTTTATATTTGGTCTAGACTTCGGAATAAGTTAGGCAATGCTTTCGGCAATTTTTTATTTTGCAAAATTTTAGTAAGAGTTTAATTTAACTATAAAAACAAACATTTTGCTCAATTTAACTGTAAACATAACCATTTTTGCCATTACTGTCTCTAATACTCTGTTCTGTGTGTTAATTGTACAATCACAACGTTTAAAATGAAACACTTTCATTTTAAATGAAAATGGTAATGATAATAATACTTATTTAATAAATAACTTGTAATTTCTACTTTCTTGTGATATAATAACACAGTTTGAAAACGAGAACTCTGAATTAACCAATACTGTTTGAATAATTATAATAAAAATCGATAAAAATATTTATTCACTGATCATGTTGTAGTCACAATATTTTAATATTTTCATAGCGACAACGGTGCTTCTGCATGACATCATAAATATTAATGACGCATATTGGATTTTAGATTGCTCAAACTATATTTTCCTAGTGTTTAAAAACCACTACAACACAAATTTTAAGCATAAGTTGATGACTATAATACAGATGCTTAGAATGAGAGTACACCATCTGTTTTTCATTATAGGTTAGCAACCTATCAAGAAAAAGTTCAGCCTCTCAGAATAAAAAGTTTGCTGAACAATGACAAAACAACTTGATTTACTTTGTAACAATTACTTAAGATCTTTCTTAGCTGGCAAAGGTATGAATACATAATTTCATTGAACTGAAACGAACCTCTCTGCAAGCTTAACATGGCATAATGAATTTGTATCCACATCTATAATGTCATCATTGTTAATGATCTCCAGTTTTCCAGAGCGTTCTTCGTCTGTCCAGCTGAAGCATCACAAAATATCTTTCAACCGCTTTTAAGTTTAAGTTTACTCAGAGCAACACCTCCAAATGCTATAAATATTTTTTGTGTTATAACTTTGGCATTACTTTGTATCATAGAGGAAACTGACTCTCATTAAAGTTTGATTGATTACTATTTCAAATAACTGATAAATATGTATGTATCAAATGAAAGAAGGACTAACACTAAAGTAGTTAAAATAACAGTAACAAGTGCTAAAGACAAACAACTTAAAAAATAAAAAAGTGTAAGTTGTGGAAATGGATAGACTACTTTCAACTTTATAAATTATTCTGTAGATTAAGAAGAATAGAAAGACTATACTTACTTTTCTTGAATAAGTTCTGTAAGCTTTACTATTTCCAGCTGTTTTGTCTGCCGTTTCCGGTAAATGCTTAAACATGAAATTTACATCTTCATCAATTACAGTGTGTCGCTTTGGCAATAGCATATCATTTAATTCACCAGCCTTATGTAGTAATTCACATCCTTTTAATGCAGCTGCTCTTTTAGCAAGCTTTTTGGTACTAAAATAATCGCTCTACAAAGATATAGAATTTATTATTAGTAACTTCAAAAAATATTATTAAATTACAAGGTATGATAATTGATTTAGACGTTCGTTACAATAGTAAATTATAAAAAAAGTTTTTACTCAAATATATATATATATATATATATATATATATATATATATATATATGCACAATTTAAATTTGATGCTTCTTTCTGGTTGTTCAACATAACATGGTTTGTTAATATCATCGCTGTTTGTGTAATATAATAACTATGTTTGTAAAACTAGATCTATATTAAATTTATATTGACTCTGACATTTCGTTGAAGTTGTTTTTACAAATACGAGTAAAGGTTTATTTTTGTTGTATTTGTTCTTTTCTTTGCAGCATTTGGACACAGAAGCTGAAAGTGTTTAGTTTAATATAAAGTTTTACAGATCACCAATGATTAATAAATGGTATTGTAACAAACTTTTGAAGGAGGTGCTCCAAGTAATGAATGAGAAGAGCGCAAGGTCAACACTGAGAGATTGGATCTGGGTTCTGGATATTATTCCCAGAAAATGTATTGAATCATATTTTTCTAAAAACTTTATTAATTTGTATAATACTCAAGTTGCTTTCAATCTTTCTTCTGAATTAAGAAATCTACTTAAAACTTACGACACAGTTTTTACTGAGAATGTAGGTAGGTTTAATGATGAACCTTTAAAAATTAAAATTATTAAGGATGTTGACCCTAAGTTTTACAAACCCTACACTCTACCGTTTTCACTAAAACAAAACAGAAAATGAACTTAGTCGTTTAGTTAGCGAAAACATTCTTACTTTAGTACATACTAGTTGCTCGGCTATCCCTACAGTGCCTGTCTTAAGAAAGTATAGTACAATTAGAATTTGTGGAAATTTAAGATGTTAAACCTGTATATAGAGGACGATCATTATCCTCTCCCAAAAGTAGATCAGAAGTTTGCTAAATTAAGCGGTGGTGAAAAAATTTCCAAACTTGATTTACAATCAGCTTATAATCTGATGCCTGTTTGTGAAGAATCACAAAAGCTTCTGGTCATCAGTATTCATATCGGGCTCTTCAAATACAACAGGGTTCTTTACGACATTAAATCGTACCTTCTAAGTTTCAAAGAACAATGGACAAATTATTTTACAGTTTGTCTTTTGTGTTGGTGTTTCAAAACGATTTATTAGTTACTGGCAGAAATGACACTGAACATTTAAAACATTTGAAATTAGCACTAAGCATTTTACAAAATCACGGGTTAACCTTAAAAAATTTTTTTTTGTGGACTCAGAATATCTCGGTCATGTTATATACAAGTTTAGAATAAAAACTAGTGCTAGCAAAATTGAAGCGATAAATAACGTCCCGCTTCCACAGAATATTACACAGCTTAGGTGCTTCTTAGGTATGGTTAATTTCTATGGAAAATTTATTCCTAATGTTTCGAAATCTTGTCCCCATTATTATTTGTTGCAAAAAGATGTTAAATTTCAATTTAATAGCGTGTGCATTAATGCTTTTAAAACAGCAAAAAGATTGCTTACTAATTCACCTGTTCTGGTTCACTATAATCCAGCTCTACCTTTGAAATTATATTGTGACAATTCCAATTTCAAACTCGATTCTGTGCTAGATTAACGTTTCCCCTAATAAGATCGAAAAACCCATCGCATACAGTTCTCGCACTCTTAATAAAGCCGACCTGGCTTATTCCCAAATCGATAAAGAAGCCCCCGCATTGATATTTGGTATTACCAAATTCAATCAATATTTATATCTACAAAAATTTTCCTTATTTTCCTGATCATAAACCTCTTTTGTCTATTTTCGGACAAAAAAAACATTGTTGTTCTTAATTTATGTAAATTCATTGTTGGCAGTTGCAAATGTTGTTGGAGAAATAACATCTTATGCAGATGATACGGTTCTTGTATTTGGAGGCTTTGAGATATGGTTAAAGAGAAATCCGAAATTGGATTGTACAATGTTAAAAAAAAAGGGTTATACAGCAATAAATAGTCTGCAAACACAACCAAAACAAATTATGTTGCGTTTTCTAAAACAGTTGTCAACAGTCCGACATATAACTCACTTACTCAGACAAATGAGTATTTCTTAGAAGAAGACTATAAAATATCTTGGTATTCATCATCATTAGATTTTCAGTCCTGGAACTGGTTAGATGTGTAGCTTCATTGTTTCCTATTCTGAGCTAACCTATTCATTTCCATGAAATTTCCACAGTATGCATCTTTCACTATCTGCGTGCATTAGTCTGATCTAGACTTAACTATACCTAATTTTTTTCCTATCTCTGCTTGTAATATAATCCCACACTATTTCCTAAAAATGCCTTAGAACGTATCCTGCCCTTCTAATTCTCCTATCTTTTCTTTGTTTTCCACATATGCTTTCAATAATTTTTTACTTGTTTCTGTTTGTTGTCTTCGAACATAGCCGCTGCTCTTTCTTGTTAGATGCAGTTGGGTTCCCCTTCTATTGCTTTACAAATATATACCCAATTTTCCCGATATTCAGTGGTATGTAAAGGGGGTTAAGCAGCCTGCAACCACGATGATTCCCCAACATTCGAACATATGCCGAATTAATAGTTTTCCAATACATCCTTTCGAACACACCATTAGTTGAAAATATTTCAAAAGCAACTAGTCATTTATAATAATCATCAGATCTAAGTGCAATTATTTTTTTCCGTCAGGTTTTTTGTCTTGAAACTGGTTGGATGCTTACCTCCACTTATCTCTATTCTGGGCTAGCCTACACAGTTCCCTGAAATTTTCAGAGATTCTTGGTATTATCACAGATAAAAAAACAAGTGAAACCTCGTCACAGGATTGAGTTAGAAGTATATTACTGAAATTTTGAACTTCAAAACTTTCGAAACGAAAACTATTTACTAATAAGTTTATAAAACTCTCATTGAGTTAATATTAAGATAGGGCATAATAGTGTGGGGTGTTACATACAGTACATATAAAAAATGCTTTGCAATCACTCTGTGATACAAAATGATACACTAAAAATTATATTTCACAAGCCAAGATTACATTCCACTGAGTATTATACAAGGACAGAATATTTAATATCAGAATGTTATACTTTCATAGTTGTCTCTATATATTCGAAAATAAGCCTTTAAGTTACATATTCAACATAAGCATAAATCTAAACATAGAACTAATAAAGAAGTTAATGTTCCATTCAGACGTAAGGATGCAAATCGGCAATTTATTACAAACTGAACTTCAAAAATTTTTTAATTTATTACTGCGAGACATTAAACCATCAGTAATTATAAAACAGAAAACTATCTTGTAAAAAATTAGCCATTTCTTTGGACATACAAGTCCTAGGATCTAGGTGCAAGTTGGATAATAAATTTGTTATAAACTAGATATTTGTAGGGAATATTTATTTATTTATTTAACTACTTTGCTTACAAGAAGCGGTGGTAGAATAAAAAGATATTTATATTATTGTGCTATAGCAGAAATAAATTGGGCAGTATTTTGCGGAAAAGGATCAAAAGCTTGTTTGGGAAGATCATTCCATAGCCTGATTCCTAAACCAATGAACGAATTATAGGTAACGCTGTGCCGATATGATGGGTGATGGATTTTAAAAGGATGATCATGTCTGGAAAGGTAGCTTGCCGGTTGTAGTCTTTTGTCAAGTTCAGACAGAGCAGGCTTGCTTGCTATTGTTTCATACATAACCATAAGCGTACGTTTATTACGCCTACTTGTAAGAGAGTCCCATTTTAATTCGTTGACTAATTCAGTCACACTGATTCGCTGTCGAAATTGCCAGAACATATCTTGCAGCACGACGCTGAACAGAGTTTAACTTGTTTGTTAAATACTGTATTTGGGGGTTCCATATTATAGCACAGTATTCTAAAATTGGACGGATTAACGTCAAATATGCATGGCCTCTTGTCGAAGGAGGAGCTTTACGTAGGCAAAAGATGACTAGATGTAAACGCTTTAGAGCTTTGGAGACCACTGCAAGAATGTGTTCAGTCCATCTTAGGTCCTTTCTTATGATAATGCCAAGATATTTACAGCTGTCTGACGGATTTATGATATTATTTCCAAGGCGGTACCGATGATCGACTACATTTGAGCCAAAGGAAATCCAAACAGTTTTAGCTGTGTTGATAGTCATATTTTTAACATGAGTCCAATGGACAATTTCATGTAGATCAGTTTGTAGAACTTCTATGTCTGCTTGGCTTTTAATCGGTCTATATATAACAATGTCATCAGCAAATAGTCTAAAGGTTGAATTTTTTCCAACTGTGCATTGATTGATGAAGATGAGGAATAGAGTTGGGCCTAGCACACTCCCTTGGGGAACTCCTGAGGGAACTGCTACAGGTTCTGAGAGTTGTTGATTAACCAATACTTGTTGTGTTCTATTTGATAAGTATGTGGCTATCCACTTCACAACGCGACTGTCTAAATTCATTCTCATAAGAGCTTCAACCAATAGCTTATGGGGAACTTTGTCAAAAGTCTTCGATATATCTAAAAAAATGGCATCAACTTTAACTCCATTGTTGATGTTTTCAGCAACATCTTGAATGAAACAGGCAAGTGCATATTCACATGAGTAACCTGGTCGAAAGCCAAATTGTAATGGATGTAGATAATTAGAATCATTTAGAACTTTCATGATATATTTATTCAAGATAATCTCAAATAAACGACAAATAACACATGTAATGCTAATTGGCCTGTAGTCTGCAGGGTTAGTTTTTGATCCATTTTTATGTATAAGTATTATATGAGCTTTTAGCCAATCATGTGGTATATCATTATTATTAATACACATGTTAAAAAGAAGGTTTAGGTATGGTACAATTGTATTACCACATAGCAAAATTAGTTGACTAGAGATGCAGTCTGGTCCCTTAGTGTGTTGATTCATTTTACCAAGAGCCAGACGAATATCTTTGGTGCTAAAATGAAATACATTTATAGATGCTTTATTACTTATCACAGCTCTACTAGCATGTTGTTGAGGATCTGTATTGTAGACTTCTTTAAAGGTATTGCTTAAGATAGTTAAAGTGTCGGACCCTTTATCTTTCATTTCAGGAATACATGTGCTAAGACATGAGGGACCATTTAGTAAAGTCTTAGATTATAGACTACCAAATAAAAATATAGTAGGAAGGCCTAGACAAAGCTATATTAGTCAAATTATTAGAGATTTAGGTTGTGAAGGGTATGTAGACCTTTTTAGACTAGCTCAGAATAGAAAAGAATTTAGAGCTGCATCAAACCGACTTTAAGTAAGTTCGAAAACAAAACAAAACAAAATAAAAATCAGTTAACTAAATGTCACCAGGACATAACTCACAATTAGTTAGCGGTCTGGCATGTTGGTAGCGTTTCGTTGCTTAAGCCTTACCATAACCTATAATTTAATAAACGTCACCATGACATAACTCACAATTAGGTAGCGGTCTGGCATGTTGGTAGCGATTCGTTGCTTAAGCCTTACCATAACATATAATTTAAGAAACGTCACCATGACATTACTCACAATTGGGTAGCGGTCTGGCATGTGGGTAGCGTTTCGTTGCTTATGTCTTACCATAAAATATAATTTAATAAACGTCACCATGACATAACTCACAATTAGGTAGCGGTCTGGCATGTTGGCAGCGATTCGTTGCTTAGGCCTTACCATAACATATAATTTAACACTTTTCCTTTTTGAAGCGGATAACCAGGTTATATTTCATTTCCTTATAAATGGTAATCATCTAAACATGTTAGAGTTCTTTAAAAACCATCAGGTTGCTAATATCTATGTAGTCAGCTGGATAGGAAAAAGATAGAAGGATATAGGAAGACCTAGACCAAACTATATTAGTCAAATTATTAGAAATTTAGGTTGTGAAGAGTATGTAGAGCTTTTTAGATTAGCACAGATTAGAAAAGAAGTTAGAGCTGCGTCAAACCGACCTTAAGTAAGGTCGAAAACAAAATGAATGATGATGTGTTTGTGGCTCTGCACGATTTTATGTACTTATTAAACAAATTCCACTTGTTGGAATATACATTAACAGCTGTTAAATTGGTCATAAAGTCATGCAAGGCTTTCATTTTTGCTTCAAGCAATTTCTTTTTTAGTATTTTAAATTCTTCCTTATGGGCTGTTGATTTGTTACGAAACTTGTAGTAACGTCTACACTGTTTTTTCAGTACACGAACTTCATGCATATAGTAAATTGGTTCGGGATTAGTAGGTAGAGATCGTGTGTAAGCAACTACGCAGTACCGCTTTAAAAGTGTCCCAGTATTGATTAATAGTACCTGTCTGTGAGGCCCATCCATTATATTGTGCGGACATATGTTCCTGTATGCTGTATTTGTCAGCCTTTTTATAGCAAAAAATAGTTTTTTTTGTGGATTTATTTGGAGAAATCCCTTCTATAACTACATGTACTGGTCGGTGATCGCCAAAATAGTCCAACACCTCACAAGAGTACATATCAACTAGTGGATTGATTAAGATTATATCTAATAGATTGTTGTTTCTTGTAGGGTCTGAGACAATTTGAACTACTCCATTTGATAGTAAATTGTTTACTTGAATTTGATCACTTGAGCATGATGGAGTAATATTCCATATTACTTTTGGTAGATTTAAATCGCCTGCTAGTAGTATACCCATTGGTTTGTTGCAGTTGTGTATTAAGTCAGGGATGTGGTTAATTATGTCTAGTGGTGCCGATTGAGGCCGATAGGCAACAATAATTTTTTAGTTGAAGGTTAACTATGGCAATGTCAACAGTAATTATTTCATATATCGGGTCAAGATTTGGATTTTTTGGAAGTAAGTCTATTGTGTACTGCAATTAAAACTCCTCCACCACGAGAGCCTCTTGTCACGTCGATAGACAGTATAATATGAAGGAAAGATTTGAGCATCTGTGATATGTTTGGAAAGCCAAGTTTCTATAGCTAGTACGATGTCGGCTTTATAGCTGTCGTATAGATTATTAAATGCTAAAATTTTATTAACTATGCTTTGACAGTTAATTAGAAGCACACTTATGTGTTTAGTATTTTGTTGGTACTTGCATCTAAAAAATCTCGGCTATCAGTTGTCCGGGCGATTGATTGGTTTTTAGGGCGATCTGTAGTTGGACTAAAAATAAATTCCCGAACATAGACATTTTCAGGTCAGTAGGGAGCATCCATTAGGCACGACTTTTTGTGGATGGGAATGCCCAGTTTAAAAGTACTAAATCTTTCATTGGTATTAATCCGAAAGCATACAGCATTAGTAGCATCTGAATTTAAGTAAGCAAACACATCTTGTGCAGTACGTGGTTCACCATCAGCTTTATGGGCAATGCGGCTTAAGTGAAGCCAGGAGCGTTTTTGCACACCTGAAATAGTATCTACACCATTGCTGGAATTTAGGGTGTGTGGTGCGTTTTAGTGGTGCCGCCCTTAACTAAGTGGTATGTGTGCGGAGTACGGATTCGGCAGTCCGCCTCGAGTGCTGGTGAGGGTAAGACGTGACCCAAAAGTAGAGGCAAGCCGCGAATGATAGTTCGGTCATTGTGACCAGTGTAATAAATGCTCTGGGACAATTATTATTAAGGTAGTATCACTCTTTAGTTTGTTTCCAGTTGTTTATGGAATGTATTATTGTTTATTTGATATACCGTAGTGGCAGGGTATGTCTATTTGTAATTGTAACAGCCATTAATTGAAATACTGCGAGTTGCATGTGGTTTAATATTAACGTTGGATACGATTCCTTTCAATATTTCTGCGCGCCCTGAGAGGAAGAGTTTTGTGTTTTTATAATTGTAATGAATAAATAGTTTCCATGTTCTTTTTGTTTTGTTTACTGAATGACTTACTAGTCCGAGGCACAATTAATCATCAAAATAGTGAAATAAATTCAGGTGTGAACAAAAGGAGCACTTCAATTTGACGCCACAACGTGAGACCAGAAATAAAGGCGAGGGGAAAAGTAAAATTCCAGCTTTACAGGAAACAAAGACATATTTGTTAGGTACAGCCGAACTCGTAAGAGAAAAATTTATGACATTGGAATGCGGTGTAATTGGGGCCGCGTTTGGGTGGAATTGTGAAGAGAATATTGGACCTATATGACTCATGTTTGTGTAGGATGCTAGATAGGAATTTGCAGGTATAACTGGTATTGTAACCCCGGAGTTCGAAATTTTCTATCTTTAACAGATTAAAGCTAACGAGTTTTAAAGTACGTTGTATTAGGTTTATTTTGTTTACAATTACAATGCTTTCGAAAGTTTCAAATTCAGTGTTAGGAAAGAATGCGCACATTGACAATTATTAAACTTAATGTGAAACAAGAAATCATGTTTGAAGTATTAAGTTGTAAGGTTAGCTTTTAGTTAGTTTTAGGAGTATTATTTTGTGAAGTGTATAATTTGTATAAAAATGCCACGTAAATATAAGAACGATTATGATGAGGGCGAGATTGAAAATGCAAAATGTAGTAAAGTATCGAAAGTAGATAAATTAGAAGATGTAATGACTAAACTAGCGGAAGGCATGTCTGAAATGCAGTGGAGCATTAATCAGTTAGAGCAAACAGTAGCGAAAAAGGTTGATATTGTGAAGTCCGATGATGTTGTCACAGAACATAAAATTAAAAATGAAAATAATTATGATAGAAATTACGTCTCTTTGTGGAAGGATTTGGGTGGTTTAAATTTATCATTTGTGCCAGGAGGGTCGTTACATCCCATGATATTTCTTAAAAATTGAAAATTTGATGGATGAGGCAGGTGTCGTGACGTAATAGATTAGGATTGGCATTAAATTGTTTGAAAGGATCTTCTTATGATTGGGGCGTCGCAAAAGAAAATAGTTTTAAGAGTTTTGAAAATTTCTGAGTGCTTTAAAATCGATATTGAGGAATCGAACAAGAGCGGAATTGTTTCTTGAAATCAAATATGGACAATATAAAAGTGGGAGTCGTGCAGACTATTTCTTAAAATGGGTAGGACAAGTGGTATTTTTATCTGAGAGCATGGAGGAGGAGCAATGAGTGCATTTCTTAATTAAACATTTTCCACAAGAAATTCAGAGAGGAATTTGCATTTCAGGTTTGAAAGGTGTAGAAGAAGTCGAAGCTTATTTGCGTAATTTAGATTCTACTTTTGCAGAGGAGTCGAATTTCAGAAATTATAATAAGAAAGAAAATAGGAGGTGGAAGAGCATAATTATAGGGTAATTATAATAGATTTGACAAGAATAGGAATCGAACGAGAATTTTAGAAACCAGGGGGAGAGAAGGAGATTTAATGAAAGTAGAAACAATAATAATGATAACAATGGTAATGCAAATCAGTCGAATAATAGTAATGACAATGGTGATAGGCGTGATAATTGGAGGGGTGGTAATAATGATGCTCGAAGAGGTTAATAGGTCAGTAAGGTACATTGAGGTTGGTCAAGATTTAGTAACTGAGAGTGAAGGCGAAAATGAGTCAATAGATGGAGCCAAGTGTTGTCGTCTCCTGTAATTAAAGCTAATGTGGTAGGGACCGAGGTTGAAATGTTAATTGATTCCGGATCGCAATGCAGCGCAATTTCTGAAAAGTTTCTAACTAATGTTTTGAGGAAACCAGTAAAATTTGAATCTTTACCGGTAAATAATATGTGGATTTCGGTTGCGGTTGGGTCAAAGAAACAGAAGATAAGTAAGCAAATTCTACTGCCTTTGTATATAAATAGAATTTTGTTTGAGGTACCTTGTGTAGTGGTTCCAAAGCTTAACGAAAATATTGTTTTAGGTTGCGATTGGCTCGCAGCAGAAAAAGTTCAATTAGATTTTGATAACGGATTTTTAAGTATTCCTTTGAAGGATTAAAAGTTAAACTGCTTTGTGGGAAGAGAAAAGAAAACAATTGGCTATAAATTTGGTACGCAAGTAGAATCGGCGGCAATAAGACATCGATATTCAGATTTAGATTTACTAGAGGCTTGTAAAGGCGGAGTGTTTTGATGAGAACGGAAAGGCGGAATTGTACGAAATAGTACAAAAGTATGGTAGAGTTTTTCGAAACGCCCGGCAAAATAAGGGGTTACGAGCACGAGATTCGTATGCGGAATAACGCACCGTTTTTTAAGGCAACATATCAAATTGCAATTGCGCACCGCGAAAAGCGCAACGTCAAATCGACGAACTAATAAAATCAAATGTTATTTCAGCTGCTCAAACTGAGTACGTTTCACCGTTAACGGCGGTTGTTAAAAAAGATAAAACTGTACGGGTATGTTTGGACGCACGGTTTCTAAATTCGCGAATGGAAAAAGATCACATTATTCCACCGCGACCGGATGAACTGTTGGTGAGATTTCGAGAAGGACAATATTTATCAACGTTGGATCTCACGTCATCGTATTACCAAATTCCAATTAGAAAGCAAGATAGGAAGTATGTAGGATTACTCTTTAATGGGGTCACGTATGTTTTTAATGTTTTGCCATTTGGGCTATCGACATCGGTGGCTAGTTTTATTAGGGCGTTAGGCCAAGTTTTGGGGTCGAACGTTGATAATTTTGCAGTGATGTATGTCGATGATTTATTGATTTATTCCAAGACTGCGAAGGAGCATGTTAAGCATTTGGAAATTATCTTTTCAAAATTAGGGAACGCTAATTTGACACTGAAGTTAAGGAAGTGCGTTTTTGCAAGGCGGAGTGTTTCATTTTTAGGGCACATTATCACGCCAGAGGGTATTTCGATGGATCCCTCTCGGATTGGAGTTATTCAAGGGTTTCCTAGACCGCGTAACGGCGTGAGTTAAGGGGTTTTGGGATCGTCAACTACGATAGGCGGTTTTGTAGAAATTTTGCCGATTTAACTTCTCCTTTGGTAAGGCTACTGAGGAAGGATGTAAAATGGGAATGGGGAACGTGTGAAGAAGATGCGTTTATTAAAATAAAAAGGGCGTATCTTGATACTACGGTGGTGAGCCACCCAAATTTAGCCGAAATCATGTACATACAAGCGGATAGCTCTGATGTGGGATTAGGCTGTTATCTTTATCAGATAGAATCGGCAACCGGTGATGAAAGGGTTTTAGCTTATGGTAGTCGTACATTACGTGGAGCTGAATTGCGATATACGACCACTGAGAAAGAAGCTTTGGCAATCGTTTATGCGTTGAAATTATGGCAGGTATTGGTATTGGGACGTCCAATAGTGGTTGTGTCGGACCACAAGGCGTTGTCTTTTATTATGAATTCTTCATTGAAAACACCCAGATTGACACGTTGGGTATTGTTTATGCAGGAATACGATTTTAGTATTCAGTATTGCAAGGGTAGCAAACGTTGTGGCAGATGCATTATCTCGACGGCCTTTGGTAAAAGGGACTCTCGAAAACCAGACAACAGTAGTTCTATAGGACTGTATATGCTCAAATTAACAAATGAGTTTAAAAATGTTAGAAATAATTTAAAACAATCAGGGACGACCAAGTAAATGATCCTTGGGTTGGACAAATTTTATCGCAATTGAAAAGGGAATTGTTAGAGTGACTAAATGGTATAAAATGCATGAAGGATTTTGTTTAAAAGAGTGATCAGGAAAATGGGATTTTCAATTATGTGTTCAAGAATCAGGTAAAAGAATTAATATTGCAGCAGCACTCTGATATTGGCCATTTCGCTATAAAAACTCATTTGCATATGCGGAAAACGTTTTATTGGCCTAAAATGTTAAAGAATATAAAACAAATCGTCGTGTCGCTAAGTTTGTCAGAAATGTAAGGTATCAAGACGGAGAGAGGTCCGTTTAATTCTCTTATTTATAAGAGACCCGGGAATTAATTAGTCTAGATTTGATGGGCCCTTTGACTACGTCTAGGGGGGTTGTACGGTGTTATTGGTAGTAGTAGATTCTTTTACGCGTTTTACAAAACTATACCCGTTGAAACGTGGTACTGGTAGGATTATAGTCAATAAACTAGCAAATGGTTATTTTAATGACGTTTTAGTTCTGGAAGCTATTTTAACCGATAATGGAACGCATTTCCATTCAAAAATTTGGGTAAACGCCCTTACACAAAGAAACGTAAAAATATTTCATACGTCCGTCTATTTTCCACAAGGAAATCCCACGGAACGTGTAAATAAGGAGATAAGTAGATTGATTCGAACATATTGTTTTACAAAGCATACGAAATGGGCTTATGAGGTAGCTAAGATTGAGTTGTGTTTGAATTCAGTAGTTCATGATGTTACAGGCTTTTGTCCTTCATTTTTGATGTTTGGAAGAGATGCACCCAATAATATTTGCGGCTAACTTAATTTTCCAAAAGAAGAAAATCTTAATAAACAAAATTTAGAATATTTTTGGGAGTTGTCATATGAACGTGCTCGTTCAAAGTACGCGAGGAAACGTGAAAAGTTTAATAGTAGGAGGATCGTGGTAGAGTTTAAGAAAGGGATATGGTTTTAGTGAAAATCATCCAAAATCTTCCAGAGAGATCAGAGATTCGCAAATTCTTTCTTTTATATGAAGGCCCATATGAGGTCATAAAACAAGTAAATAGTAATGCGTATTTGTTAAAAGATTCAAATGGGGACGTTTTGGGCCCTCACAATATTGTAAATTTAAAGAGGTTCCATGTAATGCCTGACGTTGTTTAATCACTTTACAATGTGTTAGGTTAAGTTAGTTAAGTGCGTTGTTAGTTATTAGTGAGATAAATCTCTCCAACATTTTATGTTATCGATTTTAATCGGAGGGGTATTGTGGTGCGTTTTAGTGGTGCCGCCCTTAACTAAGTGGTATGTGCGCGGAGTACGGATTCGGCAGTCCGCCTCGAGTGCTGGTGAGGGTAAGACGTGACCCAAAAGTAGAGGCAAGCCGCGAGTGATAGTTCGGTCATTGTGACCAGTGTAATAAATGCTCTGGGACAATTATTATTAAGGTAGTATCACTCTTTAGTTTGTTTCCAGTTGTTTATGGAATGTATTATTGTTTATTTGATATACCGTAGTGGCAGGGTATGTCTATTTGTAATTGTAACAGCCATTAATTGAAATACTGCGAGTTGCATGTGGTTTAATATTAACGTTGGATACGATTCCTTTCAATATTTCTGCGCGCCCTGAGAGGAAGAGTTTTGTGTTTTTATAATTGTAATGAATAAATAGTTTCCATGTTCTTTTTGTTTTGTTTACTGAATGACTTACTAGTCCGAGGCACAATTAATCATCAAAATAGTGAAATAAATTCAGGTGTGAACAAAAGGAGCACTTCAGGTGGCTGAGCCTATAATCGTTTTCTTGTTTGATTTATTTCTTACTACAGTGGTCCATTTTTCTTCTTTATGTTGTGAATTTTGAGCAATCTGTATATCATTGGTTATATCAATGTTATGTTGTCTGTTAAAAGACTCTAAACTTAAGGTACTGTCTGTTATTTGTATTTCCTTATCTTCATCACCTATTTGTTTAGAATTAGAACTGTGCAAATGTGTTTGTGATGGTTTGTTATCATATTTCAATTGGGCAGTTGTAGGTGTGGAAATGTTATTATTAATATTGAAAGCAGTGAATTTATTTAAGTTTAGGGTTTTTGCATTTTTAGTTTGTTCTCTCAATGTGGTGGCTAACGGATGGTGATCGGAATGCACATAAGGTTTTGTTAACTTACATCCAGATGTAAGTAATCTGATCAGTTCTATATTAGAGTCCTTAAGGTTTTTGACTTCTAAATTTAAATTTAAGATTTCTTGCAGTAGGGCCTGAATTTTTAATTCAACAACATTGTCCAAAATTATTTTAAACCTGTTGCTTTGTAGAAATTCCATATCATCGACTTTATTACACTTATACTATTCTGCTTTGTGCAATTATTACATAGATATGTTTTAGTACCATCTGTACTTTCTATAGTGGTGCCTTGTCGGTTACTGCATGCAGGATGAGCTCTTTCTTCACAGTTAGCACATTCCACGAATTTTATCACAACCTTTTTACAATAAAAGCAAGTTTTCTGTATAGCTAAGTTTGATGCAACTTCATTTGTGGTCATCATTACTTTTTAAAGTTTTTCACTAGAAAACACTAGTTGCTTTAAAAACAAGATGAAAAACTGATTATATATATATATATATATATATATATATATATATATATATATATATATATAAACTTAAAATCTTTAAAATATTTAAAATTTTTTAAGGCAAATGATTGATATGTCAATGTCGAAATGTGCAATATTATTATTATTATAAATGTAATGCAATAGGTAATAGTTACTCGCTATGTTTAAAATATTAATCTTTTAGATTCAATACGATAATTGTCACATAGCAAACACTAGTTATAATGTGTAACTCTAAATCATCTCATTTACAAAAATTTTTCCGAAGCTAGAAAGTAGGTGGTTTGTGAGAGCAAAAGAAATAAGCTGAATCACAAGCACTAACACCTCAAATACAGAAGCAACTCATATGTGGTACAATTGCTAAAATTACTGTATGTAATCTAAAGGGTAAGCACTCTGAAAGAAACAATCACTTTAATTAAAATTGTTCACATCTTACATGCAATTCATTAAAGATGGCATTCAGAGGACATACTATTATCATACCTTACAATAGTGTCACAATGGAATTTTACCTCTATCGGATCCAAAATGGGACATATTACAGGGAGTTCAATAATTACTTTATATAAAGTACCCTCCTCATTTTCATTCGTTGGTAATCTGAATTCCCCATTTTGTCCAATACGTTTGACATACCAGTTGGGAAAATATGCTGTATAACGGTCGCTAGGTAAAGTATTGCAATAGCGACACAAAAGTGCTATTGCTGACACTAGGGTTACATGTGCAGATCCTGGACCTCGTGCAAAATAAGGTGGCAATATATGTTCATCATACAACTCCTTAATTTCTTCTTCTGAAGGACCTTCTCTCAAGTCATTCTGACCAATAAATAACTGCAACAAAATCTACATATTAAAATAAATTTCAAAACAATGCAGTGTAAGTAAAATGAGATCAAATTAATTAAACCAGGCTGGGATAAAGTATGGAACCAAGTAAATATCTTTAAAATGAAAAGCAAAATACTTATAAAACTGTAGATAGGTGCAATGAGGCAAATAGCATCTAATGTGATTTTTTTTTTTAAATAATGTATAGTAGAATTTATTTAAGAAGAGCCTGTACGTCATTTGACATATGCGCAAACCTTGAAAGTCAGTGGTGAAGCGGATTTAATAATTTTTCGGGTTCCCATAGAGTAAATATTCTAAAATCAAGTTTTTATTTTGTTGGTGGTTTAAATTCACATGGCAAATACACGAATACGTAAGGCATAAAATACAAAGAAAACTATGAAAGCGTAAGAAATAAATATAGAATGTCAAAATTACGAATATCACTTGACATTTAACAGTGAATCGTCTACGCCACTGATATGCTGAACAAACACACCTATTTATAAACAATGGAATAATCCGACACCATTTTAGCCATGTGCACATGATGACGTACACGCTATTCTTAAATAAATTCTACTCTACTTCCGGTTCAACTGAAAATACCCTCAACTTTTAGAATTTATATGGGACACCCTATATATTTGTGCAGATTTCAATAGATCTTGTTATTTCGAATTCGTACATACCGGGATTAATGTAAATGTTTGTCAACATTACATATGTTCATAATTTGTTTGCAAAATTTTAGCCATAGGTCAAAATCACCATATGACAATTCTTGAACCAATTGTATCTTACACAGATGATACTTTCACTATATTCCCTAAAGAACGTTGACTTATACCATGGTTTAGTGCCAAATTTGTAGTAGAAGTTTGAGGTGACTCCTCTAATTCAATAGTAATGTTTTGTCTAATAGTTTCGTTGTTGCGATCTGCGATCATCTAGTTTTGGCAAGCTTTTGACCATCCCAGTTGAATTAAAACCATGTGATGTTTTGATAACCGTTGAGCGTGACATAGATTTCTTTCAGGATACAAATCATTAAAAATATGACACTTCTTCACAAGTTTTAACACGATCGCCAAAACTGATCATCATTAATATTTCAATTCGATCTTCTTCACTTAAATGTACAATTTTTAACCGTACAATTTATTTCCGTAAATTACAATTAACGCGACAGTTTAGCAACAGTTCGCTCTGACTTCACAGTCGAGTTGATCTCAAGGTTAGGAGGTTCGGTCCTAATTTTGGACTTCGAGAAACAAGAGTTGTCCACACGAAAACAGGCCTCAGAAATTTCTTGAGGCAACGGAACGATACGAACAACAAATCTGCAATTCCATCAAATACAGAATTACCACCTGTGGAACTTGTAAGTATCAATGAAATTATTCTAGCTTTTAACCCCAAACTATAATAATGACAGCAACTTCGTGGTACAAATTTTATTTAATGTTAAAACAAACTTCTAATACATAACAAGGATTTAAATACTTTAAATATTAATACTACTATAAACAACCCAAGCATGAGGCAACTATGAATGCCACGTGTAAAGCTATGGACAATAATATTTTACCAGTGCAGAATTAACCGTGTCACAAGCAAATTGACCAATTGAGTGCTTGCGATACCAAGAACTAATGATTCAAATATTGGCAATCAACAAATAAGAATGTCGGACCTCATTCTGGTGATTGGTACGGTCATATAATAATTTTAGTTCTCAGTTATCTAGTATGTAACTACAGTTATGATAATGTAATACATGAACCAACTGTTACTGTTAAGCGTGAAAAAAGATGCAAAACCAGCCCATCTTCAAGAATTTAATCAAATATAAAATCAAACCAACCCCAATGACAGTGAGTTACAATATCCCACGTAGGAACCAAAGTTCTCTCAAACGATAAGGTTATTTCCCTTAATTAAATTTAGTGTAATATAACAAATGCGGATGTAAACCATCTTCGACCATCAACGGTACTCGGACAGCAATAACTGGAATGAATGGATATGTTCTCCATAGATAAAGTAGTGAGGCGGAGAGGATCCAGGGTCGGCAGCCCTGACGAATGTTGTGTAGACTTACTGCCAAATCAGAAGCAAAACAAGTGATTTGGGGCGTTTCCATAAACCCTAAACTTGAGTCCTAAAAATAATAACATGGTAACAGTGTACCTTTCGTGGTTACCGCAGTGCAGGTAAAATAACCAACAAAGCTTCACAAATAGCGGTGGCAACAGAGTTCATCAGTGATGTGTAAGAATATATCCATGACTTGCACGTACACAAACACAACTAACCATTATACACGGTGGCATTAGTTTTATGTCATTAAATTGAGGAAGTGATAGAATTAATTGGCTAAACAAAAAACCTAAAAAGCATTTTACTATTGAACTTATTTTTAAATATCCGACCTTAGCAAACTTAAATAAAAGTTTTAGGACTGAGGTTTTGTTACATGTTTTCAAGAAATAACTTACCTATGCTGGTGTTATCCTGAATCACATCATGCAGATGAAATGATTTCACAGTAAGTGATCAAAATTTGCACCGTATCTGCAAGTTCGTGGTTGGTATAATTCTCAGCGAAGGTATTTTCAAATCGCAATTCAAAAAGCTACAAAATATCACTAATTAGAGTAGTATTATTATCTTATGGCGGGTGACGTCACATGCGCAATAGGTTCAATTTAAACTTAAACCTCAAGATTCACAACGCTACAGTACAACCCACAAACATCTTGCTAGCAATGTGGCTTTAATACGTCGTCACGAATATCCCATTTATTACGTTAAGTAAAATATTGTTTGTAAGGACCCTGTTCATGCTGGCGGTATCTAGAAATTCATAAATATATGAAATAAATACAGACCTCCATATAATATCGGAGCTTTTACTTGTTTTTACTTATAAACAATTCTAGGTTCGTAGTTTCTTTATCCGTAAATATTTGCTGTGGCAACAGTGCACATACTCAGCGGATCCCAATACTGTATATACCGAATGTGAACCGTAACTGTCATTCTCGCTCTTATCAAGGTCTTACTGTTTTCAGTTTTTCGTTTTAATATTTGTATCAAGTAAGTCACCAAAACAGTTCTTTTCAAAACTAACTGATAGTTAATTTCTTCAGCAATGTAAGTATTTAAAAAGAATGTTCGTTCAATGATTAATTATGATATTTTTAGAGTAATATTATGAATAAGAAGGAGGCGATTCATAGTCAAGGACGACAGATTGTTTTTAATGTGTTTCAATAGTTGAATGAGGGTCTTTATTTAGTGTTGTAGAAAATATGTGTCATAAATACATTTGTTTGTACATTATTGTTTGTACATTATTGTTTATTACTGAGGTGTTGAAATAAAACTTGCTTAAAGAGGGAAGCAGTCTTTATATCAAATTATGTTCAGTAGTGCTGTGACAATCGATCACTTTTAAAGCTGAAACAATCAATGATTGGCTTTCAAAGTGATTTAATTATTTTACATTTTAATCCAATCATAATCATTTCTGTTACGCATGTCCATTCTTTGTCTCCAAAAGGGATTCTTATTGACAGTATTTATCTCGGTGCTTCTATCCGATCGTGTTAAGGTTAAGATTATTAATTATTCAAAGAATTATTTTATAGCTAGATTATCGATGAAGTGCGTAAAAAATATATTAATTTAGCAAATATTTCTAAACTATGAATAAGGTTATGTAAAATATATATAACCTGACAAGATGCAAACCTTAATTACCTTTCTTTTCATACTATAACTGTTCCTCTTCCTTCAATTCTACAGCACTGAATTGTTGATTCTATGATCCATTAAAATAAAGCACAAGATATATGCAATTTATAATAATATTAATATAACAAATGATATAAAAACCTTTGGTATTAATTAAAAATTGTTTTTGTTAGTTACAACACCATGAGTGTCATTGTATAAACATATTCTTAAAACGTTATTGTAATAAATCTTAGTAATATTTTCGAGGTAGGCATTTGACATTTCTATAGTGTTTATAGTTTGTGTTTAAAACAAAAACGTCTATTGATTTGAAAAAAACGAATATGTAGTACTACCAAATTGTTTTTGTTCTACTAGTGACTATAAGTGATAAAATATCTTGTGTACACTGAACCAATCAATCAATAATCTGGGGTATCACATCTAACAATAAGCTCAGATCATTTTTATAGAAGAGCAAAAATCAACATAAAACTATTTAAAACACATTCCTTGGTTGCTCGACAATTTTTGCTCTGGCAACACTGGACGTGCAAGCATTCGATGTTTTCTAGTCTCACTTTTCAACGAACTTCGTTCGTTTATGAAATCTATTTGTCTGTGTGTCTGTCTGTCTGTGTGTCCGAGGCCTTTTTAATGGTCGGACATCAATGTGTGATACATCAATCGATTCAGCTCGGTGTCCAGAGCTTAAGTTTTGATGTCAGTTAAAATCGGGCCATGGGGACGCCGAGGCCCCGGGAAAATCCACAGGGATAATTAAAATTTTAAATAAGTTTAAAATCAATATGCGACACATATTTGAACAATTTATGGCATTTCATGCCAATTATTCCAATATTATAGACATTGTTTAAACTTAAATTTTGATTACCGAAAATAATTAGATTCATATAAAAAAAAAAAATTTCTTATCTTATTTATGAGAACTAATATATAGCTTTTAAAATATTTATTCAATAAAATAAAATATATTAAAATGTCTCTTTTGTTGTTTATAAATTTTTGTATTTTATCTGAATACTTATAATTATTACAACATAATAATTTTAATTTCTTTAAATTGTTTTAAAGTAAGTCTACATTTGGAAGTTCCTTGCGACAATGCCTTGCATTTTCAACTTGTTTATTTTGATTATTAATATAGCTGCTCCTCGTGCAGGTTTTTTCAAGGTCACCCGCCATGAGATAATAATACTACTATACCTACAATCAATTACAATAAAGTTCTAACACAGCATTTAAGTGTATTACCTACGCAGGTAGTGGAAGGTAGGGAAATGTTCCAGACCATTTGAAGTTAGATTAAAAGAACATAAATCATATATAAATAATAGAAAATTTGAAAAATCCATGATTTGCCAACATGCATGAACTTCAGTCATAAGATAAAATGGGAAGACTAAAACATTATTGACAAAGAAGAAAACCACCAAAACCGAAAAATCAAAGAAGCTGCTTATATAACCCTACATAAAAATAACTGCGTAGCAAACGGATCTGTAACTTTTAGTAAACAATGGATTCAATTACTAAAAAAAATACAAAAGAAATTACAAATGAAAATCAAATGCCCCCAATAACTAGCTAGCATTGCAAGTTTTTCATGGAGTTTCCTTTCGATATTAACATGAAATACAGCCTACATACATGATTTCTATTTATACATACAACAACTAATTCCATAACAATAGACATATTAGCAGCCCCCCGGCTGCTTAAGCCTTATGGTAACGTAATCACACACTTCTTTAATAACCACCCCCTCAACCATATAAATAGAAACACGTTAAAAAATGTTCCAATCATCAAGTTATGGAATTTATATGAAATTTAACTATATAAAAATTAATCAACGAATTTCACGTTAAGCGTATTGGCTACCTTAAAAAGCCGGTCCCAGGACGCATACAAATTGAAAGTACTCATTCTTCTAAACTTTAAAATTTTCCCCTAATGTATCCAAATAAAAAAAATAATAAATCAAAGTCACCTTCAATTTGTGTCATAAATGTCAAACTTAGAAATTTTTATTATTGTGACAACAATCCTAGGTCATGGACTGAAACATAATTAACGATCATTTTAACAAATATAAGTGGTTTTATTTCCAAGAAAAATGAAAAAGAATTTAAAGGATGATGTTATAGTATGTTAGGCGGCTCCGTGGCGTAGTTGGTATGTGTGTGACTACTACGCCCAAGGTCCCGGTTTCGAATCCCGACACGGTCCGCCTGAAAAATGTTAGGCGAGCATTTTTCACAAAAATACACCCTCGTTCAGATGAGAGGTAAAATGGAGGTCCCGTGTGTGAGTGTTGTCACGCACGTTAAAGATCCCTACCTTGCTTGGAACAGCAAGTGTTCGGCAAAATTCCAAATTTCCCAGGTAAAAAAAAACTCGCTTCCTGGCCAATGTAGTACCTTCGGGTGGAGCATTGGAAAATCAAATGTAATGTTATAGTATGTTTGATTCGTGACCTAGCCAACATTGCAGTAGTTTTAAAACATTTTTGATACTTTTTCCATTTGTCCATTTGCAGTTTAACCATTTGCTTTGGACCACAGGTTAACAATTTTTGTTTGTCTTATAGGTCTACACCTGCTTTAGATTAATGACATAAAACTAATTCCACCATGTAGAGGTAGCAACGATTTCATGGTAAATCTAGTCGGTTCCCAAATAAAATAAAATAATGAATAAATTAATATGGAACACTAACAATCTCCCTCTGTCACAATGACAGTGCTACTAACACGCACACTCTAGATATAAACCAAAATCAACTAAAAGATTTCCAGTTGCACTCGAAACTGGCAATAAGGGGATTAAAGGTATCTAGTAGCTATAGAAGGATAGACGAGGAACCATGTATGTGGAAACAATTAAAGATCAGGAGGGACTATTTAGTAAGGTCTTAGATTATAGACTACCTAATAAAAATAGAGTAGGAAGACCTAGACAAAGCTTATATTAGTCAAATTATTAGAGATTTAGGTTGTGAAGGGTATGTAGACCTTTTTAGACTAGCTCAGAGTAGAAAAGAATTTAGAGTTGTGTCAAACCAACCTTAACCAAGTTCGAAAACAAAACAAAAAAAAAATAATATAAAATTCAGTTAACTAAATGTCACCATGACATACACAAGTAGTTAGCGGTCTGACATGTTGGCAGCGATTCGCTGCTTAAGCCTTACCATGACATATAATTTAACACTTTTCCTTTTTTGGAGGAGATAACCAGGTAATATTTCATTTCCTTATAAATGGGAATCATGTAAACATGTTGGAGTTCTCTAACAACCATCAGGTTGCTACTATCTATGTAGAGCCAGCTGGATAGGAAAAAGAGTATATGAAGACCTAGACTAAGCTATATTAGTCAAATTATTAGAAATTTAGGTTGTGAAGGGCATGTAGAATTTTTTTAATTAGCACAGAATAGAAAAGAAGTTAGAGCTGCGTCAAACCGACCTTAAGTAAGGCCGAAAACAAAATGATGACTAACTATTGCAAATCTCATACAAATTACAGAAATAAATATAAAGTAATACATCAAGTTAAAAACTAATTAAAATTAGTGCGGGGACGTGTGAGAAAATACGATGTCGCATATTACATAAACTAGTATGCATTTCTTTAGAAAATCAAATATTAAAAAAGGTATGTGCATGTACCATTTCAAGATCTTACAAAATTATTTAATCACTTAAAAACCCCATATAAATATAGTATGATGGTAATAATTAAGTTAAGTAAAATGGTCTATAAAAGAGACAGGCACTCGATGGATATGCGCATTCCGTGATAAAAATTTGAACAGGTCGATCATTCTGATGTATCTTGTATCCTTATCCTACGATTTACCACACAATTGATGAATTATTATTAATTGCAATGTTTTACTATTAAATAGTATATTCCATAAGTTAACTGTTAAAATGTGTTACCTTCAGTCCTTATATTTAAATCATTTTGCTTTATTTTCATATGTCCTATAACAAGGATGGCGAATCTTTTTTGATGTCCGTGCGACAATAAAATTTCATTCAAATGTTAGCATGGTGGAACTATACCTAAGTATAATTAAATAAACAAATAAAAGCAATTCTTCTTTAAACAATTTTTTATTAATCAGTGTTTTACAAAAGGCAATATGCTAAAAACAAAATTCACATTAAAAACAATTGTTTTTAATGTGATTTTTGTTGCTGTACCCTAGATGATAAAGATTTAATATCTGGTTCATATTTAGTTAATTTCAACAGTACGCATGCAGAGCTGGACTCATCCGTCATTCTATTCCTATATTTATTTTTTTATAAAATTTAATTCTGAAAATGGAGATTCACATGCCCACGTTGATGAAAATATTGATAAAATTGCCTTTGCTAATATTTTTAAACAATTAAACGTGTTGGAAATTGAATTCCATGTAGATAGAATTTCATCGTCTGCAATTTTATTATATTTTATCCAATAATCGATTACTTTCAATAATTTCTAAATGATTTCTTAGATCAACAAATTTTTGGTTCCATATGGTACTTGACTGAAATTCAACCAATTCATTTCTAATGCATTAAAATTTAACCACTCAAGGACTTAAATTTAATTTTGCAAATGGTATTGTATTAGATATAAAATAAATTTTAAACTTTGTTCAAATTCTTTAAACTGCATAAATCTTGCAGAAAATTCCTGAATCAGGGATTGAATTACCATTGAAAATTCTTTCGTTAATGACTCTTTATTTGGCTTTTCGTGACATTCACTTTCAGAAAAAATTTTTTTTGTATTCAGAAAATATTTATATGAATTTGAAAGAATATCACGATTAAAAATCTGTAATTCGACTTCGAATGCTTGGATTAAGTCAAACATTATAATGACTGTTTTATTAACACCTTGTAGTTTTATACTTAATTCATTTTAGTGAGAGCATAAATCAGTGAAAAAATATAACTTTGCTAGTCATTCTACATCCAACAATTGATTGTATTGGTCAATAATGTTCTCATTATTTAGAAATAATCTTATTTCCTACAAACAATCTACAAATCTTTGCAAAACATTTCCGCGGCTTAAACTAGCGTACATTATTGTATAAATATAAGCTATTGTACGACGAGTTTACTTCGTTTAACAATTCTTGTAATTTTCTTTTATTTAGTACTAGTGCTGATATAAAATTGACTAATTTTGTTACAAAACTCAAAATATCATCAAACATTTTTAAACCCGTTTTGGCACATAACGCTTGTTGGTGAATAATGCAATGAAAATCAAGAATTGTGTGTCCAATACGTTTTGTAAATAAATTTATAAATTCATTTTCCCGTTCAGATAAGCTGCAGGCACCGTCAGTTGTAACTGACACAATTTTAGAAAGACATGTTTCTCTTTTTTCCAACGCATCTATAACTGCATTACAAATGTTCTAATCCTTTTGTTGTTGTTAATGTTGATAAACTTATTAACTCTTCTTTAATATTATTTTGAACATAATAACGTACAACAATTGCTAAGCGAGCTGAGTCTGTTACGTCGGTGGACTCGTCAAGGCAAATGGATATAAAATCGCAAGACTTTATATGAATTTTTTGTTGAAAATTTATATTTTCCGCCATATCCAAAATTCTCTCACTGTATTCCTAGCTATCGGCATGTCTCTAATTCTTTGGATAATTTTTTCTTTGTTTTTGAAATCATCGAATAAGTATGGTGCACATTGCAGCCAAGCATCTTTAAAAATTCGCCTTCATTAAAAGATTTCGCATATTGAGCAATAGTTTTTGAAGCTTGATAACTAGCAGCAGTGGTGCTTGATTGAGTTCTCCAATATATTTCATTAAAGAAGTAGTTTGAGCATTTTTATTTTTTAAGGCACGTGCTATATACTCCTCTTGCTCTTCTACACTTCGAACGAGAAGAAATTTATGGTTAGTTTCATAATGCCGCTTTACTGTCCTTTTCAATCATACCGTATCTATCAGTCCACCAAGCTTGAAATTCTCTGCTACTACATGTTTCGGATAATTTCGATTTTTTCATTGAACTAGCCATAATAAGAAATTCTAAAAAATATATATTTTAATAATATTGTTATAAAATAAATAATTTATTCTGCATTCGTTGCAAGAACATATTTCGTCACATATTAAAGTACTAAAAAGATTATCAACACAAGAAAATAATAAATAATATATTAATTCAAGGTAATTTTAATAATTATTTCTATATTTTACACTGATTTAATGATAAAATAATTTCTCATAATATTAAAATATTTTATTGTTCAAAAATAAGCAAAATAAATTATAAGTTTAGTAACTTTTAATACCTTAAGGTTGAAACAGGTTAAAATTTCAGTCGTGACGCAATATGTTCTTGCAAACGAATGCAGAATATAAAATATGAAATTATATGTAAAATATTTACCTAAAAATAACACCATATCTATTTACAATAAAGTTATATTTTTTAACAAGTCACGGAAGTTTAAAAAACGACGGTATACTAAAAATAACTAATGCAGTCTGTCGTCTGATTCGAGCAATGCGACGGCAACAGCATGCAATAACATTAGAAGGCAAAACTGGATACGCAAAATTTTTAATCTAATGCGCATCTTTATGTACTTCGAAAGATAGGTATTCAGTACTACAAATTTATATCATAAATTATAAATTAAGTGTAGATTAATAATTTTTAAATCATTTCTATCAAAAAAGATAACTTATAAAAAAAAAATTTTTGTTTTTGTGCGTGCCATCAAAATTTTCAAACGTGTCACTTGTGGCACATGTGCCATTGGTTCGCCATCCTTGTCCTATAGTTTCCACGGTTATTTCGCATGAATAGTAGCGAGTTTGTTGCCCATTCAAAGTTAAATATTTGAATCTATTCTATTCTAATAACGAGAAAACCCATGAGCTTATTATTACAAAGTATGAAAATTTATTTTAGTTGTCAAAGGTTAAAAATGCTTGCAATAATATAGGTTCGCTTAAATAAGTTTAGAACGTGTTGTTAATCAAAACATTTGCTTCAGAAACCTTCGGGTAAGGTGGAAATCTGTTTTAAACGCATGCATCTCTTAAGTTACAAACACATTGATTAGAAATGTTTAAGTTGATAGCATGAAATGTGGAATTGGGATCAACAAAGGCTAGGATGGTTGCAATATGTGTTTGCTTCTAAAAGGAAAGAAAGCGTGGTTTATCAAAGCATTTACTTTGAAAATACTATTATCACGTTAACATGGTATCCCGTTATTAAGCATTTGTTTACGAACACAGATTTCAAACAATAAAAATTTTCCACTTGGTTATCTTTTCAGGGCATTATTAATCGAAATAGTAAATTTCTATGGTTTCGTATAGGATGTAAGACACCCATTATATGCTTAACTGTGTAGTTCTGCAATGTTAGTTGCAGATACGCCCAACAGATTGAACAGACACTATTTTGATAATACCAGGCCGGGTTTACAAGCAGACATGATTCATGGAATTTTTCATGTTGTATCACGGCTATTAGCTTGGTTATATTCGCTTTGCTGCAGTTGAAAATACGGCTTGTTTGGTCGATAGGAAATGTTTTTAAAGGGAAAACACGATACTACTTGGTGGATTATCTCCAGCCAAATATATGTTAGGCAGCAAAAGAGAGGATTACTATTCAAAGTCCTTTCACGTGAAGAGACCTGAAAATTGTAAAGTTACGAGTTACTTAAGTTTGTAGAAAGTCAGAAATAGTCAATGTTCTACAACAAGTAAACGAGTTAAATTGTTTTGTACAAGTGTCCGGTCTGTTAACAGTTGTGAATAAGTGCGTCCTTTCAGATCTGCAACGGTGATACTAAATGCAGGTTGGCAATGTACGATGGGTACATACTGCAAATAATCGTATAGCATCCTTCCTCGGAATGCAGCACCTTTTCTTTGGCACACAAATTGACTTAATGTAGGAATACTATGTTCTTTTGTTGACGCTCTGTAGGAAACCTAGTTAATTATGTGTAGTTGATAACCACGATGGTGTTCTAGTTTTTTCTTACGCGTGGTTATTGCAGACTCTGGTTCTAAATTAACTATCAAATATTAATGCAAAATGTGATTACGTGATGTTTCTCAAGTCGCAAGTAAAATAAATATAAGCTTGCGCAGAAGCAATTTGAAAATTTTATTTACTTTAACTTAAGATTTTGGAAATAATAACGTCAACAACTTCTTGTTTATTAATTACAAGCTAAGGTAAATTTCGTATTTGGTTATCCATAAAACTTGCGTTCAGTTTACTGTTGCATTATTGCTTTTAGATTTTGTCCCGAACTGCATTTCTATAAGTAGTATGTAAACGGCTTTATATTACTGTATATATATTATAATCTAATGTTCTTTAATTATTCATTTAGGGCTGGGGAAATTATGTAAGTATACTTGTACCTGTTATTTGCATTTTAAGATTTTATGAGGCTGGGAAATAATCCCTAATTGAAATTTGTTTAAATTGGTCAATTGGTCATTCCTATTTGGTTTCTACAGAAAGGCAAATAACCAAGAGAAAAAACGAAAAAGAACGAAATGAGAAAAAAGGAAGAAATGTTATTCCTCTTTGTTTACATTTTCCTACAAATTGAAGAAATGTCTAGTTTCTATAGAGGTGAGTTAAGAAAATTTCAAGGTAGAAATGGTTAAGTTACAACTGTATTTGGTATGGCCGAGTTTAGTGAAGTCGGATGACCGACGGCAAGAAACATGCAGTGAGGTGAATATAAATACATTCACTCAAACTCAGGCAACGGCTATGTAGGAGTTCAAGAAGTTAATGATGGCATAATAGCAGTCAGACTTGGTACCATACCAATAGATACAGTAGTAATTCATATAAACATACTACCATCAGATCATGAAGATAAGGAAATTAAAATAATGCATAATCAAGAGATTTTCAAATAATTAGAAAAGTTATTGCTAGCTATAGAACACATTAACGCGTTATAGATTAAGTATGGAGAATAAAT
Source organism: Platerodrilus igneus (assembly GCA_036346225.1). Classification (NCBI taxonomy): domain Eukaryota; kingdom Metazoa; phylum Arthropoda; class Insecta; order Coleoptera; family Lycidae; genus Platerodrilus; species Platerodrilus igneus. Next base: position 4,440,589 of record JARFIW010000260.1, on the reverse strand, counting down.
AATAGGAGTGTTTTAACTTAAAGGTGGCCCCAACCAGGTTGGCAGTAGTTGTTATCTATAATAAACCTTCGCTAGTGCACAATAGCATGGTATTTAGTACTCACCGATAATAAAATAATGCCACTAAGTTGTCTCCGGCATCATTTATGGATAATCTACCTCCGGCAAAAGTAACATACAGCTCCCTTATATGTTCTACATTTTTGTCCTTATATATAATATTACCCAAGTAGTGAAGAAACGTTCACAACTACATAAAGCTAGAAGACAGCAGACAATTTCTATCCAAAAATTCTCAAACACCCTTTGACAATATATTAGCCTATTCTACTGGAATTTGTAGGGTGTATAACACATATTAAAACATAAAATTAAAAAACGTTGTTAAATCGCTAGATAAAAAAGTAATAGTAAATAAATAACTTTGTAATATATTACATAAGGCGGTGTTCCATAAATAAAAAGGAAGTTGGATATAGTTTATTTAAAAACAAGAAAAATAAAATAAATCAATGTTTGTATAGATGAAACGATAACGTTAATAATGAATATAAAAGTATTTCAAGTTAATGGTGTTACACCGTTGTAAGCAATCGGTAGTATTTTTTTACTGGCACTGTCTATTACTGCTTTTCCAGATGTCTGACTACTTCTTTGCAATATTTGACCAAATTTAAGCCTTATCAGGTTCCCTATATACCCTTTTGAATAGTGCATATTAAGATATAATCTACTAACCGTAGTTAATCCTGTTCTAAGGCTTGCAAAAGTATGCTTCAACCAAAGACTAAACAAACTGTTCTGTCTATAATCATATATATTTTCTACTTTGGAACATAAACTTGTGGTTTTATTTTCTTTTTCTAATAAAGAAACAATTCTGGCAACTCTATTCTATTATTTTTCTCAACCTACCTTTACATGAAACAAAACCTTATCTATTTTATACTTTTTTGCAACACATGCATTGGAACAATGCTCATAAACTTTGGATTTCGCGTATATGAGGAGTGTTGGAAGCATTATCATATTATTTCAATAAAATGTACACGTTTGCCCTAAAAAAAACTTAAATTTCTGTGTGTGTAGTGACAAGTAATCACGACTGGACAAGACATTATTCTTATTAAAATAGCTATCAACTAAGGATAGTAAAGTTTCTTTACAAATTCGTTAAAAGAGTTAAGAGACAGTAATAAATGCATCGATCGGCTGCCAAATCTATTTTTCAAAGAATTGTGCTTTGCCTTTAACTTTGATGATATTCTACATAATCTTCATGTTCAGAAAAGTGCACATACTGTTTTTGAGGAATGTTATCTGGATCTAATACGATTTATAATTAATGATAAAAGCTTTGAACAAGGTTTCAGTGTAGTTTTCTACAACATTGTTTTGCACCAACTTTTTGATTTTTAAAATACTTAAATGCAGTCAATTTGGATGCTGCTTCTCTAACCGAAATTAATAGATTCTGCTAGTAGAGCGCATTTACATGGTTTATGTATCGTTAAACTAATTATTGATCTGGGTTCACCAGAAATTGGCATAAAGTGCATATCTTTCTATTAAAACATTATTTCGTAATCCCGCTTCGTGTGGGAGTGATTAACTACAAAATCCCTTGCCTAAAAGAAGTTGTAAAGAAAAGGCCAGTTTTCCAAAGTAGCTAGGGGTCTAGTCTTGGCCCGGGTTCAAATCTCGACGTTGTCCGCTTGAAAAATGTTAGACCAGCATTTTTCACAAAAATACACCCTCGTTCGAATGAGAGGTAAAATGGAGGTCCCATGTGTGAGTTGTCGCGCATGTTAAAGATCTCTACCTTGCTTGCAACAGCAGGGGTTCGTCAAAATTTTAAATTTCCAGATAAAAAACTCGCTTCCTGGCCAATGTAGTACCTTCGAGTAGAGCACTGGAAAATCAAATGTAGGTCCAGGACGGACAGAGCAATGAGAGATAGGCGTGGGTCTTCAAAAGCTGTAATTTATACAACACAAAGAATTGTACTAAGTTCCTCTATTTTTTGAAAGCATTTGTCCAAAATAAAATGATAAATTTAGTTTAGGGCATTAGTCTAATAAATCAGTATTCTTTTTTATGTTTAATAATTTCATTTACAAAATATACAACAAATATTCATAAAAAACAAGTTTTCAGAAAACGGGTTTAATTTTAGTATTCTTTCCCTATTAAATTCATATGAAAATGGTAATTTTTTATACATCTAATAATGTTCTTTGATATTCAGATCTGTGTATGCAAGCTCACAACAATACTGCAAATTTTAGAACTGCAGGTTAAACACTTCCTTAAAATATGACCCAAAAAGCTATACTGAATTATAGCAAAGGGTATAGAATAGGTATTAATTTTTAATAATATTTCGCTAATTTGTGCAATGCAAACCAGTTCTAAGTTACAAACAGTACTTAAAATGTAAACATTAATACTAGTAAAAATTATTGTTGCATCATAATATAAACAAATATGTGTTAGCTTAACATGATCCCATAAATGTGATACTTCATTTTCTATACTCCCTGTATGTTTGTTGTGGTTTGTTTAGCATTCTTCTTAATCTTTTTTGGGAATGAAACCACTCATAGTTTTTAAAATCTATTTTATTTACGTTTCGATCCATGACCTAGGATCGTTGTCAAAATAATTAAAACTTCAAGTTTGACATTTATGACATAAATTGAAGGTGACTTTGATTTATTGATGTTTGAAATATTTGGTTTGAGTACACTAAGTAAAAATTTTTAGTTTAAAAGAATGATTGCCTTCAATTTGTGTTACGGCCTGGGACCGACTTTTCTTAGGTAGCCAATACGCTTAACGTGAAATCAGCTGATTAATTTTTATTGGTGAATTTTATATAAATTCAATAATTTGAAAAACATTTTTTAACATGTTTCTATTTATACAATTGAGAAGATGGTGCAATTGCGTTACCGTAAGGCATAAGCAGCCGGTTTTTTTTAAATTTATTTTGAGGGGGAAAAATCATTATGATTTAGGCTACCTCTTTGGTAGATTTTAACATAGTTCTGAGGCGACCCTATGGCGGGTTTACACTTGTCAGATACCAATGTTGTTCTATGAAGATTGTATATAGTTCTGAGGCGACCCTAAGACTGGTTTACACTTGTCAGATACCAAAACTGTTCAACGGATATTCTATATGGTTTTGAGGTAACCCTATTGAGGGTTCACACTTGTCAGATACTAATGCTGTTTTACAGGGGTTGTTGATATGCTTATTGTTATGCAATTAGTTATTGTATGTATAAATGGAAATCATGTATGTAGGCTGTATTTCAAGTTAATATCGCAAGGAAAACCCAGGAAAAACTTGCAATGCTACCTAGATATTGTGGGCATTTGATTTTCATTTGTTATTTCTTTTAGTAATGGAATCCATTGTTTACTGAAAGTCACGGATTCGTTTGCAACGCAGTTATTTTTATGTAGGGTTATATAAGCAGCTTCTTTGATTTTGCGTTTTTGGTGGTTTTCTTCTTTGTCGATAATTTTTGCGTCCTCCCATTTTATTTTATGACTGGAGTCCCATGCATGTTGGCAAATCAGATTTTTCAAATTTTCTATTTTTTATATATGATTTATGTTCTTTTAATCGAACTTCAAATGGTCTGGAACTTTCCCTATATAAAACTTGTTACATTCGACGGTATTTTGTAGATGCAGTTTTTGAACTTTGTATTGCGCTTTTGGGTTTTGTTTTGTTAATTGTGCTCTTAGTGTATTGTTGGTTCTAAATACTGTTTTAATTCTAAATTTGTTTCCTATTCTTTGGATTTTTCGGAGAATCCTTTTATGTATGGTATTGAGAGCATTTTTGGTGTGTATCGTTGATTTTGTTTTCTTTTCTTTATTTTTAGGATTTTATTCATTTCTTTCTCTATTATTCTTTTAGGATATTTGTTTTCTATTAGTGTACATTTGATTAGGTCTTTCTTTCTTTAAAATTTCTTCGTTTGATGATATTAATTTTGCTCTATCATACATGGTTTTGATAATTCCTCGTTTGACACATTGTGGGTGGTTTGAATCGAAGTTTAAGTATCTGTTTGTGTGCGTTGGTTTTCTGTATACCGATGTATTAATTGTTGTATCGTTTTTGCTAACTAGAATATCTAAAAATGGAAGTTTTCCATGTTGTTCTAATTCATATGTGAATTTAATAGTTGGTTCTATTTTGTTAATGGACTCTACAAAATTTTTAATTAGTTCTGTTTTATGAAGCCAAATAGCATAGACATCATCAACGTATCTCCACCAGATCAATGGTTTCAATTCTTGTGTGAATATTACATCTTTTTCGAATTCCTCCATAAATATATTACTAAAGATTGGCGATAGTGGACTTCCCATTGCCATTCCAAAGCTTTGTTTGTAGAATTGATCACTTATTTGAAAATATGTGGTATTGACGCATAAGTTAAGTAATTCCATAATCGATGATATACTTAGTTTTGTTCTTTCTTTAAGGTTGCCATCTTTTTCTAGTTTGTTTTTTATAATATTAAGCGTTTTGTTTTTAGGGACATTTGTGAAGAGATTTACTACATCAAAACTTACCATTGTGTGTGTGTATTTTTAATTTTTATGTTTGATAATTTTTCTAAAAAGTGTTGGTTGTTTTTTATGAAAGAATCCGTTTTGCCTGCTAATGGATTTATAATTTTTAGGAGAAATTTTGCTAAATTATGGCATGGTGAATCTATGGAGCTTACGATAGGTCTTAAAGGAATGTCTTTTTTATGAATTTTTGGTAGATCGTAAAAGTGGGGTGGTTTACTGTAATGTGGAACCAGTTTCCTTCTTTCTTTGTCTTCGAATTCATTTTTAAATTTAAATAAAGTTTTGTATATTTTATTTTCAATTGATTTTGTTGGGTCCGTTTCTAAACTGGTGTAATTCTCAGTGTTCAACAGTTCGTTGACTTTTGTGTTGTAATCGTTTTTATTCATTATTACTGTTGCATTGCCTTTGTCAGCAGGTAGAATTATAATTCAGTTATCGTTTTTTAGATTGCAAATTGCTTTTATTTCGTTATTACTTACATTTGGTTTTATTTTGTGATTCTTTTCTATTTCGATTTTGTATCGTACTCTAAATTCGTTTGCTTGATCTTCTTCGAGTTGGTTTGCTGTTTTCTCAATACAGCAATTATTTCAAAGGTTGGTATTGATTTTGGTGTTTCGGCAAAGTTAAGGCCTTTTGATAGAAACGTAAATAAAATAGATTAAAAACTATGAGTGGTTTCATTCCCAAAGAAGATTAAGAAGAATTCATTTTCTATCTTCAAAACAAACGGGTAGACAGACAACGTGTATAAAGCTAATCGTTAAACAAATGTTGAAACATCACAAGACAACACGACGGACCCATATGTTTTGAAATGAAACAAACAAACAAACAAGCAAACTTATAAAAATTTCCGAAACTGTAAATTACCAAGGAATTCTTGAAAGAAACTTCGTAATTAAATTTATAAATCGCCTTCCACGAACTAATCAACTAGAACGACGTAATGCAGAATGCCATATTTATCCATGAGAATGACCTTGTGGCTGTATAATCTTCTTAAAACTATCATTCAGAGCACGTTAACAGAGAAACCAAAGTTTAGATAGGACATTCCCATCTAACAGTTGGTACAAAATCAAATGGTGATGCTCATATCGCTCGATTAGCATTTCACAAAACCCAAGTTACCCTGTTTCAAGAACTGCAAGCAAATACTGTCCAAATTGACGAAAAAACAAAATGATCTTACATTGCTTGTCATATTGAGTAAAGTTCAAACAACCATACAATACCGTATGAGCATTTGTTAATCATTTTAAAAAGTACTAGACTCTGAATCAGACTATATTGTAAACGCTTCAAGAGCAACTAATATTAAGAAAGTAAATACTAAATTAAATAAATGGTACACTATGTGTAGTAAACCAAAGAATATGTATTTATAAATCATGTCGAAAAAATCTGTTATACTATGATTCGATAAGTAGTCGTTCTTAAAATATTTTTCTCATAGAAACGTCTAACCATTAAATTATAATGAGAAATAGCACCCTTTGCGATGGAATCATTTTAATGGCTACCGTGACTGTTATATTTAGAACATCAAATGTTGCATTACAAAACCTACATGTATTGTATTTAAAAAAAAAAGAGTATTTATAGGACACCACCTCAAATAGGTAAACATAAAAATATCAAAGGGAAAATACATATTTTAAGATACTACCAACGTGATACTGTTATATACTTACATTATTTAAAGTTTCCTCCACTTGTTTATATGTTCTATATGCAGACATAAAACGAGTCATATCCAAGTTGTCTACTAACATGTAAAAGTAACTGTCCCGATGTCTTGCACGCCCTTTAGATTGTATGTATGCTCTATAATCAGGAGCTACATCAAACCTATTTACAAAGGTGCACATTGGAATATCAATCCCTTCTTCTAAAACATTTGATGCAATAAGTATGTTAATTTCCTTGTTTCCAAACTGAGATAAAACTTTTTTATTCATTTTTACATTATATAAACTTTCACGTGTATCATTATAAGGGTTTGAATTAAAGCCCACCATAAAATTTGGAGTTAGATCACTAAATTCACTATCAAATTTTTGCAAGTGTAATAGAATGTAATACAAAATTTTAGCAGTGAAACGTCTTTGAACAAAAATTATCCCACATAATGGTTCTTTACTTGTTTGTCTGTATTCTCTTATTGTATCCAGCAAAACAAATAATTGGGGAGCTGAAAATTTATATACCTTCTCCTTCTCACCATAAGGTTTCATATCATCCTCAAATAATTTATAGACAACAGAGAATGTTGTTAATATAGAATCATAAACCATTGTCATTTGCTTTGTTTGAGAACATTTTTTAAAACGTTCGAACTGTATCATGTGGGCTAATGTTGATAGTTGTCCACCAAAACTACCAAGCAAATTAATATGAAACACGGTATCTTTAATCACGTTAATTATGCCTCTTAATCCTTTTTCAGGTTCTAAAGGCTGGTATGAAAATTTCTTTGGTGATGATGGTTCTGAATCCACTTTCAAATGTAATAAGTGATCTATCAAAGTTTCTAATAACTTTATGGTCCTTAAATCTGTGCCGCTTGGTTGATTCTTTACATATGATTTCACGGTTTCATTTGGGTTGGTTCTATATCTGAAACAACAATTATTATTATTATTATTGCTTTATTATCCAACAGAATAAATCCAATTACAGGTTAAAATTAACAAAGAAAGAAAAGAAAATACAAATTTACATAAACAGAGACAACTTTTATAATAAAGTACTAAGCAAAAGTAATGATCTAAACTACGGCAATCCCTCAAGTGAAAAGTGCACATAAGTACAAGCCAAAAATTCTGAGAACGACAGCAAAAATGTCACAATTATTAAATAATTTGTTAAATGTTTGTGATATAACATATATTGGAGAATTGGATAAGAGATTAGTATTTGATATTTTGTTATAGAATGTTACACTTGTACGTGTATTAACAGACGGAACATTAACATTTAATTTTGCAAAAATATATGGTGTATCAATAAATCCTTTAATAATTTTACACAGAAACAACTGACCATTAATTCCGCGCCACACATCAAGCTGTAGAACGTTATATTTTGAATAGTAACAAAGTCTGACCTTGGCATGGGTATGCATGCGTCTCAACGAACGCAACAAATTTAAAATACTTACGTTGCACTTTTTCTAATAAAGCTATATAAACCGAACTAAAGTTAAATACAACGTTCTCAGTACACGAATGTTGGTAAACGTCTTACAGTTACGAATTATAAAACCACAAAGTTTAAATACAGCAGATGAAGACAATATGATATGTTCCGAAAATGATAGTTTCGAATCAAATAGCACACCAAGATCCTTAACACTCGTACCATGTGTCAAAATAATACTGCTAAATATAAATGGTTGATGTTTACACGTGAAAGAGATAATTTTACATTTACTAGTGTTAAGTTGCAAGAAGTTAGTGTTGCACCAGTTCTGTAGTTTATTGAGTTGCAATTGAAGCTTATAGCAATCGTCATCATACAAAATATTAGCATACAGTTTCAGATCGTCAGCAAATAGTAATAAATGGCAGTCTAAATGATCAACGACATCATTGATGAAGGAATAAAAGTGAGCCCAAATTAGATCCTTGCGGTACATCTGAATCGGCAACAAAGTAATCTGAGTTATATCCGTTGTAGGAAAACGTATTACATTCGGTTATGCACGTAAGAGGTAAAAAATTGAATTAAATTCGTAGAAAAAGCAAAGCTCTTAAATTTTTATATAATAATTTTGTGGAGAATTCGGTCGAATGCCTTAGCAAAATCCGTGTAAATAACATCTACTTGACCTCTATTATCTAAAACTTCGGACACATCCTCTGTTAAGCATGTAAGATTTGTCAATGTAGATCTCTTCTCCAAGAGCGACAGAAATATAGTTTTTTACTAATGGATAAATATGCCAATGCAAAATAATTTCGAATAATTTGGCAAAATTACATAGGATGCCAATTGGTCTGTAATTCTATATAGTAGTTGCATTACCATCCTTAAGGATAGTGATTTATATAAGAGAGAATTCCTATAAAATACTTCTACATGAAAATTTTTGTTAAAAAACAAACAATCAACCAAATTAATATTTCCAAAGCTATAAAAAATGTGAAATTTAATCTAAAATATAATGATTGTAAAATAACAAAAACTATCTACTATTGTGCTATAATGCTGGTTGTGAATGTGGAAACATTTGAAAAATAGCTTCTTACCATTTCAATATTATCCGTTGATTTATTTACAAGATTCATAATTGTATCTGGATATATTTAACAAATTTGAATTGATATATTAAAACATTCCTAAAAACATTGTTTGAGACATCACATAATTTTTGGGTTGGTGAGATCACTCATAAACGTTGAAATTTTTACATAAACTATTTTAGTAATTTATGTAGCCTAATTTAATGTAGAAAACACTATTTGGGAAAAAAACAAAAACTGGCATTTTAATACCCTCCAAAACCTTAAAATAAAGCCAAAACTATTTGAAATTGTAATTTTTAATTCTACTTAGTTTAAAAACCATCAGTCCACTAGTTCTTTCCATGAAATTATTAAAACATTATTTTTATTTATTTATCATCATTACCTAATTGATTATGCTTGACTCACAATATTGTTAGAGAAACGTCAAAACTGCTAGAGTACTAGATTGATATTGTTAGGTTAGTTTCAGTAATTAAGAAGTATCCTTTATGATATACTTTGGAAAAAGCACTATCAACTTTTTAGAATAGTACACAAACCACTTATTGAGCAAGAACAGATGCATGCAAGCAGTTCGACACAATTCAACATACTCTTCATTTGCATAGACTGTTAAGCTCAGTTTCAGTCAAAAATCAGATGTTTCACACAGGAGCTCAGTAAAGAAACTACCCACAATCCTGTAATCTGGAAAATTATTGTTAAGGTTCTAACATTTTGTCGTTACTGATTTGTTTGATTAATTAAATAATTAAAGTGACCAGTGGGTTCTTTAATGTTCTCTGACGAAACCAGTGAACTTTAAGGAAGGATTTCCTTAAAATGATGGAACACAACTATCTTCCGACTATGCTAGGGGGTCTATTCCTCGGATAGAGCTTATGAGGATTGGTCATGGTTCTTTTTACAAAACATTATTTACTTACTGACTCAATTTATACCAAAATAGGGGTATGGGAAGGACGCCACCAAGTCATTAACTTTTAAACACAGGGTTTCCCTAAGGGAGACTTGGGAGCCCTTAGAGAGGAATATTGTATTTACTGCTTAAGCAGGAGCTGTAAAGAAAATTAAATTAAATTAACAAAAGAGGACACAAGAGGTATACTCTTGCTACCTCATAATAAGAAAAGCTATAAATATCAATTATGCATACACTTTTATAGATACAAATATTAGGCATCAAATTTTGAAAGTGCTATCAGTGCTCCTTCGTCAAATGGAAGCAATAAATATTATATTGAAGATATTTATGCCTTTTATTGATCGAATTACCCTATTTTTGAACTCACTCGTTCAAAATAAAACAATGAATTAAATGGTGATTCTTTAATTAAATGTTGCTTCACGATAAAAAGTTGTATGTACAATATATATATATATATATATATATATATATATATATATATATATATATTCATATTTAGACCAGGGTAGAAAATTAAATAATCACATCAAATAATTTTAATCACCGTGTAGAAACTTTGGGAAGAGGTACGCGTTATTAAAAAACCGTGGAGAATAAAAATTCATTCGTTTCATTAAAAATAAGAGATTTAAATCATTTACAAGACGCTTGCTATAAAAAAGGAAGCAGTATTAAAATGCTCTACGTGTAATTTAATTATTCCGAGTAAAGAAACAAATGGAAATTACGTGCAAAATTTATAGTAATTAACTCAATTTTAAGTAACCGGTATTAAACAAAATGTACAGATAATAATTAATATTTGTAAATACTCCCTGTATGTTTGTTGTGGTTTGTTTAGCATTCTTCTTAATCTTCTTTGGGAATGAAACCACTCATAGTTTTTAAAATCTATTTTATTTACGTTTCGATCCATGACCTAGGATCGTTGTCAAAATAATAAAAACTTCAAGTTTGACGTTTATGACATAAGTTGAAGGTTACTTTGATTTATTGATGTTTGAAATATTTGGTTTGAGTACACTAAGCAAAAATTTTTAAAGTTTAAAAGAATGATTGCCTTCAATTTGTGTTGCGACCTGGGATCGACTTTCCTATGGTAGCCAATACGCTTAACGTGAAATCAGCTGATTAATTTTTATTGGTGAATTTTATATAAATTCAATAATTTGGGAAACACTTTTTAACATGTTTCTATTTATACAATTGAGAGATTTCTGATTTTATGTCTTATTTTACCGAGATTCGGTGAAGGGGGTTAAGCAACCTGTGGCTACCAAGATCCCCCAGCATTTATAATTTGCCGAAATAATGGTTTTCTAGTTAATATGCTTATTGTTATGTAATTAGTTATTGTATGTATAAATAGAAATCATGTATGTAGGCTGTATTTCATGTTAATATCGCAAGGAAAACCCAGGAAAAACTTGCAATGCTACCTAGATATTGTGGGCATTTGATCTTCATTTGTTATTTCTTTGGTTATTTCTTTTAGTAATGGAATCCATTGTTTACTGAAAGTCACGGATTCGTTTGCAACGCAGTTATTTTTATGTAGGGTTATATAGGCAGCTTCTTTGATTTTGCGTTTTGGTGGTTTTCTTCTTTGTCGATAATTTTTGCATCTTCCCATTTTATTTTATGACTGAGTCCCATGCATGTTGGCAAATCATGGATTTTCAAATTTTCTATTTTTATATATGATTTATGTTCTCTTAATCGAACTTCAAATGGTCTGGAAGTTTCTCCTATATAAAACTTATTACATTCGCACGGTATTTTGTAGATACAGTTTTTGAATTTTGTATTGCGTTTTGGGTTTTGTTTTTGTTAATTGTGCTCTTAGTGTATTGTTGGTTCTAAATACTGTTTTAATTCTAAATTTGTTTCCTATTCTTTGAATTTTTCGGAGAATCCTTTTATGTATGGTATCGAGAGCATTTTGTGGTGTGTATCGTTGTTTTGTTTTCTTTTCTTTATTTTTAGGGTTTTTATTCATTTCTTTCTCTATTATTCTTTTAGGATATTTGTTTTCTATTAGTGTACATCTGATTAGGTCTTTCTCTTTCTTTAAAATTTCTTCGCTTGATGATATTAATTTTGCTCTATCATACATGGTTTTGATAATTCCTCGTTTGACACATTGTGGGTGGTTTGAATCGAAGTTTAAGTATCTGTTTGTGTGCGTTGGTTTTCTATATACCGATGTATTAATTGTTGTATCGTTTTGCTAACTAGAATATCTAAAACGGAAGTTTTCCATGTTGTTCTAATTCATATGTGAATTTAATAGTTGGTTCTATTTCGTTAATTGACTGTATAAAGTTTTAATTAATTCTATATTATGAGGCCAAATAGCATAAACATCATCAACGATCTCCACCAGATCAATGGTTTCAATTCTTGTGTGAATATCACATCTTTTCGAATTCCTCCATGAATATATTACTGAAGATTGGGGATAGTGGACTTCCATTGCCATTCAAGCTTTGTTTGTAAAATTGATCATTTATTTGAAAATATGTGGTATTTACGCATAAACCAAGTAATTCCATAATCGATGATATACTTAGTTTTGTTCTTTCTTTAAGATTGCCATCTTTTCGAGTTTGTTTTTATAATATTAAGCGTTTTGTTTATAGGACATTTGTAAAGAGATTTACTACATCAAAGCTTACCATTGTGTGTGTATTTTCAATTTTTATGTTTGATAGTTTTTCTAAAAGTGTTGGTTGTTTTAATGAAAGAATCCGTTTTGCCTGCTAATGGATTTATAATTTTAGTAGAAATTTTGCTAAATTATGGCATGGTGAATCTATTGAGCTTACGATAGGTCTTAAAGGAATGTCTTTTTATGAATTTTGGTAGACCGTAAAAGTGGGGTGGTTTACTGTAATGTGGGACTAGTTTACTTCTTTCTTTGTCTTCGAATTCATTTTAAATTTAAATAGAGTTTTGTATATTTTATTTTCAATTGATTTTGTTGGGTCCGTTTCTAAACTGGTGTAATTCTCAGTGTTCAATAGTTCGTTGACTTTTGTGTTGTAATCGTTTTTATTCATTATTACTGTGGCATTGCCTTTGTCAGCAGGTAGAATTATAATTGAGTTATCGTTTTTTAGATTACGAATTGCTTTTATTTCGTTATTACTTACATTTGGCTTTATTTTGTGATTCTTTTCTATTTCGATTTTACATCGTATTCTAAATTCGTTTGCTTGATCTTCTTCGAGTTGGTTTGCTGTTTTCTCAATACAGCTAATTATTTCAAAGGTTGGTATTGATTTTAGTGTTACTGCAAAATTAAGGCCTTTTGAAAGAATTGATTTTTCTGTGTCGTTAATAGTTCTGTTTGATAAATTTATCACGGTGTTTAGCATGGTGTTCCTGTTTTCTAACGTTTTAGTTTGTGTGTTATTTTTCTCTATAAATAGGTTATTAAATTTCTTTATGTGAATTTCTTTTTGTTTGGAAAATACTGATTCGTAGTAGGTTTTTGCACTAACGAGAATTTTATCAAAATCATATTTTGTTACCTTTATTCGTATGAAATTTATAATGCCCTCAATATCTTGTTTTAACTTATAAATAATGTGTCGGTGGTTTTGTAGTCTTTCCCTCATCATACTGTAACTTGCTCTTTCGAGAATTCTTGATAGTTTATTGCTTGTCTTTCCAAATTTGATTCTAAATCCTTTTGGTATTATTTCGTTGTTTCTGCACTTTATTAGGAATGTGAGTGAATTTTTGGAATGCGATAGCTTTAGGTTAAGATTGTCCAACTGTCTAAAACAAATACAAATTTCAGGCCCATACCTGACTTGTAAATACTCCCTGTATGTTTGTTGTGGTTTGTTTAGCATTCTTCTTAATCTTCTTTGGGATTCATTCATACGAATAAAGGTAACAAAATATGATTTTGATAAAATTCTCGTTAGTGCAAAAACCTACTACGAATCAGTATTTTCCAAACAAAAAGAAATTCACATAAAGAAATTTAATAACCTATTTATAGAGAAAAATAACACACAAACTAAAACGTTAGAAAACAGGAACACCATGCTAAACACCGTGATAAATTTATCAAACAGAACTATTAACGACACAGAAAAATCAATTCTTTCAAAAGGCCTTAATTTTGCAGTAACACTAAAATCAATACCAACCTTTGAAATAATTAGCTGTATTGAGAAAACAGCAAACCAACTCGAAGAAGATCAAGCAAACGAATTTAGAATACGATGTAAAATCGAAATAGAAAAGAATCACAAAATAAAGCCAAATGTAAGTAATAACGAAATAAAAGCAATTGTAATCTAAAAACGATAACTCAATTATAATTCTACCTGCTGACAAAGGCAATGCCACAGTAATAATGAATAAAACGATTACAACACAAAAGTCAACGAACTATTGAACACTGAGAATTACACCAGTTTAGAAACGGACCCAACAAAATCAATTGAAAATAAAATATACAAAACTCTATTTAAATTTAAAATGAATTCGAAGACAAAGAAAGAAGTAAACTAGTCCCACATTACAGTAAACCACCCCACTTTTACGGTCTACCAAAATTCATAAAAAGACATTCCTTTAAGACCTATCGAAGCTCAATAGATTCACCATGCCATAATTTAGCAAAATTTCTACTAAAATTATAAATCCATTAGCAGGCAAAATGGATTCTTTCATTAAAAACAACCAACACTTTTAGAAAAACTATCAAACATAAAATTGAAAATACACACACAATGGTAAGCTTTGATGTAGTAAATCTCTTTACAAATGTCCCTATAAACAAAACGCTTAATATTATAAAAACAAACTCGAAAAGATGGCAATCTTAAAGAAAGAACAAAACTAAGTATATCATCGATTATGGAATTACTTGGTTTATGCGTAAATACCACATATTTTCAAATAAATGATCAATTTTACAAACAAAGCTTGAATGGCAATGGGAAGTCCACTATCCCCAATCTTCAGTAATATATTCATGGAGGAATTCGAAAAAGATGTGATATTCACACAAGAATTGAAACCATTGATCTGGTGGAGATACGTTGATGATGTTTATGCTATTTGGCCTCATAATATAGAATTAATTAAAACTTTATACAGTCAATTAACGAAATAGAACCAACTATTAAATTCACATATGAATTAGAACAACATGGAAAACTTCCGTTTTAGATATTCTAGTTAGCAAAAACGATACAACAATTAATACATCGTTATATAGAAAACCAACGCACACAAACAGATACTTAAACTTCAATTCAAACCACCCACAATGTGTCAAACGAGGAATTATCAAAACCATGTATGATAGAGCAAAATTAATATCATCAAACGAAGAAATTTTAAAGAAAGAGAAAGACTTAATCAGATGTACACTAATAGAAAACAAATATCCTAAAAGAATAATAGAGAAAGAAATGAATAAAACCCTAAAAATAAAGAAAAGAAAACAAAACAACGATACACACCACAAAATGCTCTCGATACCATACATAAAAGGATTCTCCGAAAAATTCAAAGAATAGGAAACAAATTTAGAATTAAAACAGTATTTAGAACCAACAATACACTAAGAGCACAATTAACAAAAACAAAACCCAAAAACGCAATACAAAATTCAAAAACTGTATCTACAAAATACCGTATAATGTAATAAGTTTTATATAGGAGAAACTTCCAGACCATTTGAAGTTCGATTAAGAGAACATAAATCATATATAAAAAATAGAAAATTTGAAAATCCATGATTTGCCAACATGCATGGGACTCCAGTCATAAAATAAAATGGGAAGATGCAAAATTATCGACAAAGAAGAAAACCACCAAAACGCAAAATCAAAGAAGCTGCCTATATAACCCTACATAAAATAACTGCGTTGCAAACGAATCCGTGACTTTCAGTAAACAATGGATTCCATTACTAAAAGAAATAACCAAAGAAATAACAAATGAAGATCAAATGCCCACAATATCTAGGTAGCATTGCAAGTTTTTCCTGGGTTTTCCTTGCGATATTAACATGAAATACAGCCTACATACATGATTTCTATTTATACATACAATAACTAATTACATAACAATAAGCATATTAACTAGAAAACCATTATTTCGCAAATTATAAATGCTGGGGATCTTGGTAGCCACAGGTTGCTTAACCCCTTCACCGAATCTCGGTAAAATAAGACATAAAATCAGAAATCTCTCAATTGTATAAATAGAAACATGTTAAAAAGTGTTTCCCAAATTATTGAATTTATATAAAATTCACCAATAAAAATTAATCAGCTGATTTCACGTTAAGCGTATTGGCTACCATAGGAAAGTCGATCCCAGGTCGCAACACAAATTGAAGGCAATCATTCTTTTAAACTTTAAAAATTTTTGCTTAGTGTACTCAAACCAAATATTTCAAACATCAATAAATCAAAGTAACCTTCAATTTATGTCATAAACGTCAAACTTGAAGTTTTTAATATTTTGACAACGATACTAGGTCATGGATCGAAACGTAAATAAAATAGATTTTAAAAACTATGAGTGGTTTCATTCCCAAAGAAGATTAAGAAGAATTAATATTTGATTAGGAGTCACTAAAAATTAAAGGGTATTATTTTAATTGGAGTTAATTGAACCATTAGTAACATATAATATCTATAAAAGCTAGTAAAAACCCAATAATATTCAGATCGTAGAAGTATTATGTTTGAACACCTGCGTATTTTTAAATGTTTTATGTTCCGTAAAATTTGCAGATAACAAATGGTTACAGAGAATGCTGGAGAAACCGTAGCTTAATAGTTACGGAAATGCTAATAAGGTGGGTTATTTCACAGTCCACATGGACTGATAATAATCGATAATAAAGAATATCAATTTGCACCAATAAGAACAGGGTAGATAGAGACAGATAATATGCGCAAGACCGAGACACATATAGTAAAAGGCGTGAGTGGAGCAACGTCACTGGGTTGCGATTGGTTGAAAATAAGAGGCAAATTGAGAGGTAAAAATAACATTTCTGTATAAAAATTAGTTATTTCCAGACGCTTGGAGCCGTGTCGAAATTTCTGAGATTTAACTGGTGCGAGTGCAAATTTAATAAGAACCGACGCACAGGCGGTCGAGATGGGAACATAGTATACAAAATTCTAGAAACTGGCCGTTTTGGGGACAAAACCGACAGACAGGCTAACCACTATATATACCCGGGTTAATATGAGTTTCTCTCTCTTAGATTTTCGAATTGATTCAATGCGTTAAACAGTGCTTTTGAGTTTTCCGATTTTGATAGAATAATTTAAACAGTTTGCTCGTATATTTTGGTGATTTAAAACAGTTTGTTCTTTACGTGCTACAATGAATGTAATTTAGTGCACTTAGAAAAGAAGATACAAGGTAATAAAGTTTAGTATCACTGTACCAATTAGTCAAATCTGCAACGACAAATGAATACACAAAAGTAGGCAGTTTTGGCGTATATTTGTGAAAGAAGTATGAATGTCTTTGCTATTTTTCGGGGGTGGTAATAATTAAATGATTCGTAAACGTGTCTGGATCCACAAAACAAGCTTCAGATATACACAAATGAGTTCCGGAAAAGCACTGAAACAACTTTAGATGAATGGTGTAGAGTAGGGATGGTCTCGGGCCGGGCCGGGCTTTTAATAAGCCCGGCCCGGCCCGAAATGAAAATTGACGGCCCGGCGGGCCGGGCCGGGCCGGGCCGGCCCGAAACTTCGGGCCGGCCCGACTTTTATTCGGCGAATGAGAAGATATTTTTTTCTGTTGTGTTCAACAAGTAACTATCATTCTTTTGTTTAATTTAAGAGTATATGATTTTGAATTACAATCAAGATACTTGTGGAACATATTGTAGTATATCATTTGATTTTTGATTCTGTCACGCATCTAGACGTAGCCGGAAGTAAAGTAAGTACCAGGCTAACTATTAAACGCGGAGAGTGGGGGGATTTGCCTACATACCAAAAGGAAACAAAAACACATTGCCCTCGATGATCTATTAACAAATAAAAATAAATAACGGATTCTGTACAAACAAGCAAGAGCAATAAATTGCGTTACTATTTGAAAGCAAACAGTTAGGTGATATGAACAATTTAGTACATTAGATACGAAGTGCGCATCTCGTATTTACACAAAATAAAATTAATCAGTAGTAAAAAACCTGTGAGAGCTTTTGTCAAGCATTTTTAAAGTTTCACCTAATACTTTTGTAAAATAACTAATTAGTAGGAAAGAATTAACGGTGGGAGCTTGTGTCAGATATCTTTTAAATCGTACATAGTACCGTTTGTAAAATAAACTAATCAGTACAAAGGAATAAGCGTGTGTCTGTCCAATACTTTTAACACAGGTACATCACACATGTAGAGCGATAATATCGATTAGCAGCAACGATCAATAGTTCTACAATGTGACGTTTCTTGTCACATAACTACACCAAATGTTGATACGGAATATCCCATTGACACAACACACAAAAGGAAACGAGTTGCATACGTGTAGGTGTCCGGATACTTAGCTTGAAAACCATCGAGAGTGAGTCAACACAGAAACGCCGCGGTATTCAGGATTCATTCACCCTGGCATCGTAACTACAGCAACGACCTACGGACAAAAGCAGTTGGTCTACAGAAAGGAAGAACGCATTTGGTGTCCAGCTAAAAGAAGCAATCCACGCAAGACACCTAGTTGTCGAACAGAAAATAAACAGACGTGCACTGCTTTTCAAATACGGTGATGAATAATGTAGAAAATATGTCGACGCACAAGCTGTAGAAGCAAATTTAACAATGGTTCAAATAACACGAATTCCAACTGCAAATCCGCTTATCGAAGCGCGATTAAAACTGGTAAACCCGGGTTTTATCAGATAGTGTGCGACCTTATTTCAACAAGTCTTTACATTGAAACAATAGAGAAAATCATTATAGGCGGTCGTAATGTATACCAAGATAACGGGTACCTGAAACAGGATATAACTATTTAGTTGTTGCATAAACTTGTCGTTTCAAAGCAACTAGATTTAAGTTGAGAAATGTATTCGAGAGCGTGTTTATTATTAATTATGTTGAAGGATTTAACAGTAGAAACAGAATTATTCGAGCGGGTATTGAATTAATAAGGGAGAAAATAGGGTAATTAATTTATGCTGAAAATAAACGTAACAATTCTTTAAAAATCCTAAAATAGGTAACAAAGGTACAAAATGTTTAGCAATTTTCAATGTTTATGAAATTGTACGCTTAACGCACCTTATAACCTTTATAATAAATTTGCGTCCGCTTTATTTTGTCGTTTCTACTTCAAAGAATTTTACTAAAATTACCTACTTGAAATTAGAGAGTTGTTGCAAACTCATTCCAAGCAGACTTTATTAAAAGAATCTTCAAATAAAGTATTCTTTTTTAAAAGTTTGTATCCAATCTAAAGGAGTGTTAGTGCAAGTGTTTTTTCCCTTACTCTTTATTCTGACATATATGTTTAGTATTCTATATCTATAGGTTATGTTTTAAAATGAATAAAGAATTAATCTCTTTGTGATAAGGTGATCTACATGTTTAACTATATTGTAAAAATCAAAGAAATTGTATTCACACAAAGATGAACTTTTTTATTATATGAGTCTTTATTTCCCACTGATTCGATGACATTTGTATGTGTTGTCAAAGTGTTTTCACGGAATACTTTTGAGTTTACTTCAAGACACTGTTTTTACTTCTTTCCAAGCATATAGCATATCCGTTTTCAAAAGGATTTTTACAGTTTACTTCTAGGAAAAGCATTACAAAACAGCATCCTCGTATTTAGAGCGTTGACGTTTTATATCTTTTTCGTGTTATAAACTTGGACATTATATTTCTAAATTTAATTACAGAAACAACACTACAAAAAACCATTTATTTTGCTATATTTATACACAAAGCAGACAATTAAATGTAAGTTTGTACGTTAGGCATTTGGCATATGTCAAAATTAAGGCGCCTTAAATAAAAGCATTCCCTGCCTGTGTTTAAATTAAATAAAAGTGTCCTGTATTTTAATAAAGTACAAACATTAAAGGTGTAAATACTCCTGTATGTTTGTTGTGGTTTGTTTAACATTCTTATTAATTTTCTTTGGGAATTAAACCACTTATATTTATGTCATAAATGTCAAACTTGAAGTTTTATTATTTTGACAACGATCCTAGGTTATGGATCGAAACGTAAATTAAGTTGATTTTAAAAATATAAGTGGTTTAATTCCCAAAGAAAATTAAGAAGAATATTAAAGGTGTAATTGCGCATGTGTAAATGTCAAAAAGGAAAACTTTATTAAAAATTGGTAAAATGAACTTTGCAATAACTCTCAAGTGTTTTAGGCGGTAGACATAAATTATACACGCGATTGCTAATATCGACGTCACGCATGATTGAGATTTAGAGTATATACATATACATAATATAAATCGTGCAAACTTTTGAATTATGAATAAATCACCTAGTTTGATGTTCCTGAGCATCTTTAACTTGCCTAAAATACAACATGAGGAACATTAAATAGGACTAGAAAAAATATTCGGTATAAGAAGCGAGTTATAATATCACGTTTCCTTTACACTAAACAAGACGAAAAACTGATTATTAATGGGTTCATGAAGACACTATGTGAAAATATAGTTAAGAACGTTTACTTACTTAATGTAAGATAGAAGTGAAGGGACGATGGAGTATCTACTCGTGCGTTTTTCGGCCCGAAAAGTTCGAGCCAGCCCGAGTCGTTTGGCCCGGCCCGGCCCGAAAAAAGATAGGCCCGGCTCGGGCCCGCCCGAATAAAGTAGTCAACGGGCCCGGCCCGGATTCGGCCCGAAATCGGGCCGGGCTCGGGCCGGCCCGAGCCCGAGTCCATCCCTAGTGTAGAGAAAATGTTTAAAAGCGACCAGTAATCCGAGGACGTAAACATAACCCAGTTGGAATGGTGAAATTAGCAAGGATGATGTACATTGAAGCCACTAGTGCAGTAACCTTCAGGTAACTTATGCTTTGTTGTTCGATTTTGATGTGTTGGTGTGTGTTGAATAACTTTATAATTGATTTACTTAAAATGGACAGTAGGGAAATTGTACTAACAGCAAATTTTTAATTTTAAGGTGAGATTTTCTTGTTTAAGTAGAAAGGGTATTTAGTATTTATGTTCTGGAGTATGATGAAAATTTGGGTATGTCTTTGAGCTCAATTAGACGAACCTGGTTAATTAATGTAAAGGGGTGGTAGATGCTCCCTTTGTACTCAGACTCAGGTCTGCATATATTGTTATATTAATTAGTAGGCATCCTACAAGGACTTTAATTCTGGATGCACATTAAAATGATAACAAATTTAATCTTGAAATTTTCTGATACTGAAATTTATGCTGAATTTTAATTTTGAAATTTTAATGTATTGTGAATATTGATGTAAATAGAGTTAACGTTGATGTTTGTGGTAGGAATGTGTTTTTTTTTTATGAATGAGGATGAAGGTTTAACTAGGTGAGCAGCCGAGGTGGAAAAGAGTAAAGAGGCGATTAACAGAAGAAAGTCAACGGACCAGTTAAGTTAATAGCTTTTTGTACATTTCACAGCATTCTTGACGCACAATCTGTGGGGCTCGATTCGAAAACCGTAGTTCCCGGATTTTGGTGGATTCACAGCATTCTTGGCGCCCAATTCGTGAGGCTCGATTCTAATACATGGATCACAGCAATATATATATATATATATATATATATATATATATATATTGTAGTGTCAGAGGGAGCTACCAAGGGTTCTAAGGGTTGTTTAGTAGAAGGTAGTGTATGCCAAGTAAAATGATCCATATTTCTGATCACATCATTTAAAAATGTATGTTTGCCGTACTTTACATATGCTAAAGTATTCAAAAGGGTAGTTGAAATGTAAGTGCCAAGAGGTAAATTAAAATGACTTGATGATGTGATAAAAGATCTTCAAATAAAGTATTCTTTTTAAAAGTTTGTATCCAATCTAAAGGAGTGTTAGTGCAAGTGTTTTTCCTTACTCTTTATTCTGACATATATGTTTAGTATTCTATATCTATAGGTTATGTTTTAAAATGAATAAAGAATTAATCTCTTTTGTGATAAGGTGATCTACATGTTTAACTATATTGTAAAAAATCAAAGAAATTGTATTCACACAAAGATGAACTTTTTTATTATATGAGTCTTTATTTCCCACTGATTCGATGACATTTGTATGTGTTGTCAAAGTGTTTTCACGGAATACTTTTGAGTTTACTTCAAGACACTGTTTTTACTTCTTTCCAAGCATATAGCATATCCGTTTTCAAAAGGATTTTTACAGTTTACTTCTAGGAAAAGCATTACAAAACAGCATCCTCGTATTTAGAGCGTTGACGTTTTATATCTTTTTCGTGTTATAAACTTGGACATTATATTTCTAAATTTAATTACAGAAACAACACTACAAAAAACCATTTATTTTGCTATATTTATACACAAAGCAGACAATTAAATGTAAGTTTGTACGTTAGGCATTTGGCATATGTCAAAATTAAGGCGCCTTAAATAAAAGCATTCCCTGCCTGTGTTTAAATTAAATAAAAGTGTCCTGTATTTTAATAAAGTACAAACATTAAAGGTGTAAATACTCCCTGTATGTTTGTTGTGGTTTGTTTAACATTCTTATTAATTTTCTTTGGGAATTAAACCACTTATATTTATGTCATAAATGTCAAACTTGAAGTTTTTATTATTTTGACAACGATCCTAGGTTATGGATCGAAACGTAAATAAAGTTGATTTTAAAAAATATAAGTGGTTTAATTCCCAAAGAAAATTAAGAAGAATATTAAAGGTGTAATTGCGCATGTGTAAATGTCAAAAAAGGGAAAACTTTATTAAAAAATTGGTAAAATGAACTTTGCAATAACTCTCAAGTGTTTTAGGCGGTAGACATAAATTATACACGCGATTGCTAATATCGACGTTCGCGCATGATTGAGATTTAGAGTATATACATATACATAATATAAATCGTGCAAACTTTTGAATTATGAATAAATCACCTAGTTTGATGTTCCTGAGCATCTTTAACTTGCCTAAAATACAACATGAGGAACATTAAATAGGACTAGAAAAAATATTCGGTATAAGAAGCGAGTTATAATATCACGTTTCCTTTACACTAAACAAGACGAAAAACTGATTATTAATGGGTTCATGAAGACACTATGTGAAAATATAGTTAAGAACGTTTACTTACTTAATGTAAGATAGAAGTGAAGGGACGATGGAGTATCTACTCGTGCGTTTTTCGGCCCGAAAAGTTCGAGCCAGCACGAGTCGTTTGGCCCGGCCCGGCCCGAAAAAAGATAGGCCCGGCTCGGGCCCGGCCCGAATAAAGTAGTCAACGGGCCCGGCCCGGATTCGGCCCGAAATCGGGCCGGGCTCGGGCCGGGCCGGCCCGAGCCCGAGTCCATCCCTAGTGTAGAGAAAATGTTTAAAAGCGACCAGTAATCCGAGGACGTAAACATAACCCAGTTGGAATGGTGAAATTAGCAAGGATGATGTACATTGAAGCCACTAGTGCAGTAACCTTCAGGTAACTTATGCTTTGTTGTTCGATTTTTGATGTGTTGGTGTGTGTTGAATAACTTTATAATTGATTTACTTAAAATGGACAGTAGGGAAATTGTACTAAAAGCAAATTTTTAATTTTAAGGTGAGATTTTCTTGTTTAAGTAGAAAGGGGTATTTAGTATTTATGTTCTGGAGTATGATGAAAATTTGGGTATGTCTTTGAGCTCAATTAGACGAACCTGGTTAATTAATGTAAAGGGGTGGTAGATGCTCCCTTTGTACTCAGACTCAGGTCTGCATATATTGTTATATTAATTAGTAGGCATCCTACAAGGACTTTAATTCTGGATGCACATTAAAATGATAACAAATTTAATCTTGAAATTTTCTGATACTGAAATTTATGCTGAATTTTAATTTTGAAATTTTAATGTATTGTGAATATTGATGTAAATAGAGTTAACGTTGATGTTTGTGGTAGGAATGTGTTTTTTTTATGAATGAGGATGAAGGTTTAACTAGGTGAGCAGCCGAGGTGGAAAAGAGTAAAGAGGCGATTAACAGAAGAAAGTCAACGGACCAGTTAAGTTAATAGCTTTTTGTACATTTCACAGCATTCTTGACGCACAATCTGTGGGGCTCGATTCGAAAACCGTAGTTCCCGGATTTTGGTGGATTCACAGCATTCTTGGCGCCCAATTCGTGAGGCTCGATTCTAATACATGGATCACAGCAAATATATATATATATATATATATATATATATATTGTAGTGTCAGAGGAGCTACCAAGGGTTCTAAGGGTTGTTTAGTAGAAGGTAGTGTATGCCAAGTATTTCTGATCACATCATTTAAAATGTATGTTTGCCGTACTTTACATATGCTAAAGTATTCAAAAGGGTAGTTGAAATGTA
Organism: Platerodrilus igneus; assembly: GCA_036346225.1. NCBI lineage: Eukaryota > Metazoa > Arthropoda > Insecta > Coleoptera > Lycidae > Platerodrilus > Platerodrilus igneus. The sequence goes on along the minus strand of JARFIW010000260.1, from coordinate 4,416,255 downwards.
AGTGCCAAGAGGTAAATTAAAATGACTTGATGATGTGATAAAAGATGCACAGTGCTCAAGGGTTTATACTGAGTTAGAATTTAATAGGCCATTGAAAGTACATTTGCCGTCCGAAAACCGGATGCGTCTATGGATGTCCACTATCAACCATGCCGATCCAGGGTCATGTGTGATGTATTTTGGCTTTTGTTTAATTAGAATCAACTTTTGGACGAATATGTAATTTCAAAATTATAAGTAATAACAATGTCAAATGTGATTGAAGGATTGTAAAATATTTAGAATCAATACTAGAATATTATGTGAAAACTATGAAAGTGTAAAAGGACATAATTTATGGTATGTGCGACACAAACTTAGTGTTTAAATATTATTGGACGGTTTTAGTTTATGTAATTTGTAATGTAGTAGGCAAGTAATGTTATAATTATCACCTTGGAAAGTAAACAAGGAGAGTTTATTTTGAATATTTTTGGTATAAAGACGTATTTTAAAGAACTGCGCTAATTTGTGTAAAGATTTTGAAGATTAATAAACGTGTTTGATTTTGAAATAGTTTGATTATTAAAGAAGGGTAAAGAGCAGCAGCAGTACATAAATAAGTAATAGCGACGACAAGGAAGAGTAAAGATTGATATTAGTGCGACGCATGACAATAGTAAGATAGATTTGGAACGATATTGATAAAGGCAGAAGGCATCGGATTGGAATTGTAAGAAGGAAGAATATTTGGGATCGATTTGGATATAGATTTATAGGTAGCAGGGCATTGAGTGGTTATAAACAGGGACGAAGATTGGTTTTGATATGGATGTATATGTAGCGGGCATTGAGTGATTTTGAATAGGACGACGATAGATTTGGATTGATCATAAAAATTTGGCATATACAAAACTAGATTCAAAATTAGTACTAAAACAAAAGAGAGTGCAGTTTGGTTGGGCATTGCACATCTACTTACCACTGAACCCACGGTAAGTAGGTGTACACCCTGAGAATAAAGAGTTTTAAATAGTCGAGGCATCTTAATAACAATTTTGATTAAATAACCAACCAAACGTTGCAAAAGTACGGGGCGTGCAATAGGTGTTTGCACATTATATAAAAAAAAAAGCATTGAAATTTATAAGAAAGGGCACGCGACGAAATTAAAACAAAATAAAGTAAATAAAAGGGGGGTGGTATACAAATATATATATATATATATATATATATATATATATATATATCAAAATGGTACTTTAATTTCTTCTACAGAGATGTAGGATAATAAAATCAAATAAAATATCAAATATGTTAAACATTTCTTTTTGTTACAAAATTATCTCAAATCAATACCCAAAATATCAGATCTGTTATTAGGCTTACAGGTTTATATGGAAATATCAAAAATCTAATAATTTAACTTTCATATTTGCTTCAAGTATAATTACACATAAATTAAAACTTTAATCAGAACTCAATTATGATGTTCGTTTATAATAATAACGGGTACAACCCTGGATTTAAATGTTGATAATTACAAAACATCAAAGTCCTTTATAGTTTGTTAAGCAAATAATAATAATTATAGGTCATTACAATGTTATTTTTCATATGTTGCTTTGATCAACGTTGGCCAAATGCGGACGTCATGTGAAAATAATAAAGAACGCTTACCTTGTATAGCCAGGTTCTTGTTTATGTGACAGTGTTACATTGTATTAAACCAGATGTGCTTACATACTGTGCCTTGACAAACAAATGACGTCGCTGTCCACATGTAGTGATGCAGCCAACAAACTGTACGCCTCTTGGACTCAATTATATAAACTTGAAGTGTATTTCTTCTATGCAAAAATGAAACAAACCAAAATCCAATCCAACAGTTATCAAAAATTGCTACTAAATTGAAGAACATTCATATTAAATCTCAAGTATTATGGTCTCATTAAAGAACGTTTCTATTGAATCTAAAACATTACGGTCAAGTTGAAGGACGTTCATATTGGATCAAAAATTATCACATTGTAGAACGTTCATATTAAATTAAAATTATTACAGTAAAATTGAATGACGTTCATATTATATCAAGAATATTACAATCAAATTGAAGAGTGTTCATATTAATTGGTAAAACTGAAGAGAAGAGAAGAGAAGAGCGCTATAACAAATTTATTTAGTTTGATCAAGGGATTAAATCTATGTGCTTACCATTATTAAAAACACTTATTCAAGTGCATGTTACACTTGAATTAAATACCTTGGCATAAGGCCACACGCAAATTGCTGGCTATAACTCTAATCTCCATGATGTGTTCGTAACAGGTGCCCAAGCCAGAGTAACTGGATGGCACGCTGCGCATAGTATATCAAAGTCGTTTGACATTGAAGTATTTATTCAAACAGCCAACACCTATTGTTAGCAACCAAACTAGCACTAAAGGATAATCTTTGTATTATGATTGGGCTATATGATCCCAATACGAATATTTATTTGAATGACGATATTTATTTGTTTAATCGAATAGACAAAAAGACGTATTTAACAAATAACTTTTAGGTGATTTGCAGTCGTCAAAAAAAATTGTTACAAGGTAAATATTGCCAACTAACTCAGAGGAAAAGACAGTAACTGCCTTAATAAAGCAGACATCTGTTAAAGATGGAAATTTTGTTAAGCAGCAGTTGAAGCAGCGAGCAGTTGAAGCTGGAAAATGCAGAGGTTACAAATGCACGAAACCAGGAAAGTGGTTAGGTTAGGTTTGGAGGGCCCTAAAATGCCAGTTTTAAGGTTTTTTCCCAAATAGTGCATATTATTGTGTGAAACTAATTTATATATTGCTGTGCATTTTTATATTACGCTTCAGGTTTTATTTTACCGTTTAATTTTGAAAGATTTTTAAATGCACATAGGAAAGTTTACCTTTATCATTATCCATTTACACTTTTACTTGTAAGTAGCACATATTACGTTCTTATGCATTTCAGGACATTAGCCAATGGATTGTAGTGTGTAAACCACAAACTTTACCTTCTTAGGTGATAAAAAAGCAGCGGTGTTTAGTGGTTTTAGTCGTGGAAGCATGTGGGAAAAATAGTGGGGGATTATAGTTGGCGAGAACTAAGCCTGTAAAAGGAAGAGACTTTACTATCAACATTTTACGGAGACAGACATATGTGAAGGTCTGGGTTCAGCAAGTGATTCCTTTCCTCGTTATCTCCTTTCTATATCTACAAACTGTATTGACGAGGTAAGCTGGACTGCATTGAAAAATCACCGACCAAAGAATCTACAAGCCTATAATTTACCTTTGAGAAGTAGCATGCAACCGGTCCTTTAGCAATCCACCTGATAAGTTTTTGTTATTAACTTGTGAACTATACCAACAGCGCCATTTATGCAGACCAATTTGTGGGCATAATACATTACGTAAAGTCGTACAGAACTGACGATGCGGGGTAGGTTTAATCTAAATAAATTTGTATGATATTACTTAAAGATATTACACTGGTGCTTCAACAGGGGAGCTGAACTTCATGCGGTTTTAAAAGCTAACTTTTCCACACATTATTTGATTTTCACAAGTTACGTCATCCAGATTCACCATTGTTTTTTATGCATTACCTAACTTGAACACATAAATAGTTGTATCGTTTAAGCTGAAAAAATCTTAATAAATCCATTAAAAATTCTTTTATTTAATAATTTTAAGATTCCACGCCTTGAGAAACATCACTGGTGTCGCATATCTAGTCACTATCCATTACTGTATATAACATCTATTTTACAATACTTAAAAATATATACAAAATGATGGATGATTCATCGTGTTAAAGCACTTTTTAATAAATTCATTTAATAAATGTTTAACAATAATTATTTAAAATTGTTTGTGAGTCAATTACATTTTCCCTTATATAAAAGAATTTTCAATAATCTACATCTAATTCGTTGCTGCCAAGGAAAGACGTTTCTTCTTTACATTAAAATATCTATGGTAAGTTTAAATTACTATTGATAATCTTTCAAAACGTCTACCTATCGTAACTCTTCACGATATAAATACTTCTATAATAAATTAAAAACCTCACCTACAACTCACAGCAAAAAATTGCATCCATGGAGTGATTATCCAGGTCAGTGTTTGTTTTGTTATGTAATGGGTTATTGTGTGACTCTGATTCATATTTTGAACTGTATTCTTTAACTTCATTAGTTAAATCAATTATAGAATTTCTGTTATTATTAGGTCCTATTTCTTAACCTTTCTGTTTTGTTTGCTTTTTAGTTATATGTTTTTCTTTCTTATTTGATGTTGTGGTGATTTATTTTGATCCAATTCTTCCTTTTTGCAGCGTGGAATTTGTTGAATTTGTTTTTGAGTATCAGTAAACTCAAATCAAGAAAGAATTCGTTTTGATTTGAAATGTGTTTCCAATCTTGATACTGCAAAGCACCAAGATACCTCGGAAAACTTGTTAAGTGGGTAAAAGTAATTCAGATACTTTCATCTACTACCTGATGAATTTTATAATTTTATTCTTGTCCGTTTCAAAAGATGAAATATCTGTGTGGTGACAGAGTTTTTACTTTCTTTGAATTGCTGTTTGATATCTTTCAAATCTTCTTCACGTAATGCTTATAATAAATGTTGTAAAAATTCATGCGAGTCATGTTGCAGGTCTTCTGTAAATTGTGGCATATTTTCATAAAGCTTGAAAGCAGTTTATTAGGGTTATATGCTTCTAATCTACCATTTTGTAATTCTTGTAATGTATGTATTAAATTATGAAGATGACCATTCTTTTAAAAATCTGTCTATTGAATCTAATATCAATGTGTCTTTGTCATCTGGATTTATCATGCCACCAGGAAGTTGGAAATATTGTCCAGGTTTACAAGTTTTGTGTAGTAATTGTAAAAGGTACGTGTTTGTCCAAGAATTTGTACTATGGAATTTAAAAAACAAGTATTGTTTAAATTTGTTAAACAACGTGCCCTTAGGAATTCGTTTTTTAAAAGATTCGGGTATGTAAGTTACTTGTATTGTCTTAAAATCCTCGGCCTAGTTTGTATCATTCTTAACTTTGCTGGAATTGGTAAATTTTTTTAAAAATTCAATAACTTCTAATAGTTTTTTTTCGTGCAGGTAATATTCACTTCAGAATCACAATTATAACACCACGCAGACCAAATAGAAGTATTAACATGTAATGGGTGGCAATAAAATGGGGGAATAGTAAAATTGTGTGATGTGTGTTTATTTTTGTAATGTCTGGAAGTTTGGTGTCCACATTTTAAACATAGCCAACAAGGAAATGTTAACATCTTGATCATCAACCGTTTCTAAATTATTAAAATGTGAAATTTTGCATTCCTAACAGTGATCTATATCACTCATACTGCTTTTTGCCCTATCCTAACAACCGCCTACTAAATCATAATCAGTACTGACACTTGACTAAAAAGTTATTCACGTGTGGCACTCTAAGTATCTAGTGTGCCATGCTGTCAACTGAAATGACAGTGTATTTAATTTTCACAGCAGATGGTATTTTTGTGTTCACTTTAACACCATATTTAAAACTGAAGAATGAACATCATTCCAAAATCATATCTGCTTTGAGACACTGCAACCCAAATGAACCATCGTCATCAGTTGCAATGAATGAAATATTAACCGAGAATTCGAGTGTAGCAAGCATCAACACAAATCCATCTTCGATAGTTTTAATTAACGAAAATTCTGAAAAAAAATGCTAATTTAGCATACAATAATTGTGTTTAACTTGAACGTTAAAATCATATTTTTGTGTTCACTGTATTGTAATAATAAATAAATTTCTATTTATAAAAGAATTAAATTGTTCATTCGTGATATAATCTAACGAATGCAACCCTTGTAATCGTGACTACTGATAATGGCATGAGTTAATGCTTTCAACATATTGTAAAATAATTTCACTCATCCTTCAGACTCGTGAAATTAATTTTTGGCACGTTTAATGCCCCAAGTCATGCGATAATCGATAGTCACAATTCCACTTGCTGTATTATTTATGATAATTGATGTCATTCTTTGTAAAACTTTTTTAATTTGAGGTAAATCTATTGTTTGATTAATGTGTGTACATTTTATCACATTTTTATTTTCATGACTGAACTCAGTTGAATCCTCAGAACTATTAACGTTTGGTTCTCTTTCTTTTTTTTATTTTTAGTGGTTTGATATTATGTGTAACTTCGTTAAATTCTTCATTAATCGAATTCTATGATTTTTTATATTGAAATCTTTTTTATTTTTGAAACAGGTGATTGATAATTTTGATTAGTAATATAGTTCATCTAATTTACAATCATTTGGAAATGTGCTGAAAAACCGAGCAGCATTTCCTCTTTGAATTGCAATACTAATACGTTGTATTAGAAATGAGGTAGCTCTATTATCATTAGTCTCTTTTTCCTACAGACTGTATACAATTAGATGCGCTTGGACTAAAAGATCGGAAGGTTTCAACGACTACGGGCAAAAAAATAGTTACTTTGAAGATTTTTGTACTTTTAACTTTTTTAACCATTTGTCTGTTAAAGCAGCAGCTCCAGCAGTTTTTGAAATGGCTGTAGTAGTATGAGATGAACCAACGTATCTACACTAGGAAATCCCAAACTATAGCTTTACCACATTCCCATAGGGTAAGAGACATTCCATCTGGTCTCTTGCCATAGTCTCGATCAATACCTAAGGGTTCTAAAATTGTTGGTATTTTTGCTAAGTCTAAAGTAGGTTTTAATATATCGTTGACTGAACGATGACACGATTTGACGGCCTGCACTAAATTTACAGTTCAAATCATGAATTCATGCACTCGTTAGGAAAATGATCGTACTAGTTCTCTTAAGAGTCTAGTGATTTTGTTAACGTATGATATACCTTATCTTGTCGGATAAATCTTGATAGCATGACTTCGTGTTAAAGTTGAGAGATGCGAATCGATTGCTAATTGTGTATCTCCTCCGAGGGCGGCGGCGAAACTTTGAGACACTATTGATCCACATCTACACTTGAGTTCAACACATAGGTCTGTTCCTAGACAAAAACCAATTGAAATTCTAAAAGAATCATCCAATAGAGTACCACAAGATGCCACTGAAATAGCATTTAACCAAGCACCAAATTCCTTCATCCTTGTTGGATAAATATCAGCATTGCCAATAGGAGTTTTAGCTGTCTTAAGTAAATAGTCACAACAAATATCTAATAATGGTTGATATCAAGCTTTCTGAAATCTCTTTGATTTTTCTGGTAGTCATCTTGGTTTTAAAGAATCAAATTGCTTCTTCTCCATAATAGTTGTCATACTACTACCGGCAAATTGCTATAACACTAAATTATTGCCAAAATTATTATACCGGCCAATTCAAGAAAACAAAATTCATATAATGATCAATCCATAGAACTTTCTAGAGCATGAGACAGCGATTAATATAAGGTTTGGGTGGTGGGGGTGGTAGTGGTGGTTTTAACAGTATCGAAAGGAACCACAAGTCAACTCAAATTAAATCAATTCATTCTTACTTATAGATACATATAACCAAATACAGTGTGATTTAAGTGCCAAATAACATATAATTTATATGAGCGTTGATGCAATTAATCAGTAATCATTTTTTACAACATTAACAAGTAATTAACTTCACTAACATACAACTGATGAAAGTAAATGCTTACCTCTTTAAACTAAGTAACTTACAAGCCCTTGGTGAAACCTGACAGGAGCGGTAGTAATGCAGAATCAGTTAGGTGTACCATAATATACATAAATTTGTATTTATTAAATGTTGCGATAATGTGTATTTCACTTCCTGAATAAATGAGGACATGAAAGGAGCTGCAACAGCAGATGTGAAAGTAACAGCGCCAGGAGCTGCAAACAGACCAACAAGAGAATATGCAAATAGATCCGCGAAAAGATCTACGAACGGAGTATGAACATACCTATGAGGTTGTAGCTAGAATATAGCATGTACATACCTGGAGATATTATCGAAGGACGGAGTTTGCTGGTCCAATGATTAATAATCGACGAATTAATGGACTGTATGGTTATGATGTTGTAATGCTTCCTCTGCAAGCCGAGACGAAATATCCATTAAACGACCAGTTTATTCTCACTTACAAAGTTCGCACTATTATGGCCATAAATAGCACTTGTGTAATTACATTTACAACCCTTTATTCCGAACACTACACGATAATTAATGTTTTACATACGAACCATGAAACGAGCTTGAAAACATACCGGGATTGTATGTTGCGTTAATAACGTCTTCACGTTTCAAACGATTAACTACGACTCCGTTATTACACTCTATATTGGGGTGCAAGCAGGTCAAAACAAGTTTCTACTTGTTCGAAACTGATCACGCGTAACCTTCGTGATAAAAGGGTGAGGTATTCAGGATGCATATTTCCAATGTCTACATTAATAGGATATAGGAGCGAGTCGTCTTCAAATTAAATTTAATAAAATAATAAAAAGACCAAACATACCGCACACCAAAAATAATTAGAAACTAACTTATTTTTAAGCTAAAGATAGAACGATAATACAATAGGTTTATACGTGAGTATATACAACAACAAAAAAACTATATTACTGTACAGGCAGTAAGCATAACTTAACCAGTGGTCGTTTGATTAACCCTTGGCTAGTTTTTACAGTAGCAACCCGAATAACTCCATCATTACCCGGATGCACTTCAACGATGCGTCCTAAACGCCATTTTAACGGAGGAGTGTTCATTTCCCTAAGAAGCACTAACGAACCGATATTCACCTGATTCGATTGATTAATAAACCATTTATTTTTTTGTTGTAGAGTGTGCAAATACTCTACACTCCATCTTTTCCAAAAGGTTTGGTGTATTTGTTGTAGCAGTTGCCACCGATCTAACCGAGACACTTTGGTATTCAATAAGTCTGGATCCGGTAGAGCCGAGACTGGACCGAGAGTTAAAAAATGACCTGGTGTTAAATACGAAAAGTCATTAGGGTCTGTACTCAACGCACATAATGGGCGTGAGTTCAGCACCGCTTCAATCTGCGCCAATACTGTGCACAATTCCTCATACGTTAAAATCTGATCACCTACTACACGATATAAGTGACCTTTCACGGATTTAATCCCAGATTCCCAGAGACCTCCAGTGAGGAGAACCAGGCGGATTAAAACAAATTCGATACTTTCCGACTCCACTGAAATTTTCATCATTTCTTTCAAGGCTCTAGAGGCACCCACAAAGTTAGTTCCACAATCCGAATATATTTTTAAACAACGACCTCGTCGAGCGATGAATCGTCGCAAAGCTGCGATAAATGCTTCCGAAGATAAACTCGATGCCAGTTCTAAATGAATGGCTTTTGTGCTTAAACACACAAACAAACAAATATAAGCTTTAGTAATCCGTGGGCCTCTAGTCCTATTGAATGTAATATTAAAAGGTCCACCATAATCAACTCCGAATTGAGAAAAGCCTTTCCTGGAGTGACTCGGGAGAGGGTAAATTTCCCATCGAAGGCGATAATAAGGAGGATTAGTCCTAAAACAACGAACACAAGTTTTCAAGCAAGCTTTACTGCTCCCTTTGCTGAAATAATCCAAAAATTTTGAGCAAGCAAAAATAATGTAGTGCACACCGAATGTAAATATTTGACATGACAATCCATAATAATAAGTTCCGTCAATTTATGCGACTTTGGTAAAAGTAACGGATATTTTGCATCAAATCCTAACTGCGAATTTTTCAATCTGCCGCCCACCCTAAGCAAACCCCGATCATCAATAAATGGGCTCAAAAGGCGAAACTGCTTGATATAGGTTTTTATGAATACAATTGTCCAGTTCTTTTGAAATACTTCCGACTGTACATTTTCACCAGAATATGCAATGAAGATTGCAATTCCTGACTTAAAATGTTTCCCACCAATCGTTCTGAACGAGCAACTCTCAAGTTACATGCAAAACGTCTACAAAACGTAAGTACTCTTAATAGTCTCTGTAATGTTGAGAATTTGTACAACAAACAATCAAAGAAATTTTCCTGAGAAATTACCAAAAATGTTTTCGTAACTCTCTCTTCCGTAGGCAACGTATCCTCTATTTCTAATACCTTACTGGAAGGCCAATTCCTTTTTGCAACCAATAACCAAGGAGGACCCGCCCACCATAAGGGATGGTTGACCAGCTCCGAGCGAATAAACCACGAGAAGCACAATCTGCGGGATTGTACTTGATTCCACATGATACCAATTTGAAGGAGCTACGTATGACTGGATACGAGCTATCCGATTTGCAACAAAGGTTTTCCATTTATTCGGCGTTGATTGAATCCACGCTAATACCACCTTTGAATCCGACCAAGCAAAAATATCTGCGAACTCCAAAATATCCTTAAATGTCACCATGACGAAATGAATTAATTCCGATAATAATACTGCAGCACAGAGTTCCAATCTTGGCAATGTTATCTTGCTGAGTGGTGCTACCTTTGACTTAGCACATACCAAAGAAACGACAATATTATGATCCATATCCACACAACGAAAATAAATTACCGCAGCATATCCTGCCTCAGAGGCATCACAAAAACCATGTACCTCTATTTTTGTAAGTTATCTCCAACGAATCTCGAGGAATTTCTATATTCGAAACTTCCTGTAAATCTGATATAAACTTTCTCCATTTTTGAACGAACTTATTATGAGGTTCTTGATCCCAATCTAACCCCAATAACCATAATTCTTGGATAAACCGTTTAGCGAAGAACACCACTGGCGCTAAAAGACCAAGCGGATCAAAAATTCTAGCTATTTCCGACAAAATATTACGTTTAGTGCATTGTCTTTGTTGCACATGAATAGTGTATGCAAAACATCTGACGAAGGTCGCCACTGAAGACCTAAAATTTTCAAAGAACTGTTTACATTATCTTGAAATGACAATGTTTCCATTTGACCTAAATTTGAGAAGCTTGCGAGAACTTCTACCAAATTACTGCACCACTTGCGCAGTTCGAATCCTCCAGATTTACAAAGGGCATTCAACTCAATAACAAGTTGTTTTGCTGTTGCAATCGAATCACAGCCTGTTACTACGTCATCTACATAAGTATCTTCGACCATGGCCTTTGCAGCAAGAGGGAAATTAGATGCTTGTAGCTTTGCTAGTTCTTGGATGGTACGTAATGCTAAAAATGGCGATGATGCCAACCCATATGTGACAGTATTTAACTGAAAGTCACAAATAGATTCCGAGGGCGTATCTCTCCAAACAATGCGTTGATAGTTACGCTGATTTTCTTTCACGAGAATTTGTCTATACATCTGCTTTATATCTGCAGATATGACTACACGATGTACACGAAAATTCAACAATAATACAATTATATCCTTTTGCAAAGCAGGACCAACTAACAAATTATCATTCAAAGAATTACCTGCAGCATCCTTGCACGAGGCGTCAAATACTACTCTCAATTTAGTGGTAGTACTGTCTACTTTATGTACTGCATGATGCGGTATATAATACAAATTACTACATTTTAGAGAATCCACTGAAGGGACCTTAACCTTAGTCATATGACCACTGTCAAGATAGTCTCTCATAAATTCTTTGTAGCTCGAATACAAATCCAAATCCTTTAATAAACGACGTTCCAAACTCAAAAATCTACGAACTGCAATTTCTCTAGAATTACAAAACAAAGGTTCCGAATTTTTCAATGGCAATGAAACCACAAATCTTCCAGTTTCATCCTCGAATAATTTTCACAAAAATCTTGTTCACTTTTCTCTTCCTCAGGCGAACGATGCACTGTGGAAGGAATATTCTCAATTCCCAAAATTTACGAATGTCCACATCAAGTGGTTCTACCACTGCACAGAATGAAGTAAGCGACGAGTAGGAGATACCACTTTACCTGTTAGTACCCACCCCAAAGTAGTATGAATGGCAACGGGTTCAAATGCATTGCCCCAACGTGATTCATTTAATATTATTTGAGCAAATACGTCTGCTCCCAAAAGCATTTCGATTGGCTGCGGAACATCAAATTTTGCATCAGCCAACTGTAAATCTTGAATATGTGGCCAATTATTTATTGGTAGTTTAGTAGACGGCAATCGATCACAAATCGTAGGCAAGATAAAACATTCAGTCTTATATAGAGGTGACGATAAACCAAGTGGACTAACAAAACACAATGCCTTGCCAGACACTGAAGATGACTTCAAACCTAATCCCTGAACCGTGACTTCAGTTTTAGCTTTCCTTAACCCTAACTTCTGCCGACATTTTTCTGTAATAAAGCTTTCCATACTTCCATTATCGATTAAAGTTCGAACAGAATGTAATTGACCCGAATAATCTTGTACCGAAACCACCGCTGTAGCTAACAACGTGGTGGTATGGTCTAACGACGTTGATAATAACGAATTAGTAGTGGTTTGTTGTTGAATAACCGGTTGGTTAACCACCGAACTTTCTTCAGTTGAAGATGACGAACTATTAATTGATGTGGTTCTCTGCGGAGAAACTGGTGCCGACGATTTCCAAAATGTAATAAGGTATTATGATTTTGGGCACATTCTCTACAATTCCACTGGCAACGACAATCTTTCACCGAATGTGCATCACCTAACAACGAATACACAACTTGTGCCTTTTACCACCTCATAGCGTTCTTGAGGATTTATCCAACAATTGCTTGCATTTATACAATGGATGCGAAGCTTGACACAAAATGCACTTTCTATCAGTAGAAGTAGCGACAAACGAATTTCTAGGCGCCGACGATGCGCTAGCGAATTTTCTAGTATCTGAAGCACCGAATTTTATGCTTTCCGAGTTTTCAAGAAGTATCTAATGAAACAATCTCACTAACTTCCAACACCTTACATTGCCTTTCTACAAATGCTCTTAAATCCTTAAATGTAGGAACATCTAAAACATTCTCCAACTCAAACCTTTTTAGAGTTTCACTGTCTAATTTTTTGGATAACAAATTAAAAAGTGCGAAATCCCACAAGTCGATTTCTAATTTTTCCAATGCAAACAAATTTTCATCGATGCAATTAATCAAACTTCTTAATTGTTTATGCGAATTTACCGTATTAATTTTCGAACATCTCTCAAGCGAGTTCCAATAAGTGGATGCTAATAACCTTTTGGATTGAAAACGGTTTACTAAAATGTCATACGCCTTTTGATACGAATCATTCCCAATTGGAATATGTTTAATCAAAGCATGTGTACTCGAATCAATGTTATCTAACAAATACATGAATTTCTGAATTGGCAACAATCTATCATTCTCATGAACCAATTTTTCAAAACTGATCGAAAACTCTCCCAATCGACAATCTTACCGGAAAAGCGAATTATTTTTAACAAAGGGAGGGGGAGGTTACCACTAACGGGAACAACATCATGCGGTCCTGTAGCTGACATACCAATAACCGGTTTAACATCTTTCACGAATTCCACTTTAAATTTAGCAGCGAAAATTTTAATTTCCGTAACTAGATTACCTATCTCTATCCTCAAAGCACGATACTCCTCTAATTCCACAGACTCTTCCACAACGACCGTCTGACACAAAAGTTTAAAATCTGATTCGACTTCTTTCGCAGAATCCAGCCAAACGTCTATCACACAACAATTATTTTCCGCTCTACCAATTTCTTTCATATTATCAAGAATACTATTTAATCTACTCCAAGCTGTTTTAGCTTCTAAAATAATCGTTTCCAATTTATTACTCATTTTGAATATTAAATAACAAGCATAAATTATCTAAGTTATTAAAACGACGAAATTTCTAATTATATTACTATTTGAAGGCGACTCCAAGTTTGTAGGTAAGGAATAACAAGATTTTATTGACGTCAATAAACACAAGTATTTACAACCTGCACCAAACAACGAATTATTCACGCACCAATCACGTGATTACGAATACAACCGACACCAACGACAGCTGCACTATACCCTGAGGGTACAAAGTTCATTAGCTACACCGTTAACGATATACGGCGACGAAGCGACCAATGAACATACCTATGAGGTTGTAGCTAGAATATAGCATGTACATACCTGGAGATATTATCGAAGGACGGAGTTTGCTGGTCCAATGATTAATAATCGACGAATTAATGGACTGTATGGTTATGATGTTGTAATGCTTCCTCTGCAAGCCGAGACGAAATATCCATTAAACGACCAGTTTATTCTCACTTACAAAGTTCGCACTATTATGGCCATAAATAGCACTTGTGTAATTACATTTACAACCCTTTATTCCGAACACTACACGATAATTAATGTTTTACATACGAACCATGAAACGAGCTTCGAAAACATACCGAATTGTATGTTGCGTTAATAACGTCTTCACGTTTCAAACGATTAACTACGACTCCGTTATTACACTCTATATTGGGGTGCAAGCAGGTCAAAACAAGTTTCTACTTGTTCGAAACTGATCACGCGTAACCTTCGTGATAAAAGGGGTGAGGTATTCAGGATGCATATTTCCAATGTCTACATTAATAGGATATAGGAGCGAGTCGTCTTCAAATTAAATTTAATAAAATAATAAAAAAGACCAAACAGAGTATCTTTGAAAGAATCTTCAAAAGGATGCCCAGTGCTGTCGGTAAAACCTTAATTTCCGCTGCCCCCAAGAATTCAAGTACCAGCTTACAAATATAGATATGGATGATGGCGTCACCAGAATAATCACATCCCCTAATGGTATTTGACAGGATTCCAGAATCCAAATATCCAAACTCACCGTACCACTTCAGCATATCCAACATGGAATCAGCAATTAAATAAGTTACTAATGGAAGAATCTCAAACGGAAAAGCCACAATCAAGGGCCTTAAAGGTCCATTAGACCTACACCACTTTGGACTGTTTGACAGATCACACTATACTATCCAAGAATTACCATGGAAACCCATTTCATTCCAACTTCAACCAATCCTACTTAAGACGAAAGAATTGTAAAAACTGAATTTTGGGCTATTTTAACCAACTGGCAGTTGACACTGCACGAAGTTATATCCACGCCCAATGCGATTTGAAAAAGGTTAGGATTGCACTACAAACCCAGAAAGTCACTAGCATGAAAATGCAAAAAGACAGATTAGGTCAAACACACATGCACATGCACACATGCACATGCACACATGCACATACGAGAATGTAAAGACATCTAAATGCTTTAAAACCCAGTTATAAATAAGAATTACTAACACTTGTATACATATAACACTAATCTATACAATAATTCTTCAACTAACATAATGAATGCATCAAATAACTCGGAAAAATAAATTCATAAGTTAAAAACCGCATGCAATGCTAATGCATAATAATACAAGAACTGAAGAATAACAGGACTATCAAATATTCAAACTACGATCGAAGTTACTGACATTAATTTCAATGACAATGTAATCATCAAGCAGTAAACTGTAAGAAGAACCCGTTATCATAAAATAAAGAATAGAATTCTCTTCAGACTTGTAGTTTAATACAAAGTTTTAACTCAAAAATAAACCTGTAACAAGACATTCTATCTTGTAAATTCATATTTGTTAAGTGTGATATGCTGCAGAAAGAAAATAAAAAGGCGGGTAGTGTTAAAGATAATACTAAGCGGATGCCAAATCTGCCTTTGTTTACTGGAAGGGTAGCCTATTAATCATATTTTATCATCTAGTTGGTTGTTCATTATTAGTTCTGAAGCATTTTTTAAACACATCAATTTCTTAAGCAATTTCAATATAGTACCATGAAGGGCTGCATCTTAAGGTGTATAGGAATTTAGGTATTGCAAACCAATTTTTCAAAGAAAAAAACGATGTTGTGAAAGACCGTTCAATTTAGATCACATTAACCGATATTAGTTGCCCAATACACAAACCAATTTTTAGTAAGCAGAATTTTAAATACTATTTTGATTGTAATTAATTTAAATATTTACTTGGACCACCATCAAAAATAGAGAATTGGATGTAATCATGATCATAATAATTTTCATAATTAACTTTAACCCCTTAACTGAACAATTATTTTGTAAAAGATTGTCCATAATTTTCCATTTTTTTTATTGCTGAATTTTAAACTTTATCATGAATATAGATTATTGCAAACAGTAATTTCACTAATTTATTAATTTAAGGAGCAATAAGATAATATTCAAGGAAGGTTATATACAAACCCCGAGTAAACTCGTATTTACGAAAAAATAAACATTATTCTGTGTAATAATTTATGGCAGGTCACCACATATAAAGAAAACTCATTAAAAATTGGAGATGCTTTTCCAAAACTTTAATGTACGAATTTACAATTTTAGATTTAATTTGGCTTCATTTTAGCATGTGTAAATATTCACAAAGAACTTTTACAATATCGAAAGGCTATGTAGTATAATAGTAAATAATAATTGCAAATATTAGTGGTTAGGAATGAATAATGTAGTGCAGTATAAAAGCATGCATCTTAAAATTATAGTAGATTGCATGCATTAGTCAAAAGCATTTCAGATTCTTTTAGCGTAAAAATCAATAATTCTAAGGTCATAGTTAAGAAGGATGACAACAAATTTTCATAAATTAACAGGGGTTATAAATGTAAATATTCCTAGTGTAGTTTATTATAGTGTTAGTAAGGAGCTTTAATATTTGTACAACCTTCAAAAGTTCAACTATAGCGAAAGAGAAGTAGTCGCTAACTTATATAGTTGAAAACACGTTCCAGGTAGTAATATAAAAGAGGAAAGATTGTTGTCAAGGATTTCTTTGTAACGCTCAAAATTGTTGTAAACAAGTTCAAAACATTTAGTTTCGGCGAAGGTAGTGATAGTTAAAATAGATAGGGATCGATATAAAGTAAAGACAGATAATTTTTGGCATGCATTAGAATAAAATGAGGATATATGTTAAAGCATCCGCTTGACTTTGAAAGGAACTGTGGGACAAGGAGAAATTAAAGTCTATGGGTGCAAGTGAGAGGCAGTCTCTGTATAGACATCGTTTTAAAAGGTGAGTGAGAAATATTGTAGAAAAGGTTATAGACAGGCTGTTAACGAGAGACAGAGGAAAAATATTAGATTACTCGTGTATACGAGTAAGATGAGGGTATTTTGTATATGTGGATGGCTGAGCTTGCATATGAGGAACAAAGAAGGAGCATTGGATCTCACATATAAAAGTTAGACAGACGATAGTATTAGAGAGGGTAAATGTTATTTTAGGGAGAAACAAACTTGCAAACATGGTGTAAACAGGAGAGAAGATGGAGTACGCGGGCTAAACTAGGACGGAGATAACATATGAAAGACAGTAAGGGTACATAGTAAGGAAGGGAAAACGATTGGCAGTTGAAACTCAGATTCAAGGAACTAAAGTCTGTAGCAAGGCTAAAGTGGGTTTTCGTAAGAAATGTTTGTTTGTATTGTTAAAAATTTTCGGATTTCGGAGACGGTTTGTGCGTTAGTTCGTGTGTTAGTGGAATTAGAAGTGGAAGTTGAAAATTGTTGGTGTGGGGTTTTGAGAAATGTGACCGTTGAGAAAAATTACCAAGAAGGCTTGTTTGTGTGTATTGAGGGATTTTGAGAAATTTCAAGTACAGGGGGGAAGATGCGTCTACATAAGCACAAGAATGTTGTGATAAGGCCTCTTGCTCTTCATCGACTCTTTGCCTTAACATCCAAGCGTCGACTTATATTAGTGAACAAATTTACAAGTACATTTACAAGCACATAAATGAATTAGTGTTGATGAATGGGTTGGATAGTTTATATATGGTAAATGGATCAGTAGCGGAAGTGTGCAATTTTGGATGTACTGTATATTGGTAGTTGGAGAAATTTGAGTAGCTGATTGCTATCACGGATGGTGTTCTACAACTCAGAGAAGTGCCAGAACATGCAGCCTTAGGAAAGAACTATAGTCATCGATGGTATGATTGCCAATCCAAGAGCGGTGGTGCATTCCAGGTAACAGATTTTGTGAAACTTTGATTTTATGTGGTTATTTGAGGTGTTATGACAATTTAGTGCTTTATTGGTATAATTTTTATAAACTCTATGAACTAAAGACCTACCTAATGAACGTTTTATGATTGATTCTTCGACAATATTTTATACAGGAGTTAATATTTGTAAAATAGTTTTATAATATTTATTGATGTAAAAGGAACTTTTGGTTATTTGCAGTGCAAAATTGAGCACAAGTATTTAAAGGTTTTACTATAAGCTCTTATTAAACCTGGAAGTAACATAATTTTCATGGTTAATCCCGGTTACTTTATGTGGTTTATTGTTAGATAAAACTTTATCAGGCACTATTAGAAAGAAAATGTATTATTTTGAAACGAGGATGTATGTAATGTTGATGATGTAGGAAATAATGATTGAAGAGGATTTTTCTGTTGTAATTTTCTGCTCGAATAAATCAAGGTGCTTTTTTATAGTCGAGTTTTCTTGCATAAATCAGTAGGGTAGTATTTTTCAGATAGCAGAGCAGCCGTGGTGAACTTCACTGACAAAGCTGAGTTCTTTTTTATTAATAGCAAAAAGCGGACTATATTGATATCAACCCAGTGCTAGAAGCTTTTGTCCCAGGTAAGCTCCAAATAAACTGCACAACGAAATGGCGCCCAACAGTGGGGCTCCAAATAAACTGCGTAACAATATATAGAATAAAATGTCTTGGAGGTGAATACTTTGTGCTAAATCACTTACAAAACTTTTGTATTGTTTTTCTTAAACAATAATAAAAACAGGTAAACATGTTATATTAAAACCCCGAGTAAACTCGATTTTTGAAAAGTGAGTCCACATAGAATACAATATTTTAAAGATGAATATTTCAGTTTAATATCATTCACAACTGTTTATAGGGTTTTTGCTAAACAATAAAACTAATAATACACTTTCTCACATCAGTTCATCTTCATATCTTCGTCGCTGAATGAAAGGTTCTAAAACATGGAACAACACAGGACGATATCACAATCTTTACATATATTGTGATTCCCTCATGGTCTTCCTATACTTCCCATCCCAAACTCGGGTGCACGTTCCACACATTCTAGTAGAATTCGGCTTCTTTGCAGTAGCCAGAATAATCGATGGGAGATGTCAAACAGTTAGACGACTAGAATTGGTGCTTATGGGTGAGCGATCAGCTACTTTTGAGAATTCGTTCCTCTGGTGTTAACCTATCATCTTCTCAATAACTGCCACATGAAAATCAAGAGCATTCTTCCGTCCTCCAGATTTCTGGTACAGGGTGAATGCATTCCAGAGTACCAGTTCGTATAGATGGAAAAATATTTTCTTGTAGTATTCTTTTCCTCTTTTTCATGTCACTGGGTTGTTTGCTACATGCTGGTCAACTTTATCCACTCCTCCCATTATGTCATTATATGATATGCTAGCTACTGGTTTTGTTATTTGTTTGCTCATTTTAGTTACACTTTTCATTCTGCATCGTGGAAAGTGCACAAAAAGCATACATCACACTTGTTCTTCCATCTCATTGCGGTAACTTTGCCTCTCTGAAATGCGACTTTTCCCTTCTTCAGTTTTTACTGCCAATTCTTGGAGGCATATCTTTTTTAGAAGGTCACACAGTGCCATATAGGTAAGTTTTCTTAGCAATAAATAGATCTGCTAGTTGTGAAGAAGTGTAGAAATTATCAAGAGTAAAGCAATATCCATTGTTGAGATTGAGATGATTGGGGGTATATCATGGTCTTCATCATTAAATTTTGTGGCTTTGCCTGTATAAATAATTATAGGCCATACATAGCCAGACTTGACTTCACATAGCATGTAGGTCTTTATCCCAGACCTCGCTCTCTTTAGTGGTACATCCTGAACCCAATCTAATCTCCCTTCATATAACATAAGGCTCTAATCAATGACAATATTCCTCTCTGGAGTGCAAAGATTTTTGAATTTATTACTGAAATATTCTAAAATGGATCAGATTTTGTTTAGCTTTGGTTGTCGATGACTGAAAAATGAAGGCACTTCTTTACTATTAAAAATCTTTTTTAGCTAAGTAACTGGCGAAAAATTGGAGTTGCAAGTAGTGGATGTTTAAATCAATATATCTTCTAGCTTTGTTTTTTTTTTAATAATACTTTGCAGCAGTAATACACTAAAGAAAATTCTCATTTCGTCATTGTTTGTGTCCTTTCAACCAATAATGTTCTCATCTCTGGCATATCACTTAGTCTCTGTGACTACAATAGTTACCAATTCATCATCAATTATTTTATTTACATATTCCATGACATCTGAAGAGTCATTTTGGATGAAGCCAAAGGTGTCCCAATAAAGGGAAATCTTGGAGGTGCAGGAGTCAATGCTGCAGTCACATCTATTTACTGTCAAACTCTAACGTTGCTTGAATCACTTTATTGATCAGTTGTCACTTCACTACCATTGTCGCAGTCTGAAGTGCCGCTTTATGACTCACTAAATTCCATATCAAACTCTTCATCGCTCTCCATAATGAATTAAAAGAAATGTAAAAAACGAACTAGAATATAATACCTTTTACATAGTGTCAGCACATGGTAACTAGAACCTCTTTCCACTAACCTTGACAGCAGCTGGTTCACAGATAAGAACGCAAGTGCGAAACAGATCAAGTAGCACTATTGTGCTTTTTTCGGACCACATTTGTAATTAACTAGACGCACCGAAGTTATTCGTTGTTTAAATTTATAAACAGGATATTTTCATAATCCACGAATACTCTCGGGCTTTTGAAATCGCGAGTTCTTTTGGGAATACAAGTTAAAGAGTTAATACTATATGTTTTGCATTAATGTTTGCTCAAAAATACAATCATTCTTACTTATATTAAAAGTCAAAATTAAACTTACACAAAAACACTTTCTTTCTTTTATAATAGACAAGTAATGTTCATTAATAAAACTTACCCCAGTACATGGTGTAATTCATCGACTGTAGCAATTTTGCTATGAAATGTTGTTTCCAAAGCTCGAACGTTTTCTAAAACTTGATGAGGTTTACAATTTTTGTTCAATATGGTAGCAGTTAAACCAACAACTCTGGGAGGATCACTAAGGTTTTGAAAGTGCATCATGATTTGTCTCATGCAATGATCACTAACACCTCGATGACATTCATCAAATATTATTAGATTAACATCGTTTAAACCTGCAAATAATTTTTTTAAATTATGTTAATAATGATAAGTTCAATACTGTTATACAAAATCAAATTAACAAAACCATACAACACATCTAGAAATATAAGATAAAAAAATACGTTATGAAACAAAAAGATCAAAAATGGAAGAGCTCACGGTCAAAACGATCAACTTAAATGTAGTGCACATAGAACTAGTTGTAACTTGTCTTCATTTTTGACGGAATAACAACTTTCTGAAGAGTCATATTGATTGTATTATTACGATTTATTAAAAATTCTATAAGTAAGGCGAATATTATCATTGGGAACAGTTAATGTAGTTACCTGTCTTAAAATTGTAATGTCAACTTTCCCTGTTTCGAAAAAGTCTTATCAAAATATGGCACTGAAGATGAGCATAGAATGCCAAAACGTGGGAGAAGGAGTGCCATGCTTGCGGTTTAACTAGCGGTTTATTTCTAAAGAATAGCATGAGCTGGGTTGTGAGCTATAACTAACACAAAAAAAACAAACGGAATAGAGTATCACTATGTTATTGGAGAAAGAAAAATATTTAGAGGACAAACATAGAAGTCCCAAAAAATGTAACCCAAAAATATGTTTGATAAACAACCCGTACACCAGTATCAACCTAATGATGTGTCTGTAAAAAGACTTGATTAATAAATAAATAAGAAGCACCAAATGTGTCCCAAACTAAAGTAAGTACCAGTTCAGAAATATAAATGTTATCAATATCTTAATATTCATAAAACACTACGCTGCTTTTATCTATGCATAACCTGCTCTTTTGCTTGACTCTGGATTTCTGGTTTTGTAACTAGAATGAATCGTTCACTTTACTATCTTGAAGCACAAATAAAATAATTTGATCTCTAACCTCAGTAACTTTTCTACTAGTCTAATTAGTTCAAAAGTATTCAAAAGAATTTTAACTAGTGAAATTGTTCTTATACCAAATTACTTCCTTCAAAAATCAATACCAAGTAAATAAACAATGATAACCGACAAATGAATTTGTACGTACTTAATTTCTTTTTCTTTATTCAAAAGTATTTACGTAAGCGAGGAAAAGCTTCCAGATATATATTTACAAGAAAAATATGAACTATTCTAGTTTCAAAAATCTCATAATGCACTGGTCAAATAAATATAATTTACCACAACATTATTATTATTATTATTGTTTTATTATCCAACAGAATAAATTCAATTACAGGATAAAATTAACAAAGTAAGAAAAATAAGAAAATACAAATTTACTTATACAGAGAGAACGTTTATAATAGATTACATTAGTAAAAATAATGATCAAAACTAAAGCAATCCGTCAAGTGAAAAGTGCGTATAAGTATAAGCCAAAAATTCTGAGAATGACATAGCAAAGATGTCGCAATTACTAAATAGCACGTTAAAGGTTTGTGCTATAACATATATTGGAGAATTGGATAATAGATTAGTATTTGATATTTTGTTACATTTTATTTATTTACAATATCCAACAGGACAATGTCCCCTTTATAGGATAAGGTTAAAGCACATATTATCTACTGTAAGTTAATGGTTTTGCGTCAGTAAATTTTTGACAACACTACATACTCTGGTTCTTAAGGATAAGTTTTATACTGCGCACTGATGTGTTGAAAATGTCAATCAATTCAGCACAGCCATTATAATTGGTGATCATTTGATGTAAAGGAGACTTCCTCAAAACATTGCTATGTACCTGTGGCAAATAAAATGTGTTTTTTGTCTTGAAGCAGTTCTAGGAACACGGAGTGAGATTTTAGAAAGCATGGAATTGCACATAATGATATTATTAACCAGCTTATATAAGAATATAATGGACTGTACATAGCGTATATGTTGTAGGCTTTCTATGCCAAATGTAGTAAGCAGAATATCCTGTGGTATACCTCGCGCTGGATAATAACCAAAAAGAAAGAAGTGAATGGTCTTTAAATATTTGCGTTGGATCCTTACAAGTTGCAAACAATGTATATTGTAGTTAGGGTTCCAAATTGTTGAGACATATTCCAGTCTGCATCTTATAAATACACAATAAAGAGTATGTAGAGTATAGATATTTTGAAAATCTTTGTAATTGCATAATACAAAACCTAGGTTTTTCACTGCCGTTTGAGTGATTTGTTGTATATGTTTATTAAAAGTTAATTTGGCATCGAATGTCACACCCAAATCTTTAAAGTACTCAACTCTATTAATACGTGCATTATGTATTGTGTAACACCACGATATCTTCGATTTCTTTTTTGAAAATGACATTATATTGCATTTACTAGGATTTAATGGCAAGTAGTTATGATCACACCACTTGCACAAGTTATCAAGGTTTTGTTGTAGCTTGTTACAATCCTCATGTGATATAATGGTGCAATACAATTTAAGATCGTCTGCATAAAGTGAATACTTTACATTAAAGCAATCCTTAACATCGTTAATGAAAATTATAAAGAATAGAGGCCCCAAAATAGATCCTTGCGGCACACCTGAGGTTTGAGGAAATTTATTGGATATGTATTCTCGATACTCAACAAACTGGGATCTGTTTGAGAAATAACTTCTGAATAGTTGAACTAATACTGACGACAGGCCAATGATATCAAGTTTGTACAGTATAATCTCGTGAACTAGACGGTCAAATGCTTTTGAAAAGTCGCTGTATATCACATCTACTTGAGTTGATTCATCAAGAGATTCACCAATGTATTGCGTTATTTCAACCAAGTTTGATGTTGTAGATCGTCCCTTCACAAAACCATGTTGACTAGGTGCAACATATTGTTCAAAATGTGCATATATATATTTATGTAATATTAATTCAAACACTTTAGAGAAATTATTAATTAATGCAATTGGCCTGTAGTTGACTATATCTTTCTTATTTCCCTTTTTAAACACTGGGCGAATTCGTGATTCTTTCCACATATGTGGAAATTTATTTAATTTCAATATTGCATTAAAAATAAAACCCATTGGATTTACAAATACAGGTGCACAGTCTTTAGGCGAAGACCAATATGGTTTTCGTAAAGACAGAGGGACTAGAGAACCGATACTAATGATTAGGGTAATTATCGAAAAAAGGTTACAAAAAATAAAAAGACTCATTTCGCGTTTGTAGATTTAGAAAAAGCATTTGATGGGGTTAATTGGATTGTTATGTTCAGGGTTTTGCAAAAAATAGGAATCTCTCATGGGGATAGAAAAATTATTTACAGTCTATATAAAAACCAAAGCGTAGTAATTAGATTTGATGAAATAGAAAAGGAAGCTAAGATTAGAAATGGTGTTAGACAGGGTTGTATACTGTCTCCCTTGATTTTTAATGTTTATATTGAGGAAGCTTTAAACTTAGCCAGAGAGAGAAAAGAGATAGGTATTAGTGTACAGGGACAGAAAATAGACATGTTACGTTTTGCAGATGATATAACCATTATAGCAGAGTCTAGAAAAGAGTTAGGAGAGTTTTTAAATATTTTAGATGAGATACTACGGAGTAACTATAGTATGAGAATTAACTCAGTAAAGACAAAGATAATGACAAGTGAGTTACAGCCTAGTTCTAAACCAAAATTAAAAATAGGTAATACCGAGTTAGAGGAGGTAGATGAATTTTGCTATTTAGGTAGTATAATTACAAAGGATGGACGTAGCAAAAGGGATATAGTAGCTAATAGCTCAAGCTAGAAAAATGTTTTTAAAAAAGAAAAACTTACTAATAGCTAATAGTATTAGTTTAGATAATAGAAAAAGTTTCGTAAAGTCGTACGTATGGAGCGTTCTACTATACGGTAGTGAGACTTGGACAATTAAAGAAGTAGATAAGAAAAAGATAGAAGCTTTTGAAACTTGGTGTTATAGGAGAATGTTAAAGATTAGTAGGACAGATAGAGTAACAAACGAGCAAGTTTATAGAAGGATAGGTGAGGATCCCTGTAGGTGGAAACAATTGAAGGTCAGGAGAGATAGAATGATAGGGCACCAGTTAAGACATGAGGGACTATTTAGTAAAGTCTTAGATTATAGACTACCAAATAAAAATAGAGTAGGAAGGCCTAGACAAAGCTATATTAGTCAAATTATTTAGGTTGTGAAGGGTATGTAGACCTTTTTAGACTAGCTCAGAATAGAAAAGAATTTAGAGCTGCGTCAAACGGACTTTAAGTAAGTTCGAAAACAAAACAAAAAAAAATAAAAATCAGTTAACTAAATGTCACCAGGACATAACTCACAATTAGTTAGCGGTCTGGCATGTTGGTAGTGTTTCGTTGCTTAAGCCTTACCATAACATATAATTTAATAAACGTCACCATGACATAACTCTCAATTAGGTAGCGGTCTGGCATGTTGGCAGCGATTCGTTGCTTAAGCCTTACCATAACATATAATTTAACACTTTTCCTTTTTGAAGCGGATAACCAGGTTATATTTCATTTCCTTATAAATGGTAATCGTGTAAACATGTTAGAGTTCTTTAACAACCATCAGGTTGCTAATATCTATGTAGAGTCAGCTGGATAGGAAAAAGATAGAAGGATTTAGGAAGACCTAGACCAAACTATATTAGTCAAATTATTAGAAATTTAGGTTGTGAAGGGTATGTAGAGCTTTTTAGATTAGCACATATTAGAAAAAAAGTTAGAGCTGCGTGAAACCGACCTTAAGTAAGGTCGAAAACAAAATGATGATGATGGTGCACAGTATTTAATCAGAAATGCAGGAATTGCGTCAGGGCCCATTGTAAAATTAGCTTTAAGCTTCATCATTGCTTTGATAATGTCGTCATCAGTGATAGTAGATAGATGTAACACATTGTTGCAAGAATGTTTTAAAGTTTGTAATGGAACTATATTTGTACAATCTGTAAATGACATTGAGAAATAATCTGCAAATGCATTAACAATGTCTTGAGGATCTTGTATAACTGTGTCATTATACGACATTTCGTACTTGACTGATTTTTTTTAGAATTAATATATGTCCAGAATTTCTTTGGATTGTTATTTAAATCGTTTTCAACAGATAAAACATAACTACGATATGCAGCATTAATAGTATACTTTAAATTTGCTCGAGCATTTTTCAATTGATTATATGTACTTAGACAACGATCTTTTTTGTAATTACACCAAAGTTTAGTCTTAAACTTTAATTTGTTTATTATCTCCCTTGAAAACCAAGCAGGATATTGTTTGTTTACAGTTTTCTTTTTAGGAACATACTTAGAAAGAATGGAGTTTAAGATTCTATAAAATTCTAACACTATATCATCGACATTTGGAATGGCTGAAAGTACAGACCAGTCAGTTTTTTTGCAGTTCCTCATATAAAACATTATAATTGCATTTTTTATAGTTAAGATATAGTTTTTCACAAATAGGAAAGTTAGTGTTTTGCTGGTTATTAATTTGAAGTACAATGTTTAATGCTGGGTGTTGACTGTCTTCCTCCAGTATAGGGTCACACCGAAAGACTTGACAGTTCAAATTACTTAATACAAGATCCAGTAATCGTCCATTATTGTTTAAGATGTTATTGAATTGCTTGAGGTTAAAAAAAAGAGAGACATTATTGATCACAATAACTTTCTTACTAAATGCATCACTAATGTATTCGGGCACGTTAAAGTAGCCTATTAGCACAATGTTTGAGCCAAATAACTTGCATGTGGATTCCATGGCATCACATAGATCTGTGTAAATGTCACAATGCATACCAGGTGGAATATATATTACGATAATAAAAATAGGTGTATGCTTGCACTTAACTTTAACACAAAGTAAATCTAAATATGAGCCTAAGTTTTTAAATTCATCGCAATCAGTACTAAAGTCCATCACATGAGCGTCAATTTCTTTTTTTATAGCTAGAAGGACACCTCCACCTCTAGTCGTATTTGTAGCGCTATAATTGCGGTCTGACCGAAACGCGTTAAATAATGATTTATCGAAAAGCTCTGAATCAGAGAACGTATCGTTAAGCGATGTTGCAGTAAATGCAAATATATCAAACTCGTGGCTATGATAGAGTTTAAGTATAACTGTCTAATTTTCGTCCGCAATCCACGCACATTCTGATAATAACACTTCAATGTATGTGCACTTAAATAAATATTACTATTTTGTATGGTGTAATTTACTGAGTCATTATTTGGCAACTGTAGTTGCTATTCATCATTATACTGAATTTTTAATTTTCTTGACGTTAGAAGTTTAAGGTAGGTTGGGCATTTGGAATCAAAAAACGTGTGGTTGATATTATATCCCGTTTTAAACACTAAGTTTGCATTATTGCAGTTTGCACACTGTTGCTTATTGTTGTTGCAGTTTTTAGTATTATGGCTTACATCATTGCATTTCCCACACGTTTCACTATGAGTACAATTTTTTGCTACATGGTTGAATTGATTGCAGTTGATACATCGTACAATATTTATATATTCATATACTGGGCATTTGTTAAATCCTATGTATAAATAATCTTGTTCTGAGTTTGATATTATTTGTTTAAAGGTGGTTGGATCACAGTTTAAGATTGCGAAACACTTGGTTTTCATTTTCTTAAATACTTTAACTTCAAGTTTACTTTTATCGAATATAATGTTACTGTTTTGCCTCTTCACAGCTTCAACTATATTTTCTGCAGTATAGTCTGGATCAATTCCAATTATTTTTATTTGCGGGGGATTTTCTAATAGAAATATGACTGGTGTAACCATTACCAAGGTTTTGCTCAATATTTTGCTTGATTTTAGTAGCTTACATATTGTTTCTACATTTGACTAATATTGAACCATTTTTAACTTCCTTCAGCCCAGTTATACTAACACCAAGTTCAACAGGGTTAATTTTCTGCTTTAGATCTGTTTTTATTTTGGCACTATCATTTCCTGCTGCTGCTTTAACAACAACAATGCTCTCACTTTTTAAAAGTGATGAATATGATTTGCAAGAACCATTATTAAAAACATGTTCCTTCACATTTGGTGTCTGACATGTGATTAAATTATTTAATTTTATTTCCAAATTTTTTATTTTATCTTGCAATAAATTAATTATTTCTTCTTTATCTCTAATAATAATGTCCTTTGATAAACTTACTTCATTTATAACATTAATTTGATTTTGTAAATATATTATGACCACTGATTTTGAGGTTAGTTCATTTTCACAACAAATTATTCTATTTTCTTCTAAGATTTTTATATTTTTTAATCGTTCAACACAACTTGGATGGAATACTGAAGCACATTTTACACAAACAATAACTGTAGATTTTTTGTGACACAGCATTTATAAAATTTCTCAGGAGGATCATTATGTTGATCACTACCAGGCGCCATGTTGTGATTATGAATGTTATACTTATACGTGTATTAACAGACAGAACAGTAAAATTTAACTCTGCTAAAATACATGGTGCATCAATACATCCTTGAATAATTTTATACAGAAACAACTGACCATTAAATCCGTGCCGCACATCGAGCTGTAGAAAGTTATATATCGATACGCACCGATACGCATCGATACGTATCGATACGCACCGATACGAATCGATATGTATCGATACACAACAATACACATCGATACGAATCGATACGTATCGATAGTCGATATATCGATATAGAATATGTATTGATATTCGATACGCAAAATCCCGTATCGCTCATCCCTAATTATAGCTCATAGTCACCTTATTGGTTTTAAAATGGTTAATAATAAAAATGATAGTAGTAAAGGAATATATGTAATGTGGGATGGTGGCCGTCTTCATTAAGCAATGGTAATTCATCACGTTCAACAGTACAGTTAAGGTCACTTACCACCAGGTCAAGTAGCCTATGGTTATTGTTAGTAATTCCATTAAATTGAGAATATCCACACAAATCAAAAAAGCTTTTAAGCAAATTATAATAATTTAATTTAATTTAATTTTAATTCTCAACAGCTACAGTGTGCCCTTACAAAGAAGTATATTATAATAATTATCATTTGAGCATACATTATCTAAGTGATGTCTTATGGTTGTTATGTTGCTATTATACATATCTATATCCCTGCAATAAAAGTTAAATAGTTTAGCAATTCTAACTAACACAGCATGCGTGGTATAGTTTGTCCTTGGACATTTATAGTAAAAAGTTTTCGTATTTCTTGTTGAATGTTGTGTAGGTACATGGAATGTAATGGCAGATAATAAATCTGGACAATCAATACGATTCCTACATACATTGTAGACAAAAATTATGTCGCCAATAAGGCGCCTTTTAGTAAGGCTGTTCACATTATGGTGCTCCAATAGCAAAGAGTAAGGTAAACCATGTGGGTAATATCCTTCTTCTTTAAACCACACAAGTTTAAGGAAACGTTTTTGTATATTTTCGAAAATATCAATACTGATTTTGTGACATGGGGACCAAACAGGTGAACCATATTCAAGTTTGGATCTTATGTAAGTATTGTAAAGCTTAATCAGTACCACAGGATCCCTAAATTCGTTACAGTTTCTTAGAATGTAACCACTCATTTTATATGCATCCTTAGCAACATGATGATAGTGTACTTTGTAGCTGAGTGTAGAATCCAGCAGGACACCAAGATCCCTTACCATTGTGGAAGATTGGAGCGGTTAATCTGCTATCTTATAGATAAAGGTAGTATTAACTACTTTACGTGAAAATTTAACAAAACAACATTTGTCATGATTAATAGAGAGTTTATTATTCTGACACCAGGTGTCAAAATAACCTAGATCTTTCTGTAAGAGAACACAGTCATTAATACTTTAGATTTGCCTAAATATTTTTATATCGTCTGCATAGAGTAGGGATTCCGAAGAAATGTATTCTACTATATCATTAATAAATGCTAGGAAAAGCAACGGCCCTAGGTTACTGCCTTGCGGCACCCCTGATGCTGGATTGAAAGTTACTGATTTAACATTATTATGCACTACATACAGCGTACGCAACAATCTCAGGTATGAATCCATTAGATTTAAAAGATCTTGAGAAAAACTAAATGTGTTTTTGAGTTTATCAAGAAGTATGGGATACCTTAATAATAAGCATCATTAGTATCAGTACAAATATAGTGTGTGCAATTATAATCTCCAACAATTAAAACCTTTGCACTACTCAAACAAAACCTTTCCTCAAATAGTTTGATAAGAAGTATCTGCTAAGTTTGGACGGTCTAAATTATACTTATTATTGCAGTTGGTAATGGAGAGTTTTTGTTGACAACTACTTAGTTTCTTGTAACAATCGTAGGAACGTTCTTTATGTATTTTATGGTTAGGTTTACCTCACCATTCTTGATTCTGTTATTTAATGTTTCCCGTAAATTGGTTAAAAATTTCCATTGGGTGGGGTTAAGTCAGCAACAATTCTGAACGTGGAATTTTTCAGTAGCAAATGTTTATTTTTTAACACAGATCGCACCTCTTTTTCTGAATTAAATATAATTTTAAGTGGACGAATTTTTCCTGTAACGATTGCACCAATTCTAACAACTTTAATAGTAGACATATCAACATTTGGAATTTGGGACAAAATCTTAGTAGCATTTGTTTGATCAGCCATGACACAAGCATTACGATCTGTTGATTGTTGTTCCTCTAGGTTAAATAGAATGACATTTTTTGACCAATAGTTACGATCTTCAAGTTCGCTTACTAAAGATTCAACAAAAACAAGCAATAGTGAGTTAAGCATAACACCCTGTTTAAGTTTATCGATTTCCTTAGTAAGAGTGTTAATAACTTCATTTAAATGTTTAATGGTATCCTTTTCAGCCACACAATTATCGCAATGATATACAGGTCGTCGTTTATCACTAGCAATTAATAATTGTTGAACTTCACGGTCATTATCTTTATGTGCACTTTTATCGTAAATAACACAATTTATCATGATAGGCATTATAGTATTTATATACTCTAATTGGTAATGAAGAGCAACATAAATGCATGTCCGTACACTACGACTTCACAAAATATGCAATTGGAGAATCGTTAGTTCTCATTTCTTTCTAAATTTCCTTTTGTGATTTACATTAAAACTTGACATAAATTATTATTTCAGATCTTAATTAGCTTACAGCAAAACGAACTATGTACGATGTCGCCTGAAAATATTTAACCAAATTTTTAATAATGAAAATACAGAAAAATTAATGTTAGTAATTTCAACTTAACTTTTTAATAAACTACAACATATTTGCAAATTATATGATCAATCAAGTGTTAAAAACTTTCTAAATATGATAAACTTGCTAGCTAAAAATTCTGAATAAAAATTGGTAGACAATTTTGTAAGGTTACATCCAGAAATAAAGAAAAAGCTTATTCAAAGTTCATAATTAATTCTGCAACTATTTGAAATAATGATGCTTCGCATCACATATGTAAGATTTTCTAGTCCGCAAAAATTTGTGTTTCTAATCACCACTTGTAATCACTACATTAACAATGACCCATAGTATTGAAAGGTAAGAGACTTGTCTCTATTATAAACAAACAACTAGTCAATCCTTACTAGAGATAACACACGACGACCAACTGATTTATGTCTTCAGGCTGTTCAAATTGTTCACCGTCTAAATATCAGAGGTTGGCAAACCACGAAAATAACTGCGACGTCGCTACAAATTATTTTTTCAACTTTCTTGAAATACAATACCTCCATGTAAATTTAATTATTTAAACTATTCTTCAAGTGAAATTTAATACAAACTGCTACACAAAATCATTCCATTCTTCTAACGTCTACAATTTTATTTGAAGTATCATCACGCATATTCTTAAAACTAGTTTTTCATTTAACGAGTTACGTCATAAGTTTTATTATCAATTTTTACTCTGCACTATCTTGTTTGTGCATTGACAAGGGTATCACTCTACATATCACCACTAAAATTAACTGGATTTAATTAGGATGCCTCTCTCAAAAGCAATCATGCATTACCTTATTACAAACGCCCTTCACTTTCATGTGAACCAGCAAGACCACATGTTGATTGATTGGAGGGCCACACAAAGAGTCAAATCCCCACAATTCCAAACTACACCAGCTATTCTGGCTAAACGATGCACAGGACAATCAATATAAGATCAAATAGCAGAGAAGAGTAAATAAATTTCGAGTACATATAATACTAGCGCCTAAAAGTTGACAACACACATCACTCTAATATTACGTTAAAATAATTTAAGTTAAATACTCAAATTAGATAAATATTAGAGCAAATTTTAATGAACAAATTATGAAAAATAACGATAATAAAGTGATATTTTAAATTGTTACAAAATTTCAACCTGATAACAAGTAACACATTAATTTTAGTTATATGGGATGCACTTGTTCTTGTATGTTGTATGGGTAACTTGGTTATTTATAACATTAGGGAAAAGGTTAAATAAGGAAAGTAGTGCAGTTTTTACTGCGGAGTTCAACCTTGAAAAAAGTAACATATAAACTGTAACAAAAGTTTTACACCAAAATAACGACATTTTTAATTTATTTGTTTTACCTTGTAGTTTACATATTGTGATAGAAGAGCAAAAAGTTGTAGATGTTTATGCTATTTCAAAAAGAAATAAGATAATCTTATTGGTTTTTAAATGGTTTTCGTCATCTTCAAGTAAATAAGTGAGTTATGTTTTTTGAATGGGAATCATAATTCTTTGTTAGTTCAAGAAGAAACGAATGTGTTCTCTTTTCAAAAATGTACTACAGTGGACATGTCTAACACAAAATATTTTGAAAAATTCATTTTTATGAAATACGAAAACTTTGAATTTAATAATAAATTAACATATGAACTGATTTGAAGAATTAAGTACCCATAATACAGCACAATAAATTGTACGTGTTTAAATCACTGAAATTAGAATGTCAATTTGTGTTTTTACGTTATTTGTCTCTACTAATTAGAATGTCCTATAAAATGAAGAAAAAATAATGTTTTGCTATTATAGTACAAATTGTGACCCACATGCAGTAGAAGATTTTACTTTGAAAGATACATGGAACACAAACAATCCCATTGTCAGTTATTTAGCTCACTTGTAAATAATCGTAAGACATGGTGCATTTACTAAACCTAAATATTTATAAAAATAGGAAGAAACTGTTGAAACGAATTTGTTGGCAGTTGTTAACTGCCGTAGAAAATGCAAGCCAGTGTCCTACTCCTAAGGAAACGGCGACGTGTATTCTGAAAAGTCGAAAATGCCATCCCAACCCTATTCTATTACAAATACATTGTATCCAGTAAATAATCAAAGATAGAGAAGATTTTGTTTTTGGTATCTTATTGAATATGAAGAGCGTTTACAGACGGAATTATATTCACAAATAATATTCAAACAGCACAGCAAAGAATTCTATTCTCAACCCAAACTTGTCTGTGACTCCAGATATCAACATCAATTTGGTATTGATTGTTGGCACGAAGTAACATATTGGAAAAACAGATGGACATTTTCTTCACAATACCAATTTGACTCATTATCATCATTAGGTCATCAGTCCTGGAACTGGTTAGACGCGTACCATGATTGTTTCCTAATCTGAACTAACCTACAGATTTCCCTGAAATTTGCATAGTCTGCATCTATCAGCATCTGATCTAGGTCTACATCTACCTCTTTTTTCCTATCTCTACTTGTAATATATCCCATACTATTCCCCAAAAATGCCTTAGAACGTATTCCTCCCTACTAATTCTCTATTTCCCCAGATATCCTTGTTCCCCTACTATTTCTATAACCTTTTTCTTATTATCTTTGTCTGTCCATGCTATCGTCCTCATACATCGGAAGCACATCATTTCAAAAGGCTGCCACCGTTTTTCTGTTTGCGTTTTAGACTGCCTGTATTTCATAGGCACACTGTGCTGTGCTCCATACATATGCTTTCAACAATTTTCTTCTTGTTCTATGTTTGTTGTTTTTCCTCATAGGCGCTGTTCTTTCTTGTTAGATGCAGTTCGGTCATCTTCTATTGCTTTACAGTTATATATCTTATTTCTCCGACCTTCGGTGGTTGTGAAGGGAGGTAAGCAGCCGGTGGCTGCCAAGTTCCCCTAACACTTAACCATTTACCGATTTGATATATTTTCCAATATATCTTTTCGCACAGTCAACATTAGTTGCAGATATTTCGCAACCAACAACTAGTTGTTTATACTAATCATCAGATTTATCTGCGCTTATTTTTTGTCATTAGGTTTTCCGTCTCAAAACTGGTTGGACTCGTACCTGCACTTATTTATATTCTGAGCTAGCCTACATCGTTCCCTGAAATTCTCACACAGCATGTGTATACAGCTCGTTCCCCTTCTATTGTTTTCTAATTTTATGCCCTATTTCACCAAGATTCAGTGAAGGGGGTTAAGTAACCTGTGGCTACCAAGATCCGCCAACACTTAGACATTTGCCGAAATAATGGTTTTCCAGTAAATCCTTTCACACACTTAACATTATTCGAGAATTTTGCCTAACCAATTCTTGTAGTTACTTATAATAATCATCATGTTTAAGCAGTTATTTTTCGTCATTAGTTTATCCATCTTGGGATTGGTTGGATGCGTACCTCCATTGATTTCTATTCTGGGCTAGCCTACACATTTCCCTGAAACCCATACAGCCTACATCTTTTACTATTTGTGTGCAGTAGTCTAACCTAGGTCTGCCACTTTTTCTCTTTTTCCTAGCTCTGCTTCTAATATATTCCGCACTATTCCCTCATGCGTAGTATGTGGCCAATCATCCTGTCTCTCCTATATTTTACCGTTTTCCACATATTTCTATCTTCCACTACCATTTTTAGTACCTCTTCGTTCTTAACTTTGTCTGTCCATGATATTTTCATCATACGTCTGTAGCACCACATTTCAAAGGCTTCTAACTTTTTTCTTGTCCCTTCTCCTACTGTCCAGGTTTCACAGCCGTACAGTGCTGTGCTCCACACATATGTTTTATTAAGCAATCTTTTCCTTGTTTCTTTGTTTGTGGTCTTTGAGCACAGTAGTTGCTTTTTCTTGTTAAATGTAGCACGACCTTGTGCTAATCTTTGTTTTATATCTTTTGTGCTTTTCCCATCTTGCGTTATTTGGCTTCCTAGTGAGCAGAAATCCTTAACCTTTTGTAAGTTCGTGTTATATACTTGTATTCTTGTTTTCGATTTATTTTCCCCACCTTTGCATACTAGAACTTTAGTTTTAGTTTTGTTAATTTTCATACCGTATCTCTCTGTTAGAACCGTTTCCATTTCATTAAGAGCAGCTTCTAACTCTTCCTTGCTAGACGCTAATACCGCTATATCATTTGCAAATCTAAGCATATCAATTTTTTTGTCCCTGCATAGTAATTCCAAATGTCTTCCTGCATTTGACATTATTCATTGCCTCTTCTATGTACAAGTTAAAAATCAATGGGGATAAGGCACATCTCTGTCTCACCTCTTTTCTAATGTTTACTTCTCTACGTTCCTGCTCCAATTCTATTACTGCTGTTTGCTCTTTGTATAAGCTATGTACTATTCGTCTATCCCTATAACTCATTCCAATCTTTTTGAGTTTTTCAAACATTTTTTTCAATTTTACATTGTCGAATGCTTTTTCCAGATCTACAAACCCTATATACACACTTTCCCCTTTTTCTATTGTTTTCTCCATTTTCACTCTCAGAGCTAAAATAGCCTCCCGTGTTCCCCTGTTTCGCCTAAACCCAAATTGGTCTTCTCCTAGTATTTCTTTCGCCCGTTTTTTTCCATTCGTCTTTACACAATTCTAGTTAATATTTTTGACACGTGTGCTGTCAAACTTATTGTTCAAAAACTTTCACATCTATTCACGCCTTTCTTTTTTGGTATAGTTACTATGATGCTACGCTTGAAATCTTTGGGGTATCTCGCCTATCCCGACACGGCCGACTGCTTGAAAAATGGCAGGGGAACATTTTTACAAAAATTATGCCCTCGTTCGGATGAGAGGTTAAATGGAGGTCCTGTGTGTGAGTGTTGTCACGCACGTTAAAGATCCCTACCTTGCCTGGAACGGCAAGGGTTCGGCGAAATTCTAAATTTCCAGGCAACAAAAAACTCGCCTCCTGGCCAATGTAGTACCTTCGGGTGGAGCATTGGAAATGTAAATGAACGGTATCTCGCCTGTCTCATACATATAGCTTACAAGTTGGACGAGACGTTCTGTTACTGCTTGTCCAGCGGCTTTTAGAGTTTCTGCTTGCACCTAATCTGTACTGGTGCCTTACCATTTTTCAGACTCTTTAATGCTAACTCAAACCCATCTCTAAGTATAGGATATCCCAAGTCATCGTTTTCAATGTCTGATTCATGTTCTAATGACAGTATAGTGTGGTTATGTAACTAACATGACTTGTTAAAAATCAGTGTGCTTGGAATTCTGATAATATGCCGTAATTGAAGTAAAATATTGTGTGGAAGTGGAATTAAAGAGCCTTAAAGTAATTTGTTTCACCGGGATCTCATTATTTATTAAAGAAAAATACAATTTCTCTACGTATTTTGAATTTCATTGGAGTATAACCTCAAAGCACATGTTTCGTAATTTTAGTAAAACATCGCTTGTAAGTAACTTAAGGAACCTTATATTAGTTGTTTTGCCGTGACAACATTATTTACAAATGAGAAAACAGAATTTCTAAATGTATTTGGAACTTTAGTGAATTATAACCTCGAAATATATTTTTGTAGTTTCAGTAAAATATCGCGCATATGTGATTTAAAAGCTTTAACAAAGAAAAAACACAATTTTCTAGAAGAAGTTATCGAGTTAATATCTAATTTTCTTACTTTGGAACAATTTAACAAAAGTGCGAAACCTCGTTTTTATTGGGATTCTACAGCAAGAAATCTGTATTTTCAAGTTAACGAATCTTTTTAAAGTGAACATAACCTTGAAGCATTCTACTAAAATATTTTAATAATGAGTGAAAAAGATTCTAATGAAGTCGAAATTTGTGTTATATGCGAGAACAATAATAACACATCTGAAACCTTTTACAAATGTGATAATTGCCAACGAAGTCTTCATGCTAGCTGTATATGGCTTTGTGCATCTGAAGTTAAATGTATGCCAATAAGGAAACGAACTTTAGAACTTAGATGTCCAGATTGTAAGACAGATAATGGAATCATAAAGCAAGAAATGTCTGAAATTAAAAATGTGCTCCAAGTGATTCTAATCAAGTTTGAACGAATTGAAAAAATGCAAATGGATATATCATCAAATACACAAAAAATTGGTGAATTAAAGCAAGAAATTGAACAATTGAAAAGTGCAAATCATGAAATAAATACAGATCTTCAGACAGCTTTAGTTTCCATTAATGTGCTTTCAGCAAAAGACGAAGACAATGAACGACGAAGTAAATTATATAACCTTGAATTTGCTGGTATTCCATATACTGAGAATGAAGAAACAAATAAAATTATTATAAAAATATGTAGTCTTATCGGTGTTATTATACAAGAATCTGAAATTGATAGTTCTCATCGTATGAAAAGACCTAATGGTACAAATACACAATCATCTATCATATGCAGATTCTCGAGGAGAGTTACAAAACTAGATATACTCTCTGCATATAAAGGCAAACGAATTAATGCTGGTCAAGTAGGTTTTCAACATTGTTCATCCATTATCTATATAAACCAGCACTTAACCGTGAAGAATAATAAAATTTATGCACAAGCCAGAACTATGAAGAAGGAAAAAAGATATGTTTTGTATGGATTAGAGATGGCTACGTGTATATTAGGCAGACCCCCAGATTCCAGGCCATTGAAAATTGTTTCAACAGATCAGCTTAATCTAAAAGCAAAGTTTACGCAAAAGTTTATGCAAGTATTATTCTGTATTATTTTTATTATTCTCTTAAGTACCTTTTGAATTATCATTGTATTTCACAATTGTTTTTGATTTTTAAATTGTATTAAGTAGATACTTTTCATTTCTTATAATTTAATTAATTAATTTGAATTGTAAGGTGTTTTGGCTTGGCTACAGACTAGATTAAATACATGAATACAATTGCACTTTTTGATACAATTGACAAAGACAACTATAAAATGAATCATACTACAATAACCTTAGATACTTTACAGAATAAGTTAAGTAATTATAATTATGATTTAAATCTAACGATATTGCAACAAAATATAAGAAGCCTCAAAAAAAATTTCAATGAGCTAGTAATCTTACTCCAAATCTTAAGTAATAAAAATTGTTATCCAGACATAATTGTTCTCACTGAAACATGGAACATTGACAACTTAAGTTATCAAATCAATGGGTATTCGAGTTATTATAACGGTGCTCATTTTAACCAAAACGATGGCATTATAATGTACATTAGAATTTTTTTTTTAATAAACCACATCATTTACAAATACCACGAGGTTACTTTCTCACGAATTATTTTCAAGAAAAATAATAGAGAATATGGCATGACGTCTTATATGTCGACCTCCAAGCACAAACATTGATACTTTCCTTACTGACCTTGAGTATTACTTACAATCAATTGTCTTTCAACAGATTGAAATTATTGCAGACGACATTAATATAGATTTATTACAAAGTACTAACACTAATACTTTTAGATACAATAACCTCTTATCCGAGTTAGGCTATAAAACTTGCATTACTTGTCCAACTAGAGTAACGCATCTCTCGAGTTCTGCTATTGACCATTTTTTTGTACGTTTTTCTAAAAATACTAAAGATATAACAAAAACAATAAATTCATATACAATTCAAACAAGTATTACTGATCACTTTTCAATTTTAACATGCATGTGTTATCAACAAAACACTTACAGGAATAGTCAACTAAAAGATAACAAAATCCGTTCTAATATAAATTATTCTCTGTTGGAAACCTTTTGCAAAGACATTAAATGGTCTGAAATTATAAATGAAACTGATGTGAATATGGCCACAAATAAATTCTTGCAAATATTGCAAATACAAATTAGGAAAGCAACATCATATAAAATTTACCGCCAACCAAAAAAAAGAAATCCTTGGATAATGTTGGACCTAACAGTATCTATATTACATAGAGACTCTATGAAGAAACAACTTCTTAAGAATCCATATGATACTCGACTTGCTGATCAATACAGAAATTATAGAAATTATGTTACTAAACTAATTAGGAAATGTAAAAATCAGTATTACCTTACCAAAATTACAGAGTGCAACAATAATCCAAAGAAAATCTGGTCTATAATAAATGACAGTTTAAACAAACAAAACAAAAACATAAACCATATTCCTGACATCTTAGGGAACGAGCAAAATTTAATTGTTTGTGACGAACAAAAAGCAAACATGTTCAATACACACTATTTAAACGTGGAACAAAATCTGGCTAGTAAAATAAACAAATCTTTCAATATACACAAGGATTTCATTAAGGCAAAACCTGTAGCTATTTCTATCTACATGTGTCCAGTGACAACGCAAGAAATTCAAAATCATATCAAATCTCTTAACAACAATACATCCTCTGGTCTCGATAACATTTCCAGTAAAATATTAAAATATATATGTACAAATATACTTGAACCGCTCCAGCATATAATTAATCTAGCTATATCCAAAGGAAAATTTCCAGATTCTTTAAAACATGCAACTGTTATACCAATTTATAAATCATCTATGCAAAATATCATTTCTAATTATCGTCCTATTTCGCTTATTAGTAATATTGCAAAGATATTTGAAAAATTATTAATGTTAGATTATTATCATTTTTCGAAAAGCATAACTTATTATCAAAGTCCCAATATGGATTTAGAAGTAACATGTCAACTGATAGAGCTATATATGAACTAGTTAATAATATTACCGAAGGTTTGGATCTTAACACAAAGAAATTAGCTGTCTTTCTTGATCTTGCAAAAGCTTTCGATACTGTACAGCATGACTTGTTATTAACTAAATTACAAAACATGGGTATCCGAGGAACACCATTAATGCTTTTAAACGATTATCTAAGCAACCGTACTCAAAGGGTAAAAATTAATAATGTTGTCAGCGATGAAGGCTTAATAAATTGTGGTGTTCCACAAGGAACTGTACTATGTCCTACGTTATTCCTAGTATATATTAATGATCTATACTCGATAGATGTAGGTGCCAAATTCATTTCTTATGCTGATGACACAGTATTGATTTTTGAAGGAGAGAGCTGGGAGGAAGCCGTGAAAAGAACAATAACTGGAATGAAAGTAATTAAAAATTATTTACACCTTAACCTACTCTCATTAAATATTGATAAAACTAACTTAATGCTTTTTACTATATATAAAAATCATCAACCGGATATTTTTGAACTAAAATTGCATAACTATGATTGTAACAATGATTCCAGATGTTCTTGTAGCTAACGAGCTAAATTACCTAGGAGTACGTATCGATGCCTGTCTAAAGTGGGATGCTCATATAAAGATGCTAATAACTAGACTTAGGAAAACTATATATGTACTATACAATGTGAGAGACTTTCTAAACATAAAAATACTAAAAATGATATACTACGCCCTTGTGGATTCGGTGTTGACCTATTCTATAATAAATTGGGGTGGTATATATAATGAGTCAATTAAACCCTTGGAAACACTACATAAAATGATATTAAAGATAATTTTGAAAAAGGATAAACTGTATCCTACCCGTCTTTTATATCAAGAATCACAATTACTAAATGTAAAAAATAAATATAATAAAGCTGTTTTAGTCTTCCTTTACAAAAACCCCAATATGTTGAATAAACTTAACCATACCCACAACACAAGAAATCTTCACCATTCCTATGCTACTGTTCCTAAAACAAGAACTACAAAGCGTCAAGAATTTTTAACTTATACTGGTCCTTATCTTTACAATAAGTTACCATCAGAAATAAGGAAAATTAACAGTTTTCATTTATTCAAAAAAAAAAATTACCTCTTATTTGCTACAGCAAAACAATGATTGAGGAACAAACAATAGTATACCGTATATACCATAAATGCAATTTTATTTATGTTATATTTGATATTATCTTCATTTTCATGTAACTTCTTTAAATTTAATACTTAATTCAGAATGCTAATTTGCACTATATCTTATTTGTATTACAATTACTTTTATTTGTACGAGACAAAACACCATCATATAGTCCTACCACACTACTATTTTTACTGTATTATTTTCTTATAATTAAATATCACACATACAAGGACATTTAGTTCTTAGGTGTGATTGAAATTGTTATTATTCTAACTTGTATCGATATTGTAAATTGTAAATATTACATGAAATGAAATGAAATGAGTTAGTTCCTCTCCTGCATATAAATTCCCTATATATTCTTGCCATCTACCCACTTTTTCTACATTTCTATAATGATGTTTCCTTGTGCGTTCCTTATATTTTTGCTGTATGGTTTTATATCCCTAAAATTCATTCTAATTAATTTGTATGCTTCGTCTGTCTTTCCTATTTCCATCTTCGTTTGTACCTCTTTGCACTTTTTATCAATCCATTGTTCTTTAGCTTTCCTGCATTTTCGAATAATTTCCCATTTTATGGCTTTGTATCTGTTTTCCTGTTTCGTCTGATTTATTTTTGTATTTTCGTCTTTCTTCCATTAAATTCAGAGTATCCTTTGTTATCCATGGTTTCTTATTTTCTTTTTGTGTATACCCTAGAATATCTCTAGCCGCCATGTCGAGGCTGGATTTAATGTTATTCCATTCTGTTTCTACTTCCTTAGTATCAGATATTTTCCCGATATCTTTGAGCAATTCATTTGACTTTTTTCGAATCTTTCTTGAACATCTTTATCTTTTAGTTTCTCTAAGTCCAAGTGCCCTTTTCCGTTTCTTTTTTTCAGATTTTTAAATTTAAGTGCGGCCTTCATAATTACGATGTTGTGGTTAGTATCTATATCTGCTTCTGGGTAGCTTCTACAGTCTTTTACTTGATTCCTAAACCGTTGTCTAACAAGA
The DNA here is from genome assembly GCA_036346225.1 of Platerodrilus igneus. Classification (NCBI taxonomy): domain Eukaryota; kingdom Metazoa; phylum Arthropoda; class Insecta; order Coleoptera; family Lycidae; genus Platerodrilus; species Platerodrilus igneus. The sequence continues at coordinate 4,373,926 of JARFIW010000260.1, read as the reverse complement.
ATGTAATCTATTTGATATCGCCCCTATATCTCCTGGCATCTTCCACGTATATCGTCTTCTAGCATGATGTTGAAATAATGTGCTTGTGATGATTAAATTGTTCTTGTCGCAAAATTCTACCAGCCTATTTCCCCTGTCATTTCTCGTGCCTAAACCAAATAAATCTACTACCACTCCTTGCCTATCCTCACCTACCACGGCATTAAAATCCCCTGTAATTATTAAATTTTCATGTCCTTTTACGTATCTTAATATGTCTTCGATATCTTTGACTGCTGGAAATTATTTAAATTATTAAGAAACCAAGTGGAGAATATTTGGATATAATACCGCTTAACATTGATTACAGACCAAAGTACTTCCAACACGATGGTGCACCTGCACATAATCCTAGGTAAGTGAAGCAATACTTAACAGATCGTTTTGATTGGCCTATGCATACACCACAACTTATGCGATTACATTTTTACTTGTTGGATGATTTAAAAAACAAAGAGATATACGTACAATAACAAAAGCACTTCGTAAAGTTAAAAAGCAATGTGAGCTGTGCCTTCACAGCTCATGCAGTAGTATTATTTTAAGTTCTAAATATAATTTGTTGAATACTTTCAGGCGTAACATTACTCCTTGAAGCTACCAATGGTGGTAAGTAAGCTCCAGCAGTCAGTTCTCTTTTCAAAAATGGCATTTTCGGCGATGTGTTCATTGTTACTTCACCTTGCATAAACTTTTCCATATACATCGAGGTCAATATTCCATTTCTGCTTTAACCCCACACCTGAAGCTGTAATCTACTCATGGGTTAGCAGAATAACTGACATATTTCCTAAATATAAACTTTCTTAACACACGAATTTTCTTAATTTCACAAACATAATAATCAGGTAAACTATTTTAAAACGGAAACCCATAACCGTGTTACATGCCAAAATTGGCAATATACAATTTTTAGATTTAGTTATAATTTATAAATTAATTCCCACGTATTTTTTAAATTAAAAATGTTAACGTCCGTCGTCACTGACAGTCGCGTCTGCGCATAGAGAATGCGCGGGTGCACGAGTGTTGAAAGGGGGACTAAGCCACTAGCCCTCGACAAAGCAACAACTATCTTGGTGTTGTGTGTGTTTTTCTTTTTAGGTATGTAGGTTCCCTGTATCTTACCTTTTATTGTACCTGGTACCTTAATTCCTTTCATTCCCCTACGAGTGCAATAGAAAAAAAGACAGATAGAAATTCAAATCAACATGGTGTAACTCAACCCACAAACCACCGTTGGACCCTGAGATTGAGTTCCGAGAGGCCTCCATGTGAGTAATTTGATTTTATTTAAATTGTGCTTGCAAATGTGACTTAAATAGCAGTTGCATCACTCTTAAAGCGTGGTCGGTAATATGTTATAAAATGGCAGGTGAAATATGCCGCACGTGTAACTATAATTATACCGCACAAAACTATAACAATGGCGCCTATATACGTGTTTGTTGAAACTAAAATCCTTTGGTAACTTTTATTGTAAGATATTAGCTTTGAAAATGTTTATATTTTTTTATAGAAAATTTGGTTTTTTCAATCAAGTATCTAATTAAAAAAAAGTTTGATTTCTAACGTCTTTTAAAAAAGAAATGCAATTTGGCAACACCAAATTTAATTACCTTTAGTTATTTTTTATCTTATGTGATGGTAACATTGGAAGAAAGCTATATGTCAATGTAACTTGTTGAAACTGTCATTTTGAATAGTTGGTTGTTTACTTTCTACTTGACCATGCAATTTTAAACCTAGTGTAATTTGGATTTTTTTTTACAAAAACAGAGTTATTTAAATTTTCCAAAAGCAGTGTATTTATATATGAAATGTGTTTGATAGTCACCATTTAACCTCAATTTGGATCAAACTGAAATATGTTACTTTGGATGTAGATTATTTATATATCCAGTAAGTATTGTTCTATATACATAGATAATTTACTAGTGTAAATGACTTCATTTATTATCCCGTATCTTAAAAATTTGTTAAGACTTATTTTTAAATTGAAATGCTTTAGATTGTTAAAAATTGTTTTTTGTTCTAAATTTCAGTACAACTACTATATCTGTAATTGGTATTTAGTAAACCCAACTTAAATAACTAATTTTTACGGATTCCTTTTTTTAAAAAAAATTTCTTAAAACTACTAAGGATTGCCTTAATCTTATCTTAGTATATCTACTTCCTAAAACATAGTGGCACGATGAATTGATTATACCTCAAGTCCCTTGAAACCAATTTTGAACTTGGGTCTCGGGGTATCCAACCTGCGTTGAATCAAAACGACAGACGTTTGCAATTAAAGGCCGTACTAGCACAGGAAGCTGACGGACAAATAATTTCTCGTACACTAACTTAAGATCTATCACAAAATGCCTTTGAGATCAAACAATCTCGAGACGATCTTAATAATATTGTTTACAAAACAAATCCAGGACCTACATTTCTAGAATCAAAACGTATTAGAATTCGTATAATACATTTAAAGCAACGTTTAGACTTGTTATCATTACTTAAGGATGAAGAGGCTAATGAAACCAGGCAAACTTTCTTATCTGACATTCTCTTAATTGAAGGAATCATTCTCGAAAAACTTAACTTAGATTCCGATGTAAATTTGCCTCCTGTCTTCTCTAATTCTCCCTATTTCGCAGCCTGCTACCTCGTCCCCGGAGTCTATACCAGTTTATAAATGGGTTATTTCTTTCACGAGTTTTGATTCACAAATTTCGTTAATGTCATTTCTGGACCGCGTAAAGGATTTTAAGATCTCACGTAACTGCACAGACCCAGATTTATTTGCCTCAGCGGAAGAATTATTTTCTGGTTCAGCTTTGATTTGGTATAGAAATATATGAAACCACATTTCTACCTGGGAAGTTAGTTACTAGCTTAAAACGCGACTTCTTACCGCATGGATATATAACTGATCTCTGGAGTGAAATAAAAAATCGTACCCAGGGACCTAACAAAAACATAATTTCTTTTATTATCTCAATTGAAGCTTTATATAGCAGATTAGATAAAAAAACCACCCGAAATCGAAATTATTGACCAACTTCTACGAAACCTAAATTCATATTTCTCCGAAAACTTAGCTTTACAACATATCTCTTCCTTACCTCAATTTAAAGATTTATGCCGCTCTCTTCAAAAAGTAAGGTTACGTATAATTAATATCGTCACCAACAAAACAATCTGGCCTATTAGAACCTGACTTAGCATGTCAATCAGAACCTTCTCCTAAAGTATCTACTATTAATCTTCCTGTTTCTCCATTGCCTGCTGGAATTGTAAGAAAAGCGGACATACTTATAATGTTAGCACATATCCAAAAAAACTTCTTTGATATGGCTGTGGTCGAAACAATACCTATAAATCTAACTGTATAAAATGTAACTCTACCTTATCGGAAAACTTTGTCAGAGATATTCCTACTCGGGACGTGAATATCTCAAGGAACCAAAATCGTCTTCAACAAGAACAAATCAACACACCCAGACATCAATAGAATTAAAGCATAAAATCACCCCCAATATTAAACCTTTATTTAACGTATCTAATAATAATAATACCGCTACCTTATATTCAAAGAATAACTTGCCTCCTCTATAATATGTTGCTCGAGTCCTGCCGAATGGTCTAATTGGTTGAAAACAGTTAATTCCTTTTACCATAAAAACTCTGCTGCCTTTCAACTTGTTAAAAAACCTGTTGATAATCGCCCACATTTACCTATCTCTATTGGCTCTCTAAATGTAATCGCTTTATTGGACATGGGTTCATCATGTTCTCTTTTAAATAACGAAGGCTTAAAGCAATTATCTGAACAAAATATTAAATATCAGGTTATTCCAGAAAAAACCTCTATCAATCTAGCAGACGATAATAAAATATATGTAATTGGTTTTCTGAAATTAAAAATTCGTATAGTCACTTGAACGAAATGTTCCATTTTTAATTGTACCCACACTAGCTTATCCATTTTTACTTGGTGCTGACTTTTGCTAACTTTTTAAATTATCTTTATATTTTCAAGATTTCTCTTGGCAAGCTTCTCTTAAAACAAACTCTTGTGCATCAGCTGGGATATCTAATAAAATTTCTCCTACCAATTCCCAGAATGAAATTCGTAACTTTATAATTGACAAATTTAGCAAATTAAATACTTCTGAACTTGGTTGTGTCACTACCGCAACCCATACTTTTTCTACGGGTAATGCTGTTTTTAAGTAACGTCAATATCCGTTATCGCCTGCATTACAAAAATATGTACATTCCGAAATAGATAAAATGCTTGAGTCTGGTGTTATATCTCCTTCACTGATTCTATCTTAAGTTGGCTAAGAAATGCTAAATTTATCTCATCTATCGATCTTAGACAAGCTTTTTATCAGATCCCTCTTGATTTATCTTCACGTCCATAGACTGCTTTTTGTGTTCCAGATCGGGGCTTGTTCGAATATAATTTCTTGCCGTTTGGTCTCTGTAATGCACCACAGACTTTACAACGTACTATGGATCAAACATTAGGTTCTATCTTACACCAAGAACGTGCCTTTGCATTTTTAGACGACATATTGGTCATATCAAGTTCCTTTGAAGAACATTCGCTACACTTAATGAAGTCGCTGAACGCCTAAATGCAGCAGGTTCTAAAATAAATTGGGAAAAATGTCAATTTTGCTGTTCCTCTCTTACATTTCTTGGTTTTATTATCGATGGAACTGGTCTTCGAGCAGATCTTGCTAAAGTTGGCGCTATTACTAAATTTAAAACACCAAAGAATGATACCAAAATTAAACGTTTAATAGAAATGATTAGTTACTATCGCATATTTCTATCTAATCTCTCAACTATATCTACACCCATTACTGCCTTAATTAAAAATAAAAACAAAAGTCAATCTGTTGAATGGAATTTAGAAGCTCAGGGGCTCGATTTTTGAGCATTCGCTTCGCTATTTATCACTTATAAATCTAGAATCTTTCTCAGTCGTTATTCTTGGCTAATCGTTATTTAGCACATACGTAAAATAGATAATGATATTGGATGGTATATAGCAAGTGGAAAATTAACAATGATGGTTCTAAAAGTGGGGTTAGAGTTATTTCGAGTTCGGGTCGTTGTTTGGAAATTTTCTGCAAAATGGACGAACTAATGAATATTTTTTTAATAGAAAATTTGGAGGAAGCTGAGAATCGCCCGCTCTTTAATATGCAGAGGCATCCTGACAACCCGTTTAACTTAAGTGAAAAGCAATTTCAAAAACTATTTCGGCTGAGTAAAGAGTTGTTTCAAATTTTAATTGATACATTGACACCTTACTTGCGAAATCCTTTGAGATCTACCTACTTGGAAATACAGACAAAGGTATACAAATGTCTAATGACCTAAACACTTTTTTTGCTTACGAAATTTTTATAGATACTGACAGCATTACATTTTTTTGCATATGGCAACTATCAGGCTAGCGTTGGAGTTAATAAATTTTTGTGTGTAAGCCAATCATCTGTTAGCCGTTGCTTAAAAAAAGTAACAGATGCATTAAATAATCCTCATGTTTTTAATGAATGGGTTTCTTTCCTAGACACTTTCAAAAAATTAAACTCAGTTTGTCGCAAATAAATTTTTACACATATCAATATTTGAAGCTCTATAATTTTATTTTAGATTTTATGAAGAACATCATATGCCAGGAATAGTCGGTTGCATTGATTGTACCCATGCGGCAATACTTTCTCCACAAGTTGAGCATCCCAATTTCCCTGAACATCTGGATGTTAACAGAAAAAATTACCATTCAATAAATGTTCAATTGGTATGTGGAATAACAATACATAATATGCAATTTAAGTGAATGTTTAAATTTAGGTTTGCAATCCAGATTTAAATATTCTAAATGTATGTGCAAAATATCCTGGAAGTACAAACGATGCTTATATCTGGAATCGTTCGGGTTTGCAGCAACTGTTAAAAGATTTGCATAGCAGAGGTCATCAGGATTATGCACTGTTGGGTGATTCTGGCTATCCCCTTCGAACATTTCTTTTGACATCCTTAAAGCTTGAACCTACTCCCAACTCAGTAGAGAAAGTGTACAATGATCGTCACAAGAGCACAAGATCAAAAATAGAATGCTGTAATGGTGTGCTAAAATCAGGATTTAGATGTTCGTTGAAACATTGTGTTATCCACTATGACTCTGAATATGCATGTAAAATAATTAATGCATGTGTCGTTTTGCACAACATGTGCATTTGCTACAATATTCCAGAACAAAAAGAGCACGATGGTGATTTAGATTTTGGAATAAACTCCAATGCTGATAATGATCAAGAAGATGTAATGCAAAACATTAATGCAGAATTGGTATTAGGAAGGCGTGCAAGACTCCGATATATTACACAATTACGTTAAAGAATATATTTGAAACTATAACTCATTCCTAATATTACAGATAATTCTAGGCATATTTATATTAAGAAATTAGTTTGTAATATTAAAATTAAGTGTAAATAAACATTTATACATCTATATACATGTAATACTTATGTTGATAATTATAAGATTTGATCCGCTATTTCGGTTACTTTACTAACAAGTGCTTCTAATAATACAATTCTCTTTCCTTCTAATGCTAGTTGTCTTCATAGTATTAGGTTTTTCGGTTTCCAAGTTTAAACCCTGCTCCATCAAACGTAATTTATGTTCGTAGTCTTTCTTTTGTATCATTTTTCTTTTGCAAATAATCCTTATAGCTAGATGCTGCCTGCGAGGCATTTCATAGATTTTCCATTTTCTTCGGAAATTTTCGTTTAGGTATTTGAAATTTAGTTTTAGGACGATCCATTGATGGTCGGTAACTACTGTCTACTACGTCGATGGTATTAAATTTCAACTCATTTGAGGTTGTTTCTGCATTTATTGCATCACTCAGGGTATGTATGATTTCAATGTTGCTAGAATTTAAATCATCGAAATGTCTCTTGAACATTCAAAATGAAGGGATGTAGGTGATTCATTAGCAATGTGACCTTCGACTGAAACAGCTTTGATAATATCGTACACATCCTCTTCTACAGTAGTAAGTGTTTCTTTTGGTGGTGGAGGGCCGCCACCCGTTTTGTTTGCATACCTGTTTGTCACACCAATTTTGGTTTTAGTTCTTAAACGAATGTCCTGCCAGCACTATAAGAAGTTAGGTTTAATAATGAAATATTTATAATAAAGTAAATAATACCTTTCTCCAACCTTTCCATGTCTTCTCGGCCCCGCAAATAGAATTTAAGTTCCCGACGAGTTCGCTCCACTGTTTTACGAAATCCTGATGTGTAAAGATAGCACTAAATCTACCACTTCCCAGTTGTGAATGTAGTTTAATATATTCTACAATACATAGTTTTTGTGCCTTTGTCACTTTTGCACCTTGCTTTTTAATTGTTGAATTCATTTTTTTATTTTAATAGCATAAACTATAAACGCAATATTATCCTCACTCCAAACAAATTTGTTTTTAAATGTCAGTTATCGGCTGGTAATGATACCAGCAGCATGAAATGCTGTGTTGTCATACACAACGTTCGTAATTTAACGAATATTGAGATGATTGATAAAGAACAGCTTCAAAAATACGAAATTCGTAACGTATGCACTATCAACCCATCGTTATATAACGAAATCGTTATTTAGCGAATGTGGTCAAAAATCAACCCCCAGCAGGTTTTTGGACAAATCAAAACATTAATCACTTCCGCACCTATCTGTAGACACTCTATTGTCTATTATATCTGATCATGTTGAAGTTGGAACAATCGTGCACACTGATTGCTGGAAAGCTCATCTAGGGCTACTTAGTCATGGATATATTCACGGAGTTAACCATAGTGACCGAAACCATGGCTTTGTCGGTATGTATCTCAACAACTTTTAACACTTAATAAATATTTGAATTATAGCTGTTGACGGAACACACATTTTACACGTGATTTTCCAATGCTCCACCCGAAGGTACTACATTGGCCAGGAAGCAGTTTTTTACCTTGAAAATTTTGAGTTTTGCGGAACCCTTGCTGTTCCAAGCAAGGTAGGGATCTTTAACGTGCGTGACAACACTCACACATGGAACCTACATTTTATCTCTCATCCGAACGAAGGTGTATTTTTGCGAAAAATGTTCGCTTAACATTTTTCAAGCGGGCTGTGTCGGGATCGGAACACACACAGCGAATCGAAGCTTTATGGTATCTGGTAAGATTGGTTCTGCAAACATCGCGTTCCAGAGGATAGGTTTGCATACCACTTATGTGAATATCTTTGTAGTCGAGATATGAAGAAGAAATACGTGGATGGACAAGTTCGAGGATTTTCTTCCGTCAATAAAGCGAGAATATAAATTAAAGTAAATACTATTATTAGGTGCTTTCCTTTTACAACTTATCTTTTTTAAGTAAAGTATCTTTTCTAAGATTAGAGTCAAGTGACTTTGCTTACTTATCTGTGTAAAAAGAACGCATTAACCTGTAATAGATACTTCCACTGTGGGTCTCTAACCATACTTTCGAATTTTTTATTGATTTCTATTTTATTGTTTTAAACTATTTTATTTCGCACTGGTGTAAATAGCTACATAGGGAAAATATGGATAAAAAAAAATTGTTTTTGTTTTAGAGGTGAATAAGCAATAGCATTATTAGATTGAAATTAAAATTATTGTTTTTAGTCGGAGGTAAATGAGTGTGAGAGCGATTCTTCCTCAAGTTTTACATCTGAAGTCAAGCAAATTAGCTACTTGTCATCGTCAGACCCGTCATCCTCGGATTGTTCAGAGGATAATTTCTTAACCACCAGGCGCAAGTTACATAGAAGTTTGGATTATGTTTAGAGGACTGTCCCTGCTGATGATGATCAGGAATTTAAAAAGCATTTTAGGCTGAGTCGAGCAACTTCCAGGTTTTTTTATTGGTAACTTTAGTAAATTGCAAATCTGAAAGTTTTAAGTTATTAAATTTCAGAACTAATACAATGCGATAAAGTATTGCCGACACATAAATTTGGCAGAAAGAAAATTGATGCTGAAAAGGCATTTCTACTGACTGTGTGGTATTTAAGTAACACTGAAACATTTAGACAAATAGCCGATAGATTTAATGTTACGTTAAGTTCCGCACATCGCACTATAGAAAGAGTAATTACGTATTTAGTATCCAACAGCTACAAATACATTAAATGGCCTGAAGGTGATAGAAGGGCAGATGTCCTTAATGGTTTTAAGAAAAAGCAGGGAATCAAAAACATTATTGGCGTGATTGACGGGAGTCACATAAATATTAAAAAGCCTGCAGTAGATGCACAAGTCTATTGCAACAGAAAATCCGATTACAGCATTCTCATGCAAGGGGTATGCGATCATGAGAAAAGATTCATAGACTTGTTTTGTGGGGAAGCAGGATCCATCCATGATGCCCGCTTATTAAAACGTTCTTCCTTATATCAGAAATGTTTTAATGAATTTTTAGGCAATGACATTTTACTAGGGGATTCAGCATATCCCTGCTTAAATTGGTTAATTCCATCCTTTAGAGACAATTGACATTTAACGCCAAATCAAACCCTTTTTAATAATCGTCATTCGGCTACGAGGATTATAATAGAAAATGCGTTTGGACTTTTGAAGGGAAGATTTCGAAGACTGCGATATTTTGAAAATGCAAAGATCTATTTTATTGTACAGTGTGTAGTTGCTGCATGTGTTCTGCATAATGTTTGCATTGATTTTGCTGATGAGGTATCCTATGAGATTGATTATGATGACGAACAACATGACGAAGACATGGTACATCAAATTTGTGGTATAATACCTTCACACTATCGAAGGCTTCAAATTATGACCGAGATGGGTTTAGATTAAAAGTGTGATATGCCTGTTAGTTTTTAATTGTATGCGATACCTACATAAATTCAATAACATTTATTGTGTTAAATTAATTACATTATTTTATGCATTGTATATAAATTAAACAAAAATAAAACATATAATTATACATTACTAAACTGACTTATGTTTACATTATTTGTCTTGCGAATAACCCTATGTTCTTCTAAAGCCATTTTTTGTTGCATGAACATCAGTCGTTCATCTTGATATTTTGTCAAGGTATCTAAATAGTTCGTATATGCTGTAGTTTTTTGTTTTATGGCATCCTCTTTGGCAGCATAAAATTTTGTCTTACTATCCAAAAACACCCAACTTTTATGCTTTCTTTTTCCTGAAATAGTAGAAGTAGATGGATAGGAAGTTGTAGGTATTGCAGTTGCTACATCAAAACTGTGTGGGCTACAAGCATTAGGTTTGTTGCCTAATAAGGCATCCAACCTATCAAAAAACAAAAACCTCGTCGGACCCCTTCCCGTTTTTGTTTTTAAGTTGGTGTTTTTATAAGTATTAACAAGATTCTCCCACTTTTTTTTTAATCGTTTAGGATCATGGCTTATACCTAAGCTTATCAAATCATTTATCACTTCAGACCAAAATGATTTTCGTTTTTTTGGATGATACATCTCTTCATATCTTGCCTCAATACTAGATATAAGTGCCAAGGTTTGGTCATGATCCCAAATGTATTTTGTGCCAACACATTTTGGATGAGCATCTACAGATTCAACCGCCTCTCCTTCCTCCATTACAACATTGGTAGCCACTTCCACATTTTCTTCTACCATTTTATAAGATAAAATGCTTTTCAAACTTTTTATAATAGGATGATTTAAATCCGTAAAATCAATTTTGCTTTGTGGCAACCACAGAAACATGTTATTTTCTGCAATAATAATTTAATAATAAAACAAAAAATTTTTTTCAACAAAACTTACCACAATCTTTTATCATAACATCTCCTTCATCATTTAGAACCCAACTATTATTTCTTTTTTGCATAACACAATACATTTTTAAAAACTATAGTTAATAACAAAATAAATAAACAACCTCCTAACCACACTTTACACAATATAATGGAACTCGGGTGAATTACTTAACTAGTGCGATTCTTAGCATACTCGTCAGCGGTAAAGGAAGAAGAAAAATCGGAGACATTTCAACTACTTAGTTTTTAAAAGGAACGTATCATTTAACTAAGTACAGCTTAGGATAGGTTAGAATACCTAAGAAAAACGGTAAAAGAAAAGCACCTATTGTTCTACTATTATGAGTCAAAATACTTGTAATTGATCACATTAAACATTATTTAATAGAAAAAATTTGTGAAAAATTTAACATGGAACCCTATGGGAAAAATAAATATTTAAAAAAATCATAACTTTTTTCCTGTACATTTCAGCAGAAATTCCTTTAGCTTTCCAAAAAGGTATAGGACACCATAAAAAAATGATCGGTAAAGTAGTCTTACCTAACCACCGATAAAAATAATCATTTAGAAATAAAACTCTAGGCAATTTCTTTACAGATGCAGCAAATGCGTTACTGTAAGTCATGATTTTGAAGACTAGTATAAAATGTTCTCTATAGTACGAGTACACCTAAACACTGCGTGTTCGTTCTCTTGCCATGCAGAGCTTCTTTTGTAGATTGCATAATACAACAACTTCTTACTTGCAAAGCTCTATACCCTAAACATAATTGCCGTGAAACAAAAGTTATGATCGCATGATATTAACAATGCCATTTCAAAAGAACTTTTTTAATCAAAGATACTTTTCTAATAGACTTGTTCATTAGATAAGGCTAAAACTTTCAAAATAATTACTTAATATATTAAATTTGAGCAACTTCAGTAGTGATCGCAATATGGTATATCGAAAATACCAGAACTTTGTAAAATAGCAAAAGAAAAAGCCTTTTTTAAACTTTAATACAGGTTTCCTCAATCTGCACTCTCAATTACAGAATAATATCGGTTACAAGTTACACCACAACAAAACAAACCTCATCGTATTGAAATAATTGTTAATACTTACTTAAAAATGAAGCTTCTAGTATATTAAGCAATATTTGTGCAGTCATAACTAAAACCTGGTGCTTATTAATTTGTTCCCTCCATGCAGTTCCTGTCCAGCTATCAACATTCATATCACCTGAGAATGAACCAATGGTAAAATGTGTGTTGCGACGAAAATGTTTCGTATGCTGTTCAACTAACGCAAGTGTATTTACTAACATACAGCTAACTTTTCCACCTTCACAAACAGGCCTTCAAACAAAACTTTACAAAATAGGTATTACAAAAAAGCATATTTACTTTTCTAGAGATTTTGCCAACTGTCTCAACACCATTGTTGCAATGAAGGTTTTGCCAGCTCCAGTAGGTAGAAAGATTATACTATTTTCTTTGATTGCAATTTCCATTAATTTGGTTTGATAATCACGAGGGATTAGGTCCGCCTCCTGGATATCTGCGCCTTCCATCTTCAAAAGGCTAAAAAAACAGCAACTTAAGGTAGAAAAGAAACTTTTAGATGCAACTATAGAACAATCATTCTAAATTCCAAGTGCAATCATCAAGCTAAAGATTTTCTTCCCATGTTAATAACGCCTTTGATTTCCGTAGTTACCTATACTAATGATACACACTCAAATACTAAAACAAACGGGCAGTGTCTACTTGATACTGACATAGAGAACAATATAGGGATAGGTTACTGACTAGTTGAATCAGTCGTAAGAATAACGTTTTATCTTAGCCTAAATATTTAGAATAAATACCAGTCAACTAGAAGAATTACCCGGTTTAATATATGTGTATAAATAAATAGTTTATTAACACGTCATACATTACAACACAAATGCATGGGATTAAAATCCTGCAATTACATTTTTCGTGTTCTATAGTACAAATAGTTCACAGTTTCAATTCTACATCAATTATGTTACCCTAATCTAACACCACCAATTAAAATGTATCTTTTATAAATGCATTAATAAATAACAAAATAGTGGGAACAACGGCAATCATAAAAATGTTTGTGCTAGTCAAAATAAAGTTGGAACTAATCGTTATATCCCAATATAGTTACCTATATATTAACTTTATTGTAACAAAGATGACTTATACGTTAACCAGAATTGATATTTTAAGACAAGCTGAAATACCAAGAAAATATTTCTTTATATTTTCAGAGTTACTATTTAAAAATAATTAAGACATCATCATCATCATCCTTGGGTCTTCAGTCCTGAAACTGGTTAGGCGCGAACCATCATTGTTTCCTATTCTGAACTAACCTACAGATCTCCCCGAAATTTGCACAGTCTGCATCTATCACTATCTGATCTAGGTCTACATCCACCTCTTTTTCCTATCTCTGCTTGTCATATATCCCACACTATTCCCCAAAAATGCCTTAGAACGTATTCTGCCCTTCTATTTCTCATATTTTTTTTTCCCAAAGATATCCTTGTTCCCTTACTGTTTCTGTAACCTATTTGTTATTACCTTTGTCTGTCCATCCACATACATCTGAAGCACGGCATTTCAAAGGCTGCTACTGTTCTTCTGTCTGCTTTTCAGACTGCTCGTATTTCGTAGGCATACTGTCTGTGCTGTGCTCCACACATACGCTTTCAACAACTTTTTGTTCTATGTTTGTTGTCTTTCATCATAGGCGCCGTTCTTTCTTGTTAGATGCAGTTCGGTCCCCTTCTATTGTTTTACAATTATATACCCTATTTCTCCGACATTCAGTGGTTGCGAAGGGGTAAGCAGCCTGTGGCTGCCAAGTTCCCCCAGCACTTGAACATTTAGTGAGTTTATATTTTTCTAATATATTTTTTCGCACAGTCAACATTAGTTGCAGATATTTCACAGCAAACAACTAGTTGTTTATAATAATCCTCAGATTTATCTGCGCTTATTTTTTTTTGTCATTGGATTTCCCGTCTCAAAACTGGTTGGACATGTACCTGCACTTATTTATTTTCTACACTAACCTACATAGTTCCCTGAAATTCTCACTCAGCAATACAGCTCGGTTCCCCTTATATTGTTTTCTAATATTATGCCCTATTTCCCTGAGATTTATTGAAGGGGGTTATGCAACCTGCGGCTGCCAAGATCCCCCAACACTTAGACATTTGCCGAAATAATAGTTTTCCAGTAATTGCTTTCACGCAATTACCATAATTCGGGAATATTGCCCATCCAATGCTTGTAGTTGCTTATAATAAATATCAAGTTTCTTCTATTGTTTTCTAATATTATGACCTATTTCACTGAGATTTATTGAAGGGGGTTCTTACGATTTAAACGATAATTACATTTAAAAGTTCGATAAATATAACACCGCAAGCGGGGTTTACTAGACACCACCGGTAGTGGTAGCGCTAATCTTATACAGATTTTGAGCGCGCTCATCTGCCAATGACGTCACCAATGCACAATTTATATTGCGCAATAATCGGAAATTTATATAAATTTAAAACAATAAATGATAATAGCGAACAAATTAACAGAGAGAATACTCACATAAGAAATCCGGCGTTCGAAGGAATTGGGTTATAGTTGGCTTCTCCAAAGTCCATCAGGCCACTAAAGGCCCTTTTGAGGTAGTTAAGGATGGTGACTCCTGCCAACGTTCCTTCAAGCGCTCCGACCAGCTACGGCAGTCATGAGATCGTTCATCCAAGGTCGTGCAGTACGGTTCGCCTAGGCTGCAAATTTATTCCTACCTATGTAGGGAATAGACAGGAATACCAGGTATAAGGGGCGACAAACAAAAGATAATTAGGCAAGGGAATCTACATAGATAAAATAAGGCACGATACGATACCTAAAGCGTCCACTCCACTCGATAGTTCAGGCAAAAAAGCTACGTTATAGAGAGCACAGGAAACTTGTCCCCACTTTTTGTCTTTTACACGTCGGCGCGAAGTTATTCGTCCAACCCTCTCGCGTCGCGCGATCTGGCGCAAACGCACTGTGACGTAACGGAAATACGCGCCTAGTCTTTTAAATTTGTGGCGCAAAACCTCCGCACATCAAAATTAACCTAATAACAATGTTTAAGGGCCAATTTGATTGGCACGTAACAGGGTTAAGCAACCTGTGGCTGCCAAGATCCCCCAGAACTTAGACATTTGCCGAAATAATAGTTTTCCAGTAAATGCTTATGCTTTCACGCAATTACCATAATTCGAGAATATTGCCCATCCAATGCTTGTAGTTGCCTATAATAAATATCAAGTTTCTTCTATTGTTTTCTAATATTATGACCTATTTCACTGAGATTTATTGAAGGGAGTAAGCAACCTGTGGCTGCCAAGATCCCCCAACACTTAGACATTTGCCAAAATAATAGTTTTCCAGTAAATGCTTTCACACAATTACCATTATTCGAGAATATTGCCCATCCAATGCTTGTAGTTGCTTATAATAAATATAATGTTTAAGTGCAGTTACTTTCTTCGTAATTAATTTATCCACCTTGGGACTGGTTGGATGTATACCTCTATTGATTTCTATTCTGAGCTAGCCTACACATTTCCCTGAAACTCCTACAGCCTACATCTTTCACTATCTGTGTGCAGTAGTCTAACCTAGGTCTACCTCTTCTTCTCTTTTTTTTAATCTCTGCTTCTAGTATATTCTGTACTATTCCCTCATGCCGTAGTATGTGGCCTATCATCCTATCTCTCCTATTTTTTACCGTTTTCCACATATTTCTTTCTTCCCCTACCATTTTTAGTACCTCTTCGTTCTTAACTTTGTCTGTCCATGATATCTTCATCATTCGTCTGTAGCACCACATTTCAAAGGCTTCTACCTTTTTCTTGTCTGCTTCTCTTACTGTCCAGACTTCACAGCCGTATAGTGCTGTGCCCCATACATATGTTTTAAGCAATCTTTTCCTTGTTTCTATGTTTGTTGTCTTTGAACACAGTAGTTGCTTTTTCTTGTTAAATGTAGCACAACCTTGTGCTAATCTTTGTTTTATATCTTTAGCGCTTTTCCCATCTTGTGTTATTTGGCTTTCTAGGTAGCAGAAATCCTTAACCTCTTGTAAGTTCGTGTTACATATTTGAATTCTTGTTTTTGATTTATTTTTTTTTCCTTTGCATACTAGTACTTTAGTTTTACTTTTGTTAATTTTCATACCGTATCTCTTTGTTAGAACCGTTTCCATTTCAATGAGAGCAGCTTCTAACTCTTCCTTGCTAATACCGCTATATCATCTGCAAATCTAAGCATATTAATTTTTTGTTCCTGCATAGTAATTCCAAATGTCTTCCTGCATTTGATAGTATTCATTGCCTCTTCGATGTACAAGTTAAAAATTAATGGGGATAGGGAACATCCCTGTCTCACCCCTTTCCTGATGTTTAGTTCTCTACGTTCCTGCTCTAATTCTATTACTCCTGTTTGCTCTTTGTATAAACTATGTACTATCCGTCTATCCCTATAACTCATTCCAATCTTTTTGAGTATTTCGAACATTTTTTTCCATTTTACATTGTCAAACGCTTTTTCCAGATCTACAAACCCTATATACCCGCTTTCCCCTTTTTCTATTGTTTTCTCCATTATCACCCTCAGAGCTAAGATAGCCTCCCGTGTTCCCCTGTTTCGCCTAAACCCTAATTGGCCTTTTCCTAGTATTTCTTCAGCCCGTTTTTTCATTCGTCTTTGTACAATTCTAGTTAATATTTTTGATACGTGTGCTGTCAAACTTATCGTTCGAAAATTTTCACATCTATCTGCGCCTTTCTTTTTTGGTATAGTTACTATGATGTTATGTTTGAAATCTTTAGAAATCTCGCCTGTTTCATACATATAGCTTACAAGTTGGAAGAGACGTTCTGTTACTGCTTGACCAGCGGCTTTTAGAGTCTCCGCTTGCACCTTATCTGTACCCGGCGCCTTACCATTTTTCAGACCCTTTAATGCTAATTCAAATTCATCTCTAAGTATAGGATATCCCAAGGCATCATTTTCAATGTCTGATTCCTTTTCTAATGCAGTTAGTTCTTCTCCTGCATATACATTCCTTATATATTCTTGCCATCTACCCACTTTCTCTACATTTTCTATAATGACATCTCCTCCTGCGTCCCTTATATTTTTGCTATACGGTTTTATATCCCTAAAATTGATTCTAATTAGTTTGTATGCTTGATCTGTTTTTCCTACTTCCATCTTAGTTTATACCTCTTTGCACTTTTCATGAATCCATTGTTCTTTAGCTCTCCTGCATTTACGAATATTTTCCCATTTTATGGCTTTGTATCTCTGTTTTCCTGTTTCGTCTGATTTATTTTTGTATTTTCGTCTTTCTTCTATTAAATTCAGGATATCCTTTGTTATCTATAGTGTTTTATTTTCTTTTTGTGTATACCCCAGAATATCTCTGGCCGCCATGTCCAGGCTGGATTTAATGTTATTCCATTCAGTTTCTACTTCCTTAGTATTAGATATTTTCCCGATATCTTTGAGCAATTCATTCGACCTTTTTACGAATCTTTCTTGAATATCTTTCTCTTTTAGTTTCTGTAGGTCCAAGTGCCTTTTTCCGTTTCCTTTTTTCAAATTTTTAAATTTAAGTGCGGCTTTCATAATTACGATGTTGTGGTCAGAGTCTATATCTGCTTCTGGGTAGCTTCTACAGTCTTTTACTTGATTCCTAAACCGTTGTCTAACAAGAATGTAATCTATTTGATATCTTCCTATTTCTCCTGTAATCTTCCACGTATATCGTCTTCTAGCATGATGTTGAAATAATGTGTTTGTAATGATAAAATTGTTGTTGTCGCAAAATTCTACCAGCCTATTTCCTCTGTCGTTTCTAGTGCCTAAACCAAATAAACCTACTATCGCTCCTTCCCTACCCTCACCCTCCACTGCATTAAAATCCCCCGTAATTATTAAATTTTCATGTCCTTCTACGTGTCTTAATATGTCTTCGATATCTTTGTAGATCGTTTCTACCTCTTCGTCACTGTAGCTAGAGGTGGGCATGTATACTTGTATTATTACTGTGTTTGCCGGTTTAGATTCCAATCTGACCATGAGTACTCTTTCGTTTTTTGTTGTAAGTAATTTTCTACACAGTATCTTATCTTTTTCCGCATAACTAGTCCCACACGCAAATTTCCTTCCTCTGCTCCTGTATGAATTACCCTGAAGTCTCCACTCCAAAAATCCCCCGCCACTGGCCACCGAAATTTGCTGATCCCTACTATGTCTAGTGATAACCTATTCATTTCGATTTTTAGGTTCTCTAGCTTACCCACTTGCTTCATAGTTCTAACATTCCACGCTCCGACTCGCAAAATGTTCTCGCCTCTTATTCTTAACTTTCCGATCGCATCTTCCGAAGTAGTCCCCTCCCGAGGATCCGAATGGGGTACTATTTTAACTCCGGAATATTTTACCCCAAAGAATGCCATCATTTTATTATAATTTAGGTACGCTGTGTACTTGGGAGGTAATGTGGTGGTTTCCCGTTGCCTTCCACATCGCTATAGTGTGTATTAGACTGCCATTCCGACCCCTATGGTCTCTGCCAATCTAAGTACCGAAAGAGCCGCTGCCCTCTTTCGGGGACCTATCTTCGTCTGGTTCTTCACTAACGACCCTACTACTTTGGTTGGACCTGTAGTTTGACTTTTTAGCTCATTAGAACACGCAAGCCATTTCACCTGTTCTAGTAACCTAGAGCTTCGGCAAGGTGCAGGTCCATTCGAAATGGTATTAAGGCATAACGACAAAAATTATTGATAGATTTCCGGAACGTACTACACGTATACACTCTTGTACAAAGAAATTTTATAAAACAAGATATACTATCATTGATTAAAAAAATTTACATAGATAGATAATCTTACGGCAATTTCGACTGCGCAAATTTGTCAACTGCCATGAGATAACGCCTCTTAAGCTGGCAGGACCAAATGGGCAGAATTGCTTGGGACCAATTGCATTATTTAGTACTTATTTTGTACCAATTTGTACCACCAAAACGTTCAAAACGTTTTGAAAAAATGCGTGGCGCTGCTAGCTTAATATTAAGCTAGTAGGACCAAACCGCAAAAAATGCGAAAACAACAAAAACAAAAGTAGAAATGAAAAGGGCTGACTTTGTACCTATTTGTACCCCAGATAAAAAGTTTGTACCTTGTGCCGTTTTTAAAAAATGCTTAGCGTATGCTACCTTAGTATTAAGCTAGCATGACTACACCGCAAAAAATACTAAAACAACAACAACAAAAATAGAAATGAAATTGGTTGATTTTGTACCAAAATGTACCGTTGGTAAAAAGCTTGTACAATTAACCATTTTTATAAAAGCGTGGCGCTGCTACCTTAATATATTAACATGGCTGGACCACAGTGAAAAACATAACTACATTGGACCAAAACCATTGCCACTCCGGCCGATAACCGGTCAATACCTCCTGACCGACAGTTCAATTAAAGGGCCAGCATCATTTAGTTGCAAATACGACATTAGTAGAAATTCTAATTTAAACTAAAACTTCTTTCAAAACCATTGTGTGGCGTTCTATTTAAACTTGAATTTCAACTTGATGCTCTCCTTGGGCTTCTCACTGGAGTCAGAGAACTCTGTAGAATCACGTCAGGTGACCACAAGAGTTTGTACAATTCCTATAAGTTTCTGAACGCTTTCGAGTCGAGTTAGTGCAGTCCATTATACTCGTGTCTTTAGCTGGTATAACCGTGCGCAATCCAAAAGTATGCTCTAGCTGTAATTGTACGCCGAGGACTATAAATGATATAAATATTAATTATCTTTTTCTAGACGTGTGCCGATTAAAAGAGCGCACCTTTTTTAGTCGGAGCTTCTTTCTGAACACAGCCCTGGGTTAAGATAAGGCTACCAGAACTTTTTGAGTAAACCCGAACGTTTATGATCGATATAGAGTTACCCTATAGATAAATTCTTGAGGTTTATGAACGACTTTACTCGACTAGAGTAGGTTTTTTTATTATTTTTTTATTTGTTCCAACGTTTCAGTAGTCTGCTACCTAAAATTTAAGCAGACCTGGCTTCCCCGCAGAAAGTAACCGTCAGTACGGCGTGTGTGTGCGCGCGCGCTTGAGGGCATGTGTTGTGTGTCTGTGTATGTGTGAGCGTGTGCGTGTGTTTGAAACATTATTTGTGTTACCAAAAGGTTGGATTGAATTGGTACAATTATGTACATATTTGAACTTAAACTATTATATAAAAAATTAGGTTCTTTCAAAGGAAAGGATTTGTTTGCTGTATTATTTGCCTCAGGTATGTGTAAGTTTGGTTCTTAAAATTTAACGTTAGTAAAGAAAAAGAAAAAAACAACTTAAACATGCTGGCGGCACGCAGTTTTCTGAATGATGACTTACAAATGTTGGGTCGTCGGCAATGGGTTTTTATACATTAGCCATGTCCAGTAGTTTACTGGCATGGCCAGCAATTAGCCACATTAAGGCCCAGTTCAATGTTTGTTGGGGAGGAATTATATGTTCCATATTTTATTTGACGCTCAGTGTATTTTAAAATAATAAAATATAATCTTTAGAGTCAGTAGCCGACGATCGCAGTTATCTAATTTATTTGAATAACAAACACGGTATAAGGTGTGGGCGTATCTGCGAATCCTATCTTCTTCAACATTCGCTCGGCCATACTTGAGTGCAAAATAGAGTCGCCCTCTATCGTGAAATGTGTGTCAAGATTACGATATTCTCAGGTGAAGTTGTGAATCACTCTCCTAGGTAAAGACCCTCCATATGCTAAAAAGTATCCGTAAATATTTGAACTGTAGGTTTTCAGGGAGGAACTGTTGTATAGTGTCCAGTGTTAACAATAATGAATCCAATACGTGGAAGATCGAGAAAAATCGATGCGTAATTAATTAAATATTTAAATAATAGATTTTAAAATATAAAGATGTTATTATACAGCAGAATAAAGTTATTCGAAAAAATTGGAATGTTATAGCAAAAGAGCTAAAAAGTAAAGTGAGGAGCAATAACTTATTTGTGTTTACAATGTGCAACCGTTGTCGTATTAAGGATGAACTTTTTAACAAAAAATTATGCAACGATGAAAGTATTTCCGACAATTCATTGTGCAATGAAAAATCCGCAAACTCCGTTGGATAGTACTTGCAAAGTAAAACATTTTGTTATTAATTTATTGAGAGAAGATTCTACAAATCTATTAATTGAGAAAATATATAAGCGAAGAGGAAATAAAACAGGAAAAATGTATTATAGACTACGTAAAATCTTGCTGCCTAACAAATGGCAAGAACTCATCACTAACAAATTGTGGGAAGCCACTCACTTAAAATGTGGATTCAAATTTAAAAACCATTATATTGCTGCCGGTGAAAAGTCTGCTGTTATCAACGGTAAGATTATTATAGATATAAAAATGTCAAAGTAGAGTTCGAATACAAGGGTGTCCAGGAACTTGATCTACAGTTTAAAAATAGATATAAGTGCTAAATTTCAGTGGTTGATTACACTAATCAACGGGTCATTGGCATTTGTTTCAGAAAAGACATTGGTATACACAGTGTCCAGGATAAACGTGCCCACCAAATGGACCCTGGAAACTTTAGGGCATACAATGTTGATTATAAATAGGACAAAAGTTGCATATTTAATCGAGAAACAATAAAAAGAAGATCCGGGTATTTGTTTAAATTTTTAATATATGGCGGAAAGCTTCAAATTCTACTTCTTTCCATAACTTTATATTTATTACTTCTTTTTAAATCTGTGAAAGCATTTTGAGGGAAACTTTTTATTATGGTTATGAAATATGCATTTCATTTGTTTAGTGAGTCATTCGTTTAATGACAAGCGTCATCAACTTTTGTTTTTCTTATGGCCGTCATCTTTGATTTCTCAATATTTCAATGGTCTTTTTATGTAAATTTTAAATATATTTTATCAACAAATGCTAAATTAATATAATAAAAGAAAGCGTATGTCCTAAAATATTGCATATAACCCTAAAAATGTATCTGGTAAACTCATGATTCAATTTATAAATCAAAGAGGTAGATTAATGCTTTAATATTTAACATTAGTTAATGTGCTCTGCATTGCTCCTAAAATCGTCGTTAATGTTCTCTTAGTTTCGCGAAAGTCGATCGTTAAGGTGGCCTCTCGTCATATTCCGGTTTTTCTTTCCTTTAGCAAGATTATTTGGATAAAGTGATTTACGTCAAATCTCATAAAATGCACTTAAGGGTTTGAAGTTCTGTGGGCACCTTGTACGCATACTTAATAATAGTAGAATTTGCAATTCAGAAGTAATGTATAGGTACATTACAGGCTGTTTGAAATACCATGGGACAGTATACGTCTGTGAAGTTGGCCCCGCCCATTAACGATTTTAAAATTTTTTTGATGTAGATCGTTTGTTTAGAATTGTTTTGCCATTTTGGAGGTTTATTTAAGCCTACAGATTTGCATGACAAAATTTTAACATTTTGCAAGAACGAAGTTGGTGCGAATACGGCCCCATGCAATTTGATTATTAAAAATCCGCGCATCTGTAGGCCTAAATAAACCTCCAAAATTGCAAAATAAACCTAAACAAACGCTAAACGAACGATTTGCCATGACAACATTTTAAAATCATTCAAGGACGGAGTTAGTGCAAATATGATCCCGCACAATTTGATTTTTAAAAATCCGTGCATCTATAGGCCTAAACATACGTGGAAAATGGCAAAACAAACCTAAACAAACGCTAAATAAACGATCTGTATCGAAAATGTTTTAAAATCTTGCATGGGCGGGGCCAACTTTAAAGATGTGGATAGTATTGCTATAGTCGGAATCATGAAAGAAGTCGTCTACGTCATTGCGTCATCACGTACGAATTAAGTTGAAAATTTTAAGTCAATGTAGCATGTAGTTCATAAATACTCAATAAATATTCAGATTCGGATGTTTCCGTCAAGCTTTGCGCATCTGCAAACCTTAATGAAGCATGGTTGTCAATGATAGTTTATTTTCATAGAGATAGTTACCTTAACTATTTTGAAATTGGCGTCCTCTTGTTTTAAGAGTTTAATGAATTCAGTTAAAATAAAACGCATTTTCATAAATTGAGTTACATATATTGATCTGAATAGAAACGTACAATAACTGCAATAGAAACTATTTACGACAGCTGCATTGAAACCTTTTTCGGTACGATAACTTCGGTAACCGTGCTTTATGGAAAAATTAACATTTTGTAACTAATTACATCTTTACACCAAACACTTAATTTTCATTACTTCTTTTAAAGCTTTAAAAAGTATATTCCATTTGCAAAAAATTAAGAAAGATATAATATTTTAAAGAAAAGGCATAATTGCACTAAACGTTAGCCTGTTAAGTATATAAAGTTCAAAACATACGGGCATATACTCTT
The DNA here is from genome assembly GCA_036346225.1 of Platerodrilus igneus. Classification (NCBI taxonomy): domain Eukaryota; kingdom Metazoa; phylum Arthropoda; class Insecta; order Coleoptera; family Lycidae; genus Platerodrilus; species Platerodrilus igneus. The sequence continues at coordinate 4,350,502 of JARFIW010000260.1, read as the reverse complement.
AAACGTATGTTTTGAATTGAGTTAGACACCTGTTACACATTTTTTCTTTAAAGATTTATATAGTGTATTTACTCTACCTTATAGGCGGCAGAGCCTCAATAGATTATGAGGAGTTCCTGTTTAAGGTTTAAGCCCAGGGTAAAGAGGATGGTAAATGGCTTTGAGTAAAAAAAGGACCCTCCAAAGACATCTTCTAGCCAGCTAAGCTTCTTCAACTTAGAGCAGAGCTATGAGCTAGGGTCGTAGGATGGTATACGATAATAAAAGAATTTTTAACGGACGCCACCGTATCTTAATAATTGTTATAATAAGAATCAATCCAAAGATCAGATACGGAAATCTTCGAAAAAAAAATATCCTTGACGAGCAAAACAGAAAAATAATACTTACTTATGACTCTGCAAACTGGAATGGGAACGACGATCTCGTACTATCTGAAAATTTAATCACTTCTAAACATTTTTGAACTAGGGCTACATTAGCGCCTAGTCACTTTATCACAAAAAAAATAAAGTATAAAAAGATCACCTAGTCAAAATTATACTACAAAAAATTTAAACTCAACACCATTAATATATCTTTCTTCACTACAAAAATTTCATAAATGTGGTTGTTTGCTTCTATAGAAAAATTATTGATGACTTCAATGAAAGAAAACTTTAAGACAACTTAGTACTCTTTCTATTGATTTACAAAAAAAATATATACATCATTTGTACAATTTTATACGTAATGAAACTTTCGAGTTATCTATTTTTATTAAGGTCTAGTATTAATCTCTGATTATTTATATGAATTTTATAATTGAAAATTTATTGTAATTCTCCATAAGAAACAGTGTTTTCATTATTATTCTACGATTAGTATATAATATCTGAATAGGATCCTGTTCGGGTTTACAATTAATTGATTAAATGCTCCGGTTTTCCTTAGATAGCAGAACTACATTTTTAATTGATTTAATTGATAGAAACAAAGGTCAAAAACACTTATTGTTTGAATTAAATCTGTAGTTCAAGTGTACTGCCAAAAAAATTATATTTTATAATGTGACAAACAAATATCAACGTGCCACGTGCTTAGTTACGAATACATTTTAGTATAACCTTGTAAATTCAAAAATTATCTTATAGAAATTTCTTTCTGATTATAAGAGCATTTATGAAATATCCAACTATTAAATTCTGAACAAAATATTACGTGTCTAATTTAAATAACATATAGAATTTACAAAAATTTCGGGTACCAATTTAAATGAACATATAGAATTACAAAAATTATTTGTACATTTCCAGTAATGGTTCCATGAAATGAAAATTAAACTAAAATTGGAGATGACTCACCACAAACAATCTGCTAGGAATCCGAGTTCGTCAACCATCTTTGAGTACTTACGACAGCAGGTGCGCGCGGCTGGCACGTGCACGGGCTTGACTTTTATACGAAACATCATTTACGGAAAATTCCACCATTCTCTATAGTAGCATTTGAGACTTTGTACTTTCAATACAACTAACAACCAATTGTGCTTCAGTGTTCCATGACAATTATATACATAAGATTTATCGCTCCAAAATTTTATACATTACGTGCCTACATAAAATTTGCGTTCCAATACTATAAAATTTGCGTTTTAAAATTATACCTAAAATTTCGTTTTAATACTGTATAAACATTTTTTACTTGCGCTGAAAAGAATCGAGGAAATAATTTAGATGCAAACTTGAAAATTATTCACCTACCGTAGATATGTATTTTTTGATTACACTAGGTCGATTCAACAACTAATCGAGGCCATGGTATCCGTCGACACCATTTCACCTCTTTTTGGGACGGCATGTTTTATCAAACCTGCTAGCCCACGTTTCAACACTTGCTTAGCTAATTACATTTCGGTGTTAAATGATGAATTTTGGTCACAAGGCAATTTTATTATCCAAGCGCGTTAATGCAGTTGTAGCCTGTGATCAAGCATAAAAAAAAATATATGCAAAAATTTAGGCCATAAAGAAGAGTATTTATTTAAATCCAGCCGACCTATAAAAAAAACCTACAAAGAAAAAGTATTATATATATATACATATATATATATATATATATATATATATATATATATATATTATAGTGGTTTTAAAGGGTTAAAAATAAATACAAACAAAGCAATTTCGAAACACCCTGTATAAAGGAATAAACAGAAATTACGTGCGAAATTTATATTAATTAATTTATTTTTAAGTAACGGTATTAATCAAATTGTACAAATAATAATTAAAAATTTAATAGCTTTGCAAAGAATTAAAAGGTAGAAGTCACTGTCAGGCATTTATTAATTTAATTGGAGTTAATTGAACAATTATTGATATATAATAAGCATAAAAGCCTGTAAAAACCCAAGGAAGACGCGTTGCTATCAAACGAATATCAGGAGGGTTGAAATACCATGAAACAAAGCTCGGACAATTGTATTTAAAACGTTCGTTAGGATCGAACAACTGCAGACTTTTAAATGTCAAGTTCTAATAATTTTGAGTAGATAAACATGCAGATTCTACGTATATTGGAAACGGTTGAATGTTTTAGCATGAAATACTAAACAGGGGTTATTTAAAGTCACGTCGCAAGTCCACGTGTGTTTAGACAGCAGATAGTCAAGAATATCGATTTTGTACCACTCAGACCAGGGTAGAAAGGGACAGAGAAAACGCATAAATAAGAGATACTAATGGAATAGGAGGGATTTGTGAAGCATCACTAGGTCTACGATTGGTCGATATGTTAGTTTGATTTGAAACAGACACGAGGATAGTGTAAGAAGTTTTCTAAAAATTAATTATAACGACGTGCTGAATTCGCGGATTTGAAAATGGGGTTGCGTGCAAAATTTTGAGAATATGTGTTGTTAGCAGGGGATTTCGAGCTAGGCAGGTAGGGGGAGGTTCTATTTTGAAAAATATAAATAGTTTAGGAAAATACGATAAAGGCCCTTAAGTTTTCGATCGCTCCAAACAACGTATCTAAGTATCACGAGTTGTAAGTATTACTAAATTAGTTAAATTATATTACATGGTCGTAATCTCTTGATTAAATGCGCGGTTAAGTGTACCGAAATTACATTTTAATAGAGATATCATCTATAATTATAATCAACTCGTGTCGTGACATTAAGTAACGTGGTTTGAAGCATCTAATTAATGAAGGAATAATTTTAAATGGAATTTGGAATTTGGTTACACCGGGGAGGCTGCGTTACCAGTTCAATTTAGATGGAGTTTTTCTAGTACCAGCTAGAAACGACCTGCAGAACGGATAGAAGAAATAGATGGCATCATCCACAAAGCAGAGATCTACTATAAATTTCCAGGTAACGATTTTAATTGTGACTTTATAAACTGTGAATATTGGGAGAACGTATGAGAGTGAAATTTCAAGCTAGTGTGTATTATTTACTTATTGAACTTAATACGTGTAAATAACTTTATTATGGTATTTAACTAGAAAGTTGAAGGTGTCAATAAAGCTTTTAAACGTTCCATCAGAACGTGAAATTTTTGTGAAGAGTACATGGCTTTGCTTTGTTATTTGTTTTAAAAGTATGCAAATGCATAATTAGCTGGGTTATTCTGAGCTCACCCTACCCCAGAGTTTAGTTAGAGTAAAATGAATAAATAAATTATAAACAAGGAATTTTAGAGAAGGTATTATTCAAGGCCCATTTACTCCGGGTACAATTTATGTGTTTAATGATTTTAAAATAAAATACTGGACATTATAAAATAAGGTTTTCTGAAGTGTAACGTGATCAATGGAATATGGACATTATTGCATTTCATTTGTAAATAGTTATAAATAAAAGCTTGTATGTTGGTTGTATTTGAGGTTTTATTGCTAGTGTGTGTGTATGATTGAGAATATGCGAGTGAATCGAGATACCCAAGAGGAGATCCAAAGGAGCTATCCGGAAGCAGTTGAAGAAGGTCGTTCAACTGAGTAGTGAGAAAGGAAAACGGGTAAGGATAATTTTTTTTTGAATTAGTTAATTTTTGAAAATTTGTTTATTGTCGAATTTGAAAATTTTACAAAAATTTTCGTATATATTGTTGTACCGAGACGTTTACCCTAGTTCCACGGCAATATATATATATATATATATATATATATATATATATTGCAGTGTCACCTTGAGAATCGGCTCGCTAATTCGTGCCCCACACTTTGGGTGTCATTAATACTGTGCTTATTCTGGATTAATTCGGGCCCTACCGTTGGGAGCCACTATTTCTGTATGATTATCTCTGGATTATCCTGGAAGAAGCCCTAGAAATTGTGCCTCAATGTTGGGTAACCTATTACTTCTACAAACCTGTTTGGACTCCAATTCAATTTCACCAAATTCCTTATAACTGCTTTCCCAATTTGATCTTGCTCGGCTAGCTCTGTGCACTACCTCCTATGATATACTTACCCCAACTACACATTCTTTCAACACCTTTACACACAACAAAATACTAAAATAAAATAAACTCTTTGGACAAACATACACCCCTTTATTCGTATGACATAAATGATTATTCAGACAATCTCAATATTTACATTTTTATATTTACAATAAAACATTTCACCCTTTTCTTCAATTTAAATTGTTTGTGAGTTATTACACTTCAACCTTTTTATTACAAAGTAGATGGGCCTATCGTGAAACCCTAAATTTACCCTTTCATGGTCTATGGTGAGCGCAGTATAAATCTTTTTCCCTGATATGCATAAATATTGCATAGTCAAATTATTCTAAAGACCCGTTTACCTTTACATTAAATTTATTATTCCTGTTTTTACCTATTCAAATAATAATAGAAAATTGTCTTTTATATACGGTAATTACATTAATTTTTAGTTCATAAAATTTTCACCACATAATTTTAATCACACATAGTTTTATAACACATTGCCAGCACCACAGTTTAACAATAAAACAAAATTCGTTACCTGGTGTGTTCTTCGGACGCACCACCTCCTTAGATGACCTCCACCAAACTCATGTTCTTGGATTTCCCCCAATTTCTCACTCCTAAATGTACAGCAACTCCATCTCAATTTGTTCATCCAGTTTCCCCAGTTATTAATGGATGCTTTTCATACTACCATCCATTCAAATCTAAATTTTGTCTCAGTCTCAATTTAACGTGCCACCAGCACTCTCGTTCTAGAAATACTAGGTTCGCTTACTTCAGTAGCATCCTGTTTTATTTGTACACTTATTTATAATAATTTATTTTCAGCCCGTTTAACTTGTTAGCACCAACTCGTGCATTTATAGTATCTGTAAAAATATACGGCGGACTGCACTATGTTGCGGTTTCTAATTTTAAATTAGGATGTCTTCTCGATGCTACTTAGTGTACTCGAAGCGAACCAGAAAATTAAGAGAGCTCCTCCACCCCTGGCAAGAGCTTTTATAATCTTCAAGCCCCTTCTCTAGTCACGTGTTTCCACAGTTTTCGCTGAACTATCGCACTCGTCACAAAACAATTCTCCAAATTCCTGCACTCAAAACACAACGAACTTTTAAAACTCAGAATTTCACTCATTCCACCACGGCTTTACCACGAAAAACTATCTATCAGTTACAACCGTCGACGCGTACCCCAAAAATCTTTCCTCTCCATTTACTTTAACAACCTGCAAAACACGCCCATAGTGCCAGCGTCTCTATTCTCCTTGCCGTCATGCGTTTATAACCACTACTTTCTGTCTCACTTGTGTTTCCCTACTTTCATCGAGCCCCACTATTGCCCTGATATCTACAGTTACGGTTCCCTCGCTAAATGTGCGCCTTGAAAATCGATATCGTCGACAAACATCTTGCATCTTTGTTTCACCCATTTGTTTTTTAAAATATACTCGTCTGTCACGCGCTTAAAACTGCTTGTCCTTCTACCAGCTGATGTATTCTCTGTCTTTCTTGGTTGCCTTCTAACGATTCTCTGTCCCTTAAAATTATTGATTTTTGCTTCAAAAATAACATATTGTTCGTTAACCTGGCCTTTCCGTTGTATAATACCTCGAAATGTTATCGCATCGTCTTCTAGATTTCAAAGAAATATTTATTTACTTGAAGCTTCTATTCCCGTTTGGTTATGTTATTTTGAAGACTTCTACGAATTAAATTAACGTACTTTTTAGTTTATGAAGCTAAACAAATATCCGTTGCATCAATTATTGATTTTTATATACCGCGAAGTATTAATATTACACATGTTTGCCTGCAATACTCAACCTTGTCTTACGTTAATGTATACAAATTATTGATTTTCACCTACCGCGAAGCTTTAGTATTATACATGGTTGTATGCAATAGTCAACCTTGTCATCGATCTTACTTGTCTTTGCATTAAATTAATGTATACAAATTATTACTTTGAAGCTACATAAAAATATGTTATTTAACACTAAAGATTTCTGTATGTACTCATCTGCCTTGTCTTATACTAAAGTATGCAAATTATTGATTTGAAGCGTAATAAATTAATTATTATTTTCTATCTACAGTGTCGTTATAAAAATACCTTCTTGGCCTATTTACACCCGTTGATTTTTAACCTTTATATATATATATATATATATATATATATATATCACTGTGAAGTTTACCGAGCTGCTCTGGTGAAGTTAAAATTTAAAACGTCCTTTAACTTGGGTGCCACATTTTACTCTGTTGTCTACCTGGAACAAATGCTGCATCACCTACCTTCCTAATTGCCAAAACTTATTTTCTTCAGTAAAGTTCGCTACGGCTGCTCTGCTACTTATAACTAAAATTATTATCCTATTTTCTACCAAAGGAAACTCAACAACCAAACATTCAACACAATTTATTCCAACAGAAAATTTTATACAACAAAAAAATCTTTATCTAATAAGTATTTCACACATGGATTACATTACCATCATTCTTATTTCACAATAATTTTTTTTCAATCTAATCTTTGCACTACAACTTTATTCATCAATAAATTTAATAAAGTAATTGGGCTTAACCAAGCCCTTAATTTAACCCAAGGTCTAATATGAACTCATAGTAAAATTCCTTTCTGTACATATGCGCTAATTTTTGCACTGAAATCATCAATAGACTCTTTTACATGGTACATAAACAGATTCTGAAAAATTATTTTATAACTCTAAATCCTCACATAAAAATATGGTCAAAAAGTACCCTATAACAGTTCAAAAGTAAACCCTTTTGTCCTTAATATTTCTAAAATTATACCTAAACGGCACCAAAGTGTCATAACGCACCAAATGCACATAACAGAATAAAGTTTCACAAAAATCGTTTCCTGGTAAGCACCGCCTCACATGGATCTGAAACTAAACCATCGAAAATGTTACCCTCAATAATGACTGCACGTTCAGAAACCAACTTCCAAGTTGAATCATGCCCTCCACGACGGCAATCTACTATCCGATTCAATCGTCCACCAAATTACGGTATTTCCAAATCTTAGATTTTATCTACAGATCCAACTAGCCTCAGTACACCATCACGTTGATCTATTTAATACCCAATACTTTATAAAATGCTTATATCGCACCAATAACCAAAAATAGCAAGTAATCTTTACTTACAGTTCTGACGCAAGCTTCGTATACTCAAATGTACTGCATTAAATCGTTGAACAGCTATATGCAACAATACACCAACTTGTGCATGTTTTAATCAACTTGAATTAATTTATTAAACTTACTAGGTACATAATCGGCTTACTAATATTACTCGAAGCTTGGATGAGAAGTCAAAAAAGCCTCGCACTGCCTCTCAGTGTTTATATAGACCTTATGCTCCCCTGTCTAGTTAAAATTCTTAAAACATACGACTACCAACAAATAGACCTTCCTGGTAAATTTTCAAACCGTCGACATGCTTCTACAAACTACAGGCTCACAAACAACTTGCAACCGTCGTAATTCTAAAAACTCCTCCGATAACGTTCACTATTTCTACTTAAAATTCGCAGCTGTGCACCAACCGTCTTCAAATCTAAGAAATTTTCAACAAAAACAAACGATTTACTACGAAAATCCAACTAAAAATTTACATCGGCTATCGAATTCGTTGAGGTCTCTCGTCAACTACACAAACACAAGCATCTAAAACACGCCTCTCAAATACGCGTATATACGGAAACCTCGTTCTCACTTACATACGAAAATGTTCTGTCTTTTATTTTGTACCCTTTCTATATTTGCTATTCCTACCACCCGTTCGATGTATCCTCGTGTAACCTGTATTCAATATCTCCTTTCCTTTTTATTCCCTGCTTACAGTTACGATTACTCAAACTAGCATTTTCTCCTTCTCTAAACTATCGTCTATCCCCCTTCTATATGTGTAGTCGAACCCTCTATCTCTGTTCACCATTAACAGCTTGTCTGTAATATTTCTACTTTCCCCATTTCTATATTTCATGCGATGACTTATGCAAACATGCTGCATCTCACTTGTAATTATAAACTTTAGTTTTCCCTGTCTCACGGTTTCTTACAAAGTCAAACATACCCTTAACATATGTTATCTTTTATCTCATTCGAATGCATGCTCAACTACTCTGTCTTTATTTAATATCGATCCCTGCTTGTATTTAATCTTTAATGCTATTTGTAGAAAATAAATGTTATTTGAGCCCGTCCTTCGTCTACCTACCTAGAATTTAACAACGACTATATTGTTTATTGTTTATAACTCTACTCGGAAAAGTTTCAACACCATCAAATTATTGAGAAACCTTGAAATAAAGTGTCACTAAGAACTTGTTTTGAACAATATTCATGTCGCTGCTGCTATACTTTGAAATTTATACAATTGTTAAAGCTTCTTCCTAAATATAATAAAGATGCATGCAAAGAATATTTACACTTGGAATATCCGTTCATCGTTCACCCTCCTTGATAACGGTCTTATTTTATTGTTTCTTGCGCTACTAAGAATTGAAAGCTTTTCGCATACTTATACATACATTCTAATCTAAATAAGATGCATGTGTTTATACCGCACGTTAAGGATCTATATTTCTTACACCTTCTATATGTAATTGGTATTTACACTTATTCTAAAATGAAGCAATATTAATTTAGAAATCCTTAAACATGCAAATTCTTACGCTATACTTATGGAAAACGTTTTTAAAATTTTATGTGAATTGTATATAACAGGCGGTACCCTGCCATAAATAATTAGCTGCCTTATTTACTCTATTTAATCCTATAAATACACAGTAATATATATATATATATATATATATATATATATATATATATTATAGTGGTTTTAAAAGATCAAAAATAAATATAAAAGAAACAATTTCAAGACACCCTGTATAAAGGAACAACTAGTAATCACGTGCGAAAATTATATTATTTAATTCATTTTTAAGTATCAGGTATTAATGAAATTTTATAAATAATTAATGAAATTTAAGTAGGTTTGCAAAGAAATTAAATGGTAGAAGCCAATGCCATTAAGTTATTAATTAATTTGAATTTAATTGAACGACTATTGACGTATAATATGCATAAAAGCGTGGAAAGGTCAATGATATCAAGATGAAACGCGTTGTTATCTGACAAATATATCAGGAGGGTAGAAATACGCTGAAATACAACTCCGAGAAATGTATTTAAAACGTTCGTGTTACGATTGAACACCTGCGTATTTTTAAATGTCAAATTCTGTTTAATTTGTAGATAACGTATAAATTATTCTAAGGAGTGCTCAAACGGTCGGATGTTTTAGCATGAAATACTAATGAGCGATTATTTAACTCAAGGAGAAAGTCCACGTGGGTTTAAATAGCATATAGACCGGAATATTGATTTTCTACCACTAAGACCAGGTTAGAAGGAGACGTAGAAAACGTATAAGCACGAGACCACAATAGTATAGGAGGGATTTGTGAAACGTCATTAGAGCTGCGATTGGACGATATGTTAGTTTGACTTGAAACAGACGCGAGGATAGTGTAGCATAATTTTCTTGAAATATTATAACGAGGCACTAAAATTCGCGGATTTGAAAATAGGGGTTGAGTGCAAAATTGTAAGAATGTGCTGTTGTGAGCTGGGGATTTCGCGCTAGGCAGGTATGGAGAGGTTACATTAAAAAGATATAAATAGTTTAAGAGAAGATTATTAAAAGCCTTATTATTTCGATCGTCCCAAAAAGCACGTATGAAAGTTAACACGAATGTAAGTATTACAATATCAGTTAAATTGTATTGCATAGTGGTAGCCTCTTAAATTAAAAACGCGGTTAGTGTGCCGAGAGTAAAAATTTTTTTATTGAGGCATCACCTATAAATTTTTGTATCAACTCGTCTCGGGACATTAAGTAACGTAGATTACTGTGAAACAATTATAATTGAAATGAAATTTGGAATTTGGTTACACCGAGAAGGCGGCGTTCCATGAGCAACTTAAATGGAGTTCGTCCAGTAATAGCGAGAAACGACCTGCAGACCAGGGAGAAAAATACATGGCATCATCTACAGAGCGGAGATCTTCCACAATTTCCAGGTAACGATTTAAAATTTGTGATTCCTATAAACTGTAAATATTGGGGTGACGTATGAGTGTTATTCAAGGTAGTGTGAATTATTTGCATATGAACAGAATATGTGTAAATAACTTTATTACGGTATTCAACTAGAAATTGAAAGTGTCTAGAAAGCTTTTAAACGTTCCATCAGAACGTAAAATTTCTGTGAAGAGTACATGGCTTTGTTTTTGTTTTATTTTAAGAGTATGCAAAGTAGAAGGGCATACATTATTAGTTGGGTTATTTTGAGCTCACCTTACCCCACAGTTTACTTAGATTATTAAAATAAATATTTAAATTATAAAGAAGGAATTTTAGAGTAGGTATTATTCAAGGTCCATTTACTCCGTGTACATTTTATGTGTTTAATGATTTTAAAAAGGTAAATTCAGGACATAACAAAATAAGAGTTACTGAAGTGTAACGTGAACAATAAAATATGGACAGTGTTGAATTGCTTTTGTAAATAGGAATAAATAAAAGATTGTATGTTGGTTATATTTTGTGGTTTTATTGGGAGTGTGCGTGAATGATAGAATATGAGTTTGAATATAGGTATCCTAAAGGAGGTTCGAATGAACTAGCCGGAAGCAGTTGAAGAAGGCCGTTCAACCGAGGAAAAGAGGAAAACGGGTAAGGATATTTTTTTGTATTAGTTAATTTTTGAATTTTCGAGTTTTGAAAATTTTATAAAATTTTCGAAAATATTTTTGGTTGGAAAGGAAATTACCCGAGATCCACGGCATAACTTTGACGCCCAATTCGTGAGGCTCGATTCTTATAAGGTAACACAATAATCTTATGACGGTCTAACGTTGGGGCTCGAATGTTTTTTGAGAGAGTACTAAATTTTACCAGAGGATACACAGCAATATATATATATATATATATATATATATATATTTTATTAAAAAAAAGTAGGTTTAATGAACCTTTAATTAATACACAGTAAAAAGTAATTATTGGCAAGTGACTCAAATTCAGTCACGAGGACATCCTGTCGACCCGTTTCGCCCTAATTGGGGCTCATCAGCACAGGAACAGCAAAGTTGTAATATTTAATACAGACACCTTATGGGTGGCGGATAGGGGGGACCCAGTGTCACCGTACGAGTAATCGTTCGCTGCCATCGGGTTATGTGATAGAATAAGCCTAGCACTCGTAATGATCCAGAGCGCTGAGTAGAATAAAACCTACAATATGCGGGGGAACGAGTGTACGTCAATGCGGACTAAACCCCGCATGATGATGGTTTAGGTTAATCTCACATCGCGGACCAAACCACCAAACCCCTACTGCTACATGGGCCGGTAGTGGTCTGCACAGGGGTCTAGGCCACCTCGTGTTTGTGCCGTGCGAGGCGACCCGTGTCGGTCGGATGATGGGATCCTGGTGGTTGAGCCACACCTGAGGCGGTTTAGATCCTCAGTGTCTGGCAACACGCCACTTTGGCCCAGATTTCACCTAGACGGGGGGTCGAGACTAACCCATCTCGATCAATCGGCTGTGTCGTCGGGTCAGACTGCCGACTGGGTGAGCTCTTGGAGGTGAAGGGCGTGCAGCCGGTACTGTGGGTGAGCAGCACATGCTACATGTGTGCTGCTACAAAGCGGTATGCGGGCTCGTACGTCAGTCATCTTAAGGGGAGCTATATCTTCCTGGTAGCCCTGGTGTTGTTTTTACACACCCCAAACTTGGGCTCCGCGGTGGGTGGGGAGCTGGGAAGATGAACTTTATTTATTAAAACATGGATCCTATAGTTAATGTAGTCAATCCAGAGGGTGCGTCCTCGGACACCCCTCAAGTTTTGTTGCAGGTCCCACAGGAACTGCAACGAAAAGAACATCAACATCAGCCCCAAGGTGGGGAGAAGGTTAAGTCAGAGGAGTGGCAACAGCAGCGCCCACAGAGAAAGCGAATCAGTGGGGCTGAACAGAAAAGAAGGAGGAAGGCCCGTTTGGCGGCACAGGAGGGTGTAGTGGAAAAGGCTGGCCCTATGGCTAACCTATCCACGACACAACCTGGTGCCAATCAAACACCCTCCACTTCAAAACCATCCACCTCCGCCCCTAGGCCTGCAGAGGCCAAGACGCGGAGCATGAAAAGAGCCAGATCTGAGGGCACCCCTCCGCAAGGTAGACCGCGGAAGAGGGGCTGTCAGACTAGCACTAAACAGCCCGTCACTGGCAGCTACGTGGAGGCAGCTGCTCGGCACCTTCAGGTGGCTGTCATAGACAAGAACAACCCTTGGGGTAAGATTACCAAGGCCCAAGCAGAGACTTTGCAATTAGCAATTGAGAAGGCTTTGGACGACCATCTGTTCGCCCTTCCCAATGATAGCGTTCCCCCGACCTTTAGGAGGTGGGCGTACTCTGGCGAGATCTTCCGGATCTGGTGCGAAGATGACCACTCCCTAACATGGATTACGGAGGCGGTTGGCAACCTCCCACTACTGTGGGAGGCTGCACGCCTTACTGTCGTCCAGGTGGGACTGTTGCCTAGGCTTCTGAAGGCGGCGCTGTGGATTCCGGGGCCCCCGGAAGACATGGATGTCGTCCAAAGGCGTCTGCGTGTACAGAACCCCTGGGCTGACATATCCAAGTGGTGCGTCTTCCACACCGCCACAAGAGATCAACCTCCAAGGAGGCTGATAGTCTTTGGCGTTGGGGAAGACGTGAGGGAGATTATCAACAGAAAGGGAGGCAAGCTACACTACAAGCTCATCTCACTAAATCTCAAAATACAAAAACTGCAACCTGCCGTAGAGGCACCCCAACCGGCTGCCGCGCAACAGCAGGCTCAACCTCCACCTCCTGAGCAGCTACAGCGAGCTCCGCTCCTACAGCAACCTCAGGAGGCTGAGGTAGGTAAACCATCGACTGCGTCAAGCAGTCAGATGGACACAGCAGACTCGGATCCGCTGCTAGTGGAATGGCTTGCGGAAGAGTATAGTAAAGCGTCACTGGACAGCCCGCCCAGCGATGCTTGATAAGCAAGTTTGACCCATCACAGACCAATGGCGGGACTAAACTTTATACAATTAAACCTGCAACATTGCAGGGCGGCTGCAGCATCGTTATGCAGACACCTGAGCAATAACCAGACCATTGCCCTTATCCAAGAACCCTGGGTGGCATGCTCAGGAATCTCGGGACTAGGAAGCCTAAATGGTACTATCTTTGCGGCTAGTAACCAACCTAAGCCTAGGGCATGCATCTACATACCCAGGCACATAAATGCTCTCCTCCTGCCACAACTGAGTGGCCGTGACGTCACAGCCGTACAGATCACATGCAGGCTGGGAGGAATTACTGACATAATCTTGGTTTCAGCCTATTTTCCAATTGACCATGACCCACCTCCTCCGGAGTTGACGGCAGTCATTGATCACTGTGATAGGCACAAAAAGCATCTGATTATCGGATGCGATTCCAACGCGCACCATGTGGTATGGGGTAGCGCAGATACAAACCCCCGTGGAAAAGTACTACTCGAGTATATATCGAGCAAGAATCTGGAGATTCTTAACTGGGGCAGCGAACCCACGTTTGTGACATCTCGCTTCCAAACAGTCATCGACTTAACCCTGGCATCGTCAGACATTTCAAGGCATATCTTGAACTGGCAGGTGACGCCTAAAGCGACACTGTCAGATCAGAGATTGTTAAGTTTTAATTTAAAGGCAGCAGTAGCTGTCTGTAAAGAATACAGGAACCCAAAAGCGACCAACAGGTCTGTCTACCTAGACAGCTTGGAGCAACGCCTTTTGACATCACAAGGTACTGACAACCCAAAAACAGTAGAAGAGCTACAGAGATACTCGGTCTCTCTACAAAACTACATCGTAGAGTCCTTTGAACAGGCATGCCCGGTCAGGACAGATTCTACTCGCTCCATTACTCCATGGTGGGGCGCGGAGCTACAGAAGCTGAAAAAGACCCTGGGCAAACTGTTTAATAAGGCAAAGAACACCAGAAGTATGGCTGACTGGGAGGCATATAAAAGCCACCAGCGACTATACAAAACGACAATTAGAAGACGACAGAGGGACTCATGGAAGACCTTCTGCAACTCAGTCGAGTCTACCAATGCAATCTCTCGCATTAACAGGATTTTGTCCAAAGACCCTCGTCATCAACCATGCTGTCTGAAACGTGTGGATGGTACATACACCACCAACGAGGCAGAAACAGCGGAGTTACTCGCGGACACGCACTTTCCAGGCAGTGTTACACAACCTTTGTCATACGGGTTGGATCAGCAGCTCGGCTAACGGGGCCGACTGGGAGGTTTCAAACCGGGTAGTGAATGAAAGGAAAATTAAATGGGCTATCTCAACTCTCAAACCGTTTAAGTCCCCTGGAAGGGATGGCATCTTCCCCGCCCTACTACAGTGGGGAGTGGAGAGGCTGACACCGTTCCTTGTGGTACTTTTAGGGGCTGTATTGCTTTTAGATACATCCCCAGCAGTTGGAGAGAAGTTAGAGTTGTCTTCATTCCTAAACCAGGCCGGAAGGACTACTCCCAGGCTAAATCCTACAGACCGATCAGTCTCACGTCTTTTTTGCTAAAGACCCTGGAGAAACTGTGCGACAATGATATGAGGGAGAGGATAATGCTTTCTTATCCACTTCACCCAAATCAACACGCCTTCATACCAGGAAAATCAACGGAATCTGCCCTCCACGCTGTTGTAGGACGGATTGAAAACCCTGAACAATAACATGTCCGCCTTAGGCGCATTTATTGATATTGAGGGTGCGTTCAGCGAAACTACTTTCGCAAGCATCGATAGAGCTCTACGGACACATGGAGCTGAGGACACCCTTCGGCAGTTTACCATGCAGATTCTGCGATGTCGACGGGTGCACATAAATGTGGGGGAAACCTCAGTAATTAGGGTGGTGGATAAAGGCTGTCCCCAGGGGCGTGCTGTCACCGCTACTATGGAACTTAGTAGTGGACAGCCTTCTCCAACGTCTTAATGAGGCAGGTTTCTACACGATAGGTTACGCCGACGACTTAGCTATTCTAATAGTCGGCAAATTCGAACAAGTGCTGTGTAATTTGATGCAAGCAGCACTAAGGATCACGGAGCTCTGGTGCTCCGATAACTTTTTAACCATCAACCCCAACAAAACGGCGTTGGTGTTGTTTTCCAATAAAAGGAAGCTGACGGTAACCAAATTGCCAATGCTCTTCCAAACTTCTCTGCCCTTATCAGAAGAAGTCAAGTATCTGGGCATTATACTTGATAAGAAGCTGAACTGGGCCAAACACCTACAAATGAAAACTAGCAAAGCCAACCAAGTGTTCTGGCAATGCAAACGTGCCATAGGCAAACTTTGGGGTCTCCACCAAAGGCTGTCCTGTGGCTATACATCATGGCTGTAAGGCCGATGCTCTGCTATGGCGCTGTAGTCTGGTGGCGCAGGACCAGACTGGCCCATACAGTCAAAGACCTTACTCATATCCAAAGGGTGGCCTGTCTAAACATTACAGGTGCATTGCGTTCCACACCTACTGCAGCCTTAGAAGCCATCTTAGGCCTCACTCCGCTGGAGCTACATGTGGAGGAGATGGCTTTGAGAGCGGCAATGAGGCTGCGGTTCAAAGGTCTATGGATCGATAAGGGAGGCGGTGGTAGACACCACAACATACTAAGACAGGCGGTGCAGAACACCCCTATCTTGGGAGGAGTGGTTGATTCGATCGCACCCATAATGATTTCCAGGAGATCTCCATCTACACGGATGGTTCCAAAACAAATGAAGGTACCGGGGCAGGCATTTTCTCCGATGACCTAGACCTTCATGAAAGTGTTGCGCTGGGCAGGCTGGTAACTGTCTTCCAAGCGGAGGTCATAGCCATCATGCACGGCGCTAACACCATACTGGAACGTGGAATCCAGAACAAAGCTATACGCATCTTGAGCGATAGTAGAGCAGCTCTTCTGAGCTTAAACAAGCAGAAGCTTCTCTCGGGGGTGGTATACCAATGCCATCGTGTTCTCGAGCTCGTTTCTGATACAAACGCCCTTGAACTGGTTTGGATCAAAGGGCATTCAGGAGTACATGGTAACGAACAGGCAGATTCTTTGGCGAGGCAGGGAGCGGCTCGGGGTTTTGTCGGCCCTGAGCCATCGGTTGCTATTGCGCCATCGGTGGTGTTCTCCATGATAAGACAAATAACCCACCGCCGTCACAAGGATAGGTGGGCTTGTACATTAAGCTGCCGGCAGGCAAAAATGTTTATAAGGTCTCCCATGACCAAAACAGAAAAATTTGTCATACGCTTGCCAAGACAGAAACTACGGCTACTAGTAGGTATTCTGTCCGGGCATTGCACTTTAAGGAAGCACCTGCACAGGATGGGTCTGTCAGACAACCCCACCTGTCGCGGCTGTCAACAGGAGGATGAGACGGCGGAGCACATTCTGTGCACCTGTCCGGTACTCGCCCGACTTCGAGGATCCATGCTGGGGGACTTTTGGCCCGAGAAGGCCGGAATTCGAGACACCCCCTGGTCCGACATCCTCAAATTCACCTGCAAGGTCGGGTGGTTGAGCAATGAAGGACCAACCTAGGGCAAGGAAGGCAGCACAATGGGCCCACCAGGAGGCCTAAGTGCGCGTGGCTTTAAGTCATCCTTCCCATTATAATCAATCAATCAATCCTGTCGACCCGTTTCGCCATAATTGGGGCTCATCAGCACAGGAACAGCAAAGTTGTAATATTTAATACAGACACCTTATGGGAAGTTTGCACCACAGACTAAAGTTATGTCGGGGGTTTTTGGGGGTGTGCCTGAAGGTATCGATTAGTATACGGAGTGGCTAAGGTTTTCATACATTTTTTCTTAATAAAAGTATCTAGGAAGCGTAACTGGTTCCGTGCTCATACATCCATAGTTTATATTGAGTGTATTTTGATGAAGTGTTTTGGGAATCCGTTCAGTAGCTCCTTATTCTTGGTAGGGTTTCCTAAACCGCTTGACACCATCAAATAAATATTAAGATGCAGATGATTTACTATAGTGAAAGGTGCTTGGCAATCGTTAACCGCATCTTTTGGGATTTGGAAAACGATTTTATTTGATTGAATATTTACTAGAAGATGAATAATAACTTGGAAGATGGGCATTTTATTGCAAAACTCCAACAAATTCTTTTCAAGAATGATTTGCTCTCTACAATTTGACCATATGCTTTTAATCTGGAAACTTGGAATTATGAGCTAACTTGTAATGAAAATCATTGGACTAGAGTGCAGCAATTGGCAAAATCCCAGTCCTTACATTCCATTATTCCAAAAACTATGGGAAATACGAAAAAAATGAAAACGACGATTTTTGGAAAAAATTATACGCTATCTAACTTTATACCTAAACAGTTTCGTTCCATAAAAAATAAACAAAAGTATGGAAAAAATATATTTTTCAAAGTCAAGACAAGTGATCATTTCGGATCATCAGGACTTTTTGTATACTTTACTAAACAATCTTAAACAAGCGTAGCAAGTTAAAAAATTTAGAAATTTATTTCCTCGAGAAGCTGATTTGTAACGTTCATTGACTAGGATACAACGAACGTCTGTTGAGAACTGAACAAAGGCACATTAACGGAGAAGGTATCGATGTCTGCTGTATGTTTATCTATTCCATTAATGATCAATTACCTTTGATTCAGTTTTCTTCTAAAAAATAAAAGCTAATTACCCATTAATATATAATACGACGTGAACGCTGACGAAACGCCCAAAGGCACACATCGCTTAGTTAAACGTTATAGTCATCTAATAATTAGCCTGTTAACGTGGCGGTAATAACAAAGGAACCCTTAGAGATAACCCATCCTGAGCTCTTTGAAGGAGCTTTTATTTTGAATCATCACCCTACTTTGATATTCTGCGAAACATGTGAGACTAAATTAATTGGCAACTATACGCAATACAATGGTAAGTAATTATAACGTCCAATCATGAAGGGTTGCGAACTGCTCTTTGTAAACTCGTTAGCATGATCATCACAAGCTAAATTTGCAATTTTAATTTAGTTCGAACCGAAAGCCTACTACTTTGTACTCGACATTACACGTAAGTAATGACGTATAATAATTGACGTGAGGTTACATTTCCTTGACGTCGGGAATTCTCGCGAAAAAGCCAGTTTTAAAAATGTCCGTAATCAATCACAAAGTGCTTTTTAATTAGCAAGTCGGCTTTTTAATTTTCTAGCTGTCATTGCTTCTTGTGACTTTCAATTTAATTAAAGCAATTACTTTAGTTCATCAACTTTGTTAAAATGTTTCACAACACGATATTTAAATCTGAGCAAAAGCTCTTTCTACTTCACTATAATTGATTGATGAGTGGAAAATAAACGATTTTCCCAAACGAATGATTTACCTATTCATTGAGAATATTAGTAAACATCTTATGTTCGTTCTAACACAAAAAACAATTTCCTTATGACATTTAATATGGGCAAATTGATGGTCCAGAACTACCATTTGTGACAGACACAAAGATGTCCCTCACCCACACGACTCTTACATTCACGTTGCTCAATTAATAAATGTAAACTGAAAAACCTTTGCAAAGAGCATGAGGGGGAAGTCTGGTGGTGGAAGTTGTGTGTGGAGGTAGAGGTTGTATACAAAGGTGGATGTTGAGGCGGAGGTGGTGTGTATGGAAGCGGTATGTGGAGGTGTTGTGTGGAGAGGGTATGTGGAGATGCTGCGTAGAGGTGGTGCGTGAAGGTGGAAGTCTGGTTGAAGTGTAGGATGACGGAAGTTGTATGCTGGTGTAGAGAGTGTGTATGAAGGTGTATGTGAAAGTGGAGGTGGTGTGTGTGGAGGTGGTGTGTGGAAATGCTGTGTGGAGGTAGTATATGGAGGTAATGTATAGAGGTGGTGTGTGGAGGTGGAAGTGGGAGTACAAGGTTGTGTGAAAAGGTAGGTGTGTTTGGAGGTTGTATGTGCTGGTGGAGACGAAGGTACAAGAAGAACTTGTGTGTGGAGGTGATGGTGGTGTTTTGAGATGGAGGTGGAAGTCTGGTGTAGAAATGTAGGGTGGTAGAAGTTGTGAGTGGAAGTAATGGTGATGTGTTGAGGTGGAGGTGGAAGTCTGGTGTAGAAGTGAGGGGTAGTAAAAGCTGTGTGTGGAAGTTGTATGTGCAGGCGGAGGCAGAGGTGCAAATGGAAATGTGTGGAGGGAGAGGTGGTGTATGGAGCTGGAGGTGGGGGTGTGTGGGTGGAAGTCGTGTGAAGTTGTAAGTAGTATTTAGAAATTGTGTGTGGAGGTGGAGGCAGAAGTCGGGTGTGGAAGTGTAGGGTGTTGGAAATTGTGTGTGGAGGTGGAGGTGCAGATGCTGTGTGGAGATGAAGGTTGTGTTTATGGAGGTGAAAGTGGAGAAGGATATGTTACGTTCATTTTCGTAAATAATTGATTAGTTTATATGCAATAATTTTTAACTTAAATTCCTTTCGCGTTAAACACGAAAATTAATTCTGTAAATTAAAATAACCCTTTCGCGTGCTTAAAATTGTATTTCAATTAATAATAAATATCCTATATATTTTACTTGATAAATCTTTCTGCTCATTAAAAGTAAATATCGTTTCTAAAAATTCCTTAACGTAGAGTTTACGCCATAATTAAATAGACGTCTTTCCAAGTATTCAATAATTAATGCTGGTGTGTTTTCCCTTTTTAAAGAATTCGGCGAAATTATTTCAATAAATTCAGGTTGTCCGGTTTTATTTCCTTGACAACAAGTTTACCTTGAGCTTTGGTGCTTTAACTAAACGAATTTAATATTCACTTTCTGTTCGAATAGCAACAAGAAAACATCCGTCCTGTTTTGCTTCGTTCCGTTTTTCCTTATCCGAATTGCTGGCATGCATTATAGCGTACTCTCTACGGGGGACATGTTAATCCCTTGAGCTGTCGTTTCTTCTGGTAATGGGAGGCCAAACGCGTTCTTCCTGGGCGTAGGCCTACCTATTCGCTGACGTGGACCAGCAACTGAGTCAACCTCGACGTCAGCAACTCGAGGGTGAGTTTTTCTTTATATTTGCTACTTACTTTGGAACCAGAACCCCTGGGATTTTACCGTTCAAATATCAGGTATTTCCAAATTTAATTCTTATATACGAAAATTATTGAACTATTTTGGTATTTATTGCTCTTTTATTAATGCTTTACTATTTATTTATAAATAACTAAAAATATACTACCTATTAATGTAAAAACGGTTTAAAGACTTGCTGGCACATTTGAAAATTTTGTTGCCATTATGTTTGTAAATATAGGTTAAGTTTATATTTACGATGATCTAGAACTGTGGTTTTTAGGGTTGCGTTTGGTTCTTTTTTAATAAATAATGTCAGGGGGTAATTACCTGAAAACTACAGCTCGCCATTTTCATGAGTAATTTTTTTTTAATGTTTGGGGGTTTCTCATAATGTAAATGTAAATTGGGGACATTGACTTTTTTGGGTTGGATTTGGGAATACTGTGTTCTGTAAATATTTTGTTTAATTATAAGTTTTTTTGTCCTTTGTATGTTTTGTTCTGAGTGTGAATGAGTGAGTGTATACAAATTTTCTCTCTATTTATTTCAGGTTTTTTTAAAATTTATTTATAGGTATAAAACCCCGCCCACTTACCGATTGAGCCCGGTCATCCTTTCTTTTTCTTTCTTGTTTTTTTTTAGGTTACATCAATGTACGTAACAGATGTGGTATGTGGTGGTGTATGTGGGCGTCGCCGTGGATCAATGTAGTAAGCGTAAGACTACGGATCCCAAGGTCCTGGGTTCAAATCCCGACACGGCCGACTGTTTGAAAAATGGCAGGTGAGCACTTTCCACAAAAATTACGCCCTCGTTCGGATGAGAGGTTAAATGGAGGTCCCGTGTGTGAGTGTTGTCACGCACGTTAAAGAACCCTACCTTGCCTGGAACGGCAAGGGTTCGGCAAAATTCTAAATTTCCAGGCAACAAAAAACTCGCCTCCTGGCCAATGTAGTACCTTCTGGTGGAGCATTGGAAATATAAATGCACGGTGGTGTATGTGAAAAGCTCTACACGTACCACAGCGTACCCTAGGATGTGCCCCAGTGAGCCCCGGTTGAACGAGTACATTCTTTGATTTCTGTTCTGAGCTAGCTTAAACATTTCCCTAAAATTCCCACAGCCTATATCTTTCACTACCTGTGTGCAACAGTCCAACCTAGGTCTGCCTATATCTCTATTTTTTCCTATCTCTGCTTCTAATATATTCCGCACTATTTCCTCATGCCTTAGTATGTGACCTATCATTCTATCTCTCCTATCTTTTACTGTTTCCACATACTTCTTTCTTCCCCTACCATTCCTAGAACCTCTTTGTTTTTAATTTTGTCTGTCCATGATAACTTTATCATGCGTTTGTAGCACCACAACTGAAAGGTTTCTATCTTTTTCCTGTCCGATTCTCCTGCAGTCGTGCTAATTTGCGAACAGTAGTGAACGTTTCTACGAGAATTTGGTATGGACAGTAAGCTTTAAATAAGCGTATATCTACGTTAGTAGTCCTTAATAATAAGCTTAAAACTTTATTATTACCATCAATCACAGTTATTAAATGCAGTAAAAGCAGCATATGATGTTCATAAGCGGTATAGTAAAATTTAATCGAGTTACAGTTTTTGTTCTCCCCATCAACAGCTGGAACAGGCATCGTAGCGGGTAACAAAATTTAACTTGTTGTTGATTAAAGCTCCCAATACTACCAACTTTTACGAGACTGGTGTATTACATTCGCGTTTTTCTTTCCTCGTCCGAAATCCGTTTTTTTCACTAAGAGCTCGCGATATGGATACCGTCACGTTCACTATGTACCTAATTCCAACGTCGTTCCGTACCACATTAGTTGCGTATCCATCAAATTTGCAAATCTCTGTCGGATGTCTCGTATTTAATAATCTGACCCCCTCTTTTACTATCCGAGTTTTTATAAGATTTACGTACCAGGGTTATATAGTGCTGTGCTCCACATAAGTTTTAAGCAATATTTTTCTTGTTTCTATGTTTGTTGTCTTTGAGACAGTAGTTGCTTTTTCTTGTTAAATGTAGCACGACCTTGTGTTAATCCTTGTTTTATATCTTTTGAGCTTTTCTCATCTCGTGTTATTTGGCTTTCCAGGTAGCAGAAATCCTTAATCTCCTGTAAGTTCTAGTTACCTATGTGTATTCTTGTTTTTGATTTATTTTCCCCTTCTTTGCATACTAGTACTTTAGTTTTATTTTTGTTAATATTCAAACCTCACCTCTTTGTTAGAACTGTTTCCAATTCATTAAGAGCAACTTCTATTTCTTCCTTGCTAGATGTTAATTCGGCTAAATCATCTGCAAATTTAACCATATCAGTTTTTGTCCTTGCATAATAATTCCAATACTGTATTTGACAGTGTTGGAACTCCATCTAGTTTTAATTATTTGACTTATGTCACCTTTGTATGTTTAGAGTTATAGTTGGGTTACGCCATCTAACTATTTAAAATTAGCTTAAAATAAAAAGTTTGGGGAGTAGGCAGGGTAACAAAAAGGAGAAATGGTTTTGGCATTTGTGGATGCTAGAATTTTTTAGTAAAAGAACTTTGTAATAAAACTTATAGAATCTACTCTGGGAACTGATATGAACACGACTTAGTTTTTTAGCATAATCATCATAATCACAATCATCACCATTGTTGTTATACAAAAAAAAAAAAAAAAAAAAAGAAAAAATATATGCTTAAAAAGGTTTCGCCGTTTATCATCATTCCTTTGACAACATTCTAAAAAACTAAATCTGGTGCTACAAGACACTTGGACTAATTTGGTGGATGGTTGTATATGCTTTGAATTAGAACCTAGTAACTCTGATTGCAACAAACACCACAAAATAAACCAGTGAAAATATGAACCAGAAAAGTACTTCAAATATGAACAACCCTAATGATTCAGATTGTGTTTGTAATCTGTGTGAATATCCAGAAGAAGGAGATATGGTGCAATGTGAAAAATGTCTCAGCTGGAGTCATTTTGAATGTGCGCATGTTACTAAAGCTATAAAAGACAAGCCGTATGTATGTATAAAATGCGCACCGAAAAACAAACAAAAGAGTGTCGTAAATCTAAGCGAGCAAAGGCAAGGGACACAAGCGTGGTTTTGAAGTTATTGCTGATAGTAGAAACCAGAACAGCAGTAACATCGATGAATGTCAAAACGCTCTTACTCAAAATGAAAACCGTGCAAACATTGAGGTGCTCGTTTTGAACAAAGCCAAGAGCCCACGCTTAGATCCCACCCATCTACTACGAACGCTTCAAGTAAACGCCTAAGTAGTCAACGGCTTCTAGAGGTGCTAGAAGAGGAACGTCGTATGATAGTAGCAACGAGAAAACAGCGTGAAGAAGAAGATAAGTTATACTTCACACAAAAGAAGCTATTGATTAGTCAGATGGATGACGCTTGTAGTACAAACATTTCGGATGTCGGGTCCGTGTCAATTGATATTGAAACAAAAATGCTGATGTTGAAAAATGGGCTAAAGCACATTCGAAAGCAGTAGTAGAAAGCCAAGAAGTACCATTAAGTCCACAGGATGTGAATTCACCTATCAAATCCCGAGTGCCCCAAAGAATATATTACTCAATAAACATCAGACTTTTTAACGTCGGCACCATTGCCGTGGTTAACCGCAAAAATCAGCAAGAGTTTCTTACTAGTGCTCAACGCTGTGCGACAAATGATAATGATACACCTTTCTATAGAGATGTACTTAGACAAACGCCCGATTTGCCAATCTTTGATGGCTCTCCGAATCTATGGCCGATGTTCATTACAAGTTACATGAGGTCAACCACGGCTTTAAAATTAAGCAACTACGATAACCTATGTCGGTTACAAAAATGTCTAAAAGGGGCAGCTTTAAATTTAGTCAAGGGATATCTTACTTATGAAGAATCTGTACCTAAAGCTATTAACGCTTTAAGGATTCGTTTTGGTAGACCTGATCAAGTAATCAGCGAGTTAATAGCAAACGTTCAGGCACTCCCTCGAGTAAATTTAGAAAAATTAGATTCACTGTTGGATCTCCATATAGCGGTGCAACACCTCTGTGTTACCATGCAAGCTTGCGGCATGACAAATCATCTAACCAATCCGACATTGTTAAACGAATTGGTACAAAACTCCTGGGTCGCTTAAGCTTGAATGGGCTGATTTCAAGTTAAAGCAATATGGGAATACTCTGAGTTGGAAACTTTATCTACCCTGGATGACTGGTTGACGATACAGGCAGATAAAGTAGGCACGGTATTACCCAGTAGTCTTGACATATTGTATAAATCCGGAGAAAAACTTGAGAAACGTTCCTTTAAAACAAAGGGTAAAGTCTATTCTCACGTTGACAATGGAAATCCATCGATAATGTCTGCCCAACGTATTGGTTCAAAGTGTTGTGTTTGTATTAGCGACGCACACGAAATCGCGGAATGCCCTGCGTTTAAGAAAGTCAACGTTAAGGAACGTTGGGAGATAATTAAAAAGAATGGTTTATGCAGAAAATGCCTTCTTAAACATTTCTGGAAACACTGCAACTCCCAAACGAAATGCAATGTGAACGGTTGTTTATTTAAACATCATCATTTACTTCATGATGATGTAAAACATGTTATCGAACCCATAGCAAACCAGCCAAGAGAACATGAACGTTCGAATACGATTTCCATTCACTCCTTAGTTCCAAGTCGACTGCTTTTCGTGTAATTCCGGTACGATTGTTTGGACCGCGTACAGTCATAAAAACATTTGCATTTCTGGATGAAGGGTCAACCCGTACACTTTTAGACGAAAAAATAGCGCAAGAATTAAATCTCAAAGGACCTATCAGCTCACTGCATTTAAAATGGACTGGAGATACGACTCGAGAGAGAAAGATAGTCGTTGTGTGTCTCTAGAAATATCAGGTGATAGTGAAAGTTGCAAAAGGTACCGTATCTCCAATGTTCGTACTGTGCAAGGATTAAATCTAACTACTCAGTCGTTAAAGTATAAGCCGACTGAAACCCCATATAACCATTTAAGAAATCTTCCAATTGCTAGCTATAAAGATGCAAAGCCGCGCATACTGATTGGTATTGAACACTGGCAACTGGGCTTACCACTGAAGATTAAAGAAGGTCAATGGGGAGAACCAATCGCCACTAAAACGAAGTTAGGTTGGACTATCCTAGGAAACTACGCAGATCAAGTAAATAGTAATCTAAATCATCATTACCATGTCTGTGACTGTGGACTTGAAGACGACTTGCACGACCAAGTAAAACAGTTTTTGCGTTGAGTCACTCACTAAAAGAGTCCTGTGTTTCATTTGCAATCTGAAGACGATCGGCGAGCAATGAGTATTCTAGCAAAACAACACGCAAAATTAAATTTGGATATGAAGCGGGCTTACTGTGGAAATTCGATTCAATTCAATTGCCGTCTAGTCGCGACATGGCTATGAAGAGATTAATATGCTTGGAAAGAAGATTGGCTAAGGATCCCGTTTTAGCGGAGAATATTAAGACTCAAATGCAAGCTTACTTAGATAAGGGTTATACTAAAAGCTTACAGATCAGGAAGCTGCTAAACTTGAGGACAGAACATGGTATTTACCAATATTTCCCGTTTTCAACCCGAATAAGCCCAACAAAGTTCGGATTGTGTGGGATGCTGCGGCAGTGGCTAATGGAACCTCTTTAAACGAAATGTTGTTGAAAGGTCCCGATATGTTGTGTTCTTTAATCAACGTACTCTTTCGCTTTAGAGAAAGCGTTTCGCCCTATCAGGCGATATCAAAGAAATGTATCATCAGGTGGCTATACGTGAAAGCGACCAACAAAGCCAAAGATTCCTTTGGCGGAATTCTCAAACGATGAACCGATCACATACGTCATGAGGGTAATGACTTTTGGGGCTGCATGTTCCCCACGGTCGCTCAATATGTGAAGAATATTAATGCTTTACGGTTCGGAGGATCAAATGCAAAAGCAGTGAATTCTATTGTTGAAAATCACTATGTAGACGACTGGCTTGAGAGTTTTGATTCAGAAGAGGAAGCTCTGCAGATCGCAAACGACGTAATTGAGATACATAAAGCCAAGTTCATTATACGAAACTTTATTTCAAATTCAAAATTGATTACCTCCCAGCTGAATTTGGAGGACGACAACACTAGTCAACTAAAGAATTTAAACGGCAACGATGGATTTGCTGGTTCTAAAGTTTTAGGTATGTGGTGGAGCACTATGGACGACCAATTTTACTACAACCTCAACTTTGGTCGATTAGACAAGGACGTAGTAGCAGGAGTCCGAAAGCCCACTAAGCGGGAAGTTTTGAGAACGCTTATGATGGTTTTGATCCCTTGGGTTTCCTGTCCTCCCTGTTGATTGGTCTTAAAATTCTCTTGCAAGACATTTGGCGCTCTGAAATAGGTTGGGACCAGTTAGTTACGGACTCTCAATTTACCGACTGGGTTAAATGGATTAAAATACTTCCTAAGATAGGAGAAATTAAGATTTCGAGATACTATTTTTCGTATGATTATAAGACTCTCCAATTACATGTGTTTACAGATGCCAGTGAGTTAGCGTACGCGGCGGTAGCGTACTTTAGATATGAAGCGTCAACAGCTGTCTGCTGTTCATTAGTAGCAGCAAAGTCAAAAGTAGCTCCTCTTCGTCCAGTATCGATCCCTAGGCTTGAATTACAAGCTGCTGTTCTTGGAGCTAGATTAGCAAATACCATTATATCAGGTCATAATATTGTACCTGAAGAAGTTTTCTTTTGGACCGACTCGTCAAATGTTCTTGCTTGGCTGCGTTCAGATGCAAGGAAATATAAACAGTTTGTGGCTCTTCGCATAGCTGAGATCCTAGAAACCACAACCCTTGCAAATTGGCGGTGGGTTCCATCCGCTCACAACGTAGCAGACGATGCAACCAAATGGAAATCACAATCGCAGATATCCTCTACTAGCAGATGGTTTGTTGGACCTCAGTTTTACATCTTCCCGAGTAAATGGTTTACAAGAAACAAGGAGGAAAATATGAAAACTGAAAACGACCTAAAGTTACAACTATTCCACAGTGACGTAACACCTAACTTATTAGAAAAATTTATAAACAAATGTTCTCAATGGAGGAAGGCGTATCGAACTATGGGTTGGATAGTGCGAATACTATACAACTTTAAAAATAAATCTAAAAGATCGGGTGTACTTTTACCAACTGAAATACGCCAAGCAAAAGAAGTTATGTACCGACAAGCACAGTTGAACAGTTATCGGGAAGAGATAAATCAGTTACAAAACCATCCTGACATACCATTGGAGAAAAGCAGCCTCTTGTATCAGTTGTCTCCATTTTTAGATGAGAAAGGCGTTCTTCGGATGAGAGGACGCACGTCAAGAGCAATTGGAATCTCGTTTGATGTAAAAAATCCAATAATATTACCAAGGTCCCATAAAGTAACCGAGTTGATCGTTATGCATTACCATGAGAAGTATTTACATGCGAATCACGAAACAGTGGTGAACGAGCTCAGACAATTGTATGTAATTTCACGTTTGCGTGTAGTTTTGAACTCTATACGGACACATTGTCAGTTTTGCAAAATCTACACGCACATCCTAATCCACCCCAGATGTCTGACCTCCCTCAGGCTAGATTAGGTGCATATTCAAGACCGTTCTCCTATACTGGAATAGATTACTTTGGACCACTGGAAGTAGTAGTAGGGCGTCGTGTAGAGAAGAGATGGGTGTGTATGTTTACTTGTCTTACAGTACGAGCCATACATATTGAACTTGCACACTCTTTAAGCAAGGATTCGTGTATGATGTGTATTCGGAACTTCATTTCTCGACGCGGTATGCCCATTGAGCTAAACTAATTGATCAAATTCCATTGGATGAAATTCAAGCGCACTTTGAGAATATAACTTGGAAGTTAAATCCACCCGCAGCTCCCCATATGGGAGGGAGTTGGGAGAGATTAGTTAGATCGGTAAAGTGTTGTCTTGAACGTATGATGCCTACTAAGCGACCTGACGACGAGAATCTACGTTGCTATTTATTAGAAGTCGAAAGTATTATAAACTCTAGACCACTTACATACCTGCCTATTAGTGCTGATGAACCAGAAGCACTTACACCTAATCATTTCCTTTTGGGATCATCAGGAGGAATAAAACCGCTTGAAGAGGTGCACGAGTCTGACGTAATAGCGATGCGTCGAAATTACAAGTTGTCACAGCAAATGGCACTTCATTTTTGGAAACGCTGGTTACACGAATATATGCCGACCTTAGCACGAAGAACAAAGTGGTTTCAGAAGGTGAAGCCAATTGAAGTAGGGGACGTTGTGGTAATTGTTGAAGAGACAAAGCGAAACTCTTGGGTAAAAGAAGTTGTAGTGGAAGTGCACAGAGGAAGACACTCCGACCAAGTCAGACAAGTGGTGGTTAAAACTATCAACGGGACATATACGCGTCCTGCTACGAAAGTAGCTGTTCTGGATGTAGTGTAACAATGTGTGGCTAAGCAGAAACAGCTTGTTTGTTTCAATTGTTTCTACTTACCAGGGGGGAGAATGTTGGAACTCCATCTAGTTTTAATTATTTGACTTATGTCACCTTTGTATGTTTAGAGTTATAGTTGGGTTACGCCATCTAACTATTTAAAATTAGCTTAAAATAAAAAGTTTGGGGAGTAGGCAGGGTAACAAAAAGGAGAAATGGTTTTGGCATTTGTGGATGCTAGAATTTTTAGTAAAAGAACTTTGTAATAAAACTTATAGAATCTACTCTGGGAACTGATATGAACACGACTTAGTTTTTTAGCATAATCATCATAATCACAATCATCACCATTGTTGTTATACAAAAAAAAAAAAAAAAAAAGAAAAAATATATGCTTAAAAAGGTTTCGCCGTTTATCATCATTCCTTTGACAACAGACAGTATTTATTGCCTCTTCATTGTATAAATTAAAAATTAATGGGGATAGGGCACATTCCTGTCTCACACCTCTCCTAATATTTACTTTTCTACATTCCTGCTCTAATTTTCTTAGAGCTGTTTGCTCTGTGTATTAGCTATGTACTATCGGTATACCCTAAAACTCATACCAATCTTTTTGAATATTTTGAACACCTTTTCCATTTTTCTATTGTTTTCTCCATAATCACCCTGAAAGCCTAAATCCAAATTGGTCTTTTCCTAGCATTTCTTCAGCTCGTTTTTCCATTCGTCTTTGTACAATTCTAGTTAATATTTATACACGTGTGCTTTCAAGCTTATTGTTCGAAAATTTTCACATCTGTTTGAGCCTTTGTTTTTTGGTATAGTGACCATGATGTTACATTTGAAATCTTTGGGTATTTCGCCTACTCATACATATAGGTTACAAGTAGGAAGAGACGTCCTGTTACTGTTGTTCAGCGGTTTTTAGAATTTCTGCTTGCACTTTATCTATACCGGCGCCTCACCATTTTTCAGACCCTTTAATGCTAATTCAAACACATCTTTAATTATAGGATATCCCAAGTCATCCTTTTCAATATCTGATTCCTGTTCTAATGCTGTTAGTTCCTTTCCTGCGTATAAATTCCCTATATATTCTTGCCATCCAACAACTTTCTCTAAATTTTCTATAATGACGTTTCCATCCGCGTTTCTTACATTTTGCTATACAGTTTTATATCTCTGAAATTCATTTTAATTAGTTTGCATTCTTCGGCTGACTTTCTAATTTCCATCTTAGTTTGTACCTCTTTGCACGTGTCACCAATGCATTGTTATTTAACTTTTCCGCACTGGCGAATAATTTCCCATTTTATGGCTTTGTATCTCTGTTTTCCTGTTTTATCTGATCTAGTTTTGTATTTTTGTCTTTCTTCTATTAAATTCAGGATATGCTTTGTTGTCCATGATTTCTTATTTTCTTTTTGTGTATACCCCAGAATATTTCTGGCCGCTATGTTTAAGTTGGATTTCATATTAAATCATTCTGCTTCTACTTCCTTAGTATCAGATATTTTCCCGATATTGTTCAGCAATTCATTTGACTTTTTTCAAGTCTTTCGTTGATATATTTATCTTTTAGTTTCTCAAAGTCAAAGTGCATTTTTCCGGTTTTTTTTTCAAATTTTTAATTTTAAAAGCGGCTTTCATAATTACGATGTTGTGATCAGTGTTTATATATGCTTCTGAGTAGCCTCCACAGTCTTTTACGTCTTCTAGCATGATGTTGAAATAATGTGTTTGTGATGGTTAAATTGTTTTTGTCGCAAAATTCTACCAACCTATTTCCCTTGTCGTTTCTCGTGCCTAAACTAAATAAACTTACTAACGCTCTTTCCCTACCTTCACCTACCACTGCATTAAAATCCTTCGTAATTAATAAATTCTCGTGTCTTTTTGCGTATCTTAGTATGTTTTCGGTATCTTTATGGCTGCTACCTTTTCCTCGCTGCAGTTAAAGGTGTATAGTTGTATTATTACTGTATTTAATGGTTTAGATTTTAATCTAAAAATGAGTACTCTTCTGTTCTTTTGTAAGTAGCTTTCTACACAGTTTCCTATCTTTTTTCGCATAACTATCCCCACACTCAAATTTCTTTCTTCTGATTCTGTATGAATTACTCTAAAATCTCCACTCCCAAATTCTCCGCTTCTGACCACCGAACTTCGTTGATCCCTGGTGCTAACCTATCCATTTCAATTTTCAAATTCTTTAGCTTACCTACTTGCTTCACACTTTTGACATTGCACGCCCCGACTCGCAAAATGGTCCAGACCCTTTTTCTAAATTTTCCGATCACATTCTCTGAAGTAGTGCCTTCCCGGAGATCGGAACTAGGGACTATTTTAACTCCGGAATCTTTTACCCCAAAAGATAGCATCATCTTAATTACAATTTAAGTACGCTGTGTACTTGGGAGATAATGTTGTGGTTTCTCGCTGACTTCCACATCACAATAGTGTATCCTATAATGCCATACCGATTCCTATGGTCTCTGCCACTCTAAGTACTGAAAAAGCTGCTACCCTATTTCGTGAACCTGTCTTAGTCTGGTTCCTCACTAAAGACCCTACTACTTTGGTGAACTTGTAGTTTGGCTCTTTTAGTCACAGGAATGCGGAAGCCATTCCACCCGTTCTAGCAATCTAGAACTTCTTTATGGTGCAGGTCCATTCGAAACGGACTAATTCCATTACTTTGCAAATTTCTTCAGAAAATGTCAGCGCACATAGTGCTTTATGATGAATAATACAATTTAAGTATTTCGTGATAAATTTTTTCTTTCAAAACAGCGACAAACCCTTTTTTTGTATCCGTTGTACTCTTCGCTCCGTCTGTTGAAATTGAGACAATTTTTTCTAATGGAATTTGATGTATTCCGAAGCTTTCGAAGCTTTCTTGGCAGCCATGACGGGCACTAAGAAAATGTTGCACTTTGAATAAAAATAAGTCATCGAACACAAAATTACAGCAAAAGTAAAAAAGATCATTAAATACCTGTGAAATCTTGTAACGATTTTATTTTCTGGCAATATTTTCACAAATATCTAATTTAATTAATTCATTAATAGTCAATTTAAATATAATAACGGTACACAATCTACGTGATAAATATTATATATTGTTGAATACAATATAAGCTTTTGATTTGAGAGTATAAAATTTTAAATTAAGCGGTGACAGAAAATGCCATTTGTTAGTGTCACTATAAGAGCTCCCTCCTTTTAATGATTGTAAAAACATAACTGTTGGCAGACGACAACATAGTCAATAAATCACTTCCAACTGAGCTTTCGTTAGAGAAAGCCAATTGTTCTTTAAATCAAGGAACATGGCGTTGTTGCAGACCACGTGTTGGAAGCACCAAAAGTATAAAGTCGTTTTGAAGATGAAATCGTCTTGTCGAAGCTCATTATATGTTCGCATTAGACGGGACGTTATATTGTTTTAAATGGCTTTAGGATAACAGTAAGTATTACTGAATTTAAAGCCTTACTAATTGATATTTGTAGTGCAACTTAGGTAACTTGTATAATTTGGATAACTTGAGCAACTTACATTAATTAAAAAAGCTTTCCTTAATTTGAGAAATATATAAAATTTACTTGGCAATCAATGAAAAATTTATTGGTAACTATTTGAAATTTAACTTTTATGGAAGTCAATCAGGCGTGGTTCAATTATTTGATGTGGACGCACGTGATGTTTTATTAGATTTTCAGTATCCAACTAATTGGATTGTGTGTTAATGGAAATTCCTAATTTGTAAATTGTAATTTGAATATTTACCTACCGCGTGAGGGTATCCAATTAACAATAAATAATAAATGGGAAGGACCTCTAACACTATAGTACCCTCACGTTTCGGGACATTGCCTCGCAAGCTGCTGCAGTCGGTGAGAAGGGGAAGTTCATTAAACAACAACACACTAAGACAAAATTCCAATTGTTTTATTAAATGGGCTACTAACTAACTTAACCTAATTACATATGCATACAAAATTATACAGTAATTAACATTATTTAAAATAGGGCGCCACCATGGGAATTAAACGGCCCATGGACCGATCGCGGTAATAGCTCTCGTCGCACTTTGTTCGTGGCGATGAAGCAAGATTGCAGGACAGAAAATACGTCACTTCACAGGGGCAAATGTTATAAAGTCTCCGGCTAGCACAAACACAACTTAACTAAACAATTCTAAAGTCCTTATTTTATGAATATTAACAACAGTTCTGGGGGCAAACATCGCAATACATATAATTAATTAACGCTACCGTAGTCTACTTAGCTTGCATACTGAAACGACCTTCCTTTAATCACGGGGTCATCAATAACAGGAAAAACACGACCTTCACACGGGTCAAATAGTACAGTAACGGAATTCGTGGCTTAGTTATTACAAGCCTTGGACAACGTCGAAACACAATAAAATAAGAAACCCTTCAAAAAATGCGGTCTTTAACAATAACCCAACGGGATTAAATTACTGGAACGGAGCTTTAACCCGAAGTTGTATGTTATGAAAGTCGACAGATATTGTATTTAAACAAATAAATGACTTATGATGCATAACACAGCCTTGAGTTCATAGTAATACCATATATAATAATTACTTACTCAGAGAAATAAACTAACTTTGAACATAACGGCACGCACTTGAATTTAGAGAAATAAAACACTTACTCAATCTTGCAAATCCGCGAGCTTTAGACTCTAACGCGTCTGGAAATAAACAACCTCGATTACCACCGGCTGGCATCCTTATATACATTTAAGTTAATTGAAAAATAACCCCTTTCTTGGCTCTCATACTCGGCTTAGGATACACCGGTCGTAAATCTTTAAGAATAATTAAACTGCCAATTGCCCTAAGATAGCCACACAAGTAGATCTTGGAACTAATTTTAGTTGAGTACTCCGCTAATTGAAAAATTGCTTCCGACCACCCTGACATAAATAGGATCCTAAAACATGATTGACATCTAATCATAGATAGCAACTAATCTGACATGTGTAGTGCCTTTGATATAATAATTATATCATCTAAATAAACAAATACCGATTGGGATAATGAAAAATCAAAAATAGAGTCCATGAGCCTCTGTAATGTGCCTGGAGCATTGGCCAAACCCATCGGCATTACATTATATTGAAATAATCCGCGCCTTGGGACAGTAAAGGCTGTTTTTTCCTTGCTTTCGTCACTCAAGGGCAATTGCCAGAAGGCTTTTTTTAAATCGATTGAACTGAGATATTTCGCATTGCGTAATCTATCAAGAATGTCATTTACAAACGGAATGGGATACGCGTCTTTTTTTGTAATTGAATTTAATCGTTTAGCGTCAAAACATACACGAAATTCACCTTTTGCTTTTTTCTTTACTAACAGCATGGGGGAGTTCCACGGGCTATTGCTTGGGCTAATAATGCCTTGTTCAAGCATCGCATCAATTTCTTTATTAGCATGTTCCAGCATCGCCGGTGATAATGGGTAATACCTTTGTTTAATTGGTTCAACGTCTTCCGTTGTAATATGATGTGAAATTTTAGTGGTTCGGCCTAAGGTAGGACGATCCAGGGATTGAAATAAAGAAATAACATTGTTTAATTCAAATTTCTGGTCTTCATTTAAATCGGCCATAACTTTAATGAAATTTAATTTATTCGTTTCCGCAGAATGAGGATAAAATTCATTTTTTGAAAAATCTACTTTCAATTCAAATAATTGACAAAAATCAATCCCTAACGTTAGGGTACACTCTATTGAGTCGGAAACTAAAACATTTAAAGACCGAGTAACCCCGTTTATAGTCAAGGGCAAATTAATTGAACCTAAAATTGATTGTGAAGTGCCATCTGCGGTTGTTAATATAGACGTCTTTACATTTTAATTAATTCTAACTTATATTTATCCAATAAACACAGACCTTCATTCTAATAATTAGAATGCTAAAATTAAACTAGAACATAACTATTTTTAGAAATCATAGAACTAATTAGAGCGTATTAAAACAGTATGTTACAAAATGCTGAATCAAGAAGATTACAATTTATTAATTATTATTCCGGGTATGGTCCTTATACCTTGCAAGTATTTTTCTGATGGAGTAACATCTGGTATGTAATTTGTGTTTTTATACGTCAGCTGTAGCATTTGGTATAGCAGACAGATAAGTTTTGTTTGTTCACGTGGAAATTTTCTAGTTCAATATGTGAATGACAAACAAGTTATTTTTAAACTTTGGTGAAAGGAATCTATAAAGCTTCACTTTTAATCTTTGCATTAGTACTAACAAAAAACGGTAGATGTCGATATAAAAACAAAAAAGGTTAACTTTCAGATTTAACGAAAATTAAAGCGATTATTTGAATTACAAATTATTTTATCTTAGAGAACTAAATTGTTACATTTTGCATTTCATTAAATATTAATTGGAATATTTTACCATAGAATGTGAGGTCCAAGTAGTACTACCAAGGCCAAATAAAGTTGTAATATAAATTTAATTATTCAGGAACTCAGATTTAATCATTTTCAAGTATAAATTTTGCTAGACTTTACTAATGTAAAAACTACTATATTCAATTTGTGAGAGATGCTGATTATTACCAAGTACATATGTACATATTATTATTATTTAACCAAATTTTTTAAAGAAGATTGTAAATAATTTAACTGCAACTTGAAGGAATAGATTTTCATTTTGGTCAAGACTATTATTATTAGTTGGAATGTATGAGGTTTGATTCTAATTAATTATGAATTTTTGAAATGAATGCACAAACTGTGCTAGACTTGTCTCTATCTGTTTACAGGTGTATCAGTGCATCTTTAAAGGACAATATCGAGCCATAAGGTAAGAAAACTTTAGGGATTGTGTTCCTGTAATATTTTGTATAGTGGTATTTGAGTATAGGATTCCGCATTCGTCTTATACAAAAGACTCAAGTAAGGTCTTCTTGGTATACAAAAATTTGGTGGCGCCATATTCTCTATATTTTGGTCGCAGTCCAACCTGACCCAAAGCTCATGTTCTACTCAGAGCAAATAGCTCGACTAGCCGCTTAGTCTTTGGAGGTTTCCTCATCTACGAGCCATTTTCCACCGAAACTTACCGTGGGCTCTTTACTTCTACTGGAAATCCTCGTCATCTATCCTTGTGCCTTTCAGCTGGTCACATAGGAGTAATAAATTGCCCCTTAGTAAGGCAAAACAGTTATAATCTGTAGATGGAAATATATATATATATATATATATATATATATATATATTACTGTGTAACCTTATAAGAATCGAGCCACACGAATTGGGCGTCAAAATTATGCCGTGGAACTCGGGTAAATCCTTACCAACCATAAATATTTTGAAAATATTATTAAATTTTCAAATTCGAAAATAGAAAATCTCTAAAAATTTAAATAAGTCAGAAAAAGATATTGCTTACCCGTTTTCCTCTCTTCCTCGGTTGAATGGCCTTCTTCAACTGCTTCCGGCTAGCTCATGAAGACCTCCTTTTGGATAGCTATATTCATTCATAAATCTTATCATTCACGCACACTCCCAATAAAACCACAAAATACAACGAACATACAATCTTTTATTTATTTCTATTTACAAATGCAATTCATTATTAGTTTATTGTTCACGTTACACTTCAGTAAATTTTACTTTATAATGTACTGTATTTAATTTGCATACTCTAAAACAAAAAAAAAACAAAGCCATGTACTCTTCACAAAATTTCACGCTCTGAGGGAACGTTTAAAAGCTTTCTAGACACCTTCAATTTCTAGTTGAATACCGTAATAAAGTTATTTACACATATTCAGTTCAATACGTGAATAATTCACACTACCTTGAACGCCACCCCAATATTTACAGTTTATAGGAATCACAAATTTAAATCGTTACCTGAAATTTCTAGAAGATCTTCGCTCTGTAGATGATGCCATGTAATTTCTATCTGGTCTGCAGGTCGATTCTCTCAATTACTAGACGACTTCCATTTCAGTTGTTCCGCCAACGCTTCCTTCTCGGTGTAACCAAATTCCAAATTTCATTTCACAGTAATGTCTGTTATTTAATGTCCCGACACGACTTGATAAAAATTATAGGTGATACCTCAATTAAAATAAGTAATTTCGGCACATTAACCGCGTTTTAATTAATTTAGAGGTCACCACTGAGCAATACACTATAAAATATTTGTTAATATTTACAACTCATGTTTAACTTTCATATATGCTTTTGGGACGATCGAAATAATAAGGCACGCAGTTAAAAGACAAGATAGCGAGTCCTAGTTCTCTAGAGTATTCATGTCTTTCGACTGTAACCTTTCCAGGCCCCC
This sequence comes from Platerodrilus igneus, assembly GCA_036346225.1. Taxonomy (NCBI): domain Eukaryota; kingdom Metazoa; phylum Arthropoda; class Insecta; order Coleoptera; family Lycidae; genus Platerodrilus; species Platerodrilus igneus. The sequence continues at coordinate 4,312,957 of JARFIW010000260.1, read as the reverse complement.
AGTTATCCGAAATCCCGCTCACAACAACACATTCTCACAATTTTGCACTCAACCCCAATTTCAAATCTGCGAAATTCAATACCTCGTTATAAATTTTTAAGAATATCACGCTACACTATCCTTGTGTCTATGTCAAGTCAAACTAACCTATCGACCAATCGTAGACTTAATGACGTTTCTTAAATCCCTCCTATTCTATTGTGGTCGCATGCTTATACGTTTTCTACGTCTCAGTCTAACCTTGCTTGAGTGGTTGAAAAATCGATATCCTTGTTTGTGCGCTGTTTACACACGTGGATTTTCTACGTGCGTTAAATAACCCCCTCATTAGCATTTCTCGTGAATATAAGCGACGGTTTATCCGACGTTCTCTGTAACCATTTGTTATCTACACAATTTAAGCAGAACTTGATCTTTAGAAAAATACGCAGGTGTTCAATCGTAATATTTTAAATAACACTTCTACGATTTGGATTTTCCACGTATTTTAATCCTCTTGATATATTTGTTCGTTAGCAACGCGTCTCAACTTTGGTATTACCGGGTTTTTAACTTATAATCGTTCAATTAAATTCAAATTAATTAATAAATTAATGGCATTGGCTTCTACCATTTAATTTCGTTGCAAACCTACTTAAATTTCATTAATTATTTATAAAATTTCGTTAATACCAGATACTTAAAAATGAATTAACTAATATAATTTCCGCACGTAATTTCTGGTTGTTTCTTTATACAGGGTGTGTTGAAATTGCTTCGCTTATTTATTTTTGATCTTTTAAAACCACTATAATATATATATATATATATATATATATATATATATATAACTGTTATAAATTGCTGACTAACATATGTATAATTACTAATATATAATTTTATAAATTTAAAATATATACGCTTTTATGTCACTCGAAAGATTTACGGATTATAATTTAATTTCTGGGTTGTGAGACTGCTGACTGAGTGATGACTGGGCTCGCTTATACAACTCACGCAAGAATCGCATGCGAATAATGGAGAAACAGTAAATTCAGAAAAAAACTTTTTGTACCTATGCTGCTGCTTGTCGAATTGTGCACACCGAAATGTATTTTTATTATATGTAATCAAATACATTTCGTTGGGTAGCAATTCGACTGAGGTGATGATACACATGTTTGCGAACGATTATCCGTACTATTGTTGCTTTCTAAAAATGTACCTCTTTTCTGTGGGCTTGCATTTCAAAAAGTTTACTCATCCCTTACAAGGCAAGTTAATCAATATATTATAAACAGTTAAGAAAAAATAAGACAATGATGTTTAATAAGGTGTTTTCCACAAAGTTTGCGTGTTTTGAATTTTCTTAAATGCGTAATCGATGCTCAAATAAAGTTTCCGATATATTTTTATATCTTTTCATTTTAGTGGGGTAGAAAATAATTTTCAAAAGTGAAACGACATTTGTAAAAAAGAAGCGGAGAAATGTGCCGGGAAATGTGCCAGTAAAATTTGAAAATTTTATACTACAGGTAATTACACACAACCACAACATACCAGTGTCAAACGAGGAAATGGATACATCGGCCCAGATAAAGACTTTGCCATTCCCATATCAAATGCCTCCACCATCTGCATCTGTTGATGCAATAATGCTTTTTCAACGATCTAGAGCCACTACAAGGACTCCATCAAAGTCTAAATCCAGGCCCTATTCTACCAATTCAAATCCTACGAAACACCAGCGCGATGACCTAGACGATGTAGCAATTCCATACCTCACGATCGCCAAATCAGTCAGATTAAACAAGAAGTGACAGACTTCGTATATAAAGATTCACAAAAAATCTTTCGGAACCGCGGACCCTTCTTATACTAAAAGGTAGAGCAACTAGCCTTAATAGCCCACGAAGCTAGTAACCTTCACTCTATAGCTGAGACAAAAAAAGCAACATTTAACAAATGCCTGAAGAAATTAAAGAAACTGTAACAGAGAGTATGTAAAAATTCAGAAACACAACCTTCCACATCTACTACAACTTACACACCTCAAACACCTCAAGCACCACAACCTTTTATGTACGCCAATATAACCTCTTTTCCACGCCCCACTTACAAAACCCCCAACCAAAACCATTACACTTAAACCCATTGCCTAGGAAACTACACCCACTGAACTTTTAAAAATAATTAAAACAACCTTCAACCATCCATCTCCAAAATGAACATTCAGTCAATCCGACCCACGAAAACATCTGTCACCATCCGCACCACTAAACCAACCGACATCAACCTGATTCAATCCCTAACACAAACGTCATGCAACACACACATACCGAAGCCTAAAATGCCCCAATTAATCATCTTCGACGTAGATAGCGACATCCTCTCCGCAGACTTTACTACACTCACTTACTCACAAAACTCCTTAGAACTCTTAGTCCCAGAATCAGCTTATACTCCAAACATATCCATTGCCATCCGCCGATCAAGAAACCGCCCAATCTGATAACATAATCCTTAAGGTTTCGCCTAAAATCCGAACAATCCTTACCTCTAATCCCCACATTTTCATTGGTTGTAAGTCATGTCGTATCTGTGATCTGATATCTGTAACCCGCTGCTACAATTGCCAACGCTTTGGTCATTCGATCAAAGTGTGCAAATACCCTTCCTCATGCGGTAGCTGCTGCGGTCCGCGCATTACAAGATCCTGCCCTAACCAAGCATCCACACTCCCCAAATGTCCCAATCTCACACGTATCAACAAGCCAAATGAACATGATGTCACCAGCCCGGACTGTCCAATTTACAAACAAGCCCTACACCTAAGAAAACTCCGAACCGATTATGGTTACTAGATACCACATACGATACCCCCCATAAGACTAACACAATCCTAAATCCTCGATCCGCTGCATATAATTGAACCTACAACACTCCCGCTCTGCTACATTAGAACTTATAAACCTCCTACAAACACAAATTCCAAGTTGTCTTCCTTCAAGAACCATACCTCCACAATTACAAAATTCCAAATATTCCAATTCATTATCGAACATTCCTTCATCCCACCCCAATAAATCCTAATTACTCATCTGCTATCACAGTCACTGATGCAAACCTAGATGCTTCTTATCACCTCTCCCTATCCACTAAATTCACCACAGATATAGAACTCCATTGCGTATCTGGTACTACATCTCTCATTTTCTCCTACTTCCCATACGGAACAAACATTGACGTCCACCTACACTACCTTATCACAACACTAGACTCGCTACGTAACAAAACAATCATACTAGCTACAGACACCAACGCTAAATCCACACTATGGTATAACACATTTACAGACACACACGGAAACAAACTAGAAGATTTTATTACACTCAGAAACCTTCACATACATAACACACCTTCACATATCCAAACCTACGAAACTACCACAGGCACGTCCTACATTGACCTTACCATCACTTCTGTCTCAGCATCACACCTAATCCATCCCTGGAAAACCTCACACATATACATCACTAGTGACCATAACCTTGTAACCTTCAGAGTTCTTCCGAACCTACCCTCTGGACCTTTTTCTAAATCCTACACTTTCAATACCTCCAAAGCCAACTGAACAAAATTTCAAGAAATCCTAACTACCCTACTTCCAGAATTCCCACACACACCATATAACGATCTTAACATAAACGAACTTACGCAACTAATCACAACAAACATTCTAACTGCCGCACAAACTACCATACCGAAGACAACACGCACACAACGATTAACAACCTGGTGGACCCCCACACTGACAACCAAACGACGTTCCCTAGCACACCAACGACACCAATTACAACAAGCACGCCGCAATAACAACAACCCTGGTAACATTAAAGCAATAAATTTTTTGAGCTTCCTTGTTGATGGATAAGGTGAAGCCTTAATTATTCGCGGCTAAGTCTGGGAATTACCCCAAGGGTGAGCAATGAGAAAAGGGTGTGGTGATGGTCTAAACTCTACGATAAACTAACAAAAGGAAAATGGGTTGAGCGCCACTGTATCTGTATGAACGGTTACACTAAAGATTCAATACTCCTATGAGAAGATACAGAAACTCACGGGATATAAACGCAATAAAAACTTACAACTTACTAAACTAATGTATCTGGAAACCTCTGGAACATACTTAAGACCTCTCCGATCTCGATGAACCTGGAACAAAATCACAACAAATTCTCTATTAGAAAGACACAGTTTGTGCTTTCCAATAAAAATACATGCCAATAATTACAGGTGGATAATATTGAGATTACCACACCAAAGATATTTAAATCAAAAATAAATACCTAGAACAAACCAGTTGTAGCATATCTGGGCTTTTTAAATTACTTCAGCCTCGTATAATTTCATAGATCAACAAACTTATTTACTTTAAAAATTTAGTAAATTTAATTATGCATGGAATAAAAAACTTGAGTCTAAAAATGAAATTTAATATAGTTTCTTTTTCTTGAATTTTTTCTTTAAATATGTTTACAAAATGAACAAATAAAATCGAGTTTTCAATACATCTGTCTTTGACATAACAGAACCTTAAGTTAATAATAATATATCAAAACAAGTTTTGGCACCAAGCATTCAGATCTGAGTATTGGCTCACATATGTGTCTCAAACATTATTTCTAAAAAAAATTGTATCACATGTAGTTAACTTAAACAAACAACTTTTCATTTATATCTGGTTTTAGAGGCTTATTAAAATTTTAATATGAGTAAATAAATATTTTAAAAGTAAGAAATGGACTTTGAAATATCATATTGTTAGCAAGTGAATTTATGCAAATTTTACAAAACTATTACTGTAGTAATTCGTGGCTATTTTCTCACACGCTGTTCTATACATACAAAATTTAACTTAACCAAACGATCCTTGGAAATTATTTATGTAAGCATTCACGAATCCTCACAAATAAAGCAAAAAAGAAGGTTTGATACCTGTAGGTGTTGATGTTTTCAAATCTAATTATTAAACGTCAACGTACATGCTCCAAAATCTGCTCCTCAAACTGTCGTTACGAAACATTAATCTACAGCTGTAGTTGCCCTGATAAATGAACAGCTCTCCAATCTTGGATTCAACTATAACACCTTCATTCTAGTCCATCATTTTAATTCTCCGTAATGTCATACGCTAAAGGGATGAAAATAATTTATAAGTTATTTAATTAAAGCGAGCTTACCCTTAACAAATCCTAGCACAACAATTCAAGGGGCGGCGCGTTTCATTGCCTTCGTTTCTTTTAATACGACACCTTATTTGCGTCGCGCAATACCTCGTGACTAGTACACGCGTGCGCTATCCTAATTATAACGAATGAAGAGGAGGAATTCGCCTGTAAGGTAGACAACACAAACTACTAGACCCCATATAAATACGTTCCTTGAAAATTATAATATTATTAAATATCTCCGTGCAAAGCATTTAAGATATTTAAGCGAACATGATTTCCTGTTTTCATATAGAATGGTTTCTTTTAGATATAACATCAAATACGAGAATTAAATACCACAGAATAAACTTATGCTGAAGCGATTCTTACAAACATGGTGCTATAGGTTATATATTCGTTACAACTACTTATCAATACATTCCGCACCACACGACGAGAATACAAATCACTTATCAAAGACGCCAAAAAACAACAACCACACAAAATTATAACTGAAAACGACGGAGACCCTTGGACCACCTACCGCAAATTAATCAAACAGCCCCGTACCCACATCCTAACAGCACCAAAACACAACACCCTCTTAGACTACGGAACGCCTCTACACAACTTACTAAACTTTGCAATCCCTTTTGCCTCCCACGACATAAACACCTACCCTCAACAACAACTGGAAAACAATTCCTGCACCCCATCAGACGCCGAATCAGATCAAGACGTTGACATAACCCTAATAGATAACTTAGTCAAGAGCCTCAATTTAAAAAGTGCTCCCGGACAAGACCTGATCACAAATCTAATCCTACAACAATCCTGGCCCATAATCAGAAATCTACCCACATCCTCTTAAAAAATGCCTATCCACAGGAACCTTCCCGGAATCTTTCAAATCCGTATCAATAACCCTCATCCTAAAACCTGACAAGCCACCAGAGGACCCAAAATCTTATCGACCAATTGCACTTTTCCCTACATTAGGCAAACTTCTTGAAAAAACAATCTTTCAAAAAATCAATTCCCATATCACGGACCACAACATCCTATCCCCATCTCAACACGGCTTTAGACCCAACCATAGTGCTGAGAAAACCATCAGCCTCCTAGTCTCCTCCGTTAAAATTCCACATCCAAATACACCATCGCGCCCTTCCCTGACTTGAAATCCTCTTTCGACCTCCTCTGGTGGCTTAAACTGTTAAATCAACTAAGACTATCCCACTTTCCTTCGAAACTTTGCAAAATAATTAACTCATTCCTAACCTCAAGAACAGCATCCCTAACTTCAAATTATTACCATATAACCAAATCCCTTTCTCAAGGATGCCCTAAGGCTCCTGCTTATCCCCTACCCTGTGGAACATAGCAATCAATCTCTTACTCCTACACAATATACTCAATATCACCATCCACGCATACGCAGATGATGACATATTTCATACCCATGGTAACTCCAGATCCTCCATTGAACAAACAGCCCTAACACTAACATCCTACATAGAATTCTGGTCCGTCTTAAATAAACAACCATTATCCCCAACCATATCAAAACTTCTCGTGCTGAAAGGTTTCCTAAACCCACAACGTTCTCCCAAGATCAAGATCCTAAACAACCCGCTTAGATTCTCCCCTTACGTACGATACTTAGGACTGTATATGGATACCTGACTACACACACACACACACACACACACACACACACACACACACACACACACACACACACACACACACACACGCACACATACACACACACGCGCACTTAACCAAACTACGTACAAAAACACAGATCATACTAAAAAACCTCCACCAATCACTCCAAGTTCATTACACCTATTCATACACACTCGACGCCTAATTATTTCCCAAATTATAATCTCTATTATACAGTACGCATGGTTGACATTAACCCCATCCTCTTCTAGAACGAAACTAAACACAATATTACGCCCCTTCTTATTATATACCTCCCACGCATACAGGATCACATCCACACTAGCTCTATATACCATTTTTCCAATCCTTCCCATAGAATTACAACTCAACGCAGCCCTACAAATCCGAAACCTGAAACAAAACCTTCCAATCCAGCTCCACGACACCATCTTAACTCCTGACGCATACAAAACACTGCCTAAGTTCAACATTAAAACTCGCATTCGTTCTTTGTTAAACCATTCTTGTCAACAACTCTTGTCCACATCCCCATCCGGCAGATACACCTACGATCTGTTCCCCGAGCTACTAAAAATCCCACAACGAGTATCCCAATCCAGCCCTCAAACGATACAATTCCTAACCTCTTACGGCAAATTTCGATCCAAACTTCACTCCTTCAACATCACCCCATCCCCATATTGTCCTTGTGACAACTCCACACCTGAGACTCCTTACCATCTAATCTACACATGTTCATTCCTATCCACCTCTCGTTCTAACTTTAAATCCGCACTAAACCTAGCTGCCTACACCCCACTACTAGCATAACACACCTCATCACACACAATCCTGAACTACTAAACAAATTTCTCACCAACATCCTAGACACAAAACACTCAATGAACACTTAAACACTCTAATACCTACCCACATCCCACACTCCACACAATGCACAACACCTATGCTTACTCCCCTACATCGAGCATCTTGGCATTGCGACGAAAAGGGGACTTGCTTCAGCGAAAACCATATATTTCATTTAAACTGTATATATTTTACTAACCAGTATGGTTACTTTATCCAGGAATGGTTATAAATATCTGCTATTAATTAATCAATTAAATTAGATAAAAAATATATTCATATAAATATATAAGTATGTTATGGTATATAAAATCAATGTATACAAACGCATTAGATAAGTGTGTAATAAAACATTTTAAGGGTTTTTATTTTTATTTACAAAGGCTTTGATAGATAACGGCATTGAAAATATGCTCTCATCGGCGAATAGTAATAAAAGCAAAATATAAATTTGGCTACATATGTACACCTGAAGTAAAAATTAAAAACATAGTGTAGTTACGTAAGAAAATGTGATTGAAAGATTAAGGTTTTAAAAATTACCACCTAAATATGAAATGCATATAATAAGTCAAACAAGGAATCTCCAGGAAAATACAGGATAATAGGAAATGAGTAAGTTATGCTGGATAGTTGATTAAAGGTAGGGTTGTAAGGCATTGTGTAACATACTGTTTTAGTACAGTCGGTTATGTAAAAATAACTCTCTATTATTTCTCAAATTGGTTTATTCCCTAGTTTAATTTTAGCGTCCCAATTATTAGGATAACGGTTCTGTAGCATAAATATGTCTGCGATTTTAAACGGCTTCAAAAGCTCCGTTCCCAAGTAGCCAGAGCAGGGTTCTTGGAAAATATAATCCAAAGATTTAATTAACATTCCCAAGGTACGAAGCTTTACTTGGAAGGCACTTAATGTGTCAGATTAGTAGTATCTACTAATAGATGTCAATCAAGTAGTTAAGACCCTAGTTATGTATAAAGCAGCCCGAGTTGTCTGAATAATTTTCAATTAGTTTGAGTACTTAACTAAAATTATAGTTTTGGAGTTTTCTTGTGAGGGAGATTTTAGCTATCCTAAAGCAATTGTTAGTTTTAATTAACTTTTAAGATTTATGACAGGCTTAACCTTTTCGATTATGAGAGCTAAACTGGACTGGGTATTTTTCAATTAACTTAAACGTATATAAAGAGTTCAGCGTGGGATGAAAGGGGCTTTTTTATTTCGATACTTCCGACAGACAGGTGGTTGATTTCTGTACTTCTGAAAGTAAAGTGATGTGTGTTTTTTATTTTATTTTGAGTAAGTACTTTCCCAGTTACTAAAACAGAGGTTATGGTATTTTTTTAAATAATGAACTCAAGGGTTGTGTTATGAATTATGTATCCGTAATTGTTTAACTAAATTGTGTCGACGTTCTGTAAAAATACCGACGTTCAGATTAAAGCTCTGAGCTTGGGCTTATTTTGAACGCGTTGAAATTTTAATCCCTGAGTGCTTATTTCGGCAGACAGCGAGTTTTCGGCAGGGTACACCGCTTCATTGTTATCTCGACGGTAGCCTGAAGGCTTACGCAATAGCTTAGCAACGAAACCTATCTGATTACGCAATTTTCAGGTCGGGTATAGTAGTAAAGGACTTCCGTAGTGATAATCTTTGTGTGTACTTGAACGAGTTCCGTTACAATAATAGTTGACCGGTGAAAAGGTCGTTTCTGTCTCGTTAATTGGAGACACCCTTGTTAACTTAGAGCGTGGGTCACAGTAGGTAACTTTATTAGAATACTGTATATATAATTAATTATTGTATTGGGGTGTTTGAGCCCGAACTTGGTTCTTATATCCTTAAATAGTAGACTAGTCCTAAGGAATTTAGACATTAATTTGGTTTAGTCGTAATTTGATACCCTCACGAGGCAGGTTTGTTTATTAGTTACAATTGTTATTAAAATTATAACCTGGGTGTAGACGCCACGTGAGTGATGAGTCACATGCATCTTGAATATTGTCACGTGAGGTGAATTATCCTTGGAACTCACAAAAATGGTCTTTTGGACCTTGAAATTTCCCATGTTAAAGCCTATAGGAAAAATCGGTTTTTGCGCTCTTACGAAGGAAGTTTATCTACTGTAAGCGAAAGGTCAATTGACTTTAGAAATTTATATTCAGACCATCACAAATAATCACGCGATGGTCTCCTTTGGACGTTACGGCTACATAAACTGGTTTAATTAACACAAAGCGAGTCATTCTCACAAGAAATAGAATTGTTATGTTCTGAAAAGGATATTAAGAAACAATAGATTATCATCTTTAGCACCTCGATAGTGATATTTTATTACACATTGCAGGGCGTTTGAAATATTATTCTTTAACTTATGAAGCGAAACATCCCTTAGTGTTACATGGAAATCAGCCAGTCACTAGTTATACAATTTTTTTAAATAATCATCAATTACACATTGTTAAAATGGGAGTAGAATTGAACAAAGCTTTAATTGACTTCAGTATGGCTTCTGCTCAGTTTGGTAATAACTTCCATTTTCCGTAAAGCTTTTATAATTCAACTCATTATTCATGCAATACGGCGGTAAGGACGCAGCAATAATTGACAACATTTGCAGAGATGACATCCCTTTCTAAGTTTTATAATCGGTGCTTTGTCATGAAGCCATTGTGTACGCCTTTTGTTTCAATTTCTTTTGACCGAGAGGAAATTTCATTGGCATCATCTTTTTTTAATTAAAACTTTCCCCTAGTAATTTTTTAGAAGGGTATCTTTTTACTTCGACATTGTTTAATACATTAAGATTTAAAAACGATCTGCGAAAGTAATATTCTAAAAATTATTGAAACTTTTAATAATAGCACTTTGCCAAAAGTAGGAAAAACTGAGGCATGTAATACCGTAAATCTCATATTCAGTTGCCAGATAGCACAGTGAATACCTAAATGTAATAAATACCAGCAACTGAGGATTTACATTCAGTTGTAGTTTGACTGAGTCTTGATCTGTGAAGTCATTTTTAAGCGGTTTGTGACAATTTGAAGTGGATAAGAAAAGTTGTATTTTTCTTAATCTTCTTTAGGAATTATAGTTGTTAAAATCGTCTTTATTTACGTTTCGATCCATGATCTAGGATCGTTGTCAAAATAATAAAAAATTTTAAGTTTGACATTTATGACACAAATTGAAGGTGACTTTGATTTATTAATCTTTGATTTGAATACATTAGGTGAACATTTTTAAAGTTTAGAAGAATGAGTGCCTTTAATTTGTGTTGCGCCCTGGAAGCAACTTTGAGGTAGCCAATACGCTTAACATGAAATCAGCTGATTAATTTTTATATATTTAAATTTCATATAAATTCAATAACTTGAGGATTAGAAAACATTTTTTAACGTTTCAATTTATACGAATGAGAGATTGTTTATTTAAGAAGTGTGCGAATACTTTACCGTAAGGCTTAAGCAGCTGTTTTTTTATATTTATCTTAAGGAGGGGTAGGCTACCTCTTTGGTAGATTTTAATATGGTTATGAGGCAACCCTATCGTAGGTTTACCCTTGTCAGATACCAATGTTGTTTTACGCGGGCTGTTAATACGCTTATTGCTATGTAATTAGTTATTGTTTGTATAAATAGAAACCATGTATGTAGGCTGTATTGTACCATGCCAATTTTCCATTGTGCATGTTACAATTGTGAAGGTTAAAATCTTTCCTTTAAAACAAAGTCTTGTTTATAAAAACTATCTGCAACCAACATTGCTTGTATAAATTTAATATTTCTTTATGATACAATTACATAAGTTTCTTTAGTATGAAAAGTCATACAGAATAAATGCTTTGTTTTTTTTTTGTTAAACAAATAATAAAGTTTCATTTTGTTTACAAGATATCTGTTACAAAATCCCATCTACTAAATTTTATAATTATATTTATAGGTCACAGCTTAATCTCTGTTTAGTTTCATTGGTCTTAGTTTGCTCAATACACAAGTGGTGTAGTTCTGATTTTTGATTCTTCTTGATTCTTCTTGATTCTTCTTTTGATTCTTTTGATTCCTTTGATTCTTTTTGATTCTTTTGATTCTTTTGATTCTTTTGATTCTTTTGATTATTTTGATTCTTTTGATTCTTTTGATTCTTTTGATTCTTTTGGTTCTTTTGATTCTTTTGATTGTTTTGATTCTTTTGATTATTTGATTCTTTTGATTCTTTTGATTTTTTGATTCTTTTGATTCTTTTGATTCTTTTGATTGATGTAGAACTTTTTAGATTAGCACAGAATAGAAAAGAGGTTAGACCTTAAGTACGGTCGAAAACAAGATGATGATGAATCAATTAGTTCAACATTGAAAATCCACATATAAGCATTGTGTCACGCTGTGTAAAGGATCGAGCAATTAGTGAAAATAAATACGTATGCTCAACGATCATTTTAATACCTCTTCAACTGTATCTGAGATTTGCAAGCTCTGAACAACAATCTTTCGAGTTTCTGAAAAGCTATTCTTATTATCTGTACGGGATCGTAATACCAACCTTTGATTTATGTATCTACAGAGAACAAGCCGAAGCTTAACGAACGCTGATTTGACAAGACTACAACTAACAAGCTTCTCAATAATGGATAAGTAAAAGCTATATTAAGTGTTATACATCGATAGGGAAAGATCAATGTTAACGTTGTAGTTAGTAAAATACAATAGTAATAGCGGAAGCCGGAAAGCATTCATTATGTAAAAGAAAATAACCGAAAGATTTCAATTCTGATGGCCTTAGTGTTCCCCGATTTCCTTTATATAAATTGCAATTTTGCATATTTTTTGTTTTACAAAAAACAGGTTTTTTATTTCCATTGGTTAATCCTAATATGAATAGCTTTAGGGTCGGTTTTTTTAAATGTGATCGAGTTATTTATTGATATGCTAATACCTAACTTACGCGATTTACTTCGAAAGGGAAAACGAACCCTAGACTTCCATCGTATTTGAATGAAACTTGTCAAGCGTCTAAAGAATAGCGACTTTCTAAAGTTCCACGGGGTCCGTAAATTTATGTTTCTAAATCTCGCTTGTATTGACTATCGGTTCAATTTTATGTTGTATAAATTGAGTTGTCACGAAAAGTAAAGTAACGGGACTAATATTAAATATCAAAACAAACTATAGAGCTTAGTATGTTAGGTAAAGAGCGCAATCGCTTTCTGCCTATATGTCAAATTAAAAATTTCTCACATCTTAGTCATGTTTCTTGAGGAATTTTCTCATACTATCAAGAGTCTTTTTCTGATTAAGATAAATATTGGCTTTTCGATAATAGACGGCTTTGTGGTTTATTGTGTTCAATTATACTCTGCCGAATGGTTTTTGCTTATTTTGAGGTACCTTATAAATACTCTCACGCTTTCGTTTCAATATTTCGTAACTACCTGTCATAAGAAACACCCCCGACGTTAATTAAACCTATCTATTTCTTTGAAGCGTATTCTAAAACTCTGGAAATAAATGCTTGTATATTTTAAATTGTACAACTATCTTGTGAATATAAACGTAGCTCTTGTAATAGAACAATAATTTATTTATCAAAAACGTGGCTCTCAGAAATACTATTCTAGCAAATATATTGGATTCTCTACAATTGGTGATATCCAAAGAATGCATTCGATCTATAATTAAACAGGAATACGAGTTTGAATAACATAATATTCCCTGTATGTTTGTTGTGGTTTGTTTTGCATTCTTCTTAATCATCTTTGGGAATTAAACCACTCATAGTTTTTAAAAGTTTAACAGAAGATTAAGAAGAACATAATATTCCTTCAAAAGTACTTAATAAGAGCAATTGTACTCAAATTTGCCGGTTTCGTTATCTAACAACGACATTTGAAAGTGTTTTGGTAACACATGTTAATAAAATATGAAGATTGCTTATCTTTTCATGGTCCAGAATTTTATTCATTTTCAATCTGCTCTTGGCGGTGAAATACACATCCTCTAAAGGATTAGCACCGTTCTTGTCTTCAGAAGCAATGTACCCATTTTGCTGTTTCACGATCGAGGATATCTTGTTGGATACATTGGCAACTCCTGGAGCATTGATTCATACTTTTTTTAGCCATTCGGCATAGTCTAATCTGTCCTTAGTCATGGGCCTCTTTGGATCTTCACCGTAATCACTAAAAAGATTGATGCTGCCGCCTGAAATGATTCTGCAAAAGAAATTTTCGTCGTGTCTGATACGATAGATGTAGCAACGTGTAGTAGGTACTGAAAGAAATGCTCCGGTTTACAGTTAGTGAACCTGGATCGATGGTGCTTGTTGCAGTTGTTGTAAAGATTTTACCTGCTCTTTTCGTGTATCTGCTGTTAGCAAGGAAGTAAATCCGATTGCAGCTGATGTTCTATCCGTTTCTATGTCTTAGTCTACTGCTGTCGGAAATGAAGCAAGTCCTAACGCGGTTGAAGGTGCGTCCTTCAGGTTTTTCTTGTTGTTGATTATAGCAATTAAGCTTAACCGTTACCGTCTATTAGTTTTTTTCTCTTATGCGACCTGTTTCAGATACACCACTGCCACGCATGCCTGCGACCGGAGTGCATTCCAACAGTCATCTGCTGGTGATCATGAAAATCACGTAAGTAATTTATTTTCAATTTATTCATAAACGGTTGTATGGCTATAAGAACCATGACTTAACATCGTAATGTAATATTTTGTTTCATTGTGCGAGTTACATATTTCCTAAATTAGTACATAGAAATAATCAAATGGAACTATTGAATCTAAAGAATAAATTGTTACAATGTATAATTGAGGGACTTATTACAAAAGGTTAATGGAAGTTCATAAACCAAACATAAGAACGGATGCAACTACTTTGTATTCCAGACGTAACATGACACTGCAGGTGCAGGTCATAATAGATTATAAGAAACTTATTGTTAGAATTAAGATTACTAAGAAGTAATACTTTGTATTGTAACGAATACAATTTTCTGATTCATAGATACACGTTTTTGTTCTAAATATCTATTTAACAAATATCCATTATTAAACAGAAAACATTAAATTCCGATAGTAACAATATATTACCAATTCATACATAGAGCTCTACCTATATTTAAAAACTCGAAGTAAAATTTAAGATTTCTTCTATCTGTATGTGTATTGATACAATATTCCCATTCTGCGCGTGCTTGGATAATAAAATTGCCTCGTGGCTATGGTTCATTATTTTCCATCCAAATGTAATCAGCAAAGCAAGTGTTGAAACGTGGGCTAGCAGGTTTGAAAAAACAAGTTGTCCCAAAGAGAGGTGCAACGGTGTCGACGGATACCATGGCCTCGATTAGTTGTACAAATAATTTTTGTAAATTCTATATGTTTATTTAAATTGGTACACGAAATTTTTGTAAAATTTATATGGTCATTTAAATTAGACACGTAATATTTTATTCAGAATTTAATAGTTGGATATTTCATAAATGCTCTTATAAACACAAAGAAATTTCTATATGATAATTTTTGAATTTACAAGGTTATACAAAAATGTATTCGTAACTAAACACTCGACACGTTCATATTTGTTTGTCACATTATAAAATATATATTTTTTTGGCAGTACACCTGAAGTATAGTTTAATTCAAACAATAAATGTTTTTGACCTTTGATTCCATCAATTAAATCAATTAAAAATGTAGTTCTGTAATCTACCGAAAGTCAGAGCATTTAATCTATTGATTGTAAACCCAAAAAGGATCCTATTCAGGTATCATATATAAATTGTAAAATAATAATGAAAGCACTATAAATAAATTTTCAATTATAAAATTCATATAAATAATCAGACACTAATACTAGACCTTAATAAAAGTAATTATCTCGAAAGTTTCAGTACGTATGAAATTGTACAAATGATGTATATATATATATATATATATATATATATATATATATATTGTAAATCAATAGAAAGAATAATAAGTTGTTTTAAAGCTTTCTTTCATTGAAGTCGACAATAATTTTTCTATAGAAGCAAACAACCACATTTATGAAATTTTTGTAGAGAAGAAAGATATATTATTGGTGTTGAGTTTAAAAATTTTTTTGAAGTATAGTTTTGACTAGTTGATCTTTTATAAGTTATTTTCTTTTGTGATAAAGTGACTAGGCTCTAACGGAGCCCTAGTTCAAAAATATTTAGAAGTGATTAAATTTTCAGAGAGTACGAGTCGTTGTTCCCCTTCCAGTTTGTAGAGTCATAAGTAAGTATTATTTTTCTATGTTTTGCTCGTCAAGGATATTTTTTTTTCTTTTCGAAGATTTCCGTATCTGATCTTCGGATTGATTCTTATTATAACAATTATTAAGGTACGGTGGCGTCTATTAAAAATTATTTTATTATCGTATAACATTCTACGACCCTAGCTCATAGCTCTGCCCTAAGTTGAAGAAGCTTAGCTGGCTGGAAGATCTCTTTAGAGGGTCCTTTTTTTTTACTCAAAGCCATTTACCATCCTTTTTACCATGGGCTTAAACCTTAAACAGGAACTCCTCATAATCTATTGGGCTCTGCCGCCTATAAGGTAGAGTAAATACACTATATAAATCTATATAGAAAAATTGTGTAATAGTATTGAATAAAGAAATAGCAGACATGAAGTTTGCGTTCCCACAAGGGATGTAAGAACAGGGACAGCATAAATACCCTGAGAACCCCAGGAGGGTCAGTTAGTCTCGAGCTTCACAACTTTAACATTGTTGGTTGTTCAAGCTACTCACCCTAATTTTAGTTAAAATAATAGTGATTGTCAACTTAGAATATTTTTGATTTCAATACGTAACTGAACATAATGTACCTGTTATTAAATTCATATTGTAATTTCTGTTTAAATAAAATTGATAGAAGAGTTTTTTGGGAGAAGCCTTTTTAAAAAAAAATGCTCCAAGAGGCCCAAAATCTATCTTGCGTATTACTAAAAAAAAAATCCTTCTGGATAATTTGTCCTATATAAATTAATATTTACGTCACGGGCTGAATTTGATTTTCGTTATTTTATTTGCTTATACCACATGTTTCTCTTGTGCAAATTATAGCTTGTAAATAAAATTATACCTGGATGCCGCTTGCTTTCTCTTAAGTAAGAAAATTTGGTACACCCTGACTCATCCCACTCTCCTCTTTTGTAACTAGCCAGGTTTATCTAGATTCCAGTTACTGTTTTATTTTATATACATTTCTCCTTTTTTGAACATAACATAAAATGTTTGGCAAACCCAACGTGTGGGCTCAATTTTTCTTACTGAATTTTGAACCCCTGATTTGAGTACTGGCTTCTTAAACGCCGATTTTCTTACTCAACTGTTCCACCTAGATTGCTTTTTAATCGCGATTTTCTTATCTAACGTTATTGAACTTAAATGCCCATTTTTTTTCTTTCTTACGTAATTATCTGACTCGATTTATTTTAGTTGAACAGTTTACGCTTTCGTTCATTTTTAGTTGAGCATTTAATTCTAAAATATTTTTTCCTTTTCCTCGCTATAGAGAAACTCTATATTTTAATTTATTTTAGCAGATTATCTGACTTGGGCTTTCACCGATAATTGTAGACTTTTAGAAACGCAGGCGCCCTGTCTGTGTTTATAAACATTTTGTCAGCTTATTTCTGTAGTATAAGTACTTTCTGGAAATTTAATTCCTTGGTTATAATTTTGCTTTGTTTTGCGGATTTAAATTGCTTCTGTTATCACGGACGATTTTTTTTTGTTTTTGATGTTTCATTTGGTTCTTACTATCGTGGATTTAGTAGCTATCGCTTTTATTTCGGATTTATTTTGGTAGACGATGGCACTTTGTCGCGTGGGCATAAAACGCTTGCGAAAAAACGAATTACAAGTTGGATTCTCTGGATTTTGATTCGGCAGCTAATACGGATGAATTACGGAGATTCGTACAAAGTTTTTCCGTCTGGAACGTGAAAACAAACTTACTCTTATTTCGGTAAAAGCGGATTTCGAGTTAGAGTGTGGAATTATTGAAGCCGCGATTCAAGAACTACAGATGCACTTGCGACTTTTGACGAAGACCACGTATCGGGGGTCTTTAAATGAGTTATCTCCTTGTGGGTTCATATTGAATGATGTTGTACTAACATAATTGCCACGGGGTATGAACAAAAAACCAGCGTCAATTGCTGCTTACGTTAAACAATCTTCATAGTGCATATGAGAAAAAAGTTAAGAAATTTCGTCAAACTACTGTTCTCAATAGTACCTTACAAGTGATTTTCCAATGCTCCATCCGAAGGTGCTACAATGACCAGGAAGCGAGTTTTTTTTACCTGGAAAATTTAGAATTTTGCCGAACTCTTGCTGTTCCAAGCAAGGGAGGGATCTTTAACGTGCGTGACAACACACACACGGGACCTCCATTTTACCTTTCATCCGAACAGGGGTGTACTTTTGTGAAAAATTCTCGCCTAACATTTTTCAAGCGGACCGTGTCGGGATTCGAACCTGAGACCTTGGGCGTAGTAGTCACACACATACCACACGCCACGGAACCGCTTCCTCATAGTACCCCAGTTACTACTTCTAGCGCTATTCCGGTTCCTGAAGGATATCCGGGCGAATTTCCTGTATTAGTGTCTGGGTCGGATTCAGACGCGGAACCGGAACCGACTTCCACTACGTTCCTTTGGTTTACTCCTACTGTACTTTCTACCACCACTTACGGATCACCCTTTGCGAAGTGGAACTTCAAATTTTCTGGCATCCCTAATACTATTTTGGTTCAACGTTTCTTTCAAACAACCTTCTGGTATTGGTTTCTCTACTATAATACAGCATCATATCCGTACGTCCGCCGAACCGATGAAACAACGATATTATTCGCGTTCTCAGGTGTTATGGATTTATGCCAACCATGAATTGAATGAGATGTTAAAAAATAAGGTAGTGGAACCATATAATAGTCAATGGTCCAACCCTATTGTAATGCTGCCTAAGAAAAATGGTACTTATTGCTTCTGTATTGATTTTCGTAAAGTCAATAGCGTAGCTGAGAAGGATGCTTATCCACTGCCTTATATTTATTTGATTTTAGACCGTCTACATGATGCCACATTTCTTACTAGCTAAGATATTCGTTCCGCCTACTGGAAAATACCTCTTTCTGCTGAATCGAAGGTCGTTATCACTTTTACGGTACCCCGTCGAAGTTTGTTTTCGTTTTACTAGAATGCCTTTTGGATTTCATGATGCTCCTGATGTTTTATCGATGGTGTGCTGGAAGCCGACCTTGAATTATCTTGTTTTGCGTACCTTGATGACATCATACTTGCTACTCCCGCTTTTGAAAAGCACCTAGCGCCGTTTCTGATTTTGGGTTCGACGCCATTTAACTCAACAGGATGGGACCAAGGAGAAAGTCATCAGTTACAATAGCTGTTCTCTAAAGAAAACCGAACGTCACCATAGTGTGACCGAAAAAGAATGTTTAGCCGTTCTTTGGGCTATCGAAAGGTTTAGTCATATGACGGTCATCACCGATCATCATTCTTTGATCTGGCTTAATAATCTACAAAGCTCTACTGGTGGCTTAGGTCGTTGGTCCATCAGACTCCAGCAAATATGACTTCGCTATTCTCTATCGAAAAGAGAAAGACCATGTCGTCCCTGATGCCCTTCCTCGATTTGTCCCTGTACTCAAAGCTGTTTGTGTTTCCGCCATTACTTCCTTGAATGTCATCCTTACGACTCCTAATCCCTGGTACAATTCCATGCCCCAAAAAGTACCAAACTCCCCTCACCGTTATTCTTCCTGGTCCGTAGTGGACAATATCCTTTTCCGTCGCCACAAATCTTCGATCGCTGCCGATTCTGAGGACGATTGGAAAATCGTCGTACCTTTAGAGCAGAGTAAACATCCGATTTCTTTCCATCACGATCCTCCAACTTCCAGTTATTGTGGCGTGACCAAAACGTTTGCCCGTTTCTTCCAAAAATACCTTTGTCCTAGTTTTTGATTGTTACAGCCAACGTTGTCCTATTTGTGCTGCTCATAAAGTTGAACAGTTACCTCCTCCTGGCTTCTTCGCTCCTAGAGCCGAACCATCCTATTCCTGGCAACTCCTATCCTGCGATATTGTAGGTCCTTCCACGTTCCACCACGAGCTATTCTTATGTCTGTGTAGTAGATGGTTATTTAACGAAGTTTTCTGTTGTGTTTCTTTTGCGCAATTGTAAAAATCCTGGAAAAATAAGTCTTACTTTTTGGCGTTCCACAATATCTAATCACAGATAATACTTGTTGGACTTTTCCAGAAATTACTTGGACATACTTATTGAACGCTTTCCGGTTGGATCCAGAGATTGTTTGGATTTCGTTGCTAATATAAATCTTAAAATCTATTTAAAGCAATCTTTTATAGCTTACGTTTTTGAGGATTAAACGACGAACCTTGTTTAATTATTCAGTATCACCACATTTAAATTATTAATTATACAATCACTTGCAATTATTTCACGTAAATATATTATATCAGGTGATGTGGACCGTGCCTCCATTTAAGTCAAACGAATTTGTTTACGAAATCCTGTGGTATTTAAAGAGGACGCATATCTGTTTGTAATTGGTGGGTCAAGCACATATCCGTTGAATACCGCCTTTTACCTTGATTTTCACATGCAGGCTTGGGTATTTCTATAAATTTTCCATGTATAACGAAGTCGAGACGCTCTTCATTGAACGTAAGATTTCAGGTTATTTGTAAGGATTCGTTGGATTTTAAAATCTTTCATGGTCTTCTATCACGTACGCTTTGTTTGTACAGAAAATTTATTGAACTTTTGTTTTATCCTCATGCTGTTATTATTTCCAAATTATCAAGGTGTTGGATTTTTATACTCTTTGGTCACGTAGCTTTATATTTATATATGTACAAAATTATATGCTCTATCTGTTTCACCCATGGTCTTTTATCACGTACGCTTGGTTTGTACAAAAAATTTATTGAACTTTTGTTTTATCCTCATGCTATTATTATTTCCAAATTACCGAGGTGTTGGATTTTTATACTCTTTGGTCACGTAGCTTTATATTTATATATGTACAAAATTATATGCTCTATCTGTTTCACCCATGGTCTTTTATCACGTACGCTTTGTTTGTACAAAAAATTTATTGAACTTTTGTTTTATCCTCATGCTATTATTATTTCCAAATTACCGAGGTGTTGGATTTTTATACTCTTTGGTCACGTAGCTTTATATTTATATATGTACAAAATTATATGCGTTTATCTGTTTCACCCAAACAAACCTGCTCGTTTAAATGGAATTCCTTGTATAATAATGATGCACTACTCACGCGTATTGGTTTATAGTTTCTGTCCCTGTGGTTTTTATGACTTGCAAGGTTAGTTATTTAATTGAATCTTTACGAATACTTTTCTTTTCTTCGAGTCTAATTATAATTATTGTTGTTTATATACAGGGCGTTGGTATTTGCCTAATCGTCTTATTTCGCATTTTTCTTGGTAAAATGTCTAGTTTTCTGGACTCTCATGATGTTTATATAAAACGCACTATCCTAGTGATTCTATATACCTCCAAATGATCCTATAACCACAGCAAAATATATATATATATATATTATATATATATATATATATATATATATATTGATATATATATATAATTAAATAATTAAATAATTCGTAAACGTGACTGGATCCACAAAACAAGATACAGATATACACAGATGAGTTCCGGAAAAGCACTGAAACAACTTTAGATGAATGGTGGTGTAGAAAATTTTAAAGGCGACCAGTAATCCGAGGACCTAAACATAACCCCGTTGGAATGGTGTGATTAACAGAGGACGATGTACATTGCAGCCACGAGTGCATTAACCTTCAGGTAACTTATGCTTTGTTGTTCGATTTTTGATGTTTTGGTGTGTGTTGAATAACTTTATAATTTGTTTACTTAAAATGGACAGTAGTGAATTTGTGCTAACAACAAATTTTTAATTTTAAGGTGAAATTTTCTTGTTTAAGTAGAAAGGGGTATTTAGTATTTATGTTCTTGATTATGATGAAAATTTGGGTATGTCTTTGAGCTCAATTAGACGAACCTGGTTAACTAACGTAAAGGGGTGGGAGATGCTCCCTTTGTACTCAGACTCTGGTCTGCATATATTGTTATAGTAATTAGTAGGCATCCTACAAGAACTTTAATTCTGGATGCACTTTAAAATGATAACAAATTTAATCTTGAAATTTTCTGATACGGAAATTTATGCTGAATTTTAATTTTGAAATTTTAATGTATTGTGAATATTGATGTAAATAGAGTTAACGTTGATGTTTGTGGTAGGAATGTGTTCGTTTTTTTTATGAATGAGGATGAAGGTTTAACTAGGTGAGCAGCCGAGGCAGAAAAGAGTAAAGAGGTGATTAACAGAAGAAAGTCAACGGACCAGTTAAGTTAATAGCTTTTTGTACATTTCACAGCAATATATATATATATATATATATATATATATTGCTGTGAAACTTCTAAAAATTCTCTCCATTAATCATAAACTAAGGTTTTCCAATCGAGCCTCACGAATTGGGCGTCAAGAATGCTGTGAATCTTCTCTAAATCCGTGAACTACGCTTTTCGCCTCGGCCGCTCACCTAATTTTATAAACCTCCTCATTCATAAAATTAAACAACACATTCCTACCACAAACATCAACGTTAACTCTATTTACATCAATATTCAGAATACATTAAATTTTCAAATTAAATTTCAGCATAAAATTCAGTTTTAAAAAGAATTTCAAGATTAATTTTATTATCATTTTAATGTGCATCCAGAATTAAAGTCCTTGTTGGATGCCTAGTAATTAATATAACAATATAAGCAGACCGGAGTCTGAGTATAAAGGAGCATCTACCACCCTTTACGTTAATTAACCAGGTTCGTCTAATTGAGCTCAAAGACATACCCAAATTTTCATCATATTCCTGAACATCAAAACAAAATACCCTTTTACTTAAACAAGCAAATTTCATCTTAAAATTAAACTTTTATGGTTAGAACAATTTCACTAATGTCCATTTAAAGTAAATCAATTATAAAGTCATTCAATACACACAAAATGTCAAACAAAATAGTATAATTTACCTGAAGGTTACTGTCCTCGTAGCTTCAAAGTATCGTTTCTTTAGTTAATCACACCATTCAACAGGATTATATTTACGGCTTCTGATTCTCTACGCTTTTAAAATTTTCTCCATCACCATCCATTCAAAGTCGTTTCTGGGCCTTTCCGGAACTCATCTGTGTTTATCTGACCCTTGTTTCATGGATCCAGACACGTATTTGAACCATTTAATTATTAACACCCCGAAAAATAGCAAAGAAATTCATGCTTCTGTCACCTATATATACGCCAAAACTGCCTACTTTTGTGTATACATTCGTCGTTGTAAATTTTGCTGATTGGTACAGTGAAACTAAATTTTATTACCTTGTATCTAAGTGCACTGAAGTACATTCATGTTAGCACGTAAATAACAAGCTATTTTGAATCACTAAAATATACTAGCAAACTTTAAATTATTTAATCAAACTAAAATGCACGGTTTAACATTTTCAATCAAGTCGCGTATGTACGAGCTTTTAACGCATCGAATCGTCAAAAGTCTCAGAGAGCTTGTTTATATTCATCTCGGTATATATAGCAAAAGCCTGTCTATCGGTCTGTTCCCCAAAACGGGTAATTCTAAAGAATTTCTCATGCCATGTTCCCAGTCTGCCGCTCGCGCGTCGATTTTTACGAATTTTCACTCGCCCCATTCAAATCTCAGAAAATTTCCACACGGCACGCAAGCATGTCCGAGAAAAACTAATTGATTTTGTACAGAAATTGTTGTTCTACCTCTGATATTTGCATCCTATTTTTAACCAATTGTGACCCCCGTGACGTTGCTTGAATCCCGCCTTTTACAATATGTGTCTTTGCTTGACGCATTTTCTCTTTCCTTCTCTACCGTGTTCTTATTGGTGCAACTTGATATACTTTATTATCGATTATTTTAGTCCACATGGAGTGTGAAATACCCAGCTTTAGCAATTCTCGTAACTATTATGCGACGTTTTCCCCAAGATTCTTTGAAACATTAATTATGTGCAGAATTTACGCCGAATGTGATATTTAAACTACGCAGGTGTTCAAAATAATATTAATTCTCAGAGCTTTATTCCGTGGTATTTTAATCTTGGGTTTTTACAAGTTTCTATAGGTATTATATGTTATTAACGGTTTAATTAACTCCAATTAAAATTGATTTCTATCCTTTTCATTTTTAGCGAATACAACTTAAATATTAATTATTATATGTACACTTTGTTTTACTACCGGTTACTTAAAATAGGGTTAATTAATATAAACTTTGCACGTAATTTCTCTTTGTTTAGGAATAATTACATTACACGCAGAGCTTTTCAATACTGCTTCTTTTGATATAAAGCGTCTTATAAATAATTTAAATTTCTTATTTTTACTGAAACGACCGAGTTTATTTATGCTTCAAGGTTTTAATAAAGCGTATTATTTAGTGGAATTCCTTATACACGGTGATTAAAATTATTTGATGTGATTATTTAATTTTCTACCCTGGTCTAAATATGAGTAATATATATATATATATATATATATATATATATATACTAACGTATTGAAATTAATAAGATGAACTAATAACTTAGACTTTTTAAGTAAAGCCCAAATGATCATTTATATATATATATATATATATATATATATATATATATATTGCTATGTTCCCTAAATTATTCGCGCCCCGTCGTTGTGCGCCATATTATTTATTGCTATGAACTACTGGAATTATCGAGCCCCTACATTGAGCTGTTATATTATTTGCTATGTCCCTCTAAATTATTCGCGCTCCATCATTTGGGCGACCATATTAATATTACTATCAATTCCCTCCAGAAACTTAACTGAATTTTATCTTGAACCAACCTTGTCTACCAATAACAAAATTTGATACGTTACCGCCTTCCTCGTTATCAATTTCCTATTCAACTTATAGCTCCTCCTTGAACTGTTTAAATTATCAAATCACTCCCATTCACTTTATCTTATGACATAATTTTATGACACAATTATTGCCATCACCCTCTAGACTACCATTATTCACTTGTACTTATGCACCCCAATTTATTGTCGTCTTATTTAGACTTATTACTTCATATCAATTTCCCCCAAACTTAGAATTGTATTATCATCATTTATTTTCCCTATTACATTTATTCTCCACGTACTCGAATAGAATTCGTATTATCATCGTCCCCTGACTCGAAGCCGTTTAATCGGCAATTATAATTTTCATCTTGGGACTTATACTATCTTTCACTTTAAAATTATTACGTATCACTTTATTTCATAGTGGCGCACTTCGGCCTTTGTTGAGTTGCAAACTGACTTCGTTATCACTGTACCTGGTAATAAATCTTTTTTCTCCTACTCCGTGAGTGGGTATGGTCTAGAAACTTGTCGCTCATTTATAACCAATTAAATATTTGCATTCAAAGTAGTTTCTGATGTGAATTTCTATGCTTCCCAATAATTGTGACCTGTTCGCTGCTGTCTTCGTTATCAAACACGCGGTGTTTTGATGAATCTAATTGCTTTTCCATAAACAACTGATGCAATTTGACTTTTAATTATTATATCCTGTTATTTACGCAATTTTTAACCTCCTTTCTTACTAAAATTGGTTAACTATTTTGTACGTATTTACCTATGCTTCTTGAAGCTCTATTTCTTATCTCAGTATTAGCCTAATTGTTTGGAACTCTTTTTAATGCGTGTTTAATTACACTTTATTATGTTTACATATAAAAATACGCGTGCTTTCACTGAAATATTGTTATCTGTTTTACCTAAATTAACTAAAACTTTATCTACAGGGTATTAAATAATTACTATTCACCTAATGCATGTGTTCCTGGTTTCTACGCTAACTATGCGTCTTCCTGTGTGTATTTGCGTCGCTTAAAACAACTTATACTTTATATACAGGGTGTTGTCTGCTTACTATTTACAAACTATCTCCATTTCTCAATTCTTTACTAAATAAATGCAGTTTTCTGCTGCCTATGGTAATTTCTCATTTCTAAACGACCTTTACTATAAAGTACACCCTTAAACAACCCCTTTTCACAGCAATATATATATATATATAAATAGTTATTAAGATGAAATGAAAACCCAACTTTGTATTTAAAGTTGAATTACCATTTCAAATCGAACTAGTAATTGAAAACCACTAAAAGAACGGCTACAGCAGGACTTGAACCTGCAACCTCTGATTTTCCGGATCAGCGCTCTAACCAATTGAGCTATCTAGCCTAATTGTTTAGATGATGTTATACTTAATACTACTGAAGCTTGGCTCTTGTTAACGATTTTCAATTACGTCTTGCATTATGGAAAAAGGCAGTTGAGCCGGATCTCCTCCGTGTCGACTGTTGTTAAAACTTGCGATGTCAGGTGAAATGACACAAAGACACAAATTGTGAGCTAGGTGATGCTGTACTTCCCATAAGGTGTCTGTGTTAAATTTTACAACTTTGCTACTCCTGTCCTGATGAGCCCCAATTAGGGCGAAACGCGTCGACAGGATGCCCTCGTGGCTGAATTTGAGTCACTTGCCAATAATTCCTTTTTACTTTGTTTAATTTAAGACTCATTAAACCTACTTTTCTCTTATATATATATATATATATATATATATATATATATAAAAATATAAGCTTCACTCTTAGTTAATGGACTGGTCTAATATTTTATGTTTTATAAATTATTTTTATTGATGAAAAATTGGGATGATGTAGTCCAAATCAAAATGCAATATTGTATTTAGCACAACATTTAATTAAGACCTTACGTTTCGGCAAAGGTTTTTGCCTTTTTCAAAGGTACTGCAAAAAATTGACATACAGAATGACATTAGTGAAATATTAAAAATACTTACTTAAAAGTTGTTAATGCAGAAATACATATATATAGGTAAACACCACCATAATTGAAATGGCGAGGTCACAAATTAAAATAACAAAATGGAGCACTCTCTAGGGTGTAAAAATCATTCTAGTAGAAGATTGTCATTATTACATATTATAATGTCAAAAGACAAGTAATGACTGAAACAATTTTGAAAAGAATGCGTGAATCATATGTAGCCTATATATATTCTTTTTTCTAACACATTAAGAACACCTAGAATTATAAATACACAATTGATTTATAAAAAACTACCTTTTATAGAAAAACTTACTCCTTTGCTTACTAAAATACTAAAACAACCTAATGTTATAATTACAAATGATTATGTCAAATCACTAAAAAGCCTGTTTACAAAATTAAAAGATAAGACTGAGGTACCACTATGTAACAATGTAGTATATAAGATCAAATGCAGTTGCTTGCTCAGTTATGTGGGACAAACTAATCAGTGGTTACGCAATAGAATGACACAACATCGCAGTGACGCAAAACTTGGTAAAAACAATTGCGCCTTAGCTAGACATGTGTATGCCACCAAACACAATCCGGAGTATAACCAAGTTAAAATTATGGAAACTGAAGAAAATTATAAAAAACGCTTGTTCTTGGAATCCTTCCACATACTCAAAGACGCCAGCTCTATAAATAACAAACAAGATATGGAAAATTTAAGCATAGTATATTCTCGTTTTATAATCAATAATATTGCTGAACTTTTATTTTTATCTTAAAACATCTATGTTAGTCATGTGTCAATGATTATGCCAATTTATCAATCGAGATCTAGCAGTTTTATATCAGTTTATTGTGTATACTACTTTCAATTAAATGAAGTAGTGTCACTGTCATTAACTAAATTATTATATATTTATGAACAACAGTTAATGTAAGTTATCATGTTTGTAATTGATTGACTTCATCTTTTTTATTTTATAGACTTATGATTATGGCAAAAATGTGTTGCCGAAACGTTAAGTAATAGAACAAAAATTTTTAAATTACTATTTATTTTGACCAAAATCATCCCAAGAAATTTATAACATCTTATCTAAATAATAAATATAAAGGTCATTAAAGTATAAAGAATTAACTACAGAAAAATGGGATTCTACCAAGTGATCCGTTTTATATATGGAGAAGAGGTAGTCATTCAACTAAAATTATGGGCAACTTCTAATAAAAAGCTAGCCAATTTATATAATCGCAGGTTATTTCTAGAACGATGCAGAAGAGATGTATTAACACCAAAACACATTTCTAACACAACCCAACCAATCCAACAACTACTTATCAGTGAGAATACAAGACTAAATGAAAGGATTCATCGTCACAATAATAGGTTGAACAAATTTTTAATTAATATGCAAATTAAAATCACTCATTCAAAAATTCATTATCACCAAATTAAGATCAGAAATGTTAAGGACTCCCTTAAGGATTCTTTACCGCCACACATATTACATAATTTTCACATTCAACAGATTATATCCTACAACAGATTATATCATAAAGCAAAATTAATTCATATAAAAAAATTCAATAATTTGAAACTCAATCAGTTACAAAATAACAGTCGGTTTATAGATAATCAAAAATGGTTAGTGAATTTAAGTGGTGTTGACATTCCAGAAGACATAAAAATTTGTTATCGCTAGGACCAAAGTTTAATTTAAAAGTAAATAGTTCAGAAATTCATATTGGAAAATTATTAGCTGATGTAGAATCAATCATAGAAACTTTTGAAAGTTCAGTTCAAGAAAAACCAGTTAAGAGCTAAAGTGACAAATGTAGTTACTAATTTTATTCAGAATCCAAGCAACAATAACTGCAATAGCATAGAACAAAAACTTATTGTAAAGTAAACAGGTTTTAAAATCACATAAAGATTTAGTAGTATTAAAAGCAGACAAAGGAGAAGTAACAGTCATTATGAATATTCAGGATTACACACAAAATCTTTAGAATTATTATCAGACACTAGCACTTACAAAATATTAGTCAGAGATCCCACCACTACTACACAGAAAAAAGTTAATGATCACATAAAATTATTACATAGTAAGAACATGTTAACAGATAGTCAGAAAAAATCATTAATCAATAACAGTTCTACACCTGGCAGATTTTATGGTCTACCAAAATTCACAAACCCACTCTTTCGCTTCGTCCAATCATATCTTCTATTAACACTCCACTTACAATATTGCAAAATTCTGTTCAGACATTTTACAAAGATCATTTCCAACAGAAGGTTACAACATCAAAGATAGCTTCACTTTTGTAGAAACATATAAATATTTCCAACTACCACAGAATCATGTCTTGTTATCACTAGATGTATCTTCTTTGTTCAACAACATTCCGTTAGACTTAGTAATTAATATCATTTCAGAAAAATGGGAAATCATTGAACGTAATTGCACCTTAACCAAAACCATGTTTTTAGCAACTATTAATCTGATTTTTAATAATACTTATTTTTCCTTTAAGAACACTTACTATCTCCAATTATTTGGTACACCGATGGGTTCACCCCTATCACCTATAATAGCCCAAATGGTCATGGATTTACTACTTGATACAATAATACCTACTTTACCGTTTCAGATGGTCTTTTTGGTTAAATATGTAGACGACATTGTGTGCTCAGTTCCTTCTGACATGGTTCAAGTTACTCTTAACTTTTTTAACACTTTCCATCCAAAATTACAGTTTACCATTGAAAATGAAATACAAGGAAAGATTCCATTTTTAGACACATTAGTTATCAGATCAGATTCTAATACTTTGATGTTTGATTGCTACAATAAACCAACAAACTCCGGCAGATACATCAATTTTAATTCGAACCATTCAATGCATCATAAAATTAATACTGTTTTGAATCTAAGAACTCGAATTGAAAGAATTTCTGATCCCTCTTTTTACACTAAGAATCTTAAAGAATTAGAACTTACCTTATTAAATAATGGTTATCCAAATTACTTGTTAAAAAAACTTCTTTTTTCTAACACATTAAGAACACCTAGAATTATAAATACACAATTGATTTATAAAAAACTACCTTTTATAGAAAAACTTACTCCTTTGCTTACTAAAATACTAAAACAACCTAATGTTATAATTACAAATGATTATGTCAAATCACTAAAAAGCCTGTTTACAAAATTAAAAGATAAGACTGAGGTACCACTATGTAACAATGTAGTATATAAGATCAAATGCAGTTGCTTGCTCAGTTATGTGGGACAAACTAATCAGTGGTTACGCAATAGAATGACACAACATCGCAGTGACGCAAAACTTGGTAAAACAATTGCGCCTTAGCTAGACATGTGTATGCCACCAAACACAATCCGGAGTATAACCAAGTTAAAATTATGGAAACTGAAGAAAATTATAAAAAACGCTTGTTCTTGGAATCCTTCCACATACTCAAAGACGCCAGCTCTATAAATAACAAACAAGATATGGAAAATTTAAGCATAGTATATTCTCGTTTTTATAATCAATAATATTGCTGAACTTTTTATTTTTATCTTAAAACATCTATGTTAGTCATGTGTCAATGATTATGCCAATTTATCAATCGAGATCTAGCAGTGTTATATCAGTTTATTGTGTATACTACTTTCAATTAAATGAAGTAGTGTCACTGTCATTAACTAAATTATTATATATTTATGAACAATAGTTAATGTAAGTTATCATGTTTGTAATTGATTGACTTCATCTTTTTTATTTTATAGACTTATGATTATGGCAAAAATGTGTTGCCGAAACGTTAAGTAATAGAACAAAAATTTTTAAATTACTATTTATTTTGACCAAAATCATCCCAAGAAATTTATAACATCTTATCTAAATAATAAATATAAAGGTCATTAAAGTATAAAGAATATATATATATATATATATATATATATATATATATATATATATTAGGTGTTCGTTCATTTTACAGTGTTATATGTCAATATCCTGAGACCGAAAAATATAAAAAACAAGTCTTTGATCAATCAAAATGACAGCTTGAGGGGAGACACTCTTTAGTCACCATTCAGATTTTTACCTTTTCTCCCGATGGAGGGAGTGGGTAAGTCTACACTTCGATTTCGTATATAATTCTGAGTAAAAAATGACTAAGATAATATATACCTAAAGTTAATAATTTTCAAGTTAATTGGTTTTAAATAGTCCACTAAGTGATCATTAAACCTAGTACTGTGGCCATGCAGGTTTTGTAAAGTAAACTAATAGTACGAAAATTAACGATTCTGCAAACATGTAAAATTAAAATAAAGTAAATAAAATTCTTAAGTTAATAAGCAAATGTTTTAACTACATCAAAACAGAATTTCATAGGATACATTATAGGTATAGATAAAATAATATATAATAAAAATGTTAAACAATTGCCCGTAACATAAAAAACATTAATTTTAGGTATGTATTATCTTAGTAATTTTTTACTTAGAATTATGTGCGGAATCTAAATTTGTAGAAATATATAAGGCGTCCCATAAAGAAAATAAAGCCCCCCCCCCATTAGGGGGAGAGGTAAATAACTTGTATAGTGACCCACAGGTTGTCATTTTGATTCGTCAAAGATTTGTTTTTATTTTTTTCGTCTTCAAGATCTTGGCTTATAACACTTTAAAATAAGCACCTGGTATATACGGTGCAGATGCTAGAGCTGGAGGGATACCCCTTAGCGTTGAACGATGTAGAGATATTTACATTTTAAAGAGGATTACCAGATCACTGTTCCGCCAAGTGAATACAAAGAACATCGAAGCGAATAGTGATATAGATTCCATAGAAAAACGACCGTCAAATACTCTGGGACAAAGGATGTATGCAACGAGGTAGAAAATGACAGACCATTTACAGCTCAGTGGGAATAAATTTTGGCGTCTTTAAAAACGAGCTTCCTATAATCTTGTTCTCAAGCATTATTACATGGCACCCTCCGCTATGAAATAGGTTGAGACTACAAATAAATTTCCCCCTCCGCTTCAATTTTGAGCTGGATACTCGCTTGGTTGTGTTATACGTTAAAGTTCGCACAAGCACAAAGAAGAGTCCAAAAGATCCGTGAGAATGATCTGTATCGGGAGCGTCTGATATTCCAACGGGTACATAAATTGTGCTGTTTTACTTTTCCTGACAGCTCCTGACAACATAAAATTGAACCGAGACGTCAACACCAGTAAAATTTAGAGACATAAATTTAAAACCCACTAGAACTTTAGACAGTCGTTATCCTTCCGAAGTCAGACAATCTTTATTCACAAGCGATCAACCGCAAGAGCGTGCTTTTCTTTTTCGAAGCTAAACATGTAACTTTTGCATTAGCATATTAATATAAGTCGATCAGATTTAAAAAATTGACCATAAAAATTATTCATATTAATACTAACCAGCGGAAATAAAAACTTGTTGTGTGAAACAAAAAAAAATAATAGAAGCTGCAATTCATTTAAAGGAAATCGAAGAACATCAAGCTCACGGAAATGGAAATTTTTCGGTTATTTTCTTCTAGAAAGTGAATGCCTTTCGCAATTACTAATGTGTTCTACTAAATGAAGTTTTAGTATCAGTCTTTCCTCATCGATGTATAAAGCGCAATGCAGCTTTTAGTTATCCATAATCGAGTAGCTGGTCTGTAGTAGATTTGGCAAATTAGCGTCCATTAAGCTTCAATCTCGTCAGTAAATACATAAACCAAAACATAGCATCAGAATCCAGTTCGGATAATAACGGGCTAGCCCAATAGCTCTTCAGAAACTCGAGTAACTGTTGTTCGTTCATAACTCACAAATGCTTTCAGATATAAAGTTGAAGAGGTAATAAAGTAAGCGTTGAGCATACGTATTATATTTCAGCTGATAGCGCGATTCTTTATGCAACGCAACGCGACGCTTAGGCGTCGAATTGCAGTGTGCAGCTAATTGAAAAACGCCTCCACAGCTGAAGTTGTAGTGCACAATGCTTGCTTATGCATAATATAATAGAACATCTCATGAATCATAATGGATAATTTAATAGACGTTTCTCAACTGAAAACATTACGGTATGAACTTTTAATTCTGGATATAGACGATATGGTATTTGAGTGTACTGCATACATACAGTTTATATTTCCATGTACGTTAAAGAGTTCAAACGAAGTTTAAGTACGAATCATGGTCAGGTCTGGTTCTAGAGACAAAACCTTCTTTGCGCTATTTAATTCCAATCGTACCTTCCTTTCGCTTTTTTATATCTGCATCCGTTGATAAATCACGGTAAGTAGTATGTTGATACGGGAACCAGGACAGTTTTTGCACTTGATTTCCATAGCTATTCTAATAAGGAGGGGTGGAGCTCCACCCGAAGGATCCTCCCAGTAGACTTCGTCGTTGCAGCGCCACCGAGCTAACCTAGGTTAGCTCTACTGTTTTTAAATAATTTTAACCTCCACCATCTCTCACCCAAAAATCGGTAACTCAACCCCTAAAATTTTATAGATACCTTTCGGTTCCTATTGGCTCCGCACGACTTTTATATTCTCGCCTTTTTAACTTTTTATTTTAAGATCAATCCTTATCGAGTTACAACCCCTAAACCCAAATTTTATAACTTTTTATTTATAAACATTTTCTTAGCGCGTAAAGCATTGGCTATGCTTCAATTTTCTTGGAAGTCCGAACCCGTTATTGCTTTTAGTTTAGGACCAACCCTTAGAACCACCAAACCTCAATTTTATAACTTTTTTATTTATAAACATTTCCCTAATGCTTAAAGTATTGGATGTTCTAAAATTTTCTTGGAAGTCCAAACCCTACATTAATTCTATTCTAGGTCTAATTCCTAGCCAAGCTACAACCCCCACACTCCAAATTAAAACTTTTTATTTATTAATATTTCCTTAACACGTAAAGTATTGGATATGCTAAAATTTTCATGGAGGTCCCAATCCGAAATTACTTTTAATCTAGGACCAACTCTTACAACCTCCAAACTACAATTTTATAACTTTTTTATTTATAAACTTTTTCTTAAATCGTAAAGTATTGGATATGCTCAATTTTTCTTGGAAGCCCAAATCTACCATTAATTTAACCTTAGACCAACTCAATTTACAAAATTAGTTTAAGCAAAAAAGCAGTACACATTCTTTTAAAAGCTTTTATTTAATTAACCATCTATTTTAATATGTATATATTTTTACAGACAGAAATTTTCTAACTTAATTTAAGTATAAAATTTAAATCTTCATTCTGGTCTTACGGGGCTCTTCTTTTTATTCCACTGGACCATCACAGCGGGTTATACTTATTAATGTTAACTGCCAAGTAACGAATAAATGGATGCTTCTGCTTGAGCAGAAACTCGGATAACCCATCGAGAGTGTCGACGTTCTTTACGCGGTAGCTGGCCATATATATATATATTGCTGTGATAAGGGGTTGTTTAGGGGTGTATTGAGTAGTACGGGTCGTGTAGTAACTGTAAATAACAATAGGAATCAGAAAACTGCATTTATTTAGCAGAAAAATAAATAATTCGTACATTATGTAAATAACAAGCATTTAACACCTTGTATATAGACCGTAATTAACTTTAAACGATGCCAGTAAGCATATCTTTCAACAATAGAACGCGTATTCAGTAGAGAAATAATCGTACATGTAATTAAACATACGTTGAGAAGTGGTATACAAGTTTATAAAATAAATACGCAGAAGATAAGATGAAACCTAACAAATTTTCATGCAATTACGCTGGAACCATAAACACTTTGATAAAAAAACGCACTTTCAAAGAAATAAATACATAAACGAAACTAGAGTTACATAATTTATTTTTGAACAATTATCCAAAAGCATTATCTATACAAAATAACAGACGTAAGTAAAAGTCTGGCAACGATAACAATGGCAAATAACAAGCATGATATGAAAATTCAAAATAATTTCATCAGAAACAGTTTTAAAATACAAGGAATATTAAAGACAAAAGATGGTTGGTTGAAACAATCTGTTAAACTGCTTGGAAACCCAACCCAGATGTAGTGGGAAAAGGCTATTTAACACCCAACGGTGATAAAACACCTCAGTTTCCACTTGAAGCAGGTTGAATCCACATCACTTTTAACCAGAAATCTACGCGTAAGACAAATTAAATTTATAATATACTGAAAATAGTGCTGCATAAAAATTGTGTTTAGCATTTTTGTCAATTATATCTGAAATTGTCATGTTTTTGACTTATGTCAGATATAGACAGGAAGCAACGCTCAAAATCACGGCTATAAGCCAAGTATTAATATATAAATATAATTATAAGTAGTTTTTTACACAAGGTATGTTGATAAATACTAACGTATTGCCATTAATAAAATGAAATAATAACCTAGACTTTTTAAGTAAAGCCCAAATGATCATTTCAAATCGAGCTAGTAATTGAAAGAAGGAAAATATAAGGCCTTGGACAGGATTTGAACCTACATCTCAGTTTTGCCGGAACTGTGCGTTTACCAATTACGCTACCGAGGCCGATGGCTATAATTGGGAAATTTACAAATCTAAATCGTGTACAGTACCATATATAAACCTAACTTTCAATTACGTTTAGCATTTTTGTCAATCATATCTGAAATTGTCAAGTTTTTGACTTATGTCAGATATAGACAGGAAGCAACGCTCGGTAGCGTAATTGGTAAACGCACAGTTCCGGCAAAACTGAGATGCAGGTTCAAATCTTGTCCAAGGCCTTATATTTTCCTTCTTTCAATTACTAGCTCGATATGAAATGATCATTTGGGCTTTACTTAAAAAGTCTAGGTTATTATTTCATCTTATTAATTGCAATACGTTAGTATTTATCAACTTACCTTGTGTAAAAAACTACTTATAATATTTATATATTAATACTTGGCTTATAGCCGTGATTTTGAGCGTTCCTTCCTGTCTATATCTGACATAAGTCAAAAACTTGACAATTTCAGATATGATTGATAAAAATGCTAAACGCAATTGAAAGTTAGGTTTATATATGGAACTGTACACGATTTAGATTTGTAAATTTCCCAATTATAGCCATCGGCCTCGGTAGCGTAATTGGTAAACGCATAGTTCCGGCAAAACTGAGATGCAGGTTCAAATCCTGTCCAAGGCCTTATATTTTCCTTCTTTCAATTACTAGCTCGATTTGAAATGATCATTTGGGCTTTACTTAAAAAGTCTAGGTTATTATTTCATCTTATTAATTATATATATATATATATATATATATATATATATTTTCTACCCTACTTTGGGCTTCAACCTTTATTATATGTCCTACTTTCCCTTTTTACTATTATTAAATCTCACTACTTGTCAGTTACTCACTCTTTATTTTATAAATTTTTAAAATGTGCAGACCTAATGCACGCCCCGTACTTGCAACGTTTGGTTGGTTCTTTAATAAACTATTTATTGCAATGCCTCGACTATTTAAGCTCTTAATCTCAGGGTGTTCAACTACTTATAGTGGGTTCCGTTATAAGTAGATGTGCTAAGTCCAACCAAAGTGCACTCTTTTGTTTTACTACTAAAATTGATACTCTACTTTTGTATATGCCAAAATTTCTAATAAGATCAAAGTTGCTTTGTGCCAAATTAAATTACTACCAAAATTGTATGCCTATTTTTGACGTATTAAGATATATTTCAACACTCACCTGGTCTATACTCCGTTGATGCCTCTCTGACTGCTGGCTCAAAATCCTTATCGCCGTATGCGTCTTCACACTGATGTTCTTGAATTTCCGTGCCGCCTCCAGGTGTCCTTGAATTTTAACTGCTCCCCAATACCTGAAATGATTAACCCAAATTTAGAATTTAGAAAAATCAGTGCTACAACTTCCCCTGTGCTAATCTCCGCTTCGAATCCTTGTTTTCTCTATAAATCCGTCCGCTTCTCAGTATCTAATCCCAATCTACTCGTTCCTATTTCTTTTTGCTCGATGGTCCTGCTACCTTTAAACCGCTCTCCAATATCCAACTTCTTTCCTATGTATAACCACTCTAGATGTCCTTCTACCTTTAAACCGCACTCCAATATCCAACTTCTTTCTATGTATATCCACTCTCGATGTCCTTCTACCTTTAAACCGCTCTCCAATATCCAACTTCTTTTCTATGTATAACCACTCTCGATGTCCTGCTACCTTTTAAACCGCTCTCCAATATCACTTCAAATCTATATAACCACTCTCGATGACCTGCTACCTTTAAACCACTCTCCAAATCCAATAATTTACCGTCGCACAATCACTACTATTCACTTTATACTTCCGATGCTTGTTTCTTTACCACTTTATTCAATTGAAACTCCTTTTAAAACAACTACTTTTATTTTCTTTTTAAATATCTGGATACAAATTAGCACAGTTAGGAAAACACGTCTTTTTACAAAATTGGTTCGAAAATAATCTCCCTTGTTTACTCTCTAAGGCGACCATGTTAACTCTCTTCTAGCCCACTACATCTTAAAGTTCATAACAAATAACTACGTTCGTGTCGCACATACCAAAGTTCATGTCTTTTATACAATTTCATAATCACATTAAATTCTAATATATGTCCTAAATCTTTACATTCCACCAATCACATTTGACGTTGTTATAACTAATAATTTTGAGTTTACAAATATTGTCCAAAAGTTGATTCTATATAAAATGAAACCAAAATAATTTACACTTGACCCTAGATGCATGTTGATAGTAAACATTCATAGACGCATCCGGCTTTTGGACGGCAAATGTACTTTCAAAGGCCTTTAAAATTCAAACTCGGTATAAACCCTTGAGCACTGCACATCTTACTACGTCACTTAGTCATTTTAAAATTACCTTTTGGCACTTAATTTCAACTACTATTTTTGAATGGTATTTTAGTATACATAAAATACGGCAAACATACATTTTTAAGTTTATGTGATCAAATATGTGGATTATTTTTGTTTGGCATATACTATCTTGTACTAAACAACCCGTATAAGTCTTAGTAGCTCCCTTATACATTATAATATATATATAAATATTCCTTTATTAATTTCCGTTTTATATGGATATAAAGTATCTACAAATTAGGCGACTGAGAACAATCAGTAAAATATATATTTGTGAATTCCTATTTTTTGTAAATATTAGGAATTAAGTTAAAAATTAGTTTGAGGTAATTAAGGAGTGTAGTATTTATTTTCGCGATGATTTTTACACTATGTAAATCTTCTGGGATATTTTGCATAAATATTGTTTTCTTCGCGGGTTGGATTCCCTTTTTTGTAACATGATTTTACTAAAGGTGTTGTAAATAAAATTCCCCGAATGGACTTGCACCTTGAAGATGTTCTAGATTACCAGAATGGGTGCAATGGCTTCTGCGTTCTCCAGTGACCTAAAGAGCCATACTACAGGTTTAACCAAAGTAGTAGGGTCTTTAGTGAGGAACCAGTCTAAGACAGATTTCCGAAAAAGGCCAGCAGCTCTTTCGGTACCGGTACTAAGAGTGGCAGAGAGCATAGGGGTCGGGATGGCAGTCTAAGACACGCTACTGCAATGTGGAAGGCAACGGGAAACCACCACATTACCTCTCAAGTTATCATCATTAGGTCTTCAGTCCTGGAACTGGTTAGACGCGTACCATCATTGTTTCCTATTCTAAACTAACCTACAGATTTCCCTGAAATTTGCACAGTCTGCATCTATCACTATCTGATCTGGGTCTACATCTACCTCATTTTCCTATCTCTGCTTGTAATATATCCCATACTATTTCCCGAAATGCTTTAGAACGTATTCCGCCCTTCTATTTCTCTTTTTCCCCAGATATCCTTGTTTCCCTACTATTTCTATAACCTATTTGTTATTATCTTTGTTTGTCCATGCTATCGTCCTCATACATCCGAAGCATAGTATTTCAAAAAGCTGCTACCGTTTTTCTGTCGGCGTTTCAGACTGCCCGTATTTCATAGGCATACTGTGCTGTGCTCCACACATATGCTTTCAACAATTTTCTTCTTATTCTATGTTTGTTGTCTTTCCTCATAGGTGCTGTTCTTTCTTGTTAGATGCAGTTCGGGCACCTTCTATTGTTTTACAGTTATATACCCTATTCTTCCTACCTTCAGTGGTTGTGAAGGGAGGTAAGCAGCCTGTGGCTGCCAAGTTCCCCCAACACTTAACCATTTACCGATTTAATATATTTTCCAATATATCTTTTCGCACAGTCAACATTAGTTGCAGATATTTCGCAACCAACAACTAGTTGTTTATACTAATCATCAGATTTATCTGCGCTTATTTTTTCGTCATTAGGTTTTCCGTCTCAAAACTGGTTGGACACGTATCTGCGCTTATTTATATTCTAAGCTAGCCTACATAGTTCCCTGAAATTCTCACACAACCTGTGTATACAGCTCGTTCCGCTTTTATTGTTTTCTAATTTTATGCCCTATTTCACCGAGATTCAGTGAAGGGGGTTAAGCAACCTGTGGCTATCAAGATCCCCCAACACTTAGACGTTTGCCGAATTAATGGTTTTCCTGGTTGGACACGTACCTGCACTTATTTATATTCTGTGCTAGCCTACATAGTTCCCTGAAATTCTCACACAGCATGTGTATACAGCTCGTTCCCCTTCTATTGTTTTCTAACTTCATGCCCTATTTCACCGAGATTCAGTGAAGGGGGTTAAGCAACCTGTGGCTACCAAGATCCCCCAACACTTAGACGTTTGCCGAAATAATGGTTTTCCAGTAAATCCTTTCACACTTAACATTATTCGCGAATATTGCCCAACCAATTCTTGTAGTTACTTATAATAATCATCATGTTTAAGCACAGTTATTTTTTTCGTCATTAGTTTATCCATCTTGGGATTGGTTGAATGCGTACCTCCATTGATTTCTATTCTGTGCTAGCCTACACATCTCCCTGAAACCCCTACAGCCTACATCTTTTACTATCTGTGTGCAGTAGTCTAACCTAGGTCTGCCTCTTCTTCTCTTTTTTCCGATTTCTGCTTCTAATATATTCCGCACTATTCTCTCATGCCGTAGTATGTGGCCTATCATTCTATCTCTCCTATTTTTTACCGTTTTCCACATATTTCTTTCTTCCCCTACCATTTTTAGTACCTCTTCGTTCTTAACTTTGTCTGTCCATGATATTTTCATTATACGTCTGTAGCACCACATTTCAAAGGCTTCTACCTTTTTCTTGTCCGCTTCTCCTACTGTCCAGGCTTCACATCCGTACAGTGCTGTGCTCCACACATATGTTTTAAGCAATCTTTTCCTTGTTTCTATGTTTGTGGTCTTTGAGCACAGTAGTAGTAGTAGTAGTTTCTTGTTAAATGTAGCACGACCTTGTGCTAATCTTTGTTTTATATCTTTTGTGCTTTTCCCATCTTGCGTTAGTTGGCTTCCTAGGTAGCAAAAATCCTTAACCTCTTGTAAGTTCGTGTTACATACTTGTATTCTTGTTTCTGATTTATTTTCCCCACCTTTGCATACTAGAACTTTAGTTTTAGTTTTGTTAATTTTCATACCGTATCTCTCTGTTAGAACCGTTTCCATTTCATTAAGAGCAGATTCTAACTCTTCTTTGCTAGACGCTAATACTGCTATATCATCTGCAAATCTAAGCATATCAATTTTTTGTCCTTGCATAGTAATTCCAAATATCTTCCTGCATTTGACAGTATTCATTGCCTCTTCTATGTACAAGTTAAAAATCAATGGGGATAGGGCACATCGCTATCTCACCCTTTTCCTAATGTTTACTTCTCTACGTTCCTGCTCTAATTCTATTACTGCTGTTCGCTCTTTGTATAAGCTATGTACTATTCGTCTATCCCTATAACTCATTCCAATCTTTTTGAGTATTTCAAACATTTTTTTCCATTTTACATTGTCGAAAGCTTTTTCCAGATCTACAAACCCTATATACACGCTTTCCCCTTTTTCTATTGTTTTCTCCATTATCACTCTCAGAGCTAAAATAGCCTCCCGTGCTCCCCTGTTCCGCCTAAACCCAAATTGGTCTTCTCCCAGTATTTCTTCCGCCCGTTTTTCCATTCGTCTTTGCACAATTCTAGTTAATATTTTTGACACGTGTGCTGTCAAACTTATTGTTCGAAAATTTTCACATCTATCCGCGCCTTTCTTTTTTGGTATAGTAACTATGATGCTACGTTTGAAATCTTTGGGTATCACGCCTGTCTCATACATATAGCTTACAAGTTGGGAGAGACGTTCTGTTACTGCTTGTCCAGCGGCTTTTAGAGTTTCTGCTTGCACCTTATCTGTACCCGGCGCCTTACCATTTTTCAGACTCTTTAATGCTAATTCAAACTCATCTCTAAGTATAGGATATCCCAAGTCGTCATTTTCAATGTCTGATTCCTGTTCTAATGCAGTTAGTTCCTCTCCTGCATATAAATTCCCTATATATTCTTGCCATCTACCCACTTTCTCTACGTTTTCTATAATGACGTTTCCTTGTGCGTCCCTTATATTTTTGCTATACGGTTTTATATCCCTAAAATTCATTCTAATTAATTTGTATGCTTCGTATGTCTTTCCTATTTCCATCTTCGTTTGTATCTCTTTGCACTTTTCATCAATCCAGTGTTCTTTAGCTTTCCTGCATTTTCGAATAATTTCCCATTTTATGGCTTTGTATCTCTGTTTTCCAGTTTCGTCTGATTTATTTTTGTATTTTCGTCTTTCTTCTATTAAATTCACGATATCCTTTGTTATCCATGGTTTTTTATTTTCTTTTTGTGTATAGCCCAGAATATCTCTGGCCGCCATGTCTAGGCTAGATTTAATGTTATTCCATTCTGTTTCTACTTCCTTAGTATCAGATATTTTCCCGATATCTTTGAGCAATTCATTTGACTTTTTTTCGAATCTTTCTTGAATATCTTTATCTTTTAGTTTCTCTAAGTCCAAGTGCCTTTTTCCGCTCCTTTTTTTCATATTTTTAAATTTAAGTGCGGCCTTCATAATTACGATGTTGTGGTCAGTATCTATATCAGCTTCTGGGTAGCTTCTACAGTCTTTTACTTGGTTCCTAAACCGTTGTCTAACAATAATGTAATCTATTTGATATCTTCCTATATCTCCTGGCATCTTCCACGTATATCGTCTTCTAGCATGATGTTGAAATAATGTGTTTGTGATAATTAAATTGTTCTTGTCACAAAATTCTACCAGCCTATTTCCCCTGTCGTTTCTCGTGCCTAAACCAAATAAACCCACTACCGCTCCTTCTCTACCCTCACCTACCACGGCATTAAAATCCCCCGTAATTATTAAATTTTCATGTCCTTTTACGTATCTTAATATGTCTTCGATATCTTTGTAGATGGCTTCTACCTCTTCGTCACTGTAGCTAGAGGTGCACATGTATACTTGTATTATTACTGTGTTTACCGGTTTAGATTCTAATCTAACCATGAGTACTCTTTCGTTCTTTTGTAAGTAATTTTCTACGCAGTATCCTATCTTTTTCCGCATAGCTATCCCCACACCCAAATTTCCTTCCTCTGCGCCTGTATGAATTACCCTGAAGTCTCCACTCCAAAAATCCCCCGCCTCTGGCCATCGAACTTCGCCAATCCCTACTATGTCTAGTGATAATCTATTCATTTTGATTTTTAGGTTCTCTAGCTTACCTACTTGCTTCATACTTCTAACATTCCACGCTCCGACTCGCAGAATGTTTCCGACTCTCTTTCCGATCGCATCCTCCGAAGTAGTTCCCTCCCGGAGATCCGAATGGGGGACTATTTTAACTCCGGAATCTTTTACCCCAGAGAATGCCATCATGTTTATTACAATTTAAGTACGCTGTGTACTTGGGAGATAATGTGGTGGTTTCCCGTTGCCTTCCACATCGCGGTAGTGTGTCTTAGACTGCCATACCGACCCCTATGGTCTCTGCCAATCTAAGTACCGAAAGAGCCGCTGCCCTCTTTCGGGGACCTGTCTTATTCTGGTTCCTCACTAACGACCCTACTACTTTGGTTGGACCTGTAGTTTGGCTCTTTAGCTCATTAGAACACGCAAGCCATTTCACCTGTTCTATTAATTTAGAACTTTGTCAAGGTGCAGGCCCATTCGAAATGGTCCTCTCAAGTACACGACGTATTTAAATTGTAATCTAGATAATGACATACTAAGATACGTAAAAGAACAAAAAAATTTAATAATTACGGTAGATTTTAGTGCAGTAGTAGATGAGGGTAGGGAAACATCGGTAGTAGGTTTATTTGATTTAGGCACGAGAAACGACAGGGAAAATAGGTTGCTAGAAAATTTTGCGACAAAAAAAATTTAACCGTCACAAACACATTATTACGACATCATGCTAGAAGACGATTTAGGAATCAAGTAAAGGACTGTAGAAGCGATCCAGAACCATGTATAGACACTGACCACAACATCGTATTTATGAAGGCCGCTCTTAAATTTAAAATTTTGAGAAAAGGAAACGGAAAAAAGCACTTTGGCTTTGAGAAACTAAAAGATAAAGGATATCCACGAAAGCCAAATGAATTGCTAAAAGATATCGGGAAATTTTCTTATACTAAAAAAGTAGAAACAGAATGGAATAACATTAAATCCAGCATAGACATGGCGGCCAAGGATATTCTGGGGTATACACAAAAAGAAAATAAGAAACCATGTATAACAAAATAGATTCTGAATTTAATAGAAGACAGACAAAAATACAAAAATAGATCAGATGAACCAGAAAAACAGAGATACAAAGCCATAAAATGGGAAAATATCCGCAAATGCTAAAGGAGAATGGATTAATGAAAAGTGTAAAGAGGTTCAAACTATGATGAAAAAAGGAAAGACAGACGAAACATACAAACTAATTAAAATGAATTTTAGGAATATAAAACCGTATAGTAAAAATATAAGAGACGCGGGAGAAAACGTCATTACAGAAAATGTAGAGAAAGTGGTTAGATGCTAAGAATTATATAGGGAATTTATGTGCAGGAGAGGAACTAACAGCATTAGAACAGAAATCAGACAATGAAAAAGATGACTTTGGATATCCTATACTTATAGATGAGTTTGTATTAG
This sequence comes from Platerodrilus igneus, assembly GCA_036346225.1. Lineage (NCBI taxonomy): Eukaryota > Metazoa > Arthropoda > Insecta > Coleoptera > Lycidae > Platerodrilus > Platerodrilus igneus. The sequence continues at coordinate 4,268,982 of JARFIW010000260.1, read as the reverse complement.
CATAAAGGGTTTGAAAAATGGTAAAGCGCCGGGTACGGATAAGGTGCAAGCAGAAACTCTAAAAGCCACTGCACCAGCAGTAACACAACGTCTCTGCCAACTTGTAAGCTATTTGTATGAGACAGACGAGATATCCAAAGATTTCAAACGTAACATCATAGTTACCATACCAAATAAGAGAGGCTCGGATAGATGTGAAAATTTTCGAACGATAACTTTCGCAGCAAGCCTGTCAAAAATATTAACTAGAATTGTACATAGACGAATGGAAAAACGAACTGAAGAAATGTTAGGAAAAGACCAATTTGGGTTTAGGCGAAACAAGAAAACACGGGAGGCCATTTTAGCTGCCAGGGTGATTATGGAGAAAGAAGACGGGAGGGTGATAATGGAGAAAACAATAGAAAAAGGGAAAAGCGTGTATATAGAGCTTGTAGACCTGGAAAAAGCATTCGACAATGTAAAATGGAAAAAAATTTCGAAATACTCAAAAAGATTGGAATGGTCTTTAGGGATAGACGGGTAGTACATAACTTATACAAAGAACAAACAGCGGTAATAGAATTAGAGCAGCAATTTAGAGAAGTAAATATTAGAAAAGGGGTGAGACAGGTATGTGCACTATCCCCATTAATTTTTATCTTGTATATCGAAGAAGCAATGAATACTGTCAAATGCAGGAAGACATTTGGAATTCATATGCAGGGACAAAAGATTGATACGCTTGGATTTGCAGATGATATATCGGTATTACGTGGGACACTATTTATATATTGAGAACTGGCAACGCTGGTATTGCCAGGTGAAATCTGAAATTGCCATCATAAAATTTGACATTTTTGAGGTTGTAGGTACTCGGAACGTTTTGACGTGCGAGCACTATTTGTGTTTTTTGCAGTGTTTAAAACTTCATCTCAGTCAAAATATGGAATTAACTCGCGAAAATTTTCGAGCTATGATTTATTATGACTTGCGACGCTGTCTAACTTAGAAACAATGCATCAATCAACTGAATTCAACTTTTGGCGATGAAGTGCCATCCACAGCCACTGTATATCGCTGGTACACTGAATTCAAACGTGGTTGTAGTTCGCTCACGGGTCGTTGTGCCGGGAAATATTGATGCTGTGCAAAAACTAATTAAAGAAGATTGTCATGTGACATATCAAGAAATCGAGAGATGTTTAAGCATTAGTAGACCGGTATACATAAGATTTTGCACGAACATTTGTGTGTTCGGAAGCTGTGTGCGCGTTGGATTCCACATTTGTAGACAGATACTCAAAAAAATGCTCGTGTCGACTGGTGCCGTATAATGATTTTAAAATACAACTTTGGTGCATCCAAAGCGGTATACAACATCGTCGAAGGTGACAAGTCGTGGATTTATGCGTATGAGTTAGAAAGAAAAGGTCAGTCGGCAGTTTGGGTGTTTCAATGTGAAGCAAAGCCAACAAAAGTTGTTTGTTCTCGAAGCGTTATGAAGCAAATGGTGGCGCTTTTCTTCACAAAAACCGGTCCTGCTGCAGCTGTGGCTCTCGGAAATCAAAAGACCGTTAATTCAGCGTGGTATACGATCATTTGTTTGCCTGAAGTTTTTGGTAAATTGAGAGAAACCAACCTAAAACGACGGATCATTTTGCTTCATGACAATCGAGCTCACACACATCACATGCAGCAAATGAGTATTTGGACACGCAAAAGATCGAATTGATAGGTCATCCGCCTTACAGCCCCGACTTGGTACCCAATGACTTCTTCTTGTTTCCAGTAATTAAAGATAAACTGCGTGTTTTAGAGCTACCATCTTCTGACTGGATAAAGTGCTTTGAAGGGTGGTTCAATCGAATGCAAAAGTGTAAGATCTTAAAGGCGATTATTTTGAAAAGCAACAAAAGTATTTTTCATCAAATTCATTTGTTTATTCTTTGTTTTCTCAATACATATTTAGCGTCCCTTGTAGCATCTAGCAAGGAAGAGTTAGAAGCTCCTCTGAATGAAATGGAAACGGTTCCAACAGAGAGATATGGTATGAAAATTAACAAAAATAAAACTAAAGTACTAGTATGCAGGTGGGGGATTAAATTAAAAACTGAATACAAATAGTTAACAAGAACTTACAAGAGGTTAAGGATTTCTGCTACCTAGAAAAACAAAATAACGCAAGATGAGAAGAGCGTAGAAGATATAAAACAAAGGTCGTGCTACATTTAACAAGAAAAAGCAGCTACTGTGTTCAAAGACAACAAACATAGAAACAAGGAAAAGATTGCTTAAAACATATGTGTGGAATACAGCACTGTACGGCTGTGGAACCTGGACAGCACGAGAAGCGGATGGGAAAAAGATAGAAGCCTTTGAAATGTAGTGCTAGAAACATATGATGAAGATATCATGGACAGACAAAGCTAAGAACAAAGAGGTACTACAAATGGTAGGAAAATAAAGAAATATGTGGAAAACAGTAAACAATAGTTCAGATAGGATGATAGGCCACATACTAAGGCATGAGAAAATAGTGCGGAATATATTAGAAGTAAAGATAGGAAAAAGAAGTAGACCTAGGTTTAACTATTGCACACAGATAGTGAAAGATGTAGGTTGTGAGAATTTCAGGGAAATGTGTGGGCTAGCTCAGAAAACCAAATGACGAAAAAATGACTGTACTTGTGCGAAAACATTACCGGAATACTCTTAATTCGGCAAATGTCTAAGTGTTGGGGGATCTTGCCAGCCACAGGCTGATTAACACCTTTAACATACTACTAAATCTCGGTAAAATAGAACATATAATTAGAAAACAACAGAAGGGGAACCGAGCTACATCTAGGCTGTGGGAATTTCAAGGAACTGTGTAGGCTAGTCCAGAATAGAAATAAGTGGAGGTACGCGTTTAACCAGTTTCAAGACGAAAAAAGTAATTGAACATAAATCTGATAACTATTATAAACAACTACAGGCGTTGGTTTTGAAATATTTTCAACTAATGTTGATTGTTCGAAAGAATATATTGGAAAACTAATAATTCGGCAAATGTTCGAGTGTTGGGGGATCTTGGTAGCCGCAGGCTGCTATGCTCTCTTCGCGTACCTCTAAATACAGGAAAATATTGTATGTATTTGTAAAACAATAGAAGGGGAACCGAACTGCATCTAACAAAAAAGAGCAGCGGCTATGTGCGAAGACAACAAACATAGAAGCAAGGAGAAAATTGTTGAAAACATATTTAGAAATAAAAAAATAGGAGAAATAGAAGGGCAGGATATGTTCTAAGGCATTTTTGGGGAATACTGCGGGATATATTACAAGCAGAGGTAAGCCTAGATTAGACTAATGCACGCAGATAGTGAAAGATGCAGACTTAGGAAATTTCAAGGAATGAGTAAGTTAGCTCAGAATTAGGAAACAATGAAGGTACCCATCTAACCAGTTCCAGAACTGAAGACCTATTGATGATGATGAAATGAAATTCCTTTCTTGAGGTTTTTTTTTGCTTTCTTTATGACCAACCCCACTCTGCAACTTTTACTTAGCACGGCATTTTTCAGATTCCATTTTTGTTGCGGTACTTGGTGCGATTATTTTCTTTGCTTACTTTACTCTTCTTTATTGTCCGCATGGTATACCATTACAATTTCTATACTAATTGTGACCACTGTACAGGTTCCCTGACGTCAACGCAACTTCTCCAGCTTTTTAATTAGCGGCAACCTGCAATATTCATTTACGAATCCATTTCAGTAGCTACAACTTATACGATTGGTTATAAAAGGATATTTGTAATGAATCCCATATAATGTTAATGAAATATGTACATATTGGTGTAATTAGTTTGACGTATTACATTAATTATTGAAGAGTTCTGGATACGTACAAAAGTAAGATTAATGTGCTGATGCGTCTTAGTCTATGCTAATTATTAAGTGTTGGGGGTTATCCCATCAAGATCTAGGAATCTTTTCAAGTTATGGAGCGGATTCTACATTTGTGTGGTTTGGTATAAATTTGGTGGCGCTTGCGTGGCGAAATCTTTACTAATTTTTAAAGATATATTTTTAGGGGTATTACTTGAACTCTCCCTCCTGCGACTGAGCTTGTGGATGGTTATAATATATTACACTTTCCATTGGTCGTTAACTTTTCGTTTTGTATTTGTGCGTACGTTCGAAAGAAAGACGGTAATAACAGACAGAGATTATCTATTTTTAACTATGCAATTCTGTGTTGAGCAACGTGAGTAACATCCCATACACAAATTCTTCGATTTACAGTTGTGCAGGCCCACTAAGTTTGTGATTCCTTCTGTTTTTGAACAAATTACCAAAGTGAATCAGTTTGAAAGTTATATCTACATAAAAAGGGAAACAAATTATAATAATTTTCAAGAAGTTGCTATGCAAACTCGAAATCAGAGCGCAAAATATGTTTGCCGCACTTTCTTGAGATATGAACTTGCCATTTAGATTAATTGAAGTTAAGCTTTAAGTGAAAAGTTTGTACTGTTGCTTCTTCTAACGGGGGCACCAGGAAGCAGCATTATCTGTTCGTACTAACTGCTTAAAACTCGTTTAATACATAATTATGTAAATTTAATTAGAAACGCTGCAGTGTAGGGCCTCGGCTAATTTAATTCTAGCGATATATACAATTCAAATGAAGTAATTTTATTTTAACTTCCTGGCATACGTTTTCGGATAGAAACTATTAATTTCTGACTTTAGTTTGCAAATAAGAAAATTTACGGCGCTTCATTAAGCGAAGCTTGTTGCTTATTTGTAATGTAACTTTTAAATTTTGATTTTACTTAACTAGGTATTATTATAGCTATTTATTTAAATAGGCATTTGAAGCATGGCGATGAAAGTGGCGTATGCATAGATAGGCGAAGAGAAAAGTGTTTGAGAAAAGCTTAGGAACGAGTTGAATGAAGTATTGAGTGCACATATATTAGGCGAACGACTTTCTATGTTAGCAGATATGAATCGTACCGTGGGTACGCAAAGAGTGTTACGTTTGGGCATTACGTGAAATAAAAATTAGACGCGAAAGGGAAAAAAGTAATTTAAAATATGTTACGTTCATTTTCGGCAATAATTGGTTGTTTTATTTTCAATAATTTTCAACTCAAATCCTTTGCTAATTAATTATCCGCTTATCTAAATTCCATGTATACGGTTAAATAAAATCATCAATTCATAATTAAAAAGAAATACGTTAGTTAATAATTTTCAACTAAAATCCACTTTGCTTCTAAAACAAAACTTTATTTGATAAATTAAATATTCTGTATATTTTACTTGGTAAATACTTCCGCTAATTAAGAATAAATTCTACTTCCTAGAATTCATTAACGTAAAGTTTACGCTATACTCAGAAGTCGATAACGTGTTCCAAGTATCCGATAATTGCTTTTTATGTGTTTTCCTTCGGAAGAATTTGTCAAATTAAAGCTGCGTATTATCCCAATATAAACTGTGTTTTTCCAGGTTAATTCTGAATAAAAATATTACTTTGAACTCTGGTCACTGGCTGAACGAAATTGATTTTATTTGCTTTTCAATCTACACAACGGATACACGTGTAGGGATGTTTGGTTGTTTCCGTTTTTCGTTATGAAAATTTCGCGCACACAATACGGTGTGCTTTTTCCGGTGGCCTTAAAGCCACGATGAATGGTCATCCCTTGCTGTAATGGGATGCCAAGTGCGTTCTTTCTGGGTGTAGGCCCACTTACTCGTTGCCATGGACCAGCTAATGACTCAACTCCGACGTCAGCAATTTCGAGGGTGAGTGTTTCCTTTCTCCATCATTTACGATTACGACCATATCGGTTGGGATTTTCAGTTAAAGTTCATGCATTCCTAAATTTAATCCGTTTAGACGACAATTAGTAAATTAGTTTGAGATTTATTGATACTGTATGAATGCATTACTATTTGCTTTAAATAACTAAGAGTGTACAACTAATTAAAGTGAAAATGATTTGAAGGCTTGCTGGCACGTTTGAAAATGTTGTGCCCATTAGATGTATATACTTAGTTTTAGATTTACCATGCTGATTTAGAGCTGTTGGTTTTAGAGGGGTAATTTCGCTTAATTTCTTTTTTTGCTGAAACTCAATCTAGGGAGTAACCTAAAACCGGCAGCTCACCTTTAAAAAATGATTTGTTCTTTTGGTTGATATTTTTTTTTGATTTAGTGTGTAATTATTTATTGCGTGTACATATTGTGTTTAATTATAGATTTCTTTTGTTGATATGTTGTGTTTTGAGTATGAATAAGTGTGTGTAATTTTTCTTTTTTTACTTTGTCTCCCTTAATTTTTGTTGTAAGTATAATATCCTGCCCACTCGCCGATTGAACCCGGTCTATTTCTTTTTTTTTTGTTTTTTCTAAGCTACGTCAATGTACGTAGCAAGTAAACAACTTGTTTTTGAAACACTCTGTGTAATTTTGGTTTCTGTATAATAGTGTTTAGTAAGCTATTTCAATAAATAATAGTTCTATAAAAATCATAAACTTAGAAATCACAAAAACAATATTTTTTTGTACAATACATTTGAAATAAAAACTCCAATTTATTAATTATTTTAAAAGCACCAGAAAGAAAATCAAATATCAATATGTTTCTCATAACATATTAAGAAAGTTTTGTACATTAAAAATGTTTCATTTAATAATACATAGATAGTTACAATGTATGCAAGACGCAAAAAACCGAGTTTTACAAAGTTTCACATAAAGAAACAATCTTGAGTTGATGAAACTCGCATAAGTTAAATTACAAACCAGACTTTGTATTCATTTATGTATTCAATTATATCACAGTTACGCAAAGTTAACACAAGTTAACCACGACAACAGGCATCTTATACATGTTAGGTATATATCAATACCCTACCCCTTTGAAGCAGAAAAATTGGGGACACTGAATCACGAGCAAGTTATTTGAACAAAAGTATTTAATTCCTTCTAAGTCATCAACACGAACAAATGTAGGTTTAGAAAAAAGGTAAAGATTTGTGTTTATTCTTTTTATACTAGGACATATCTGGAAAGTATTGCAAACTTACATTTTTTACTTTCACTGCAATTATGTTTTGTAACGATTCGTTGAACGAGTATCTAACAACCAAATAAAAGTTTAAGTTTATATACACGCATATGGAAAGTTCCTATATAATCGAGTATCCCAGGGTGAAATTGATTGGACAATGGCAAAAAGAGAAGAAACCTCCTAGAAGGATATGAGCTAGCAGAGGATTAACTCTGGGTATATCAAGAGACACGTCGTGGGTTGAAAAGATTACCAAATACAGATAAATGGCACCATCGTATCTTTGTACACAACTACTTTTTGTATAAGGAAAACGCGGAAACCTGGGTTGTACTTCACTTAAATAAACTTAAAACCCAACGTTGTATCTGTTGAACACTTATTTGGCTACACTTGGCTGTAGTACCAAGGTCGTTCAGGATCTAATCTGTAAATATAGTTTGTACTGTTTGTGCCTGACATATAAATGTCAAGAAAGATATTAAATAGAATTAGCACTAATTTTTGTTTCCATAAATATTTGGTTTTCCTTTGTGGGTTTGTATTCTATCATTTCATTTTATAAAATAATTTATTACCTTTTAGAACATTAATAAAAGGATCAAAGGCCCAGAACAAATTATATTTACTTAATTTGTTTTCGTATAACACATATATGGATAATTACATTTATTACTGTGATCATTTTAAAGACAATAAAATTCTTTATGAATAATTTCATTTATAATATTAACACAAATGTTTTAGCGACTCGATAACTTTCAATTTTGGTTCTGATTAATTTTCTTTCAACTATATTACATATATAATTCCTGTAATCGTTCACAGTATTGCGTTCGACCTTACATGGTATATACCAGAATGTTTCTTTCTTAAGAAACCCAATAGAATAATTGTACTTTTATAAAATAATATTATAGAACTTCAATTCAATGTATTTAACAACAGGATTGGTTCAAACAACCGATTTTTGTAACACACATGGCATAACTGCTATTGCGATAATCTATTGTAATGACAATTTGCCAATGTCAATGTGACATACTAAGTAGTTATGTTAATTGTATGCCTACTACATGTTATACCGCTTTTTGGTTAAAAAATACACAAATCGAGTCGGCTGCAGTGGTATAAATCAGCGCGCTTTTGCGAGAGAGTCCAAACTGTTTTGTCGACTAGCCCATAGCCAGTGTTAAATAGTTAGCACCTACCGCACCGTGCCCATAGCCGCTACTCTGAACCCATAGACGTCGTACCCATAGCCGATGTCTACTCTCTTTTCTCGCTGCGTCCAAAGCCAGCTTTTACCACTGCCGTGCCCATAACCGGCATTCAGTATCGCTCGGTGCCGTGCACATTGCCGACATCCATAATTCCGGTATAAGGTTCACCGTGCCCTCTGTCGGCGCCCTTATACCGTCCTACACCTACCTTAGTTTCTTCTTGTCATAGAACACGTAGGTAGACCTAGACTCGCGCAACGGAGCCGGTAGGTCTAGCAATGTCGAGACCACTGTAGTATTATACCGCATACTGGTTAGTGACCACTGTCCACTGCTACGCCGGTTACTTAGGACGGGGTCATTACATTGGCGACCTCGACGAAGAACACACGTTGGTGACCCCGACGAAGAAGAACGCGTACCTTGACGGTCACTACATTACATTGGTAACCGCGCTGAAAAACACACATTAGTAATCCCGACAAGAGAGCATGCAATCCGACGAGCACTACACATTACATTGGTAACCCTGACGAGCGAAAAACATGAAAGTTAGAAAAGAAAGACGCGCGGCTAATACATTGGCGGGCGCGACGAAGTAAAGCGCACAACCCGACGGTTAACAAATTGTTGATCCAGACAGAGAACACACCGCAAGGATAATTCCAACTCCGACAGAAAAGAACACGCCATCACAATTGGTGATCACGACAAAGTAGGTCACATAACCGAACTCACCACGGTCACTATCTCAACGAACACGATAAAGGTTAGCAAGCACCATTTAAACTCGGTCAACACATCGATCACCCCGACTGAGAAATACACGCAACCACTATACATTGTTAACTACAGACCCGACACAAGAATAACAGTCACTACATTGATAAACCGACGAACATAGAAACTAGCGAACATCTAGCGCACGCATCAACCTCCGTTGAAACAGTCAAGAGCCAAATTAGATTAACGGAGTTCTGGAGAGCAACGCCGGAACTATGGTTTCTACCGACAAAAGCTTTATTTGCAGCTTACAATGTACGATTCGAGCAAACATGATATCGATCGTTAGTAGCAAACTTACCCCGCTAGTTTGTTAGAGCAATTATTAGCGAAAATCATAACACTATCATACAAGCCAGGAGATCAGCCATATACTGATTTGAAAGTAGATATATTGCACATATATGGGATCACAAGATAGGCAAAACTATGGAAGGTACTGGACGGTATACCGCTGGGCGACCAAAAATCATCACAGCTATTAGCAACGCTGTGACATCTGGCCGGTACAGACACCTCCGTCGAAGTCGTCTGCATTGGAAAAACGTACTAATGCTACATGTGCAACGCATTCTAACTGCATTCGATTCCGAAACGCTAGACAAACAAGCATCGTTAGCGGATAGAATGATGGACGTCAACAACGAAACATACGCCCATGCCGTATCAGACGATCCAGTTAGCAGAAAGCTACAAACGCTAACAAATCAAATGACACAGCTACAAGACGCACTACAGCGGTACATCGTACAAGTCGAGAAAACGGCAAGTAACCACTCTGCACATGAAGCGAGCTAGACAATACACTCGCGTTAATGCGCAATTACCACTCTCGCTTCGGAGACAATGCTAAGCGCTATAGATCACCGTGTTCAAGAAATTACAATCCAAAGATCAAGAAGTATCAAAACTACAGCGACAAACGTACGCCCACTATTCGGCAATAAGAGACCGCCAAAGGCGAATAAGGACACCGGCCCAGCCTTTGGTAGGCAAACAATTAGGGGGGAGTATTGTGACAATTTGTCAATGTCAATGTGACATTTTAAGTAGTTATGTTAATTATATGCTTACTACTTGTTATACCGCTTTTTGTTTAATAAATACACAAATCGAGTCAGCCAAGCAGCAGTATAAATCAGCGTGTTTTTGCGAGAGAGACCAGTCTGCTTTGCCGACTCGCTCTGAAAGGTTAAAGACGCTTTTACTATTGTGCCCATAGCCAGTGTTAAATAGTTAGTACCTACCGCATCGTACCAATAACCGCTGCTTCAAACTCATAGCCGACGTCTACTTTCTTACCTCGCTGCGCCCAAAACCAGCTATTACCACTGCCGTGCCCATAGCCAACATTCCACATCGACCGGTGTCGTACCCATTGCCGACACCCATAACCCCGGTATAATGCTCGTTTATACCATTCTTCACCTACCTTAGATTCCTCTTGTCACAGAGCACTTCGGTAGACCTAGACTCGTGCAACGGATCCGGTAGGTCTACCAACGCCTACACCACTGTAGTATCATACAGGATACTAGATAGTGATCACTGTCCACTGCACGCCGGTGACTTAGGACAGGGTCATTACACTATCATTTAAAATAACGTCATTTTAAAATGACAATAAATTATCACTTTACACATGTTGAACAAAATTATTTTTAAATACGCCAAAATTCAATAAAGTAATTGTATTAAATTGTTCGGCAAGAAAATCTCACTTACATGTTCATGTACATCCCTTTCAAATTAAATTTACGATATAAACACTTTCAAAAATTATCTTAGGTTATTTTGGCCATTCCTGAAGCACAGTTAAATAATAAAAAAATCAGAATGTTCTTACCAAATGTTCACAGATGTTTAGTAAATTAATACAGAACTGTGAGTCACGAATACTGAAAACTTATTTTTTCAAAACCTTCCTGAACTGAATTACAGCATTTCAATCAATTGATAAGATTCCGTGAGTGGAAATTCGATTTGTTTGATCTTCTAATGTACTTTCAAAAAACATTTTCTGTATTCAGAATTAAATAGCGGGCCCGTGAAGTAAAAGAACGGCATACGCTATTATAAACAGGTTTAATGCAAAATAAGGTCTGCTTTCTTACACAATTAACTTTTTGGATTAATAGAATAATAATTAGGTATAGAAACTTAACTCTATTTGGTAAGAAAAAGACTAAAGAATAAAAATACAATAGAAATTAATCTAGGACACATTCTTTGAGCAAACCTTTAAATGACCACCGGTTTCTTTTGAGGTTTTGTGGTGATGGTAGTTTTATTACTATGTCACTTATGTTGATTAAAGACTCATCTTCCATGTCTAGATAATAATTGTCCAGGCGGGGAAATGCCTAATCCACGTTAATTTTAACTTGTACATCGAAGAGGTAATGAATACTGTCAAATGCAGGAAGATATTTGGAATTATTAAACAGGGACAAAAGATGGATATGCTTAGATTTGCAGATGATAAAGCGGTATTAGCATCTAGCAAGGAAAAGTTAGAAGCTGCTCTTAATGAAATGCAAATAGTTCTAGCAGCGAAATACGGTATGAAAATTAACAAAAATGAAACCGAAATACTTGTATGCAAAGGAGAGAAAAATAAATCAAAAACAAGAATACAAATAGGTAACGAGAACTTACAAGAGGTTAAGGATTTCTGCTACCTAGAAAGCCAAATAACGCAATATGGGACACGTGCAAAAAACATAAAACAAAGATTAGCACAAGACTGTGTTGCATTTAACAAGAAAATGCAAATACTATGTACAAAGACAACAACCATAGAAACAAGGAAAAGATTGCTGAAAGCAAATGTGTATAGCACAGCATTGTATCGCTGCGAAAAGGCAGGAAAACAATAGAAGGTTTTGAAATGTGGTGCTACAGACGTATGATGAAGATATCTTATACAGACAAAGTTAACAATCAAGAGATTCTACAAATACTAAAAAAAAAAAGAAATATGTGGAAAACAATAAAAATGGAAGAGCTAGGATAATAGATCACATACTAAGGCAGGAAGTAATAGTGCAGAATATAATAGAAGCAGGGATAAGAGAAAAGAGAGGTAGAAGTAAACGTAGGTTAAGTTATTGCACACAAATAGTCAAATATGTAGGTTGTGGGAATTTCAGGAAAATATGTAGGCTAGCTCAGAATAGAAGACAATGGAAGTATACGTCTAACCAGTTCCGAGACGAAAAACCTAATCACGAAAAAAAATTGCATCTAAACCTGATGATCATTATAAACAACTATAGGTGTTGGTTTTGCAATATTCTCGACTAAAGTTGATTGTGCAAAAGGATTTCTTGGAAAACTATTAATTCGGCAAATCTTTAAGTATCCGTGGATCTTGGTAGCTGTCAGGTTGCTAAATTTTCTTCATACACCATTAAACATCGGTGAAATGGTGTATATATTTAGAAAACAATAGAAGAGGAGCTTAACCGTATCTAACAAGAAAGAGCAGCTGCTGTGTTCGAAGACAACAAACATAGAAACAAGGAAAAATTGTTGAAAGCATACGTGTAGAAGTGCAGTACTCTAGGACTATAAAATGTAGGTATTAGGAGAAGCAGACAGAAAAAAGGTAAAAGCCTTTTGGAATATGGTGCTTTAGGTGTATGATGTTGATAGCATAGACAGACAAACTTAATACAAAGAGATTCTAGAAATAGTAGGAAAAGAAAGATATCTGTCGAAAACAAAAAGAAAATAGAAGGATAGGACACGGTACTACCCTCTTGGAGTAAAGTTCATAGACTACTACAAGTCCGACTATGTCCTTCTATGACGCGTTTTGAGTTTTCTAAACTACCCTGGCCACGTCCTAAACCGCATGTTACAACTAATACTCCCCCTGCTGTTCCTGTTTTGCAGAAAACTGCCCAAAAGAGGCAGACATTAGTCTATGCTCCTTTCGAATCGGAAGATGTATGTCGGCGAAGTCTTAATGTCCTTGATCTTGTTTCATTTTCTTGCTGGCGGCGCAAACGTCTTAAGCGCAATACCTAGTCTTCGTGCCCCAAATTCTTGTGCCGATTTTGCTCTCTTTAGGAGTTGATTTTTGTACTTCACGATTTCGTTATTTACTTCTCTATTTTGTTAAGTTTTCTTTTTTTTTTTTCTTCCACCCGTGTGAGTTCGGGAATAGAATAGCCCCATGGTACGACCTACTTGTCGTAAGAGTCGACTACAGCGGTCTAACACACACACACACGCACACTACATACATACACAGTTCCTACACACGCACACACACACATGCACTCATCTACTCATCCATTAACACACACACACACTCACATACTCATACATCAATAACACACACACATACACCCACGCACGCACACGCACACACATACATAACTGCACCGGGATTCTGTTTTATTTTTTTGTGCGATTTTTAGGTTTTTTTGTGTGGTTCTTGTACTTGTTGCTTGGTGTTACTTTTTTGGTTTTTCTTTTTTCTTCGCTCTTTCCCTTCCACGTTCCACACCTTTTTCCTATGACTGGTGTTACTTTCTGTCGGACTTTCTGCCGACTTGATATATTTTTCGATCCACTTCCTGTGGTAGGTGCTTTCTAGTCGCTTTTTCTTTTCTTCGGAAACCACGACTTAGTCGACTTTAGGCCTAGTTAGCAATTCTTTCCTTCGCTTTTTCGTTTGTTGCTATTCTTGGGTACTACAGCTTGAAGTATTTGATTTTTTTTCCGATCCAGCATTCTTGTTGATTCCTGGTTTATCGTGAGGCTTCACAGTTATTGTCTCGTTTTGACTTGTACTTTTGGTTTTTTTCCTAGTCCTTTTTCTTACTTCCGACAACTTTTCTTTAGTGTTAGGACATTCCATCTTTGTCTTCGGTGATTGCTACCTTCTACTTTTCTTTTTCTTAAGTCCTCTAAACTTCTTGATTTAGTCCGGTATACTGGTACTTCAAGCCGGATGGGAATTGTTTTTTGCTTTTGAAGTGTTTTCCTTTGTTTTTTCTTTTTCTTTCTCGTTAAGCGAATTTGTTTTTTAGTCGGATCTATCTATTATGGTAGGTTGTTGATGTATTAGTTGATTTGTTGGTTTTTTTTTGGTTTTTTTTCTTAGGCGAATTTTTGTTTGTTTGTTTATTTTTTTTTGGTATTGTCAGCTTCCGTACTTTTGCTTTCCTACCCCGATTTTTTAATTTTGTTACGTTTACTTTACGATATTCAGTTAAAACCTACTCCCTTTATGGCATTTCATTATTCATTTGCTTAGATTTTGCTCAAATCCTCCAACAACACTCAGTATATTAAACTTTCCTACAAAAAATACGCTTTCCAATAATTTTTAATTTTAAATCTATTTACTTTCAAACGAAAAGTTTATCCTAAAAATTAAATAGTCAATACCCTGTTTTAGTTATCCGTACACTTGCTACACATTACGATAGCGTATACTTACTTTCTAGATTACTTCAATCTAAAGATTCGTTCAAATAATGAATCCTAGTTCACCGAAAAAGCTTGTTTCGAATTGCTAATCACGTTCGTATGTTTGATAACACCGGCATGAATGTAAATTGGTGTTATCAAACGAATTAATAATTATTATTTTCTGCATACGACCAAGAGCAATTTTGGTTTACGTTCTCTGAAAAATTTTCGAGCACACACTGTGTGCTTCTTTCTCAGGTGGACCTGACGACCCATTGAACTGCCGCTCCTTTTGTTATGGGAGGATACACACACTGCGGGATCTCGAGCTCCTCTGCCTCGCTCTTTCATTAGGGAAAGTGTGACGCAAATTTACACCGTGGACGGGTGAGTGTTTATCCACTATTTTCTTGTATGGGTCCTGTAAAATTGGTCGAAACAGTATATTTATCAGTCTCCACGTGATGATTAAACTTAGTATTTTTAAAATGATTATCGTCAAGTGAGATGATATTTATTATTATTTTATTTATCGCGACTGTCCTATATGTTTAATTGTATGTTTACGGGATGAGCTAGAACTGTGGGTGTTTTTTTGAGTTGTAAATTTTTGGTTAGTTAAGACATCGTAGTGCCAATGTTATATATGTACCTTTATGTTTACGATGATACTTTAGAGCTGGTGTTTTTAGAGTAGTAATTTTATTTTTGTTTGGTTAATTAAGATTTGTATTGACCTAAAAACTGCAGCTCGCCATGTTAAACAGTATTTTTTGGGTTGGGTTTTTTTTTGCTATATGTACAATTGTAGTTATTAATTTTTCGTCTTTGGTTATACTACGCGTTTATGTCTCCCCAAAATACCACTTAGATTAATTATAAGTATTAATAAGTATGTTTAATTTCTTATTTTTATTTCAGGCTTTTTTTAATTTTTTTTTCTTGTATTGGTAAGACCCCGCCTACTCACCGATTGAGTCCGGTCATTTTTTATTTGTCTTTTAGGCTACGTCAATGTAGGTAGCAAATGGTTAAAAAATTGCTTTTGGGAATTTTTGGAACGTTACACGATATGTTTGAATTCATATTCCAATTATTTAATATCAATACAGGTTAAGTTTAGGATAAATTTTATTTACACTTATTTAGGAAATAGTGATAAAACGTATTTGAAAAGGCACTTTATTTAAAAAATTTCTTGAATATGACAAAATTTAATGAGTGTGTTTAAGGGATTGTAGGAAAAGGTATTGTATAATGTCATACATTTAGGAAACCAAAAGCAAAGGCCGCCTATTCGGAATAACAGTCTTCCGTATAGCGATAATATCGAAAGGGATTGCTGAGACAAGACGGTTTGGTACCCCTTAATTGCGTCGGTAGAAAAAGCCTTTTCTGGTAAGTGAATATTATAAGAATTTCATCCATTTCAAATGTATGTATTTTTTTTTGTATTTGTATGCTTATTCCATATGAATCCATTCCTACGTCAATGTAGTTAGCCGCTGCACCCTTAAAACTGTTACGGAGTCACCGTTCCTTCAACACAAATTTAAATTTATAATCTAGTGTACATTTGACTCGTAACCAGCCCTTTTAAAATTACAACTTGACTAATTACTTGTACATCACATGTTGCAACGTAAATGAGTACCCTATGACTTTTCTTCCAATTAATTGCTAACATAGATGTCTTAACAAAGGCTTCGATAGCACTTTTGTAATGCTAGCGAGACAACTTCCATTGTACAATTAACTTATTGATAGTTCCATCTATATTAGGAGAATATGCGAATAAAATCAGATATATTCTCTACAATTGTAATTGTATTGCTTTGTTGCAAGGTTCTAAATTCGTGCTGCGCTTTATATACAATGATAACAAGATAACATAGTTTCTTGGGTAATAGCGAGCAACTCACGTACAAACCTATAGAGACAAGTTAGAGAATTAGACAAGCGGGGTGATATTAAAAGTTTAGATGCCACAGCATCGCCCTCATTGTGCTATCGTCGCATTTTCTGTGGCAAAACACACACAAACATGAAAAATTAAATAGAAGAAGGTTTGGATTTGAGATTTCAAAGTAATAAAATTAAAAAGTAAGCCCATTAATTTCTTGTGTTGGTGTTGACTTATTAATTATGCGCTATATCCAGTAGCGCTTGAGGATGTAACAGACCGGATTCTATCGTCTGTTGATAGGTATACTGCAGCGCGATTGAAATCCTGTGACAGCACGTAATTACAAAGCTTCCGCTGTTAACGATACTCGTGGCATTGCTGTGAAGTAAGTTACAACGTTTAAAGAAGCATAATTGACAAGTTTGTGAAAGTTTCAAAGGAAATATTAACTTTTTTTGTAGTTTGGAGCTATTTACTGATGGTACTAGTTAATATTACTCCGATGGAATAACTCAAAGAAACCTAAAAGCGAAGAGTTTTTAATACGACAAGCAATTTTAATTCTTTAGAACATCTGTTGGTTTTAGACCTTTCGCTTGTTTATGTAATAGAATAGGGAAGAGAAAGATACTGTTAGTTTAGATTACAACAGCATAGGATATGGACAAGGGTTTGGATACTGAAAACAATATATATGTTAAACAAAAGTAAATGTATCGTAGTTAATCACATGCTTGCATCGAGGGCGTAATATATTACCAGAATTCATAAAATAAAATTAATTAAATCACTTTCCAAATTTACTATGAGAATTAATTATACTCTTTTATCTTAAAATTACGACGTATTGACAAGCTGAACTAACAATAATTGTCCTTAATCGCTGGGTAATAGAACGTGTATTCTAAATCCTTTACTAGTCCATACTTTAGTAGCGGTGTTCGTTGCTATTCCTACAACATTAAAAACAAGGCAAGGTACTATAACAGGAAAATAAGGATTAACAAGTAAACTCCACTACATTATTTATTAAGCACTACTACCACATAAGCATTTAACGATACAAAAAGTCAAGACAGGAATGACCATCCTGGCGCACTTCCAACACTTCTTCACACAATCTCTTCTACGTTGCGCCACTTACGTTTTTGTTCCTTGATGTTGTTTTTCTCAAAATTTTTATATTTTTAATCTTACTACAACATATTTAAAAAAATTAAAATTAAAAATCTTTTCAATTTATTGTTTACGGTACATTTCACTGTTAATTTTAATTTTACACAATACAAGCTTTTATTCCGTTCGTCACTGAATACAGCAGCGACAAATACGGTGACTTGAACTTCAGTTTCTAAATTCCTTAACTACTATCTATTGCCAATTGCAAATTCCCAATGGTTAAGTACTAAGTGCTTCTTGGGTACACAACAACGCCTTATATATAACTATCGCCTTCTTTGTCTTAACAATCCGTGAAAGTGTAATCTTCCTAATGACTAATATCGTTTGCTCTTTGTAGATAATGTTCTTAATAAAATCCATAGCATACTAGAAAAGTGACTGTATTATTACTAATACATTGTATTACAATTTAATGAAACTCCATGATAACCAATTCCCACGTGAGTAGGATGCCCTCGCAAGCAGGTTGCAAGTCTTTCTTAGTATTCAACAATGTTATTCATAACAATTGATAAACTACAGCGAAGGATTGCGCATTCTTCATACATTGTAGCTTTACGCTCTATTTTAATTACAAACAATAGGTGTCCATTTCTTACATATGTGAACGGGAATCACTTGATTGCAATTTTGTTGTAAATCTCTACCTTACCGTCAATTATTAAATATAATGAATAAAATTTGAAATTTGTTAAATCTGTCACAGTGTGGGTTTGATGGTAGTAGGGGAGTAACCTGAGCACTTGCATGTGCCGCGGGAGGACTGACAAGTTATGAGGTGTCCTCGAAGTGGGGATCAAAACTATAATTAAATTAAAGCGTAGAGCAACGCTTATCACTATTTATTAACACATAACAGGTTGAGATATAATATTTTGACCTGTTATAATGCGAAGCAAATGCTATACATTTATGTACATCAAGCAAATATAATAAAAAAAACTTACATGTTTGGACCTCAGCACTAAATTGAAGGTTACTGATAATTAATGAAACTACTGACCGCCTTTAATTGACCTATTTCAGCTCCTTCTATAGAAGCTGACATCCCGTCTTCCGGAAAAATGTTCTCATTTCTTAAGGGTGTTGGCTTGATTACTAATTGGAACGGGTTAGCCTGCATATTCCTGATACCCTAGAAATCTGAGTGTTGAAACTACGACCTACTTTTTAGTTAGATTGTATACTGCTTAGAATTAGCACACTGAAATATGTTTGGTTATAAATAACTAATATCGTGTTGGAAGTGTTTAACTATAAAATGTCACGCTTGAATGAGTCTTTTCAGTGATGTTGTAAATGTTTCGCTATAATTAGATATATTCGTACTGTAATATCCACATATAACTTTTTATAGAGTTGCGATGAGCGAATGGTTTTTTATTCAATGATGAGAATTTGCGTTGTGGATTTGCACGCTTTGTTTCAACTTGTTATGGGTTAATTTTAATAATAAATTGAAAGATGTTTCTACAATTATATACTAGGTGTTTTATTATAGACTTTGATGAAGGTTAAGTTTGAATACTTGTTTCTATAATTTTGGGGTGATATAATGGTAGAATTGATTGCGTTCTATTTTGTTTCAGACTTGCTAAATTGAATTCGCTTCTATTTCGTATTAATAATTCGTGCGCCAGTTATGTTTATGATTTATTAATAATTTGTAATAATTCTACTACTAATTGCGTATATACCTGCGTTTTTCGGTTTTCTTGTTTAAAAATTCTCTTGTTAAAAATAAATTTTTTTAAAATAGTTTTCTGTTTGAAAATAATTTCTCTTAATAAACAAGTAAATTATTTTCATTAAATGACATAAATTGCAATAATTAGAAAATCTGTACATACAAAAAATAATAATAACAAAATTGCTTTTACTAGCTAATATCAATAAATTTATAAAAAGATTAAATTGGTTTAGGAAAATGAACTTACATAATTTTCATCGTCAATTTCTTTTGATTTCTGGCCGTGGGCTCGGTCAATTCTTGTACTTCGTCTACGTTTTGTTTCTTTGGACTCGATCGATGTTTGTACCTCTTCCAACTTTGTTTGGGTTCTTCCAGAATTGGGAATTAAAATTCTTGGTCACCAGTTCTCTAATTTTTGGATTCGTTGTGCATTTCTGGATCTTATTGAATGCGCCTGTTACGTTTCGGGCATTGGGAACGATTTTTTTAAAAACTTCTTCCAAAAACTTCTTAACAATTTATTTATTCAAACAGATATTAAATATGGAATTTTGACAAATTGGATTTAATATTTTAGGTAGAAATAAAATAATAATTGAATTAATACTAAGGCGAGTAGCATAAGTAAACGGCAATGTTAAAGCTGAAATACTTATGACTGACTGATGGTCTTGGGGCTCCCGGGGTATATATGTTGGCCCTGCCTCTCACATGTCTGTGGGAACTTGCAGAGCTTATGTCTGCTTATTTCTTAATTCTATTCATTATACAATGTAACAATCTTAATTTCTAAGTAATTGCGGTTTCTTAACCGTCTGTGACCTGCACCTGCAGTATTACTTACTGTCTGGAATACAATGTATTGCATCCGTTCTCACAACTTGCTTGTGAACTTTCAATAACCTCTCTGGTTTATCCTTAAATTTACATTGTTGCATATACTTAAGTTTCTTTAACAATTTCTAATAATTCCCATTAAATTCTATTAATGGGACATATAGATTGGTGGATACATAGCTCGCGCTGTATATCGAACAAACGATTACAACGCAAAAGTCAACGAACTGTAGAATACTGAAAATTACACAAATTTAGAAAGGGACCCAACAATATCAATTAAAAATAAAATCTAGATCTACCTCTACCTGTCTTTTTACTTTATCTGCTTCTAATATATGCTGCGCCATTCCATTATGCATTAGTACGTGTTTTATCATCTTTCCTTACAATCTTTTGCTGTTTTCCACATATTTCTTCTTTCATCTAACATTTCTTGCACTTCCTTGTTCTTAATTTTGTCTATCCATGCTATAGTCATCATACGTCTATAGAATCACAGTCAAATAACGCAAGATGGCAAAAGTGCAAAACAATTCTGTGCTGCGTTTTACAAGAGAAGGCAACGACTATGTTAAAAAGTAATAAACATAAAAACAAAAAAAATTGCTGGAAGCATATGTGTGGAGCACAGCACTGTACGTCGTTATTTATAAGACTTTGTACTGCCTACAAGTACGCACTACAAAGTCTTATAAATAACGACGGAATAGACAATGATCCAATTCAGTGCATTGCATCTTCATATCGATGATTGTTACTGAAATGTATTCTTGACAAAGCATTTGTAAGTTTTGTAAAAAAAATTGTATTTGTGAATAACTAAATTTCATTTAATTTAAAACACTCAACCACGTTCAGACAAGTATATAAACCATGATAAAATAACTGCATCAAATGTGGAATAAGCAGTGCACCAATTTAGGTAGGTTCGTGAAGAAAATAAATTTTAGAAGCCAATGCAATTTATTTATTAATTTAATGGGGTTTAATTAAACGGGTAATTACGTATAATACGCATAAAAGCATGAAAAATCGATAATACCAAGGTGAAACGCTTTGCTAACACATAAAACAGTCGTTGAATATAAAATACCTTAAAAAGCCAACTGTTAAAAATATTGTGTTAAAACGTCGGTTAATTGAACACCTGCATGTTTTCGAAATGTCAGGTTCCCCTTATTTGTGTAGATAAACGACAGTATTCGAAGTATATCAGGTAAACGGTTGGAGGGTTTGCGTAAATGTTAACTAAAAATTTCCATAAAGCGCAGAAAGGATACACGGTCAATGAAATACGTCGGAATGAGACAGGCATAATGACAGTCCATTTCAAAGCATGTATACAAGTCCACATGGAGTAAAAAGAACGCGGACAGTAATATCGATTCTCTACCACTCAAACAAGGTTAGAAGGAAACATATAATATGCATAAGAAAGGGACAGCGTTAATATAGACAGGGTTTTTAAGACGTCAATGGATATACTATTGGTCGATATAGTTAGTTCTAGAACAGACAAACACGAGAATATTTGAAATCGGGTTTATTGGAAAATATCGTAACGACGCGCTAAATTTCGGGGATTTCGAAAACGGTGGAAACAAAATTTGAGGAAGTGTTATTTTAAATTAGATATTTCACGGGAAAAGCGGCCTAGAGGTGGCATTCGAAATCATATAAATACTTGAAGAGAATTAGCATCGCTCTCTATTAACTTCGATCTCTTAGTATTTTCACCGCTTCAGAATACGAGTTTGTAAGTATACATATTTTTAAATTAAATAGTACAGTGTTGTCCTCATAAATTGGGCTAAGGAAGTGAAAAATCCTGGTTGCTTAATTCGCTTGAGTCAATAAAGTACATTTTGTCCGAATTTGATGATAATGCTACGAATTCTATTTTTAAGAGTACATCGGTTTGAGCTGTCGTCATATCATTTGAGAATCGCTCTTGTGCATAGGCACGTTTTTGTTTTTTATAGCAGATTTTTAATTTAGATCGGCATTGCAACGCAATTTAGTCTAGGCGGAACTTGTCGTTGTGGTTGGTCGCTCAGCAGTATGTTAGTCTAGACGAGACTCAGGAAGAGTTGGTCGCTCAGCAATACGTAAGTCTAGACAAGACTCGAGGTGAGTTAGTCGCTCTAGTAATTTATGCATCATAATTTTTTTGGAGTTGATGTAATTTTTGATTGTTAGTCTAGGTGAGACTCGTAGAGGATTTGTCATTCTAGCAAATTTAGGCGTTGTGAAGCATTGTAGTTGTTTCGACAGTTTGGTTGGTGGTAGGGCGAGAGTGTACCTGAACACTGATATTTTTTGTCTGTTAGCTATCGTCGTGATTAGTTTTTTATTGATGATTCTAAAGCAGGGAAATGGCATATTAAAGATTATGAAGCGCTTTGTTGCATCTGATCCAGATGAGGAAGATGATCCTGAAGATTAGTTTCTGTTCGGTCATTTCTTTGATTATGAGTAAATCAGTTGTTTGCTTGTTTCGTTTTGTTCTGGTTTTTGATTCGGTATAGTTATAACTTATAATAAATAAAGATTGTCTTTTACAACTTATTTTGTTTGGAAATTTTCTATGGTTATGTAAACTAGTATTCGAAATTTAGTAGTAGTTTTGTAGTGTACGTTGATGTACGTACTAGTTTAGTTTGGCGCGCGCTAGTAGAAGATATTGTTTGAAAGTAGAAATAAGTTGACTATATAAGTTGTAGTCCTAATTTCTACATATTTAGGTAGAGAGAATATTAGCGTATCCTTTCCCGTGTTTTTGACCGTTCGTTGAACATTTTTTTGTTTGGTATGGTCAGAGGTTTGGTTGGTGAACCTCACCGTTTGATCAGTCACTAATAGGTGATGATATTTGAGAAGTAGAGATAGTATAATCAGTAGGGTGACGAAGATTTCAGCCCCGACTGGTTCGGTTTTGTATTAAGAGTTTTGTTTTGTGAAATATTTGTGTAGAAGTTTGAGTTTAGTAGAAGACTTCTAGCACTTTGAGTTATAGTGGTGATGTGCACTCACTTCCATTTTTGTAAGTAACCTGTTGGTTAGTTTATTTTGGTTTTGGTTATCGCTTTGAACTGATATTATTTTGTATTAAGATGCTGTTTTGATATAGTAGTGTCTTTTTTTGGTTAGTAAAGTTACTAAAACTCCAAGAAGTAGAGTTAGTACTTTTGGAAGTTTGGATATTTTATGTTGTGTTTAGTTATAGTTAGCATGTACTGGCTTCAGTAGGTGTAAGAAAATTCTTGCTTTGATAAAAGAATTCCCTTAAACTTAGATTATTTTTTTGTCCCGTGGAGTGTTTGACTTTTCGATTTGACTTCTCTCGATTTTGACCTATACCGATTATGACTCCCCGATTTTGTTTCCCAATGGAAGTTTGGTACACGTAGTTACCGGCACATTCAAATTTATGTATATTAGTCCCTCTCGTTTTCATAATTCTCGTAGTTATTCTGGATGATAATTAAGTAAGTATTTCTAATTCGTAAACTGTGATGTTTTGCAAATAATTGTGATGTTAGTTGGGAGTTTGATAAAAGCTCTTATATAAAAAAAATCTTTTGCTTTTAGCTTAAAAATTTTTTTGTTATAAAAAATTTTTTTTCTTTTGGGAAAGGGGTAGTGTAACATGTTTAATTTGATCAATAATTATTCGCATTGAATTACGAGGATAATGCGCTAAGCGAGCCTTATTCTTAATTAAGGTTCCATATAGTACATAACGGAACGCTTCGTTTTAATAATCTTCTTATAGTAAAATATCTGTGTCACATAAAGCTATTTTGGCGAGCACCTCTATGCAATGCTGTGTCTATCGTATTTCCCCACCGCTAACGTCGCTTCGTTCGTTCCTCGCCTTGTCGAGTTAGTCGCTCCTAGCAACCGACTTATCAAGATGTATTCCCGGCTAGAGGCATGCGACCTTCGGTTGAACTATTTGTGTGAGCGGGTCAGGTCGTGCTAGACCTGAAACAATTTCGATAACTTCTACTAACGCGCGTCAACGAAGAATTCGTCAACGAAGAATTCGCCATCGAAGAACGATAGATAAAGTACAAGTGAAGATTTTGGTTTTGATTGCAGTCGTCCCAAGTTGAAATGGCTTGTAGCATTGTTTGGAGCTTATGAATTTCCGTCCAGGTTTGTATGTATTTTGAAGGTCGTTAAAATTTGACAAACAGACTATCATATAAAAAGCACGAAAAGTTGCTATCATGTTTACGAACATATAATCTGTTTCATTCTCAATTATTGTTTACTGGTTTTACAAGCCGTAGAAAGAAATTTTGTCAAGTTTGGTTTATATAATTGCAAGCTTTGTTCCATTTGAACTTCAGATAAATTTCAAGGTATCTTTTCGACGTCATACTTTTTTGTGTTGTAGCACATTTGACAGATGTTGCCGTGAAAGCAGATGCTTTGTGCAGCTTTCATAAAATTTAAATTAAACATTCTTCAATCTTGTAATTAGCTTTTATTTACAGATAAATTATAAAATCTAAGTATGAAAATTTAAATACACGCTGCGTAATAATCTGCCCAGGATAGAAACGTTAGTTCAATGCATTATGGTTACAAATTATTTTGATCAAATATTTAAAACAAGTTTATGTTTAGAAAGCAGTCTCTTGCTTTAAAAAGAGAAAAATTTCGACTCTGTTATAAATGTTATTGTTGAAATTTTTTTACCTGTTAAAAAGTTTTGAAATTTAAAAAGAAAGTTTTTTTACTTCAGTAAACAATTAGTTAAACTTTGAGACTTTTATTTTGGTCAAATGCGATCAAATCTGATAACATAAAGGTAGAATCTTTGAGTAATAATTTTGTGCCAATATCATATTGGATATACATTATTTTATTTTTGATACTTTTATAGGACACAAATGGTGTTCTACATTTTTATTTATTTAATCTTTGTAATTTCTTACAGGAGCTGCGTCTTATTTTTATAAGACAGGTTTTTGTTAACGAAGGCGATCGTTTTATCTTTGGGTCTCCACGTCCGCTCTTAGAATTGTGCTTTGCTATTATCGTGATTATCTCAGGACTTGGTGGCGCCTATTTAACTTAGTTTAGCTTTGGTTTGCAAACAAAATTCGACTCCCCCCCCACCCCCACTTCTTATTGCTCTACCCAGGAATAGACCACTAGCTATGTCGGAAGATTTTTGTTCACTGGCGCCCATTTAGAAAAATAAGTTTCACTAGCGCCCATCATACAACTACAACAAAATTCGTATCACTGGTGTCCAAACCATTATAAAAAAAACAACAAAAACGGTTACACTGTCGCCGGAACGTGGGGCTTGCATCAGGCGCCAAACAATTATAAAAATACAACGACAAAAATCGGTTCAAGGATATCCATTGTTTAGTAAAGTTTTTTGTAGTTGTTTAAGGTTAGCTGCAAGGAAAATAGGGTCGGAAATTTTTGAAATTCTGTCTTTCAAAGTTAGAGCAGTATTTATTTTATGTCTGAAAGTGTGATTTGAGTTAAAACTGAGGTAGAGGCCGAAATTATTGGTTTTTTGTATAAATCAAATATAAGTTTATTATTAGAATCTCTAATGACGATCGTATCTAAAAAACTCAGTTTTCTGTTGATTTTTGTTTCTGTTGTAAATTGAAGTTTTGGATGGAAGTTGTTAAATACTGTAGTAGTTACTTCGATTTTGTTTTTTGGGATAGAGCAAATTATGTCATCTACGTATTTCACGATAAATTCTAGTTTGAAGGGTAATTGTTGTTTTATGGTTTCGATAAAATTGTCCATTACTAATTGAGCAAGTATTGGTGTAATCGGGGAACCCATTGGTGTAAATAAAAATTATTTTGAAATGTAAAATGTGTGTTGTTGATTACCAAATATATAGTACTGATGAACAGATCAAGTGAAAACTTACAATGTTTTTCAATAGTACTCCACTTTTATTTCAAAGATGTTGATAACTAAATCTGTTGGTATGTTAGTTAATAAAGACTTGACATCTAATGATATTAGAATAAATTCGTTTGGGATAGTATATAGTTTGTAGCGTTCGACAAATGTGAAGGAATCTTTGATACTGTAACTGGATTCAATGGGGAATGCATTACTTAAAATTTTTGATAGAAAGGAAGCGAAGTTGTACGTTGGTGTCATGATAGATGAGATTATAGGTCTAAGTGATAATTCGGGTTTGTGGATCTTTGGAAGTCCGTAGTATCTGCTTGCAATAGAATTATTTTGAGTGAGTTCCTTTTTTTGTTGTTTTGTTACGTTTTTTCGTGGCAGCCACGTTGGGCGCCAAATTTATGTTACGTAACACAAAAGAAAGTCAAGGAATGACCGGGCTCAATCGGAGAGTAGGGGGGGTTGTAGAAAGCAGACGAACATATGATGTATGCGGCGGTAAGGAGTTAGTAACAGTACCTGCAATAAAAGAAATTAGAATAGCAAACCTGCAATAAAAAGATTAGTCCTGCAAACCTGAAATAAAGAAAAAGCATAGCAGCAATGCATAGTCTAAGTTATTCAGTACTTGGTAGAATGTAAAAAAAAACTGTTTAGATAATCTATATAATATAACAACGGTAAAAGCAATACAAAAATTTTTAGTACAAAGTGAGGTAATATTGGGGAGTAGCAGAAACGTTTCCTCACACACCAATTAAACATAAATCAGACAAAAAGTTAACATAAGGTAAATAGGTAAGTCACAATTGATATGAGTAATTCAGTAGTATTGATTGTTTTTTTTTCTTTCTTTTTTTTTCTTAATAGCAGGCAAGTCTATTGTAAAAGGTATCAGAACGACGAAGAATATTGCAAAACAAACGGATAGATATTTACAGTAATAACAAGTATGAAATAGTTCAACTTACACAACCAGGAGCACAGGAGGAGTTTCTATAGAATTGGACCAGTTCGGCTACTGATAGCCTTGCAGTTGGAGCTGGTGGAGTATGGGGTGTCCATGGTTCCATCTTATTATCAACTTGAAACTTGGTAAGCCGGATGCCCTGGTGTAGCTTGGCAAAGATTCACAGTCTATTCGCGTGGGTGGAATTTGTGGTACAACAGACAGGAACAAATGTAACACACGCAACTAAGAACAATTAAAGTTAGTATAATTCCGATCCAAACATCCGCCAAGAATTTTTCGTATTGCGGATTTGCTTCCGCAGAAAGAACTTCGTCAACTTCTGAAGCTAATTTCAGTTGGTACAGGCATTGTTTGAATACGGTGAAACATTTAAAAGCACGATCACTCTCACAATCTCGTCTTTAAAAGAAAAGAATGTACGTTCATATTTTATTTACTTATTAAATGCAAGGTAAATTTAACATATCATTAATACGGAATGAGTTAAACACTTTTGCAATTTCGTTTTGCAAAAATTTTAGGGAGTTTAAAACCTGACTAAAGTGGCTCCTTTAAAAATTCTGTACAAGTTTATTGCACTTACGCGTATCACTAAAACCGTCAGTCAAATGACCTTAAACCAGCACGTGCGGTCGAGTCAAACACGTTACATATAACGCATATTTTCTTCAAATGCCATCCGAGCTACACTCTCTACAGTTAATAAAACGACTCTTATTTCACAAGAAAAACAACTCAAATCGCAATTAGTAAAGCAACAAGGAAACATTATTTTTAACGTAATCAATATATAGAAACCAAGCACGAAAACTAACAACCGCTTATCGACTCTTATCTAGACTGGTATATTCACATCAGGAACAACATTTATATCAACGGTTAGACAAGAACGATGCAATTTATAATTATAATACGACGCATTCACCTAAGGATGTCTTTCAAACTCGATCACCTAACCACACTATCGAATTGTAGAGAGTGAAAGTCGATAATCGCGTAATATAATATAAAGGGATTATTCGCAAACGAGTTAATAAATATAAAACATAGAGATCGTAGTTGCAGAAATGTATTTACAAATTTGGTAAAGCAAAAAATGTTAACCTATAAAAATGCCCGTTACAGTTTTGTGATCATCTTTTTAGATTCTAATTTTAGGTAGTTAATTAAATTAAATAAAATAATTAAATTTAATTAACTAGCTAAAATTATTATATATATATTTGTATATATATATATATATATATATATATATATATATATACAGTGCATCCCAAAAGTAACGGATATATTCAATTAAATGATTATTGACAATTTCTGAGTAAAAAGCTCTGACACGTCGATTTTTATTTTTAAATTGTCATTTAATTATGTAATTTCTAACCCCCCACCCTTCAACCCCTAAGCGCTAGCATCCCCTACTTAAAAATTTTAAATAGCAATGTACCCCTTGTGATTAATTAATAGCATTTTTCATGGAGAAATAGAATTTTACAAAAAATTCTAAATTCGTTGATAAACAACTGTTTTATTCAATAAATACTTACTCACTTAAAGTGACAATTTTCGGGTATGCCTTGACAAACAAAATGTTTGTAAAGTGTCAAATAAGTTAAGTGAAAGTACGTTAGTTAAGTGCGTGTTGCTTGTTTAATAATAAGTCAGCAAAAATGAGACTTAACAAAGCCTAAAGGATTGTAATTTTAATGATGATTGGCTTTGGAGATAGAATTCGAACACACAAAGAAGTTCAAATTTTATTCAATTAAATTCATCCCGGAATATTGGACACGTACGAGATAAATCTAAAGATGGACGTCCATCAGCTTTAGATGAAGATTCAGAATTGGATGTCTTGCTATTTGTGCAGGAAAATCCACATTCAAGCGTTGCGGAAGTCACTTCACAGTTAAATGCATCAAAAAGTGTAGTTCATAGATTCCGCCGTAAGCAAAAATTTCACCCTTACAAAGTGCAATTAGTGCAAGAGTTATCAGATGATGATTTTGATAGGAGAGCGCAGTTTTGTAAGACAATGATAGAACTTTGCAATGAAAATCTTGGATTGGAAGGAAATATTATGTTTTCTGATGAGGCAACATTTTATTTAAATGGTACCGTTAATAAGCAGAATTGCCGTTATTGGGCTGATAAAAATCCGCACTGGATGATGGCAGCAAATACACAATTTCCACAAAAGATTAATGTTTGAGTGAGGATAGTGGGTAATAAAGTTATTGGACCGTACTTTTTTGAGAGAACACTCAATGGGGAACAATATCTAAATTTTCTCCAATTTGAATTAATTCCGGCTTTAGCGGTACTATATCCGAATGCAGAAGATCCTGATTCACGAGATCCCAAAATTTGGCTACAGCAAGATGGTTCGCCTCCCCACTATGCACGTCCAGTACGGGAATATCTCGACCAAGTATTTCCTATGAGGTGGATTGGTAGACGAGGACAAATTGAATGGCCCGCAAGGTCTCCCGACTTAACTCTTTTGGATTATTTTCTCTGGGGTAATTTAAAATCTAAAGTGTAGTAAACAAAGTTCAACAAGAGTTCGTCTCTAAATTAGGACACTGCCTAGCCGCTAACGGGCAGCAGTTTGAACATTTAATTAAAATTGGGTTTGTTTTTTACTTTTTATTTAAGTATTGTTTATTGAATAAAACAGTTATTTATCAACCGATTTAAAATTTTTTGTAAAATTCTATTTCTGCATGAAAAATGCTATTAATTGAGGTATCACAAGGGGTACATTGCTATTAAAAATTTTAAAGTAGGGGATGCTAGCGCTTAGGGGTTGAAGGGTGGTGGGTTAAAAATGACATAATTAAATGACAATTTAAAAATAAAAATCGACGTGTCAAAGCTTTTTACACAGAAATGGTCAATAATCATTTAATCGAATATATCCGTTACTTTTGGGAAGCACTGTATATATGTATATATATGTATATATATATATATATATATATATATATTGCTATAATAATAGGGTAGTTTAGGGGTAGGTTAAGTCATAGGGGTCGTAGAATAAATGTAAACAACTTCCAATTTAAGAAAAGCACATAATTTCAGAAATCATAAGAGTAAAACGGTCACTCTACATATTGTTAATTGAGAGGACACTGTATATAAAATACACTGGATTAAATGCATGAGAAAATAAAGATGTCTAAGTGTAGTTTACAAGTAAAGATAAGATTTTGAAACGTAACAAATTGCATCAAAACTAAATCACAGGAAGCATAGATAAATTGGAAGTACAAATATTTAACAATTGCGTCGAAAATATCATCATACACGCATTCTAATAAATTCATTATTAGAAAATCGTTACGTGACTGAAAGAAAACACTATTGTTCAGAAAACCAATATTCTGTAGAAATAAATAAGCACCAGGCGATTCTATTAGACGATAAAATTAACAAACATCTAAATACGTGAGTTAATGAAAATCAAATGTTGGAAATTCTCGAATAATACTGCAATATGCGGGATGCCGACGTGACAGACAAGGCATGCATTGAAAGATTTGAACTAAGTAATTGGTAAAAATTCTGAGGTATGCGAGATAAGGCAGAAGTATCATCCTAGAATGTCAACAAGTCAATGAAATCAATTGGATCAAGTGGAGGTAGGGCTTATATATACGATAGTAACGGAGCGACATTTTAGTCTAAATTCAAACTGAGCAACGACTATGTTCAAAGTTGTTAAACACTTACGTAACCAGTGAAGTAGAAATCAAAATAAATCAGAGTTAAAAGTGCGAGAATTTGTGCAACGAAAATAAACCGATCCGTAGATAGACGTTATTTATAAGACTTCGTAGTGCGTACTTGTACGCACTACAAAGTCTTATAAATATCAACGGAATAGACAGTGATCCAATTCAGTGCATTGCATCCTCATATCGATGATTGTTACTGAAATGTTTTCTTGACAAAGCAATTGTAAGTTTTGTAAAAAAAATTGTATTTGTGAATAACTAAATTTGATTTAATTTAAAACACTCAACCACGTTCAAACAAGTATATAAACCATGATAAAATAACTGCATCAAATGTGGAATAAGCAGTGCACCAGAAAAATTGAAAAGGAGAGTAGTGCTTATAGACTCTGCAGTTACCTAACAGGACGAAATAACTGTTGGAAGACTTTGTTGAACAATTGAAAACAAATAGCGCAGGGGTATTTTGAATGGCTTGGTTTATGGAATGTTTTCGCTGTTATACTTTTCAGAACAAACGGGTGATAAAATTATTAAATTTGGTTCCTACTAAATATCTAAGTAATTATTAGAAACGCTGTTTGCGTATATCTGTGTTCGTGTTTGTATATGTCCCTCAACATGTGCAGGACGTCAAAAGCACCAAAGAGGTGTGTCGTCATCGTTGTAGTTGTGACCACATTCTTGTTTTCATTATCGTCTACATCATTATCACAAAGAACATCGACGTTGTCATCATCCTCGTCCGTATCATTATATTTCGTTAATAAACATCACCAATGTTACTTATGGGCATTAAAATTCAACATAAAAATGCAATTAAACAAGCTGATGTACCACAGAAATTTTTCGGACTTTAGCAACATTTTGACAACAAAATGATATCGAAAATAAATGAATTTATTACTTTAGTGAGCTGCCGAAAAAGCATGGAGCATTTTCCGCGCAAACCGTAGATGCATAGACTACCCTAAGGCAACTAATTACAAGTGTACCGAACAAAGTGCTTTTGCGATTCGCCTATAATACTACCCCTTTTAGTAAATATATGAGAAAATGTGCCTATTTTGTACGCGGAAATAATTATGTAACTATAGAGTTGAAATTTAACGAGAGTGTAAGAGCTGCGGGTGATTTGAAAGCTTTAACCTTTTGCCGCTGTTTGCAAGCACAATTTATAGAATATTTAAACGCTTACAATAGTGTTTTTAAACGGTCCATAAACAAAAATTAATCATTGTAATAAACATTCAAAGTGCCTTTGTGTACGTAATTAGCGTACTCAATCTGAAATTCCCTGTTTATTGTTTCGCTTGTTGTAATGCAAAAGTTCTTCAATTTTAACGTTTACTATACAAGACCCTGGGGCCGTTTTCCTAAAAACAATCTTCTCCTGCTCGAGATGGAACGTTTGAACTACATTCTGAGACCGCATACCCCAAAGCCATTTGCCGCGGCTTAAAGCCAAACCACAGAGAGCGTATGTCTACGAAACCCATATTGCGTCCCTTTATAATGTGTTCCTTTGTGTCCACTTCGTCTCGTATTCCATTAACCTCTAATATCTGCCTGTTGATAAAGCCGTATGATGATCACTAATGTTAGAAAGGATAGGGTCAATTTCATTACACAGCAATATACTGAAAGCATTTAACTTAACGCACAGATTCTGCGTTTAACTTCCCTGAAGGTGTAAAGAGAGAATTAGGGATGTTATTTATTTAAATAAAATTAATAGATAAATCATCCAATAAATGCTACTGTACGCTCCATTTAGTTACCTCATATAGAAGTTTAAAACTACTTTGCTTGGAAACTTTTCCAATAAATTGGTTAAATCAATTCCAGCAAGTTTCATCAATTTACAATTTCGAATCCATATTGGAGCAGTTAAATAAGAATTACAGTGACAGCCTGTTATAGTGAACCATGCTGTCACCAAATTCAAGGAATGAATTAAAATGTTAAGGAATAGTTCGCTTTCTGTTACGCGTTAAACAGCGTTGCACAAATTATTTGTAGTAAATAATTATTCTTTTTTCACAAACTGAGGGTTCCTTCCTTGAACTAAATATTGTGCACCTTCCACACATACAAATTTATGGTACTAGATCACAACAAAACTAGTCCACAATGAGAAAACAAAATATGATTATGTAATTTCACTCTAGAGATTGGTATCAATCCTGTTTTTGATTTTGTATTCTTATGTACTGTAGTGTTTTGGAACAGTGCTGTAAAATTTATTTATTTTAGTTGTGGTGTGTAAGAGACCTCATTAGGTGAGATTAACTGATAGGATTACAAACCATCTTCAGTCCTAGAACTGGTTGGACTCGTACCTTCATTGTTTTTATACTGAACTAACCAACACTTTTCCTGAAATTCCCACAGCCTACATCTTTTACTATTTATGTACAATAGTCTAATCTAGATCTTCCTCTACCTGTCTTTTGTCCTTTCTCTGCTTCTAATATATGCTGCGCTAATCGATCATGCCTTAATAAGAGTCCTATCATCCTTCTTTACACTTTTTTACTGTATTCCTTCACTTAGCATTTCTTGCACCTCCTTGTTATTAATTTTGTCTGTGCATGCTGCTATATTTATCATACGTCTATAGCACCACATTTCAAAGCCTTCTACTTTTTTCCTGTCCGCTTTTCCTACTGTCCACGTTGCACAGCTGTACAGTGGCTGTACTACACAAATATGCTTGCAACAATATTTTCCTTGTTTCTAGGTTTGTTGTTTTCGAACACAGCAGCTGCTTTTTCGTGGTAAGTACAGAACGGCGTAGTGCTATTCCTGTTTTTATACCTATTGTACTTTTCCTCTTATATGTTGTCGAAGAATATATAATATTTCACCGATATTCAATAATACGCGAAGTGAGTAAAGCAACCGGAATTTTACAAAGATCTCCCACCACATACATACACACTTACCGAATCAATAGTCTTCCTATTACTCATTTGGCACAATTAATATTTGTTGAGAATATTGCAAAACCAGCACTTGTAGTTGTTTACGATAATCATCAGGTTTAAATACAATTACTTTTTTCATCATCAAGTTTTCCGTCCTGTATGGACGCGTTCCTCTATTGATTTCTATTCTGAGATAACCTACAAATTTCGCTAAAATTTCTACAGGCTATCTCTTTCGCTATCTGTATGCAATAAACTAATCTAGGTCTACATCTGCTTTTTTTTTAATCCGGCTTCAAGTATATTCCGCAGTAATTTCTTATACCTTAGTATGAGCTCTATCATTCTATCTCTCTTATCTTTTACGGTTTTCCACATAATTCTTTCTTTCCTTACAATTTTTAGAACATCTTTGTTCTTAACTTTGTCTGTTCATATCTTCACTATACGTCTGTAGCACAACATTTCAGAGGCTTCTATCTTTTTCTGGACCGCTTCTCCTACTGTCCAAGTTTTACAGCCGTACAGTGCTGCATATATGCTTGCAACAATTTTTGTTTTTTCTATCTTTGTTAGTTTTTAACATAGTCGTTGCTTTTTCTTGTAAAATGCAGCACAGTATTCTTCTTAATCTTCTTTGGGGATTAAACCACTCATAGTTTTTAAAATTATCTTTATTTACGTTTCCATCCATGACCTAGAATCGTTTTCAAAACGATCCTAGGTCATGGATCGAAACGTAAATAAAGATAATTTTAAAAACTATGAGTGGTTTAATCCCCAAAGAAGATTAAAAAGAACACTAAACAAACCACAACAAACATACAGGGAGTATTTATTTGACTGTGTTGTGCTACAGACGTATGATGACTTATTATACTCCCGACTGTTCTATTCTAAGGTATACTCGTTAAAGTGCCGGCGTAATTGATAAGAGCCACTACGATAGTTGGAAATACATATAATAAACACGTACATAATATTGCGCCAATAAATATTACGTCAGATTTATGTTTCAAATTACGGTATCACATGCAAAAAACGTTTATTGCGATTATAGGAAAAGACAAAGTGTACTCACGTAAACTGTGGAGCTCTTCACAACATTGCAGGCATTTTGGCGTTAGTTGGGCGTGGGTCGACCTTCGCCCCCGTTAACGACAGATTGGTTTGTCGTCTCTCTTCTTGTGTAGCGGTAAGGTAAAGGATCAACCAAGTACGAGGAACGATAATAGGTATAAGGTAGGAAACCTACATATCTGAAAGAGAAGACAAAGGCACACCACAGGTAACCACACTGTTTGACGTTTCGTTGGCTAGTCCCTGACGTGACGGAAAAACGCGCACTTCCGCCACTCCGCGTCTACGCAATCTCGGGCGCCGACGCAACTGTCTGAAGTGACGGAAATGTACGCCCAAGTCTTTTAAAATATTGGCCCGAATTCACTTACAAATTTAGAGGGGTGCAATGCCAATTTTCGCATGTAACAGACTATAGCATGGACAGACAAAATTAAGAACAAGGAGGTGCAAGAAATGTTAGATAAAGAAAGAAATATATAGAAAACAGCAAAAATTGTAAAGAAAGATGATAGGACATGTACTAAAGCATAATGGAATAGTGCAGCATACATTAGAAGCACACAAAGGAAAAAAGACAAGTAGAGGCAGATTTAGATTTTATTTTCAATTGATATTGTTGGGTCCGTTTCTAAATTTGTGTAATTCTCAGTATTTAACGGTTCCTTGACTTTTGCGTTGTAATCATTTTTATCTATTACTACTGTTGCTTTTGTTAGCAGGTGGAATTATTATTGAGTTAGCGTTTTTTAGATTGTGAATTGCTTTTATATCGTTACTACTTACATATGGTTTTATTTTGTGATTCTTCTCTATTTCGATTTTGCATTCTACTCTAAATTTCTTTGCTTGATCTTCTTCGAGTGGGTTCGCTGCTTTCTCAATATAGCTGATTATTTCAAATGTCGGTATTGATTTTGGTGTTACTGCAAAGTGTTTTTTTCTAGTTGCCGCTTGAAGCGAGCGGACGTGTTTTTGCCGAGCTCCCGCTTCAGCAATAACAGTAAGTTTTTATCTAGGGTTTTATTATTTATTGTTGTATTATTTTATTTGAAGCTTTGCTTTTTATTGTGTTTTATTTTTATAATTGTGTGCCATCAAATTTTAAATACAGGGCAGTAAAATAAAAATTTTAAAACAGAATTTAAACTAAATAAATCGCGTTTTCCTTGTAATTTAAACCATATCCGCGTTTTAAAATAAACTAAATAAATTTCGGGTTAATAAAACAAAAATCTACTAAACTAATACTCAAAAATAATTTCGAAATAACTTAAAAAGGCATTTTTAATAATAAATTTAAAATAAAAACCGCGTAAATCGAGTAAAAAACCGGGTAAAACAACCAAAAAGTGTGTGGAATTTTATAGTGCGCGTATAATCAAATAATAACCAAAAAACAAAAATCTAAGACTTTTTAAATCAAATAAATATTTCAAAAACTGTAAATTTTAAAATAAATTTTCCGTAATTTAAGTACACGCGTACTTAAAAGTTCCTTTAATATCGATTTTTAGTGTAATTAAGCGGTGTAGCAGTTACAAGTTGTGCTAGTTACCAAGCGATTGAGTGAAAGGTCCTTTCCGGTAACCGCATTCCGATTGCGCTTGACCTTATTTTCTTAATTACGCGTTTAAAAATAAAGTGTTGTTGTTTATAAATTAGATATTTTAATATTTTGAAGTAATTAGTTTATTTAAATTTAATTTGGCGGTTTTAAAAATTTAAAAGAAATAAATAGTGTTCTTCGCGGTACATTTTGAATCGAATTGCGTTAGGGAATTTATTTGATTCTAGTTGTTATTTTGACGCTTTTGATAAAACTTTAATATTTAATTGGGCGGTTCGAAGTTTAAATAAATACAAGGTTGCTTACGGTTCACCTTTAAACAAAACATTTTTATTGAACCAACGTTTTGCGTTCTTCTAGCGTCGTTCTTTTAGCGTCGTAACCGTCAAGTGGTTTTTGAGCAGCGTTTTAGGTGTCATTTTTTGTCGCTTGTTTTGTCAGCATGGTGGTCCACCGCGACGAGGAGCCGTTGCCCAGGAAGAAGAGGGGAGATCGGTCGGAGTCTGATAGGTTGGAGGCTGAGGGCGCTGTTGGGGGGAAGCAGCTGAAGGTAGTGTTACAGGATGTAATGTTAGGGATTCAGGAGGAGGTAGAGGAGCCTGTGTCTGCGGCGGTCGTGTCGGGGGAGTCGGGGCCCCCTGGGGTGGCTGCGGCGCCTGAATCGCCCTCAACTTCGGGAGCCCAGCGAAAGATGTCGACTAGCAGCGACGTTAGCGTTGCTGCTAGCGACCTCGATGAGCTGAGATTGAGGGCGAGGAAGGCGCACTCGGTCATCTCCGGGAGGGTGCCGACGACCTCCGCCACTATCGTCGTGGAAGACAGAAAGAAGATTCGCTACGCCGTGGATGATTTCCTCGACGCGGCGAATCAACTTATAGGCATGGTTACGGCGCTGCGGCTTGTGGCTAGTGATTCTGGGAGAGCTGATGTTGTCGGGGGAAGTCCAGCGGTGGTTGTTTCTGTTACAGGGCAGCAGTGTTCCAGGAGCCAGGAGGTACCGATGCCGCGGAAGGCGTCGTATGTAGCAGCTGCTGCAGGTGCGACGCCCACCTTTGCAGTTAGGGTCGACGCCAGACCAGGGGAGAAGGATGACGTCATGTCGACCCTAAAGAAGAAGGTCGATCCCGCTCGTGATGGTTTTGTTGTGGTCGGAGCTCGTAGAACTCGCAAGGGCGGTGTAGTTGTCGAGTGTGCAAACCGAGAAGATGCGAAGAAATTGCAGTCGAAGGTTGTCGGTGACTGCAAAGAGCTCGTGGCGAAGACCATCGAGAAGAAGCGCCCACGCGTCGTTCTTCCGGGGGTCGAAGCGGGGATGAAGGCGGAAGAGCTGGTGCGGTTGATCGCGTGCCAGAATCCCCGCTTCGGCGATTTGAAAATCAAAGACCACCTAAGAGAGAAGTTTAAGTTTGGCGGAAAGGGCCCTAGGGATCCCTTCGTCAACGTAGTCTTCGAAGTGACTCCCACACTTCGGAGACGCATATTAGCTGACGCTATAAACCTCAGGTGGCGAAGAGTCTGGGCCCGGGACCAGTTCTCGATGACCCAGTGCTACCGGTGCTACGAGTACGGCCATAGATCGATGGAGCGCAGGGAGAAGGTACAGTGGTGCGGTAACTGTGCCGACGTCGGACACGAGTTCAAGAATTGCCGGAGGGCAATCCCCTGCTGTGTGGTTTGCGCTAGGGCAAACGACAGAACTGGCGGTGGCGCGAAGGTCGATACGCGCCACGACGCCAAGTCGAGTAGATGCCCCACGATGCTGAGATTGAAGAACGCAATCACACGGAACATCGATTATGGACCGTGAAGCAGGATGCTTAATCGTTGGGTTTGCAGATGACACACTTTTAATTGTAAGATCGAGATTGTTAATGGATATGCGTACAAAACCGAACGAGGCGCTTAATAAATTACACGAATGGTCGCAGGCGGTGAAATTAAAATTTAACACGGCAAAGTCAGAGGCGCTTTATTTCGGCACGAAACCAGGACAGAGACCTCCTAGGTTAGAGCTAGGAGGGGAGAAAATCCCGTTTAAAGAATGTATTACCTACCTCGGCGTCAAGATCGACAATAAATTAAATTGGAAAGCGCACGTACAATACGTAAAAAGTAAGGGCGGCGAAATATCAAATAAAATGATGGCGGCGGCTAAAATAAAGTGGGGTTTCAGGGGCGAATCGCTGAGGACGGTGTATGCCGGAGCAATTAAGCCGGCAATACTGTACGCAGCTTCTGTATGGGCAGAAGGTTGTAAAGTCCGGGAGATGCGTCAATTGACGAGCGTACAACGCATAACCGCGGTAAAAGCGGCGAGGGCGTACAGGACCACCTCCACGGAGGCTGTCCTGGTGATCAGTAGGACTCTCCCTATCGAATATGTCGTTAGGGAGATTAGAGATAGACGATTAATAAATATAGAAAAAGGGCGCGAAATTATCGACGATCTTAATCTTGTTAATAGGGAAATTGCAAGAAAGCTCGTTGTATCTGAGTTGGGGCACCCGGCTGATATTAGAGGAATCGAGTTTGTCGAAGGTGATGAGGACGCGATGGGTATCAGAATTTATACGGACGGTTCACGTATGGACGATGGGCAAGCAGGCGCGGCGTTTGTCGTGTATAAGCAGGAAAGGGAGGTGTTTCGGTTTCAAACCAAACTCGCGAACTGGTGCACTATCTTCCAGTGCGAATTGGTAGCCATACGAGAGGCTATCGATTACGTAATAAACCATACGGGCAGAGACGAGTATTATATAATCAGTGATAGTAAATCGGCGCTAACGGCTTTAACAAACATGAACACATCGACAGATCTCCAAGCGGACGTCTGGAGGATAGCGCGTACGGCGCTCGAGTTTCGACGTTTAAAGTTCTGTTGGGTCAGGTCGCACAATGGTAACGTAGGAAACGATAGGGCTGACGAATTAGCTAAAGAGGCCGCGACGGGCGACTTTCGAATATCACATTCGTCGATACCGAGGTCTTTAATCAAAAGAAAGCTGCGCGAAAATCAATTCGACAATGGGAAGAGAGGTGGAACAACGCTGCCACGGGCAGGTTGACCCACAAATTCATACCGAGCATAGAAGCTAGAGGTAGGATCGAGGTCAAGCTCGATCACAAAATGGTGCAGTTGATAACAGGGCACGGCGCCCTAAAGGCGTATTTACAAAGGTTCGGACTAACCAACAGCGACCGCTGCGAATGCGGTGAGGGCGCGGAAAGCGCAGAGCACGTGCTCTTCGACTGCCCGCTTGAGGCGGGAAATCGAGGTTGGCTGATAGCAAACTAGCTATCCTAGGTCTGGCATGGCCAAAGAGCCTAGAGGAAGTCGGGAAGTGGTTAACCATAAGGCGTTCTGGACAGCCTTAAAAGAATTCGCGGAAGGGTCGCGAGATTAGACAATCAATGACAACCGCGTGTAAAAATTCGGTGGGGTTGGTGGGAGGATTAAAAATTTTAGATTGACTTGGCGTGAGTAAGGATACGAGCATAACCAAAACCTGATATTAAAAAAAAAAAACAAAACATGATAATTATACCCAAATGTCCAATATGCACGAGAAACCCCCACACCATTAATACAATCACTACCTATCTTCATAATTATGTGCGGAAAATCAAGAAATCGGGAATAAATAATAACAAATAAACAATAACAAATAAATCAGAAATCCTCATTAAATTAAATCAATAAAATAAACAAAGATAATAAAATAGAGTGAAACCGCGCATCCCCCCAGGACTTAAAAGTGAAGTGATAGTGATTGTGATCCCCCCCAGAACATTTAGTGCATACCCACCAGGACTTTAGCAGTGCACCTCATCTTCTCCTTAAAAGTAAGTTACAGTTAGATGTAGGCAGACGACCAGATCTTCGGATGCTGGAGAATTTTATTATCGAGGTAAGACTTAAATTGTGGCGGCTGTACTCGCACAAGCATTGATTTACATTAATCAGTAGTTTTTGAAATAATTTAACAAGCACGTTTTGTGCGTAATGGCGCTAGCCGACATAATGCTTGTGCGAGTGCACCTGATAAATAGGGTGATGCTTTTGCTATTTTGTGGACTGCTATATGCTTAACGCTTATTAGACATTTATTTATATATTTATATAATTATATTTATATATATTTTATATTTACACTTTATATTTATTAGCATGTATTGTAGTATTTTGTGGCATATTTGTTTTGTTTGACGTTCTGCCGCCATTTTGGTTGCAGTATATATTTGGGAAGGAAGAGTAGATTTGTGAAGATTGTAATCATAATATAAATCAGTTAGGGAATGATAGGGAAAGCTAGGGATGGATTTAAATTAGTTAGCTAGATTTGGATAGTTTTAAGACGACCTTTCAAGTCGCACTGGTAAGCAGAGCCGGCGTCTGCTATCCGGTATTACGGATCCCTCCCCCTCTCATTTTTTGTGTCTTGTTGATCGGGCACACTTCAAAGTCAGCGCTAGGGATACCATTATATAAACCCTGTTTTTAGTTTTTGTTTCAGTTTGTCAGATTTTTAGGTGTGTTAGATTGTTACAGTTTGTTAGGTTTGTTAGATTTTTAGGTTTGTTAGATTTTTATTTAGTTTTTTTTGTTTAGGGTGGATTAACTATGAAGTTAGAATAAATTAGAAGCACGATTATTTTCGCGTTTAAACCCAATGTAATACCTCCGGGTGGAGCATTCGTATGGAATTTATAATGCCCTCAATATCTTATTTTAACTTATAAATGATGTGTTGGTGGTTTTGTAATCTCTTTCTCATCCAACTATAACTTGCTCTTTCAAGAATCTTTGTTAGATTATTCCTTGTCTTTGATTCTCAATCCTTTTGGTATTATTTCGTTGTTTCTGCATTTTATTAGAAACGTGAGCGAATTTTTGGAGTGCGATCGCTTTAGGTTTGGAGTGTCTAAAACACATACAAATTCCAGGTCCATACCTGACTTGTAGCTACTCCCTGTATGTTTGTTGTAGTTTGTGTTGTATTTTTTTAGTCTTCTTTGGGAATTAAACTACTTATAGTTGTTAACATCGTCTATATATATATATATATATATATATATATATATATATATATATATATATATATATATATTGCTATACTATTCGCGAAATTTTCTTGCCCCTTCTTTGGGCTGTTATTTTTATTACTATGAACTGGAATTCTTGATCCCCTTCGTTGTGCGCCTTATTAATTTTCTACGTACTCTAAATCATTGAACCACTATTTTAATATTCACTATAAATTGTAATTATCTCCTCCTCCGGCTGTCTTCTCAATATTGCTATCAACTGGACTTTGTCTTTAAAAAACTTTATCTACCAATGGCAAAATTCGATACGTCACCGCCTTGCGGGTTATCAATTTCCTATTCAACTTGTGGCTCCGCCTTTGTACTATTTAAATCTTATGACCTCGGCTAGCATTTATTTGGAATTATAAAATTCAGTAAATTTCGATTTTATATAATGAAACCAATATGTTATGTACAGCTTTTGAAATTATTTGTAATACATTTTCAATTAGTTAACCTTATAAATTTCATTTATTAACAACCATCTACTATGTACTCAAAAACCCAAAGTCACCAAAGAAAACTTATCTTTACCAACAAAGTGTAGAATATTCTAAACCTGTTATCA
Organism: Platerodrilus igneus; assembly: GCA_036346225.1. Taxonomy (NCBI): domain Eukaryota; kingdom Metazoa; phylum Arthropoda; class Insecta; order Coleoptera; family Lycidae; genus Platerodrilus; species Platerodrilus igneus. Next base: position 4,227,003 of record JARFIW010000260.1, on the reverse strand, counting down.
TATTACTCATTCCATACGTATGCAACCTCTTTTGTTGACTTTTTCACAAGCATATCATATTTAGCAAATTCAATATTAAAAATAAAATAAAAATTTATATAGAAAAACAAATGTCTTATAACTAAAGATCTGACCTGGTTTTATCTTTTTTCACATCAACGCTTCCAATAAAAATAATCTTCCCCAATTCTGGATTCCATTCAAACTATTGCCATTACACCATGGACCACCCCAATTTATTTCAATTCTTCAAACTTAGACTTTTATCATTCTTGCCCCAGACTTAAAATTGTAGTTTGTTTCACCCCTGTACTTCAAGATTGTATTATTCTTCTTTTCCCTGGACATCTAAATTGTATTACTGTATTTTTCCCTTAACATCAGAATCATAGTCTATTTCCCTCAGACCTCGAAACCCTATTATTTTTATGTCTTAGTTTACAATAAATTCGTTAAAAGCGTACTTACGTTTAACCGGCAATTATAATCTTTATATTCGCACTCATTATATTTCACTTTTATAATTATTACGTATTACTTTGTTTTAATGGAAACGCACTTCGGCCTTCGTTGAGTTCAAAACTGACTTTCTTTCAAGGTACTTGCTAATATATCCTCGAATTCCCACTCCATCCGTGGGTATGGTCTAGAACTCGTCGCTTGTTTCTGACCAATCAAATAATTTCATTTAGAGCAGTTTCTGATGTAATGCTCCACGATTCCCCATAATCACAACCTGCCCGCAGCTGTCTTTCGTTATCAACATGCTGTATTTTGATAGATTACTTACTTTTCCATAAACAACTGATGCAACTCGACTTTAAATTTTCATGTTTACATGCGATTCACGCAATTTTTAATCATTTCTCTTATCAAAAATGATTAGATATTTGTACGCATTTATATTAACTACCTGAAACTCTATTTCTATATCCGTATTAATTTAATCGTCTGGAACTCTTTTTTTAATGCGTGTCTAATTACACTTTATCATTTATTTCTAAATATACACGTGCTTCCACTGAAAAATATCCTTATTTGTTTTACCTAAATTAACTAAACTTTATCTACAGGGTATTTAATATTTACTATCTACTTAATACATGTATTTCTCATTCCTACGCCAACTATGCGTCTTCCTATGTTTACCTGCGTCGCCCAAAAACTATTTCTACTTTATATACAGGGTGTTGACTACTTACTATCTACAAACTATGTCTATTTCTTAATTATCTCCTTAAATAAGTGCAGTTTTCTGCTGCCTATTCTAATTACTCATTCCTGAACGACCTTTACTATAACGTGCACCCTTAAACAACCCCTTATCACAGCAATATATATATATAAATATATATATATTTATATATAATTTTCTAAAAATGTTGTGGGTTTTAGGTCGGCTGGATTATTTAAGAAAACTCTTTTTTATAAACCTGAGCTTTCGGATTTATTTTAATTCTTTTTCAAAGGTATAAGGCGAGGTTATAATAAATTGGCGATTAACATAAAAAGTTATTTTGGTTATAAATCTTCTAAAATGTATATAACAACTTCAAAATACAACAAGAGGTAAAAGTATTATGTAAATAAAATATTGATAATAAATAAAAGTCAAAAGTTTGATAGAAATTGTTATTAAAAGGCAACCTTAAAAAATGTTTATTATAACTATTCTGTGTATATATCTGCATGTAGCACTGTGAGTGTATGTATGTATGTATGTATGTGTGTGATGTGGGTGCGTTTTTTTTTTTTTTGTGTGGTGTGTGTGTGTGTTGTTTTTATTATATTTATTTATTTTAATATTATTAAGAGAAATTCATCTTATAGATCCATTGACAAATTTGTTGCTGTGTGGTTGTTTTATTTTTGATATTTAGAAGATACGTGTAGATACAATTTAAGTTATTAATCTCTGTTCTTTTGTTCATAGTATTTTTTTGCTGGTAGATGTGGCACATTTCTAGAAACTCTCTTTTTGATTTTTTGTCTTCCATCTGTAATATAATTGAATTGATAAAATCTATTTTATGATTTTTAGTATTTACGTGTATACATAGGGCACAAGCATTTGGTTTTATACGTATATCGCTCTTATGTTGGGTTATTCGTTGCCTAAGGGTTTGTTTGCTTTGTTTGCATAGGTTTTTTTTATCTTCTTGTATATCAACTATAATATCTTCTAAGTCTGCCAATAAGTTATTTATCGAGTGTTTGTTGAAAGTAGGAGGAATGCTAAATTTTGGACCTAAAGATAAAATCCTCTTAATGTCATCTGGAAGGTACTTAAATTACTTCTCGTATCACTCTTACAAAATAAAAATAAATTTTATTTTAACACTAAAAAACAGAATTAAAACAATAAGTCACCATACATTTTATCAAAAAAATTTAAACAAACTTTTTAATATTTTAATACAAAACAACTATCCTCCAAAATTAATAAAACGTCTTTTATATAACCACACTACAGAAATTACAGATAATAATACACATAACAACACAAATAATAATAATAATAATAAACAAATAGACAGTACAGTTACGTTTAAATCTCTTCCATACATTGAACACCTTACACCAAAACTAACTAACGTATTTAACAAATTTAACATAAAAATAGCTTCTAAAAATACTTTAACCTTAAATTACATTTTCTCTAAAATTAAAGATAAAACTCCTATTTTAAATAAAAGGAACATCATATATAAAATCAATTGTCTAGATTGTAATGAGTGTTACGTAGGACAAAGCAAACAAACCCTTAGGCAACGAATAACCCAACATAAGAGCGATATACGTATAAAACCAAATGCTTGTGCCCTATGTATACACGTAAATACTAAAAATCATAAAATAGATTTTATCAATTCAATTATATTACAGATGGAAGACAAAAAATCAAAAAGAGAGTTTCTAGAAATGTGCCACATCTACCAGCAAAAAAATACTATGAACAAAAGAACAGAGATTAATAACTTAAATTGTATCTACACGTATCTTCTAAATATCAAAAATAAAAACAACCACACAGCAACAAATTTGTCAATGGATCTATAAGATGAATTTCTCTTAATAATATTAAAATAAATAAATATAATAAAAAACAACACACACACACACCACACAAAAAAAAAAAAAAAACGCACCCACATACACACACATACATACATACATACATACACTCACAGTGCTACATGCAGATATATACACAGAATAGTTATAATAAACATTTTTTAAGGTTGCCTTTTAATAACAATTTCTATCAAACTTTTGACTTTTATTTATTATCAATATTTTATTTACATAATACTTTTACCTCTTGTTGTATTTTGAAGTTGTTATATACATTTTAGAAGATTTATAACCAAAATAACTTTTTATGTTAATCGCCAATTTATTATAACCTCGCCTTATACCTTTGAAAAAGGATTAAAATAAATCCGAAAGCTCAGGTTTATAAAAAAGAGTTTTCTTAAATAATCCAGCCGACCTAAAACCCACAACATTTTTAGAAAATTACAATAAAGGAGGTCGTTATTAGTAATTCATTATATATATATATATATATATATATATATATATATATATATATATATGTTTAGATCTATGACCTAGGATCGTTATCAAAATAATAAAAATTTAGCAAACAAAACGAATTCTTTCATAAAAAATAACCAACACTTTTTAGAAAAATTATCAAACATCAATATTGAAAATACTCACGCAGTTGTTAGTTTTGATGTAGTAAATCTCTTCAGAAATGTTTCTGTAAACAAAACGCTTAATATTATAAAATACAAACCACAAAAAGATGACAACCTTAAAAAAGGAACAAAACTAGGTCTATTATTGATCATGGAATTACTTGGTGTATGCGATAGTACCACATATTTTCAATTAAGTAACCAATTCTACAAAGAGAGCTTCGGAATGGCGATGGGAGGTCCACTATTGCCAATCTTTAGTAATATATTTATGGAAGAATTCGAAGGAGATGTAATATTCACACAATTGAAACCACTAATCTGGTGGAGATACATAGATGGTGTCTGTTCTATTTGGCCTTATAATACAGAACTAATTAAAAACTTTGTAGATTCAATTAACATTTCACATATGAATTAGAGCAACATGGAAACTTCCATTTTTAGATATTCTAGTTAGCAAAAATGATACAGCAATTAATACATCGGTATACAGAAAACCAACGCACACAAACAGATACTTAAAGGTCGATTAAAACCACTTACAGTGTGTCAAACAAGGAATTATCGAAACCATGTATGATGGAGCAAAATTAATATCATCAAACGAAAAAATTTTATAGAAAGAGAAAGACCTAATCAAATATACACTAATAAAAAACAAGTATCCTAAAAGAATAATGGAGAAAGAAATGAATAAAGTCCCAAAATATAAAGAAAAAGAAAATAGAAACAACGATACGCACCAAAGAATGCTCTCAATACCACACATAAAAGGATTTTCCGAAAAAATCCAAAGAAAAGGAAACAAATTCAAAATCAAAACAGTATTTAGAACTAACAATATGCTAAGAACACAATTAACAAAAACAAAACCCAAAAGCACAATACAAAGTTCAAAAAACTGCATCTACCAAATACCGTGCTAATGTAACAAGTTTTATATAGGGAAAAGTTCCAGACTATTTGAAGTTCTATTAAAAGAACATAAAACATATATAAAAATAAAAAATTTGAAAAATTCATGATTTGCCAACATGCATGGGACTCCCGTCATAAAATAAAATGGGAAGACGCAAAAATTATTGACAAATTCACATCCAGAATTTGTTTTAAGTTTTACGACGGGGTTATTTGGATAGTTAACATTTCTTTAAATAAAAATGGTTTATGAGTTAAGTAGAAAATATTTTTGTTAATTCAAGAAAGATTTCAAATAAATCTTTTACTTACTGTAAAAAGTTCTAATATCTGATTTATTTATTTATTTATTTCTCAGCATAACAAAATATTATTGACAAAATATATTTGGTAACCCCAAGTAAATCGTTTTTACCGAGTACATAGAACATGTACTATCCGTTTGCCGTTATAGTGAACCAAACGCCTGACCGCCATTAAACACGTATATGTTGCCCTTCGATCTTCAGCGTGTACAAGGCAAATAAATTATTCTACATACTGCATACTACAAAATTTAATTACATTACAGTAGATATTATTATATAGTTGAACAGGTATAACAATTGATGCGTCTACATTAATATTTCCGTTTCAAGGTAAGTATGAAATTTACAGTTATTATAATTAGACAGAATTATTTGGTCAGTTAATACAATTGTTTTAGATGGAAATTGAATTTGACGATTTGTTGGAGGAAGCTGGTATCTTCCCTAAAGGAGCTCTTAAAAACTTGATGTTTCATTTGACAAGACCAAATGTCAACTCAACAAAGGATTTTTTTAATTAACAAAATTGAAAATGAAAATGAAGTATGCAAATACTTTGAAACAAATTTTTTGAAGCACCTAAGCACCAGCCCCACGTTGTGTGCCAGTGTAACTGATTTTTCTAATGGGCGTCAGTGAAGCGTATTTTTCTAATCTATATCTGACTCTAGACGTTGAGCGCTAGTGAAACGAAGTCTTCCGACATAACTAGGGGTCTATTCCTTGGGTAGAGCTATGAGAAATGGGGGGGTAAGTCGAAATCTGTTTGTATGTCAAACTTAATCTCAGACAAATAGGCGCCATCAAGTCCGGACTTATTCACGATAATGGCATGGCATATTTCTAAGGGCGGACGTGGAGACCCAAAGAAAGAAAGATCGCCTTCGATGACAAAAACCTGTCTTAATAAAATAAGACGCTGTTCCTGTAAGAAATTATAATAGTTAGGTTAATAAAAAAAGGTGGAACACTATTAGTGTCCCGCAAATATACATAAAGAAGTATCAAAAAGATATTTTCTATATAAAGTTGGCATCAAAAATTTACTCTTAAAGATGTTAGCTTTCTATAGTTAGGTTTGATCATATTTGATCAAAATAAAAAACTTTAATCTTGAACCAATAATTTACTAAGAAGAATCTCTTTTAAAACAAAATGCAATGCAACAAAATTTAATAAATAATTGAATTACTTCCTGAATTTTAAATTAAGGTTTATCAAAATTATTCATAATCAAACATTTTACAGCATAGTGTAAACTTGTTACACAAAGATACTCTAACCCGTGCAGATCTGTTCAGGCCGATTACATTAAAAATGTTATTATTCAAGTTTTCCTTTTTAAATTAAATGTACTAGCTTTAGTTTCCAAAAAAAATGATCACAAAAATATTCTTATTTACATAAGATGTGCTAAAGCTGTTCGAAGCATTTGCTTTCAAGAACGCATCTGTCAGCAATATACTACAGAAAAATAAGTGACGTCAGTAACACCTGTTGTTGTAACTAACGGTTTCTTAGAACATCAAATTAGTGAATTTTAATTTTGACACTGGAAATTCCAGCTCAGCAATAGTTGAAACTTTTATAAATTTATGCTTTTACACATAAGAACAAATTAGCGTGTTTCTAATTTGAAACATGAAAAATTACTTAAAGCTAACTACGAACCAAAAACAGCTTTTCTCGCCTAGATGAGGTACTTGTTATATCATGTGATGTTTACTGCATGTAGTATGAACCCAGCTCATCCTAGACAGCTTCTACCACATGGAGTTGTTCCAGGTGTAGACAAAGTAGCATCTTTACGCTGTTTCACAAAGTGGTCTTCTTTAAATTGGTTAAACTTTCCATCTTCTAAGTTGCATTTTACACGTCGTAAAACAAAGTGGTTTTAACAAAAGGGATTGAATTTCTTATCTTCTAAGTTGCATTTTACACGTCGTAAAACAAAGTGGTTTTAACAAAAGGGATTGAATTTCTTATCTTCTAAGTTGCATTGTTCATGTCGTTCGTGTAACAAAGTAGTTTTCTTAAAATCGATTAAATTTTCTAATTTCAAAGTGCATGGTTAATTGTAGCAATGTGTCTCGTCGCGCGCTATTCAAGAATGTGTCCTAACTCATCAAAATTGATACGCAAATTGCTGGCCTGCGTTCTTTCATACATTTTATCTCTTCTTCTACGTATGGCCGACTGATCATCAAACTCGCTCGGGCGACCGGAGCGTCCAAGGAGGGGGTTGTCAAACCTAAACGCGCCTGCGAATGGCTGTAGAAGACACAGATATCCAACCACAAATAGAATAACAAATAAAGATGCTGCTTTAACGTATTACCTTACTTGTTAAATGTATTTTACCATTATTTTAATAAAAGTGTTTTATTATTCTCGCTCTTTGATGAAGGGATTTAATAACCAAAAATAAAATTATTAAAAGTGTCTTATTATCCTCGCACTTTGATGAAGGGATTTATTAACCAAAAATAAAATTGTTACAACTTCAATTAATAAAAATGTTTGGTTATTTCAAAAATTAAATTCATTTAATTCAACAAAACTATTTTGTCGATTTCACAAATACCTAAATTGGCTAGAATAAACAAGTATGTTGAAATAAGAAACGCATAATCAAATCAATAAAATGTGTTTTTCCTTTTAACAAAGCGAAATTTCTACCTAACAAAATATTTTGTTGAACTACAAAATTAGGTGTAGCAATTCAAAGTAACGGCTATGTTAGAATGAATGGTGCAAAGTGTTAAATGGAAAGAATTGAGTGTGTTGTAATAAAATTACAAGATGCTTAACGAACTATATATTTTGTTAAGTTAATCCTTATTTCTTTGTTTTAAATAAATTTATGTATATCTTTAACAAAAATATTTATTTGTGGGGAAAATAATATTTCCTTGTGGCTATCTAACACTGTAATTTATTTGGACCAAATTAACTGTTGTTGAATTAAGCATTTTTTTTTCTCTGTGTAGGAATTAAGTGCAACAGGGTCAGCACTTAAATCATCGATAATAGTGGGTAAATCCAGTATAATTGCTACGAGCATTGACGTAGTCAAGAAATAAAACAAAAAAAAAAGAAATAGACCGGGCTCAATCGGCGAGTGGGCGGGGTATTATACCTACACCGAAAATTAAGGCATGTCTGAAATAAAGAAAGAAAAATTACACACACTCATTCATACTCAAAACACAACACATCAACAAAAGAAACCTATAATTAAACACAATATGTACACGCAATAAATAATTACACGCTAAATCTAAAAAAAAATATCAACCAAAAGAACCAATCATTTTTTTTAAATGGTGAGCTGCCGGTTGTAGATTACTCCCTAGACTGAGTTTCAACAAAAAAAGAAATTAAGCAAAAATTACCCCTCTAAAACCAACAGCTCTAAATCAGCATGGTAAATCTAAAATTAGGTATATACATCTAATGGCAACAACATTTTCAAACGCGCCAGCAAGCCTTCAAATCATTTTCACTTTAATAAGTTGTACACTCTTAGTTATTTAAAGCAAATAGTAATGCATTCATATAGTGTCAATAAATCTCAAACTAATACACTAATTGTCGTCTAAACGGATTAAATTTAGGAATGCATGAGCTTAAACCGAAAATCCCAACCGATATGGTCGCAATCGTAAATGATGGAGAAAGAAAACACTCACCCTCGAAGTTGCTGACGTCGGGGTTGAGTCACTAGCTGTTCCATGGCAACAAGTAGGTGGGCCTACACCCAGAAAGAACGGACTCGGCCTACCATTACAGCAAGGGACGACCATTCGTCGTAGCTTGAAGGCGACCGGAAGAAGCACGCCGTATTGCGTGCGCGAAATTTTCATAACGAAAACCGGAAATAACCAAACATTCCAACACGTGTTCCGTTGTGTAGATTGGAAAGCAAATAAAATCAATTTTGTTCAGCTAGTGACCAGGGTTCAAAGTAATATTTCTATTCAGAATTAACCTGGAAAAACACAGTTTATATTGGGATAATACACAGCTTTAATTCGACGAATTTTTCCGACGCAAACCACATAAGAAGCATTTATCGGATTCTTGCGTATTTCTTTTTAATTACGAATGGACGATTTTATTTAACCGTAGACATGGAAATTAGATAAACGTATAACTAATTAGCAAAGGATTTGAGTTGAAAATTATTGCAAATAAAATAACCAATTATTTCCGAAAATAAACGTAACATAATGTATTAAGAATACTAGTTAAAAACGAATAAAATTATATAATAACAGTATAGAACTTAAGTAGTGGTTATAAATAAAATATTAAAATTAATTGTGTGTAATACTATACCGCACTATAGCATATATACAATAACAAAAAACCATAAATTCAAAATAAATAAATCAAATTAATGTAATCTAAACTAAACGAGTTCATATTATTGTTTGTGTTATTACGAGCTCAAGGTTAACAGGTGATTTAGCAATTGTCTATTCATTATAATAAACTCGTAATTAAAATAATAACAGATGAAAAAATTTAAACATCGACAATATTAATAATTATATTATTTTTAGTTAAGTTTTTGAAATCAGATATATCGTTTTATTTATGAATTTTATTGTTAACTTTACGAAAAATAGTACCATCATTACTGTAAGTACAACGATAATTAAAATTTTGGTGTACCTACAGATTTTGACGAGCCAATGTTAAATTCTCTATAATAACTATGCCACATGCTTTTAACTTAAATCTTTGTTTGTAAACAAGATTTCGTATGTTATAAGAATTAAATCTTATAATAATCGGCTTAGGTTTACCTTCGAGTTTTTGAAGTATTCGATGACTTCTATCCATGGAACACGTGGGTATGGAAACAACTGACCTATGCAATTCCACATCACCAACGTATTCTCCATCTAAATACATTAAATTAATTGTCATCTTCCACTGCATAAGTAACAGCTATGTAGCTTATAATATCAATCAATAATAATAAACGCTGCAAATAAATTCCACTCGTTTTTTATTTTTTCGACTACTTGAAAGCGGGTGCTACGATGGTTTTCGTCGCAGTTAAATATAGAATAAGCAGCTGCTGAGAACAAATTAAGATCACTTAAATTTGGACCACGTGACATCCAGTTATAATCAAAGTTTATTAAAACTAACGTAGTTACTAAACAATTCTGAATGTAATAACCTCAAAGGAAACACAGTACAGATATAGAAGCACTATATATGAATCTGTAGAAGAGCTATAAGAAGTAATGCACACCAGGTAGAAATTAACTTCATCAATCTCAACGCTTTTTGTGTTCATACACGCGTATCCCGTTCCGAATGGACCTGCAGCTTGAAGAAGTTCTAGATTACTAAAACTGGTAAAATGGCTTGTGTGTTCCAGTGATTAAAGAGCCAGATTACAGATTCAACCCAATTAGTAGGGTCTTTAGTGAGGAACCAGACTAACGACAAGCAGCTCTTTCGGTACTTAGAGTGGCAGAAACCAAAGGGTGGGTATGGCATTCTAACACACAAAACTGCCATGTTGAAGGCAACGGAAAACCACCACATTACCTCCTAACTACACAGCGTACTTAAATTGTTATTTAAGATGATGGCATCGTCTGGTGTAAAATATTCTGGAGTTAAAATAGTCCGTTCATTTACATTCCCAATGCTCCACCACTACATTGGCCAGGAGGCGAGTTTTTTGTTGCCTGGAAATTTAGAATTTTGCCGAACCCTTGTCGTTCCAGGCAAGGTAGGGATCTTTAACGTGCGTGACAACACTCACACACGGGACCTCCATTTAACCTCTCATCCGAACGAGGGCGTAATTTTTGTGAAAAATGCTCACCTGCCATTTTTCAAGCAGTCGGCCGTGTCGGGATTTGAACCCGGGACCTTGGGATCCGTAGTCTTACGCTTACTACATTGATCCACGGCGACGCCAGTTAAAATAGTCCCCCATTCGGATCTCCAAGAGGGAACTATTTCGAAGAATGTGATCGGAAAGTGTAGAAAAAGAGTCGAGAACATTCTGCGAGTTTGAGCGTGGAATTTCAGAAGTATGAAGCAAGTAGGATAGCTAGAGAACTTGAAGATTAAAATGAATAGGTTAGCATTAGACATAGTACGGATCAGCGAAGTTCGGTGACCAAAGGCGGGGGATTTTTGGAATAGAGGTCTTAGGGTAGAAAACTACTTACAAAAGAACAAAAGAGTACACATGGTTAGATAGAATTTAAACCGGCAAATACAGTAATAATACAAGTATACATGCTCACATCTATACCATAGTGAGAAAGAGGTAGAAACGATCTACAAAGATATCAAAGACATACCAAGATACGTAAAAGAACATGCAAATTTAATAATTACAGGGGATTTTAATGCAGTGGTAGGTGAAGGTAGGAAAGGAGCGGTAGTAGGTTTATTACTTATTTGGTTTAGACACGAGAAATGACAGGGAAAAATAGACTGATAGAATGTAGCGACAAGAATAATTTAACCATCACAAATACATTATTTCAACATCAAGCTAGAGGACGATACGCGTGGAAGATGCCAGGAGATATAAGAAAGATTGGCTTGAGAGGGGATTAAGGAGATGATATATAAATATGCAAATTATAGGGAAGGACCAATTGCTTTTGTAGCAATAACGATGACGGTGGAGCGGTTATGTAATAACTAAGAACAACTACACCAAACTACTTAATAAAGGGTATAAATACCTTTTATCCTGTGCCGCTGTGGGCAATAAACATTCACACACAAAGAGCTTCCGCGAACAACCAATAACACGCACGACCGGGTGATGGTGTCGCTTCAAAAGCTCTCATACGACCGTCTTCTGCAAGGGTTCGAAGGCGACTGTGTTCTTCAACGCACTTTCGCTGCCGGTATAAAATGTTTCACTAAACTGTAGGGTGAACGCACTGATGGTATTTATTGTCACAAATACCGAATTGTTTGATGACGACGTAACATACCGCCCACCAAATTCATAGAATTTTGAAAAGGAGGGAAGTAGGTTGGGTGAAGGAAATCACATGGGATTTGACCTTGCTAGGAAAACAGGTAACGAAAGATAGGGTAGTACACTACAGCAAGCGATGTTACCAACTATGCAAAAATAAAAATATATATGTAAATAAGCAAATATGTAAAAATAATATACTACTATACATGTAAGAAATGTGTATATACATCTAAACATAAAAATAAAATTAAAATACCGGTAGCGGCGCTAGTTTGACCAAAGGTCGTTTTAGTGTGCCATGTGCCGTTTTGATTTCAGCGACACGTATAATACCGTCCGCACCGGGAAAAGTATTAATAATACGACCAAATTTCCATTGAAGTGGAGAAAGCTGGTCGTCCTTGATGAGGACAATAGTGTCCTTTTCAACTTGTCGGACACCTACCTTAGAGTGCCATTTAACCTTTTGATTTAGAGAATGTAAGTACTCATGGCTCCAGCGAGCCCAAAAATCTTGGTGGAGTTTTTGCAGGAGTTTCCACCTGTTTTTTAATGGTAAAACGTTGGTTGAATGGTCCTCATCTGGTGGTGCGGAAAGAGGCTCCATGGTGAGGAAATGACCTGGTGTTAGGCAACGCAAGTCATTTGGATCCGAACTCAAAGCGCAGAGTGGCCTTGAATTTAGAACAGATTCAATTTGCGTAAGAACTGTGTAAAGTTCCTCAAAGGTAAGTTTTTGTTCGCCGATTACGCGAGCTAGGTGTGTCTTTACCGACTTAACACCGCTTTCCCACAAGCCACCGAAGTGAGGGGCGCTAGGTGGATTAAACGACCACTTTATCTTTTCTGAGGTTACTGCACTATGCAGATAACTCATAAGCTGACGATAGGCACCTACAAAATTAGTACCGCAATCGCTAAATATTTGAGAACAGCGTCCTCGACGTGCTATAAATCGTCGCAAAGCGGCAAGAAACGCGTCTGCCGACAAATCCGAAACAAGTTCAATATGTGCTGCCTTAGTGGCAAAACAAACAAAAATACAAATATAGGCCTTAAGAGTTTTAGAGCCTCGCAGGCGGTTAGCCTTTATTAAAGAGGGCCAGCAAAATCAACACCAACAATACTGAACGGTTTGATTTGAGTAATACGTGCTGCCGGTAGGTCTCCATAGGAGGAGTTACCAGGACCGGTTTGGTACGAAAACATCTATGACATGATGATAAATAATTTCTGATTGAATTTTAATAGAAAGAATCCAAAATTCTGTTGTATAAGATACGCTGTGGTATTAACACCGGGATGGTAATACCTTTCATGAGTTGACCGAATGATAAGTTCGGTTAATCGGTGCCGCTGGGGCAATAACGCAGGAAACTTTTCGAAATAGGAAAGCGAAGAATGTGTCAAGCGCCCACCTACTCTTAAGATATTTTGTGGATCAACAAATGGAGAGAGTTTTCGCAAGCTTTTAGGTAATTTACGGTTTGCCTTGATCGAAGCGATTTCCTTTGAAAATGTAACATTTTGTACATGCCGAACGATAATCATGAGAGCATTATGTAATTCAAAGTCTGTTAAGGGACCCGTATGACGTTGAGCCATGGGTTTAGAAAATCTATAAATGTAAGCCACGATGCCTTGGATTTTATATAACGATGAAAAACGACTTAGTAAAGTGTCAATGACGTTTGGATCTGTTTGAGCGACAAATGTTAGGATCTTCTTTTCCGTAGTTACCTCAGCAATTGAGGTTGACAATGTTGGTTGAGGCGGCCACGAGTCACTAGGGTAGTGAAGCCATTCAGGCCCCGCCCACCATAGCGAACATGAAATAACCGCGCTTGGCATTAATCCCGAGATGCAGGATCAGCCGGATTATGCGAAGATTTAATATAAAACCATCGGCTAGGTGCAATGATTTCTTGAATGTGGCTAACACGGTTTGCCACAAAAGTTTTCCAACGAAAAGGTGGAGAACGTATCCAAGTGAAAGCGACCGTAGAATCACTCCACGCTGAAACATCGGAGATGTCAATCAAGCCTTGATAAGACCGAATGGTAAAAGAAAGTAAATCGGTTAATAAAACGGCGGCACATAATTCCAAACGTGGAATTGAAATGCGCTTAATTGGAGCTACCTTTGTTTTAGCGGCTACAAATTGTACAGTTATTTCTCCAGTAGTTTGATTTATGAACTGAAAATACACTACCGCTGCATACTCTACCTCGCTAGCATCGCAAAACCCATGCAAATGACAAGTAAAAGGATCCGAAGGGGGTAAACAACGTGGTAACTTTAGTGACGATAATAACGGCAATTCTTCTTGATACTTCTGCCATTGAGACGAAATGTCTGCTGGTGGGATGTCATCCCAATTTAAACCTAACATCCACAGATGCTGGATTAGGCGTTTTGCAAAAAGTGTTAGTGGGGCTAAAAACCCTAATGGATCATATATTCTGGCAACTTGCGAAAGTATGTTGCGCTTTGTACATATTGGGTTTAATGGTTTAACCCGAAATGAGAAAATATCTTCTGTAGGTGACCATTGAAGACCTAATATTTTTATTGATTCGTCAGAATCGAAATCGAGTGAAGTATATTGGCAAAAATCTGACGGAATGCCTTCCAAAATAGAAACTGAATTAGAACTCCATTTTCGAAGTTCAAAACCAGCCAAATGTAAAAGTCGGATGAGTTGATCTTTAATTTCGCGGGCCGATTGTATAGAATCTCCACCGGCGACGAAATCGTCAATATATAGATTTGACCGTATAGCCTCAGCGGCTAACGGAAACCTTTTGCCTTCGTCAATGGCTAATTGCTGAAGAGTCTTTAATGCTAGATAAGGCGATGACTTAATACCATAGGTCACTGTATTAAGCTGATAAGTCTGAATGGGTTCTTCTGCGGAGAACCGCCAAACAATTAACTGAAACTTTCGATGTTCTTCGGTAACCAAAATTTGTCGATACATTTGGCGAACATCACAAGTAAAAACGAAACGATGAGAGCGAAATTTAAGTAAGATTGACGAAATGTCATTTTGGAAACTAGGTCCAGCCAATTGAGTGTCATTAAGTGACACGTTGTTTTTAGCCTTTGCAGAGGCGTCAAAAACCACACGAATTTTAGAAGTATGACCTTCCTCTTTAAATACAGGGTGATGGGGTAAAAAATAATTATCGTTCCCAACGGGCGGAGAATCGAGTAATGCCATATGACCCGCATCAAGATAGTCCTGCATGAAATTGTTGTATTGGGCGCGTAGCTCCGGTTGAGCATGCAATTTGCGCTCCAACGAAAATAGTCTTTTTTTAGCCATGTCAAAGGAATTATCAAAAACGGGCAAAGTTTCGTTGAACGGTAACGCAACAATAAAACGACCGCTAGGGTCACGAGAAAACGTGTTTTCAAAAATCAAATCTGCCTTTTCTTCTTCCGGAGAAATATAAGGCTTGGATGGCAACTCTTCTATCTCCCAAAACCGCATTAGTGTCTGGTCGATAGGATCTTCTACAGAAGTAAAAATGCTTGGACAGTATCAGACTGCAAGCTTTTGTGGGACCAATAATAGTCCAACCAAAAATTGTATTTATGGCGGCAGGCTGAAGAAATTTGCCATGTATAACACCGCCATTCATGATGAACGGATAAACATCTGCTCCAAGGAGCATGTCTATAGTTCCTGGAGAGTTCCAGGTCGGGTCTGCAAAGTGCAGGCCGCATAAGTGTTCCCAATTATTAGGAACTTCAACGCTGGGTAATTTGCCAGATATTGACGAAAGCACAAAAGTTGTGACTTCTAGAGATTTTCAGAGTCTAACATAGAGCGAATGGTGCAGCTGACGGCACCTCTATTGACCGCTGAAGTTGTCTGCCCAAGTTCATAAATCGGAACTTGAGAACGTATGCGTGGAAGCCAAAGTTTGCTCACGCAATCGTCTCGAATAAAGCTAGCTTAAGAGCCAGGGTCTAAGAGTACCCTGATCTGTTTGTATCTACCAGAACGATCTTGAACTTCCACAACGGCAGTGGAGAGTAAGACAGTAACCCCAAAATTTGGATTCGTCTGTGAAGACAAAACATTTGCCGGAATAGGAGAGGCTGACTGCGTCCTATTGGCATTTTTATGCATAGGTGTAGCGGTCGATTCAGCTGAACGGCTAGAAGCAGGTTGCGGTTCAAAATGTAGCAAGGTATGATGCGGCTTGGCACAAGTTCGACAGGAATTATAAGATTTGCATTGCATGGACGCATGGTCTGTTCGTAAGCAATTTAAACAAAGGCGTAAGCGTTTGACAATGTCGAAACGTTCTGTCGGAGTTTTCTTTAGAAACGATTGACATCTGTAAATTAAGCGATTGCCCTTGCAAGAAGGACAATGGTGAAACCAGTGAAACTACGTTAGAAGAAACCTTTGGTTTAAATTGAAACGCTGAGGATTTCTTAGGCACTGATGTGTGAGATGTATGGACAGTCGTCGAATAAGAAACAGGTGCGATTGAAGAAAAGGTTTCCAACGCTGCACATTGTTGAGTTAAAAAATATCTCAAATCCTCGAAATTAGGTATTTGCTTCGGATCCGATTGGAGTTCGAAGCGTTTTCTAGTGAACGGATCGAGTTTTTCTAAAAGCAAATCGACTAGAATATAGTTCCAATGTTCAGTGGGAAACTTTAAGTTAGTTAGAACAGCAAGGTTTTCTGAAAAACAATCAATAAGTGCCCTAAGTTTCTTAGGGTCTACTGATTTTAAAGGTGGAAAGTCTTTCATTGCTTTCCAATGCAAAGTTGCCAATAAACGCGGGTTGCTAAATCGCTCACGCAAGGCGTTATAGGAAATAATAAAGTTATCTCCCGAAATGGGTACCGATTTAATGATTTTTAAAGACTCCCCGGTACAGCAACTGATAAGATAATTTAGCTTTTCGATATTGGACAGCGACGCGTTATTATAGACCAGACTGTCAAATAAATCGATAAAAATGCGAACTCCGTTACCTCATTATTAAAAAGTGGGAGCTTTAACGGTACCAATTTTGATCCCGTGCTGCTTGGAGCATTTTCCGTGATTTGTGCCCGCGTTTCTTGCATCGTTTCGAGATGCAGCAGTATGCAAAAATAAGCGGAATCTACTTCCTTCCGTAAGGCGTTGTAATTTAATGATTCTACATCGTCACATGAAGCTAAGACGTCAACTAAAGTTTTATTGAAATTTGTATAAAGGTCATGTACTCCCCTTGTTTGAATAAGGAACAACGTTTTTAAAGTTGGGTCACTTTGAATAGCGTTGCCAAGTTCCCACATTTCTATAATGCGTATTTTAAGCAATTGGAGCTCAGCTACCTGTATTTTCTTGGGAGCCATTCTGACAGTTATTCTGAACGGCCTACACTATAAAAATGCTGTAAAACCGCAAAGTTCAAATGTGGGCTGAGAAATATTAAAATATTATGATTTGTTCAAAGCACGAAAAGGTAAGACAGCGTATAAACCAATAAATCACGTTTTATGACTAACGGTTCGTCAAACAAAGCGTAAAGATAACATGTACCGCTTACAACCCGGGCGGCTTTACATCAAAGCTCAGAGGAAACATGAGGCTTAACGTGTTTGCAAGAAAAATGAAGCTTTTACATTCTATTACCCTTTGCAGATGTATCGAATATTTACTGCAAACCGACTAAGGTTGTATGTTGAACTAAAACGTGCAATGGCTTTTACACAAAGAACATCCCTTTACCTTTCTTATTTGAGAAGTATAAAGCGATTTATAGTTTTCAGGTTGCTTTGTGTTTTATGCCGCTAAAATGAATTTAAAACTGAAAACTGACACATTTGATGTTTGTTTGTAACTAACGCTTGTTGGTTTAATTACGGCAAAATCACTTATTTAATTTAACGAAAGTATGTAGCTAATATTGTACATATTTTACCCGCTAAATATGGAGCTTGAACACAAATTTAAAACTAAAATAATTACTTAAAAGCTCGCTGGTGTGCAAAGTGATATTTAATTTAGGACATGCGTATACCATAGGACTGGTGAATCCGGATCGACTTATAGGACCATATGGCTTGAGAGGGGATTAAGGAGATGATATAAATTTGCAAATTATAGGGAAGGACCAATTGCTTTTGTAGCAATAACGATGACGGTGGAGCGGTTATGTAATAACTAAGAACAACTACACCAAACTACTTAATAAAGGGTATAAATACCTTTTATCCTGTGCCGCTGTGGGCAATAAACATTCACACACAAAGAGCTTCCGCGAACAACCAATAACACGCAAGACCGGGTGATGGTGTCGCTTCAAAAGCTCTCATACGACCGTCTTCTGCAAGGGTTCGAAGGCGACTGTGTTCTTCAACGCACTTTCGCTGCCGGTATAAAATGTTTCACTAAACTGTAGGGTGAACGCACTGATGGTATTTATTGTCACAAATACCGAATTGTTCGATGACGACGTAACAAAGATATCAAAAAGATTATCCTCTTGTTAGACAACGGTATAGGAAGCTACCCAGAAGCAAATACAGACACTGACTACAACACCGTAATTATGAAGGCCGCTCTAAAATCTAAACATTTGAAAAAAGAAACCGAAAAAGGCATGTTGACTTTGAAAAACTAAAAAATAAATATATTCACGAAAGATTTGTAAAAATCAAATGAATTGCTGGAAGATATCAGGAAAATTTTTTATACTAGACCAGTAGAAACGGGATAGAATAACATTAAAACCAGCTTAGACATGCCGGTCAGAAATATTCTGGGGTATACCCAAGAAAAAAACCATGGATAACAAAAGGTTCCCTGAATTTAATAGAAGAAAGACGAAAATACAAAAATAGATCAGACGAAACAGGAAAACAGAGACACAAAGCCATAAAATGGGAAATTATTCGCAAATGCAGAAAGGTTAAAGAACAATGGACTGATGAAAAGTGCAAAGAAGTACAAACTAAGATGAAAATAGGAAAAATAAACAAAGCATTCAAACCGATTAGAATGAATTTTATGAATATAAAACCGTATAGCAAAAATATAATGTTCGCGGGGGGAAACATCATTTACGAAAATGTAGGGAAAGTGGTTAGATGACACGAATATATAGGGAATTTATATGCGAAGAGAAACTAATAGCAATAAAACATAAATCAGATATTGAAAAAGTTGATGGGATATCTTGTACTTAGGGATGATTTCGAATTAGCATTAAACGTTCTGAAAAATGGTAAGGCCCCGGGTACAGATAAGGTGCAAGCAGAAATTCTAAAAGCTACTGGACAAGCAGTAAAGAACGTCTCTTCCAACTTGTAAGCAATATGTGTGAAACAGGCGAAATACCCAAAAATTTCAAATGTAACACCATGGTCACAATATCAAAAAACAGAAGCTGGGATAGATGTGAAAATTTTCAAAAAATAAGTTTGACAGCATACGAGTCAAGAATATTTAACTAGAATTGCACAAAGACGGATGGCAAGACGAGCTGAAGAAATACTACAAGTAGATTGATCTTGGTTTAGGCGAAACAGAGGAACACGGGAGACTATTTTAGCTCTGAGGGGTGATAATGGAGAAAACAACAGAAAAAGGAGAAAGCGTGTATATAGGGTTTGTAGATCAGGAAAAAGCATTCGACAACGTAAAGTGGAAAAAAGAGTTTGAAATACTAAAAATAATTGGAATTAGTTTTAGAGATAGACCGATAGTACATAGCGTATACAAAAGAGCAAGCAGCAGTAATAGTACTAGAGCAGCAACGTAGAGAAGTAAATATTAGGAAAGGGATGAGACAGGTATCTGCTCTATCCCCAATAATTTTTAACTTGTACATTGAAGAGGCAATGAATCCTATAAATGCAGGAAGACATTTGGAATTATTATGCAGGGACAAAAAATAGATATGCTTAGATTTGCAGATGATATAGCGATATTAGCATCTAGCAAGGAAGAGTTAGAAGCTGCTGTTAATGAAGTGAAAACAGTTCTAACCGAGAGATACGGCATGAAAATTAACAAAAATAAAACTAAAGTACTAGTATGTAAAAAAGAACAAAATAAATAAAAAACTAGAATACAAATAAGAAACGAGAACTTACAAAAGGCTAAGGATTTCTGCTACCTAGGAAACCACAAAACATGGGAGGAGCTCAAAAGATATAACACAAAGATTAGCACAAGGTCGTGCTATATTTAACAAGAAAAAACAACAAACATAGAAACATAAAAAAATAGCTTAAAACATATGTGGAGCACCGCACTGTACGGTTGTGAAACTTGGACAATAAGAGAAACGGCCTTTGAAATGTGGTACTGCAGACTGATAAACAAAGATATCAAGGACAGACAAAGTTAAGGACAAAGAGGATGTTAGATCACATACTAAGACGTGAGGGAGTGCGGAATATACTAGAAGGAGAGATATGAAAAAGAGAGGTAGAGATAGACCTAGGTTAGGCTATTGCACACACTTAGTGAAACATGTACACCGTGGTAATTTCAGGGAAGTGTGTAGGTTAGCTAATAATAGAAATCAATGGAGGTACGCGCACAACCAGTTTCAAGATGGAAAAACTGAATGAAGAAAAAAATAACTGTAC
This sequence comes from Platerodrilus igneus, assembly GCA_036346225.1. Taxonomy (NCBI): domain Eukaryota; kingdom Metazoa; phylum Arthropoda; class Insecta; order Coleoptera; family Lycidae; genus Platerodrilus; species Platerodrilus igneus. Next base: position 4,206,464 of record JARFIW010000260.1, on the reverse strand, counting down.
TTAAAGTTGATGATTATTATAAGCAACTACAAGTATTGGTTTTCCAATATTTTCAACTAATGTTGATTGTGCGAAAGGATTTACTGGAGAACTATTAATCCGGCAAATATCTAAGTGTTGGGGGATTTTGGTAGACACAGGCTGCTTAACTCCCTCCACATACCACTGAATCTCGGTGAGATAGGGCATATAATTACAAAACAATAAAAGGGGAAACAGGTTTGGTACTCGTCCAACCAGTTTCAAGATAAAAAATCTAATGACGAAAAAAGTAATTGCACATAAATCTGTTGATTATTATAAACAACTACAGGTATTGGTTTTGAAATGTTTTAAACCAATGTTGATTGTGCGAAAGGATATGTTGAAAACCATTTATTCGGCAAATGTTCAAGTGTTAGTGGATCTTGGTAGCCACAGGCTACTTAACCCCCTTCACATACCACTGAATATTGGGGAAATAGGGTATATATTTGAAAAAAAAATAGAAGGGAAATAAAACTGCATCTAACAAGCAAGAGCAGCGACTATGTTCGAAGACAAGAAATATAGAAACAAGGACAAAAGTTTTAGAAAGGACAGAAGAAAAAGCAGACATGAGAACGAAGGAGCCTTTTGGAATGTTATGCTTCAAGTGTACGATGATGATGATAGCATGGATAGACAAACTTAATAACAAATAGGTTATAGAAGTAGTAAAAGAATAAAGATATCTGTGGAAAACAAAAAATGGGAGAAATAGAAGGGCAGAATATGTTCTAAGGCATTTTTGAGGAGTAGTACAGAATCTATTACAAGCAGAGATAGGAAAAAGAGAGGTAGAGGTAGACGTAGATCAAACTATTGCACGCAGATAGTGAAAGATGCAGGCTGTATAAATTTCAGGGAAATGTGTAGGCTAGCACAGAATAAGAAACAACGAGGGTACGCGTCTAACCAGTTGACTGAAGGCCTCATGATGCTGATAACACGCGTATCGCACATTCGCTTTTTCAGTAAGAGTATACTTCGTCAAACTTCATTTCTAATCGGTAGCATTCGCTCTGTGTGTTTAATATGAACGATTATCTTGAAGTGATTCGTAGTGTTTCTAAGTCGATTTCTCGTTGGTTGATAATTATTGAAAATATTATAGTGTAAATTTCGATATTTGAAGGTATTTGTTAGAATAGTTCGGTAACCACTTGCAGGTTTCTGAACTCATTCCGTTATGTCAGAATTTATGCTATAAGGGCGCATGTGTTAGAACGATCGATCGAGTTGACAAGGGTTAAACCATTTTGTTTTAGATTTTCAAGATGGATGATTGAAACATTTCACTTGGCGGTTTTTTATTAAAGGTACATCTTGTAATTCTAGCGTTGTTTTGAATGTGTTGTTGATACTTATTGTAAAACCGTTAGTTATTTAACCATTGAAGGAAATATTTTTATGATTACCTGTTGCTTTTGTCTCTGAATTTGCCAGTTCTTTTACTTATCAGATGTAATATGTAATTTCCAGATGGATTTACGATTTTATTCAACATGTTTATGTATAAATGAGTGTTGTTTGGTTTATGGACGAAAACTAATATTTGTTCATTTGAAATAATGGTTATTTAGTATTTAATACGTAGTTGTAACCCCAATTGCATTGCACCTGTCACTGAATCAATAGTAAATGTACTCTTACTGTGATATTACGAGCAATTTGTTCTATCATCCCTAGGATCTATTGAATCAAATTATTAGGCAAGTTTGAATATAAACAGTATTATATTTCAATGTTGTATTTGTTTTAGGTTTTATTAAATTAACCACAAAATTGTGTATATTTTTTGTTTGTAATTTGTAATACCACGACGTGTTTAATTTTTAAAAAGTATGTTGTTTTAACCGATGCAATCATAATGAATAAATTTTAACATTTGCTTACTAGATTTAATATATTTAACTAACATGCACTTATATAACGATTTAGCGCCTGAATCTGGGCTTGTTTTTATGATGTAAAATTTTGATATGTATTTGCTGCTTACATGTTTTATGATGTTTAATATTTGTAATGCATTTGATATTTTTATTTTAAGTGTAATTGTTTTATTTCAGCATATTAACTACATATTCCACTGCATCGCTCATATCTCGGTTTAAACGTAATTACATGTTTGTTGTTTTGTTTACCCTATTATCTAGCCGATGTTCTTATATAATTAACTAGTATTGAACGTTTGTGATAATTGTTGTGATGTAATTAAATTGAACCTCTGGTATGACCGACCATCTTCGTGCCTTTTGCGTTTGCATTTATGACTATGTTGGAGACAGTATATTAAATAATAAGCGCCTTTTTAACTATGCGCAATCATACCATAAGTTCATTTCAGCGATTTATGTCGTCTTGTCAATGTACTTGTAGTTGTACTCTTGTAAATAATAGGAAGTCGGCTAGCCTTTGTGAAATATTTTGTAACACGGGCTAGAAACTGTTAATGCATGTATGTGGGCGCGTGTGATTTAGTCTTTGTTGAATATTACTAACATTTTATGTCCGTGCGGGGAGGAACATTGGTAGTCAATGCAGGGTTTTCCTTCCTGGTGTTCCGCTCTTCTACTTCAGCTGGGTAGTATTAGCCTAGCCGACCTAAGTACCTACCAGAAGAGACTAGCTGGTTTGCACTAACGTTTCTTCAGTTGTCATTTGGGTATGTCTGGGTAACAGTTGACATTTCGTCAAATTCAGTGTTGGTAATCTGGGTACTTGTACGTTACCCGTCCTTGTCGAGATGTGCCAAATGCAGTTGGAAGTGTGAGGGCAGTTTGGGGTTTTCTCTGCCGCACTCTTTCCCAATCGCCCAGGTTGAGTACGGCACTGTATGCTTTGAATGTCATTTTTCTATGCTTTCATGTCAATGACCTATGTAGTGGTTATTATTTTCATTAAAAATCAAGTTAGGTAAATTCTGTAGTTTTATTTCAAATCTACTCGCCTTAACGCCATCTTCCCAGTGTGAATTTGGGTCACATGATAACAACACAACGTAGGTGTCGTCGAGCCACTGATATCAGATATTAGATCATGGAGCCCGGTGTGCCGTTTATAGAGGGCGTTTGGGTCAGTTACACTACAACCTATAAAATAGTGACAACTTCAAACGTCGTTTTCACCAATAATATTACGCTTTTTGTAAAAAATACTTACTGCGGGCATATGTACGAATAACAAGCTTTACTGTGGTACTCGAATGATAAAAATCCGTTCAGTACTTTTCTCAAACTAAGCTTTACAAGAAACGACTTAGTGTTTTAAATATATAGAATTATTACATGATTGATATGCTACAAAAACATTCCTGCCTTATATCACACTATCAACTTTGAAAATTTTACCCAAAATAAATAACAATAAACTATTAGTTGTAACTGAAAATGGAGTTTAACATTTTCAAGCAAATGTTACAAGTTCCAGTGGCAAACTATTTTCGAGGCATGTTTTTTTTAAAACCAATACACGCTTCGGTGATGATCAGTGTTGGTTGAAACGCCGACGTGAGAGCATGCTGCCGTTCATAGCATATAGAGTTTACGTAATTAAATTCGTACACAAAATGTACAACATTTAGCAGCCAACAATTATTTAAAATATATTGAAATGTATATTTATGATAAATTAAAACAATTGTAAGATAGAGTTAATTAATTGAAATGGACGTCTATTGTTTAAATAATTTAGTACGGTAAAGATCAATTTGTAAGAAAATTGGGCTTTTTAGATCGATTTAAAAAAGATAGACCATCGATATTTTAGGATTAGTATTTATTATGTTTTGGAAGTTGTTGAATTAAAACCAACTAAGAGAAGATGCTTAAAGGTAAAAATTTAAATATTTTGTTTACACTTGAGTGATTCATAAAAACTCATTTGCTAGTTTAAGTATTTAAATTTCATAATGTACAAGTCAGTTTAGTTTAATTTAATTCATGTTCAGGATTTGCTGTTATATATCGTGTTCCCGGATAAACCTAAATATCCTTGTAAACTTCCTAATTTTGCATTTTAGAAATACCACTCTTCATAAAAAGCTTTACTTCATCTAGCAAGTCCTCAGCCACTACTAAAATTTCGAAAAATGCAAAATAAGGAAGTTTAAAAGTGTAGTTAGGTCTATCCTGGAACACGCCGTATAAAGTGAGATAAAGATACTGAATTCAGTTAGGTTTAACAGGATTCTTAAAGAAATAGATATTAAACTAGACGACTTCTAAGGGTAATCGGTGTATATAGGAATGATAATCAAAGTTAGTTAAGAATTTATTAATGAATGATTATCATAAGTTTGATTTGTCTAATAGAGACTGATGTAGAGAATGATTTAGAATGTTTGTGTATTCATTATATTTATTTTTAAAATATTATTTATGAAAAGAATAATTGTGAAATGTGTATTTAAAATATTGTTTATAAGAGAAAGTTGTTGTGGGCTCATTATATTTATATTTGAAAGATTATTTGTAAGAGGATTATTTCGAATCATTATATTTGTTTACCACAGTGGTTACATTAATTCTAGAAGATATAATCTATTAAAAAATCTGAGGGAGCTAGCAGAAATTAAACAAGGGTATATATGAAAGTCACAATAATATATATATTTATATATATAATATATATATATATATATATATATATACATTTATATATAAAAGAGATATATATATATATATATATATATATATATATATATATATATATATATAGATACGATGAAATAATGAAATAATAACGTAAGACTTTTATGTATGCAAAGCCTGAATGATCGTTTCAAATCGTGCTAGTCATTGAATGATGGAAAATATAAAACCTCGGACAGAATTCGTACGTGTATCTTTGGCTTTAGCGACTGATGCGCTTACCAGTTCCGCCACCTGAACAGTTGATTACAATCGGAAAGGTATACAAATCTAAATCATAGATGTAACCATACATCAACCTAACTTTCCATTACGTTTGGCATTTTTGTAAGACATTATTTTAATATAAATTTAAATGGTTTCAAAATGTCAAGTTTTATTAAAAAAATTTCCAACATGTGCAATATATTTAAATATAGAAAATACTTTTTTGATTACACTTTTATTAAATCATTTTATTTGCTGTTATTATTATAACTGTTAATATTATATTCCACAACATACACTTTCCAAAGAAATCTTGTTATCACAAGGTTTAAGTTTTTCTAATTTTTAGCTTTTTAAGGTTTATAATTTTGAAAAATCTAGAATATTAATTAAACACTGTTGGACTTATTTGTTGGAAAATATTTTCTGAAGCTCGCCTTTTATTTAATTCTAATGGTTTGTATGTTATGCTTATTTGTGTTTTAATTTTTACTTCGTTTTGTTAGAAATTTAATTAAACTGCTTTAGAGCTTTTGTTATCTGATATTGTATATTCTAGTTTTTAATTTTACAATAAGTTTCAGTAACTTGAAATTAAAAAACGAATTTTGAAATTTGTAGTTTCATTTTTAGTTTAGTGATTTTTACTATTGCCTATAGTTTTTAAAATCGTAAGCATATTTCTTAAATGTTTTATTAAGAACCAAGATTGATACGTATGTAGTTACAGCCCAAGTATCTAAACTACATTCTGAGGCGCAAATCGTCGAAGGATATGAAAGTGCGAGAGTGTTAATTACCTTCCTAAGCAAGGGATCATTTATTTTTCGTTTGCTTTGAGAGTGAACTGTCCAATTCGGAAGTACGAATAGACCTGTGTATCTATTCTGTTATTAATATTATATTAAGTATATTCAGTTTGAGTTTGACTTTAATTATTAAAACTTCATAGATTGATTTCGTATTAATATTTTAATACTTTAAATATTACTTTACCAGTATGGCAGTACTTGTTAATAGGCTGATTTTCCAGTTCAAATATTTATTTTTGGCGTCTAGAATAAACCAATGTATTGCATTTTTCAACCTGTATCTGCGATGTTATTAGTCCATAATATTTGTTGAAAGTAGTAAGTTTCATTAGTGACCTAGAAACCTAGATGAATAATATCTCATTATTAATTATTTTTTAACAAATGACTAAAAACAAACTTTACAATTTCAGTGGTCGATAATGACAGTCTGGCAAACTAATGAAAACAATTTTCGTTCAACCTTCCTGTTTGTTGTTAGGTGTAGAATATGGCGAAAATGTTTTTGCTTTTTTTAGTTATTGTACTATTTCGTATTGTACACTATTTTTTGAGCTTTATTTTTTATGTAGTTTATGCCATTGAAATATTGAAAATTGATTTTTTCTTAACGTTGTAATTTGTTAAAGTTTTAACAAAATTATAATAGTCATATAAAACTTCTTTTCGTGAATTCTTATGTTGTCTAATAGTTTTAAAATATTATGCTATTCATCAATCTGTTTTCTACATTTATAGCTAAATAAAAATTTCTGAAAGTTTGGAGCATATTCTGGACGTCATTGGATTCGAGTGCAATAACACATTTCTCTGGAAAAATGTAGTTTTCAAAAACTGTTTCTTTTGAAAGTTGTTTAATCTTCTATTGCTAATTATTGAGTTAATTTTAGTTTCACTTGTTTTAAATTTTGTTAACTGTTTGTAATATTTTGTTTTTTGAAACCTTTGAAAATTCTTAAACCACCGAAAAACTACAAGCACTGCCGAAAAATTTGTTTAAATTGGGTATTGTTTCGTAGAATTTTTTTAAACAATTATGTTTGCAATTATTTTCACAAATTGTAATTAAAATTAGCTTATATTGTTTTCTATTTGACTTATAGACAGGCGGTTAACATGTTGATGTACGTGTTTCTTGTTAAAATTAGTTTTTTTTGTAAAGATCTTTAACAAAGTCAGGATTTAGCTATGAAGGAAAGTTGCCGCATTCTGAATGAGTACATAATATCAGATTCCAAGGTTCTAGCTTTGTTGTGAGTTGCAGACCAGTGGTGATCATCCCAATAACTACTCGTCTCCTCCACTATTACACAATGAAGTAGGGAGATGCTTCGTTTCGACACCGTCGGTTTACAAATATTTTAATGTTTTTGCATTTCTCTAATATTTTACAGTCTATATTTCCATGTTCAAATTCAACTAAATTTAATAGGTATTATATTAATAAAGAATGTTAGTTTAAACCTAAGATATTTCGGCTATATCGGGTACTTTTCTTGAAATAGCGCAAAGGCCTCTAATATCTAATACTTGAGGATTAATAACATCGGAAATTCGATGAGAGCCATTTCTATTTTTTAATTCCCATTACGCAGACCAATACGATTTTTGTTTCCTGATGTTTGATAAGTGTCTTTTATGTATTTTTGGTCACTGAAACCGATTCTACACTCAGAATTTTCGTATCACCCTCAGGTATTACATTAATCCCTAAAGACCCAGGTGACCCATTATTGGAATGTAAACAGTGTTATAATGTCTGGGAACGATTCTAGAAATTATATAATATCCATAACCGCCACGAACAGAATGAGCAGCTGCTGCTTTCCTAAACGGGTCTATAAATAAGTATAAAATATAAATAAAGAAGTAATATTTTACCGTACACTATATGTTCTGATAGGCTTTGTAGAATGTCGCGACAGTGTGTGAATCAAACGGATACATTTTACTACGTATGTGGCGAGGTTACGATTACATCTCGCAAAAAAACAATAACTAGGTTATTATCGATGCAAACTAGGAGATCAGGATAAATCTTGGACGCCGCATGCCATTTAGACAACGCATGCTCTGAATTTAAGCGGATGGCTCAACAGAGTCCAAAGCACGAACCTACTAAATAACAATCTTATTTACTAGGTCTTGAATTATAAATGTTAAAAGTGTTTTCAGTTAGTAAACGTGAATCCCTCGTGCTGTATGAGTCTTTTGAATTCAATGGCTTTGTTAAAGTTCGTTGGTATTGATTATCAACGGATGAATTCATTGCAGCCCCGTGGAGTAGTTGGTATGTGTGTGACTACTACAACCAAGGTCCCGGGTTTGAATCCCGACACGGTTCGCTTGAAAAATGTTAAGCCAGCATTTTTCACAAAAATACGTTTTCGTTCGGATGACAGGTAAAATAGAGGTTCCGAGTGTGAGTGTTGTGACTCACGTTAAAAATCTCTACCTTGCTTGGAACAGCAAGGGTTCGGCAAAATTCAAAATTTTTCAGTTAAAAAAAACTCGCTTCCTGGCCAATGTAATACCTTCGAGAGGAGCATTGGAAAATCACATGTAAGCATGAATTCATTATGCTTCGTAAGTCCATCGAATCTACTATTGTTGGATCCGCGAGTTAGTTGAACCTGTAGTTTGAAGATCTATCGATTATTCAAGTCATGAGTCTCTTACGTTAATGGGCATTGGGAGCTGCTGGGTCTCGAATCGTACTTGCTAAACCCATTTTCAATTAGACATACAAATCAACTTGTGAATTTCTTAAATTATTGAGTCATTTAGCTCCAAAGGCCTTGTTTGGGCCCACTAATGTTATCTATGATTTGCAAGCTGTAAGTCTTTTGAATTTAATAGATCTAGTAATGCTCGAAATAAAATTGTTAAACCTATTTTTAACTATTAAACGTAAACTACTTTTGAATTTTCTTAAGTAAGTAATTTTTTGAATTCAACGGCTTTGTTAAAGTTCGTCGGTTTTGATTGTCATCGGGTGATTTCACTAGATTTATAAGTCTACTGAATTCACTGTTATTCGATCAGTGAGTCAACTGAACCTGTATTCTATAAATTCATAGATGATTTAGGTCGAGGTCTTAAGTTTACAGACGATGGAAACTACTGTATCTCGAATCATACTTGTTTAACTTATTTTTCACCTAGTAATGGCGTGATCAAAGCATGTTGTGGTTGACTATCAGCGAATGAATCTGATAGATCTGTAAGTTACTCAAAGCCTACTGTTATTAGATCTGTGACATATCTGAATCTGTAAGTCTGTGAATTGCCAAGCCATGAATTCGATAGATTAATGGCCATTGGGGTCTAATGGATTTCGAATAATAAATGTTAAACCTATTTTCAACTAATAAAGGCGAATCTCTTTGACGGTGTCTTACGACCGCAAACCTTTTGTAAAAATTTTACCCAAAATAAATAACAATAAACTATTAATTGAAACTGAAAATGGATTTTAACATTTTCAAACAAATGTTACAAGTTCCAGTGGCAAACTATTTTTGTAGCTATGAAATTAAAAACATTGCAGGATTTGAGCAAACTTTTAATTGGAATTTAGTAAAATTGTTTAATATTTGAGGAACTTACATCACATGATTTGTAAAACGCTACATAGACGTTCGGAAAAAGAAAAATGAATATCGATAACAATGAAAAACGTCTCTTTGATGCATTTTAATAAAACATGGTTATTTACTAATAAAACGAAAATGTAGACATAGCAACCCTTGACCGCACTTGATTTACCGCAATTTATTGAAGAGTTTTTAAGGCAAAGAGCTTTTTATAACCGAAATTCTTTGAGTGGTCCTTCAAACTTCAAGTCGTTAAAACGTAGCTTATGATGTCGGCTTACGCTTTTAGAAAGACATTTAATGCTCGGATAGAAAACACATTTTCTGCTACTAATTCAGGAAAGGAAACATCATTGTAAAAAGAGCGCACATTTAATTGAAAGTCGGACTTTTTCGCTTTTTTCGCGTAACGATATTTATATTTCATTTTGGGTTTATATTCTCAGCTCTACGCAGTGTAAATATTCATTAAGTAAGTAGCACTTGATCAAAATGAATGTGCACAGAGTGCTGGAAAACTTCGATTTAGGGTGATAAAGAAAAATTTCATCACTAAAGAAATTGGATTTGTGTTATTCCTTTAATGGAATATTTCCATGGTTAAAATATTAAACTCAAGGGTGCCATTGAATATTAAAAAAGATTTTGAAATATAGAGCCGTGTTAAAAAGTAAAGTTCACGAATTGTGCATGTACTAAAGCTTGGTTAAAGCGGTCTAATAGATTGACAGTTTGAATTAAGAGGCACCTTAAAGAATACGGCTATCCCTAGGGTCCGCCATTGAATCTTTCTTTCATATAGAGTTTGGCAGTCATATGGAATTCTAAAAATGTTTATAGAACAAAGTTGTTTACGGGTTTTGGAACTCCAATTATATACTTTTTTATGTCCTTATCGAATCACTATGAAATAGATGGGTGAGTGTTTTGCTATTGCCAGCTTGTTTGATATGGGTACACATTTTTGGTAAATAGATAAAAAGACGCACATAGATACTCTTAACAGAACTTTCACCGCGTGGTCCATAAAAAATTCCTTTTGAAGCAGCTGCAGTTCATAAACGCTGATGCACGCGTCGTCATGGTGATGTTGATGTGTAGCCCTGTTGCGGAAACGTTAGTCGTCAAATTTATATGGTAGCTGATTTTTAGAACACCAGTAAATACAATAAAACAAAAATTAACACAAGGCCGTGCTGCATTTAACAAGAAAAAACAACTACACTGTTCAAAGGTACCAAATATAGAAACAAGGAAAAGGCTGCTGAAAGCATATGTGTGGATCACAGCACTGTACGGCGGTGAAACTTGGACGGTAGGAAAAGCGGACAGGAAAAAGATAGAAGCATTTGAAATGTGGTGCTACAGACGCAGGATTAAGATATCATGGACGGACAAAATTAAGAACAAAGAGGTTCTAGAAATAGCAGGGGAAGAAAGAAATATGTGGAAAAAAGAAAAAATAGGGAGAGATAAGATGATGAGTCACATACTGTAACGGTCACTTTGTTACGTTACAATGACTCTCACTGTATATAACGTAATTTGATTAAACGTAACAATTTATTTGTAAAAGGATATTGATTCAGGGCCAAGCATTTAATATTAAATACAACGCGATTTTACTGTCCGACAGATGTGTGATAATTGTTGATAAACAGGAATACGAATTAAGATATTCTTGATTAGACCTGGTTCGTCTTGAATGCGCTTTGTGAAAGGTCCATATCTCTGCCCCCCATCTTCAAATTCAGAGTTTAAATTTAAAGCACAATTTTGTGCTCATTTTGTGCAATTTTGTGCACGAAACCTCAAATTTTGTGCACACCCCATTTATAAGATACAGGCATATGAATTTGGGAGGGCTGGAGACATGCAGCCCCCCCTCCCAATTCGGACTTTTGTCTTGGGAAAGATGCCATAATTTTGTGCTTATTTTGTGCAATTTTGTGCACGAAACCTCAAATTTTATGCACGCCCTTTTTATGAGATACAGGCAAAAAAATTTGGGGGGGGGGCTGGAAACATGCAACCCCTCCAATTCAGAATTTTGACTTGAAAATAATGTTATAATTTTGTGCTTGTTTTGTGCAATTTTGTGCACAAAACCTCCAATTTTGTGCACACCCCTTTTATGATATACAGGCAAATAAATGCAACTTCCCCAATTCGGAATTTTGACTTGGGAAAAATGCCATAATTTTCTGCTTATTTTGTGCCAAATATGTGCCCACCCTCCTTCCCCAATTGCCAAAACTTACGTCAGGAGTGCTCTCAATTAATAGTTCGAAATTTGTGCAACTTTGTGCATTGTGTACCCTAGATTATATACACGTCTCCGGTTCAAAACACAAATTTTTAAAGTTTAAAGCTAAGCTCCCCATTGGAATTTCGGATCGGGAATGGTGTCATTCTGTCATCACTTACATTTTCAGCAAATTTTGCACTGTACTCTAAATTTTTTTTACATTTATGTCGAAAAGTATGTCATTCAAACGCACTCAACCAAAAATTTATTGTGATTTGGAAATGGTGTTATAATTTTGATACAACTGACAATTTAGTGTAACTACCTCAAAGTTGAAAATCTTATTTTTCTCTACTACACGGTAAGCATCGTACAGCACTCGTATAATATTTCTAATAAAATATTGTTAAAATTGTCTATGGTTTTCAATAAAGGCTGTGATTTTTTACATTGAAGCGGGCAGATTTCAACGATAAGTTGTACACGATAGTCTCATTTCTGTGTTGTGGGTTTTAAACGATGTAATTTTTGTTCCGAAAACCGCTTACTTTTGAAGTTTGGAGCTTGTACTTATCTGTAGCGTTTGTTTTTAGTAACCTTAATCAATTCAAGTTATAATGATAACATTTTTTATTACTTTTGAAGCATAGTTATTAAGTAACACTGATCAACATAGTTTGTACAAACCTTCTATTTTTATTCTTCAGATAAGTAAGATTTGAATACTGTTTTTGAGATATTATATTCATAACTCTAATACAGCTAATATTGAATATTAAAAATTGTACAGTCATTTAAATGCAAATTTGTGTGGTAATATAACGCTTTTTATTATTTTTAGCTCCACAAAGGACCGCAAACGACGATTCCGAATAATTGACTGTTTGCACTTTTATTTTTTACATGACTGTTTGATAGAAAATGGGGTTCGTATTTTTCTAAGTTCTAGGTGATAAATTTTTTGTAAGTATATAGTTGGGTATCTAATACAAACTTTTAACAATTAAATGGGGTTTATTTTTACCTATTGAAAATTGAAAAAGAATAAAAACACAAAACATGTACGTGATTCATTAATAAAAATTGGAGTATTCTCTTATAAATTATTTAAATTTTAATGCAACAGTCAGCTCAAGCGACTGTTATTTTAATTGTTCATCAGTGTATTCTTTGCCGATTGATACATTGTTATACTACTTAAAAACTAAGTAACTCAACAAAATTCCACTGAATTAAAAAAATACAAAAGTTATTTAAAAGCTGAATTTCCGCGAAATCTTTCTTTGCAGTTGCTTTAAAGAGACAATATTTCCTTTATACAGTAAACAAAAGAAACTGAATATTTTTAACCACAGTTTTTGCCCGTATTCGGCGAGGAGTGTCCTCAAGATCATTATATCTATACCACTCTCCAGTTAGAAATCGGTAGCAGTAGGCAATATAGTGGCCTATGGCTGCAAGTTCTAATCTCTTTATTGGAAGATGAGGTGGTACAAAAGTTATCAATCTGCGAAGGTAGTACTTCTTTCCCATTTAAAACTGTAATATCGTTCAGAACACTATTGGGATGCTGTATAAGGCTTTCAACCTCATTCTTAGAAAAAATGGTAGTTTCAAAAAATAAGTGATTTCCAATTGTAATGTTTCGACCAGACAATAGTGATCCACAAACATAGCAGCGAACGGGATCGGAGAAATACCGTCGTGCTGTATTTTCAAATGATTGCAGATTCTCTTCGCCTCAATGAAGAGTTATCGTTCTGAAGTTTCTTAATCTGCATTCTGTACATTCGGTATAGGATGGAAAATCTGAAAAGATTGCATTGATTAACGCATTTTTATTGTACATGCAGAGTTTTATATACAGCAACTGTCATTATGTACCGTTATCGCGCTTTGTGGAAGAATCTTGTAATAAAAAATTGTTTCTTGCTTGATTTTTTTATTAACTCTATCCTCGTGACTATCAGCTTAAAAATTATACTTTTAAATTTCCTAAACCCTAACCTGATATCACAAGGTCGAGAATTTCTTCTTATTAATGTAAGCCCAAGGAAAAGTTGGATGGAGAATGGCTTGAGATAAAGAAAAACTCTTAAGACATAAACGGCTAGTCGAGTGTTAGCTCTGGGTAGATCATGAGCTTGGGTCATGGGTTGTTAAAAGACCAAAAATATATTTAATGAGCGCCACCGTATTTTTCAATACTATAACCAACAAAATTTAACTGTGCTTGTATTAGGGGAATGCGGAAACCTTATGTCAACAGCACTAACATAGCCATAAAACCTGAATTTCACTCTTTAAAACACACTTACCAAGACCTCAAACACCAGATGTCATACAGATGTCTCGGCTTGACCTGTGAACAAACAAAGGTACAACTTGGACACCATTTGTGTCCTCAAAAATATTTGCCAAAAATAAAATAATAGAATTTAGGCTTCTAAAATATATACCCAGGGAATTTGTTTTCATTACACACAATTTCTAATCGGGGATGTCTTGTAATTTTTTTTTGAATTCTAAATAATAAAAAGTCATTCAAAAGCAAAATAGATTCTATTTGGATAAATTTCTGGATTCAAGTAATTATAATATTTAAGTTCGTATCTCTATAAAATTTTCTTTAAATTATTTTTGTAGAACAGAAATATACTAGTAAGGTTTTGCATTCAAAATTAGGAAGATCTCTGAATGGATCTTTTCTATAAAATTTAAATATATTGACTTGGAATTTCTAAGTTACTCATAATACATAAATTTCTTTAAATCAATGAAGTACTTCCTTGACCCTCACAATAAAATTTAATTATCAAAGTGCTGATATTGTAGAATGTAATTACTCTAAGTTATTTTTATTCAACAGTGGGTACTCAAATTTCACATGTCGATGAAAAATGCAAGTTCATGACCTCAAAATGTTTAAACATATTTTAAATTAAATTAAGACGACATGTGACGTCTAGATAGGACAACTGAATCTATGTTTTTTATATATCTGACATAAAATGTCATTTACAGCTTTACCAAATGTACACTTTGTGTATGTGTAAACATTCTGACACAATGGATTTGTTATTTAATTTGCTGTTTCATTAAAAGCTTTTTACGTTACTCAAATTTTTAATGTTATATTCTTTATAGCAATTTAATTAATGTTCAAAGTGATTAAAGCCTAAGGTACACTCACGTGCTACGAAACTGCTTTAAACGAAAGATATGGGACCTTGACCTCGGCTGTCGGAAATTTCCATAACCATCGAATATCAAAGTTCTTCGTAATACAGCGATTACAAAAAGAAACCAACCTCAGCTTGATAGAATTTAATTCTCCAACAAAATTTTAGCTCCAAGGTTTACTTGTCTGATGTTATTTATTGGTGAAGTTGAAATATACGGAACACATGTAATTGCCTTCTTAAAATATTGCCTTAAGATCTGCGTCAGGATATTGCGTTACGATATTATATAAGATATTATATAAGATATGTCCTTAAGATATTGCACTATGAGAAGAAATATTAGTATAATCTATTTAATTAATTTATACCAACTGTATTAATGATGTCAAAGGGGCTTCCATCTCAATCAATTAATCTTCTTTTTTTCTAACACTGTTAGAAGCCACGTGTTTACACACGGCCATCTCGACTCCACTTATTCTGAAGAGCAGCTTGCTCGTTCGAACGCTGATAATGAAGTGAACAAATTGACAACTCGACAGAGTTTAGTAACGAACTTTAGAGCATAAACGTAAAAGAATCTATGTGTTATTATCAATTTTATGTATTAATTTCTATTGGACGGTAATTCACAAATTAAATATTTTAAATTATAGCTGTTTTATTTTTATTTTAAAGAACGAAGGATAATTAGAAAAAAAATACGTTACAATCTCTAATAATATTTCTGCTCGCTTTCTATAACATTGAAATGTTACACCGTCTCGAATACAATTGCGCGCTAATTCAAAATATAGATATTTGTTAGCAAGATCCTGTATAAAATCACAAAACACGTCACTGTGGGTATAGGCAGGCGACCAACACCATTTGTGTAAGTGAATCAAAAGTGCAAGTATTAATAACACAATAGGTTTTGCCCTGTCTCGATATTCCTAGGAACTTATTTATCAAACCGTTTCTTAACATTCCTATTACAGGACACTTTTTGTATCAGCATAAAACTTAACACATGAATTTGGCTGGACGTAATTACATTTACGTTTGCTTCCCTTCTTGGATTGTTGTTTTTCCCTGTTACCAATCCTTTCCAATTTTCTTCCTTTTCTTGGCACAGCTCATTTACATTGCACACTTTTTTATTAATATTAGAGTTAATACAAGAGAGAACAGCGCCCATGATCAAAGACAACAAACATAGAAACAAGAAGAAAATTGTTGAAAGCATATGTGTGGAGCACAGCACAGTATGTCTATGAAATACGGGCAGTAGAAAAAGCAGACAGAAAAACATTAGCAGCCTTTTGGAATGTTGTGCTTCAGATGTATGAGGATGATAGCATAGACAGACAAAGTTAATAACAAATAGGTTATAGACATCTAAGACATTTTAGGTGAATAGTATGGGATATATTACAAGCAGAGATAGGAAAAAGGAAGTAGATGTAGACCTAAATCAGATAGTGATATATGCAGACTCTGTAAATTTCGTGGTAATGTGTAGGTTAGTTCAGAAACAATGGGAATACGCGTCTAACCAGTTCCAGGACTGAAGACTTAATGATGATAAGAGTTAATAGCGGACATAAAAGGTGTTCTAGAACCATTAGTGTCAATAATTTTAACTGGCACATCGGTGTCATGCGAATACGTGGCTCCCAATATATTACTTGCACCACATAAAAAGTTAAGGTATATTTAAAAAGTGATCAAGTCTAACGGAAAGTTGTTCGTGCTGAAATGCTTCCTTTTCAATTCTTTAAATAAATTCTTAGATGTTGTAGACGTTTCAGTATTTCTTTCATATACAAACTACGATGTCATTACAGCGGACCATATTGGCAACTGTTTGCAAAACTGGGATTTCAATGTAAGTTATCACGATCACCTTCACATAGAATTTCTGATTCCTTTTTATTTCGCTCATAGAATAATCTTCATTTTGTTGATCATTTTCTTCTTCATTTTCGTCAAACGAATATATCCACTACCATCAATGCCAATGCCTTCGTTTTCCACATCATAAATGGCATTCTTTACAAATCAAAATTCAGAATTCGAGGGCTGCATGTTTTAAGCTCCCCAAATTTCATTTGCCTGTATTTCGTAAGAGGAACGTGCACAAAACTTGAGTATTCGTGCACAAAATTCCACCAAATAAGCACAAAAGTATGGCATCTATTCCAAGTCAAAATTCCAAATTGTGGGGCCTGCATGTCCCCGACCCGCAAAATTTATTTGCCTGTATCTCATAAGAAGGGCGTGCACAAAATTTGAGATTTTGTGCACAAAATTGCACAAAATTATGGCATCTTTCCCAAGTCAAAATTCCCGAATTGGGGGGCAGCATGTATCCAGCCCCCCAAAATTTATTTGCCTGTATCTCATAAAAGGGGTGTTCACAAAATTTGAGGCTTCGTGTACAAAATTGTATAAAATGAGCACAAAATTGTGCTTTGATTTTGAACTCTGAATTTGGAGATGAAGGGGGGCAGAGACATGGACCTCTTTGTGAAGTGACCTACACGTCTTCGGTATCCAAGGGTTAGCGTGTACTAAAATATATTTCCCTAGCTGCGGTGCAGGATATAATACAACGAAACGTTAATTTTCTGGAGTTGGATATAGCGTGCGCTGTGCTTATTTGGAAGTTTCTGCAACTTTGGTTCAAGTATTTGAATGTTATAGGTCGATCGTTCACATTCATTGTAAGTAGGATTGCGCCGCGTACAATTATTATAATCTGTATTTTTCGGAATTGTTTGAAGTTGCTACCTGTTTGAAGATAGCGTCGCTATAAAAATATCATTAAACCCTTACGCTAGTTAGCGTTGAAGGTTTGCTGATATAATTGCCTGAGCACTAACCAATTGTATGTTTTTAGGGTTTTTACTTACTGGTTTATTTATTTGTTTATTCTCTTCTCTGGTATTTTCTTGGTTATGGTTCTCGTTTTGGTTTTCCTTTATTGGAATTGCCTTATTGTATTTTTGGTGCACGTACAGCAGATACCGGCTTTATCCATATGTTACATTTCTTGTTATTTATTTGTACACTGATCGTTTAGTTACATATCTACGGCAAGGGACAAGTGCTACATGCAGAGAGCAAAACACTACACCAGTATATATTAACGTATCCTTTTTTGCGTAAGTGGCCTGGGAGGAATAAAGAATACTCCGACGGACTTAGTTGCTTACTTTGCAACTAACTAAATTTTGATGTATAAAAATAATAATTTCACTTTGTTCCATTATCACTGTTAAAGCAGTTGAAAGGGCCTATAGTAGTAATTTTCCTATATACATGTTAATATATACAAAGTTTTTTTGCGCAAACCAACCCCGTAGTACTGGTTTTAACTTTATGCGACTTATAAGAAGTTGCAGGTGCAATCAGCTGTTTCCTTTCAATCAGTGTTACATAGCGTATGCAAATATTAATCGCAATTCTCATAAACCTGAATCTCACGCAATATCTACAGTAATATTAGTCCTGGATCCTGGATTAGCCAATTAGACAGATAAGGTTGGTTTTATATTATAGTTGCCTTTTTGCACGGAGCCCGCTTTGGCGCTCAACAAAATATCAGTACCATCTCGCTTTCAGAACCCGACCCATTATGCTTCTGACTAGCCGCGGTACAAACAGGCAACGTTTCTTTTGTTCCAGACCTTAAATTTACGTAATAATACTAAGGCATGAGGGAATAGTGCGAAATATATTGGAATCAGAAATAGTGTAAAAGACGTAGAGGTACCTAGGTAAGACTATTACACACAAATTGTCAAAGATATTGTATGTAAATGACCTGGATCTGCACACGATAGTTATATCTTACGAAGTAGTCGAATTTGTACCTTTCTTGAATTAGGGCAGTTTCAAAATTACTTAATTCTTGGCGATAGCAGATACGCTGTTTGTCCATATTTATTATCGCCATTGTTGCAGACTCATACTCGTACCCCAACTCTATATAATGAGTCTCAAATTCGGACAAAAAATGTGGTGGAATATAGTTATGATGTATGGACGAGAAGATCCCCCTTTCTTAGTTTAGTCATGTGACTGAAATTGCAAACAGTTCAATCTGTAATTGCTAGTACAGCTATTCTGTACAACATAGCTGTTTCCCGAAATAAATCTAAAGCACCCATAGATCCTGCAGTTGATAATAATTACGATGGGGAAGATCAAAATAACATTCCGCCCCCAGCAAATAATTTAATGAACGATGTAACAAGGCGGCAATTAATTGACAACTATTTCGGTAGGTTGTAGGATTTTCTCTTATTATTATAAAAACAATGAGATTATTTATTTTTTTGTAAATATGTAATATAACTGTTTATATGGACATCTTAAAAGAACATTCATTTAACAACATATAGCAAACATATATTTATTAATTATTCAATAAAGTCAAGGCTTTTTGCAACAGCTTTACATATAATTCGTGGATCTATTGTTCTCGTTGGACTCTTTTTTTCAGATTCATTCTTAGCACATTCTATTTGTGTTCGAAGAAGTTCTTGTTGCAGTTTCAGAATTTTTATTTTTTCATCTAACACTTCAACATATTGTTACGAACTATTAGGCAACCCGTCAAACACGCAAGCTGCATAACCGAAGTGTATTCTATAGAAGTCTAGAACCTTCCAGCAAACACCAGACTATGAATCATCTATTTAGTTATAGGGTATATATAAGATCGGTCATGAGGATATCCAAATGTCGTATATAAATCATATTATGTAAAGTTAGTTAGTTATGTTTTGAAAGTCCTATAGTAAATATAAATTTGTATTGTGTGAACGTGTATATATCGCCAGCTTGTACATAAATAACAGTAATAAATAAATTATAGTAGTATTTATTATTTCGAATGGACCTGCACCTTGCCGAAGTTCTAGATTACTAGAACAGGTAAAATGGCTTGCGTGTTCTAATGAGCTAAAGAGCCAAACTACAGGTCCAACCAAAGTAGTAGGCTCGTTAGTGAGGAACCAGACAAAGACAGGTCCCCGAAAGAGGGCAGCAGCTCTTTCGTTATTTAGATTGGCAGAGACCATAGGGGTCGGAATGGCAATCTAAGACACACTACCGCGATGTGGAAGGTAATGGGAAAGTACCACCTTACCTCCCAAGTACATAGCGCACTTAAATTGAACTAAACATGATGTCATTCTTTGGGGTAAAAGATTCCGGAGTTAAAGTAGTCCCCCATTCGGATCTCCGGGAGGGGACTACTTTGGAGGATGCGATCGGAAAGTTGAGACTAAGACTCGGAAACATTTTGCGAGTCTGAGCGTGGAATGTTAGATATATGAAGCAAGTAAGTAAGCTAGAGAACTTAAAAATAAAAATGAATAGGTTCGCACTAGACATAGTAGGGATCAGCGAAGTTCGGTGACCAGAGGCGGGGGATTTTTGGAGTGAAAACTTCAGGGTAATTCATACAGGAGCAGAGGAAAAAAATTTGGGCGTGGAGATAGTTATGCCAAAAAAGATCACATCCCCCGAAGTAGTCCCCTCCCGGTGATCCGAATGGGGAACTTTTAACACCGGAATTTTTTACCCCTGAGGATACTATCATCATTAATAGCAATTTATGTACACCGTGTACTTGGGAGGTAATGTGGTGGTTTCCCGTTGCCTTCCACATCGCAGTAGTGCGTCTTACAATGCCATACCAACCCCTATGGTCTCTGTTACTTTAAGTACCGAAAATCTGCTGCCATCTTTCGGGGACCTGTCTTAGTCTGAAACATGCAAGCCATTTTACCCGTTCTAGTATTTTAGAACTTCTTCAAGGTGCAGGTCCATTCAGAATGGTTTTTTAAATATAGTATCATTTAAAATGTATCTAAGATTAATAGTTAATAAAAAAAAAATTAAAATTTTTGTTTATTTTAATGACCGGTGCTTAATGGAGAGGCAAAACGACATAATTGATAGATTCCGTAATATGACAGGGTTTTAAAATTTAATTGTTGAAATCGCTGTCAAAAGTTGAGAAGCCTGTTGTAAAGTTTCTTGGTCCTTCCACGTTTTTATATTTTCTAAAGCTTCAATAACAGCCGGTTTGAGTTCGATGAACGTGGATACTGCTTCATGAGACTGAGCCTATTTCGTAGGACAAATGGATTTAAAATTTTCTTTTCTTTTGTTACTTTTTTCGCCATTTCGGAAATTTCTTTCTTTAGGATGCTTTATCTCTTGGGCCAGTGAAAAAAATGCTTGAATTTTTCCGATAATTCCTATAGCGTTTTCTATACTACATACTTTGCATGCTTGATTGCTGGCCAAACTATAGCTATGTGCTGCACAATGCACATAAATTGCCAAAGGAAATTGTGATGGCACATAAGCCCGTGCTCCATGAAATTCACCACTCATGGCTGGAGCTCCGTCGTATCCTTGACCATCCATGAATGAACAATTTACGCCAATATCGTATAAATATTTTTTATGGCGTCTGCTAAACCCTGGCCGGAGCATTCAGTGACTGGAACAAATCCAAGAAATTTCTCGGAGACATACGAGTTTGAATCCAAAAATCTTGTACAAGTGGAAAATTGTTCTATACTGAAAATGTCAGTTGATTCATCGGCTAAAACTGAGAATCCTCTTGCCTGATTAACTTTATCAGTAATTTTGCTTCTGATTAATTTCGATTATTTCGTTTTGACTTGTTTTGTACAAATATGAAGCGTTTTTTCGAGCCGGTAGGATATGTTTCTTCAAAATCTCATCGCCTTCAGCACGATACCGTAGAATGGCATGGAAATTTCTTTCCTTTGAAGATTTTCTGTCAGCTTCGATACCAACAACCGTCGTCTCTATGACCACGAAGAGCTATTCCTTGTCGTCCGCACAAAACAATAGCTCTAACTATCGGTTTAAGCTTTTCATAATTTTCTTTCTGGGTTTTTTTTCTTTTGGTCTAATTGAACATCAATAAATTTACTTTCTCCAACCTCAATATCTTGTAAGTGTTCAATAGCCAAGATGGATTTTCTATGATAGTCAAGTTTCTCGTGGCTTCGGAAGGGTTTTTTTTGCGTGCTTCCAAACGTTAAACGGCTTAGTAACAAGTTTTTCCAGAGGTATATCTCCTTTTCTGCCAGTTAGCATACCGAAAGCTACGCAGTACATACAATATCCGCCAACATTTTTAGGAGAATATGCCAACCATCTGAACTCTTCCAACCTTTTTTTGAAAGTACAAATTTTTCGAAGTTGATTTTGGAAATTGATACTTGATCGGTGGTACCCATGAATTATTGATTAATTTTAGTAATTTGCCCGGGTTTGCCACATTTTGTGCATTAATTGCAACATTACCGATGTCGTTTTTGGGATAACATGGGATATCGTTTTCAATTAATGTACTATTTGAACTTGAAGGACTTGATCATCACAAATTGTAGCATCAAGGGGGTAAGAAGAGGTATTTGATGATGTAGTTACCTCCGGTGCATTTTCTTCTACGTTCGACGTGGAATCTTCAACCTTTGAAAAATACACAAACATGAGGTTGGATTGGATGTTCAATTTATTGGACTCTTATTTTCATTTTGGAAAATCATTTCTAAATGATTTCACATTCAATCATTTTTAATTTCGTACTTACGATTGATATTTAATGTCGGTAAAATTGTACTTTTTGTAGAGAAACGGCCGTTGCTCTAATTTTTGTAAATTAGCACTCCTGTAAAGGTGGTGTATTCAAAAGTTAGATTTTGAAATTAAATTTCTAATGTCAGTTCAAGACTTTGAATTTGAATTTTGAATTCTTGAAATTTTCCTACAATATTTAATGTTTGATTTGATATTAAAACGTATATTTTGAAAATTTTATTTTGTAAGATTCATTTAAAAATTTACACTCCCAAACACTGCCGTTAAACTGATCTTTCACAGTATTGTACTATAGTAAAATAATATATTCGTTAAAAATGTAAAATGTATTAATAGAGTACACAATCGACGAGAATTATGTCCTTCTCGAAAATCATTTACAATTTGGAATGTGTTTACTACTCGCCACTCTGGTCCTTGACCATACGTATGAAATACATAAAGTTGCAGGACGGGTTTTAACCCGCTGCTATGAAATGCTCCAAGAGCGTCAAAAAAGTTTCGCTTCAAAAAGGTCAGCTAAATTTTCATTAATACAAATACAAATATATGAGCAAAAGTTGTTTCTCTGCACATTTACATAAATTTTTAATTTGACTTTTTAATTTACCGATTTTAGTTCCTCTTGTTTTTTAAGAAATATGAAAATAAAGTCTTTTTAATTTTTTTGCTGGCGGGATACGAAACTTATAAAATGGTTTTGTCCAATCACAATTACAACTCTTCAATTACAAATAATAATAATGCAATTACAACAGCTCGTGATTCGATGCCTATACTCTCACTAATCGAGTCTAATAAGATGACAGAAACACGCGTGCACGTGCAGAAATAGAAAAGTTTCGCAATTAAAGGAAATACTTGTAGAACGAATAAACTAATTTATTTGTGGCCCGACGCAGAGTTCAAGCATAAGCTTCATAAGACAGACTGGACTGACCCGTTCGGGCATAGACGAGCGTGCCAATCTCCATATAGCGAAAAGTCTCACTGATTTGATACGTAAACGATGGTGGGGTGCGCACTGAACACCAAGCTTTAAGAGCGTGAAGTAAAATTCCGCGCGCTGATTATCCAAGCACGAATAGTGAGGGTGCCATAATACAGGGAGTTTATAAAAGAACTCCTTGATTTAAAGTTTTATTTGTACACAGTAAAGTTAAAACAATAAGTAATCTTCTCAAGTTTTTTTTGATACTTAATAAAGTTCTATATGTGCACCATTTGCTGCCCTGGCCACGTCTGAACGATAATCAGTTTCTTTTCAAGTATTCAGCGGGATATCAAGCGTGACCGATGCTACAGCTGCAACAATCCTCTCCCTCAAATGAACAATATCACGGATCTTTTCGGAATAAACAATGTTTCTTTACATGTCCCCAAAAAAAGAAATCTAGTGGAGTCAGATCTGGGCTCCTTGGTGGCCATGCAATCGGCTCACGTCTACCAATCCACCTGTCAAGGAAACGCAAGTTCAACGTATCACGAACACGGTTGCTATAGTGAGGTGGCACGCCGCCTAGTTAGAGGACGATCGGTCCTTTTTCTAGTTCGATATCATTTATCTGTGGGAAAACGTATAGTTCAAGCATTTCACAATAAATATCCCCATTAATTGTCTTCGTTGCGAAGATGAAAGATCCTACAATACGATCATGCATCAATCCACACCAAACATTGACTTTGGGAGAGTTCCGCTGATGTTCTATGAATTCATGCGGTGACTCAGACCCCCAAATCCTACAGTTTTGTCGCTTGACAGACCTACTTACGTAAAATGTCGCCTCATATGAAAACATAACATTCTCTAAGAAGTTCTCATTTTCTTCAATCCTGTTCAAAATGTAGACTGCTAAATCGAATCTTTTCACTTTGTCATTGCGCTTGATTTCATGCAGAAGTTGAACCTTATACCCACGTAATTTAAGCCTCTTTCGCATCACTTTGTACACGGTAGACTTAGGTAATCTCAACTTCAAACTTTGCCTTGCCAATGACTTTTTAGGGCTACAAATACAAAATGTACGGATCCGTTCCACATTCTGTTCAGAGACTGAAGGCCTACCCGGTGGCTTAATTTTTAAGATACTACCTGTTTCCCGAAAGTGATTATACCACCGCAGAATAGTTTTGTTAGTAGATGCATCATTGCCATATTCACCTCGATAATTACGATGAACTGTGATCACTGAACTCGATTAAATAAACCAAATCTCACACACTAAGCTTTCTGCTGTGACGAGCCATGACTGGTGAGTGGCGACTGTCGGCCTGCGGAAGCAGTAGCACTCTTCCCCTACCACGCTCGCTCCAAGGCCACGCACTGCGATGGAATATTAACAAAACAATCTTGATAATATCCTAAACTCAAGTTCGAAATCCGAAAGTTTATTACCTTTTTTTTTATTATGATTTTCTTAAATCAAGGAGTTCTTTTATAAACTCTGTGTATTGTAAAAAAAATATGATCTTATAAATATTACGTGTTATCTATGATATGACATAAGTATTTTAGGTGAGTCATTTGGCTAATGATAAGAGTGAAGTGCTGGAACCCCCCTCCCCTCGCAAAAATCTGGATCAGCCACTGCATTTCTTTATGGGCCGCTCAATGGTTTCTATAAACTAAAAAAATAATTCATAAAGTCAATTTTTAAAATAAATAAAATACAGGTTTTAAGGATAGTATATGTTGAAAACAATCGAAATCAAAATGTTGTTAAGCTTCACAGTACTTGCGTTACACTCGAAATGTTAGTTTTTTGAATTTTTTACTTTCTCTTTTTATAGCTATCCCGCGGTCTTCTCACACCTTGTGGTGTACTCTGTCTTTTTTGCAAATCGATCGGTGTTTTGTTTTGTTTTTTATGTAGAAGAAACAAGCTGATTTTCACACAATTTTGTCTTCTGATCATTATCGTCAAAACAAATTAGCCCAGTCAACGAATGCATTGTAGCGTGCATGGAATATACGAGAATTTTTAACTTTAGGACTTTGTAGTTAAAAGCACTAAAAATTCGCGCTCTTTGGAGATGGGCCATAGGCGAGACCGAGGTGGAAATGCCCGTTTTTTTTTTCGCTTATATTTCAGAAATTGTGCACTGTAGAAAAAAATGTTTGTAATAAAAACGAAAGGTCACTAAATTTCATATAAAATTCTTTTATTAATATTTGTTAAATTTCCAACGATTTTCCAGATATAGGTTATTGAAGAGCGATGTTTTTCCAAAAAATCATTTTTACCTGACTTTTTTGTCAAACATTTGCTTTTAGTGCCTCGCACGATCGCTTCTCAGGAAAATTGTCACAGACGAAGTTGTAAGGTATTAAATTTGTTTCAATTTGTTATAATTCTTGCCACTTTATATTTTTCTCAATCCCTCCGAACCTTTCTTGAGGAGGTTATGCTAAAAAGACCAAGAAGACTGAGGAATCGAGGAAGAAGTGTGTTGCTATTGTACATGTCATCAGGTCAGTAGTAAGACCTCGTACCTTCTTGTCACCAATACTGACAGGCTTCTCCCTTCTGCTCCAACTTGATTGATCTTCTAGTAAGTCTTGGTTTAAACTCATCATACTATAAAGCACAAAATTAGAATTATTTTCGATTGTCTACGTTCAGCTAACCCACAAGCCAGCTGCATTTAACCAACTTGTTTTTCATAGCGTCCATTTCAATGTTTGCACCATAAAAGGGCTTAGTACTTAATATTATGGGTGGGAGCAAATGTGTTATTCCATGTAATCATGTTGATAGAGTACTCCCTGTATGTTTGTTGTGGTTTGTTTTGTATTTTTCTTGATCTTGTTTGGGAATTAAACCGTCCACAGTTGTTAAAATCGTTTTTATTTACGTTTCGATACATGACCTAGGATCGTTGTCAAAAAAAAAATTAATTTTTTTCTTCAATTTCAATCAACGATCCTAGGTGATGAATCGAAACGTAAATAAAGACGATTATAACAACTATGGGCGGTTTAATTCCCACACAATATCGAGAAAAATGTTGAAAGAGATTCAAAAATACTAAGATCGAAGACAATGCCTACGTCGGTTGAAACAGGAAACTAGGGATTATGCCGCAACACATATACAACGCGATGAAAGTAGGTCTACAAAATGTGACTGTGGTACCCATTCATATACCAGAAGAGCCACAACATCCCTCACTACATGAAATCCTGTGGGTTGTTGCCAAAAAGAAAGCTACCGCAATCCCAGAGGAATCCAAGGAATCCCAGAGGAAAACCAAGTGCAAAGACGAGTGATTATTCTTACTTTTATAAAATGTATCCCCCCCCAATATGACACACTTTATACAACGCTGCATTATGCACGTAAGTTGTGTGACGAAATAGATCAAAACATATATTCGTCATTTTTGATCAACCTCTATATTAGAAAGTCAAAACTATTGTTGCAGATCACACGAATACACCAGACTCTGAGCTGTCAAGTTGTGTTGTAAGTCTCGGTGGATTTCACCTGTTATTGTCATTTTTGGTGTATGTACGATACCTTATGATGGAAGCTGGTTTGAAAGAAGTTCTTTCTACTAATTTGGCTCCATTATCTGTGGACAAAATGCTGAACGGACAGGCTTTTGCCAAAGCAGTGCGGAATTATTTTCTTGTTGAAAATATCTTCTCAAACATGGTATTAAGCGAAGTCAAACTATCAGAGAAAGAACAAACGTACATCAGCACTATTACACCAGATTTTCTCTGAGGCTCCCTTATTTAAACCAAAGTAAAGTACTCGAATCAGTGACTATCAAATTTGCAGAAACGATGGACAGGATCAGTAACAATTTATCCATTGCAATGCCATGGATCCAATACTACAAAATGGCGAATTTGGCAATGGAGTACTTCCATGCAGAGAGTGTGGCGATTTTCTGGCTTCCCTGAACTGCTGAAAGCGAATGATCCCATATTTTCAAGCTGCTGGACACTTCTAGTACGCCAAGTCTTGCCACATGTATCTACAGGATATGGAAAGCTTTTCTATTCTAGAAGTTCTTTAACAAAGGCTACTTCGCCATGAAAAAGAATGATCGCTTCTGGTTCAGCATGTTGTAAGACCTCACCATTGAGACAACCTTGATGCGGTCATTCTTAAACCGAAATGATGTGAGTCGTGGTAGAGGTATGACAGATGGCGCTTCAGTAAAAGGGTAATTGGGATGACTGCATTTCAAGACATATGTGCTTCACTAGAAATATATTGGGTGTTTTGCTTTCTTCAAGTGAACAGTACAAAGATTTTGGAGAAGCTCGCCAAAGTTGAGACCTAGGTGACACTGGCAGGCTTACACAATGGTTTAATATTCACCTTCCTTTTCTAAGTATAAGAAAGTGATGTCAATAGCAACAGAAATTGTGGAAAATGATACAATCTTATACAAAGATGCAATTACAATTGGCAAACAAACAATGGCAAAAATGGAAAACTTGCCATTCACTAATATCAAACTGTCGCAGCAAGATGGCGTCCTTCCAGTCGTCCCGACAAATAACTATTGACTATTGACATCAGGTTCCGCGAATAATCCCTACGTTACAACTACCAAACGATAGATGACCACCAGGTTACATCAAATGCCCCTAAAATGTCGTAAGCCACGACGACACAATGCTACTTTGCTTCCCTCGCCTGCTTGATTTCTCTGACTACCCACTCTAATGCATCGATTGGTGACTTATCCTGCGTAAATGCAAATCGTCTATTAATAACACCACGCCCATCTCGCATAGCGTGCTCAACGCGCGTGATCGTGACTCTATCTAAAGCTTTCTTCAGTATCAGTAGCAAGATAATTGGACGATAGCTGCCCGTGCCTGACATACGGTTTTTTTGGTTTAGGGATAAATTTCAGGTTCTGGACTTTCCAGCAGCGTAGAAACACGCCCTTCTCCAAGCAAAAACTAGATAACTTGACAAAGACACATGGGGCCAACAGACACGCCTTCAGAGTTGTCATGCCCTAATGCTTCCTTAGGGTCCATCGTCCTAGGAGCCTTTACGACTTTGTATTGGTACTTATTCCTAGCGCTTCTGTAGCACAACGACGTATCGTGACGTGCAACCCCTCATTCTCCTCTGGATCATCCAACAAATATTTCGCCCTCGTTTTAAATACCTCCTTATACTCCCCATTATCTTTTTGACGTTTCTGAGCGCGATCTTTTGTTGTTTACTCCTTATTACGCGATATGCCGTCCTTCAGGATTCTTTTACTGAATTGCGTGTGCAGAATTCTTTAAATTTATTCGTTTGCGTTTCTTTAGTTAATGTTTTAAATTCTCGGTTACATTGGTTATACTCGATTCTTCTTTGCTATCGTATTTCACCCGTGGCGTATTAATACCAGCGACTTAGGTTGCGCGTTTCTGCACGCTTGGTGGTTAACTCCCGAGTTCACCAAGGCACGCTATCTTTGAATGTTTTCTTCCGCGGCATAGAGTACGCCGACCTGTCTACTACCTCGTCGTCCAATTTTTCTGCGAGTGCTTCTATTTGAGTAGCCCCCCGGCAGTTTACTAATCAGTTCTCGAACGTGAATGCTTTTGCTGAATTTTTATTTAAACCATTTCCAATTTGCTTTTTTATTTCAAAACCGCAGGGAAACAGTAATTTTCTTGTTTACGCGTATCCCCACATCAATATCACATGTTAATGACTTACGATCAGAAAAGGTGACCTCATCCGACCCCAATTCCCAATTGCAAGCAACTCCAACATCCTGTGAGAGGCTACAGTGACATCGATAAAACTGCTGCCTCTGTGCCACCCATAATTCGGCAAATCATTGTTCAACCCGCTCAAATCCCATTCTGTTAACAAATCAGCGATCTGCGACCCTATGTCGTCCTCTATTGGACTGCTCCATAATGGGGACTTGGCATTAAGACGCCACCAATGATTATATCCCGATTTTCCGTAGCACATCATCCACTTGAGTTATGAAATTTTCCGTCTGGGGGCTTCCGCGTCGTGAGTCAACCGGTGGGAGATACGCGCTTATCGCGTAAAAAGTGTTTGCTCCAACTTTCACTCGGCCGCTGCTAAAAAGTAGTTTGATACGTTATTTAAAATTATTACCGTGCATGTCCCGTTATTTATTAAGTCGCTACGCGGCTGTTTGCTGTTTGCTTGTAATACGGTAACCCCTTTCCAAAACCCATTATTTTATAGTTATATAGGTGAGGTTCCTGCATAAACCCCTATGTCGATCCTATTTTCCGCGAAGAGTTTTACAAACCCGCTAGTCGCCTCTTTAGCTTTTAGTTAATTTAATTGGGTGCATTTAATATTCTTTCGTCTATCAATTTTTGTATGGGCTTCACAATCCGTAGTTGATGTTACGTGTGGTGGCGTTCTTCAGTCGTAGCACCGTGGTGCATCTATTTGACTTGGCTTTGTGGCACGGATCGACCTTGGAGTTATCGCTCACTCTGTCGTTTGCCCTTGCGTACAACACACAGTTCAACTCATGTTCGACATCGGCACAGCTACCGCACTACTGTACCTTCTACATACATTCCATCGATCAATGGCCGTACTCGTAGCACCGGTAACACTGCGTCATCGAGAAGTGGTTCCAGGCCCACGCTTTTCGCTACCTGAGATTTATAGCATCAGCTAGTATATGCCTTCGAAGTGTGGGGATCACTTCGTAGATGACGTTGGTAAAGGGGTCTTTAGCGCCTTTTCTGCCAAACCTAAATTTCTCTTTCAGGTGGTCTTCTAGCTTCAAATTACCGAAACGGGGATTTCGGCTCGCGATCAACAGGACAAGCTCTTCTGCCTTTATCCCTGTTCCGACTCCCGGAAGAACGATCCGTGGACGCCTCTTCTGATGGTTTTCACTACGAGTTCTTTGCGGTCCCTTCCGACCTTGGACTGCAACTTCTTGACATCTTCAAGACCAACACACTCAAAAACAAACTCATCACGAGCCGGATCAGCCTTCTTCTTCAATGTCGACATGCCGTCCTCCTTCCCCTCCTGGATTGACATCGACCTGAACAGCAAACGTAGATGTAGCCACCTTAGTTGCTGCAGCGTGCGATGCCTTGCCCGGCACCGACGCTCCCTAACACCTGAATCCCTGCTGGACTGAAACAGCACGAATCTCCGTTTGACCTCCTGCTCTCCCAGCACCCCCTACAGAAAAGACGCAACGCTTTAGCAATACCAGTTAGTTAATTCGTAACGTCGCGGGTGCAGCACGCGGCGTGCCGAATCACCTTCCTATAGTCGACGACAATCGTGGTAGATGACGGCATGCACCTTTCTCACATTGAATTTCAGAAGTTCCAGCTCGTAGAGGTCGCTAGCAGCAACGTTTCCATTACTGCTACTGGAGATGTTGGAGGCAATTCTGGCGCCGCAACTTTCACAAAAGGCTCCGAGCTCCCAACCTGCCCGCCGTAAAAGCAGGCTCCTTCTCTGACATATCAACCTCCTTCTGAGTTTCTAACATAACGTGCTCCAGCCTAATTTTCAACCTCTTCCCACCGCGTCCTCAACTTCCGACCTAACTGACTCCGTTTTGTCTCCCTTCTTGCTCTTTGGCAACGACTCGTCGTCCAGTGGACTACTATGATAACAAAAAAAGACAGAAAAGCAGACCCCCAAAAATAACCGTCGTGAGGCTTAAACAAAGCAAAGATTAAATAAACTACTAAACGTCACAAATAACAGCGACGATACAATAAAATCGTTGCCCACTAAAAATACTTCGATGAACCGTAAACAACTTTGTATATGTTTATTAATTCTAATTTCAAACCTCCAGTTCAAATTTTAAATTTAAACAAGTGAATCCACTTCAAGAAATCAAATTTATAAAATTCTGGATTCTGGTTGGTTCGTTCAAATTTAACTATTCAAACCAACAAGAAGAATGTGCGTTAGTCGCATGCAATAGAATGCGGTACCAAAAACTCATTAATTACTTGTTTACTCGGTGTCTGGTATAAGGTTGAATTGTTACACCACTAATTATATCAAAAGCTCGATTTTTAGGGTGTTTAAGTACACGGTTTCTTAAAATATTTATTTACATTTAATGCAAAAATTACAGGTTTTTTTTGTTGTAGTGTTACTATATGTAAACTACAAATTTATGTGCTAGTTTTACGTGTTTTTTTCTCGATTTATGCGATTTTTGCTAAAAAACTTCAAATTTATTACAAACGCCATTTAAGCTGTTTTTCAAGTTGTTCTTTGGGTGATGATTTATGGTGTTTTGGATTTATTAAGCCAAAGTTTATTTTGTTTGGTATAAAACGAGAATTTTAGTTAAAATTCAAAATAAAACGCACTTTTTTATTATTTAATCGATTAAATTTTTATTTTTTGAGTGTCTTTCACTACCTTGGGTTTGAAAAACCAGTGCTCCACAAAACACGTCCGCTACTAAAATTTATTAACGATAGACGGTCAACAATTAAATTTCTAATTACTGTACAGTAATGATCTTTTATGTTTGGCAAATTACGTTCCTACCATCCACTTTAAATAAGCGTGCATCAACGTAATCGTCCTTTCTAATAATAAATTTGGCATATTTTTCTTATTGCTATCAATCGCAATTATTAAATATCAGCATGTAATGTTTATTAAATGGAAAGCAAAATTCAATAACCTACAGTTATTTTTATATATTTTCTGCAAAGGTTCTGTCGACTGCTAGTGCAAGAAATAGTTACGGTAAGTTAATTTCTCCAAGGTGATATGAAATTAAAGCTCCACCACAGGTCACTTTCACATTTTTTAATCGGCATTTTTATATTCGGACTATTACTCGCATATGGGTACCTGTTTACATTCAGCTTCAGTTCCTAGTACCGTCCATAGAATTACCCGCTTAGCAACCTCATTTATCATGCCGATGGTTGATCGCTATTTATGGTAGAAGCTCTGCTGAAGCTGATGTAATGCGTTGTAATAAGATCTGTTCCTTCCTACTGCTATTATCTGATGCTTTTATAGGTTAAATTGCTTGATTGTTATTCCCTGCTTTTCTCGTTCTTAGTAAATGTACGACTTAGACTGTCCTAAGATTCAAGGTTATTTAGGTGCGTGTGAGCGATTATGTGTTCAGGCGCTTTCCGCTTAATACATATAGCAGCACCATATGTACCTTGTTAAACTGTAAGAGCATCTTCCAACCGTCTAAAAAATCTTGGAATTTTACTCGCAAACAAGCATTTTATTTCGAAATCCTCATTCAAAATCTCTACCGGATGTCGACTTCGTCGAAATCCACCGGCAACTAACTTCAATTCAAGCATCTAAAACACACCTTTCTCACACGCCCACATCCTGCCACCTCACTCTAACTTGCATTCAAAATGTTCTGTTCTTTGTCTTCTACCCTTTCTCAATTTTCTACGCCTGTTATCCATTTCTTATATCTTGGTCTAACCTGTACGTTATATCTCTTCACCTTTATCGCCGCTGTTAAAAAGTTCCATTCCACCTTATCAATTTACACAATTGTCTTTTTCGTTCTTATACATACAATCTAAAAGTCCTACTCTGTAGCCTTCTACCATATTTTCCATTTCCCTTTTTAACCAGTAACTTATGCAAATACGTTGCATCTCCGTCTAGCTTGTTTACCTTTAAAAATTTCTTTGTCTTACAGACATTTTAAAGTCAACGACAACTAACCATATGATATATTTCATTTCTTGCTACCTCATATAAAACACAGTCTTTCTCTTTATATTACCGATCCATTTTTGTATGTAACGTTCAACACCTTATCTAACATTCACCTGCTGTTCGTTTTTAACGATCTTTTCCTAAGAAACTTTGATACTTGTTGACGGGCTTTCAAACTAATACTAAGAACGTATTTACACTGCTAAACCTTACTGGAAATATTTTGCTCTTAGAAACTCCTAATAGTTAACTTGTTTCCTGACTATACTTTCATATTTTATGCTAAACTTTTGAAAAATTATAAATGTTCCAGCTTACGTAGTGCTGTAAATTTATTATTTTAAAATCATTGAGGTTGTTTCCGTGGGTTCAAATACGCCGGATTATTTACTGAAATTTATCTGCATTTTTCTAATTTTAGTACGAAAAATATAAAACCTCGATCGTAACTGCAGTTTGTGTAAAAATATACTAGGCGCTCTGCAGTTTATTTATGTCCTAATTTAATATTCTGTTGAAGTGGTCTTTGTATAAATGGAAACGATCCAACTTTCTATAAAATTTTCAGGGTGCTTTATTGATAATCCCTTTGATCTAACTAAATTATATAAATTGTTTTTTGCGACTTAATGTTTGCCTAAGTAACGCGCGAGCGTTACAATCTACTCAAAGTTGTTACAGGCAAATGTGATTTGCATAATAAATTTTAGTTATAAGAAAAAAACTAAACTGCAGATTACCAGAAACAGATTCATTTGTGCTGAACACCTCTGAATTAGATTGTCTTTTAGAATTTTTAGCTAACTTTCATTCTATAAATAAAATAGAAGAACTATCGAGTGTTCGTAACGAATTCCCATTCGATAACTTAGTTGAGTGTGTGAAAGAAGTAGATTGCTGTCAAGACTGATACTCTATTCAAATGTGTAAGAGTGACAGCATCAACTTTACTATCTTGTACATAATGTTCCCATCATTTCTTACACGAAGTGCAAGCGCATAAGGCACCGTCTCTATATAGCTTGCAAAACAAAATAAATTTCCCACGGGAAGAACATGAAATGGATTTTTGACGGTATAGAATTTCTGCGACTTTGTATGTTTCCTACAATCGACTTTGTATACGTCTTCTAACGTTCGTGAGTAGTAAACTGGACAAAGAATTTAATTTGGAAACAAATATCAATAACAATCAAAAAGAGTTAAGGATTCTGTACTGTATTTTAATAAAGCAGTTTTTTTCCTGGGGGAATGATTTTAAACTCAGATGCGATTTGAGGTCATGTTTTAAGACTACAATTTAGTGGAGCAGTATAGCGTTTGAGCCTGGGAATATTATAAAGTTGGTAAAAATAACACATAGTGTATCTTTTAAAGCGTTTTAGAACATTCATTGTCTACTTAAAAAATCAATGCAAAAAAATTAGATCAATAATTAAAAGTTTGAGCGTGGTTGACTATAACTATATTAGTACATCTGCATACTTAAATTTAGTTTCAGTTGCAAATCAAGTACCCAATTTTACAGCAATTTTTAAATTTTTTAATTTATTCTTTAACCAGATACAATCGTCCTCTAAACTATAAAAGATTAGGCTAAAACCTCAAGACGTCCTTCAGAATAATAAATAATCAAAGCGCAAATATTAAATTGGTGATGACCCGCGGTTTCGGTAACTCAATATGAACTAAATAACGTAAAATATTAAAATATCAGCAATGTAACATGTCAGTAGGTTTGTGGGGAGTCTGGCACAGGTGGAACCACTTACAGCAGATGCTCCTTATGAAAATCTACATGTAGTTCCCATAATGAAGGACGGAAGGGACGGATTTTCTCCTTGCTCCCTTCTTGCTAGAACGCCCCCACATCAGCTATTTTGATTACGTCGTAACCACTGTCTTTGATTACGTATTAGCGCCGCCGACTCAAATTACTTCACATAAGCCATCTTGTTTTTTTACTTCTACAGATATTTCCACCGCGTTTGGAGCTCGCTGGAAAGGTCCTGTGCGAGAATTACAGATCCGACAGAATGTTTACCTTAGAGCACCTGTCTTATATCTAATCTGACACGCTAAGTGCCTTCCAAGTAAAGCTTCGTATCTTGGGAATGTTAATTAAATTTTTGGATTATATTTTCCAAGAACCCTGTTCTGGTTACTTGAGAACGAAGCTTTTGAAGCCGTTTAAAATCGCAGACATATTTATGCTACAAAACCGTTATCCTAATAGTTGGGACGCTAAAATTAAACTAGAAAATAAACCAATTTGAGAAATAATAGAGTTATTTTTACATAACCGTCTGTACTAAAACAGTATGTTACACAGCCCCCCTCAAAAAATTGAAATTGCTCTTAAAAATTTCAAGCAAATTAAAATAAAATAAATGTAGAAATTTCCACAACCCCCCTCTACAATTTTCTAAATTCAACCGCAAATATGCTTAAGACAACTTATTCCTTTCAGAAAATTGGCGGAAGGGAAAAAATTTGGAAAAAAAAATATTAGTGAGCTTTTAGGTCTTGGACGTGGAACACCCCTAGCGGTTTTCCGTCAATGAAAGATAGTCGATAAGTGGTAGAACCTAAAACTTCCATCACCTTTGCTTCTAGGAACTTCGAAGCTAATTTTTTATTAAAGTGTTTAGAGGCATCTGATAATATAAAATTGCGCTTCCACACCAAATCCCCTACTTTGAAATTTAATGGTCTGCGCCTTAAATTTTAAGAGTGCGTATTACGTTCATACGCCAAATGTAGGTTTTTCTGAACTTCTTTAAAGATGGGCGATAATTCATTAAGGTCTTGAACCAATTATTCACGAGTATCGATTGATAGATCTTCTGGATTTACATCCTTTAATTTATTATAGGATTCCCCGGTCAGAGGGACCGTGCGTCCAAATGTTAGAAATGTTGGGGAATATTGTGTGGATTCATGAACAGCATTACGGAGCGCATGAGCAATTTTGTGAATATTATCGTCCCAGTTCTTCCGAGAATCTTGAATACAACTGCGAATGGCAGCTCCAATTACTCTGTTCTCGCGTTCTACATAATTTACTTGAGGGTGGTAACTGACGTTAAACCAAACCAAAGGTATTTTATAGTTTGTCATGAGATTAGAGAATAGAGTACTGGTTTGGCGCTTTTCTCATGTCCGATGCGCCGCTGCATAAACAAACGAGTTACGTATCATACCGGCCGATTACGGTTCGGTATTTAATTCATTCGCTAATGTGAACTCGTTCTGCTAGGACTGTCTAGCAGAGTTATAAATTACATCGCTTTCGCAAATTGTTGTAAACAATATATAAACTTAATTATTTTATGTGTTTAAGTGTGATGCTTTAACAAGTTCCGCATAGTTCGCTGTACAAGAAATCTTGGATAACTTGGTAAGTTTATGTGGTATATGTCTTTGGGCAGGGATTAGCGCTCAACTTATTTTCCACGTCAATATTTCAATATTTTTCTCATAAATATTTTTAGTTATCACATTCAGGTCCTTCTAGCTTTATCAAACTCAAAAAATTATAATGAACAACAGTTCATAGTGGTTACAGTCAAACCGGATATGTAACCTCCGATCTTTGGATATACATATTGATTGCCATCGCTTTAGTGATAACTATAAGTTATTGTTAAAAATTTGTATTCTTTTTCCTCTTAAAAACCGTTTACACGTGGAAACTATTTGTATCTGTTCAAATTCATGTTTAGTACATTCCCAATATCTGTATAACACTCGCTTATCTAGAAATTCAACATTTGGAATAACTTCATTCCTTTCACATATTTACAAAGTACTTTATCGCTTCATTATCGCATTGTTCTTTAAATATGGAACAAAAATTAACGCTTCTACATAGTAAGAAAGAAATTATATTCGAGCGCATAAACAAATTATTTAATCATTCTACAAAAATAACTTCGTTCGATAGTAGATCGAACGAAGAATTTTTGGCTACCACGGAAACTTTAGATGAAACACGCAATAAATTTGAATTAATTGTTGACAGTATTAATGAGTGTCAGTTTAATTGTTAAACCAACTGCATTGCCAGATTATCAAAGCTTAAACGCATTTGATGACTTGTATAGTCGTATAAAACACACCCGAAATAAAATTATTAATTCATCAAAAAATACGCAATCAAACGAAAACGCTTCTAAAACAAGTCGGGCTACCGTTCCGCTACCTGTACTTGATGTACCATCCTTTGATGGGAGCTTAGCCACATGGAATCTGTTTTACCAAGCATTTCAAACCAATATTCATTTAAATCCGCAACTTTCAGACTCGCAACGAGTTCAATATTTGATAAGTAAATTATCAGGTTCTGCTCTCAAAATTACTGCTGGTATAGTGCCATGTGGTGAGACTTACCCAATATTATGGGCCGCATTAGAAAAGAAATATCAAGATAAGCGCACGGTAGGTACATTTTATCTTAGCAATATCTTTGATTTGAAGAATTGTATGTATTCCGCTTCCAGTTTAAATACTTTTATAGAAAATTTCGCCGCAAATATTGCTGCATTTCAGCAAGTTGGTATAGAAGAATTACTGGACTTTATATTTTTAAACTGTGGTTTAAGGAAAATTCCCGCTGAAGTCGCTCAGGCTTTCGAATTGTCGGTGCGCGGTGTTGAAATACCGTCCTATAAAGATTTTATTAACTTTATCCAAGATCAAGTAAAAATATTAGAACGCTCCGCAAATTCAAATTCTCGCAATACTTCAACTTTTAAAAGTGATACATTTAATTATAAAACTAAATCATTCGTTTCTAGTACACCGATTAGTTGCGCTTTTTGTCAAAAGAATGATCATTTTAAACTTTATGCATGTGCAAAATTTAAAATGTTGGAAACACCACAAAAAAGATTTGAATTTATCAAATCGAAAAATGCGTGTGTCAACTGCTTAAGTGTGATACATAATTTCTCGAATTGTGGATCAAAAAGTGTTTGTCAAATTTGTAACAAACCACACCACAGTTTGCTCTGTTTCTCAACAAAAAATGTTTTTAAAGCAATTGCTAATAAACCTAATATAAATGTCGCTAAAACTAACGCAATACACCAAGCACAATTACAAAGTGGTAGAGATAATCCGCATGCTGTTTCTTATTCCCAAGAACAGGTACCTACTACTACGGTTTCGCTTTGCTCAAAAGTAAAATCTAGTAGCACTATATTATTAGCTACCGCTCAGGTTTACGCATATTTTTCAGAAGGAAATAAAAATCTGATACGCTGTTTGTTAGACAGCGGTTCACAAAATAATTTGATAACTTTCGATTGTTGTAACGCTTTAAGATTAGCTATAGAACCCTTAAATAATTCCGTAATAAAGGGAATTGGTTCAGCTTCGAAACCAATTCGTGGTTACACATATTTAAGGTTAGAGTCACGCACTTATTCATATAAATATTATATACAAGGCTCTAGTGGTTGATTGCATCACTGATAAATTACCCACTTTACGTATTGATACCTGTCATTTACAATCTGTTAATAAATTAGAATTAGCGGATCTTTCCTGGAACATTCCTGGCAAAATTGATATTGTTATAGGAGCGCAATTATTTACTCAAGTTTATATAGGAAATCCTATGGACTGTGGTCCATTTTTACCGCAAGCTATTCAAACTGTTTTTGGATACGTGTTTATGGGGGACGTAAAACCTCTTTCGGTTACTCATAATAACGAAAGAGCGTCATTTAACGCTATTACTGTTTCAAATGAGCTAGAATCAGTTCTTAAAAACTTTTGGGAATTAGAAGAAATTTCGAATAAAAAGATTCTTAGTAGCGATGAAATAAATTGTGAAAATATTTATATAACAACGACTATTCGGGATTCAGAAGGACGCTATTCAGTAACGTTACCTTTCTGTTTTTAGAAAATAAATTAAGTAAAATTCCTGCTCTACAGGAAGATTATAATAAAATTATTTCTGAATTTAAAAAAAAAGGGTTACATTTCGGAATTGCCAGATACGGATAATAAAAAAGAAGGATACTATATACCTCATCATGGGGTAGTGAAACTTGATCACGCTACTACTAAATTACGCTTAGTACTAGACGCTAGTAGTAAGTCGTATACGGGGTTGTCACTGAATGACACCTTATATAAAGGCTCAAATTTACAAACAGATTTATTTTTATTGTTACTAAATTTTCGTTTATTTCCTATAGCTATGACTGCAGATATCAAACAAATGTATTTGCAGATTAATGTACTAGAGGAACATCGCCAATATTTAAAAATTTTATATCGCTTTAAAGATAATGAAAACATTCGCACATATGTTTTCAATCGCCTCCCTTTTGGACTTACGTCAAGTCCTTTTTTAGCTATGCGCACCATTCATCAGTTAATCGAAGATGAAAGGCAACGTTATCCCAATGCCGCAAACATCACGAAGGGAAATTTGTATATGGACGATTTGGTTTATTCTGAAATTGACTCAGCTACAGCTATTCGTCATTCGCAAGAGTTAATTGCTTGTTTTAAATTTGGAGGATTTGATTTAATAAAATGGTCAACAAATTCCACCGAACTGTTACATAGTCTTCCAGATACTCATCTCGCCAGTATTAACTGTAATGAAGGCACCGAAAAACTTAAAATTTTAGGTCTTTTGTGGGTGCCTGTTACTGATGTTTTCTTATTTGTGACTGTTGAATCACAAGATAAATGTACAAAACGTACAATTTTGTCATTTATTGCTCGCCTCTTTGATGTTATAGGATTGGTCTCTCCAGTTATTTTGTATGCAAAACTACTTATAAAAGAATTGTGGCTCAGTAAATTCCTCCACATACAATAATTAAACGTTTTGATGCGCTTTGCAACGAAATTTCAAAACTATCTAAGTTATCCATACCCCGACATAGCGGTGTGGTTAACAACGCAAGTGTAAATTTAGTAGGATTTTGTGACGCTAATTTAAACGCATACGGATGTGTTGTTTACACACACACACTACGTTACCAAATAATGAGATTATAGTTCGCATACTGTGTGCGAAATCACGGGTTTCACCAGTAAAAATAACTACGCTACCTAGGTTAGAATTATGCGCTAATGTTTTAATGTCAAAATTGATGAAAACTGTTTTTGACGCTTATAAAGATCGGCTATCTATTGCCGGAATATACGCTTTCTCGGATTCCACGATTGCACTTTCGTGGATTCATTTATCACCACATAAATGGTCTATTTTTGTAGCAAATCGTGTTGCTCAGTGTCAGGAATATTTTCCTACACGATGTTTCTATCACATTTCAGGAACAGACAATCCAAGTGATTGTTTATCTCGCGGACTATTACCCTCTCAATTAATTTCTCATGAATTATGGTGGGATGGTCCAACGTGGTTAAAACTACCAACGTCTGAGTGGCCAATCAAACCATTTTCAGCTTATTCAAATGAACATCTACCAGAATTTAAATCACACAGTTTAACCACTTATGGTCTTACTGAAGTGCCAGTTCTGTATGAACTAGCATTAATAATTTCTTTTTGGACGAGGTTATTAAAAATCACAGTTTACATATTGCGTTTTTTAAAAATCTTCCCTCTCTCAGAAACGATTAAAACTTCTGATTTTCTTTGTGCAGAAAAATTTATTATTCGTGCGGTTCAATCGGTGCATTTTTATGAAGAAATGTGCTTATTGAATAAATCCAAGCAACCCTCTAATAACCTTAAAAAACTTTGTCCACTACCCACCCAATAATAAATTGTTTTTTTTTAATTGATTTATTTAAAATTTTGATTAAGTTTAATGACACTAAATAATAATTTGTTTAAAATCGTTTTGAGAGTATGATTTCTTTGTTATAGCAATTAATTTTTATCTTTCTTTTTATTGTACTAAATCCCTCCCCGCCCTCTTTTACTTCCGCTTTTCAATTTTTTCCTTTCTTTCTTTTTTTGAAAGTTCATAAACTTTCAAGGCGGGGAGAATGGTTTGGCGCTTTCTCATGTCCGATGCGCCGCTGCATAAACAAACGAGTTACCTATCATACCGGCCGATTACGGTTCGGTATTTAATTCATTCGCTAATGTGAACTCGTTCTGCTAGGACTGTCTAGCAGAGTTATAAATTACATCGCTTTCGCAAATTGTTGTAAACAATATATAAACTTAATTATTTTATGTGTTTAAGTGTGATGCTTTAACAAGTTCCGCATAGTTCGCTGTACAAGAAATCTTGGATAACTTGGTAAGTTTATGTGGTATATGTCTTTGGGCAGGGATTAGCGCTCAACTTATTTTCCACGTCAATATTTCAATATTTTTC
This sequence comes from Platerodrilus igneus, assembly GCA_036346225.1. Classification (NCBI taxonomy): domain Eukaryota; kingdom Metazoa; phylum Arthropoda; class Insecta; order Coleoptera; family Lycidae; genus Platerodrilus; species Platerodrilus igneus. Next base: position 4,165,090 of record JARFIW010000260.1, on the reverse strand, counting down.
TCATAAATATTTTTAGTTATCACATTCAGGTCCTTCTAGCTTTATCAAACTCAAAAAATTATAATGAACAACAGTTCAAGTACTTTTAAATTGAGGACCATTGTTACAAATTTGAGGCACCCCATATACCAAAAATACAAAATTTTTTAGGTAATTACAAATTTGCTTTGTTGAAGCGCTGCGCATGGGATGCATTAAAGTAAATTTAGTAAACCAGTCGGTGACAACTAAAAGGTAATCTCGAGCGCGGAAAGGGCCCCATTAAATCATTAGACAAACATTGAAAAGGAAATGAAACTTTTTTCTCTTTGCCCATAAAACCATAATGGTTGAACGTGCTAGATTTACTTTGACAGCATGTAACACATTTACTAATATATTTAGAAATATAGGACCGCATTTTGGGCTAGTAATAGATCTCTTTGATTTTAGAGTATGTTTTAAACACACCCAAATGGGCCGAAACTGGATCATCATGGCATTCTTTTAAAATTTTTTCACGACATGATTTCGGAACTACTAATTTCCACTTAATTAAATTGGCTTTGATATTCAAATTATTTGGAATAAACTTATAAATTTTATCATTTTCTATTTTCCAATCGGGATATAGATCTGGTTTTTCTTTAATATTAATTAACATGTTTTTGTACCAATTATCTACCTCGTCTAAAGAAAAATTTAACAAATTAATATAATAGGCACCACTAGGAGCTCGGGACAACGTATCTGGTACAACATTAAATTTACCCTTCCTGTGGATTACTTCGAAATCAAATTGTTGGAGTTTCACACTCCTTCTAGCTATGCGTCCTGCGGGATCCTTTAAGTTGTGGAGCCGAATTAAAGAATGATGGTCCGTGATGACCTTAAAATGGGTTCCTTCAATATATGGTCGGAATTTTTGAATAGCAAAGCACACCGCCAAAAGTTTCCGTTCTGTGACTGAATAATTTTTTTCTGCTGAATTTAAACTGCGAGAAGCATACGCAATTATATGTTCTTCGTCTCCCTCTCCCTGGATTAACACGCTACCGAAGCCGTAATTTGAGGCGTCACATTGTAAATAAAAAACTTTCGAAAAATCAGGACTCATTAAAACAGGAGCCTTTGTAAGAGCATCTTTAATTCTTTCAAAAGAAATAAGGGCTTCGTCCGTCCATTTAATCGCTTGAGCTTTTCTCTTTCACTTTAATAAATCATTAATGGGTGCTATAATTGTGGCAAAATCCAAAACAAAACGCCTATACCAGGAGCACATACCGGTGAAACGTTTTATTTCAGTGGCTGTCTTGGGTTGAAGAAAATTTAAAATTGCGTCAATTTTTGCTGGGTCAGTTCGGAGACCAAATTTATTCACAATATATCCCAGATATTGTAATTCCGGTTTACAAAATTCACATTTTGAAATGTTAATAGTTTTTTAACTTCTCATACACTTCATTCAGAATTCTAATATGTTCCTTAAATGTGCTTGAAATAATAATTATATCATCTAAATAAACAAATACAGATTGGGATAATGAAAAATCAAAAATAGAGTCTATGAGCCTCTGCAATGTGCCTGGAGCATTGGCCAAACCCATAGGCATTACGTTGTACTGAAATAATCCGCGCCTTGGGACCGTAAAGGCTGTTTTTCCTTGCTTTCGTCACTCAAAGGCAATTGCCAGAAGGCTTTTTTTAAATCGATCGAACTGAGATATTTCGCATTGCGTAATCTATCAAGAATGTCGTTTACGAACGGAATGGGATACGCGTCTTTTTTTGTAATCGAATTTAATCGTTTAGCGTCAAAACATACACGAAATTCACCTTTTGCTTTTTTCTTTACTAATAGCATGGGAGAGTTCCACGGGCTATTGCTTGGGCTAATTATGCCTTGTTCTAGCATCGCATCAATTTCTCTATTGGCATATTCCAGCATCGCCGGGGATAATGGGTAATAACGTTGTTAAATAGGTTCAACGTCTTCCGTTGTAATATGATGTGTAACTTTAGTTATACGGCCTAAGGTAGGATGATCCAGTGATTGAAATAAAAGAATAACATTATTTAATTCAAATTTCTGGTCTTCATTTAAATCGGTCATGAATCTAATGATATTTAATTTATTCGTTTCAGCAGAATGCGCATAAAATTCATTTTTAGAAAAGTCTACTTTTAATTCAAATAATTGACAAAAATCAACCCCTAACGTTAGGATACACTCTATTGTGTCGGAAACTAAAACATTTAAAGACCTAGTAACCCCGTTTTTAGTCAAAGGCAAATTAATTGATCCTAAAATTGATTGTGAAGGTGCCATCTGCGGTTGTTAGTATATGCGTTTTTACATTTTGAATTAATTCTAACTCATATTTATCCATTAAATGCAGACCATGTCTGCCTAAAATAGAGGTATTCGCGCCGGAATCCAATAGTGCGGTATAAGTTTCATTAAATATATCGACCCTAATATAAGGTCTTGTATCACCTTTTACTTTATAAAAATTTGAAAAAACCTTTGATGATTTAAAAAAAATATTAACTTTTACTAGCCATTCCGGCCACTTCTTTTTGTCAGCAGCAATAATATTAAACAAAGAAAAGCAACGGCTAACTACGCGCTTCCCCGTCCTTAGTTTTTTGAATTATTTGAGCACTTTGGACAATTTGTGGACGTAACTTCCAGCTGCCCACAAGAATAACAAAATGTTCTGCGTTTCTCAGGACAAGTATGAAACGAGTGACCTAGTCTTTTGCAGTTAAAACAAATAGTCGAAGCTTTTGCAGTGTTTTTAAAAGAATTCGAAACGCCGGACTGTGATAAATTATTATTCGAAAATGAACTCTGACGAACTTTGCGTTCTAAGGTAACTGGTGCGTTGGCAGAATCAGAATGTTCCTGTTTAATAAAATTTGGAGGCTTAATGTCTTCTAAAACCTTACAAAGAGAAAACAAGTGGGAAATGTCCGTCACTTCAACTAACGCAAGTTGCGTGGCATAAAAGGTTTGTAAATTTCTTTTAATAATTTTTATTTGTTCCCGGACTGGAATGGAGTCTTCTAATTGAGAAAATAAATTTACCATCTTTGAAATATAAATGGTAGGTGATTCCTCAGTGCTTTGCCTTCTAGCTTTAATTAACATTAAGAGATTCTCTGCATGATCGGCTGAAAGAAAATCTTGTTTCAATTAAGAAATTAATTGTTCCCATGAATTTACCGTACATCGCGTTGCTTTATACCAATCGTGTGCTGAACTGGTGAAAAGATCAATAGCCCCTTCGAAAAGGTCCTCTGACGAAACTTTTCTTGCAACTTGCAATTCCTTGACGCGTTGAATAAAATTTAAAACCGATATAGAATCGGACTCACCCGAAAATTGTAATCACCACTTGTGGATCGGGACTGAAATCGGTGTTTATTCAAGGACTTGATCAGAGTACCCAAATCATTACCGTTGAAAATAACAATTCTCGGTTTCTTCGCTTCGTAGTATTTGTATAACCGAACGTTGGCTTTTAAAAAAAACAACACTTGCGTTTGAAATTATTGATTTTCTATGCAAGCACGCTCTGTTCTTGCTTCCATGGGTTTGATTAAGAGTTGTTATAATTACTTATGCGTATCTTTGAGTTATTTATGTACTCTAAAACTTTTCCCTTATATAATTTTCACATTCCAATTTAAATATAGAAAAATACCTTAATACCCGTCCGTTTTCATTATATAAGTTAATTAATTTGGGGCGTAATTAATTTGCTCCTATTTCTATATACACGTTTGCTAAAACCTATTGTCTACACCTATCTACCCCTTTAAATCCACAACAATATATATAATTAAAAAAGAGGCTATAAGTACATCAGTAAGGGCAGCCAAGCTTTAATAAAGAAGATTCCTGTAATATTTATAGAAAATTTTGCGCATATTAAAAATAACTAGTCAACGTGTTTATACTGTACTCCGTTAGGTTTGAAATAATTTGCCGATACTTGATAAAAACAGAGAGTACGTATATTGGTTACATGACCATACTTCTAAAAAAAATAGATAGTTGACGAAAGTGCACCGGATCGTATACTTAGAAAAGTATAACTGTAATATTAGTTTATTTTTCTTTTAAAATGTACTTTGATATTATTTTTTTTATATAACCGATTGGTATAATAGACAACTTTCATACATAACTTGTAATAAAGCAGCATATCTCTAATGAATTATCCACAAGATTATTCAAAGTACCGAACCTCTGTTATGTCGTATATTTTCAATAATGAACTTTATTATCGTCTTGTGGCGGCCGTGGGTGGTTTAAATCCCAACGAATTGAAATTCAAACCCCAGAAAACGGATATCAGCGACAATCAAAAAGAAATTAATGATCTTTTGGCGCATTTTAATGAAGCAGCCTTATCCCAAATGGGAGGAATGCAAACTCTAAAAGCTGCGAGTTAAAATGATATTCCATGACCGCACTTGGTTTCCAAAAGTTATGACATTTTCAGCTTAAATAATTTATAGGGGTGTACTTTAAAGTCTTTAGAGTAAAGCTTTAATACCGTCTTATGTCTTCTAAGGCACCGGCGTAGCGGCTCGTGCAAGCAACTTTTGTTCGGCAGGTGAAATTGTAGAAATGGGGTTTGAAAAGCCCTTATTTATCATTTTAATGTAACACTAATATTATTGCCAACTGAAATAATAAAAATAAGAAGACTAATATGTGAAATAATGGCAAGTCCTGAAAATTATGTAAAAAAATCAATAAAAGTTTGCTACGTACATTGACGTAACATAAAAAAAAACAAGAAAAAGAAAGAGAAAGAAGTAAGTCCGGGCTCAGGCGGCGAGTGGGCGGGGTAGCTAAATTAAAAGGAACCTGAAATAATATATATATATATATATATATATATATATATATATATATAAAGAGAAAAGTAGGTTTAACGAGTCTTAAATTAAACAAAGTAAAAAGGAATTATTGGCTGAATTTGAGTCACTTGCCAATAATTCCTTTTACTTATATATATATATATATATATATATATATATATATAAACACTCACTCACACTCACAAGAAAACATACAACGGAAAAGAAAGAACTTATAAATTAAAACCAAAATATGTATACAAACAAACAGTACTCCCAAAACCCAACCCCAAAACAAGTCAATGTACCCAATTTACATATGACATTTAAAAAATTACCCCTGACAATGGCGAGCTGTAGTCTTTAGGCAACTCCACCTGACGGTAACTAGAAGAATAAAAAGAAAGAACCAAACGCAACCCTAAAAACCACAGCTCTAGAATGTCTTAAATATACACTTAGCCTAACTTTACAAACATGTAATATATTTTTGGAAATTTAGTAACAACAGATAGTAAGGTAGTAACCAAAGAACAGTAAATGCCAAAATAGTTTAATAATTTTCATAAGGAATTAAATTTAGAGAGGCCACATTTTCATAGTAAAACCCCAGGCGTTCTGGTTTCGAGGCCAGAATCGCGCATACCAAGAAAACAACAAAAAAAGGACTCACCCTCGCGTCACACGCATCGGGGTGCAACCAGTCGCTGGTCCGCGTCAGCGGACAAAAAAGCTTACGTCCAGGCAGAGCGCATTTGACTTCGCATTCCCAAAAGAGGCTCAAGGGATTAACGTGTCCCCAGCAGGAAGCTAGAATAATTACGAACCATAAATTAATTTGTTGCAGCCAAAAAAGTATTGTTTTATATAAACTCCATATACTCACCACGCTAAATAATGCGTGCCGGAAATTCACATAAAAATAACGAACGAAGCCAAATAGAACGTGTTTTCTGGTGGCTATTCAAGCAGCAAATAAATTGTTACATTTGTTAAAGCACCAAAGTAAGGAAATAAACCAGGAAAAACCTAATTTTATTAAAATAAATTTGTGGAGTTTTTTAAAAAGGGAAAACACACCAGTATTTAATTATTAAAATACTTGGAAAGTCGCCTATTTAATTAAGGCGTAAATTCCACGGGACGAAATTTTTAGAAAGGATATTTATTTTTCTAATGAAGCACAAAGATTTATCAACTGACATAGATAACATATTTATTATTAATTACAATACAAATTTTAATACACGAAAGGGTTATTTTTAATTTGCGGAATTAATTTTTGTGTTGAACGCCAAAGGAATTTAAGATAAAAATTATTGTACATACACTAATTAATAATTTACGAAAATGAACGTAACAAATTCCCCCCAGCAAAATTAAAAGGTCGGGGTCGGGAAGCAAAATAATGGGAGTGGGTAGGACTAACAAAAAAAAATTCGCTTGGAAACTAAAAGAAAACTCGTTGCAACAAAAAAAAACTAAAGAAAACACTCCAACAACAAACAAACAAACTAAAAAGAAATCTCATCCGGCTCGACGGACCAAGGAACCCGATCGAAACCAAAAATGAAAAGGACATAGGAAAAGGAAAAGGAAAGGTAACAATCATCGAGGACAAGGATGGAATGGCATCGACACTGAAAAAGTCGTCGGAGGACGGATATTTCTTGTGAAGAAACAGTAAGGTCTTCAACCTCGAAGGAAGTAAAGGAACGAGAAAGAAAACCAACAGTACAGCCAGAAGAGGACCCAAAGGTCAAGCCTCAAGTAAACAAAAGGAACAACAAGGGAGCACGAGAAGAAGAGAGGAGGAACGCTGGTAAAAGGAAACGATGTACTCTCAACTGTGGTAACGAAGAATCGCAACGAACGGAAACTGAAAAAGAGAAATGCTAACTAATCCTAAGGTCGACTGAGTCGTGTTTTCCGAAGAAAGAAAGACGAACTAGAAAGCACCTACCACAGGAGCGGATGGACGAAACACAATCGGTATAGGGACCGACGGCAAAAAAAACCAGCAAAAGGATAGGAGAAGGAAAATTGAATGAAAGGAACGAGAAAAAAAAGAAAAACCCAAAAAAGAATAATACCAACACCAAGTATAAAACCCAAAAACAAAACAAAAATCGCACAAAAGAAAATAAAACAAAATCACAGTGTAGTTAGGTATGAGTAGGTGTGGGCGTGTGTGTGTATGTATGTGGGTGTGTGTGTGGGGGTGTAAGAAGGGTGTGTGTATGTGTTATGCGGGTATAAAGTGTGCGTGTGTGTATGTGTTTGACCGCTGTAGTCGCCTCTTAGGACATTATAATTTGAATAAGGGGGCCGCTATACTTGCGGCCACGTCCCCAATGCTCCACCCGGAGGTACTACATTGGGTTTAAACGCGAAAAATAGTCGTGCTCCTAATTTATACTAACTTCATAGTTGATCCACCCTAATAAAAACTAAATAAAAATGTAACAAACCTAAAAATCTAACAAACCTAACAAACTCTAACAATCTAACAAACCTAAAAATCTGACAAACTGAAACAAAAGACTAAAAACAAAAACTAAAAACAGGGTTGTAAATAATGGTATCTCTAGCGCTGACTTTCGAGTGTACCCGATCAACAAGACACAAGCAAAAATGAGAGGGGGAGGGATCCGTAATACCGGATAACAGACGCCGGCTCTGCTTACCAGTGCGACCTGAAGGGTCGTCTTAAAACTATCCAAATATAGCTAACTAATTTAAATCCATCCCTACTTTCCCTATCATTCCCTAACTGATTTACAATCTTCACAATTCTATACTCTTTCTTCCCAAATATATACTGCAACCAAAATGGCGACAGAACGTCAAACAAACAAATATGCCACAAAACTACAATACATGCTAATAAATAAATAAATATAAAGTGTAAATATAAAATATAAATAAATATAATTATATAAATATATAAATAAATGTTTAATAAGCGTTAAGCATATAGCAGTGCACAAAATAGCGAAAGCATCACCCTATTTATCAGGTGCACTCGCACAAGCATTATGTCGGCTAGCGCCTTTACACACCAAACGTGCTTCTTAAATTATTTCAAAAACTACTAATTAATGTAAATCAATGCTTATGCAAGTACAGCCGCCACAATTTAAGTCTTACCTCGATAATAAAATTCTCCAGCATCCGAAAATCTGGTCGTCTGTAACTTACTTCTAAAGGGGAGATGGGGTGCACTGCTAAAGTCCTGGTGGGTATGCACTAAATGTTCTTGGGGGGGATCACAATCACTGTCACTATCACTTCACTTTCAAGTCCTGGGGGATGCGCGGTTGCACTCTGTTTTATTGTCTTTGTTTATTTTATTGATTAAATTTAATGAGGGTTTCTGATTTATTTGTTATTGTTTATTTGTTATTATTTATTCCCGATTTCCGGCGCATAATTATGAAGATAGGCAATGACTGTATTAATGGTGCGGGGGTTTTTCGTGCATATTGGACATTTGGGTATAATCATCTTTTTTTTTTAATATCAGGTTTTGGTTAATCTATACTCGTATCCTTACTCACGCCAAGTCAATTAAAATTTTTTCCAATCCTCCCACCAACCCCACCGATTTACACGCGGTTGTCATTGTCTAATCTCGCGACCCTTCCCGCGAATTCTTTTAAGGCTGTCCAGAACGCCTTCTGGTTAACCACTTCCCCGACTTCCTCTAGGCTCTTTGGCCATGCCAGACTTAGGATAGCTAGTTTGCTATCAGCCAACTCTCGATTTCCCGCCTCAAGCGGGCAGTCGAAGAGCACGTGCTCTGCGCTTTCCGCGCCCTCACCGCATTAGCAGCGGTCGCTGTTGGATAGACCGAACCTTTGTAAATACGCCTTCAGTGCGCCGTGCCCTGTAATCAACTGCACCATTTTGTGATCGAGCTTAACCTCGATCTTACTTCTAGCTTCTATGCTAGGTATGAATTTGTGGGTCAACCTGCCCGTGACAGCGTTGTTCCACCTCTCTTCCCATTGTTGAATTGATTTTTCGCGCAGCTTTCTTTTAATTAAAGACCTCGGTATCGACGAATGTGATATCCGAAAGTCGCCCGTCGCGGCCTCTTTGGCTAATTCGTCAGCCCTATCATTTCCAGCGTTACTATCGTGCGACCTAACCCAACAGAACTTTAAACGTCGAAACTCGAGCGCTGTATGCGCTATTTTCCAAACGTCCGCCTGGAGGTCTGTCAAGGTGTTCATGTTAGTTAATGCCGTCAGCGCTGATTTACTGTCGCTGATTATATAATAATCGTCTCTGCCCGTGTGATTTATTACGTAATCGACAGCCTCTCGTATGGCTACCAATTCGCACTGAAAGATAGTGCTCCAGTTCGCGAGTTTGGTTTGAAACCGGCACACCTCCCTTTCCTGTTTAAACACGACAAACGCCGTGCCTGCTTGTCCGTCATCCATACGTGAACCGTCCGTGTAAATTCTAATACCCGTTGCGTCCCGATCACCTTCGACAAAGTCGATTCCTCTAATATCGGCCGGGTGCCCCAACTCTGATACCACGATCTTTCTTGCAACGTCCCTATTACCTAGATTAATATCTTCGATAATTTCGCGCCTTTTCCCTATATCTATAAGTCTCCTATCTCTAATCTCCCTAACGACATATTCGATAGGGAGAGTCCTACTGATCACCAGGACAGCCTCCATGGAGGTGGTCCTGTATGCCCTCGCCGCCTTTACCGCGGTTATACGTTGCACGCTCGTTAATTGACGCATCTCTCGGACATTACAACCTTCCGCCCATACGGATGCTGCGTACAGCATTGCCGGTTCAATTGCTCCGGCATAGACCGTCCTCAGCGATTCGCCTCGGAAACCCCAGTTTATTTTCGCCATCATTCTATTTGATATTTCGCTTCCTTTACTTTTGACGTACTGCACGTGAGCTTTCCAATTTAATTTATCGTCAATTTTTACCCAGAGGTATGTAATAGCTTCTTTGAACGGTATTTTCTTCCCTCCTAGCTCTAGCCTAGGAGGTCGCTGTCCCGGTTTTGTACCGAAATAAAGCGCTTCCGATTTCGACGTGTTAAATTTTAGTTTTACGTTTTGTGACCATTCGTGTAATTTATTCAGAGCCTCGTTTGGTTTTGTACGCATATCCATTAATAATCGCGATCTGATAATTAAAAGCGTATCGTCCGCAAACCCGACAATTGAACATCCTGTGGGTAATTTGACCCTAAAGATACTCTCGTATAACAATTTCCAAAATGTGGGACCAGAGCATGACCCCTGCGGGCATCCCCTTTCCACCTCGCGCGACAAAACTTCACCCGGTATTTCAACCTGTGCTAATCGTCCCGAGAAATAACTCTTGACTAAGGACATCAAGTTCCGCGAACAACCTCTACGATCTAACTCGCTAACGATTAATGGCCACCAGGCAGCATCGAATGCTCCTGAAATGTCCAAGGCAACAACAACACAGTGCTCTTTAGCGTATCTCGCCTGCTTAATTTCCCCGACAACAAACTCTAATGCGTCGATAGTCGACTTTCCTTCCATAAAACCGAACTGTCGTTTATTAAAACCGCCGCTGTCTCTCACTAAGTGCTCAACTCGCGTAGTCTTGACGCGATCTAAAGCTTTCCCAAGCACCGGTAGCAAGCTAATTGGACGATAGCTGCCCGGGTCTGACGCATCCGCCTTTTTGGGTTTCGGTATAAATTTTACGTTCTGGATTTTCCAGCAACGCGGAAATACGCTCCTCTCTAAACAAAGATTAAACAACCCGGCAAAGACACACGAGGCTAACAGGCACGCCTCCAGAGCTGCGTCTGAGGTGATTCCGTCATGCCCCGGCGCCTTCTTAGGGTTCATCCTCCTAAGAGCCCTGACAACCTCGTGAACTAGGATTGCCTTATCGGCACCTGTTCCTTGCGCCTCTGCAGCTTCAAGACGAACTAAATCGTGCGACCCTTCATCCTCCTCGGGATTATCCGATGGGAAGAATTTTTCTAATAAATATTCCGCCGTGGTTTTAAAACCGTCCGTGTATTCGCCATTTGTTTTCTTTATATTACCGAGCGCGATTTTTGTTGTTTACCTCTAATTACGCGGTATGCGGTTCCCCATGGTTCTTTCTCTGAGTTTCGCGTGCAAAATTCTTTAAATTTATTCGTTCGCGTTTCTTCTATTAATATTTTATATTCGCGGTAACTTTGATTATATTCGAGTCGCCGTTGTTCTCTTATATCTCCCGAGGCGCGTTGATAGCGGCGCCTAAGGTTACGCGTTTCTGCCCGCTTAGTGGTTAGTTCTCGTGTCCACCAGGGTACACTATCTTTAAATATTTTCTTTCGTGGCATGGAGTACGACGACGCGTCTACCACCGCGTCGTTTAATTTTTTCGCGAGTGTTTCTATTTCGTCTGCCTCTCGGCAGTTAAATAGCTCGTTTTCGAGCGCAGAGATACTTTCGCCAAATTTTTCTTTAAACCGCTCCCAGTTTGCTTTTTTATTGCAGAACCGCGGAAATATAGTTAATTGCTCGTTTATGCTTGCCTTAGCTTCAACCTCCCATGTTATCAGTTTATGCTCCGAGAGCGTTTCCTCGTCCGACCTTAATCTCCAATTACAAATGATTCCTAGCATCTCGTACGAGGCTGAAGTAATATCTATAAAACTGCTGCCTCTATGCCCCTCGAACGTAGGTGAATCATTAGTGTTTATCACACTAAGATCCCACTCGGTTAAAAGATCAACTACCTGCGAGCCCCTATCGTCTTCGATAGGGCTACCCCATAGTGGCGATTTAGCATTAAAATCTTCCCCGATGATTAAATTTTTATTCCTACCGATTTTACGCAAAATGTTTTCAACTTGGTTTACTAAGTCCTCGGTTTGAGGATTTTCCCGCCGGAAATCGACCGGCGGAAGATACGCACTGATTACGTAGAATGTATTTAGCCCTGATTTAATTTCGACCGTGGTTAAAAATTCCTTGGATAAATTATTTAGAACTATTCCGGCGCACGTCGCGTTATTTATTATTATTCCGCTACGCGGTCGTTCGCAATATCGAAGAATAACTTTACGAAGTTATTTGTAGCCCCTTTTCCTTTCCCGAGATTTAATTGCGCGAATTTAATCTTGTTGCTTCTTTTAAATCTTTCTTTTTCTTCACGGTTCATAATCGATGTTCCGTGTGATTGCGTTCTTCAATCTCAGCATCGTGGGGCATCTACTCGACTTGGCGTCGTGGCGCGTATCGACCCTCGCGCCAGCGCCAGTTCTGTCGTTTGCCCTAACGCAAACCACACAGCAGGGAATTGCCCTCCGGCAATTCTTGAACTCGTGTCCGACGTCGGCACAGTTACCGCACCACTGTACCTTCTCCCTGCACTCCATCGATCTATGGCCGTACTCGTAGCACCTGTAGCACTGGGTCATCGAGAAGTGGTCCCGGGCCCAGACTCTTCGCCACCTGAGGTTTATAGCGTCAGCTAATATGCGTCTCCGAAGTGTGGGGGTCACTTCGAAGACTACGTTGACGAAGGGATCCGCCAAACCTAAATTTCTCCCTCAGGTGGTCTTCAATCTTCAAATCGCCGAAGCGGGGATTCTGCTCACCAGCTCTTCCGCCTTCATTCCCGCTTTGACCCCCGGAAGAACGACCCGTGGGCGCTTCTTCTCGATGGTCTTTGCCACGAGCTCTTTGCAATCACCGACAACCTTCGACTGCAATTTCTTCGCATCTTCTCAGTTTGCACACTCGACAACTACACCGCCCTTGCGAGTTCTACGAGCTCCGACCACAACAAAACCATCACGAGCGGAATCGACCTTCTTCTTTAGGGTCGACATGACGTCATCCTTCTCCCCTGGTCTGGCGTCGACCCTAACTGCAAAGGTGGGCGTCGCACCTGCAACAGCTGCAGCATACGACGCCTTCCGCGGCATCGGTACCTCCTGGCTCCTGGAACACTGCTGCCCTGAAACAGAAGCAACCACCGCTGGACTTCCCCCGACAACATCAGCTCTCCCAGAATCACTAGCCACAAGCCGCAGCGCCCTAACCATGCCTATAAGTTGATTCGCCGCGTCGAGGAAATCATCCACGGCGTAGCAAATCCTCTTTCTGTCTTCCACGACGATAGTGGCGGAGGTCGTCGGCACCCTCCCGTAGATGGCCGAGTGCGCATTCCTCACCCTCAATCTCAGGAGGTCCAGCTCATCGAGGTCGCTAGCAGCAACGCTAACGTTGCTGCTAGTCGACATCTTTCGCTGGGCTCCCGAAGTTCAGGGCGATTCAGGCGCCGCAACCACCCCAGGGGGCCCCGACTCCCCCGACACGACCGCCGCAGACGCAGGCTCCTCTACCTCCTGTACCTCTTCCTGAATCCCTAACCTGACGTCCTTTAAAATCACCTTCAGCTGTTTCCCCCCAACAGCGCCCTCAGCCTCCAACCTATCAGACTCCGACCGATCTCCCCTCTTCTTCCTGGGCAATGGTTCCTCGTCGCGGTGGACCACCATGCTGACAAAACTATCAACAAACAATTACACCTAAAACGCAGCTCAAAGACGACTTGACCGTTACGACGCTATAAGAACGACGCTAGAAGAGCGCAAAAACGTTGGTCCAATAAAAATGTTTTGTTAAAGGTGAACCGTAAACAACTTCAAACCGCCCAATTAAATAGCAAATTTTAACAAAAATACAACAAGCACTAAGCGTCAAAATAACAACTAGAATCAAATAAATTCCCTAACGCAATAAAATTATCTTGATTCAAAATGCACCGTAAAAACACTATTTATTTATTTTAAATTTTTAAACCGCCAAATCAAATTTAAATAAACTAATTACTTCAAAATATTAAAATATCTAATTTATAAATAACAACACTTTGTTTTTAAATGTGTAATTAACAAAATAAGGTCGAGCGCAATCGGATTGTGGTAACCGGAAATGACCTTTCACTTAATCACTTGGTAACTGTAACTGCTACACCGCTTAATTACACCAAAATCGATTTTAAAGGAACTTATAAGTACGCGTGTACTTAAATTTCGAAAATTTTATATTAAAATTGTTTTAAAATTTACAGTTTTTGAGTTATTTATTTGATTTAAAAGGGCTTAGATTTTTGTTTTTTGGTTATTATTTTGTTATACGCGCACTATAAAAAATTCACACACTTTTTGGTTGTTTTACCCGGTTTTTTGCTCGATTTACGCGGTTTTTATTTTAAATTTATTATTAAAAATGCCTTTTTAAGTTATTTCGAAATTATTTTTGAATATTAGTTTAGTAGACCTTTGTTTTATTAACCCGAAATTTATTTATTTTATTTTAAAACGCGGATTTGGTTTAAATTACAAAGAGAACGCGATTTATTTAGTTTTTATTTAGTTTAAATTCTGTTTTAAAATTTTATTTTACTGCCCTGTATTTAAAATTTGATGGCACACAATTATAAAAATAAGACACAATAAAAAGCAAAGCTTTAAATAAAATAATTCAACATTAAATAATAAAACCCTAGATAAAAACTTACTGTTATTGCTGAAGCGGGAGCTCGGCAAAAACACGTCCGCTCGCTTCAAGCGGCAACTAGAAAGTCCGCCTCTTACGACAGGCAGATCGTACCATGGGGCTATTCTATTCCCGGACCCACACGGGTGAAAAAGAAAAAAAATACCCAAAACGAGAACAAACGAAGGAGAACCAAACAGAAATGAGTGGATGCACGAGGTGTGTGCGTGTATGGGGTGTGTGTATGTGTGTATGGAGTCTGTATGTGTATGTGTTGGAGCGGTGTAGTCGCCTGTTACGACAGGCAGGTCGTACCATGGCACTATTCTATTCCCGGACCCACACGGGTGAAAAAGAAAAAAATACAGGAAAACGAAAAAAAACCTAGCAAAACAAAAAAGTAAACGAAATCGTAAGTCCAAAAATCAAATCCGAGGAAGAGCAAAGTCGACATCAGAATCGGGGGCTCGAGGACTAGGTATTGGGCTTAAAGCGTTTACGCCGCCAAAAGGAGAACGAAACAAGATCGAGAACATCGAGATTTTGTCGACCTATATCCTCAGGTTCGGAAGGAGCATAGAAAAAAATCTGCCTCTTTTGGGCAGTTTTCTGCCAAATCGGAATAGCAGGGAGTGTAGTAGTGGTAGAACGCGGTGTAGGAGGTGACAAGGATAGTTTAGAAAACTCAAAACGCGTCATAGAGGAACGTTGTTTTTTGTTAAGATGGGTGGTAAGAAGGTCAATGGCAGAAAAGGACACATCATGGGTGTCAGAATATCAACGGTGGAAAAAGAAAAAGTATTGCCTGTACGAGAACCAACCTGACGAAAGAAATACAAGGGGAACACACTTCAGTTACATTAAAGAAAGGGGCAGAAGTAGCTAAAATTTCATTGATGTTATATGCGGCACTAGAAGTATCACAGTTAGGAACGGACACAGCCTTGGATGTAGGAATATCAATCCTAAGAAAAGCAGCAGAATTTGATAACATTTCAACCCTATTACATGAAGGAACCGAATCAGGTAGAAGTTTATCAACGTTACAAGAAAAAGCAGTATCAGGAACATCTTCAACAACAGTAGATAACAGAATATCAGCCAGGATCTCACCAACCTTAGTTAAAAGAACCGAAGTAAGTAGCATTTTGTCAGCATGAAAAAAGGGAGTAAGAGTAGGTAACGAAACAGGATCAGGTACAGATTTAACGACGACAGCAACAGGCATCACCGCTACGGGTTCACTAACCTCAACAAGACCTTCTCTATCCGTATTAGGAATTATCTGCACTTCAGGTACGGCTGTGATTGCCGGCAGAACAGAAATTTCTTGAGTCGAAGCATTTAAGAAAGTAGAAACGGGTAAAATTTTGACAAAAACAGGAAGAGGCATTAAAGATACGAGTTCGTGAACTTCAACAGGACCTTCGCAGACGGAATTAGAAGTTATCGTCACTTCAGCTACGGCTGTTTTTGTAGACACGGCAGAAATTTCTTGAGTTGAACAGTTTAGGAAAGCAGGGAAAGCAGCAACCGCAACAGATACTAAAGATACAGGTTCGTGAACTTCGACCGAACCGTCGCTGATCAAATTAGGAGTAGTCGTCAATTTAGCTACAGCTGTTATTGTAGGTACAACAGCAATTTCTTGACTAGAATCATTTAAGAAAGCAGGAACAGGTAAAATTTTGACAAAACCGGCAGGAGGCATTAAAGATACAGGGCCAAGAACTTCCGGAGGATCCTCGCAGACTGAATTAGAAGTTATGGTGATTTCAGCGACCTTTGTGCTTGCAGACACAACAGAAAATTCTTTGGTAGAATCGTTTAGGAAAGCGGGAACAAACTCTTGAGAAGCTAGCTGCAAGTCACTAATTAGAAGCATGTCTTGTAAACGTGGCGGAGGCACATTTTGGGGTGAGAGTGTATAAGTAGGGCGAGCAGAAGAAGGAGTAGAATAGAAGGCAGAACTAGAAACGGAGGAAATTTTGTTCGAAGCTATATTTGCCGAAGAAGAGTAGGTTTTGATAGTAGGAGAGCGAGGACCTAAATGAGGTATCGAAAGAACGCAGAATGAGAAGTGGAAAAAGTTAGGCAACTAAAGGTGAGGATAGAATTTGAAGGATTATTCGAAGACCTATTAGTAGTAGGATGACAGTTGGGACAGTTGTGGCGAGTAACTCCCTTATATCCGCAACCATAACAATGGAGTACTTTAGGACGAGTACAACGGGTCGAAACATGACCAGGTTTGTCGCAATTAAAGCATACTACCTGACGAGTAGGAGTAGAAGTAGGAGGAAGAACAGTAGAACGTACGGAAGAAGTATCGGATCTGCTCGTAGGCGTAGGAGAAACCTTAACAACTCGGTCATGTGAAGCAAAAGTATATTTCTCAATAGTAGTAGCTTTAGAAATAAGATCGTTGTGTTCAAAATGAAGAATTAGTAAATTAGACAACGACTTCCAGTCAGAAAACCTATCCCGAAAACCACGATACCAGCGTAAAGCATCAGCCTCGAACAAATCCACTGCGGACTCAAATAAATCAAATTCGGATACATGATGAGCTCGTCGGAGTTTTTCGACTCGCTCCAAAAAATCACGTACGGTAAGAGTGTTCGGGGCACCAGAAAATTTCAAATTCCACTCCCACACAGGGAGACCGTAGTAGGAAGCCGAAAAAGAAGTCATTTTGAATACGAACAAGAAAGAAATGGGTAGAAGGTATCGAAATAAAGGCTCAAAAGAAAAGAAAATTATTGCGAATACAGGACCATTTAAAATATATCCGACGGATAAACTTCGGGAACACCAATAGGAGCGAAACAACAAAATAGAAATTAGAATAGAGCTGTAGAATAAAAGAAATAAAATCAGAGGCAACAACTAACTCTAGACGTGACAAGGAGAACAAAATGTACAGAGAGTGAAGGAAGAAAAAGAAAAATCTTGGGCGCCAGCGTTTTCAATGGACTAGGACTATTGGCGAAAACACAAGTCCAATAATCTAAAATAAGCCAACCAATAATATTGAACGTAAGGGACGAAACATAAGTAATATCAAGCCGAGAAAATGCGGATCATTTAAGAACTTAGGCACTAACAATAATAAACCAAAAATCGGAGCAAAAATTAACTAAAACGAACTCGGAGCCAAAACTAACTAAAATAAAATCGGAGCCAAAGTTACATGAAACAAAATCGCAGCACAAGAAAGTTAGCGAAAACCAAATCCCAGAAAAAATTAACTAAACAAAATCGCGGCCGAAATTAATCACAAAAAGAATCGGAGCAGAAATTAATTACAAAAAAAAAGTCGCAGCCAAAATTAAGCACAAAAAGAATCGCAGCCCCACGCCAGGGCGTCAATATTTTATGCTACGTACATTGACGTAACATAAAAAAAACAAGAAAAAGAAAGAGAAAGAAGTAAGTCCGGGCTCAGGCGGCAAGTGGGCGGGGTCTTACCTATAGCTAAATTAAAAGAACCTGAAATAAATAGAAAAATAGTTATTTATTATACAAGAAAGTACTAATTTACTCAGTTGTGCTCACACTCGAAGCGAGAAAACATACAACGGAAAAGCTAAGAATCTTATAATTAAAACCATAAATATATACAACTAATTTCTGTGACTCCAACAATGATTTACCCATACTCAAAACAAGTCAATGTACCCAATTTACATATTACATTTAAAAATCAATCTATGTCAAATTTGAAGTTTCAAACAGGTAGGCTGTATGTACTTATAGGGACAGTCTAGATCTGCGTAACTAGAAGGAAACCATTTAAAGTAATCAAATATCTGTCAACCCTAATTTTCAGTGGTCTAGAAATGTGCGTAAACTATACAGTTAGCTCTTATATCGATTGTTTTGAATATTCAAAATTCAAATGGACAGTACTGATTCAGAAGTTTCTCTTACTCCACCGGAATTGGTAGAGCAGCGAAAGTAGCATCAATAAAATTATTGCCAGCTAAATCACGAAAAATTTACGAAACTGCGTATTCAAGATTCATGGAATGGAAGGCGAAAGACATGTAGTTCTTACTCGGAGACGGTGTTATTGGTTTATTTCGGAACTAGCGCAACAACAAAAGCCATCAACAGTGTGTAATTATTCAATGATAAAGTATGTTAATAATAATAACTAGACATTTCAAAATATTGCAAATAATTACGTTTCTGAAACAAAATGGGAAAGGTTACATGCCCAAAATCTGCAATATTTACAGTACACATATTGTATTTTTAAATAATGCTCCTGATGAATTTATTATGCAAGGTTGTTGTTTTGGATTGCAGGAGCCTGTCGAATATGTGAATCAGGTAACATTAGATGATATTGAAGACGTGAACGTCATTAATTGTGAAACTTAAGCAAACAAAGAATGATGTAAATAGGAGATTTATAGTTACTGAAGAAATATTAAATTTTACAGAATGTACATGGCACTTCGTCCAGCAGCACAAAGGATCGCCGCCTGTTTTATGCATATCGCAATGGGAAATGCGTCAATCAAGTTGTGGGTAGAAATCAGTTTTATAAGGTACCGAATAGTACCAATTTTCTTCGACTTAAATGCTAAGTCATATACAGGTCATGCATTTCGAAGATCGTCTGCTACATTTTAGTTGAATCTGGGGAGACTTGATGACACTAAAGAAACATGGTGGTTGGAAGTCATCAATGGTCGCTGAAGGGTATGTTGATGAATCGATAGTGCACAAGACAGAAATAGCTAAGAAACTGTTTAGTTTGTGTGGCAGTGCATCAGCTGAAACAGAATCAATTTGCAACAAGTACATCAACGGCAGTTGTTGTGGAAAAATATTATTTCAAAAGAAAATTCCACTGTAGCAGACATTCCAATTGTTCAAAAACATGTCTTTCAGGCAATGTACATTTAATAACTGTACTTTTAACATTAAGGAAACGTAACTTATACATAATAATATTCTAAAATTAAATATCTTCGTTTTCTTATTTGCACTTACCAGAAGTATATTTTCCGGGGAAAAATTTAAGCATTTTGTTACCTGTCAAGAAATATTAAATGTCACATTTTTTCCCGTCGCAGAAAAAATATATATAAACACTCACCTCACAAAAATCAACGAAAAGAAAGAACTTATAATTAAAACCAAAATATATACAAACAAACAGTACTCCCAAAACCCAACCCCAAAACAAGTCAATGTACCCAATTTACATATTACATTTAAAAAAAATTACCCCTGAAAATGGCGAGCTGTAGTTTTTAGGCAACTCCCCCTGACGGTAACTAGAAGAAAAAAAGAAAGAACCAAACGCAACCCTAAAAACCACAGCTCTAGAATGTCGTAAATATACACTTAGCCTAACTTTACAAACACGTAATATATTTTTGGAAATTTAGTAACAACAGATAGTAAGGTAGTAACCAAAGAACAGTAAATGCCAAAATAGTTTAATAATTTTCATAAGGAATTAAATTTAGAGAGGCCATATTTTCATAGTAAAACCCCAGGCGTTCTGGTTCCGAAGTCAGAATCGCGTATACCAAGAAAACAACAAAAAAAAGACCCTCGCGTCACTCGCATCGGAGTGGAACCAGTCGCTGGTCTGCGTCAGCGGACAGGAAAGCTTACGTCCAGGCAGAGCGCATTTGACTTCGCATTCCCAGAAGAGGCTCAAGGGATTAACGTGTCCCCCGCAGGAAGCTAGAATAATTACGAACCATAAATTAATTTATTGTAGCCAAAAAAGTATTGTTTTATATAAACTCCATAACCTCACCACGCTAAATAATGCGTGTCGGAAATTCACATAAAAATAACGAACGAAGCCAAATAGAACGTGTTTTCTTGTGGCTATTCAAACAGTAAATGAATTGTTACATTTGTTAAAGCACCAAAGTAAGGAAATAAACCAGGAAAACCCTAATTTTATTAAAATTAATTCGCGGAATTTTTTGAAAAGGGAAAACACACCAGCATTTAATTATTAAAATACTTGGAAAGTCGCCTATCTAATTAAGGCGTAAATTCCACGGGACGAAATTCTTAGAAAGGAAATTTATTTTTTTAATGAAGCACAAAGATTTATCAACTGACATAGATAGCATATTTATTATTAATTACAATACAAATTTTAATACACGAAAGGGTTATTTTTAATTTGCGGAATTAATTTTTGTGTCGAACGCCAAATGAATTTAAGATAAAAATTATTGTACATACACTAATTAATAATTTACGAAAATAAACGTAACAAGTTTGTAAAAATTAAAGTCTAGCTGAGTTTTTACCTGCACTGTCGATACTCAACGAAATGTGCATATTTACAAAAATCATCATTAGTACTTTTGTTCAACATTTAAACGTAGTTTTGATGTATTTATTCAAATTATTGTTAGTTCTTACATCTTATTTTCCACTTTTTTGTTCAACTGGCTTTGATAGTGTAGTTAATTCTAGCAAATGATAATGGCAAAATGTCGTCAATGAGGTCAATAAGGTCTAATTCTTGACATAAGGGCAAGTGGCTTCTCGTTTAGAAAAATCATTAGTAGTCTCAATCCAATTCAATACTCCATGATGCGATGTTACCAAGCATGTGTAACGTTTGGGTGTTACGAGAAATAAAAATCAGATCAACAAGGGAGTAAAAAATTTAAAACTGGCAACGTATTATTAAAGCGCCTTGTGAAATTTTGTTTTTAGTGTAATAGTGTTTACTAAGCTAGTACAATAAATAGGGGTTCTACCAAAACAATCATAAACTTAGAAATCGCAAAAGCAGTCTTTTATTTCTGTACAATGAAACTTTAATTCATTAATTATTTCAAAAACCACTAAAAACGAAAATTAATTTCAGTATATTTCTCATAACATATTAAGAAAGGTTTTCTTATATTAAAAATATTCCATTTAATAATACACCTACATGACTTAATTTCAGAGAGTTACAACGTATACAAGACGTAATGAAAACAGAATTTTATAAACTAATGCATACAGGAAAAATTAAATTGACGAAACTCATAGTGATTAACTACACACCAGACGTATTTATTTAGGTATTCGTTCATATCACAGCTTCCGGGATTAACAAAAATAAGCCATGACTACGGGCCATCTTACACATGTTAAGTAGGTATTACTAACGTACCCCTCTCATGCAGAGAAATTGGGGAGAATGACATCATTGCACAGTTACTTGAACGAATAAATGGAATTTTTCTGTCATTAATATGAACAGATGTGGGAGTTGGAACGAAAAATTAAACTTTGTGTTAGTCGTTAATGCCCTACTAATTATGAAAAATAATAAATGAATGTCTGCGTAATGGTACATGGATTCTTGACGCACCGAATAAACAAATTTAGATTAGGTTGGTTTGTTTCCCATAAGAATATTTTGAAATTTAGGGCCCCAAAGGAAGAGATGATTTCTTGGTTATTGGAAGTTAGAACATGTAAGGCAACATACTAAAAAAAATAACTATGTAACTGGAATTGTAGTTGAATATAACGCTAACTGTATTAAGGACGGACTTCTATGAAATTTTACCAATTTTTGTTTAGTATGTGTACTATGTTATACAGATAATTATAGACTACTAAACCGACTATTACAGTACGTATATTTTAAATTTTGTTATTTCTTTTCCTATTTGTTAATGTTGACAAGGTTTTTGTAAAATAGATTTAAACCAGGTTAGTGAAAAGTAGTTTCATTTAAAATGGACAGGTAACAGTGTGTAAAAGGAACTACATTCCACTAAGAGAATCAACAATCCTCCTGGTATACACGTGGGCCAGCAAAATTCCTATTACCCCAAACGTTGTTGGCTTCCTTTAAACTTGACGAATTAAAATCCTAACAAGGTAGTAATAATATAGCCTCAAATCGCACCTAAGTGAACTTTTGATTATTATGCTAATTTGTTTAATTTTCCAACATTTAGAAGATAGCTACGGACATAAAATGACCAGAATGCAGAATACGAACACACCCTCCAGATGGATTCCAAGACACTATGGAAGACAGTTAAACGCCATGTGTTGCAACACTGTAATGTACGAACCACAAGATACTGCAGACCAAGTAAAACTCGACATACTATTAATACAAGAACCATACACTATAAAAAACAAAATACCTGGAATGGCTGCAAAAGCTAGATAAATCACAGTAGAAGAAAAACCAATGACATCAATAGTAATACCAAACAGCAAAATTATGACTACCACGATACATAAATACAGTAAGGAGCACTGCACACGTATAGAGATTTCGACTGAAAAACTGGAGAATGGATTGTAGCCACGAGCTACTTTCCATATAATCTCGATCCAGAACTTTACATCGACAACTTGAAGAACATCACAACGGCATACAGGAACATACGCATACAAATAGCGGCTTACGTCAACGGTATATCTGACCCCGGCACAGCAGTACCCAAGGTAATAGAAGGCAAAAGGTGGAAGAGATGTAGCGGAGACAGACATTGACATCACTATTTCTAACGATAAAGAATACAGACAAATAACACAATGGCAAATGCTTGACAACTTGAAATTAAGAGACCACATACAAAATCACACGCAATGCACATAAAATCTACTAGCACCCAAGCATGGTGGCAAACGCACAATTTAATATAAAAAAAGCAAACTGGAACAAACCACGTAATACATACAAACCACTTCCAGCATCCGAACGTACGAGAAATCCACGAGTACGCAAAAAAAAAATTACCAGGACAGTCTTACACAGCATGAAAAAGTCTATACTGCTACAATCAAGGAACGAGCAACTAAAGACAGTGCAACGGACAGAGGAGTTTAAAAATGTAGAACAAACCAGAAACACTAGATGGAACTACCAAAACTCACAAACGTTCAACGAGAGACAATACCACCTACAAATATACACGGACACAAAAAGCATACCAAATGAAACTGGCGGATATGAAACGAAATACATAGGAGAAGTGCATTGAGGGACACAGACAGACGCTTGGGGTGGTCCTTATAAAGTAGTAAGAGCTAAATTTAAACCGCCAACAATCTACCCAACATTGAATAACACAAACGGCACAGAAAAGCAAGAGTGATCCTAGTGCTCAAAACATTACAACCGGAAGACAGCATAAAGAACGACAGAGACGCAGACAAACAAATGACAAAGAATAACACAACACAACAAACAAGGAAATACATCGTGTAACAGTGCGGCTAGGATCCTCCATACTTTACTGAGGAGGAAATCCTGAATGCCATTACAACAGGGAGAAGCAAAAAAGCACCCAGACCAGATGACACACAATCACAAATTCTAAAAGTACTGGAGGATAAACTAGTACCAAGATTGATAAAACTATACAACAAATGCCTAAGACAGACAACGTTTCCGAACATCTGGAAACTACGAACGTACCAAAAAGCAAAGACAAATTTTCCAAGGACTCAGGATCTTACTGATCGATATACCCTACTTTACACGATAGGCAAAACACACGGAAGGTTCCTATACAACAAAATACTTTAATTCAGATGAACTATAGAAATGCACTCGGAACAGTACGGATTTAGACACAAACGGTCTACGGAAGACACTATTACCTCGGCACTGAAGGTCACACCGACAATTGAATAAAAATACCGTATTATCATATTGGTAGACATTGAAGGGACTCTTAACAACCTTGGTGGCCCGCTTTATTTAACTAACTTATAAACAAAAATTACCCTCTACAGCCACACTATACGTTTCGAAGTTAATGCAGAAGCATATATTACAATACAAGAAACCAAAAAAATCACGGCCTGAACGACGAAAGGATGCCCACAGGGCTCGGTACACAGTCCCATGTTTTGGGACCTATTGAAAAACGTGGAATGTGCTGGCAATGGAAGAGATCTCCAGACGGGTACTAGAGACAAAGACTACCATAGCATTATAGACCGTGCAAAACCGGTGCATGAACAATAAAATTAACATGGCACTACACAAAACTACGTACATCATTATGAAAAAAGACCCAGACATAAAGGTTTGAGACGCAAAAATCAAACGACCACGAACAACGAAATATTTAAGCGTCACGCTAGACGAAAAACAAAATTGTAACACACACACATAAACAAAGTCTTCATAAAAGCAAAGCCACATTAGCACAGCGACAATATAAAATCTAACTATACGCTACAAGGCTATCTACAGTGTACTGGCGACAATGGTATGCCATTCCACGAGTACCTGGGCAGATACCCTTAACCTGATCAAACCTAAACAACGAGTCGACAGCGTACAAAAAAGCATACTCATCTGATTGACAGACGCATGCAGGACGGATTCACGCTGGGTACGTTCCTACTGAACCTACGTATAAAACAACGCGCAACCACATACTAATTACGTAAGAACGATATAAACAGAATCAAGAAACTACTAAGAACGGAAGATAACATTAGGACTAAAAACGCCAAAATAAAAGATTACGAGCGAATGGCAGAACAGATGGACTAACGGAGGACGAATATTCCACATTTTCCCGAACATCAAAGAAAGATTATAAGCTAAACACATAATAACCGACGCAGGGTATTATCCACTTTTCACAGGATCCGGACAATACCCAAAATACAGACTACTAACGAAATTAAGCGGCAACGACGATTGCATATGTGGCGAACGAAGAACGCCCGAACACCTGGTGTTAAATTGCAAACATCTTCAAAATGAATTAACACACAAATGACAAACACTAACAAACCACTACATAATCTACAACAAAAGCATCTTCTCACTAATGAACGCAATTGCACAGAAAGGTGCCAAAATCCTATATCAGAGATATTTCGATAGGAAATTCAACAATTAGTCAACGTACAAAAGATAGAACCAATCGGAATTACCCAGTAACTAATACCAGGAAGCAAACGACTCCTTAGGAACCGGTATCTTACTCACCAAGACACTCGTGATAGTAAAAACTGAAAAAGGACGCTAAATGTGTAGCCATAGCATGTTGGTACACATCGTAGTAGCTATACGTTAGTTTACGTAGCAGAAGACTTATGCATAAACAGGTTGAGTGAAATACCAACATTAGTAGAATAAGTCACCTAAATAAAAATCTCTTTATAATCAATAATATATGCATAAGTGACAAAATTTGTTAAAAATAATATTTGTTCGATTTTGGTATAAACTGAAATGAACTTGTAATTAACGAGAGCATGTTGTTATAGTCTTACGCGGTATAATTCCCGCCATTTTGTAATATATACCGACCACGCTTTACGAGTGATGCAATCGCTATTTAAGTCAAATTTACATGCACAATTTAAATAAAATCTTGGAATTTAAATCTCAGGGTCCAGCGGTGATTTGCAGGTTGGGTTCGGTTTACGCCATGTTGAATTCAAATTGCCATCTGTCCTTTACGTAACTTCTGTTGCACTCGTAGGGGAATGAAAGGAAATAAGGTACCAGGTACAACGAAGGTAAAGGTACAAGGAATCTACATAGTTATTTTTAAGAAGATAAAACACACACCACTCAGATAGTAGTAGCTTCGTTGAGGTCTCGTGGCTTAATGTTTGCTTTCGACACTCACGCACCCCCGCATTCACTTTGCGCAGACGCGACTGTCCGGGACGACGGAAGTTGGAATTTTTAATTTAAAAATACGCTGCAATTAACTTATAAATTATAACTAAATCTAAAACATGCTACATTGCCATATTTGGTACAATGTAACCAATTCTATTTGTAAACTAAAGAAAAACAATGTGTGCAAACTAACCCTTGGTAATAGGCTGAATAACCAAACAACACACAAAATGCATATACACAGACACATGTTTGCAAACACATACACACACGCACGCGTGCGCACACACACATGGCACACATATCTGAACTAATACTTACAAACTTTCACACCCCCATAAACACATACGCACTGCATACAAAGTGCCGTGACCTCTGGCTGCCGACTATTACGGAGCACGCAAAAACAGACCAATTCGACGCCAACGATTTACATTTCCGGCTGTCGAGGCTCTAGATCGTAGGCGAAAACAAATACGACCAAGTGACCAAACCACACAGGTACGCACACAAACATACACAAATGTACCGACGTCGCAATGCCCGAGTGCACCCGTGATTTCCGGCTGCCGACAGTTACGAAGCACGCGCATACAGATCAAATAGAAAGCCATGGTCATAATTTATGGCAAATGATGGTCGGGATTGCAGGCTAAGTTTCATATGAACACAAGCATGCAAGTAACGACGCCAACGGTACGCATATGCACACTAACCACCCACCTTCCCAATTTTGCACGCGCACACACGCACGCACACACGCACTGACACAAACACGCTCACTCACGCACACGTGCACACACACGCACTTAAACATGCACAGCACGCATTCGCACACACACACGCACGCACTAACAATACGTGCTGTCCGCTGGTGGCCCTACTACGCCCAAGGTCCCGGGTTCGAATCCCGACACGGTCCGCTTGAAAAATGTTAGGCGAGCATTTTTCACAAAAATACACCCTCGTTCTGATGAGAGGTAAAATGGAGGTCCCGTGTGTGAGTGTTGTCACGCACGTTAAAGATCCCTACCTTGCTTGGAACAGCAAGGGTTCGGCAAAATTCCAAATTTTCCAGGTAAAAAAAACTCGCTTCCTGGCCAATGTAGTACCTTCGGGTGGAGCATTGGAAAATCAAATGTAATGTCCGCTGGTGGCCTCAATTGGGTTTAGGCGAAACAGAGGAACACGGAAGACTATTTTAGCTGTGTGAGAAAGAGATGCTCTTTCTAGTTAGCGCTTGAAGTGAGCGGACGTGTTTTGCAGAGCTCCTGATTACAATGCTATATGTAAGTTTTTATGTAAGATTTGTTGTTTATTATTTTTAAGCGTTTATATTTAGTGTATTATACTTTTATTATTGTGTGACGTTAATTTTAATACATAGGACAATAAATAAAACCAAAAACAAAAATTTAAACCAAATAAATAATAAATACAGCGCGTTTTAACTTAAAACTTGACTAAAATCCGCGTTTTAAAATAAACCAATTTAAATTTCAGGCTAATAAATAAAAATCTACTAAATAAATAATCAAAAATAAATTCAAAGTAATTCAAAAAGGCGGTTTAATAAATTTATTGAAAAACCGAGTATAACGGGCTAAAATCGCGTAAAACCAGCAAATAAATTCGGGAAACTTATATAACGTGCGTGTAATAAAATAACAATTTAAAAACCAAAATCTAGGCCCTTTTTGAACTAAACAAATAACTAAAGATCGTACATTTTAAAATAATTTGAATTAAATATTACATTTTTTTAAGCACTGGTGTACTTTAAGTTTCCATAAAGTCGATCTTTGGGTGTAATTAGGTCGAGTAAACACCAAGTAAACAAGCGGTAAGTGCTTCCGGTACCGCATTCCAATAACGCGCCTTTGAATTAATTTGTTTCTAAATTTAAATTTGAAGTCCGGTATTTTATAAATTTGTTTTTGAGGTAATTAGCTAGTTTGTATTTTAAATCAATAAATACAGTTTTGTTATAGTAAATTTTTAATTTCGCATATTTATTAGGCTAGCTATCTTATATTGTCCTCCTTGTTATTTTGACATTAGTGTTTATTTTATTTCTAATAAATTTGAAATTTCATTTGGACGTTTTTATAAATTTGAATAAATAAATAAATATAGAAGTTTAAGGATCATTTGAAATCTCGGTCTTTTATTGGAGCAGCGTATTTGTTCTGTACTTGTTATTGTTTTGCCGTTTAGTTATACACCTTAGCTTCGAGTTTATTTAGCGCCGTCAGGGCATTTTGATCTGGAATTTGTTTGTTTTTGTTGTTTTGTATCCGATTTTTTAAAATGGTTGTCTATCGAGATGAGGAGCCGTTGCCGAAGAAGAAGAGGGGTGGTCGGTTGGAGTCAGTCAGGGGTAAGCAGTCGGAGGCTGGGTCGGTTGAGAAGGTCGGAGAAAAGGAGCACGTTTATATTTTTGCGTTTAAACCCAATGTAGTACCTTCAGGTGGAGCATTGGAGACGTGGTCGCAAGCATAGCGGCCCTTAATTAAATTATAATGTCCGCTGGTGGCTAGAAACGGGAACGAAGTCTGAATCACAGGCAGAATGGAGTAGGGGAAAGCAGTAGCCGAGTAGAGAAAATGGGTATTTTGGGGTTCACATTGGTTGCGCACCAGAACAAGGAAAAGGAGTAAAGGTGAACCACATTTAGGGCGAAACTCTAAAACTACCCTGTACACATTAGATCTCATCGCTGGACGACTGCAATGAACATCTCAGATACGGGCAAAGTACAACTCCAACTACACCAAACGAACAACCGGATCCGTTTAAAATTTTAGATAACAGACTGTTATCAAACGTTAGGTAAATAAATAAATCATAAAAATAAATTTGTCGTTTATTGTAGATATGTTGGATGTAATGAGAAGAAAATTAAAAAATTTAGCTAACCCCTCACAGAAGCTTAAGCTGAAGCTGAATTGCCATTTGTTTGGGATGCAATATCCAATGTTGTTTGACAGTCCACGCCTGAATAATAATTTAAAATTTTAGTTGCATCAAAGTGTATAATAATAGTGAGTTATAAAATAATTTAAAGTGAATAAAAGTAAAATAAAGAATTATAAGAATACTTTTTAAATGATATATAACCATTTATTTAAAGAGAAAACTTGTGTAAGTAATCAAAATAATTTGAAGTATTTCGGTAAAATCAAAAATTCTTGAAGTACGGGTGTTTAAAGCTTTATTACAAAATTAATTTCAATTGTAGGGCACATTCTAATTTTATGTATAAGTTACTTGGGTAGAAGGACAGCGTATACTAATTAAAATTTACAACAGATTAGTTAACCAGGAATGCTTTCATCGTCAAATTGAAAAGAATACTGATTAGTGACTACATGATCCTCAGTGATTAAACACGAGGTGGCTTAGGGACGAGCTATTAGATACAACTATTGCTTTATCATGCCGAACAGAAGCTGAATTTAAATTCAATAAACATAAGCTGCAACGGTTATTCAATCGTTGTTGTTATCATAGACACGAAAAGTTAGTAAATAACCTTGCAGTAAAGAAAGAAAGGACTAAGAGAGATTTAGAAAAATTAGCAGTTGCTATTCCTATGGACATAGATCAAATATAAACACTTTCATTGTTCAAAGCACGAGTGGGACTTTTGCGTAAAAGTTACTAATGAGGCTGAATTTACACAAGACATTTCTTTAGTATAAAGAAAATATTTTCTAAATGATATAATTTTGACAAATTCTTGTTCTAAAAATAATTCATGTAAGCTAATAAATGCTTCTTCTTTCGAACCATACCGTATCTCAGCAAATTAAATAAAGCATTTAGGTATCATACACCTATTCTTTCAAATATTTTACGCGATTTTGTCCCGTACAGGAAAATATGTTTTATTCTATATCTGAGATAAAATTTAAATACATCAAACAGGCGGATATAAGTCAAATTTTCCTTTGAACTTACTCGCTTCATAATAATACTTCAATTAACTTAGGAAATAGCCGAAAATGTATTTTCTACTTGAGTTTCGAACATTCAATGTTTTAAAGAAGTTAGAAGAGCGTCATAAATTTCATATTTAGTAGATGGGCTTCTCAAAACCACTCGAATAATAAGTGCTGTAGTAAGTCATTTATCTTAAAAGTGCTTTTCAGTACATTATTTAAACATGAAAATCTTATATTTGGGGTTGTATCAAGATGATCAATTACTCAACACTCACGTTCGTGTTTCTTTGATTAGAGATAAAACCGCTTTATTAAAATGTATTATAGAACCATCGATTCATTCTTGTCGCCGCTCTCGCCCATTTTCTGCGTCTTGAGTTTTAATTTGCAGATTATTTTCAACCAATATACACGTAAAGCGGAAAGTGTAGTGACCACAAAGCAGCGTAAGTTTGATGCCTTCGAAAAATCTATTTCAAGTTTCTCCCGTGGGAAATTTGTATATTCCTTTATAGGGTATGTATATAAGTTGTTCGATGCACTGGTAGTTCGTGCAAGAAATGACGCAAAGGTATACGAGGGAACGGAAACGCCACTATATGTTGAAGTGGAGTAGGTGCAGCCCAGCTTTTTGTCAAGTTACACTTCGAACTCCTATATTTTTCAATGAGTTACATAAACACCTAACATTATCGATATCAAGATATTATGCAACCATTACTGCTTAGTTTAAATTGAATAAAATGTCAGTTTTCTTTGTAAATTTTCATTTTTGTAGAAAATTATAGAAAATGTCAAATGTGTCGAAGTTGCGCCGAAAATTGCAGCAGCGGTGGAAATGCGTTACAGCTTTATTTTGAATGCGACGGGTTAATAGAAGAATTATTAATAAAGCTGCTGAAATATACATTTTTCGCATTAAATTATGTTGTTGAGTTTATAAGTTAAAAAATAAATATATAAGCAAGGGTTTTCGAAATAAAACCACAATATCAAAATATTTAAAGCACATATGTAGAAATAGAATAAGCTCAACATGAAAGGTGCAATAAATTAAAGACTAGCAAATGCAATAAATGTACAATGCTAGTGGAACACAATATCACTGCACAGGCACTTGCAACTGATGGAATGTGCAAGCTGACGTGAACGGTGTGGTGTACCCAACTTCATATAAATATAAATGTTAGTTTTTGCTTTCTCGTTATAAGGTTTAGTCTAATTTAGGCTTAAGTTATCTTATTCGAGCATTGATAATTTTAGGCTCATTATA
Source organism: Platerodrilus igneus (assembly GCA_036346225.1). Classification (NCBI taxonomy): domain Eukaryota; kingdom Metazoa; phylum Arthropoda; class Insecta; order Coleoptera; family Lycidae; genus Platerodrilus; species Platerodrilus igneus. Next base: position 4,133,857 of record JARFIW010000260.1, on the reverse strand, counting down.
TGTAGCGATGTATCATTAAGTTAAAAGTGCCGGATGCGTATCACGCCCTGAAGTGTCAACGAAAAACGCAAGGATTCCTTAGAAACGACAAGCTGTAGCCAATCGGAAATAGAGGTGTTATAACTTGGAGTTCGGAGCGTGTGTTGTTTATAAGCAGAACCATGTTACGTTTTTGACGACGTGCTGTTTAAATAGTTTTGATTAATATTTTGGTAAATGCTCAACGCATTTAAGTGATCATACCAAGTGTTCCAGTTTTATTGAAATTAGCCATCGATACCTGAAGTAGTGCATTACTGGAATTAGCATATATTATACATATACTCGAATATCAAGCAAAAGCTTTGTTTGCTTTGCATAAGCGTTCTTTGTATCTTGGCCAAAGGAAGAAATACATATTTTGTGCAACTTTGTAGTATGGTCGAGTAGACCCATAGCAACGTCGTCCTTAAAAGTCGTGCGTAACTATTTGTACGATTTTTAAATAACTTGTTACATGCCGTCCCTGCAAGCAAATAACTTCGTTCTTATGTAATTAAATTTCATACTTCTCACTGTATACGCGGTCATTTACGAGTTTTCATAATATTTTTGACAGTTTTCGAAATTGAAATGGTTACGTATTCATCACCCAGTAGAATATTATCATAGTGTAACTGTTGCACTTTTAGATGGTTGAAATTGTCTTTGTAGTTGTCCATTAATTTCACCGCGTGGTTTAGATCGTCTAGATCCAGATGTTAGAGTTGCATCGGTTTGTGGACAATTTCGTAGTCTTCGGTTTGAGCAATTGTGATTAATAATTCGGGTCATCATCATCATTTTGTTTTCGAACTTACTTAAGGTCGGTTTGACGCAGCTCTAATTTCTTTTCTATTCTGTGCTAATCTAAAAAGTTCTACATAACCTTCACAACCTAAATTTCTAATAATTTGACTAATATAGCTTGGTCGAGGTTTTCCTATACTCCTCTATCTTTTTCTTATCTTCCTGTCTCTATATTGATATTAGCAACCTGATGGTTGTTAAAGAACTACATGTTTACATGATTCCCATTTATACGGAAATGAAATACTACCTGGTTATTCCCACCAAAAAAGAAAATCTGTTAAATTATATGTTATGGTAAAACTTAAGCATCGAATCGCTGCTAACATGCCAGACCGCTAACTAATTATGAGTTACGTCATGGTGACGTTTATTAAATTATATGTTATGATAAGGCTTAAGCAACGAATGGCTAGCAACATGCCAGACCGCTAACTAATTGTGAGTTATGTCATGGTGACATTTAGTTAACATAATTTAAATCTAGTCATAAATGATGCCGTTAAAGGTATAAAAGAAATAGAATCGTTTTTTCTACTTTTAGAAAACATATATACATTTTTTGCTAATAGTATAGTAAGATGGAATTGGCTTTCTGTTTTTAAAGAAAATTTCACACAATTGAAACGCTTAAATCCGACACGTTGGGCGGATCGAGTAAAATCTTTAGCTGCCATAAGAATTCGGTATAAAGATATAGTAATGTCTCTTAATAAAATTATTATGATATCAAAAAAAAACAGATGAACGAAATGACGCAAAGCAAATATTAACTAGCATGGATAATTTTAATTTTATTTTTTAAGTGTTTTTAAGTCAAATTCTAGAAGAGCTTAACAAGCTCTCACAAACTGCTCAGAGTGAAAAGGCGAATATTAATCAGATAACTCTCTTATTTCAAAAAACTTTAAAATTTTTCAAGGAAACAAGAAATAACTATTCCAACATCAAGGAGGAAGCAGCGAAAGTTGCAGGGCAATGGAATATTAAACCGGAATTTATAAAAAAAAGGCAACCAAAATAAAAAGCATTACGATGAATTATCCAATGATTATCGATTTAATGATGAAGAATTTAAATTTAAAATAAATGTATTTTATCGCGTAATGGATATTATAATTTCACAGCTGTCGAATCGTTTTAAATCGCTTTTCATGTAAACGAAAAGTTTAATTTCTTAGAACCTAATGTATTTTTGAATTTAACTGCAGACGATATTTTATCTAAGGCAAAACAATTGCAAAATTTTACTACAAAGATTTAAATGATGCTATAGGTATAGAACTTACTACACTCAAAATAATAGACTTATTTGTGATGAATTAAAAATGTTAACGGTATCTTACAATTTTTAGAATATCTAGTACTTTCCAAATCTACAGGTTCTAGCAGTTTTCCAAACACCATAACAGCCTTAATGTTATACCTAACTTTACCCGTTAGCGTTGCAAGTGCGGAGAGATCTTTCTCAAAATTAAAATTATTAAAAATTATCTTAGGAACCGCACTTCACAAGATAGATTAGACGATTTATCCTCTTAGCAGTAGAACATGACACTGCCAAAATATGAATATAGAGGATACAATAAACGCGTTTGCAGCAAAACATGCAAGAAAAACAAAATTTTGAATTTGATTTGGAATGTCTGCTAGCTCATAGGTTTTTTACTGTATCAAATTTTTAGGTGTAAATAATTTTGTGCGGCGTATAAATATGTAGATTTAATATTAATTAACTTATAAGTTTGAATTTATGTAATTTGGTTTTATAATTAATAAAGCACTTGATTAATATAGTATATGTATTTAATTCTATACTGCTTCCTTCTCTACATGTACTATAATTTAAAAATATGGCTAAATATAAGCCAGTAAAAGTAATACATTTTAAAGAGAGCCCACTTTAAAATTTTTGCGGGGGGGCCCAAAAATCGTAGTTACGCCACTGTTCCTTAACTATCCTTCTATAAACTTCCACACTTGTTGCTCTATCTGTCCAACTAATCTTTAACATTCTTCAATAACACTAACTTTCAAAAGCTCCTATCGTTTTCTTATCTACCTCTTTAATTGTCCAAGTCTTACTACCGCATAATAGAACGCTCCATACGTACGACTTTAAGAAACTTTATATATTATCTAAACTAATACTATTAGCTATTAGTAAGTCTTTCTTTTTAAAAACATTTTTTTAGCTTTAGCTATTCTAGCTACTATATCCCTTCTGCTACGTTCGTCCTTTATAATTATACTGCCTAAATAGCAAAATTTATCTACCTCCTGTAACTCATACCTATTTTTAATTTTGGTCTAGAACTAGGCCGTAACTCACTTGTCATTATCTATGTCTTTCCTGAGTTAATTCTCATACTATAGTTACTTTGTAGTATTTCATCTAAAATATTTAAAAACTCTCCTCTTTCCTAGACCCTGCTATAATGGCTATATCATCTACCAAACGTAACATGTCTATTTTCTGTCCCTGTACACTAATACCTATCTCTTTTCTCTCTCTAAGGTTTAAAGCTTCCTCAATATAAACATTAAAAATCAAGGGAGATAGTATACAGCCCTGTCTATCACCATTTCTAATCTTAGCTTCCTTTTCTATTTCATCAAATCTAATTACTACGCTTTGGTTTTTATATAGACTGTAAATAATTTTTCTAATCCTATGAGAGATTCCTATTTTTCGCAAAATCCTGAGCATAACAATCCAATTAACCATATGAAATGCCTTTTCTTACTCTACAAACGCGAAACGAGTCTTTTTATTTTTGTAACCTTTTTTCGATAATTACCCTAATTATTACTATCGGTTCTCTAGACCATCTGTCTCTACGAAAACCATATTGGTCTTGGCCTAAATAATTCACAGTTAAAGCTTCTATTCTATTTTTAATTATAATTGTTAGTATTTTGGAAGCGAGGGAAGTTAAACTAACCGTTTTATAATTCTCACACCTATCAGCTCCTGACTTTTTGGGATTCGGATAATAATATTTATTTCGAAATCTATTGGGACCTCACCTGTGTCATGTATTACTTTTACTAGTTCATATAATCTGTCTAAAGTTTTCTGACTTGCATGTTTTATTAATTCTGCGGGTATATCGTCTATCCCCGGCGCTTTATTTAGTTTAAGATCCGTTACAGCTCTATAAAATTCCTCTCTTAATATTGAGATCCCTATTTCTACATCCTCTTCTTGGTCGTTCTCGAACTCATTCATATCGTCTGCCTTATATAAATCTTCTAAATATCTTTTCCATCTATCTGCTAATTCAACTTTATTTATTTGAAGCGAATTATTCTCATCTTTAATACCATTATATTTTTTCCCATCTTCCCCGAAAAACCTTTTTTAGTACCCTGTAAGCCCCATCCGTCTTACCTACTTTTAAATCATCTTGTATTCCCTTACAATTTTCCTCCATCCATTTATTTCTAGCTTTTCTACACTCATGTACTATCTTATTTCGAACTTTATTATATTTTTGTTTACTTTCACTATTCAATTCTCTGAAAGGTTTAAGCTTTCTTCTATTCTCTATTAAATCTAATATCTCCTTTGTTACCCAGGGTTTTCTCGCTTCTATTTTTTTCTTACTTATCGTCTATGTTGTTGTATCATGTACAGCGCTTTTAATTTTTTTCCATCTATTTTCTACCTTACCTCCTATAGCTATCTCTTTGATCTCATTATCTAATACTTGTTTATATTCTTTTTTCACCTCACTATCATTAAGCTTACCTAGATCCAATCCCTCTCTTTTAACCTTTTGTCAATTTTTTGAATTTTAGCTTACACTTCATTTTAATTAAGTTATGATCTCTATCTATGTCAGTCTTTAGATAACTGCAACAGTTTTTAACTTGGTTTCTAAATCTTTGTTTAACTAAAATATAGTCTATTGAGTATCTAGCTCTATCACCTGCCGCTCTCCAGGTATATCTTCTTCTAACATGTTGTTCAGGGTGCTTACAGTTACTAATCCATGTTCTTGGCAAAACTCAACTAATTTTTCTCCTCTATCATTTCGTCTACCACTTTTTCCTACCATTTTCCCTCACTACTTTCTCCCACTCACGCATTAAAATCGCCCATAACTATTAATTTCTAATCTCCCTTTACTTTTTTCACTGTACTATGTATATCCTCGTATACCTTTTCAACTTCTTCATCCTCGTACTTAGTGTCTGTGGGTTTCGTACTCAATCTAACCATAATTATTCTATCACTAAATTGTAAATACTCTTTAACTTTACGTTCTAATTTTTTACCTAACACTGTTCCTACCCCTGCATTCCATTAGTTGAAGAAGTTGTAATTATTCTATAATTATCTTTCCAAAAGTCATTACTATCTGGCCATCTCATCTCACTAATACCTAAAATGTCCAGCTTTTCTTTTCTGATTTCGACTAATAAATTTGTTAACTTATCGACTCTAAGTAATGACCATACATTTCAAGTCCCTATCACTAAATCGAACCGTTGTTTTAAATTCTTACGATGACGAGTCCCTAGCACCCCTCCCGGAGATCCAAATGAGGGAGTATTTTACCTCCGGACAAAAATTTTACTTGTGAGCTCTACATCATACATATTTTGTGTTGTAGGCCATGCCCTGGGAAATATTGTTGTAGGTTCCCATATCTTTTCACAACGCAGTTTTTAAAGATTTTAGCAAAAAACCTTATCTGTCACGGCCAATCACTAACAACCTTGTAAATTATTGAGGATTGCCCGAGACCAACCTGACTCTCCTCCAATATCTATTAGCCAGCAAGTCTGTTGACCCTTGCTGCGCCTTCTAATCGCATTTTACGATAAGAAGATTTACTATAGTAGTATTCTTTGTCCCCTACTATAGGATAGGTTTGCAAATTTCTTCGTCACTGCTGGGTTTTGATACACTCGAATAATTGTATTTTTTAATTTTAAGTAACAATCTTCCTCGATGGTGATCACTTTGCTTCCAATTAAGGCCAAACTGTTTTCATCTATGTTGCAGTTAGTAGTTGTTATCGCTTCTTGCGGAAATACAGCAATCCATTTGTCCGTAACATTTGAATTTTCAATTTCAGTAATTTGTACTGATTTTGGCACACAATTCCCATAACGATTAAAGAATCGTAATAATTGCACTTTGCGGGGGCTATCTGTTTGAATAGCTATTGTCGTTATCGATTGACATAAGTATTGGCCGGGTGCCACTTCTTTGCATTTTTCATTTGTGAATCCGTACCTAAAAGAAACTTGTTCTTAGGGATAATAGCTTAATATTGACTATGGGGAAAGCAAATAAAGGATAATAATTATAAGAGTTAATTTCTATAATTGGAATTTCTTTTAAAAATGTATTTTTACAATTCCTTACGTAACCTTTTACTATGACTATTTTTTCAAATATAAGTATGTTAGATTCTGTTACATCAAAAGGTAGTTTGCTATGGGCTATAAATTATTTGATTCCTAATAGTTTGTTCAATAAATCAAGCGGTTCGATAATACTAACACGTAAGGTGTTTAATTTAGTAAATGATATAAGCATTTTCTAATGTAACTAAAATCTGTTGAATTATAGTGAATGTGGCTATCATTTGGTTAAATATTGTGTTAAAACTTATTAAATTTTGCATCTCTAATATTGCGGTTTGCATGCTTCTTGCAATAGACAATATTCTATTTGCTATACTGTCCTAGTTATTTATTAATTTTCGTAGAATATTACTAATTTTACTATAGTTGATTGAGTTAAAAAAATTGGTTTCTAACATCAGTTTTTATGTCATTCAGATTGTCAGTTAATTCTTGTATTGCATTGTCATATCGTTCAGTATCTTGGTTATCTAAATTACCGATGAGCTTTTATAATATTACCTAGTCCATTAATATGTCCTCTTTTCTCTCTTGTGGTTTGGTCTGTCGGTATTACTCGATTCAATTTGTAGTCTGTGATCTATAGAATATTTTCTAAAATACTTCTGTAGTTAAGCATTTCTATCGCATAATCGTTTCTAAAATTGGCCGTCTGCCATAATTGTCTCTAATTATATAAAAATCTCCTTTCAATTCATTTAAATTAAATTTCTGTGCGAAAGTCCAGTAGTCTACTGTGTTCTGCATACTTCCCAATTTTACTGGTAGTATACCGGAGTTGTTTTTTACGTCTTGTATTATTTCGTTGTCGTCGGCTGTATTTGGGTGGAGGTGGACCGCAAGGGCAATGGCTGTCTATCTAAAATTACAGGGAATCTTAAGTTCCTTAAATGGATATACCCTATGGTTTCTCAATTATCTACTACTGCTACATTTTTATCTCAAATATTTTTGATTTTAAACGAACGTAAACCGTTTGTCCATACCGTATCTCAGCAAATTAAATAAAGCATTTAGGTATCATACACCTATTCTTTCAAATATTTTATGCGATTTTGTCCCGTACAGGGAAATATGTTTTATTCTATTGTAACATGTTTAATTTGAGCAATAATTATTCGCATTGAATTACGAGGATAATGCGCTAAGCGTGCCTTATTCTTTATTAATCTTCTTGCATTAAAATATCTGTGTGACATAAAGTTACTTCGTCAAGCATCTCTAGCTGTTTCTTTCGTATTTCCCCTCCTCTAACGTCGCCATCATTCGGTTCTCGCTTTGTCGGGTTAGTCGCCCGCTAGCAACCGCCTTATCAAGATGTATTCTCGGCTAGAGGCATGCGACCTTCGCCTAAATTACTTATGTAAGCTGGTCAGGTTGTGCTAGACCTGAAACCACTTTGATAATTTCTACTAACGGTTGGTAAATTATACATTTTACGAACTAATTTAATTTGGTTTCATTTATTTAGAGCGTCAACGAGGAATTCGCCATCGAAGAATGATAGATAAAGTACGAGTGAAGATGTTGGTTTTGATTGCAGTCGTCCCAAGTTAGAAATGGCTTGTAACATTGTTTGAAGCTTTATGAAATTCCGTCCAGATTTGTCTTGGAGAACAGAGACAGTTTGGTTTGTTATTACATATAAGAAATTTTTGCATGTGTTTTGAATGTCGTAAAAATTTGATAAACAGACTAGCATATAAAAAGCACGAAAAGTTGCTATTATGTTTACGAACATATAATCTGTTAATTCTCAATTATTGTTGAACTGGTTTTACAAACCGTAGAACGAAATTTTGTCGAGTTAGGTTTATATAATTACAAGCTTTGTTCCATTTGAACCTCAGATAGATTTCAAGGTATATTTTCGACGTCATAGTTTTTTTGTGTTGTAGCACAGTTGACAGATGTTGCCGTGAAAGCAGATGCTTCGTGCAGCTGTCATAAAATTTATATTAAACATTCCTCAATCTTGTAATTAGTTTTTATTTACAGATAAATTATAAAATCTAAATATGAAAATTTAAATACACGCTGCGTAATAATTTAGAAACTGTAATCTACCTGAAAAGATCTGCCCAGGTTAGAAGCGTTAATTCAGTGTATTGTGGTTACAAATTATTTTAATCAAATGTTTAAAGCAAGTTTATGTTTGAAGAGCAGTCTTTTGCTTGACTTTGTTATAGATGTTATTGATGAAATTTTTTTTATCTTTTAAAAAGTTTTGAAATATTAAAAGAGAGTTTTTTTTAGTAAACAATTAGTTAAACTTTGAGACTTTTATTTTGATCAAATACGATCAAATCTGATAACATAAAGGTAGAATATTTGAATAATACTTTTGTGCCAATATCATATTGGATATACATTTTTTTTATTTTTGATACTTTTATAGGACACAAATGGTGTTCTACATTTTTATTTATTTAATCTTTGTAATTTCTTACAGGAGCTGTGTCTTATTTCATAAGACAGGTTTTTGTTAACGAAGGCGATCGTTTTATCTTTGGGTTTCCACGTCCGCCCTTAGAATTGTGCTATGCTATTATCGTGATTATCTCAGGACTTGGTGGCGCCTATTTAACTTAGTTTACCTTTGGTTTGCAAACAAAATTCGACTCCCCCCCCCACTTCTTATTGCTCTACCCAGGAATAGACCCCTAGCTATGTTGGAAGATTTTTGTTCACTGGCGTCCAACCCATCATCATAAAAAAAAACAACAAAAAAAGAGGAAAGTTGCACTACATCTGAGATAAAATTTAAATACATCACACAGGCGGATATAAGTCAAATTTTCCTCTGAACTTACTTGCTTCATAATAATACTTCAATTAACTTAGGAAATAGCCGAAAATGTATTTTCTACTTGAGTTTCGAACATTCAATGTTTTAAAGAAGTTAGAAGAGCGTCATAAATTTCATATTTAGTAGATGGGCTTCTCAAAACCACTCGAATAATAAGTGCTGTAGTAAGTCATTTATCTTAAAAGTGCTTTTCAGTACATTATTTAAACATGAAAATCTTATATTTGGGGCTCTATCAAGATGATCAATTACTCAACACTCACGTTCGTGTTTCTTTGATTAGAGATAAAACCGCTTTATTAAAATGTATTATAGAACCATCGATTCATTCTTGTCGCCGCTCTCGACCATTTTCTGCGTCTTGAGTTTTAATTTGCAGATTATTTTCAACCAATATACACGTAAAGCGGAAAGTGTAGTGACTACACAAAGCAGCGTAAGTTTGATGCCTTCGAAAAATCTATTTCAAGTTTCTCCCGTGGGAAATTTGTATATTCCTTTATAGGGTATGTATATAAGTTGTTCGATGCACTGGTAGTTTGTGCAAGAAATGACGCAAAGGTATACGAGGGAACGGAAACGCCACTATATGTTGAAGTGGAGTAGGTGCAGCCCAGCTTTTTGTCAAGTTACACTTCGAACTCCTATATTTTTCAATGAGTTACATAAACACCTAACATTATCGATATCAAGACATAATGCAGTTAACACTGCTAAGTATAAATTGAATAAAATGTCAATTCTCCGTGTAAGTTTGCATTCTTGTAGAAAATGTCAAACGTTTTGAATTTGCGCCGAAAAGTAGCACTACAAAACAGCGGTAGAGAAATGCGTTAGACCTTTAGCTTGAATGATATGGGTTAGTAGATGAAATATTAATAAAACTGCTGAAAATACTTTTTCGCATTAAAATATATTATTCAGTTTATAAGTTAACAAAATAAATGTATAAGAAAGGGCTTTCTAATTAAAACCACAATATCAAAATATTTAAAGTACATATCTAAACATTGAATAAGCTCAATACAAAAAGATCAATATACTGAAGACCAGGAAATGCAATAAATGTACAATGCTAGTGGAACACAATATCACTGCACACACATTTCATTCATTCATTCATTTCCCAAAACAGCTTATTTGGTATGGCGCCTAACATTTTAAACCATACCGTTCTATGCCCTATTGTACATGTGCTATATTTGATGTTTTGCTGTTAGTTTTTTAACTTAACCTATTTTACCTACTTAACTGCTACATACTATTGAAACACCTTACTAGACCCCGACCTTCGGCAACCTGAGGTTGGAGTAGGATCAACATGTTTCAGTATTGCTGTGTTTGCGCGCGCGCGCGTGTGTGTGTGTGATGGTGTGCGAGTGTGTGCGCATGCGTATGCGTGCGTGCGTGCATGTGCGTGTGTGTGCGTGCGTACATGTGTGTAATAGCTCAGTGTTAGTCCACACAACCACAATGTGAGTTCGGAGTACTTAGTACTCACCTTGCGTGTTATGCGCACTTTCCCTTTACTAGATGCTTGGCTCTGTGTGCGCTTATGTGTGCGTGTGTGTGTGAGTGTGTGCATGTGTGTGTTGGGGTGTGTGCGCGTGTGTGTGTGCTTAGATGTGAGTATATATTAATATGTTAATATTTTAGTTTTCATACTAGTATTATTTGATCAGGTTATTGGTTGTTTGTTATTGTAATTTGTTAGGAAGTATTCGTCCCTAATCTGGCTAAATTTTATTTTCCCTCCCAACCAGGAATATTTTGTATCACTGGTTGTATCTTGCCTTTCTTGTAGGTGGTCCATCCCGGATTCCGGAAGAAGATGTTGCCATATCTTCCGGCCTTGGTTAGACTCGTGAGTAGGGGATGTTTTGTTATCCACTTGAATGTTGTGATCTGGTGGGTTATATTCTTCTTCTGAGTTGCCGTATGTATTCGTCATGAGCCTTTTCGGTAATAATTTGTGTAGCATTATTTAGGTGAGCGGTTATTTCCGGATCTCGTAGCAATTGGTATGTTGTTTTGTCCCTTATACTGTTTCGTATTCCCTGTAGTTCTTATTGCAGTCCAGGACACTCCCTCAGTAGATGTTCCGGGTCTCCTTCTGCTCCGCATGCGCATATATTGTTTTCTACAAAGTTCATCCTATGTCTATATGTGGGGTATGGTCCGTGTCCAGTTAGGAAGTGTATTAGTCCGTCTGAGGGTTTAATGTGTGTCATGTCCAGTCATTCTTGTACATTTGGTAACAGTGCATAAGTTCGTCTTCCGGTTGTAGCATTATTCCAACGTAGTTGCCATTCTTGTATTATTGCTGCATTTATGTCTTGTTTTGTGTGCGTTTCCCGACCCAATATTTTCCTGATTTTTGTTTGGTCTTCTCTTTTTAGCCAGTATATTGCGGCCCTTTTTTTAATTTGCAGGTCTAAAGGAATTGTTCCTAGCACGACTGCCAGTGACACCAAAGCCGTAGTTCGGTACGCTCCTGTCAGTCGTATTAGGATCGCCCTTTGGGTTTGGTTTACTTTGTTTCTTGGCCTTACCAGATTGAGTCTGTGGGCTCAGCAGCTAGCAGCGTATGCCATTATTGTTGTTAATATGGCATTTAAGTAAAGGTGTATCCGTTTCAAGGGTAGTCGGTATTTGTTCTGTGCTATATTTACAATTGTGAACATGGCAGTTTTTGCCTTGGCACACGCTGTTAAAATGTGTTGCCAAAAGTTTTGTTTTTCGTCAATGTTGACTTCCAAGTAGGTGTTTGTTTGCGCTCTTCTAACTAGTGTCCCTTGTGTGTGAAATCGCGGACCCACTGTCAGTGTCCCTTTCAACAATGTGTAGGTTACTTTGTGTTTGGATGTCTGTAATTTGTTATCGTCGCACCATTAGTCTACGAGCGTCATGCAATGTTTCGATTTTCGTTGGAGTTCCGAGCGAGATCGTCCCCCGACAACAGCAATAATATCGTCTGCATAGGCATACGCAGCCAACACTTCCTCTGCTCCTCCGAGAATCTCAAGCAGTTCCTTAACCACTATGTTCCAGAACATGGGTCCGCTGACAGATCCTTGTGGGCATCCTTTCGTTAATAGTTTTTGTGCTTTCCCGGTATTCCTTGTAGTGTCGTGTACCTGTCTTGGCAGTACTGTTTTATTGTCATGTAAATGTTGCTTGCACAGTGTATGTGCTGTAGTCTTGTCAAGAGTGATGGCCACCAGAGGTTGTCAAATGCTCCGCTAATGTTTATGGATATTGTGACATCACTGCACACACACCTGGAACTGATGGAATGTGCAATCTGTTGTGGACGGTGTGGTGTGGTGTACACTTTATATTTATTTATTTATTTATTAGCATGCATTGTAGAATTTTGTGGCATATTTATTTTGTTTGACGTTCTGTCGCCATATTGGTTGCAGTATATATTTGGGAAGGAAGAGTAGAATAGTGAAGATTGTAATCATAATATAAATCAGTTAGGGAATGATAGGGAAAGCTAGGGATGAATTTAAATTAGTTAGCTAGATTTGGATAGTTTTAAGACGACCCTTCAGGTCGCACTGGTAAGCAGAGCCGGCGTCTGCTATCCGGTATTACGGATCCCTCCCCCTCTTATTTTTGCTTGTGTCTTGTTGATCGGGTACACTCCAAAGTCAGCGCTTGGGATACCATTATTTACAACCCTGATTTTAGTTTTGTTTTAGTTGGTCAGATTTTTATGTTTGTTAGATTGTTAGAGCTTGTTAGGTTTGTTAGGTTTTTAGGTTTGTTAGATTTTTATTTAGTTTTTTATTTAGGGTGGATTAACTATGAAGTCAGAATTAATCAGAAGCACGATTATTTTCGCGTTTAAACCCAATGTAGTACCTCAGGGTGGAGCATTGGGGACGTGGTCGCAAGTATAGCGGCCCTAATTTAAATTATAATGTAGTGTACCCATCTTCATATAAATATAAAGGGTGGTTTTTACTTTGTCGTTATAAAGTTTACTTTAATTTTGCTTAAGTTATCTTATTGAAGCAATGTTAAATTTAAGACCATTATATGTAGCAATCAGTGGCGGCTCGTGAAAATTGTAAGTCGGTGTTGACAGTACATATATAGTCGTTCCAAAATTTTAATGTATTATATGGAACCATTCATCAACTGATGCATTTAGTATTACTACTTGTAACGGGCATTTTTGTACCTTAACATTTTTTACGCTTTTTCTCAATTAGTTAATACCTTTCTGCAATTACTATTTCTATATTTTATATTTATTGGTATAAAGTAAATACTTCCGTATAGGTTTCAGAATTGTATACAATTTAACTCGTGTGTATTAATTAAAGTAGATAATTTGAAGATTGATTTTCATTAATAAATAAATTACTTTCCAACTTATCGGAAATGATAAACCGTGGTAATTAATTATGTAGATATGAGTGCTGCATTCATTTATTGGAGGTTCCTTATGTGGATATACGAGTCGAGTTGATAGGCGATAAGCGGTTGTAATAACAACGATTTTATATCTACAGAGGAGAGTGTTGTTTTGTTCTTCGTTTCTATATGTGAATTGCGTTAAAAGTGCTGCACGACACGACTCGATTTTAGTTGTTTTTCTTGTGAAGTAAAAGTTGTTTTTTTAACTGTAGAGCAGTGTAGTTCTGATTACCTTTAAAAGAGGTATGCTTTTAGATGTAACGTGTTGGATTGACAAGAAGTGCGGTTGTAATAACTACGAGTTGTTATGAACAGATGGGTAGTCGGTTTTTGTTCTTGGTTCCGGTATATTAAGTACTTTGAGTGATACGCGTTGCTTTGCTGATTGTGTCTTTAGTTGTTTTTCTTGTAAAATAAAAGGTTTACGGAATATTGACTTAGTGATTACGCGTTGCACGACAAATTGTTTTTGTTGCTTTTCTGTTAGAAATAAAAGTCGTAGAACTTGGAAAAACCGACCGCACGTGGTTGTTTTTACGGAAGATTAACTTAGTGATACCGTCGCTTTACTAATTGTGTTTTTTTGTGGATTTGTCTTGCTATATTTGAACTGTGTGCGATCTAGTTTTCGTGGCCTCTTTTTCTTATCAGAGTAGTGCATATTTTGGTTTATTCAAACACAGTTTTAAAACTTGAGTGTTTCTAAAAATGGTGATACAGTTGTAGCAGGTTTAGTAGAAAAAAAAAGAGATTGCTTCTTATGAACATGTATCTCATTCACTTGTAAAGACAGTTGGTACTGTAGTTCCTGAATTTTCTAACCCCAACGAATCTAAAATAGATCTTTGTTTGCGCGAATTTGGTTATGCAAAAGCATTAGCTTTTCCTTTGTTACCATGGGTAACAAATAAAACGCTTCACGTTACTGTTAGTTTAATGCATAACGTCGTGCGTTGAAAGCCCGTGACTCTAAATTTTTATTACTATTTTTCTTTACAATTTGTGTTACAAAATCTTTCAAAATTATTGTCTCAGGAAATAGAGTTAACAAGAGATTTATCGATGTTACGTAGTTCCACCAACAGGATAATGTCTGCTGCTAACACCAGTGAAATACGTAGACGTGATTAGTGTAAAGTGTGAGAAATTCCATCCACACCCTCACAGTCAAGGGTGCAGTGCTTCGTTAGTGCAGGACATCGGGAATCCCACATTCAATTGCGAGGAAGCGTTGCTGAAGGACTGTTTGTAAGTTGAACTATTTCCTACTTGTTTTTACTTTAAATACCTGTCCGTTGCTTTGCCATACCTTTGGCGTTCTGATACCTTTTACCATAGACTTGCATGCTATTTTAAATAAAATAAAAAAAAAGAAAAATCAATACTACTGGAGTACTCATATTAATTGTGTTTACCTATTTATATTTTGTTAAAATTTTGTCTGCTTTATGTCTAATTGGTGTGTGAGAAAACGTTTCTGCTACTCCCCATTATTACCTCACTTTGTACTAAAGATTTGTTATATTGCTTTTAACGTTGTTATATTATATAGATTATCCCAACCGTTTTTTTTTATTCTACAAAGTACTGAACAATTTATACTTGATCCGTATGCTATGCTTTTTCTTTGTTTCAGGTTTACAGGACTAATTTGTTTTTTTTCAGGTTTACTATTCTAATTTTTCTATTGCAGGTACTGTTACTAATTTCTTACAGCCGCGTACCTTATAGGTTGGTCTACTTTCTACAACCCCCCCTACTCTCCGATTGAGCCCGGTCCTTTCTTTGTTTTTCTTTGTGTTACGTACGGCCACGAGCCAACGTAGCATAAATCTGACGAACCAACGTGGCTGCCCCGATAATAACGTCACATACTCCATTTATGAAAAAAAACTTATTTATACAGAAAATCTATTCTCTGTTTTTTAGATTCACAAACATTCCAATTACTCTATCATTAAAATCGTGTATGGTATTAATCAATTCCTTTTCGATGAATAGCATGGCTAATGCATTTAATCTGCCTTCTGACATAGTGTTTCTAAGAAACGTTTTTATGCGTCGCAACTTTGAGAAACAACGTTCTGGTTCTGACGTAGTCATGGTTACCAACACTTTTAACAATTCACATAACTGGTGGAAAGTGTCTTTATCCAGCTCATTTTCTATGAGAAACTGCAACATTGGTCCAGCTCCAGTAGCTTTCTGCAAATCCTGACGGGTATACAGTACCTCTAATTTCAGTCCGTAACCTGTTTTTATTTAAAAATAGGTACGCTTCTACGACGGCTGCAAGCTGCTCTACAGGAAAAAATTCTTGATATTGTGGGAGAAAATCCGACTAATTATTGTGTCACATTGTGTCACATATTTCTGTAGCACCCGCCCCTATATTAGATACCTAGCGTCTCTTATTCTCAGAAACTGATTCACAAGATGTGCTAGTAATATATGTGTTGCTACGTACCTAGACGTAGTCGGAAGAAAAGTAAATACCAGGCTAACTACCAAACGCGGAGAGTGGGAGGATTCGCCTACAAAAAAAAAACAACTAAAAAAAAGCACGTCGCCCACGATTATCTATTAAAAATAAAAATAAATTAAAATTTCTTGGTTCATATGGACAAAGAAATGTATTAAAATTAAGTCATATTGTAAAGGACAAATTTTATAATGGATCCACGAAGTGCGCATTTTGTAGCTAACATATAATAAAACTCATTGGAAAAAAAAGTAATGCTTAGATTTTCTCAATAGCAAGTGTGTTAAATTAAAGTATTCAATGTAGATTTTTTCAATAGCACGTGTGTTAAATTATTGTATTAAATATAGGTTTTCTCCATAGCAAGTATGTTAAATTAAAATATTAAATGTAGACCAAGTTGTAAGAATTAAAGAAATATAACCAGAAGCATTAGCAAAGCTAGCTTTTAAACATGTATTTTGAACGGGTTTCACAACATCAACCGCTGATAAATAATAATCCTCGATGTGCATAAAAGAAAACGATTCACATACCCCTATGCGTCGGGATGCTTATCTTGCAAATCGTCGGGGTGAGTTAGCACAGCAACGCCACGGTAGTCAGGATCCATTAGCCCTGCCACCGTAACGGTCTACAAACAAAAGCAGTTGGTCTACGTCAACGAACAGTTGACCCTACATAAAGAAAGAACCCATTTGGCCTCCAGCTAAGAGCTAAAAAAAGAATCTGATTAGAATGGGTAAGCTCAGGAAACTCACCAATACACGCAAGATACCTCCTACTTGTCGAACAAAAAACGTGCATCGCTGTAGAAAATATTACAACGCACAAGCCGCAGAATCGAATTAAAGATTGGTTCAAATAACACGAGTTTGAACTGCAATACTAGTGTTATCAAAGCCCGATTAGCAAACTGAAAAACACTCTATCAAATAATATTAGGATCTATTATTTCGACAAGTCTTTAAAT
Organism: Platerodrilus igneus; assembly: GCA_036346225.1. NCBI lineage: Eukaryota > Metazoa > Arthropoda > Insecta > Coleoptera > Lycidae > Platerodrilus > Platerodrilus igneus. The sequence continues at coordinate 4,116,946 of JARFIW010000260.1, read as the reverse complement.
GGGAAACACAAGAGAAAGCAATTATCCGTTCTTGGAATGTTTAACAAATTAACGGATACCCAAAACAAGGTATTGACTATTTAATTATCAAATAAATTTTCGTTTTAGAATGAATAGATTTGAAAGAAATGTTATGATTGCGCGTACTATTGTAACGAGGTAAAAATACAGGATGAGGTTTTGAATAGAAACAGCAGCTAGGTGAATGAAAAATAAATTATTACAGAAAAGGACGTATTTGAATCTATCGTCAAAAATAAACGTAACAGTGTTGTTATCTCGAACACCTTGGATATGATTTAAAAATGCTGCAACATACTCTTTTAATTTAATCGGATCAATCTTTTTTTGCTGAAGTTTTTTAAATAGAATATCCGCCTGAGGCATTATCTTACTGTAGAAATCAAGACAAAACGAAAATTCGCTGTCGCTTCAGCAGGCCATAACATTCTCTTCTAGTTTTGTCTTCCACACAGTCTGAATTCGGGATTATTTCTAAACATTCCATTATGTCATTTTTGTTCGTATGAAGAGTTTGAACTAATCTAATATTAGGTACCCAACGTGTTGGGGCAAGTGACGGTAATATTTTTTTGCATATTGCGTATTGCATTTTGCATTTGCAAATTTTGTGCTTAGTGTAGAGCTGGAAAAAAGAGCTGGAAAGTCCGTAAAGTTTGAAAAAAAATTCTAGCGGAACGATTTACTAATGAGGCTTTTTGTAAAACTAAATTGAATTGATGAGCGTAACAGTGAATAAAATGTGCGCTTCTTTGATTCGGCATTGAACCCCCTTGAACCACCACACATAACTACTGCTCCATCGTAACACTGTCCAATTAATTTTTCTTTTTTATCGCGTAGTTTCATCAACCATCACTGCTAAATAATTTACTTTATTTATTTGTTTTGATATTTCTTCTCTATATACATCCAAAATGCAATCTAGAAATTCATTTTGAACGATTTAGATATACCCTTAAAAACCGTCGAATTCTCTAGATGCTCCCTCATAGCATCATCAACTGATCCAACTAGATTAATTAACCCCCGAACAATACCAGGGTTATTGGACCTTTTAGTCTTATCATGTCTCCGTAGCACCAACTCAAATACGCCACAAAATTTCACACAATCAATGATTCGCGATAAAATGTACTGATTCTTATCCACCTGCTTATTAAGCCTTTGTATAATACTACGGTAAGCACTATCTTTTAAGTGTGTGCTTATATTCACACGACCAAACATAGAAAATTCAATACTGGCATTTTTATGAGCATGTGAATTTTCATGCGTTTAAATTTTTTCACTTAAATGATTTAAATCCGCAAAACTAGATTTTGTCTAAACATTAATTTCTTTACTAAAAAGTAAACACGGCAAAGAAAACAACGAATTTTTGTGGTTACAGCCACACGGCCACTTATGTTTTTTGTGTAGATCGCTATTAAAGTTACGATTATAAACATGTTTTTCAGTTTTTGTTCGATTTTCAATTATTAAATCCGGTTGATGTGGACCAAGTTTCTTTATTTTCAATTTTTCTTCATAGAATAACTTTTTATTCAAAATATTCTTAACTGAATTTATTATATAATTCAAACTTTCACTTTTCACCTTTGTTCTAATAAATATTAACAGTAAAAAAGATTAATTGAAAAAGATAGTTACGGAACGATTTAAGTGAATTAATTACACACTAAAAAGTTAAACGAGCAAACAGAGACTAATAAAATAGCAGCGACACAAACGAAAACAGTAATACGCGTTCTGTCCGAACCCAAACACGGATAATAAGCTGAAGTTCACAAAATATTTGTGAACATTTCTTATGCAAAATTGCGTGCAATTTCTCAACCAATCCTATACTCGCAAGGCAACGGTCAGGGCTAAGCAGCTTAGCAGTTCTTGTGTGAACTCAGAAGCTACTTGTAGGTGATCGTTATGGATAGATTGGCGGCAGCGTTTTCCTACTTTTTTATAACACGAGTTAAAGTTTGGGCCTTTGGAGCTGGTTTTTTAAAAAAAACTTTGATAATTTAACAAATTTAATTTAATAAGTTAAAATTTAGATAACTTGTACATAATACTAAAAAATAATTATTGTACTAGTGAGTAGCTTGAACAACGAAGTATGGAGTTCGAAGACTGACTCGGTTGAGTAGCTCAAACAACGAAGTATGGAGTTTGAAGACTGACTGCCGGGCATTGAGCTCCCGGGCTTTTTATAATAACCTGCCCCTCACACGGCTTGTGGGAACTTGCAGATCTCATGTCTGCGTTTCTCTTAATTGTACACTTTATTACAATGTAACAACTTAATTCTAAGTAATTGCGGTCTGTTGACCGCCTGTGACCTGCCACCTGCAGTATCACTGCCCTCACGGATGCAAAGTTGCATGTCCGTTCTCATGAACTGTCGATAACCTCTCTGGGTTATCCTTGTGTTACAATGTTGCATTGAACTTATACTTTTATTTAACAATTTCTAATAATTCCTATTAGATTCAATATATCAATATATATAGGTATTTGGGGGATACATAACTCACGTTATATTGTAACTAGCAAAAATTCTATTTTGATAGCAAAGACGAATAGATGTGTTTAAAATTAGGGTGTTCACGTGAACATGTGAACCTATACACCAGCCGCTACTGGTAGCAATGTATTATTAATATTAAAAGTACCGGACGTGTATCACAAAAAACCGCAAGGATTTCTTAGTAACGATAAGCTTGTAGGTAATCGGAAGTAGAAGTGTAATAACTTGGGTTTTTATCTGTTAGAAATATATTCGGCAGGAGTGAGGGAGGGCAGTGCGGCTTTGGACTTCGGAGCGTGTGTTGTTTAGGAAGAACTACGTTACGCTTCCACGACCTGATGCTAATAGTTTTGATTAATGTGTAACAAGTCAATTCGCCGTCGCCTTGCCATGTTACATTGAACGTCCACCTCCTTGCATATAAAAGTATTCTTCATTTAACTTTATATTAATACCGTTTACAATCACAAGTTAGTCTTGTTTTATGAAACATTTCCCTTTAGTATAATAAAATAATATACCAATTACATTGATCTTTAGTTTTAATTTAATATTCCTCCTTTTGTATAAATAATATAAATAATTATGATCAGAAATAATTTTCTAATTAGTAAACCTCTGAATTATGTCCATAAATACACATTTGGTGTATACACGAATCTGTTATTTAGGATGATTTTCTTGTTTGTCTCTCTCTCGAAATGTGTAGTTATCTTCGAACGAGAATAAACCTTCGTTCTCTTGATATCTGACTGCCTTCTTGTGAACATACCTTTTCCCGATAAGGAAGTTCCTTCTAAGGCCAAGATGTCGTACCTGGTATGTAAAAGGTGTCTTTTCTTTTATTCTTGTAGAAGTACAAAAATATCGTTTTAGAATATCAGTATAATGTATACGAAGGAAGCTGACTTGAATAACCCATTCAAAATGTTTAAGAATGGTAAGTTGTTTACAGATAAATTTTATGAGCGTTCTTCGTGTCGTATTACAATACTTCGATCTTGTAACACGTTGATTTTCTAGGGTTTTCTGGTGAGTTGACCTCTGATGGAGAATTCTCTGGTGGAGTATTTAACTATATATGCTAGGCTATCTAAAGCCTATGCATTAATTCTACTACTACAAATATTGATCTAATATCGTACAAAAATTTTATGTTGACGTTTAATTACCTACTAAAAATAAATTAAATATCCCTTAACAAAACATATGGTTGTGAAACAAAAAAATTGTCTCTTACAAATTTGAAGTTTGAGGTTAACAACCAAACTAAATATGGATGGTGCTCATCTTAATAAAGCCGTAAGAAGAAACTGAAATTTCTATAATTCTGAACAAGACGGAGCTCAATACTTAGGTATGCGTTTCTTTCAAATTAAATAAATACAGGTAGGAGATGTATCTTACTTACTTTTGTGAAAGAACCATATGCATGTGTTTTGGTTTTAATCTCTAATATCTTGAAAAATTATGCATTTAAGATTTAAAGTCATACTTTTACTTACCTATTATCTTAACAAATTTAATTTACTTTCCTGGTATAACCTTACAAGTGTAAATATAAAAGCTTTCATCAAACTTTTTGTGAATTATGAGGTTATGTTCAATTCAAATGTTTAATACAAATTCTCTTAACTATGTAAAATACAACAAAGCGTATTTATGATTTCTTTTTTCTTAAAAAGTTAATTTAAAATTGTATCTAAGTACAATAATAATTTGAGATTTTCTAATATCTTATCTGGTAGAGTTTAAGACAATTTTAAAATTATGAGAAAGTAGATATCTATACTACACTTAGTGATTTTTTTCAAATGAAAACTTGGTTGTAAGAAAATATATTTTGTTTTTGTAGTGTTATTAACTAAACGTCAATAGACAAGTTGTATTAAGGTATTTTCTTTTGTCATGTTTTAAATTACATTCCTATAACTAATCTGGGTAAAATTTAACTATGTTCTCGAAACATCTAATAATAAAAATCCCTGAGATATAGTCTTTTGCAATCTACCGCAGCCACAAAAGGTCGACGCTAGCCCCGCCAGAGTTTTGCATAAACTCTGTTGTATACCCATTCCTACCTGTGAAAGGGAAGGGTGCAAATGTTTAACGCGTTTAAATAGTCATAATTAAGCGTTCCAGTTGTATGAAATTAGTCGTCGATATCTGCGAGTAGCATATATTATCCATATACTCAAATATCCAGCAAAATATTTATTCGCTTTGCATAAGCATTCTTTGTGTCTTGGCCAAAGGAAAAATACATATTTTGTGTAATTTTGTGGTATAGTTAAGTAGACCCATTGCAACGTCTTCCTCAAAAATCGTGAGTAACTATTTGTATGATTTTTGAATAACTTGTTACGTGCCGTGCCAGTACGTAAATATCTTCGGTCTTATATAATTAAATTTCATATTTCTTACTGTATTCGCGGTCATTCACGAATTTTCAACAACATTTTTGACAGTTTTCTAAATTGAAATGATTACTTATTCACCTCTCCGAAAAATTTTATTTAGTATATTTAATATAATTTAAAGTACCTCAATCTATATCTATTTTTGATATACCATTGAAAACGTATTCGGGTATCAGCAACGTTTGCTTTCTGAAATGAAATGCTCGAATATTTAAAACAAATATCACAATTTTTGTCGGTTTCTTTATTTGTATAAGAATGTGTATTAAAAAATAACATACACTGCAAAAATACAAATTATCAATAGAGTTTTCTGTTGTCGACAGTTGTTGGCTCTGAGTTTTGGCATATTCGAGTATTTGTTGTCGAACTGTTATTTTTAGATCCATCTTTTGACTTGTAACGGTTCGAATTAATAGATATTTCTATGGAAATTCACTGATATATCTAACATGAATTTTGTGATCAGTCAGAAGTAGTACGTTCTAGTCGTCAAGTTAAATAAATTTTATGTCAAATCTACTTAAGTTTATTAGTAATTGCAGATAAACAAGTGTGTATTTACAAAATTAGAAATTCAGTAGGTTCCTACGGCTAATAAATTTATAACATGGAGTTTAAAAATTAGTTTGTACGTAATTCTTTCTTTGAGAGATGAAATTTTTTCAACAACTAAATTAAGTACTGCAATTTGTGCTAATTTACTTTCAACTATTTCAACACATCGCTATATAACATGGACAGACATATATTTATTCTAAGTCAGATAATAATTTACCAATAGCAATCGGTCAAGGAAATTGAAGAGTCCACCTTTACTTAGTTCTCCAGGAAAAGAATTTGATATAATATACAGTGTAATTCAGCAGATGTTGTCTACAACCAGTTGTTGGCCGCAACGGAACATCATGCCAAATTGGATTTTGTTTCTTTTCTGCGTTGTTTTGATGACCTCTATCAGGAAGAATTGGGTCGACCTTGTTAAGTTTTCAAGGTAACTCATCGCCTACGTGTGGTGTTACGTAGCTAAAATTAAAATTACTTTACTCAAACTATCGAAATGTGCTAATGAACACAGCTTTTCTTGTTATTGTATTAATTATAAAACAATATTTATATTTATATAAATTTTAGAGCACGCTATCATTTAAGTGTGACATTTTCCCTATAATTCTTTTTATAGCTACAGCATAATGCATTATGACTTACAAATGGTTTCTATTTTTATTGCTTTAGTTTACTGATACAATTTCTTTTGTATTTACCTATCAAGAGCTAGTTGTGGACAATACGTAAGTATATGGATTGTATGATTATTTTAATTGCTGTTTTATGTATACAGTGAGATTGAAGGCAAAGGAAACGACTCACTATATAATTTTTTTTAATTGCTGTTTTATGTAAATATTATGATTGAGAGTAGAAATTGGTGTAAAAAAATTAGGATGGATTAATTATTTTTGCTTCGATTTTTGGTACTGTGTAAATCCTTCGAGATATTTTGTAAAAATATTGTTTTCGTCGCGGGTTGGTTTTTTTCTTGTTATAACATGCTTTTTTAACTTTTCTTTCCTTAGGTTTCCTTTTCCTTTCTGCGTGACCAGTCCCAATCTATGACGTTTTAGCTATTACGGCCTTTTTCGGATTCCTTTTTTGTTGCGATATTCGGCGCGGGCGATTTTCTTTTTTTTACTTTACTTTTTCTTTCTCTTTCGTACGGAATACCGTAACATAAAATTTGGCATACCCAACGTTGAGCTCCGATTTTCAAAATCTTTCTCTTTTATTTAACGTTTTCCCAGATTTTTGGAACCGTTCTTTCTATTTAACGTTTTCCCCGATTTCTTAAACCGCTCTTTTGCTTAACGTTTAACCCTGAATGCTGTAGCCTTTATTTTTTGCCTAACTTTTGAACCGACTTTTTTGTACACATCCTTATGTCCCGATGATAATAATATTCTTTGTGTCCGTTTTATTATTTCGTTACATTGAGAGTTTCTATAGATTTTTGGTTCATGTAGAATTATCGGAATTGTGTTCGGCGATAATTTTAGTGCTTCCCGTTGAAAACTTTGGCGCCCATATTTTTTTCTACTCCTCCTTTCTTACGTCCGTCACTGCTAGCACCTTTCTTCAAACTTAGTCTTTTTACTTTTTGTTGGGGAGACCCCCTAATTTGTTGTGTGGTTCGCAGCAATTTTGTTGTTGATGTGAGTTCGTGTTGGTAACTTTTGTCATTTTCTAATTATTTTTATTCATGATGGCACATTGACACATCCACGCGAACTGGTTCTGACGAACCGAGCTCCAGTATCCATTATATTCTCGTGGCTGTTTCCGAGGCCACGGGGGTCGAACTACGCAGGCTCGTGAAGAGTGTTTATCGCATGGAAGCGATAAAGTATTATCTTCTATTTTTGTCGAATCTGATTTTGTTTCCGACCCTGCAGCATTCACAACATCTATACAAAAGCTATACCAGTTCGTGAAGTTGGTGGTGACAAGTCTTTACTTGCGTTAGTTCCCTGTGGCTCCATGCGGAACGTCGCTGTACTAAGACGTCTCCAACAGAAACTGAACGCAATATTCATTGTCAACTACTTCGTACTTTAGCAAATCTTTAGAAACAAATTAAAAAATTTCACCATGCTACTACTTTATCAGAAACTCAGGCAGCTAGTTCTAGTCCTGCTCACACTTTTACTGCGGAAACGGAACACCATTACATACGGAAACTGGCAAAAAAAGACTAAAATATAATATACAAAATGCCAACTGGCAAAGACTATTGAACAACTTCAATCGACCCCCTGATATCCAACGTATCAACAGCGTACACGCTTATGCTCAAGTTCTAACAAAAATAATTAAAGACACTATGAAACAAACACTAAATACAGTAACATAAACTGCGCCACAAAAACCGATAAAATGGACCACAAAGGTCCAGATACTGAAAAACGAAGCTCACCGTGTCTTACTTAGTGCTAGTAGTCCAGATAGATGGCTCTTCCGTAAACAGGTCAATCGTATTCCAGCCATTATGTGAGCAACATGTCTCTTCGAATTAACAAGTCGAAATGCGACCTCCAGATATTTCTGTTAGAGGCCTCGTCAATGGTGCCGTAAACTGGACAATATGCACAACAATTATTCTACGATATAAAATACTTCTTTTGCTTGTAATTAATTCTATGGACGATCTTTGATATTCTGCAATTTAAAAATTACCTCAACGTAATAACTGTATAGTTATAAGATATTTCGAAATGAAGGATGTAGTAGTCTTCGATTGACAATTTGGATGCAGATGTGTAACGTGCATTTTCGTAGCTTAACCTTTTTACAATACTCAATTCGTAAATACATTTCTGCAAATACTATCTCTATGTTTTATATATTTATTAACTCGTTTGCGAATAATCCCTTTATATTATATTACGCGATTATCGACTTTCACTCTCCACGATTCGATAATGTGGTTAGGTGATCGAGATTGAAACACATCCTTAGGTGAATGCGTCGTATTATAATGAGTGGATATTATTGATTTTCTAGTTATCGATAAGAGGTTGTAATAACAACGAGTTTAGATAAACAGATGAAGAGTTGTAGTTTGTTCTTCGTTCCTGTATGTTAATTGCGTTAAAAGTATTGTTTCCTTGTGACTTTTACTAATTGTGTTTTTGTGGCGTTGTCCTTTCCTTATGTGAGTAGTTCATACTTTGGATTATCCAAATACTGTGGTTACTGTAGTTTCTGAATTTTCTAACCCCAAAGAATCTACAACAGATCTTTGCTTGTGCAAGTTTCGTGTTTGCGAAATATAACAGATTACCGGCTTACAAAGGTATCGGTTGAAGTTTCTCACTGCTTTTTGGGATGTTTATGAAGATAATAAACATTTGGTCCCAGTTGAAATTAAACTAGTGCTACAACATATTTCGAAATTATTGCTTCAGGAAATAGAAGTCACAAAAAATTTATCAATGCTACATAGTTTCGTCGCGTGATAATGTCTGTTGCTAACACCAGTGAAATAGGTAGGTGTGATTAGTGTAACGTGTGATAGGTTCCATCAACACCCTCACAGTTCAGGGTGAAGTGCTTCGTTAGTGCAGGACATCGTTGATTCCCACACTTCAGCTGCAAGGAAGCGTTGCTGAAGGACTTTTGTAAGTTGAACTATTTCCTACTGGTTATTACTTTAAATATCTATTCGTTGCTTTACCATATCTTTGTCGTTCTGATACCTTTTACCATAGAATTGCATGCTATTAAGAAACAAAAAAAAAGAGAAACAAAACAAATTAGTTTGAGTAATTTGAATATTTGGACAGGAAAGAAAAAAAAATCAATGCTACTGGATTGCTCATATCAATTGTGTCTTACCTATTTATCTTTTGTAAACATTTTATCTGATTTATGTTTAATTGGTGTGTGAGGAAACGTTTCTGCTACTCCCCAATATTACCTCACTTTGTACTAAATATTTTTGTATTGCTTTTACCTATATTATATAGTTTATCTAAACAGTTTTTATTTTCATTCTACCAAGTACTGAATAACTTAGACTTTGCATTGCTGCTATTCTTTTTTTTTATTTCAGGTTTGCAGGACTAATCTTTTTTTTTATTGCAGGTTTGCTATTCTAATTTCTTTTATTGCAGGTACTGTTACTGACTCCTTACCGCCGCATACATCATAGGTCAGTCTGCTTTCTGCAACCCCCACCCCCCCCACTCTCCGATTGAGCCCGGTCATTTCTTTGTGTTACGTAACAGAAATTTGGCGCCCAACGTGGTGCCACGAAAAAAAAACGTAACACATGGATTAACGTAGTTTCTATTTTAATTGTTACCAGAGCAACAGCTGTTCATATAGAAACCATGTTGTTGGCGTTTTCATCTATAAGCGGATACCGTTTGGTAGGGGAAATCGTTAGAGTTTGATAACACGTTCTTATTATTTACAATTAATGTCATATTCCTCGGTAACTCGATTTTTTATTTATACAGTGTGCCTGTTTTTTTTGTGTCACAGCGAGCATCTCGGCTATTGTAAGAATTTCAGAGAAATGTTATATACAAAAGTTGTGTAACTTTTTATTTGCAATAATATGTCAAAATAAAATAAACCATAAAGCATCAAATTTTTGAAATACAGCAAATATTCTGAAAGTGCTTAAAATTTTCTTTCCAACGATATATCACTCAATAATAATTATCCAATCAATTAAACGTAGAAATCTATTATTAAATCGCGTTAACTTCAGGCGTCTATTTGAAATAATCATTAAAAATAGTGGACGGTGAAACAATTGATAGCGCTTCTTGACAGTTGTTCCTTAGTAATTTAATTCCTCATTGTTGATCTTCATGTTTGGTGCAAAATGGATCGGATATGAAGGTCCCATAAACTGGCCAGGAAGATCACCAGATCTTTCTGTTTTAGATTTTTTTGTTTGGGGATATCTCAAACAACACGTTTATGTAACGCGCCCAGAGAGTCTTGATAGTCTTAAAGATCGCATTCGAAGAGCGTGTGGTCAAATAACACCATGTATGTTGCAAAAAGCACGAAGAAATTTAATAATTAGATCTCAGCGATGTCTTGCAAATAACGGAGGCCATGTGGAACATAACCTTTAACATTTTAAATTAATTTTGTAATTTAGTATTTCTTTGTTGTTTTGTTATTATCAATTTCTTCGTTTAGGTGAACGCTAGCAATTGTTTTGCCGCCACTGTTTTGAATGCCTATTTCAATTAGGTACGTGTTAAGCGCTATTTAGTAAATCGATTTTTGTGTCTAATTATTATTGAGTGATATATCGTTGGAAAGAAAATTTTAAGCACTTTAAGAATATGTAATAACAATTGGTATGTTCTATTTAAAATTTTGAATGTATTTGCTATATCTCAAAAATTTGACGCTCCATTGTTTTTTTTTATTTTGACATATTATTGCAAATAAAAAGCTACACAACTTTTGTATATAACATTTCTCTGAAATTCTTATAACAACCGAGATATTTGCCGTGACACGTAAAAGCAGACACACTGTATAAATCCCATCTGAGAGAAGTTTAAGTGGTTCTGTTCTTATCACACCCCAATTTACATTTTTAGTATAGTTACATCTATAGAAGAAAATATTACAATGTCAATTGCAGATATCTGTAACTTGAAAAGAATAATCCTTATTTAAATACATGTGCATACGTTACTTTTTTCAGACTTTGAATTTATTTTGTAACGAGCATTTTTTATAGCTTAACATTTTTACGCTCCCTTTCTGTTAGCGTAAAGAATTGTAAATTGGATTATTCGTAAATTACTTTCCAACTTATCGGAAATGATAAACCGCTGTAATTAATTATTATATATGATTGCGGCATTCACGTTTTGGATGTTCCTTATGTTATTAACAAGTCTAGATAATAGGCGATAAGCGGTTGTAATAGCGACGAGTTTATATAAACAGATTAGAGTGTAGTTCTGGTGACTTTTGAAGGAAGTATGATTTAGAGGTAACGTGTTTGATTGACCACATGTGCGGTGGTAAGGTCATTGACGGACGGTGTTAGTGATGCGCGTTGCTCTACTAATTGTTTTTTGTTGCTTTTCTGTTGGAAATAAAAATAGTAGAACTTGTCGTGCGTTTTACGGAACATTGACTTAGTGATGCGCGTTGCTTTACTAATTGGTTTTTTTTTTGTTGCTTTTCTGTTGGAAATAAAAGTAGTAGAACTTGACGTGCGTTTTACGGGACATTGACTTAGTGATACGCGTTGCTTTACTAATTGTTTTTTGTGGATTTGTCTTTTTATATTTGAACTGTGTGTGCGATCTAGTTTTCGTGGTCCTTTTTTTATCAGAGTAGTGCATACTTTGGATTATCCAAATACAGTTTTAAGCTGGAGTGTTTCTAAAAGAAAAAAACAACGATGATACAGTTGTAGCAGGTTTAGTAGAAAAAATGATTGCTTCTTATAAACATGTATCTCATTCACCTGTAAAGACAATTGATACTGTAGTTTCTGAATTTTCTAACTCCAAAGAATCTAAAATAGATCATTGGTTGCGCAAATTTCGTTATTCAAAAGCATAAGATTTTTCTTTGTTACCATAGGTAGCAAATAGAACACCTCACGTTACTGTTAGTTTAATGCATTACATCGTGCCTTGAAGGCCCGTGATTCTAAATTTTTATTACCATTTTTTTTTCGATTTGTGTTACAAAATATTTCGAAATTATTGTCTCAGGAAATAGAATGAACAAGAAATTTATCAATGCTACATAGTTCCATCAGCATGATAATGTCTGCTGCTAACACTAGTGAAATACGTAGGTGTGATTAGTGTAAAGTGTAAGAAATTCCATCAACACCCTCACAGTCAAGGGTGAAGTGCTTCGTTAGTGCAGGACATCGTGAATCCCACCCTTCAATTGCAAGGAAGCGTTACTGAAGGACTTTTTGTAAGTTGAACTATTTCCTACTTGTTATTACTTTAAATATCTATCCGTTGTTATGCCATGTCTTCGTCGTTCTGATACCTTTTACAATAGACTTGCCTGCTATTAAAAAAAAAAGAAAGAAAAAAAACAATCAATACTACTGACTTACTCATATCAATTGTGACTTACCTATTTATCTTTTGTTAACATTTTGTCTGATTTATGTTTAATTGGTGTGTGAGGAAACGTTTCTGCTACTCCCCAATATTACCTCACTTTGTGATAAAAAATTTTGTAATGCTTTTAGCGTGATTATATTATATAGTTTATCTAAACAGTTTTATTTATATTCTACAAAGAACTGAATAACTTAGACGTTTCATTGCTGCTATGCTTATTCTTTTTTTTCAGGTTTGCTTAACTAATTTTTCTTGCAGGTATTGTTACTAACTCCCTACCGCCGCATACCTTATATGTCAGTCTGCTTTCTACAACCCCCCCTACTCTCCGATTGAGCCCGGTCATTCCGTGATATCTTTGTGTTACGCACGGCTACGAGTCAACGTAGCATAAATTTGGCGCCCAACGTGACTGCCACGATTAACGTGACATAAATTTGGCGTCCAACGTGACTGCCACGATTACCGTAACAATTTATTAATTTAACAGAGTATTAAAAAAGTAATCTTATAGTAAAATTTGCACGTATAAAACTATGCATCCAACTACTCTAATAAATCTTATAGAATATGCAAAATTAGTACTGCGTATTGAAGAGTTTAAATTCTTATATCATATTATGTACCCTCGTATTTATTGCTATACTCACATGTTTCTTGCTCAGACGCAAATTGTGATCTGGTAAATATTTGATATATAATTATCTTTTCTTTCAGAGATATTGTTTAAATATAATAATCTTAGCCTTTGTGCTTTAGGTGCGTATAGTCGTTATTAAAGTTCCTAAGCTCTCTTGCTTATATTAAATCTTTCAGTTTAGTGGCACCTGATATTTCCGTATTACTAGGAAACCCTCTGTTAGTCTTACCCGCTGAAGTAGACTTCAGAGTCGATCCGGAAGTCTCCAGAAGTACCTGCGGTTAGTACAGATATAACTGCATCTATGGTTTGTAACAATTTTATTTTCGATAATAATTCTTTGCATATAATTTCAAGAATAGTGTAACAATTTGTAATCAATAATTAACAATTTTATTAATAACAATAATAATTTGCATTCAACTTCAAAAGTAATACGCTAAGCCTGCATCGTCCTTTAATAATCTAGTTATATTCAGATATCTGTGTCGTATACAGCTATTTACAAGCACATCTCTGTTTGATTGTTCCCCTCCTGACGGCGCGACCGCCCGAGCTGGTTATAAGATAGTCGACCACAGGTGATAGAGATATCAACATGTTCCCTTGGTTGGAGGCCGGCAATCTGCAATCCATTTCAAATAGTTAGAATATCTTCGAATAACGGACGGTAATGTATATATTTTGCTAACTTGTATAATTTGAGATAATTTATTTAGCGCGCCAAGTAGAATTCAACTTTTAAAAACACACAAGGACACAGTAAAACACATGTAAGATGCTACCTTTAGAAGGTGACGTAATTCAACTTTGAGAGTACGATTGCTGCTGAATGTAAGGCGACAGGGTATGATTCGACACGTGGAATGCAGGAATTATAGAATTTAGTTTGGATGAATTGGTTTCAAATTGCAAACGCTGTTATCGTTGCTTGAAGAACGGTGCTCCCGTCTTCCTTTGTCACAATGCGACAATTGCAGTCTTGGTTCGTAGATAGCTATAAGTTCTTTTTATGTGTTTCAAAATTTGGAACACGTTAACTTGCTTTGATGCGTAATACATGTACAATGAAAAAGTTCCAACTAATTGTTGAGCTGGATTTACCAGTAGTAAAACGAAAGTTCATTGATTTAACGTTCTAAAAAAAACATTCTTTGTTCCATATGAATCGTCAGTAATGTCAACAGGTGTTACTGACGTCATATTTTTCTACTTTGTATAGCTGACAGATGTTATTTTAAAAGCAAATGCTTTGAACAGCTTTAGTACAATATATGTAAACATGTATATTTTTGTGATCAGCTTTATCTACATTAAAATTAGTATACATAATTTTGAAAGCTCAAATGCTAATATTGTTAGGAGCTATTAATTTGTTATTTACCTGAAAAGATCTGCCCAGGTCAGAACCCTATTTGTACAACAAGTTCATGTTTTAAAGTAAAGTGTTTGATTGATAATGATAAAGACAAACATGAAAGTTAAAAGTTTAAGATTGATGCAGTTAATGATTAATTTTTTTGTTACAAGTTATATTATTTTAAAAGAGTAAACAATTGGTTCAAGATTAAAGGTTTTTTATTTTGATCAAGTGTGATCAAATCTTATTACATAAAGCTAAAACCCATCTGAGTAATAAATTGATGCCAATGTTATATTGGAAATACTTTTTTTATTATTTCTTTATGTATTTTTGCAGGACACAAAAGGTGTCCCACTTTTTTATTTATTTAACTATCACAATTTCTTACAGAAGCTGCGTCTTATTTTATTAAGACAGACTTTTGTCAGCAAAGGCGATCTTTTTTTTCTTTGGATCTCCACGTCCGCCCTTAGAACTATGCTATGCAATTATCGTGATTACATCAGGACTTGGTGGCGCCTATTTGATTTAGCTTAAGTTTGATCTGCAAACAAAATTCGACTCCCCACTTCTCATTGCTCTACCCAGGAATAGACCCCTAGTTGTGTCGGAAGATTTTTGGAACAATAAATTCGTTTCACTGACGCCCATACGTGGGGCCAGATAAAGATAATAATAAAAAAAATTCGTTTCAGGTTAAGCTTTTGAGAGAAATTGAGATGGTTCAGTTCTTACCTTTGTTACGTGCCGCCACCAAAGGCGTAGTTGTATGTACAGTACTTTATTCAAGTATCTATTTATATAGATTTCGTTCTTTATATTCGTATATGACCTCGTATTAATATACCTTGTATTGGTTTACTTACGTTGCCATATACGAGGTCGTATTTGAATATAAAGAGCGAAATCTATACAAATCTATACAAATAAAGTACTATACAAACCATTAGGCTTTTAGTGGGGGCACGTAACAAATTCCCCACCAGCAAAGTTAAAAGGTCGGGATAGGGAACGTGAAGCAAGTGATTAACCAATTGACATAACAAAACAAACCACAAGAAAAACACAAAAGACAAAAAAATTCTATTCAGCTCGAAGGACAAAGGTACCGAACAAAAGCAAGAATATAGAGAACCATAGGAGAAGATAGGTACATAGTAGCAGTCAATGAGGACAAAGATGAGGAAACATCAACACTGCACAAGTCTTCAAAGAACGGAATGTTTCTTAAAAGAAACAGTAAAGTTCTCAACCTCAAGGAAAGGTTTGGTTTCTTGTAAGCAGAAATCAAAAGGAAAGAAAAGAAACGAGGAAGAAAACCAACAGCGTCAGCCAAAATAAGATGTCAAGCTTCAAGTATGCTAGGGAACCTCAAGAGGAAGGCTGGGAAAAGAACCGATGTGCTTCAAACTGTGGTAGCAAGAAGTCGTCTAAACCGAATAACCAAGAAAAGAACCTGCTAATAGATCCAAAGTCGACTAGTAGTAAATTCTGAAGAAAAGAAGGCCTAAAAGCACCTACCCCGGGAGGCAGATGGAAAGTCATACAAAATCAGTACAAGAACCAACAGCAATGAAAACCAGCCAAAGGAAAAAAGGGGTGAACTGTGTAATGAAGAAAATGCTAAAAAATAGTCCAAATTCTAAGAGTGACCAATATTCATCGTACGAAAGTTGGGAGACGAGAGGATTACGGATAGAGTTTGCAAAGCTTGCGTCGCCAAAAGGTAAACAGAGCGAGCTCGAGGACATTAGGATTGTCAGGATGAGTAGGTTTTAGGCGTTTGACGTGTCAATGCATTTGTGACCGGAAGGATCGGTAAGTTCGTAAGTCCAGAGAGAAACAACTTTAGAGATTGGAAATGGACTAACGAATTTAGGAGCAAGTTTGGCGTTAAAATGACGTGGAGCGTCAGACAAAGCAAAATTACGGCGCCAAACGAAATCACCTAGTTGATAGAAGACAGGACGGTGGCGGAAATTATAGAGGCTGTAAATTTTTCGATAACCGGCAGAAGGTTTTTTGAGAATATGGAAACGGATATTTTTGAAATGTTCAGGATCTGCTGAAGGATGTTCAGGATCAGGAATATACATGTTGTTTATTTTGGTCAGCTGCCCGAAATAACCACCAGAAAGGATATGCCCACGACCAAATAGAGCGAAGAAGGGAGTACAGCCTATGATCTCATGTTTGAAAGTGTGGATTGCAAAAGAAATTTTTGGAAAGTTCACATCCCAATGACGTTGGTAGTCGAGTACATAGGAAGCAATCATGATTTTTTGGACACGGGTAACTCGTTCAGCAGGATTGGCTTGAAGATAGTAGCAAGCGGTATAAAGGATCTTAGTGCGATAACGGGAACGTACGGAAATAAGCTAATGGCTTCGGAATTGTACCCCGTTATCAGTGATCAGGTATTGAGGGACGCCGAAAAGGTGGAAGACTTGACATCCTATTTTGGCTGTCGCTGTTGGTTTTCTTCCTCGTTTCTTTTCTTTCCTTTTGGTTTCTGCGTTCAAGAAACCAAACCTTTTCTTGAGGTTAAAAACTTAACTGTTTTCGTTTAAGAAACATTCCGTCCGTTGACGACCTGTGCAGCGTTGATGCCTTTTCATTCTTGTCTTTATTGACTGCTACTATGTACCTATCTTTTCTTGTGCTTCTCCACATTCTTGCCTTAGTTCGGTACCTTGGTTTTTCGAGCCAAATGGATTTCTTTCCTTTTGTTTTTTCCTTTAGGTTTGTTTTGTTATGTCAATTTGTAGATCCCTTGCTTCTCGTTCGCTACTCCAACGTTTTAATTTTGCGGGGGGATTTAATACGTGCGGCCACCAAAGACTTCGTAAATGATACGTTACTACAGAGATTGTGTACTTCAACTAGTTATTCAAGCCAGCTTTGCCGCGAATTTGAAAGTTTGTTAAAATTAATTGTAGTTCGTATCATATACGAGGTCGTATTTGAATATAAAGAGCAAAATCTATACAAATAGATACTTGAATGTAGTACTATACAAACAATTACGCCTTTGGTGGCGGCACGTACACCTTACCCCACCCCCAATCAACATCTTGTACAGCGACTTCGCTGTTAGTGCTTTATCTTTGCTGTTTCACCAAAGGCAGTGTAAAAATAAATGAGATGGTGTTAGGTCTCACTTTAATAAAAATGGGCGAATCACGCAAATCTTTTAAAATAGTTACAATACCCTATAAAGAAATACGCAAATTTCACACGTAAGACACTTGAAAGAGATTTTTAAAAGACATCAAGAATCCGCTGCTTTGTGTAGTTTATAGCCACACTTATCCCTTTACAATGATTAAAAATAATTAAAAAATTAAAACACCCGACGAAAAAACGTAAAAGCAACACCCAGAAATGAATTGATGCTTCTGTATCAAATTCAATAAACAGCTTCATCTCTTGTCAAAGGAACTAGAGCATCGTAAGCTGAATGAGGTTTATTGACCGCCTTTGATGCAACCCCCACTTAAAATATTTCTTGTGTTTAAATAATGTATTGAGAAGCACTTTTAAGGTAAACGACTCGCTAATAACACTTATTCTGTGAGTGGTTCTGAGAGGCGAGCTACTAAAGATGAAATTTATGTTGCCCTTCTTAAGTTTTTAAAACATAGAATGCTTGAAATTCGAGTAAAAATGTATTTACGGTTATTTCCCGAGTTAATCAAGTGCTATTATGAAGCGAGCGGATAAGAAAAATTTGACTTACCATTTTGTGTAATATACGTTTATTCTTCGCCTGGTTTAGAATAAAACAAACACTATGAGACAAATTTTAATAGAATTTAATTAAAAGAACGTATACAAAAATGCTCGATTTAGCTTGTTGTGATAATAAGGGTTATACAAACAAATATTTATCAGCTTTCCTAGTCTTTCTTTAGATTAAGTGCTTCCAAAGATATGATATGGTTTAAAAAAGAACAGTTCTTACCTTCAGTGGCGGCTATCCCTAAGGAGCAATTGAGAACATGCACCCCCTACATATAATTGAACTAAACTTAAATTCATCATCATTTTGTTTTCGAATTTACTTAAGGTCGGTTTGACGTAGCTCTAACTGCTTTTCTATTCTGTGCTAATCTAAAAGTTCTACATAACCTTCACAACCTAAATTTCTAATAATTTGACTAATATAGCTTGGTCTAGGTTTTCCTATACTCTTCTATCTTGTTCTTATCTACCTGACTCTACATAGATATTAGCAACCTGATGGTTATTATAGAACCCCAACATGTTTATATAATTTCCATTTACATGGAAATGAAATATTACCTGGTTACGCCCTCCAAAAAGGAAAAGTGTTAAATTATATGTTATGGTAAGGCTTAAGCAACGAATCGCTGCCAGCATGCTAGACCGCTAACTAATTGTGAGTTATGTCATGGTGACATTTAGTTAACTGATTTTTATTTATTTATTTTCTTCTGTGGTCCTCCTCGACCTATCCAATAATTTGGATATGTTTGAAATTTAGGTTGTGAAGGGTATGTAGAGCTTTTTAGATTAGCACAGAATAGAAAAGAAGTTAGAGCTGCGTCAAACCGACCTTAAGTAAGGTCGAAAACAAAATGATGATGAATTAAATGCTGACGTGCTGCTTGACTAAAATGGGCGGGAGCACCATCATGTATAAAAAACATAACCCCTCTGATACCACAAGGAACTTCCCCCAGCAGTACTGGATGCATTTCTCTTAAAAATTGAGTGTATGCCTCACTATTTAATCGAGGAGGTAGAAAATGAGGGCCAATTAAATAATCCCCAATAACTCCAAACCACACGTTAAGACAAAATGTTCTTGATGGTTAGCTTGGACAAAGGCGTGGGGGTTTTCATCAGCCCATATGTGGTTATTATGAAAATTAATAATCTTGTTCCGAGAAAAAGTACATTCGTCTGTGAATTCGATCGTCTTCAGAAAGTCAGGATTTCTTCTAATCATTTCCAGCATCCAATTGGAAAATTCAAGACGGTTCGGAAAATCTCACGGTAACAGTGCCTGTACTCGTTGTAGATGGTAGGGGGGGGGACTTTCTAGTTGCCGCTTGAAGCGAGCGGACGTGTTTCTGCCGAGCTCCCGCTTCAGCAATAACAGTAAGTGTTTATCTAGGGTTTTATTATTTATTGTTGAATTATTTTATTTGAAGCTTTGCTTTTTATTGTGTTTTATTTTTATAATTGTGTGCCATCAAAATTCAAATACAGGGCAGTAAAATAAAAATTTTAAAACAGAATTTAAACTAAATAAAAACTAAATAAATCGCGTTTTCTTTGTAATTTATACTAAATCCGCGTTTTAAAATAAAATAAATAAATTACGGGCCAATAAAACAAAAATCTACTAAACTAATACTCAAAATAATTTCGGAATAACTTAAAAAGGCATTTTTAATAATAAATTTAAAATAAAAACCGCGTAAATCGAGTAAAAAACCGGGTAAAACAACCAAAAAGTGTGTGAAATTTTTATAGTGCGCGTATAATAAAATAATAACCAAAAAAAACAAAAATCTAAGCCTTTTTAAATCAAATAAATATCTCAAAAACTGTAAATTTTAAAACAATTTTAATATAAATTTTCCGTAATTTAAGTACACGCGTACTTATAAGTTCGTTTAAGATCGATTTTGGTGTAATTAAGCGGTGTAGCAGTTACAGTTATCAAGTGATTAAGTGAAAGGTCATTTCCGGTTACCTCATTCCGATTGCGCTCGACCTTATTTTCTTAATTACACGTTTAAAAATAAAGTGTTGTTGTTTGTAAATTAGATATTTTAATATTTTGAAGTAATTAGTTTATTTAAATTGATTTGGCGGTTTTAAAAATTTAAAATAAATAAATAGTGTTCTTCGCGGTACATTTTGAATCGAATTGCGCTAGGAAATTTATTTGATTCTAGTTGTTATTTTGACGCTTGGTGCTTGTTGTATTTTTGTTAAAATTTGATATTTAATTGGGCCGTTCGAAGTTTAAATAAATACAAGGTTGCTTACGGTTCACCTTTAAACAAAACATTTTTATTGGACCAACGTTTTGCGTTCTTCTAGCGTCTTTCTTTTAGCGTCGTAACGGTCAAGTGGTTTTTGAGCTGCGTTTTAGGTGTCATTTTCTGTCGTTTGTTTTGTCAGCATGGTGGTCCACCGCGACGAGGACCCGTTGCCCAGGAAGAAGAGGGGAGATAGGTCGGAGTCTAATAGGTCGGAGGCTGAGGGCGCTGTTGGGGGGAAACAGCTAAAGGTAATTTTAAAAGACGTTAGGTTAGGGATTCAGGAGGAGGTACAGGAGGTAGAAGAGCCTGTGTCTGCGGCGGTCGTGTCGGGGGAGTCGGGGCCCCCTGGGGTGGCTACGGCGCCTGAATCGCCCTCAACTTCGGGAGCCCAGCGAAAGATGTCGACTAGCAGCGACGTTAGCGTTGCAGCTAGCGACCTCGATGAGCTGGACCTCCTGAGATTGAGGGTGAGGAAGGCGCACTGGGTCATCTCCGGGAGGGTGCCGACGACCTCCGCCACTATCGTCGTGGAGGACAGAAAGAGGATTCGCTACGCCCTGGATGATTTCCTCGACGCGGCGAATCAACTTATAGATATGGTTAGGGCGCTGCGGCTTGTGGCTAGTGATTCTGGGAGAGCTAATGTTGTCGGGGAAGTCCAGCGGTGGTTGCTTGTGTTTCAGGGCAGCAGTGTTCCAGGAGCCAGGAGGTGCCGATGCCGCGGAAGGCGTCGTATGCTGCAGGTGCGACGCCCACCTTTGCAGTTAGGGTCGACGCCAGGCCAGGGGAGAAGGATGACGTCATGTCGACCCTAAAGAAGAAGGTCGATCCCGCTCGTGATGGTTTTGTTGTGGTCGGAGCTCGTAGAACTCGCAAGGGCGGTGTAGTTGTCGCGTGTGCAAACCGAGAAGATGCGAAGAAACTGCAGTCGAAGGTTGTCGGTGACTGCAAAGAGCTCGTGGCGAAGACCATCGAGAAGAAGCGCCCACGGGTCGTTCTTCCGGGGGTCGAAGCGGGGATGAAGGCGGAAGAGCTGGTGCGGTTGATCGCGTGCCAGAATCTCCGCTTCGGCGTTTTGAAGATTGAAGACCACCTGAGGGAGAAATTTAGGTTTGGCGGAAAGAGCCCTAGGGATCCCTTCGTCAACGTAGTCTTCGAAGTGACCCCCACACTTCGGAGACGTATATTAGCTGACGCTATAAACCTCAGGTGGCGAAGAGTCTGGGCCCGGGACCACTTCTCGATGACCCAGTGCTACAGGTGCTACGAGTACGGCCATAGATCGATGTAGTGCAGGGAGAAGGTACAGTGGTGCGGTAACTGTGCCGAAGTCGGTCACGAGTTCAAGAATTGCCGGAGGGCAGTCCCCTGCTGTGTGGTTTGCGCTAGGGCAAACGACAGAACTGGCGGTGGCGCGAAGGTCGATACGCGCCACGACGCCAAGTCGAGTAGATGCCCCACGATGCTGAGATTGAAGAACGCAATCACACGCAACATCGATTATGGACCGTGAAGAAAAAGATAGATTTAAAAGAAGCAAGAAGATTAAATTCACGCAACTAAATCTCGGGAAAGGAAAAGGGGCTACAAATAACTTCGTAAAGTTATTCAGCGAAAATAATATCGACATCGGGCTTGTACAGGAACCGCACCTGTATAGCCACAAAATAACAGGTTTTGGGAAGGGGGTTACCGTTTTAAACGCAAACAGCGAACGACCGCGTAGCGGGATAATAATAAATAACGGGACGTGCGCCGGAATAATCCTAAACAATCTGTCGAATGAGTTCATAACCACCGCAGAAATAAAAACGGGATTGCATACGTTTTACGTGATAAGCACTTACCTTCCGCCGATCGATTCCCGGCGGGAAAATCTTCAAACAGAGGACTTAATAAATCAAATTGAAGGAATCCTTCGTAAAATCGGTAGAAATAGAAATTTAATTATCGCGGGAGACTTTAATGCTAAGTCGCCATTATGGGGCAGCCCTATCGAAGACGATAGAGGCTCGCAGGTTGCTGATCTTTTTTACGGGATGGGACCTTAGTGTGATAAACACTAATGATTCACCTACGTTTGAGACGCATAGAGGCAGCAGTTTTATAGATATTACTGCAGTCTCGCACGAAATGTTAGAAACGATTTGTAATTGGAAACTAAGGTCGGACGAGGAAACGCTCTCTGACCATAAATTAATAACATGGGACGTTGAAACCAAAACAAGCGCAAACGAGCAGCTAACTATATTTCCGCGGTTCTGTAGTAAAAAAAGCAAATTGGGAGCGGTTTAAAGAAAAATTTGGCGAAAGTATCCCTGCGCTCGAAAATGAGCTATTTAACTGCCGAGAGGCAGACGAAGTAGAAACACTCGCGAAAAAATTGAACGACGCGGTGGTAAACGCGTCGTTGTATTCCATGCCGCAAAAGAAAACATTTAAAGACAGCGTACCCTGGTGGACCCGGGAACTAACCACCAAGCGGGCAGAAACGCGTAACCTAAGGCGCCGCTATCAACGCGCCTCGGGAGATATAAGAGAACAACGGAGAATAGAATATAATCAAAGTTACCGCGAATATAAAATATTAATAGAAGAAACGCGAACGAATAAATTTAAAGAATTCTGCACGCAAAACTCAGAGAAAGAACCCTGGGGAACCGCATACCGCGTAATTAGAGGAAAACAACAAAAAATCGCGCTCAGTAATATAAAGAAAACAAATGGCGAATACACGGAAGGTTTTAAAACCACAGCGGAATATTTACTAGAGAAATTTTTCCCATCGGATAATCCCGAGGGGATGAAGGGTCGCACGATTTAATACGTCGGGAAGCTGCAAAGGCGCAAGGAACAGGTGCCGATAAGGCAATCCTAGTTCACGAGGTCGTCAGGGCTCTTAGGAGGATGAACCCTAAGAAGGCACCGGGGCATGATGGAATCACTTCAGACGCAGCTCTGCAGGCGTGCCTGTTAGCCCCTGTGTCTTTGTTGGGTTGTTTAATCTTTGTTTAGAAAGGGGCGTTTTCCGCGTTGCTGAAAATCCAGAATGTGAAATTTATACCCAAACCTAAAAGGCGGATGCGTCAGATCCGGGCAGCTATCGTCCAATTAGCTTGCTACCGGTGCTGGGGAAAGTTTTAGATCGCGTTATGACTACGCGTGTTGAACACCTAGTGCGAGACAGCGGCGGTTTTAATAACCGACAGTTTGGTTTCGTGGAGGGCAAGTCGACTATCGACGCGTTAGAGTTCGTTGTCGGGGAAATTAAGCAGGCAAGAGATGCCAAAGAGTACTGTGTCGTTGTTGCTTTGGACATTTCAAGAGCATTTGATGCTGCCTGGTGGCCATTAATCGTTTGCGAGTTAGATCGTAGGGGTTGTCCGCGAAACTTGATGTCTTTGGTCAAGAGCTATTTCTCGGGTCGATTAGCACAGGTTGAAATTCCGGGTGAAGTTATGTCGCGTGAGGTGGAAAGGGGATGCCCGCAAGGGTCATGTTCTGGTCCCACATTTTGGAAGTTGTTGTATGAGAGCATCTTTAGGGTCAAGTTGCCCGCAGGATGCTCAAACGTTGGGTTTGCAGATGACACATTTTTAATTGTAAGATCGAGATTGTTAATGGATATGCGCACAAAACCGAACGAGGCGCTTAATAAATTACACGAATGGTCGCAGGCGGTAAAATTAAAATTTAACACGGCGAAGTCAGAGGCGCTTTATTTCGGCACGAAACCAGGACAGAGACCTCCTAGGTTAGAGCTAGGAGGGGAGAAAATCCCGTTTAAAGATTGTATTACCTACCTCGGCGTCAAGATCGACAATAAATTAAATTGGAAAGCGCACGTACAATACGTAAAAAGTAAGGGCGGCGAAATATCAAATAAAATGATGGCGGCGGCTAAAATAAAGTGGGGTTTCAGGGGCGAATCGCTGAGGACGGTTTATGCCGGAGCAATTGAGCCGGCAATACTGTACGCAGCTTCTGTATGGGCAGAAGGTTGTAAAGTTCGGGAGATGCGTCAATTGACGAGCGTACAACGCATAACCGCGGTAAAAGCGGCGAGGGCGTACAGGACCACCTCCACGGAGACTGTCCTGGTGATCAGTAGGACTCTCCTATCGAATATGTCGTTAGGGAGATTAGAGATAGACGATTAATAAATATAGGAAAAGGGCGGAAATTATCGAAGATCTTAATCTTGGTAATAGGAAATTGCAAGAAAGATTGTTGTATCTGAGTTAGGGCACCCGGCTGATATTAGAGGATCGAGTTTGTTGAAGGTGATGAGGACGCGATGGGTATCAGAATTTATACGGACGGTTCACGTATGGACGATGGGCAAGCAGGCGCGGCGTTTGTCGTGTATAAGCAGGAAAGGGAGGTGTTTCGGTTTCAAACCAAACTCGCGAACTGGTGCACTATCTTCCAGTGCGAATTGGTAGCCATACGAGAGGCTATCGATTACGTAATAAACCATACGGGCAGAGACGAGTATTATATAATCAGTGATAGTAAATCGGCGCTAACGGCTTTAACAAACATGAACACCTCGACAGATCTCCAAGCGGACGTCTGGAGGATAGCGCGTACGGCGCTAGAGTTTCGACGTTTAAAGTTCTGTTGGGTCAGGTCGCACAATGGTAACGTAGGAAACGATAGGGCTGACGAATTAGCTAAAGAGGCCGCGACGGGCGACTTTCGAATATCACATTCGTCGATACCGAGGTCTTTAATCAAAAGAAAGCTGCGCGAAAAATCAATTCGACAATGGGAAGAGAGGTGGAACAACGCTGCCACGGGCAGGTTGACCCACAAATTCATACCGAGCATAGAAGCCAGAGGTAAGATCGAGGTTAAGCTCGATCACAAAATGGTGCAGTTGATAACAGGGCACGGCGCCCTGAAGGCGTATTTACAAAGGTTCGGTCTAACCAACAGCGACCGCTGCGAATGCAGTGAGGGCGCGGAAAGCGCAGAGCACGTGCTCTTCGACTGCCCGCTTGAGGCGGGAAATCGAGGGTTGGCTGATAGCAAACTAGCTATCCTAGGTCTGGCATGGCCAAAGAGCCTAGAGGAAGTCGGGGAAGTGGTTAACCAGAAGGCGTTCTGGACAGCCTTAAAAGAATTCGCGGGAAGGGTCGCGAGAATAGACAATCAATGACGACCGCGTGTAAAAATTCGGTGGGGTTGGTGGGAGGATTGAAAAATTTTAGATTGACTTGGCGTGAGTAAGGATACGAGCATAACCAAAATCTGATATTAAATAAATAAATAAAAAAAAAAGATAATTATACCAAAATGTCCAATATGCACGAGAAACCCCCACTCCATTAATACAATCACTGCCTATCTTCATAATTATGTGCGGAAAATCGGGAATAAATAATACCAAATAAACAATAACAAATAAATCATAAACCCTCATTAAATTAAATCAATAAAGTAAACAAGGATAATAAAACAGAGCGCAACCGCGCATCCCCCAGGACTTGAAAGTGAAGTGATAGTGATAGTGATTGTGATCCCCCAAGAACATTTAGTGCATACCCACCAGGACTTTAGCAGTGCACCCCGTCCCACCTTTAGAAGTAAGTTACAGACGACCAGATCTTCGGATGCTGGAGAATTTTATTATCGAGGTAAGACTTAAATTGTGGCGGCTGTACTCGCACAAGCATTGATTTACATTAATTAGTAGTTTTTGAAATAATTTAAGAAGCACGTTTGGTGTGTAAAGGCGCTAGCCGACATAATGCTTGTGCGAGTGCACCTGATAAATAGGGTGATGTTTTCGCTATTTTGTGCACTGCTATATGCTTAACGCTTATTAAACATTTATTTATACATTTACATAATTATATTTATTTATATTTTATATTTACACTTTATATTTATTTATATATAGCATGTATTATGTGGCTTATTTGTTTTGTTTGACGTTCTGTCGCCATTTTGGTTGCAGTATATATTTGGGAAGGACGAGAAGAATTGCGAAGATTGTAATCATAATGTAAATCAGTTAGGGAACGATAGGGAAAGCTAGGGATGGATTTAAATTAGTTAGCTAGATTTGGATAGTTTTAAGACGACCCTTCAGGTCGCACTGGTAAGCAGAACCGGCGTCTGCTATCCGGTATTACGGATCCCTCCCCTCTCATTTTGCTTGTTGATCGGGTACACTCGAAAGTCAGCGCTAGGGATACCATTATTTACAACCCTGTTTTTAGTTTTTGTTTTGTTTTTGTACCAGTTTTTGTCAGATTTTTAGGTTTGTTAGATTGTTAGAGTTTGTTAGGTTTGTTAGATTTTTAGGTTTGTTAGATTTTTATTTAGTTTTTATTTAGGGTGAATCAACTATGAAGTAAGAATAAATTAGGAGCACGACTATTTTTCGCGTTTAAACCCAATGTAGTACCTCCGGGCGGAGCATTGGGGACGTGGCCGCAAGTATAGCGGCCCTAATTCAAATTATAATGTAGATGGTAGGGGTATAAGAGTTGTTCCTTTAAAATTCGAAATACCATCATATGATCAACATTTAACTGGAAAGCAATCTTTCTAGTACTGCTAGTGGGTTGTTCTTTAACCAAATATGTTACGTGCCATTGCACTTCAACATGTTTTTTATGTTAAGTTTTTTGATATACGGAAGTTTCCCGCCATAATTTTCAAATACGCGAGACGCGGGAACTTTTAAATGGACTAGGCGTGACTTCCGTACGTCATAGTAGTGAGCTTGCGCAGTGTGCTTATCCCTAGAGGGATAGGGCAATACGAGACAAGAGGGAGAGTTCTCCGCTTCTCTCGCGATAACGTGGCTTTTTACCGGATATCGTCATGAAGTTAAGTGCTTTTTCTATCTCTGGTAACGTATCGTTAGGGTTTACCTATGTAGTTCCTTTCCTAATTATCGTTTGTTTGTCTACTTTATACCTCTTCCTGTCCAAACCTTACATAGGTAAGAATCTGCGTCACCTAGGGCCTACCGACCTCCACATCTGTAGATGGAGAGATCTCGTGTTTACCTAGCTAGCCGGAGCCGTTCCGTACGCTTTTGCTAGCGTCGACGTTCATCTCTAATTCCTCCGGGAGGAGCCCGACTGGAGTGGTTAGAGGCCTGCCCGAGTGCAATTTCAGGCAGAAGCAGGATACCTGATGTGAGTAATCTTTTACTTATTTTTATATTGTGCATGCCTTATTCTTGGTGTTAAAAATGTAGTAAATTTGCGTAGGATTGCGTAATATTGATGACATCATTGATAGTTGACGCGCCCTAAATCTGTATACGAATAACAGCAGCCAACTGTTGATAGTGTCTATTACACCATGCTACCGGTGTTGTAATTATCGAACTTTTAATTTTAACTACCGTGTTTTAAACGTAAGAAATAAGATACTGCTTCTTCAAGCTGTGGTGTTTTAACTTCTCGTTGGCGACCACAATCCTGCGTTCTTTTTCGAATGAACCATATTCTCGTAATCGTTGATGAAGTTGGGCAAATATTCTATGCGAAGGAAGCTGAAGCTACCGTTGAGGATACATTTCAGCATACCTTCTACAAGCTTCTATCCCATTACCCTGCGACAGATTGTAAACGTAATGCATATCAGTCATTTCCGCTTTTGTGTATGCCATTTTAATAACAAATGAATTATTAAACTAACAAATTAAGATCATAACAACGACACACAATTATTAATTCAATTTGAAAAATTTACTAACTGACAGCGTAATAACAATTTAATTGTCACTATGACTAATAGCGGTCTACAAGATAAATTAGTTTCGCATTTTCGTCTTATGACGATGTATCTCTGTAGTTGTTTGTAAAATAATTTTTTCCTGCGAACTGGTTAATTTTGGGCAAAAAATTCAAAAGACATTTTTTGTTTAAAATGAAATAAGCTATTGGAAATAAATTTTTAAATTGCAAACAAATTATAAGACAAAAAGTTACATTGAAAATAAATTTTAGGGGATGCGTTTTCCACTCCCTACAACTATGTGGTAAACCAAATAAATTACTGAGTAAGTGTATTTTTGATAGTAAAAAATGTCACCTTAATTTCAATTTTGTAACTTTTTAGTGTTTGTAAGAAAAATGAAAACAAATTTTATGTACCCTCTTTAAGGGGCTGTGGCTCCGGTTTACCGTTACAGACCACAAGCAGAAACTTCTACATTACTTTAAACAGAGGACTGTTGTGTACAAATCATCAATTAAAACAAATTTTTGCGGGTTTTCAATGATTTTAGCAGAAAATTGCAATTTTATACATGCCTAAATATCAATATAGTTGTAAAACCAAATATGGTTGGTAATAGTAAGTGACTATGCAAAACTATGTTGAAATCCATTTATCAGGAGCACCAATGTGGAATAATTAGAAACCAACACTTTTAATGATAACAAATTTGACAGTACTACATAACCTCATACAATGATTTGAAATGTTCAGTTTTGAAAGAAATAACCACACCTGATGATTTCCCGGATATTTAAGTTTGGTGCAAGAAAAAGACAAATATTGAGGGTTTTTTTGGAAAAAGAAAAATATACTCTAGCAATAAGCATACTGTGCACTTACAATAACAAAATCTTTATTTGGATTATCGGCGGTTTCACCAGGTTAGGTTGCTGTTAATAACAGCTTTACTATTTAAAATCATGTCTATTAAAAAGCATCCACTACAGATTTTGTTCGGTTTAGATCTCCAGGTTAGGTTAGTAGTTAGTAGCAGGTTATTTATTTAAAGTAATGTCTATTAAAGAGCACCCGCTACAGATACCCATCGACTTAGATCTCCAGGTTAGGTTAGTAGTTAGTAGCAGGTTATTTATTTAAAGTAATGTCTATTAAAGAGCACCCGCTACAGATACCCATCGACTTAGATCTCCAGGTTAGGTTAGTAGTTAGTAGCAGGCTATTTATTTAAAGTAATGTCTATTAAGGAGCACCTGCTACAGATCCTCATCGGCTTAGATCTCCAGGTAAGGTTAGTAGTTAGTAGCAGGTTATTTATTTAAAGTAATGTCTATTAAAGAGCACCCGCTACAGATCCTCATCGGCTTAGATTCCAGGTTAGGTTAGTAGTCAGTAGCAGGTTATTTATTTAAAGTTATGTCTATTAAAGAGCACCCGCTACAGATCCTCATTGACTTAGATCACCAGGTTAGGTTAGTAGCAGGTTTTTTTAAAAGTAATGTCTATTAAACAACACCTGCCACAGATCCTCATCGGTTTAGATCCCTAGGTTAAGTTACTGTTAGTAGCAGCTTACTATTAAAAATAAGGGAGATTAAAATGCCCCCCTTGCAGATTCTCATCGACTTAGATCACCAGGTTAGGTTGCAGTTGAAAGCTTAGTACTAACAAGTTTATGTAAGTGCACCCACGCAGATTCACATGGGCTTACATCTCCTTGTTAGGTTAATACTACTTGCACTAATCATGACCACACCAATACTTAAATTTTTTGAGGATGCTTACGAAATTTTATTCACTGCACCTATATAAATAACTATAGAAACAGCATTTATTTGTAGGCATTGTTATTTAAGATATAACAAAATAAGTGCAATATGTTTTTACTACAGTATGAAATATTAAGTGCAATATATTTTAATTGTAAAATATTAAGTACAATACTAAGTTTTAAGTGCAATATAAATCCTCTATGCATTTAGGACTTGTGGTTGAGCAATTTTGGTATTTATATTTACAAGCATTTCCTTTTACAGTATGTACAAACATCAATACTTAACAGTGGTGATAAAATAATTTACTCGGTGTTTTAGTAGAATTACACGTTGGCTAAAAACACTGCACGAGAAATATCGCTGCACATTTTTTTATAGGGTTCTGCTATAGTTAAGCCGGGTGTTGTAGACTATGAACTTGTTGAAAACACTTCACAAGTAGAAATGCACTTGGCACATTATTGAACTGATATTAAGTTATAGTCGTCGATGCTGCAGCAATACACTTGTTGAAAGCACTATGGTTAATTTTAACAATGTTGATGTATTGTTACATGGGGTAGCGTTCCTGAACATGGCTTATAAAATTATTGAAGGTATCCTTAGCCGAACCATTGCCAAAGTGTTGCCTCCACATGAATTCATCTATGTAGTCGTCCAGCATAGGGGAACTTAATACAGATAATCTACGACAAAATCCTTTCAATCTGCTCCAATAACCTTCAATTTCATTTGTACACACTCCTGTTTGGGGATCTACAAAGTTTCTATGATGATTGACGGTTTCGTGGTTGTAACCCATTCTATTTAGACGTCTGTAAGCCCGCTACTCATCAGTCCAAATTGTCGAGCCTGGCAAGACATGAGCTAGGATGATGGATATTAAAGTGGTCGCTGTACGGTTTGGTACATGAACGATATAACCAGACTTATAAATACTCCCTGTATGTTTGTTGTGGTTTGTTTAGCATTCTTCTTAATCTTCTTTGGGAATGAAAGTGCAATACATTTTAAAAACTATGAGTGGTTTCATTCCCAAAGAAGATTAAGAAGAATAACCAGACTTAGTTACGGTATCATATATGCCTAATATCCAACGCTGCTCCAAAACACGACCTCTGTTGTACTTCCGTCTAGTAATTAAGCTTTCATCGATTTGTATAATGTGGCCTGGCCCCCCCAACTGAAACAAGTCTGGACGTTGTAGCAACTTCCAACTACAAATGTCCCAAAAGTAACGATTATGCTGGACCATACTATTAAATTCAATGTAACACCTACGGGTGACTTTATACACCAACACCACATCACTTGGAACAGTGTAATCAAAGAAAGTTGGCATTTTTCAAAAAAAGTATTTTTGAATAAGCTTGTGGTGGTATGGCGTCTCGGGCAGCGGTAAAATTGACCACGTGGGCGGTTTGGATTCATCACTATTACCATCTGGGTTCGGCATCTTCTATTCTTACAACGTGGATTGCACTGAACCAAACGGAGGGCACGTAGGTCTGCTACTAGCAGGGCATTGTCTCTATCGAAATATCGAATAACACTAGCGATATTAGCGAAGTCCATTTTTAAAAATATAATTAACTCGATTAATTAGTCTTGAAAAAGACTGATGACAAAATATAAACACACAAATAAAGAGAACAAAACAACTCAAAAATAAGGTAAAACCAATGTAGAAGGGGTGAACGATAACAATAATATGGCTGCCGGCTCGATGTTATATTGCACCATTGATGGCGGGATCATCTAATGCGCACACTCTGTATTGTATTCCTCCGCGAAATAGTAGTGAAAATGTTTTATTGAGATTTCATGGGCAAGGTAAGTAGTACCGAATTTTTTACTTTTTTTTCGGAATTACTCAAACATTTAGCAAAAACCCGCAAAATTTTCTAAGTCTTTATTAAAAACTGCAGTTATAGGGCATATTTTTCAGTTTTTCGTTTTATTTGGAGTGGTCTGTAACGGTAAACCGGCACCGGGGCTGTATCTTAACAAGGGATGATCCAATGAAGTTTTTTATATGAAATAATTACCGACGAAACAATTATAATCATGGGGGAAATTTTAATAGGAGTAATTATAGTAATTACAACAATGATTTTAGACGTAGTAGGAATACGGGTCACATGCCAAAGCGACAAATGGAGCGGACTAACGACCAGGAAAACGATACACAGGAAACATATATACGAGAACATGAGGAACGACGAACGGAAACAAGGAGAAATAATCGAACATACGCTGAGATCACGAGCCAGGCAGGACCGTCCACACAAAACCAAAATATTTAGATACCGACAAACCAAGCAAGCTCTTAAAAATAAACAAACGAACCAAACCGCAATACAATTGTCCACCAACTATGGATAGCATATTGGCGAGGATAGGTAGTAAGAAAATCTTTACAAAAATTGATTTAAAGAATTCATTTTGGCTAATTCTACTAGCGTAAGAATCGAGGAAGTATACGGGATTTTCTGTAGAAGGGCATATATACCAATTTAAAGTGGTCCCTTTTGGTTTGCCTTTGAGTACGGCTGAATTGGTGAAAGCCATGCAAAGTATTTTGGGACCGTACGAGGAATTTTGCATCCACTACGTGGATGATGTTTTGATATTCAGAAAGGATTTTATTAGAATTAAAGATAGCAGCAGACTGAATTTAAAAAAGTGTGAGTTCTTTCAAGAAAAAGTTACATTTTTGGGATGTTAAATTAGTATTGAGGGTATATTCATAGAACAGGAAACATACGAGCTTAAGGATATAAACTCAGAAACAATCAGGGGGAAGTTCAATATAACTTCAATCTATACATACAAAGGGATAGAAATGGGTGTACAAATTGTAAGATAAACTTAGATATAGATAGAAATAGGGTAGTAGAATAGGACACAGGTATAAGATTAGTTAGGCGTAAATAGGCGAATATAAAAGGGGGAAGTAGTTCGTTATAATCAAACAAAAATATAAAAATTTTAGACCAATGGTGATTTTGACTTCACGTTGGGTGCTAAAAATGACATTGCTCAAAAATTTGGGGGAATAATGCTATGATAAGGGCATTATTTAGGGTATATTGAGTCATAATGGTTACACAATATATGTAAAAAGTACCAGGAGTTAGAAAACCACATTTATTTAGCATGAAAAATAGGTAATTTGCAAATTATACAAAGAGAAAACACTTAACACCCTGTAATAGGATCGCAGTTGACTTTAATTAATGCCGGGAAGCACATCATTCAACAATGAACACACATTCAGCAAAAGAAATAACTCCACACGCAATCAAACTTGTCTTAAACCAAAAGTATTCATAAATTGTAAATCAATACGCGTTAAATGCATTAAAAAGCTAGAAAACCATAATACAATTCACATTAAACATGCGATAGTAAAAGGAGATAGCATAGTGTCCTGATAAGAAACGTATCCTTCGAAATAAATACGTTTTGGAAACACAAAATGTAAACAGAAATATGTTAATTTACGTCACTTTGTCTACGTGATTTTCTGCATGGAGTTAATACAAATCCCAAAGTATTATCTAGACAAACAAAAGCCATAAGTGAAATTACGTGCCAAGGCGAACTAGAAATTCCTGTAACAACATCAAAACAGACGGTATAAAATAATTACAAACTAAAAATTCAATGGTACCTACGTGATCAAGAAATCGTTCCGACAAGTTATTATCAGAGATATATCTCTAAAATCCCAAAATATCCAAAACACTCGATGGTTGGTCTTAAACTTTGAACAACAGTTCAGATAACTAATGAATATTTAGACGGGGCGTAGACTATATAACACGCGGATTTGATAAGCAGACAGTCTTAGATTGAACCAAGCACAACCTGCATCACTCATACGCAAGAATTTACGCGTCGAGTTAATATTCAAATTAAATGATCAAATTATTGTAAAAAGTGGTGTTATAAAATTTTAAAATAAATTATAGTGAAAATATATGAAACAAGTTTCGCCGTTTGCTGGAAAACGGCTTTGAGTGAGATTACGAAGACAGTATGAAACTCTATGTGAGATTACAAAGACAGTACGAAACTCTAAGTGACAGTACGGAAATCTAAAAGACATTAAGAAAATCCAAGGGAGATAAAGAAAATACCAAATTATTAATTAAACGGGGTAAAACTTGGAGACTAAATAAATTGAATGGAGCAACTCAACTAAATGTAATGTTGGGGTACTGATCCACAGCACGCAGCAAATAGACGCACAAAGAAAACTACAGGTCAGAACAATCTAGCATAAGGCATTATTTCTCTTAATTAATTTTGAACATTGATCATATTTTATACCTAAATATTTTATGTAAAGAGTCATCAAAAATTTATTTTATACATGAAAAATTTCGTAAAAAGGGGAAAAATCTTGAACGTTCCGAGAAATTTCCAGTAGAGTACAATGCCATTTTACTGGCTAAAATAGAGAAAGGGAGCTTTAGTTTTCGGAGATAAAAATTTAAAATTTATTGTTATTTGATTCAGGGGTTCTTTTTTGTCATACAGTAAAACAGATTAAGCTGTGAAGGGTACATGATGTTTTTTTCTTTCTCATTATACAAATATTGATCGATTTCGTTTTATCATTCAAAGCAGGAAAAGTTTAAAAAAAAAGGGGTAAATTTTTTGATTATCGTAACGTTGTGCACTCTGTGTGAATTAAGCTGGGCTATCCTAAGCATATTTAAATTATAGGATATTAAAATACACAGAACGCTGGTGATCAGAAGGAGACTGAGAGTATAATTACATCGACGTGCAGCGTTATCATATCAATACATACATTATATATATATATATATATATATATATATATATATTGATGTAAATTTACCTCTAAACTCGATTTTCGCCCCACGGATTGGGCGTCATAAATTTGCAATAGATTCTTCTAAAAAATATCAGAATCGCCTTCCAGTCCTAGCGTTGTTTGGCCGTCATAAAAATTTTCTAAAAATTTAATTAAAAAACAAATACCTCTGGAATGCCTCCTTATTTTTGCACACCCTGGCTAGCTCTAAAGTCTGCTTCTTCTTGGATACCTACCATGCTAAGTTCATTCTTTCTCACATATACAGTCAAATGAAATTACGACTCAAATAATGCAACAAAGACATACAACCCTTTTATTTACACATATTAAAAAGTTTCCATTAGCAAGAAAATATTTACACATTTGTATATACAGTTTCATAAAATGTTACCATCTCAATCCTTAAACCTTTTAAAATTTCATGATTTTTATTTATTTCAACAATTTTATTTTAGACGAGTAGATTGGCCCGTCGCGCAAGCCTAAATTGATTTTTATTCTGGTTTATGGTGAGCCCAGTATAACCCAGTTACTCTAAATGCTTTTAAACATCGCATTTTTGTTTAAAACAAACCTAGAGACCTGTTTACTCCTTACAACAAAATTTTTATGTCATTAGTTAACATCTTTAAATAATAAATATCAAATGTCCTTTACATATACCCCTTCAAGTAAGTTTATATGGTAATAAAATACACCCCGAATAATTCAAACCCCCTAAGCCCAAAATACCAGCACAAATGTTCAAGTAAAAGCAAGAAATTAATTTTCTTTACCTGGAGTAAGCTTTTTCCATCGTTACCTCTGAAGATGTGTTCCAAAACTCTCGTCGTTGTGTCCATACACTTCGTTGTCATCCATAGATTCAACTCATTTTTCACTCGCTATCCAAATCTCTGCAACCGTCTTCAGTGTTTCTACCCCGATACTTGTTTCGACCAAGCTTAACCTTCCGTAATCATTAAACTTCACGCATACTTGTTTCAAACTTCTCAACTCGCTTACCCTAGTACCATCCTTTCATTAGATCGTTGCGTGTAGTAACACCACCTTCTAAAAGCCAGAATCCACTTGTGCAAACCACACTTTTAATACATTATCGATGTACGTTACTAACAGCGTTTTACACACCTTTAAATTAAAATGTTGTATTATAAGTCAACGAATAAGCGACGTACGAGAATCAATACAAAGTAACAGCAAGTAAGAGTAAATAAAGAGAGCTTTAGTGCCTCTCCTAGTGTATTTATATGATTTTGTACACCCCTCACGGACCCTATTTCCATCGAAAAGCTTATTT
The DNA here is from genome assembly GCA_036346225.1 of Platerodrilus igneus. NCBI lineage: Eukaryota > Metazoa > Arthropoda > Insecta > Coleoptera > Lycidae > Platerodrilus > Platerodrilus igneus. The sequence goes on along the minus strand of JARFIW010000260.1, from coordinate 4,080,672 downwards.
TTCAAACCGATTCCACAAATTTTGTACGTAACAAACTTGTACATTCGAAAATTCCCAGTCTATCGTGCTCTTACAATGAAACTCGCTCAACAACAAGTAACCGACGAGATCTTCTCAAAATTTCTAGCATTCGACCAATTATATTGCTTTCCCCCGTTTTTAACGTCCAACCCCTAGCTACCTTTCCTTGTTTCACCCATATTGACTGTCTCTTTTAGAATCCCACTCAAGCAACAGAAAATCGAGATTGTGGTTGACCTCCAAATCTACCGCGTACTTTAGACGAATATTTTAACCAACGTTTTATTATACGTGTTCTGTCTGTTTTACATTATGGATATTTTATTTCACTTTGTCTTCAGCGCATTTGTTATTTTAGTAGCTTGTCGCATCGACCGTTACATACAATTCTACGGAATTTTGTGCGAACGTTTATTTAAGTTCTTTGAACTTGACATTTTAACTTTCAGGTGTTTCTAAGAAACAAACTGTTCGTTTGAAATTATAATTCCGAGTTTTAGCATTTCTTAGGATTTGTATAACGAACGTTTAGTTTACTTAAATGGAAATATGTGTTTAAACTATTGATTTTCTATACCCAAAAGCTCCATTTCTTATCCGATGCGCTTGATTTAAAATATTACAACTAATTATGCGTAGCCCTGGGTTTCATGTACTCTAAAGCTTCTACACGTTATGCAAATTTAACATTCTGATTTAGAAATACAAAAATATCTTATTATCCGTCCGTATTCAATGTCACAATTGATTCGTTTGGCGCGTGAATAAAATATTCCTATTTCCTATATATACAGTTGTTAAAAATTATTACCTAGACCTATCTATCCTTCTTAACCTACAATTTCCACGACAATATTTTTATATATATATATATATATATATATATATATATATATTATTATGTAAGGGGGGGGTACAAGGCTTCTAAGGGTAGATTTGTGTTAAAAGGGGTGTATGCCAAACAATAGGATTAATATATCAGATCTAATAAGTTAAAAAAACTATATTTTGCTGTACTTTACATATGCTAAAGTATGTACCATTTTAGTTTGAAACATATGTGCCAAAAGGTAGACAACATGACTTTATGACGTTGATATAATGCATGGTACTTGAGGTTTTATACTGAGTTGATATTTTATGAGCCAGTGAAAGTACATTTGCCGTCGGAAAGCCGAACGCATTTATGGATATCTGCAACCAACAAAGCGTCCAGGTCGTGTAAAAATTATTTGGCTTTTCTTTTAATAGAATCAACTTTTGGACGAATTGTAAAATCAAAATTAAAAGTGAATAAAAATGTAAAAGGTTATTGGAGAGTTGTGAAGTGATTTGGACCAATAGTAGAAATTAAGAATATTATAAAGACTGTAGTGAAGGTATTTTGGACACGAAAAGAAAGACGAATTGTTATTGGATGTTGTATGTTTTAGAATTGTAATTCAAGTAAGCTAAGGTTGTTGATCTTATCGCTAAGCAAAATAAATATAAAAAAATTCTAATTTCGATTATGTTCAGATAAAGACGTGTTTTTACAAAACCTGCGTTAATAGTTGTACAAATATTTATTGAAATAAAAGTTTATGAGTATTAAAGAGTCTAATTTAGTAAAGTGAGAGTAATAAGAAGCATCGATAGTAAAGGCAACGAGTATTAAAGAAGATTTAGAGTGGTAACTAGTGCGACGGGAAAAGCGACGATTATTTAGGTTTGAGCAAGATTGGTGTTGGTTTTGGAAAGATTTGGTTTAACGGCAGTAGGAGATTTGAGTGGATATAGAAGGCAACGACGATATTGATAATTTTTGGAGTGATTTGAGCAGATTAACGGCAGTAAGGACATCGTGTGGATATTAAAGGAATAGCAGGACAAGGAGTGATTTAAAATAGTACGGCTGGATTGATTTGGATTGAGCAAGGAGAGGATTGATTGGAGTACGAAGCAGAGAAACAGGAGAGCAGTATATTACGAGGAAGAATTAACGCAGGGGAAGTAGACATAACGGTTTTTTTTAAATTCTAAATTGGGGTAAAATTATTTCAGATTTGTGGTCAACGAAATTGATTAAGAACACCTGGAGGCAAAACGCAAGTGGACTACGATTGAGAATCCTTGTGAAGGTGCGTACGGTGTATACGATCTTGAGCCAGCAGTAAAAGAAGGCCTTCAGCGCGGTATAATTCTGGTAAGTACCGTGAATATCTTAAAACGTCAAAATTAAAGTCATAAATAGTTACATAAATTAATTTGGCACCAAGCAACTTTGATCTGTTAAAATTTGGCATATATAGTAAATCAGTGCATTAAAAAAGTGGTAAAACAAACGAGTGTGCAGTTTGGTTGGGTAGTGCACATCTAGTCACGATTGAACTCACGGTGAGTAGGTGAACGCCCTGAGATTAAAGTTTCATATAGTCGAGGCATAATATATAGTAAACAGTAAAAAAAGAACCAACCAAACGTTGCTAAAGCACCTCGAATAGAAGTCATTTATTGAATATTAAAATAGGGACGACGACAAAAGTCGTGTAGCAAATTTTGTTTAAATAAAAGGGAGGAGTAAACAAAAGTAAATAAAGTTTAAGTTTATAGAGGGTAGGTAGAAGAATATATATAATTCGAGCACTGGTGAATTTAACCAGACACAGATGCTGTGAATTTCAAATATTCTTGAAGTGTTCTTTTGACATGTGGTATTCAAATATTTTAATCGATTATCAATTGTTTCCCAACTGGGTTCAATTTTATTCTGCATTTCCTCGTGACATGTATTTTCTGCGTTACTGATTCTATTGTTTCAAGAACGCTGCACGTCTCCTTCGAGACATTTACATTCTCTGTGCATTGCTTTTTTGCGTATGCCCACTGGTTCAGTTATGTTTGCAACATTACGAGTCTTGCTACTGTTGTGATGAATCATTATTGAGCGAGATTAAGAATGTCTGAATGTTTCACTTCATCTGAGTTAAGCGAAAGATAAGTATTTCGTCACGTGGCGGTATGTTACAATTTCTTTTGCATATCTTACATGTGATTTTCCAATGCTCCACCCGAAGGTACTACATTGACCAGGAAGCGAGTTTTTTACCTAGAAAATTTGGAATTTTGTCGAACCCTTGCTGTTCCAAGCGAGGTAGGGATCTTTAACGTGCATGACAACACTCATACAGGGGATCTCCATTTTACCTCTCATCCGAGCGAGAGTGTATTTTTGTGAAAAATGCTCGCTTAACATTTTTCAAGCGGACCGTGTCGGAATTCAAACCCGGGACCTTGGGCGTAGTAGTCACACACATACCACTACGTCACGGAGCCGCCTCTTTTGCATATCAAGAATATTGTTTATCAAGATTTTATGTTTGTGCATAACAAATAAACCACAAATAAACTCAAGCCACATTACTCCGATGAGCGGAGCAAGTATACAAAACACGTTTCGGAATTATCTAGTGTTTTTTTTTCTTTTTTAAATTCTTACCAGAAATTGTTACAAAATTAATATTTTTAACTTGTTCATAAGAACGTACAAGCATCATTTTTTTTTACTACTGTTTACATGTTGCAAAACGAGATACGCACTTCGTATATAAATTATTCAAAATGGTTAGTAGAATATAATTTTTTTAATAGATTTTTTTTTGTTTATTGTAAATAAAAATTCGATAGAGATGTCCTTTCTTTGGACCCCCCCCCTCTTTCTCGGTCATTGTAGTTAGCATGACATTTCTAGGTTTCCTTTATCTTTTTATACGTTATCGTGATTCGTACGGGTCCTTATTTTACTTTCATTTCGGTTTCTGCCTGATCCGTGCGTTCTACGGTAAAAGGTAGAAGGACTTAATAATATAATATAGCAAAGTAAATCATTAATATGCAGCCAGAATTCTGTTGTATGGATTTAACGTGTTTTAAGAACACTCTTGAACGAGCAGGCAACAAATGAAACACACCTGTAGTGGAATGAACTATAAACGTTTGTATTCCAAATTACAATTGCATTTTTACTATTTCCTCCATTTTTATATATCAGATTATTTAGAAAACAACATGCGTTCAGTACTCTAGCCCTAATCTATAATAGTCTAATATATAGAAACATGTTGTATGCTTTATTAAAGCGCTTTAAAAAACGGCAGTCAAAACGATCATTTAAGATAATACTAATTTAGAGCGTTACAGCGCTGTATGTGGCTGAATGCACCCATTTAGAAGATACAAACGGATCATGTTTTCATGTAACAGAACTGTGTGCAACAGAAAATACTATTAATCGATAGTGGTAACGAAAGTTGCTTTTTTTACCGAACGCGGTTAATATTCAATTATAATTTAGAAACTGTTGTTTCACGTATACAGAATTATAGTTACGATTTCCTCAAAAAGAGTTAGTAATTTCATTGTGTAAGTTTGCCTTCCACGTAGCTAATCACAAGTGCAGATTTTAACATATGACATTTGACACGTTAGTTAAGGTTTGGGCTTTGGGAGCTGCCTTCTTAACAAATTTATTTATTATTACGGAATTTAGTTATACAACTTTGACAGGTTGATTTAGAATTACTCTAAGTCAAAATTACATTAATAAATGTACTATTGTGAGTAGCCTAAGCAATTGCAATGTTAAAGCTGAATACTTTGACTGACTGCCGGGTCCTTGAGCTCCCGGGCTTTTTATAATGTTCCTACCCCTTCACATGGCTGTGAGAACTTGCAGATCTCATGTCTGCTTAATCTTAATACGATTCATAACTACAATGTTGTAATCTTAATTGTCTGTGTAATCACGGTATCTGACCGTCTGTGACCTGACATCTGCAGTGTCACTATCGTCTCGGATACAAAGTATCGCATCCGTTCTCACGAACTGTTAATAAACTTTACAAATTGTCCTTGTGTTACAATGTTGCACTTCACTTGGCGTATTCTTAACACTTTCTAATAATTCCTAATTATTCTATTTCTTTATACATATTGGGGGTGAACTGTTGTTCATTATAAATTTTTTGTGTTTGATAAAGCTTGAAGGACCTGAATGTGATAACTAAGAATATTTAGGAGAAAAATATTGAAATATTGACGTGAAAAATAAGTTGAGCGCTAATCCCTGCCCAAAGACATATACCCACATAAACGTACCAAGTTATACAAGATTTCTTGTACATTACATTTGATTTTCCAATGCTCCACCCGAAGGTACTACATTGGCCAGGAAGCGAGTTTTTTTTTTACCTGGAAAATTTGGAATTTTGCCGAACCCTTGCTGTTCCAAGCAAGGTAGGGATCTTTAACGTGCGTGACAACACTCACACACGGGACCTCCATTTTACCTCTCATCCGAACGAGGGTGTATTTTTGTAAAAATGCTCGCCTAACATTTTTCAAGCGGACCGTGTTGGGATTCGAACCCGGGACCTTGGAGATTTCTTGTACAGCAAACCATGCGGAACTTGTTAAAGCATCACACTTAAACACATAATAATTAAATTTATATATTGTTTACAACAATTTGCGAAAGCGATGTAATTTATAACTCTGCTAGACAGTCCTAGTGAACGAGTTCACATTAGCAAATGAATAAATTCCGAACCGTAATCGGCCGGTATGATAGGTAACTCGTTGGATTATGCAGCAGCGCATCGGACATGAGAAAAGCGCCAAACCAAGGGGATACATAATTCGCTCTGTTAGTTTAAAAATAGAGTAGTTATAGTTGAACTTTAAAGATTGGAACTTCAATCCAAAATCACACTATAAAATTATATTTACATTTGAGGTATGTTTGTGTGGAGTCCGAAAAAAATACCTTTCCTGGTTCTTACGACGTCTTGCCAAAAACGTATCAATATAGTTACAATTGTTTGTTTCTATATTGCATATTGCTTTTTCTATTCGAACTTTCAGTGAATTGAAAAACGTTGAGTATAAAAGAATGTATAAATTTTCTATAAGAGCTGCAAGTACATTTTTGTGTATTATTTTACTGGGTAGTGCACGTTGTGTAAATATTGGTCTGCTGTTGTAGGTACTCGGAGAATTCAAGTCGCAGTAAATAGGCAACCGTGACACTCAAAAACAAGTTAATGATCGTTTAATGCATTTTAATAAAACAGCTTTATCGTTAATCGGAGAAACATGAAAGCGAAGAGCTGCGATTATACCCATTGACGGTATTTGATCCAACCCTACTTATATTTTCGTGCTTAAATAATGTATTCAGAAGCACTTTTAAGGCAAATGACTTTTTATAGCACTTATTGTTAGAGTGGTTTTCAGAAGTTGAGTTAGTAAATATGAAATTTATGATCCCCTTTTCTACGCTCTCGACAACCTGAAAACTCGAGTAGAAAATTCACTTTCGGCCACTTACTACGATAATTGAAGTATTATTATGAGTTTAAAAGAAAATTTAGGTATCAGCTTTTTGGGATGATGAAGCTTGTATTTTGTATATCATTTTCTGCATAGAAACAATTTTACCAGATCTGCATAGTATAAACGTTAACATGTATTAGAAAAACTAGGAGCTAATAAATGAACAAATACTACTGAAGTGATTTAGTTGGAAATTTCGACAACATATCAGCTACAAACGAGTGACTAGGTTTTACAAATATTCCTATTAGGAAAGTGACATCATTTAAAACAACTAAAGTTTTTCTATTGAAAGAAATGTTATGCTCATTTAATCCGACAACTATACTAACAACACCTTTCTGATGGAAATATTGTTTATTAACGCATATAGTCGGGACCAAATAAACTTGTATGTGACTCATCGCAAAAAATAGAAAGAAAACACAACTACAATATAATATATGTTACTTATGTCTGCTAATTTCACGATTAAATAGGATAGCTATAGAAAGGTGCGTCTTTCCAATGTTGTATTAAAGATATAACAAACGTGTATCTGATTTTGGTTCTTGTAGTTTGTAAATTCATTTGTGCTTTCAAAGGTTAAGTAATAAATACCATTTGTTTTGAGGGTTAAATTAGCTTGGTTTTGTTTTTATTGATATTTAGCGTCCTCAGTTAATTTGTTGAACAGTTTTTTTCAAAACTATTACCATTTCATATTGATACTAAAAATGCTTCATAATAAACATATAAAATTACAAACGCAGTTGGTGATTATGAATGTTCGTAATTACTTGGAAAGGAAACGTAAAAATCAAGGTCTGTTTGTTCCATTTGAATCTGTAGTACAGGTAAAAACAAATGCTAGATCACGTCCAGCAGAAAAGATGGTTTAATTAGATTATTTTAGCTTACCACTGAAGCCTGTGGTATAGGACTCCGAACTCTCACTAGTATTAAGAAGGCACAGGAAATAAATCAACCCCCACAATCGTGTAGTAAGAAACGAAAGTGCTTCATATCGAAATCTTGAGATGTAGACGATTTAGTTAAAGATTGCCTGAAGAGAAAAATATACAACATGCATTTTAAACATTGAACCACTTTTCGCCTCCACTCGTTGGATACAAGTGAAGCTTTATCCTTTTTTACTTGTTCTCGGCTAAGTCTGGGAATTACCCCAAGGGTGAGCAATGAGAAACGGCGTGGGGATGGTATAAACTGTACAATAAGCTAACATAAAAAGAAAAAGGGAAATTGAGCGCCACTGTATCTATATGGACAACACAAGAAATTCAATACTCCTATGAGAAGATACAGAAACTCATGGGATATAAGCACCATAAAAACTTACAACTTAATGAACTAACACATCTGGAAACCTCTGGAACATACTTACAACCTCTTCAATCTCGATAATCCTGAAAGAAAAAGTATACAACAAATTTTCTATTAAAAAGACACTGTTTGTGCTTTTTAATAAAAAAGCCTACTAATAATTACGAGTGGATAATCTTGAGATTACCACACCAAAGGTATTTGAATTAAAAAATGGATATCTAGAATAAATCAATTGTAGCATATGTGTTTTTAAATTACTTCAGCATTTGTCTAATTTCATTATTCAAAAAATTTATTTACTCTAAAATATTCTTATTAAAATTAATTGTGCATGGGATACAAAAACTTGAGTCCAAAAATGTAATTTAATATAGTTTCCCTCTTATCGTTTTTTTTTGTTAATATGGTTACAAATACAAAATAATAAAATTGAATTCTGGTTTTTCTTATAAATCTGTCTTGATATAACAAGACCTTAATTTTTAATAATATTTCAAAATAAGATTTCTGATACCCAATGGACAGATCTGTGTATTGGTTTACATGTATTTCACATCAGTTTAATTTAATCCTTTATAAAAAATTTAAATCACGTGCAGCTAACTTGGATAAATAAAATTTTAAATTTATTCAGATATAATGACCTTATTAAAGATTAGACATCTGTAGTGAACTTTTTGAAAAACAAGAAGTGGACTTTAGAATCACGATACTTTAAACACATGAATGTTCCGCGTGTCTTACAAAATTACCTTATTAGTACTTCCTAACAATCATATTTCACGTTATTATTTGTGCACAAAATTTAGCATAATTAAGCAATCTTTGATTAAAATTTTATGTGAACACTTTTAAAGTCTGACAAACATAAGAACTGAAAGAGTTAATACCTGTTCTTAATGAAGACGTTACCCCTTGTTATCAAACTGCGATACACATTTTCTGGATCCTGCTTACAAATTTGTTGCAAAAACATCGAACAAAAGCTGTTCGTTCTTCGTTACCAAAGTTGCCATCTCTCTCTCTCTCCTATATATATATATATATATATAATATATATATACATCTAATTACTTCATGCGCTAAGGAAATAAAGATATTTTGTATTAGTATTAAATTACTTAAATAATGCGGTCTCACCGTGAACAAATACCGACTCCTCGAACCATTTTTAAAAGGAAGCGTGGTCTAGTGCCTTGCCGGAGTCACAGGAATGAATACCCTTCTGTGCCCCCAAGACGACCAGCTCTCTTGCGCCTATCTCGGCACGCCTATTCTGAGGCCCCACTTGTGATGAACTCGTGACCCCATCTGTATAAGTTGCTATCTTGATTACATCTTCAACTACAATGGCCGGCTTGGTTATCCGTACCGTGCATGTAAAGAACGGCTGATCTGCCTTGCGCGTCACCTTGTGACCGTATTTACGCAAGCGCTATCTTAATTTTAATAACTGAAAGGATATAATCCGCCTATGGATTAGGCAACACAAACGACTAGTTCCTTTTTGAATATGTTTTCAGAGTGTATATTGTTATTAAATATTTCTGGGTGAAGCATTTAAGCTAATTAAATGGTCATAATTTCCTGTTCCATTGTGGAATTGTTTCTTTCAGATATAACAATATCAAATACAAGAATCAAATATTACAGACCAACTATGCATAGATGTGATTCCTCCAAAACTAGTGCTACAGAATATATATTCGTTACAACATAATAATGATAATATTAATTTGGAATATATTTCATAATCTATTTGTATTTTTTAAGACTTCGCGACTTACATATCCCCCAAATTAGGATATATATGTAATTCAATGAAACTATTAAAACTTAAGTTAGATTGTTGCAATGTATAATTGAAGGACATAATAAAAGGTTCATAAAAGTTCACAAACCAGACAATGAGAACGGAAACAGACATTGTATTCCAGACGTAACACGATACTGCAGGTGCAGGTCACAGTTGGTTAGAAGATAGCAGTTATTATAATTAAAATAATTAGAATGTAATACTTTGTATTAAATACAGAAATAAGCAGACATAAGCTCTACAGTTCCCATAAGCAATGTGAGGGGCAGGGATAGCATAAATACCCTTGAGAGCCCAAGATGGCCAGTCAGTCTAGAGCTTCACAACTTTAGCATTGTTGGTAGTTCAGCTGCTCACCGTAATTTTAATTTATTTAATTAGTAAAGTCAACCTAGAATTATTTCGATCTCCACACGTTACTACATATAACGTACTTGTAAATTAAAATTAATTGTAACTACCTGTATAAAATAAATTTGATAGAAGGGTTTTTTGACGAAGCTTTTTTAAAAAGCCGCTTCAAGAAGCCCAAAACGTATCTCGCATAACGATAAAAACCTTACAACAAAAACTTTTTATGTCTGGTATTTACTTTTAGTATAAGCAGTTTGAAGAGGCTTTTATCCGCCACCGGTTTTTCGTTTAAAGATAATGATTATTTGAATCGGAGCACGTTGCTACAGCACGAGTACAATTCTTGAGGGATTACGAATTAAACAAGCCAAAGGAATTATACGAGCCTGTTATTTTAGACGAATCGTGGATTTTCAGTCCGGTCTCAGCAAAAAAAGTTGGATTGATAACACAAAGCAACGTATTAAGAAAAATCCATTCGGTGAAGGAAAACGGTTACTTTCTGATTACTTGTTTTCAATAGTCTTCTTTATTTTGCTACTATTATGCTGCATGCGGAAAATAAAGATGGCTTTTTTGCGAATGCGTCTCTTTTGTTTTCTTCTAAATCACCAACGCAGATTATCATGGTGACACGAATGCCGAACTGTTTACAAAGTGGTTTCAAGAAAGTTTATTTCCAAACTTAAACCAACCCAGTCTTATTGTATTAGACAATTCATGTTATCATTCAAAATTAATACAAAAAATGCCAAATACAACCTCTCATAAACAGAAATTAATGAACTATTTGCCGAAACATAAAGTACCTTTTGAAATTAATATGTTGAAAAAAGAATCATTGACCTTAGTCAGAAAGAATCCAAAACCTAAAATTTATATGCTAGATGAAATTGCAGTAGAGTTTTTATTTTTGAGCGGTTTTTGCCATCAACCGACAAAAATCTTTTGACCTGGTTTCTAGTGACTGTGGCTTAGTACTAAAATTAATTTTTTGCCTCCATTCTGGATTTAATATATTTAACCAGTTTCTACCTAACAGTGGAGTAAATTTATAACTACTTTTTAACACTACTGAAGGAACATTTACTACTTTATGTTTATGCTTAACCAAAACATCGGTTTACCTTAAGATTGCGACCTCTTGACCCGTAAGAACCCTTAAATCATAATTTACAGAATACAAATTCAAATCTGGTAAATATTTACTAAAATCATTAACATGCATTACTGAACGACATGCTCCGCAACCGATTTCAAATTGTAATTTGTTACCTTCTAATTCTAATCCAACTTTTTCCGGCTCGATCCTATCTGATTCTAATGATGACAAAAATCCTAAAACCAACGAATCCTTTTCATCACGATTTCCTTTTTCCTCTATTTTATTGACTCTTGAACTTCGACACGCACGATATGTATGTCCAGTTTTTTTACACTTGAAACGTTCCCAACCCTTAGCAGGATATTTGCTAGGATCACGTTTGCGTGTACAACTAAAACAAGGTTTTCAATCCTTCCTTAAACTAATAGATGAATCATTTTGCTTACTTCGGCCAGAGCCTTGATTATTGTTTTTTTTTTAAATACTTTTTGACTGACAGCTTATTTAAGCTCTCGTTGACATCCGACAAATTATTTTTGGTACTTATAGACTTGACCCTCGGCTAATTCCATTGAGAGGGCCGTTTCATATGCTTTTTCAAATGTTAAATTTTCTTCGGATAGCAGCTTCCGTTTTATACCATACGATTGTACACCACATACTAATCGGTCTCTCAAACTTTCTGTCAAAAGAAGACCAAAGTTACAATATTGTAAAAAGATTTTCAACATTGTAGCAAATGTTGTTGTCTTTATTTTGCTCCTGCACAGCATTATAGAATCTATAACAATCTGCAATCACTAACCTTTTAGGGCTATACGAGGGACACTATTTATGTATTGAGAAAAGAAAGAATAAACAAATTAATTTGATAAAAAATACTTTTATTGCTTTTCAAAATAATTGCCTTTAAGATCTATACATTTTTGCATGAGATTGAACCACCGTTCAAAGCACTTTGTCCAGTCAGAAGATGGTAGATCTAAAACATGCGTTTTGAAGGTCTCAACCGCTTCTTTGGGCAATGAAAATCGTTTCTATACAGTTTATCTTTAATTACTGGAAACAGGAATAAGTCATTGGGTGTCATGTCGAGGCTATAAGGTGGATAACGGTCAGTTTAATCTTTTGTGTGTCCAAATACTCGTTTGTTGCATGTAATGTGTATGAGCTCGCACTATCATGATGCAAAATGATTCGTCGTTTTGGGTTGGTTTCTCTCAATTTACCGAAAACTTCAGGCAAACAAATGGTCGTATACCACGCTGAATTAACAGTCTTTTGATTTTTGAGAGCCATAATTGCCACAGGACCGGTTTTCATGAAGGAAAACGTCACCATTTGCTTCTTAACGCTTCGAGAACTAACACCCAAACTGCCGACTGATCTTTTCTTTCTGGTTCATACGCATAAATCCACGACTCGTCACCTGTGACGATGTTGTATATCGCTTTGGATGCACCACAGTTGTATTTTGAAATCATTTTACGGCACCAATCGACACGAGCACTTTTTTGAGCATCTGTCAACAAACGTGGAATCCAATACGCACACAGCTTCCGAACACACAAATGTTCGTGCAAAATCTTATGAATGCTGGTCATACTAATGCATAAACATCTTTCGATTTTTTGATATGTTACATGACGATCTTCTTCAATTAGTTTTCGCACAGCATCGATATTTTCCGGTACAACGACCGATTTTGGACGACCTTCTTTAACTTTGTCCGTGAGCGAACTACATCCACGTTTGAATTCAGTATATCAGCGATATACAGTGACTGTGGATGGCGCTTCGTCTTCAAAAGTTGAATTCAGTTGATTTATGCATTGTTCTTGAGTTAGACTACGTCGAAATTCATAATAAATCATAGCTCAAAAATTTTCGCGAGTTAATTCCATATTTTGGCTGAGATGAAATTTTCAACACTGTAAAAATTACAAATAGTGCTCGCACGTCAAAACGTTCTGAGTACCTATAACCTCAAAAATGTCAAACTTTACGATGGCAATTTCAGATTTTACCTGGCAATACCAGTGTTGATAATTCTCAATACATAAATAGTGTCCCTCGTAATGATCAATGAGTGACTTACTCAATTCATCAAATGATTTAGTACTTGGTAGTTCAGGTGCCAGTAAATCTTTTAACACATTACCCGCTTCACTATCTATTAGGGTTAATAAAAGCTGTACTTTCTTATTATTTTCGATACCATTACAAATGAAAAGTTGTTCCGATTTTCCCATATAAGATGTGATATCTGACGCTTAGGGAATGAACTGTTCTATAGATCCAATCAAAGACATTTTAATTTTTGTTACACTTTATACATAAAACCAATTGCCCCACGGACGACTTTTGAAGCAATTTTTGTGATTATCTACATCACGTTTTTGTGATTAATTAATTGTAATAAAGAATAACTTCCCCACAAAGAAGCACATTTCGGCTTAATTCTAGAACAATTTATATCATTTAATTCAAAACTAAAATACCATATTTATTTGTCTAAATAAACTACAGTATAGAGTCTTCGGTAAAGTCATAAATCATGTGCAAATACGCTCGGAATAGCTAATTATTTCCTGCAATTAAATAAACGCTGCAACAAAAAGAATGTGCCGTAATCAGAAAAAGTCATAAAATAGATAATGGGTTTTAATAGCTCTAAGAGGAAGAGAGAAAGAAGAACGACCATGCATTGATGCATCAACAATGAGTGGACGACATTTTTAACTATACAGCCGTGCTTTAATTAGCTCATTAAAACGCGACCTCTTAATAATTATTATATCATTCAGTGACTAATGCTTCGACATAAATCGAAAACGGAATGGAAATGATGATGTATTTAAAATTTTTGTATATAAAGAGATTCATTAATTGTTTCTATAACCAATCAACATGTAAGATTCGAGCAAAGTATTACTGTTTAACTTATTTTACGACATGAAACAAATACGTTTAGAATAATTTGTAATCTATTTCATGGGTGTTCCACAAGTAACAAAGAAAATATCAAACGTTATTATTTGATATCCTATAATGACGATTTATCGCAATAATGTGGATAATTTTGGTACAAGATCACAACTACTGATTTTAATCGATTAAAAATAAATGCACTTTGCAAACTGATATTTTAACGTCAAATCGAGATGTAAAATGAAACCAGGAAGTATTTAGAGCCGTTAATTATGCTGGAAATGAGATCTTGATAAACGCTATTTGACAATAACAACAGCAAGTATAATTTTTTTTTGTAACTTATGAGCACATCCAACTTGTAAGCTATATGTATGAGACAGGCGAGATACCCAAAGATTTCAAACGTAGCATCATAGTAACTATACCAAAAAAGAAAGGTGCGGATAGATGTGAAAATTTTCGAACAATAAGTTTGACAGCACACGTGTCAAAAATATTAACTAGAATTGTGCAAAGACGAATGGAAAAACGGGCGGAAGAAATACTAAGAGAAGACCAATTTGGGTTTAGGCGAAACAGGGGAACACGGGAGGCTATTTTAGCTCTGAGAGTGATAATGGAGAAAACAATAGAAAAAGGGAAAGCGTGTATATAGGGGTTTGTAGATCTGGAAAAAGTATTCGACAATGTAAATTGGAAAAAAATGTTTGAAATACTCAAAAAGATTGGAATGAGTTATAGGGATAGACAAATAGTACATAGCTTATACAAAGAGCAAACAGCAGTAATAGAATTAGAGCAGGAACGTAGAGAAGTAAACATTAGGAAAGGGGTTAGACAGGGATGTGCCCTATCCCCATTGATTTTTAACTTGTACATAGAAGACGCAATGAATACTGTTAAATGCAGGAAGACATTTGGAATTACTATGCAAAGACAAAAAATTGATATGCTTAGATTTGCAGATGATATAGTGGTATTAGCGTCTAGCAAAGAAGAGTTAGAAGCTGCTCTTAATGAAATGGAAACGGTTCTAACAGAGAGATACGGTATGAAAATTAACAAAACTAAAACTAAAGTTCTAGTATGCAAAGGTGGGGAAAATAAATCAAAAACAAGAATACAAGTATGTAACACGAACTTACAAGAGGTTAAGGATTTCTGTTACCTAGGAAGCCAAATAACGCAAGATGGGAAAAGCACAAAAGATATAAAACAAAGATTAGCACAAGGTCGTGCTACATTTAACAAGAAAAAGCAACTACTGTGCTCAAAGACCACAAACATAGAAACAAGCAAAAGATAGCTTAAAACATATGTGTGGAGCACAGCACTGTACGGATGTGAAGCCTGGACAGTAGGAGAAACGGACAAGAAAAAGGTAGAAGCCTTTGAAATGTGGTGCTACAGACGTATGATGAAGATATCATGGGAAGACAAAGTTAAGAACGAAGAGGTACTAAAAATGGTAGGGGAAGAAAGAAATATGTGGAAAGCAGTAAAAAATAGGAGAGATAGGATGATAGGCCACATACTACGGCATGAGGAAATAGTGCGGAATATATTAGAAGCAGAGATTGGAAAAAAGAGAAGAAGAGGCAGACCTAGGTTAGACTACTGCACACAGATAGTAAAAGATGTAGGCTGTAGGGGTTTCAGGGAGATGTGTAGGCTAGCCCAGAATAGAAATCAATGGAGGTACGCATCCAACCAATCCCAAGATGGATAAACTAATGACGAAAAAAAATAACTCTGCTTAAACATGATGATTATTATAAGTAACTACAAGAATTGGTTGGGCAATATTCTCGATTAATGTTAAGTGTGAAAGGATTTACTGGAAAACCATTATTTCGGCAAACGTCTAAGTGTTGGGGGATCTTGGTAGCCATAGGTTGCTTAACCCCCTTCACTGAATCTTGGTGAAATAGGGCATAAAATTAGAAAACAATAAAAAGGGAACGAGCTGTATACACATGCTGTGTGAGAATTTCAGGGAACTATGTAGGCTAGCTCAAAATATAAATAAGTGCAGGTACGTGTCCAACCAGTTTTGAGACGGAAAACCTAATGATGAAAAAATAAGCGCAGATAAATCTGACGATTAGTATAAACAACTAGTTGTTGGTTGCGAAGCTTTGACTGACAATTATTTAGGCGAAGACCAATATGGTTTTCGTAAAGACAGAGGGACTAGAGAACCGATACTAATGATTAGGGTAATTATCGAAAAAAGGTTCCAAAAAAATAAAAAGACTCATTTCGCGTTTGTAGATTTAGTAAAAGCATTTGATAGGGTTAATTGGATTGTTATGTTCAGGATTTTGCAAAAAATAGGAATCTCTCATAGGGATAGAAAAATTATTTACAGTCTATATAAAAACCAAAGCGTAGTAATTAGATTTGATGAAATAGATAAGGAAGCTAAGATTAGAAATGGTGTTAGGCAGGGTTGTATACTGTCTCCCTTGATTTTTAATGTTTATATTGAGAAAGCTTTAAACTTAGCCAGAGAGAGAAAAGAGATAGGTATTAGTGTACAGGGACAGAAAATAGACATGTTACGTTTTGCAGATGATATAGCCATTATAGCAGAGTCTAGAAAAGAGTTAGGAGAGTTTTTAAATATTTTAGATGAGATACTACAAAGTAACTATAGTATGAGAATTAATTCAGGAAAGACAAAGATAATGACAAGTGAGTTACAGCCTAGTTCTAAACCAAAATTAAAAATAAGTTAGAGGAGGTAGATGAATTTTGCTATTTAGGTAGTATAATTACAAAAGATGGACGTAGCAGAAGGGATATAGTAGCTAGAATAGCTCAAGCTAGAAAAATGTTTTAAAAAAAAAAAAACTTACTAATAGCTAATAGTATTAGTTTAGATAATAGAAAAAGTTTCTTAAAGTCGTACGTATGGAGCGTTCTACTATACAGTAGTGAGACTTGGACAATTAAAGAAGTAGATAAGAAAAAGATAGAAGCTTTTGAAACTTGGTGTTATAGGAGAATGTTAAAGATTAGTTGGACAGATAGAGTAACAAACGAGGAAGTTTATAGAAGAATAGGTGAGGATCCCTGTATGTGGAAACAATTGAAGGTCAGGAGAGATAGAATGATAGGGCACCAGTTAAGACATGAGGGACTATTTAGTAAAGTCTTAGATTATAGACAACCAAATACAAATAGAGTAGGAAGGCCTAGACAAAGCTATATTAGTCAAATTATTAGAGATTTAGGTTGTGAAGGGTATGTAGACCTTTTTAGACTAGCTCAGAATAGAAAAGAATTTAGAGCTGCGTCAAACCGACTTTAAGTAAGTTCGAAAACAAAACAAAAAAAAAATAAAAATCAGTTAACTAAATGTCACCATGACATAACTCACAATTAGGTAGCGGTCTGGCATGTTGGTAGCGTTTCGTTGCTTAAGCCTTACCATAACATATAATTTAATAAACGTCACCATGACATAACTCACAATTAGGTAGCGGTCTGGCATGTTGGCAGCGATTCGTTGCTTAAGCCTTACCAAAACATATAATTTAACACTTTTCCTTTTTGAAGCGGATAACCAGGTTATATTTCATTTCCTTATAAATGGTAATCATGTAAACATGTTAGATGTCTTTAACAACCATCAGGTTGGTAATATCTATGTAGAGTCAGCTGGATAGGAAAAAGATAGAAGGATATAGGAAGACCTAGACCAAACTATATTAGTCAATTATTAGAAATTTAGGTTGTGAAGGGTATGTAGAGCTTTTTAGATTAGCACAGATTAGAAAAGAAGTTAGAGCTGCGTCAAACCGACCTTAAGTAAGGTCGAAAACAAAATGATGATGATGTTGGTTGCGAAATATCTGCAACTAATGTTGACTGTGCGAAAGGATATATTGGAAAATATATTAAATCGGTAAATGGTTAAGTGTTGGGGGAACTTGGCAGCCACAGGCTGCTTACCTCCCGTCACAACCACTGAAGGTAGGAAAAATAGGGTATATAACTGTAAAACAATAGATGGTGACTGAACTGCATCTAACAAAAAAGAATAGCACCTATGAGAAAAGACAACAAACATAGAACAAGAAGAAAATTGTTGAAAGCATATGTGTGGAGCACAGCACAGTATGCCTATGTAATACGGGCAGTCTGAAACGCAGACAGAAAAACGGTAGCAGCCTTGTGAAATGCTGTGCTTCAGATGTATGAGGACGATAGCATGGACAAACAAAGATAATAACAAATAGGTTATAGAAATAGTAGGGGAACAATGATATCTGGGGAAAAAGAGAAATAGAAGGGCGGAATACGCTCTAAAGCATTTTGGGGAATAGTATGGGATATATTACAAGCAGAGATAGAAAAAAAGAGGTAGATGTAGACCTAGATCAGATAGTGATAGATGCAGACTGTGCAAATTTCAGGGAAATCTGTAGGTTAGTTTAGAATAGGAAACAATGATGGTACGCGTCTAACCAGTTCCAGGACTGAAGACCTAATGATGATGATGAGCATATTTAAATATTAGTGACTTATGCTAGAATAAGTTCTTAATTTTATTTGACAAGAGAATAATTTCCAGCAAATTCCGAGGTTAGAGTTCGAAACATTTTGACCTTTGCTAAATTAACTGTGCAAGGTTGTTGACCAATTACACTGTCAAGAGATAATAAAGGATTGGTAACTTATCCAAATAAAACATCAAAGGAGATTCTGTACCTCATGGAAAAGGTATTTGGTTTTTGTATCTGTTAACAAGGATTAGGCGAGAATCAGGTAAGATTTTCTGTCTAAGCTTAAGTTGCAAATTGTTTGTTTTATAGGCATTATTTAGGTTTGCTGAATGTAAGAGTTTTTTTTAGATAATGTGTATAAAAGAAAAATGTTTTTGAATGCATAAATGTTTCTGGAGATTTTTGAGTTTCGTTTAGTTTTTCTAAATTTCACAGTATAATTTCTGCTAAGCTAGCCAGGCACGGAAAGGGACATGGTAAGATAGTAATTTTATATTTTCAATCGCATTCTCATTAATACAATCGCTGTATCCAAGTCATAGCATTAATTTGTAGTTCACAACCATAGGCAGGTCACGACAATTAGCGGTGACCAAGTGAATATATATATATATATATATATATATATATATATATATATATATATAAATTACTGTGTAATTTCCTTTTTTTTTGAATTGAGCCTCACGAATTGAGCGTCAAAATTTACTGTGTAACCTATTTTTGAATCGAGCCTCACGAATTGGGCGTCAAAATTATGCCGTGGATCTCGGGTAAGATTCTGACCAACCATAAATTATTTTCGAAATAATTTATAAAATTTTCATATTCGACAATAAACCAATTTTCAAAAATTAACTAATCCAAAAATTATGCTTACCCGTTTTCCTTTCTTCCTCGGTTGAACGGCCTTCTTCAACTGCTTCCGACTAGCTCATTCGGATCTCCTTTTGAGTATCTAGATTCACTCGCATATTCTCAATCATACACTCATACTAGCAATAAAACCTCAAATACAACCAACATACAAGCTTTTATTTATAACTATTTACAAATGAAATGCAATATAGTCCATATTCCATTTATCACGTTACACTTCAGAAAAACCTTATTTTAAAATGTCCAGTATTTTATTTTTAAATCATTAAACACAGAAATTGTACCCGGAGTAAATGGTCCTTGAATAATACCTTCTCTAAAATTCCTTCTTTATAATTTATTTATTCATTTTACTCTAACTAAACTCTGGGGTAGTGTGAGCTCAGAATAACCCAGCTAATTATGCATTTGCATACTTTTAAGACAAATAACAAAGCAAAGCCATGTACCCTTCACATTAATTTTACGTTTTGAGGGAACGTTTAAAAGCTTTATAGACACCTTCAACCTTTTAGTTAAATACCATAATAAAGTTTTTACTCGTATTAAGTTCAATACGTAAATAATACACACTACCTTGAAATTTCAATCTCACATACGTTCTCCCAATATTCACAGTTTAAAAAGTCACAATTCAAATCGTTACCAGGAATTTTATAGTAGATCTCTGCTCTGAGGATGATGCCATCTATTTCTTCTGTCCGTTCCGCAGGTCGTTTCTAGCTGTTACTAGAAAAACTCCATCCAAATTGAACTGCAAACGCTGCCTCCCCGGTATAACCAATTCCAAATTCCATTTAAAATTATATTTTCACTAATTAGATGCTTCAAACCACGCTACTTAATGTCCCGACACGAGTTGATTATAATTATAGATGATATCTCTAATAAACTATACTTTCGGCACACTTAACCGCGTATTTAATCAAGAGACTATCACCTTGTAATAAATTTAATTGAATTTGTAATACTTACAACTCGTGATACATGGATACGTTGTTTGTAGCGATCGAAAACTTAAGGGGGCCTTACCACGTTCTCTCAAATCATTCATACACTCGAATGTAACCTCTCCACACCTGCTTTAACGCGAAATCCTCTGTTAACACCACACAGCCTCGCAAATTTGCACTCCACTCTACTTTCAAATCCGCGAATTTTAATACTTCGTTATAAAATTTCCAGAATATTATGCTCTACCATCCTCGTGCTTGTTTCAAATCAAACTAACATATCGACCAATCGTAGACCTCGTGACGCTTCACAAATCCCTCCTATCCTTTAGTGTCTCTTATTTATGCGTTTCCTCTGTCCCTTTTTACCCTGGTCTTAGTGGTAGAAAATCAATATTCTAGTCTATATGCTATCTAAATCCACGTGGATTCCTTCGTGAGTAAAATAACCCCTCATCTAGCATTTCCTGCTAAAACTTTCAACCGTTTCCAATATACGCAGAAGCTGCATGTTTATCTGCTCAAATTTATTAGAACGTGACATTTGAAAGTTTGCAGGTGTTCGATCATAATGAACGTTTTAAATACAATTCTTCGAGTTTCGTTTCATGGTATTTTTAACCCTCCTGATATATCCGTTTGTTTAGCAACGCGTTTAACCTTGGGTTTTCACAGGCTTTTATGCTTATTATATATCAATAATTGTTTAATTAACTCCAATTAAATTAATAAATGCATGGCATTGACTTCTACCTTTTAATTCTTTGCAAAGCTATTAAATTTTTAATTATTATTTGCACAATTTGATTAATACCCCTTACTTAAATAAAAATTAATTAATATAATTTCGCACGTAATTTCTGTTTGTTTCTTTATACAGGGTGTTTTGAAATTGTTTCGTTTGTATTTATTTTTAACCCTTTAAAACCACTATAATATATTTATATATACATATATATATATATATATATATATATGTATATATTTATATATATATATATATATATATATATATATATATATTTTGCTTTAACTTGGTCACTTCGCGTTGGTCGCCGCTAATTGTCGTGTACACGATTTAAATTTGTAAATTTCCCAATTGTGTCATAGGTCTCGGTGGCGTAATTGGTAAACGCATGGTTTCGGCAAAACCAGGATACAGGTTGAAGTCCTGTCCAAGACCTTATATTTTCTATCTTTTAATTACTAGCTCGATTTGAAATGATCATTTGGGCTTTGCATAAAAGTCTAAGTTATTATTTCATCTTATTCACTATAATACGATAGTATTCATCAACTTACCTTGTGTAATTAACTACCTAACACATTTATATATTTAATACTTGGCTTATAGCCATAATTTCGAGCGTAGCTTCCTGTCTATAACTGACATAAGTCAAAAATTGACAAAGTCAGATATGATGGACAAAAATGCCGAACGTAATTGAAAGTTAGGTTGATGTATCGTCGTGTACACGATTTAAATTTGTAAATTTCCCAATTGTGTCATCGGTCTCGGTGGCGTAATTGGTAAACGCTTGGTTCCGGCAAAACCAGGATACAGGTTCAAGTCCTGTCCAAGACCTTATATTTTCCATCTTTCAATTACTAGCTCGATTTGAAATGATCATTTGGGCTTTGCATAAAAGTCTAAGTTATTATTTCATCTTATTCACTATAATACGATAGTATTCATCAACTTACCTTGTGTAATTAACTACCTAACACATTTATATATTTAATACTTGGCTTATAGCCATAATTTCGAGCGTAGCTTCCTGTCTATAACTGACATAAGTCAAAAATTGACAATGTCAGATATGATTGACAAAAATGCCGAACGTAATTGAAAGTTAGGTTGATGTATCGTCGTGTACACGATTTAAATTTGTAAATTTCCCAATTGTGTCATCGGTCTCGGTGGCGTAATTGGTAAACGCATGGTTCCGGCAAAACCAGGATACAGGTTCAAGTCCTGTCCAAGACCTTATATTTTCCATCTTTCAATTCCTAGCTCGATTTGAAGTGATCATTTGGGCTATGCATAAAAGTCTAAGTTATTATTTCATCTTATTCACTATAAAACGATAGTATTTATCAACTTACCTTGTGTAGTTAACCACCTAACATATTTATATATTTAATGCTTGGCTTATAGCCATAATTTCGAGCGTAGCTTCCTGTCTATAACTGACATAAGTCAAAAATTGACAAAGTCAGATATGATGGACAAAAATGCCGAACGTAATTGAAAGTTAGGTTGATGTATCGTCGTGTACACGATTTAAATTTGTAAATTTCCCAATTGTGTCATCGGTCTCGGTGGCGTAATTGGTAAACGCTTGGTTCCGGCAAAACCAGGATACAGGTTCAAGTCCTGTCCAAGACCTTATATTTTCCATCTTTCAATTACTAGCTCGATTTGAAATGATCATTTGGGCTTTGCATAAAAGTCTAAGTTATTATTTCATCTTATTCACTATAATACGATAGTATTCATCAACTTACCTTGTGTAATTAACTACCTAACACATTTATATATTTAATACTTGGCTTATAGCCATAATTTCGAGCGTAGCTTCCTGTCTATAACTGACATAAGTCAAAAATTGACAAAGTCAGATATGATTGACAAAAATGCCGAACGTAATTGAAAGTTAGGTTGATGTATCGTCGTGTACACGATTTAAATTTGTAAATTTCCCAATTGTGTCATCGGTCTCGGTGGCGTAATTGGGAAACGCATGGTTCCGGCAAAACCAGGATACAGGTTCAAGTCCTGTCCAAGACCTTATATTTTCCATCTTTCAATTCCTAACTCGATTTGAAGTGATCATTTGGGCTATGCATAAAAGTCTAAGTTATTATTTCATCTTATTCACTATAAAACGATAGTATTTATCAACTTACCTTGTGTAGTTAACCACCTAACATATTTATATATTTAATGCTTGGCTTATAGCCATAATTTCGAGCGTAGCTTCCTGTCTATAACTGACATAAGTCAAAAATTGACAATGTCAGATATGATGGACAAAAATGCCGAACGTAATTGAAAGTTAGGTTGATGTATCGTCGTGTACACGATTTAAATTTGTAAATTTCCCAATTGTGTCATCGGTCTCGGTGGCGTAATTGGTAAACGCTTGGTTCCGGCAAAACCAGGATACAGGTTCAAGTCCTGTCCAAGACCTTATATTTTCCATCTTTCAATTACTAGCTCGATTTGAAATGATCATTTGGGCTTTGCATAAAAGTCTAAGTTATTATTTCATCTTATTCAGTATAATACGATAGTATTTATCAACTTACCTTGTGTAATTAACTACCTAACACATTTATATATTTAATACTTGGCTTATAGCCATAATTTCGAGCGTAGCTTCCTGTCTATAACTGACATAAGTCAAAAATTGACAATGTCAGATATGATGGACAAAAATGCCGAACGTAATTGAAAGTTAGGTTGATGTATCGTCGTGTACACGATTTAAATTTGTAAATTTCCCAATTGTGTCATCGGTCTCGGTGGCGTAATTGGTAAACGCTTGGTTCCGGCAAAACCAGGATACAGGTTCAAGTCGTGTCCAAGACCTTATATTTTCCATCTTTCAATTACTAGCTCGATTTGAAATGATCATTTGGGCTTTGTATAAAAGTCTAAGTTATTATTTCATCTTATTCAGTATAATACGATAGTATTTATCAACTTACCTTGTGTAATTAACTACCTAACATATATATATATATATATATATATATATATATATATATATATATATATATATATATATATATATATGGTTTCTGTAATATATTGCTGCATCTATTTGAATACAGTTTTCTCATAATCCTTTGTACAAGAACACCAATCCATGAGGTAATAACGTATTTACGCAGCCTGTGGAAAAGTACACAAATTTCCCACGGGAAGAACTTAAAGCGAATTTCTCAAAGATATGGAATTTACGTGCTCTATATTCTTCTTATATTAGATTCTCATATGCGTTGTTTAGGTGTAATGTCTAAAATTTAAGAACCAAGACTCAGTTCAGCTAGAAATGAAATGGACATCAAAAGGGTAATATTAGGTCAACGTAGTTTAGAAGACAACTGTATGCAAGTATCCAAGTAAAGGATTGAAACTATATTCATCAACGATTGTATCGAATGTTTCAACTATATAATCAGGATAAAATAATTCACTAGAAAGTTCTTCTAATAAAATTGGTCCCTTATATCCATATTCTTTTGTCGATTTTCTGAAGCAAAAGTACAAAAGGAAACGCTTATGAAACTTTCTCGTGCTTCCTATAAACACTTAAAGTACGTCTAGAACATTTATTTCGGCTTTATAATTTATCATGCCAAGAAATGTGTATCATGTCACTGATACAAGTATGTTATGTAATATTTTTAAGTAATACAGTACTTCCCTTGTGTCGTTAATCCCGCATGACCCAGACGTAAGGTATTATGCCCGTAAATTGGATTGCATAACTGGTGCAGCGAGTAAGCACACAAATTAATAATAACAAAAACTCACCGGGTAGATCACTAAAGACCCGGTTGCGTCTTACGTTTCTGGAGTAAATCGTGGGTTCGTGGATCCTTTGGCGGGGGTTTTGTTAATGCTGCCCAACTGACCTCGTCGACGAAGTCAGATAATTTTACAAATATAGAAAAGAGGTAACAAGGAAAGGAATTACTTCCTCAAACTCAGAATTTCACGCCCACACCTCCGTATATATCCACGGTCGATAGTCAAATTCTCTTCTTTAAGAGGCTTAGCTCTGGCCATCTATAGTTTTTCCACATGCTCCAAAGGCTAAAACCACTAAACGCAGCTGGATTTTCATGGCCAGGAACCGCAACGTCTGCGCTTTTTCACACCACAAATCGTGGGATAATATCCTGAATTTGGGATTTATACGTAAAAGTTTAAATTAAAAATGACATTTGAAAACATACCCATGAGGGGTTTATAAATCTCCTAAAATTAAATAATAAAATAGAATGGAAACCTTATATAAAAAAAGAGCAACAATCGCCTTAAAGCTTTAACAAGAAAAACAAATAAAAAGGAAAACGTCTTCTTGAACAAGGTCCACGAGCACGGAAAATTTAAATTAAATTTGTGTAAAGGCGCTACCTGGTTTTTAAACCGTAGCAATAATTGCAATACCAGGACTTGGAAATGAGTAGCCACCCGATATTAAAGCTAATTCGACTATGCGCACAAAGGTCTTGTTTGTGATCGCATAAATGTAGTCGGAAGCATGAGACTCGAATACTTAAAGCAAGCACTTAACTTCACTATAAATCTAAATACAAAGTCCTTATTCATATTTGAATGTGAATGCATACACATTTTTAATACTATCTTTTAAGATATTTTCTTAAGGTAAATAGATTTCATCCTCGCTTTTAATAGGATAAGACAAAATATGTTGCACTAGCCCTAATGTTAACTATCCTATCAAATACAGCACTGATACGCACGTTAGCTTTTTCACGTTTCAATAATGCTGCCTTTGGTCATAAATACGAAAGGTTTGGAACAACAATAGATAAGGTAATTTTTTAAAAGTATTTGCCAAGGTGAAGAATCTGTAAAGAAAAGATAACGTAAAAGAGAATCTCGAGGGAGTAGAGTGATATCGTAAGAACTTAAAATGGGGGTTTTTCCTCATGCCCTCCCAATGGAGAAGTTTTGTGAATCGGTACTCGTTAGTTGTATACAGTGCAGCTTCTGGCAGAGGAGGTCAATGACCCTTAGTGACGTGACAATGCGGGTTCGTCGACTATTGTGTGTGACGCCAGGGGTCGCACGTGTGGTGGGGTCGTTGACCTTTGTGTTTTGACGTATGTAATGGTCTAGGGTAACGTCATCGGACGGGTTCATTATCCTTGGTGTTCGACTTGAGCGGTCGTGGTTGAGTATGGGTCATTGTCCTTTTCGTTCTAGTTTTGTGGCGCAGAGGAGGTCATTGATCTTTGTTTAGGCGCGTATTTTCGCGTGACTCATGCTGCTGCAAGTCGGGGTCAATGACATATCTATGGTGGGTTCGTTATCCTTTGGATTCCCGCGCTTACGACGGAAGAGTCGTCGCAGCCGGCACTGTTTGGTTGATGTCGATCGCCTTCGGGCGCTTCTATAAAATGACTCATTGCAACGGATTAAGGGACGATGACCTCGTTTAGCTCCGGACAGTGTTCTTAATCTAGTCATTGACATACTTCCAATTGGTATGGACCTAGTAACCTACTGACCTACTGACATACTTCCTAAATCATTGCCTACGGGCCTGTTTTCGTAAGATTGTAAGACTGGCCTACTTCTAATTGGTGTTGACCTAGTAACCTACTGACATACTTCCACTTCCACTACTTTCTATCAACTTGTATGTATAAAAGTAGAGGTTGTAACATGTTTAATTTCAGTAGTAATTATCCGCATTGAATTACGAGGATAATGCGCTAAGCGTGCATTGTTCCTTATTGATCTACTTATATTAATATATCTGTGTTACATAAAGTTATTTCCAAGCGCATCTCTAGTTGTTTCTTTCGTATTCCACGCCTCTAACGGCACGACAATTCGGTTCTTGTTTCGTTAAGTTAGTCGGCCGCTGGCAACAGCTTTATAAACATGTATTCTCGGCTAGAGGCTGGCGACCTTCGCATCAATTACTAACTATTAAGATATCTTCTACTAGCGGTTGGTAAAGTATATATTTTACGAACTAATCTAATTTGAATTAATTTATTTAGCGCGTCATGTAGGATCCAAAAATTTAGAATTACCGTTATTTAGGAACTGTCGATAAGAAATTTGTCTACAAAGAAATAATGGATGTTACTTTGGATGCAGTCGTATCTAGTTAGAAATGGCTGGTAACTTTGTTTGAAGAAAGTAAATTCCCATCTCGATTTATCGTGGAGCAACAAAAGCAGTTGGGTTCGTTATTAGTTGTAAGATATTTCATGCATGTGTTTTGAAGGTAAAAGCACGTAAAGTTGCTATTATGTTTACAACATGTAAATTGTGTAATTTTCAATTATTGTTGAACTGGTTTTATAGGCCGTAGAACAAAATTTTGTCAGATTAGGTTTCTATAATTACAAGTTTTGTTCCATTTACACCTTCGATAATTTAAACGTATGTTTTCGACGTCATATTTTTTGTGTTGAACAATTGACAGATGTTGTCATGAAAGCAGATGCTCTGTGCAGCTGTAATGGAATTTAAACCAAACATTCCTATTTTTGTGATTAGCTTTGATCTACATATAAATTATTAAATTTAAATATTAAAGTTCAAATGCACGTTATGTAGGATTCTAGAAATTGTAATCTACCTGAAAAGATCTGCCCAGGTTAGAACGTAATTCAGTGTATTATGCTTACAAATTATTTTCACTCAAATATTTATAGCAGGTTCATGTTTAAAGTATGTTGGTTGTTGTAAAAAAAGTCAAAACTTTAACTTTGATGTAGTTGTTAATGACAATTTTTTTTCTTGTTAAAAAGAGCCCCTATATTTAAAGAGTTTTTTTTAGTAAACAATTAGTTCCGATTTGAGGCTTCTATTTTGGTCAAATGCGATCAAATCTAATTACACAAAGATAAAATTTTTTGAGTAATAATTTGGTGCCAATATCATATTGGATATACATTTTTTTATTTTTTTATACTTTTATAGGACACAAATGGTGTTTTACTTTTTTTTATTTATTTAATCTTTGCAATTTCTTACAGGAGCTGCGTCTTATTTAGATAAGACAGGTTTTTGTTAACGAAGGCGATCATTTTATATTTGGGTTTCCACGTCCGCCCTTAGAACTGTGCTTTGCTATTATCGTAATTGTTTCAGGACATGGTGGCGCCTATTTGATTTAGCTTGGCTTTGGTTTGCATACAGAGTTTGACTTACCCCCCCACTTCTTATTGCTCTACCCAGAAATAGACCCCTAGCTATGTCGAAAAATTTTTGTTCACTAGCGCCTTAATGTAGAAGAAACAACGTTTCAGTGGTGCTTTCAGTATAATAGAACAAAAAGACGTTACAAGGTCTGTTGTACGAAAGTATAGTGTATTTTTATAAAAATGCGATGGCTCTCCGTGCAGATGACTTAAGAGTAAGCGGTTGTGTACCCACTGATACCCCCAGCAATATACCGCTGCGGGATGGCATACACCTTACAATTTGTGTGGTGTATTCCTTCAATTTGTTGTATCTGGAATTTGGTCGAACTAGGGATAACGATGCATTGATCCGAATAGAGCAAGGGGATAATACGGTGTTATTCTAAACGAGCATATCGACGAATTGACGCAATGGCGACTAAGAGAGATTAACGACGAGCTTCTCGCCTACAAGAACAGTAATAAGCAACACCGCGTACACTCGAGGTGTAGCGGTGGAAGTTATTTTTCTAAAGAAGGTGAGCAGCATGTATGTAAGTATTCTAATTGGAACGCCATTGTCGACAACTGGTTGGCCGATCAAATTGAACAAGTCCTAGTTTAAACTGCCGCATTTTTATAGTCTTCGACAAACTCAATCCCGTTGACATTTGCCGGATGCCGTAATTCAGAAACAATAGTTTTTCTTTTAAACCCCTTAGTTCTAAATAACCTTTGACAATTTTTCGCCCTTTTCCTATATTTACAAATTTCCTATCTCTAATCTCTCAAACTACAAATTCGAACGGAAGAATTATACTAATAATCAAAACCACTTTCGTGAAAGGGGTCGTGTACACTCTCGTCGCCTTGACCGCTGTTATGGGTTCAACGCTCACCAATTGCCAAACTTCCTTGACCTTGCAACTCTCCGCCCAAACAGACGCGAAACCAACATTATCGGTTCGAATTTCGTGCGTAAACCGTCGTTAAGGATTCGCCTGTGAATCCCCAGTTTATCTTTGCTTTCGCTATCATTCTGTTATCTCGATGCCTTTACTTTTGACAAAACCCACGTGCGCTAGCCCCTAAAGCTCTGCGAGTGTTATTAGGTATTACGAGGTGACGCTAAGCAAGGGTGGTGTTAGGAAAGAAACAACAAAGCGTGCCGTTCGGTATGCAGTGCGGTGAAAGAAGCACGACTAAACAGTTAGCAAATGCCTTTGAATAATGCAAGTGCAAACGAAATTAGTGCTTTAACAGGCAGTGTAGTTGTATTGCTTCTTGAATCTTCCCCGAAGGGTAGTTTGTCTATGTAAGGTAGGATCGATCCTAATTATTATTATAACTGCATGTCGATATTATTCGAAATATTAATGTTACTTAACTAGACTGATAAATACTTGTGGTTTGTGTGAAGTACGGGTCCATAGCGCGCGCTCGGTCGTATGAATAGCCGAACTTTTATCATTTCAGAGAGTGGACGTTTACAAGAAAAGTAATGAACCTGTTGTGGGGGCTAGTATATTCTGAATTCACTTACGTTACATTTAGATAGTCAGACTTAGTTTATTTGAGGGCAATTATTATTAATATCTACCATTTCTCTACGAGCAATCATTAATTCTTTTAAGTGGTGTAGGGCCAATTAATAATTAGTCATACGAGTTTGTTTCTTTATTTCTTTTATACATTGACTAAAAACTATTGCATTAAAGAATTATACAGAAGCGTCTGGTATTATTCAATCTATTTTAATTACCTAAAGAAACCCTTGTTTGAGGGGTAAGTTTCAATGTGATGGCTTCTTTGAACGGAATCTTCTCCCTCCTAGCTCTAGCATATGATGGCGCTGTCTTGGTTTCGTTCCAAAATATAACGCCTTTGATATTGACTGCTGAATTTCTAATTGACCTCCCGTGATCAATACACTTCTTTTCGTTTTGGTTACTTCCCAAATGCACGTTCACAACTCGAACGATTATGTTCATTATTTTTAACCCTTGCGTTAGAGCACTTTCTACTTTTTACTTTTCTGTATAAATTTATGTCACTGTCAACCACTTGCTGTTTAAAATTTTAATGGTACGTTCTTAAATCTTACGGGGTGCGCTTCCTAAAGCAGATGTTATTGAATTATTTCTAGCAGATGTTACTGTATTATTTCTTTATTTCTTGTGCATATTTAAGGCTGGCATATGTTGTAAGCATTCTTGTATTTAGATAACAAGATTTAAAAATCGATATTTTAAAATGTTTAGGTATTATATGTAAATTGATGCTTTGTTTGCATCACGTTTTACCGAACGATTACGTAAGTGTGTTTTACTTATACGTTATAATATAGTTTTTTAATGAGGTTTCCGATATTTTTTTTCTATCTCACCCACCCCACTCCACGACGTTTTTGATCTAGCACGAACTCTAGTTCATTTAGATTTCGATCCCACCATTCTGTTACTGTTTCTGTTGCGGTATTTGGTGTAAGCGATTTTCTCTACTTGCCTTGTTGCATTCTTTATTGTCTGTACGGAATACCATAATAGTTTTAAAAAATAACAATATTTTCTGAACTTATCAAGCGAACACATATTTCAAGAATTTTTTACCTTTGAAAACCAAAATAAATTTCCATACTTTGCAATAACAAAACCCTAAATTTAGCACGTTATAAAAAAAGAATAGATTCAAAATATATAACTTTGTAAATGAATATTTAATAAGATTCTACAGGATGTTAAACAAACAATCGTTTAAATGGAGAGGGAGTTGCATTTGCTAATACACGTATAATAACCGTGGAAACAGTACTGGATATGCAATTTTAAATTAACTCTGAGATAAATTATTTAATTACAGGAACGGAACGTAACAGCTCTTTAAAACTATAATAAATTTTGAAGTAAAATATGTCCTTACCGAGTCCCTTTATGATATTCGTTATAAGTTGCTGATATCCGCTCTGGAAAAGGTTGGTTTTAAAAATAATTGAAGTGTTATTCTGATATGATAGTGTTAATGTATAAACCATTTGTTTATTACACTATAGTTTATGGTATGGAAAGAAACTACACAAGCTTTACACTGTTTTTGTATTGAGTTGAAATTAGTTATAAAAATGTATGCATTTGAAAACTTTGACATTTTTATTGAATTTTTCTTAATAACTACTTGACCCACATTTTGCATCAAGTTCAAAGACAAGTTAATTTGAGTAGAAATATACAGCGTATCGCCATATAATTAAAAAATTGGGACCTCGGAGATGCGATACATCAGAAAGATGAGATGCACATAAATGTCAAGTTGGAGTCACTTTGGAGTCTTTTGACTTGATAATTACACGATCTATGCGAAAACTTTTACCCCTTCCTCCCTAATTACATAATTAAATTAAGGCAGTAAAAGTGTTTCTTATAATAACTGTTGTATTATATCTTGAAAACTCACGACTAAAGCGAAGCTTTAATTAGTCAAATTTGGATATCACTCTTATAACGTTGCACATGTGGTGAATGGATTGATACTTATTTAGAAGAGACAATGTACTCCGCGTTGCACATAGAAACCGCACGTGATCGTCTAAATTCCTGTCAGCTGGAAATATCTGCATTATTCAAGTATTCAGAGGTAAGTGTACCACACTTACAACCACCTGGTGTCCACACATTATCTTAAATGTCAATTTTATTGTAAATAATTGAAGTCAGTGTTAGCACTAAAATTTTGTTTTGAGAAACTATCGAATATATTTTTTGTAAAGATCGTTATGTACTGTCATAAGATCTAATAGTAATACATTTTTATTCTGATTACGAAACTGTATTAAACCTACAGGTTTATATTTTTTCATCGTGTTTATTGTGTACTGTCATAAGATCTAACAGTAATAAACTTCAGAATTTTTTTTATCAAGGTGCAGCATTAATTTTATAAAGTTTATTATGTTCCGTCATAAAATCTTCATTATGAGATTGTATTAAAAATATAGATATATTTTTTGATAGCGTTTAATACGTACTGTCATAAAATTTAATAGTACTATTTTTTCTCTCATTTCGAGATTGTATTTAAAATACAAGTTCATATTTTTTATTAAGCTCATTATGTACTGTCATAAGATCTAATAGCGATAGTACTGTCATAAAATCTTACGGCAATAATTTTTATAAAATTTAATATGCACTGTTATAGCACCTACCTGTAACATCTTTTTTCTCATTATTAGACTGTATTAAATATATAGATTAATTTTTTATAACGTTCAAAGAACGACAAGATTAAAATCTTATGTAGCTAATGTTGGTTTACACATTTGAGAATTGGTTACTTTATATATGTATATGTATTGTCCATTCAAAATAACTATATTATGATGTCAAATATACTAATGAAGGGTAGGCAACTGCATGCAAATGAATACCTAGAATTGCAATTAAAGGATACTGTTATTTAACACAATGGAGGTTGGCAGTTTTGTACAATATTGCCACCAATTCTTCTTAAAAATGGGAATATTCCTATATCTTTCATTAGATATATTAGAATTCAAACTACTAACATTGGCAATGTAGCATTTTATCCTAAAGTTAAAGCGAATGGACTATAGTTACTGTGCTTATCTGAAAATGCTTCATGGTACTTTAATGTAACACATCCATAATAGATCTATTACAGCTGTGATCATAACTAATGTAAACGTAATATTTTATTTAAACAAGAGAATGTTCTTATGATTAATTTATATATATATATATATATATATATATATATATATATATGAGATGTAGATATCTTTGTTCATTCTTTGGAAAAGAAAGAATTTAAGTTAATAGAAATCTTTACGATCTATGAGATTAATACTTTTACAAAATTAATATTCACTAACGTAAATTAAAACATTAAGGAATAAGTTATATAAAATATGCTCAAAGCGACTGAGGTCATGCTATAAAAATTTGTTACAGAATCAGGGCGAAACGTTGCAGTTCAGTGATCACTTGGACAACTAGTAAGTAATTTATATCTTTACAAAAATGTCTTGTATTTTTGTTGTGTTTGATTTAGTCCTCGTGAGGTCTCTATACCCGCTTCTAAAAAATCAGTTACATCTCAATCATACGACAGGGTATAGTGGCGACCTTTATGCCATTTATCGTTCATATATTTAACCCTACGAATAAATTTCCATTTTGTAGTACATCAAAGGTCCCACACCGCTGACCTAATGAGTCTGCTAGCCGTTTTGTCAATTAGGTTTTCTTACTCGTATTGACAATTTTTTAAAATTTCTAGCTCTGTGCCATAATTGCAAAAACAAGAAACCTGAGTTTCCTTTGTTTTCGTTCTAGTTTGTTTAGGGACACACCTATAACTAACAAAAGGTAGCATAAAAAACATTACAGTATAAAAGCACGCAATTTTAGCGCAGTGGTTAAATTTTAATCCGGCAAAAGCATAACGCAAAATGCGCAATGAAATATTCCTATGAACATAGTACACCAATTAAAAAAAAAAATTCCAGGAAAAAACGTAATGTTTATGTAAATTATAGGCAATAGCTGTAAGAGGTCGTCACAGCGACGTCGTTACGTAAACCACCCTTCCGTGTTATTATGTGAATAGGAAATTGGATAACAATAATAGTAGTTACTTACTGTTGTCATCAGCGTCCATGTATGCCTCATTTATAAAATTTTTTACGGCCAGTTTGACCTATTACAACTATACCTTTCACGCTCACCACAAGTGTTCTTGCACTCTTGAGAAAGCCAATTTATTACCTGCTCGCGAAAAAATGTCAATTCTCATCAGTTTACGACAATCATGCGCTTGTTAAAGTCCACCACAGAATTCTTAAAAGGAACTAAAGTGAAAGTTCAGAAAGACGCTCAATTTGAACATAAAACTACACAAAAACTACTTATTAAAATTACTAATTACAAAAGACTTACACAACTATTTTTACGTTTAAAAGAAAGATTTGGATGGTAATAAAGGGCGAAGTCCTCTAAATATATAGACTAGCTTAAAAAACACGTATTAATAGGCTTTGAATGGGAAGAAAATAGCAGAGAATTGCGTTAAACTCTTCTGGGGAAGAATAAAATATGTTTTTTTTTTGAAATTTCCTCGTCTTGGAAATTCGAGATTACGCCTCTATCCAGCAGTAGAGATTAGGGTTACTGCTTAAATATCGTACAAAGCAGAGGTTGTTTTACACGACGGTATTACTTTAAAACTATTTTTGAGGCATAGGATTGCACCCGATTTAAAAATTCTAACATTGATTTTGAGAAGCGATTTGTCATATTTCGCTAAATTTTCAGAGTGAGATTTCCGGTTTTGAAGGTGAAGGGCTAAACTTAGAATAAAAAATTTCTCCACAAAATAATTTTTAAGAAAATTTCGAACATGACTGGTAGCTTTAAATTGATAAAAGAACGTAGTAGCCCAGTAAAATGACAAAATTTAAAGGAAATAATTCTGACTGGGCTGAAACTTTGTAAACAGACTTGTTTTAGGGTACTATTTAATATATTAAAAGTCCCCAGGTCTAGGCGCTACTTTGCGGGCAGGAGAGGGTCCAAAACGTCCAAAAAATCAGTTTTTCGCAAATAACTTGGAAAATATCAACTTTGCAAAAATTTATGTTAATATCAAAATTGTAGCTTTCAAAATTCAATACAATTTGGTTTTTTATTCAAGTTTGTACGACCTAATGGAGTAGAGATATAACTTTTTTAAACATCGTTAGTTTTGCAACGCAACAAAAACGCGTACGCGTGTCGCGCATTTTTCACTAATATCTCGAAAATGGACTCTCGAATCGAAATTTTTTTTTAAATAAAAGTTGTAGAGAATCTAATTATAAACAATTTCGTTTTTTATTCATTTCTGTACGGATCAAATTCGCCGAGTTATTAATTAAAAGACCATTTTTTTATGTTGATAGTGGACATTTTGTATGTAAAAATCAGTATTAATTCTGTAAGTATAAGGTCGTACACATATAGTATGTATAATGAAAGAAGAAGAGAATAAAATTTTCAACATGGGTATGTATGCATTAATCCACTTTGATAAAGATAACTTGAAGTTAAGCGCAAAAAACATGAAAAAATGTCATTTTTGAGTGCATTTTGAAAAATAACTTTTTCTGATTGGTTGAAGGCAGTAAAGTTATGTATTTTTCTTGAAGATATTTTAATTAATTTAAATTGAGACGTCGTAGTGCTTTTTTCATTAAAACGTTGACGAGTTACAGGCGTCTAAATATTTAAGAAAAAAAATCAATTTTTGTTAAATTAACATTTTAGTCCAAAAATATGTGGATAATAATTTTTCAAAAATTTATTTTATCTTGTTTTCATTACTTCATATATAACTGAACGTGCTGGGGTAGTATAACTCCTTTGCAAAGTATGTTTTAGTTAAAAAAAAGTTTATGAATATTGCTGTATTTTTGATAAATTATGAAAAAATTGCATTAGAATTCGTTTTCTGGTAAATATCTTCGTTTCTAATAAATTTATGAAAAAGCTGCAAGAGACCGAAATTAAAGCTGATAAAAATTCCTATAAAATAGAGTTTGTAACATGTAATTTTGAATGCATCGTGATGGGAAACTGGCGTTTCAAAAGACAGATAAGTTTACGTATGTAGCAGATCATCACTATGAGTCGCCTGAAAAGATGAAAAAATGTGTCCTTAACCATTTTTCTGTACTTATTGGTGTCAAAAGATCGAGAAGGGTCCGATGCAATAAAATAGCAATTGGTTAATAAAATGTGAGTATTTTTATTTTATTTTTATTATTGTTCATGTAGGCGAATTTAGGCCGTACAGAAATGAATAAAAAACGAAATTGTTTGTAATTAGATTTCTCTACAACTTTTATTCAAAACATTTCTCGATTCGAGAGTCCATTTTCGACATATTAGTGAAAAATGCGCGACGCGCTTACGCGATTTCGTTGCGTCGCAAAACTACCGGCGTTTAAAAAAATTATATCTCTGCTCCATGTAGTCGTACAAACTTGAGTAAAAATGAAATTGTGCTGGATTTTGTACGCTACAATTTTGATATCTACATAAATTTCCGTAAAATTGATATTTTCCGAGTTATTTGCGAAAAACTAATTTTTTGAACCTTTTGGACCCTGCCCTGCCCGCAACGTAGCGTCTACACGTGGGGACTTTTAATATGTTGAATACTACCCTAAAACAAGCCTATTTAAAGTTTCAGCCCAGTCAGTATTATTTCCTCCATATCGACAAATTTCGAGTTATTTTACTGGGCTATAGGGTTTTGATATTTGGATGTTGTAGAGCCCAAAGAAATTAGTAGTAGGAAAGTTTAGGCTGCGTGCGGAGATGGTTTCAAGAATATCGTACATCGCTACTTGGTACCGCAATTGTTCATCATTATTTGTTTTTATACAACAGCGTATTGAATACCAAGAAATCAAGTTCACTAACTTTTAATCACTATAACAATTTGTTTGGAAAGGATTTTATTCTAGGTTAGGAAATGATAAAAATACAACTTTCATCATAAGTTTATTATAAAAAAAAACAAAACTTACGTCTTTTCTTCTAGTTATTAATTAAACCGTACGAACCTTTTAAGGAATTAAAATGTAGTCGGCATATAACTTCAATAAAACACTCAACAGCATTTTCAAGGCTTCCCTAATACGCTACAAACCTATGGCTAACGTGTCCGACAAATTTTAATATTATGCATTAGGTAGAATTTGGCCGCATCACTTTGATTATTTTTTACGAGATACTGTATAAATTTCAGATGAGTAAGATAGGATTTGTACTTTGCGATGCGTCTCTAGACGCACATAAATCAGGGATCGAGGGTCATACCACTTATCAGTATTTCAAATATAACCCTACTGTCAGCAATCTGTTCTGGGGTATCTGTATTCTGACTCATCCCCTGCGCATTTCTATTGTTTTGTTATTGTGAAATAGCCGCTGTATTCAATTTCATTTGATTCGAACAATACAACTTAAGCTGATGCTAACGTACGATAAACTTTATTGCCGTATTGGATTTCGATAAGAATGATTATCAGGAATTTTGTTGCCGGATCCTTTTGCTTATTTTTAGTTCTGGGGTTAAACTATTATGTGCAATTGAATTAAAAGAAATCTCTACAGAAACTGAGTTTGTATTGAAACTACAATTACGAATTCATAGCTCTACTAGGATTGCCACCTTTTTTGTTAACCCAGACCGGGACAAAGTGTTCCACTAAAAAATAGTTTAGAGACAAACAGTTTTTTACATGCGCATCAGAGAGTAGTTATCTTATATAGACCAGGAATTCAAATATGTAGTTTTAGGTCAAATGTATATCTTAGTAGTAAATAGCATGACACGCGCGAAAACTTAGAAATTTCAGCGTGTGCTAAAAGCCGAAAGGTTACAATATTGTGTATGAATGTTCTATATTGCTGGCTCTTTTGACTTTTTAGCTTTAGAATTAGGCAAATGAATGTGAAAACAGTTGGTGACATCTAGATTTGGCATCCAAAAGTATTCAAAACCATTGCTAATTTTTAGTATTGAATGAGAAGTCTAATAGTCTCTAATGCGCATATTCAACAGTTCTCTAAAATAGAATAATGGCGGGTTATTATTTTAATAATACTCAAAAGATAAACAAGTTTATTTTAAAGATATGACACAAACACATATACAAAAACAAACAATAAAAGTTTCAAAGCGGGAAACTAATTCTATTTATACAGAAACTAAAACTCTTTTTAATAGGTGTAATATATAATATATAAGGATAAAAGCGTGTCACTTATTTTCGGAATCGAATTTGAAGGTATATTTCTTATTCGTCGACACACTTCTTAATATTTCTGGGCAACTCTTGAAATAGCCGTAAAATTCACAACATGCCATATTAAAATTTACTTGATTTTTAGCTCCGAGTTTAAAAGTTGATTTCCAATTTTATTTCTTTCATCTCTAGCAACTAGTCCCATAAGACTAAATACTCTTTCGCAATATGCATTTGAAATCGGAATTGATAAAACAAATGATACTAATTCGAAAGCCTCAGTGCAACATTCGCATTTTTGAAAAATCTCTGCCCACTTTTTATCAATGTTTATGGATTTGGAGGAAATATCACCTAACGTTATTACATTTTGAATAATCCCTATTTCTTCATATAATTTATCTGCATCAATTTCGTCGTCCATTTTCGAAATGTTTGTGAGCTTTTCAAAATCTTTAAAAGTAAGTTCTTCTCGTAAGTTTAGAAAACCAAAATGTTGGAAAACTGATTCTTCAAAGTCATAATACTTGCATAGGTAATTAATGGAACGACTTAAAAACTCTAGGGCTTGTGTTTCGAATTTGAACTTTTTATCACGTTCTAGAGTTTTAAATATTTTATTCGCGGAGCTACCGAAAAATTTATCTTTAATTCTACGTTCTAATTGTGATTTAAAATTTTTCATTATATTGTGAAGGTCTATTGAATTTGTATCTTGATTTTCTAAAGTTAAAATTGTTGTCTGAAATAGCAAAGATACGTTGTGTACAAAAATAGTATACATAAAGGCAATGAATTTTCATCATCGTCTTTAAAAGTCTCCAGAAGAATATTTGGACAGCAATCTTCTTTTTCAGATAAAAAATATGACCTTATGGCAGGCCATGACTTTAGTAAGCGATCTATTGCTGGACGCAAAGAAAGCCAACGCGTAGGAACATGCCTTAACAATTTGCAATATTCTAGATCAACGAATTCAAAAAAGGATTTTAAAGTTTCAACTCGTTTGGCAGATGATGAAAATTCATTATAAATTTTTATTACAACTAATTCGACATCATAGCTAAAAGCTTTAATTGAAAATTTTATAGAATTGTTTATTACATGAAACAAACAGTTCGATTTAACAATTTTCCTATTAGACTCAATAAGTTTAGTATACACAGTACAATTTTTGCCATAATTTACAGCAGCATTATCTGCGGAAAAACTTGTCACTAAATTTACATTCAAATTATATTTTTTAAGAATTTTCATAAATTTTTTCACTTGTTTCATGCGGACTTTCAAAGAATTCTGGCAATTTTTCGCAAATGCCTTTTTCTTTTTTAAAATATTTTATTGTTAATGGATAGTATTTGCGATTTTTTATTCGATGCATCGGTACTAATTGAAAAAAAGGCATTATTTATATCATCAATCACCATTTCATGGCATTTAGCAGCTAATATTTCGGTAGCAATGGAGGTCTGTTTCGTTCGTGCGACAACTGAATCAGAATAAAAATTTTTTTGAAGCTTTATGTTACAATCTTGACTTAAATAACTTAAGTGAAGACAAACAGTATGATAAACAGTACATATTTCTGCAAGAGCCACAAGGTTTTCTTCAGGATTATTCTTTTTAATGACAAAACTATCTAATATGCTATTTTTGGCAATAGTTTTTGCTGTATATTGATGCTTGTTAGACTTAAAATGAGTCTCAACTGCTCCCCTTCCCTCATACTTAACTTTGAATGTCATTTTACATAAGATACATTGAGCTTTTTCCTCACTACTTCGGTAAGGGCGTAACCATTCGGACCAGTCAACATTTTCCATCCATTCTCGTCGAAATGTACAAAACCTTTTAATTATCTTTAGTGGTTTTGGAGAACATGAACCGCTTGCTTCATCTTCATCTCCCATCTTTCTGTGAAAAATAGAATATAAAATGACAAGAACCTAGGATTTAGGTATATTACTCAAAGAATGAAGGCAAATAAATTATGAATTAAATACATCTATTTTCCTCCATTTGTAAGTTGTAGGTAGTAATTTGTACTAATATTTTTTACTTACCTCTCAAATGAGCAAATATTATGATGTTATAATATAGGTACAAGCTACACAATTATTTTTTATATACTTCGTTAAAAAAACAATGTGTCGATAACTAGACATCTATACTTCTTAAATTATGGGTGACATAACAGTTTATACTACAATAACTTCAGTTTTCAATAGTTCTCTTCAGGATTCGCAAAGGTCTGACTTGATGTAGTCTACTGATCTGGCGGTCTGCCGCTAGCCGCTACTAAAATACTAATCACGACGCAATTTCGGGACAATCCCGGGTCCCGGTTAAAGTTTTTTTCGGCCGGGGCGGAGGACCTACATTCCGGGATAATCCCGGCGAAACCGGGACGGGTGGCAACCGTAAGCTCTACTAAAAAAGAAAACCGCTTATCCAAATTTATGAGTTTTGCAAAATGATCATCTTCAATCTTTTGTTCTTTACCATTTAGTTGTATCTCAAATAATTAGAAAACTTAAGCAAATCTCATCCTTTTACAACTCCAATCTACTGTCAATTATAATCGGTTCTACGTCTTCTGGATTTTAAATCGCATATTATACTTTAAATAATTCTTGCCGGTTTAGACGCACGTACAGGATGATTTTCACGGAAATTTTGTTTCGTGTAAAATTTATATCTGACACCAAAGTTTTCGTGCTTAAAAATTGGAATCCCTTTCATCATCATCATTGGGTCTTCAGTCCTGAAACTGGTTAGACGCGTACCATCATTGTTTCCTATTCTGAAATAACCTACAGATTTCCCCAAAATTTGCACAGTCTGCATCTATCGCTATCTGATCTAGGTCTACATCCACCTCTTTTTCCTATCTCTGCTTGTCATATATCCTATGCTATTCCCCAAAAATGCCTTAGAACGTATTCTGCCCTTCTATTTCTCATATTTTTTTCCCAAAGATATCCTTGTTCCCTTACTGTTTCTATAACCTATTTGTTATTACCTTTGTCTGTCCATCCTCAAACATCTGAAGCACGGCATTTCAAAGGCCGTTACTGTTCTTCTGTCTGCTTTTCAGACTGCTCGTATTTCGTAGGCATACTGTCTGTGCTGTGCTCCACACATACGCTTTCAACAACTTTTTGTTCTATGTTTGTTGTCTTTCATCATAGGCGCCGTTCTTTCTTGTTAGATGCAGTTCGGTCACCTTCTATTGTTTTACAATTATATACCCTATTTTTCCGACATTCAGTGGATGCGAAGGGGGGTAAGCAGCCTGTGGCTGCCAAGTTCCCCCAGCACTTGAACATTTACTGATTTAATATTTTTTCCAATATATCTTTTCGCACAGTCAACATTAGTTGCAGATATTTTACAACAAACAACTAGTTGTTTATAATAATCATCAGATTTATCTGCGCTTATTTTTTCGTCATTGGGTTTCCCGTCTTAAAACTGGTTGGACATGTACCTGCACTTATTTCTCTTCTAAACCTAACCTACATAGTTCCCTGAAATTCTCACACAGCAATACAGCTCGGTTCCCCTTATATTGTTTTCTAATATTATGCCCTATTTCACTGAGATTTATTGAAGGGGGTTAAGCAACCTGTAGCTGCCAAGATCCCCCAACACTTAGACATTTGCCGAAATAATAGGTTTCCAGTAAATGCTTTCACGCAATTACCATTATTCGCGAATATTGCCCCTCCAATGCTTGTAGTTGCTTATAATAAATATCATGTTTAAGTGCAGTTACTTTCTTCGTCATTAATTTATCCATCTTGGGACTGGTTGGATGCGTACCTCTATTGATTTCTCTTCTGAGCTAGCCTACACATTTCCCTGAAACTCCTACAGCCTACATCTTTCACTATCTGTCTAACCTAGGTCTACCTCTTCTTCTCTTTTTTCCTATCTCTGCTTCTAGTATATTCCGCACTAGTCCCTCGTGCCGTAGTATGTGGCCTATCATCCTATCTCTCCTATTTTTTATTGTTTTCCACATATTTCTTTCTTCCCCTACCATTTTTAGTACCTCTTCGTTCTTAACTTTGTCTGTCCATGGTATCTTCATCATATGTCTGTAGCACCACATTTCAAAGGCTTCTACCTTTTTCTTGTCCGATTCTCCCACTGTCCAGGCTTCACAGCCATACAGTGCTGTGCTCCACACATATGTTTTGAGTAATCTTTTCCTTGTTTCTATGTTTGTGGTTTTTGAGCACAGTAGTTGCTTTTTCTTGTTAAATGTAGCACGACCTTGTGCTAATCTTTGTTTTATATCTTTTGTGCTTTTCCCATCTTGCGTTATTTGGCTTCCTAGGTAGCAGAAATCTTTAACCTCTTGTAAGTTCGTGTCGCATATTTGTATTCTTGTTTTTGATTTATTTTTCCCTCCTTTGCATACTAGTACTTTAGTTTCACTTTTGTTAATTTTCATACCGTATCTCTTTGTTAGAACCGTTTTCATTTCATTGAGAGCAGCTTCTAACTCTTCCCTGCTAGATGCTAATACCGCTATATCATCTACAAATCTAAGCATATCAATTTTTTGTCCCTGCATATTAATTCCAAATGTCTTCCTGCATTTGACAGTATTCATTGCCTCTTCAATGGACAAGTTAAAAATTAGTGGTGATAGGGAACATCTCTGTCTCACCCCTTTCCTGATGTTTACTTCTCTACGTTCCTGCTCTATTTCTATTACTCCTGTTTGTTCTTTGTATAAGCTATGCACTATCCGTCTATCCTTAGAACTCAT
This sequence comes from Platerodrilus igneus, assembly GCA_036346225.1. Classification (NCBI taxonomy): domain Eukaryota; kingdom Metazoa; phylum Arthropoda; class Insecta; order Coleoptera; family Lycidae; genus Platerodrilus; species Platerodrilus igneus. The sequence continues at coordinate 4,037,896 of JARFIW010000260.1, read as the reverse complement.
TCCAATCTTTTTGAGTATTTCGAACATTATTTTCCATTTTACATTGTCAAATGCTTTTTCCAGATCTACAAACCCTATATACACGCTTTCCCCTTTTTCTATTGTTTTCTCCATTATCACCCTCAGAGCTAAGATAGCTTCCCGTGTTCCCCTGTTTCGCCTAAACCCAAATTGGTCTTCTCCTAGTATTTCTTCAGCCCGTTTTTCCATTCGTCTTTGTACAATTCTAGTTAATATTTTTGATAAGTGTGCTGTCAAGCTTATTGTTCGAAAATTTTCACATCTATCTGCGCCTTTCTTTTTTGGTATAGTTACTATGATGTTATGTTTGAAATCTTTGGGTATCTCGCCTGTCTCATACATATAGCTTACAAGTTGGAATAGACGTTTTGTTACTGCTTGACCAGCGGCTTTTAGAGTCTCCGCTTGCACCTTATCTGTACCATGCGCCTTACCATTTTTCAGACCCTTTAATGCCATTTCACTTTCATCTCTAAGTATAAGATATTCCAAATCATCATTTTCAATGTCTGATTCCTTTTCTAATGCAGTTAGTTCTTCTCCTGCATATAAATTCCCTATATATTCTTGCCATCTACCCACTTTCTCTACATTTTCTATAATGACATTTCCTCCCGTGTCCCTTATATTTTTGCTATACGGTTCTATATACCTAAAATTGCTTCTAATTAGTTTGTATGCTTCATCTGTCTTTCCTACTTCCATCTTAGTTTGTACCTCTTTGCACTTTTCATCAATCCATTGTTCTTTAGCTTTCCTGCATTTTCGAATAATTTCCCATTTTATGGCTTTGTATCTCTGTTTTCCTGTTTCGTCTGATTTATTTTTGTATTTTCGTCTTTCTTCTATTAAATTCAGGATATCCTTTGTTATCCATGGTTTCTTATTTTCTTTTTGTGTATACCCCAAAATATCTCTGGCCGCCATGTCTAGGCTGGATTTAATGTTATTCCATTCTGTTTCTACTTCCTTAGTATCAGATATTTTCCCGATATCTTTGAGCAATTCATTTGACCTTTTTTCGAATCTTTCTTGAATATCTTTCTCTTTTAGTTTCTGTAGGTCCAAGTGCCTTTTTCCGTTTCTTTTTTTCAAATTTTTTAATTTAAGTGCGGCCTTCATAATTACGATGTTGTGGTCAGTATATCTGCTTCTGGGTAGCTTCTACAGTCTTTTACTTGATTCCTAAGCCATTGTCTAACAAGAATGTAATATATTTGATATCTTCCTATATCTCCTGGCATCTTCCACGTATATCGTCTTCTAGCATGATGTTGAAATAATGTGTTTGTAATGATTAAATTGTTCTTGTCGCAAAATTCTACCAGCCTATTTCCTCTGTCGTTTCTAGTGCCTAAACCAAATAAACCTACTATCGCTCCTTCCCTACCCTCACCTACCACTGCATTAAAATCCCCCGTAATTATTAAATTTTCATGTCCTTTTACGTGTCTTAATATGTCTTCGATATCTTTGTAGATCGCTTCTACCTCTTCGTCACTGTAGCTAGAGGTGGACATGTATACTTGTATTATTACTGTGTTTACCGCTTTAGATTCTAATCTAACCATGAGTACTCTTTCATTCTTTTGTAAGTAATTTTCTACACAGTATCCTATCTTTTTCCGCATAACTATCCCCACACCCAAATTTCCTTCCTCGGCTCCTGTATGAATCACCCTAAAGTCTCCACTCCAAAAATCCCCCGCCTCTGGCCACCGAACTTCGCTGATCCCTACTATGTCTAATGATAACCTATTCATTTCGATTTTTAGGTTCTCTAGCTTACCCACTTGCTTCATAGTTCTAACATTCCACGCTCCGACTCGCAAAATGTTCCCGACTCTTATTCTTAACTTTCCGATCGTATCCTCCGAAGTAGTCCCCTCCCGGAGATCCGAATGGGGGACTATTTTAACTCCGGAATCTTTTACCCCAGAGAATGCCATCATTTTATTATAATTTAGGTACGCTGTGTACTTGGGAGGTAATGTGGTGGTTTCCCGTTGCCTTCCACATCGCGGTAGTGTGTCTTAGACTGCCATACCGACCCCTATGGTCTCTGCCAATCTAAGTACCGAAAGAGCCGCTGCCCTCTTTCGGGGACCTGTCTTAGTCTGGTTCCTCACTAACGACCCTACTACTTTGGTTGGACCTGTAGTTTGGCTCTTTAGCTCATTAGAACACGCAAGCCATTTCACCTGTTCTAGTAATCTAGAACTTCGGCAAGGTGCAGGTCCATCGAAATGGGGAATCCCTTTACGCCTAAATATATTAGGGGTTTGTAACTCTAGCGCGTTATGTAAATCAACATTAACCCGGCATTAGTCGCTAGGTGTTCCACAACGCGGTTAGTCCCATGTCAAAAATAGCCTTCACACTACAGTAGATAAGCTATCTTTGTAAGAGCGCAAAATCGCTCTACATGTACTGATCCATATAAAAATCTAAGGTTTGTTTTGCAAATTTTTATATCCTTCAAGGTCATTCGTTGTATGACCACGTGACGTCACCAAGGCCAGTCTATTTTTTTCACTTTCACTTATCCATATATGAATCCTACACAACCACATTATCATCTCAACCAATGAGAGAGCTCGTATAGTACAGATACCAATCATTGGATATCACAAATACTAAGTAAGAAAAATAAATCAATAAAATTTATTAGACAATCTATACATGGCAATGATCAATACCTTTCTTGTATTTACACTTACAATAATAGTACTAGCTTATACATATGTTTTATAGAAATAAATATAAGCGTTTTAGGTAATTATGTATAAAATTTACGTATATACACTATAATTTATATTTAAACTAACTTATAACAATATAAATCGAATAGTGAATGAGGCCTAGCATATTAACAATTCTATATACTATATTTAAATGTATCCTAACAGCACCTATATTTATATGACTGTAGTTACAGTTTATATTCTAACAATATATGATACAATTTATATCCTAACCATAAATATTCCATATGACAGTCTAATTGGTGTCCATGATTGAATAATACCCGATAGGTAGTATTGCATACGAATAGGGAAGCAATTAGCGCTTGTCATCGTGCGGACTCAATGCGAGCTTTTCTTGAACGATGCTATGAACTTGATACTTAGACGATTGAATTAATTTCTGTGTAACAAATCAACATAATCATTAAACATGATACTGTTCTGTATTACAGACTTTTTAACCCTTTTATCTTCTTGATAATACCAAAATTTTGAAGTGCATGTGATTGTAGATATGAATGAATCATCCTCAAAAACCGTGAGAGTTCAACCGCTTCTTCCTCAGTTGTTTTAGAAACCCTTACAACATACATCTTCGATCGTAATCCAATAAAATCCGTCATTATTCGCCCATTATTTTCATCTTCTATCATCCCCAGACTTTCTTGTTAACTAGAGGAATTCTATAAATGTTGTTGGAAGGATAGTCTGATGTGTCAAAGGGTCCGGTGCAGTTTCGTTTGGTGGACGACGAATTTTTGGAACTGGTTGTTCGACTAACAAACCGCTAGAATGATTCCTTTCGGAAGCAATAAGCAAGCATTCACGAATCACACGTTGGCGTGATTGTACATTACCGAAAATACTTCTATTTTTTTTGTTTTTTCTACACATGGCAACAATAACACGAAATTGAATGCAAGATTACTGAAAAAAAGGATGGATTTTTAGCATTCCCTTTTTTTTTGTTATGAGCAGGAACAGGCTTATGATGCTCTTGAGATGCTTGCATTTTGTGGAAAACCCAAAACCACATGCTCTTAAACCAGATGATAGGCTGTTCAAAATAAGAGCTTTGATGGACTATTTCAATAATAAAATGTTAGATGTGTATTATCCAAGCAGGCAATCTTCTCTCCACGAATCAATGGTTTTATGGCGAGGAAAACTTGGCTTCTGACAATATATAAAGAATAAACGTCATAAATATGGTGTCAAACTTTATGTTGACCAAGCCAGATGGAACGATACTAAAGTTTGCTGTATTCACTGGAACGCTGGGTGATTTTGGAAGTAAAAGCTATGCAGCCCTTTATTATTTATAGATAGCTACTATATTAGTTATAGTTGAGGTTTATAGTTTAGGCCATACGCGAAAAACGAACGGTAATGGAACTTGTCCGCTTGATCACAACGGGATCTCTATGAATATCAAAGTAGCCAAGCTTAAATAAGTGAAACCATTGCTCGTTATTACAATAATTTTATGGTAGCTAAATCGCGTTATAAACGCGATGTTACCGATATTTCTACCAAACTCTCAAATGATTTGGCAAAATGCACAAACAAGAAAAATCAAGTAAAGCAAAAACCGGAGACCATGTTACACTATAAGCAGTTTATGAGCGCTATTGACAAGCATGATCAGATGATCTCCTATTACTCTTGTACTAGAAAAACGTTTAGATGGTATAAGAAATTGGGCATCCATATTTTGCAGATGTTGGTGAATTCATTTTTATTATATAAAAAATATGAAAGCAGGATATCCTTGTACGACTTTCGATTGAAAGTAATTTCAGAACTTGTTCCACGCAGAGTAGCAACATTACCAAGTTTAGTGGATAAACATCTTCTAGAAAAAATTCCCATTTCGCCAAATAAAAATATACCGCCTTGCAGAAGATATCAAACTTGTTATGAAAACAATATAAGACACGATCCATTTTTGCCCAAAATGTCCAACTCTGCGGCGCTGTGTTTGGGTGATTGTTTTAGAAACAACAATTTATAGTTCGATTTCTATATTTGTTCTTTATTTAGCATTTATAAACCAATGCCAAATTGTTTGTTTATGTATTAGTGGTTTTTTTTCAATTTTTATACCTACTATTCATATATCTTTTTCTATTTTCTGTAAAAAAATTATAGTATTATATCAATATTTATTTATGCTATTTACATCTGCACAACAAGTACACACACGCATGTATGCATCCACACAGATACACACACGCATGCACACATGCACACATCTACATAAGCGAATTAAAGGATACCAAGAAATGAAAGTAATTTTTGTAAGGTTATACCAAGAAATATTCTATGTGACGCAAAAACAAGTCATCAGCATTGTAACAATAATTGATTACATAATGCTAACAACGCATTTTCGAGAAAATCTCTCCCCTATGGAAAATTTGCAAATCGTTTAAAAAATATATAAATTTTATCACACAGTAGGCTTAACTGTTCCGAATGAACCTGCACCTTGAAGAAGTTGTAGATTACTAGAACAGGAGCAATGACTTCAGCGTTCCAATGATCTAAAGACCCAAACTGCAGGTCCGACCAAAGTAGTAGGGTCTTTAGTGAGGAACCAGACTAAGACAGGTTCCCGAAATAGGGCAGCAGCTCTTTCGGTACTTAGACTGGCAGGGACCCTAAGGATCAGTATGGCATTCTAAGACACACTTCTGAGATGTGGAAGACAACGGGAAACCACCACATTACCTTCCAAGTACATAGCTTACTTAAACTGTAATTAAAATGATGGCATCCTCTGGGCTAAAGAATTCCGAATTTAAAATAGTCCCCCATTCGGATCTCCGGAAAGGGACTACTTTGGATGTTATCGGAAAGTATAAAAAAGAGTCGTGAACATTCTGCGAGTCAGAACATGGAATGTCAGAAGTAAGAAGCAAGTAGGTAAGCTAGAAAACTTGAAAATTGAAATGGATAGGTTAGCATTAGACATAGTAGGCATCGGCAAAGTTTGGTGGCAAGAGGCGGGGGATTTTTGGAGCGGAGACTTTAGGGTAATTCACACAGGATCAGAGGAATGAAATTTGGGCGTGGTGATAGTTATGAGAAAGAAGGTAGGACACTTTGTAGAAAACTACCTACAAAAGAAGGAAAGAGTACGCATGATTGGACTAGAAATAAAAGAAATATGTGGAAAACAGTAAAAAATAGAAGATATAGAATGATGCACATACTAAGGAATGAGCGAATAGTGCGGAATATATTAGAAACAAAGATAGAAAAAAGGAGAGGCAGATATAGTTCTAGGTTAGACTATTGCACACAGATAGTGAAAGATGTAGACTGTGGGAATGCCAGGGAAATGTGGCTAGCTCAGAATAGAAATCAATAGAGGTTTCCAAAATGGAAAACCTAATGACGAAAAAATGTACTTATACCTGATGACTTTTATAAGCAACTACATGTATTGGTGTTGCAATATTCTCAACTAATGTTAATTGTGCGGTAGGATTTACTGGAAAACGATTAATTCGGTAAATGTCTAAGTGTTGGGGGATTTTGGTAGCAACAGGCTGCTTAGCCCCCTTCACATACCTTACAAGTGATTTTCTAAAGCTCCACCCGAAGGTACTACATTGGCCAAGAAGCGAGTTTTTTTTATCTGAAAAATTTGAAATTTTACCAAACCCTTGCTGGGAACAGCAAGGTAGGGATCTTTAACGTGCGTGACAACATTCACACACGGGACCTCCATTTTGCCTCTCATCCGAACGAGGGTGTATTTTTGTGAAAAATGCTCGCCTAACATTTTTCAAGCGGACCGTGTCGGGATTCGAACCCGGGACCTTGGGCGTAGTAGTCATACACATACCACTACGCCACGGAGCCGCCCCCCTTCACATACCATTGAATCTTGGTGAAATATGACATACAATTGGGAAACAACAGAAGAGGAATTGAGCTCTATCTAGGCTATGGGACTTTCAGGGAACTGTGTATGTTAGTTCAGAATAAACTGTGAAGGTACGCGTCCAACCAGTTTCAAGACGGAAACCTAATGATAATTGCACTTAAATCTGATGATTATTATAAACAACTACAGGTGTTGATTTTGAAATATTTTTATTTAATGTTAATTGTGCGAAAGGATATATTGGAAAACTATTAATTCGGCAAATGTTCAAGTGTTGGGGGATCTTAGTAGCTGCAGGCTGCTATCCCTCCTTCACATACAACTGAATATCGGGTATATATTTGCAAAACATTAGAAGGGGAACCGAACTGCATCTAACAAGAAAGGAGCAGCGGCTATTTTCAAAGACAACAAACATAGAAAGAAGGAGAAGTTGTTAAAAGCATATGCGTGGAGCACGGCACACAGTACGTCTATGAAATAGAGACAATAGAAGAAGCAGACAGAAAAACGGTAGAGGCCCTTTGGAATGCTGCGCTTCAGATGTATGAGGATGATAGAATGGACAGAAAGTTAATAATAAAGAGGCTATAGAAATAGTAGGCGAATAAAAATATCTGTGGAAAATAAAAAAAAATAGGAGAAATGGAAGAGCACGATTCGTTCTAAGGCATTTTTGGGGAATAGTACGTGATATATTACAAGCAGAAATATAAAAAAGAGATAGAGGAACACCTAGATCAGACTATTGCACGCAGATAGTGAAAGATGGACTATGGAAATTTCAGAGAAATGTGTAGCTTAGCTCAGAATAGGAAACAATGAGGGTACGCCTCTTACCAGTTTCAGGACTGAAGACCTAATGATGATGAGTAGCTTTAAACAAGTATAATAAAAAAAATTATCGTTCGCCTGGGGCGTTGCCACTTTCCAGCGATCAGCAGTAAATGAATTAATCAGTGTTTTTAAAGTATTAAATAGAAAGGTAAAGCACGAGGTGGTAAAGATTAGAACACTGAAAGCAAGGAGACCTATCTGAAATAAACGTCCTTCGGGCAGCAAAAATATCGCCCTGTACCGTCGACAAACAGCAAAAGATAAGTAGTACTTGCTAAGTAGTTTGGTATTTCGGCCATTTTTCATGTTTGTGTTTATTAAATCCATAGAAACCTGATACGCCCTTAATATTGTTACGAGGTTCGAGCGGCTTCTGAGAAAATTCATATTCGTAACGTAATGTCATTTTTACCCGTAACATATTTAAAGTATCGTCACTTAAAACTAGAATCTTAGATTTAATTTTTTGTAGAATTTTTTACTTTTAATTTTACCTTTAGCAAGATCCACCCCTAATCATTTTTCTAGTATGTGATACAGCTTTTAAAAAAATTAAGATATAGATTTTGTTTTCGATAGAATTTTTCATCTGGCTCTAACCTTTTTCTCAGTGGTGGTGATTGTGGTGTTACAGTATTTTACTTTTCACATTGATGCCATACCAATGCGATTAATGAGAAAAGATCGTACTAATGACAGTTCTAAAACCACAATGGTATGATGAGTATGAATATATTATCACAATTTGTATTGTTATAGCATTTAAACTAATAAATTAGAAAGAAACCTAGCTAAAGGCACCGTCTATGCGCTGTTAACGAAAATGAATATTAAAATTGAAGATGCGGGATATAGATTCGATTAGGTTCTTGACGAATAACTAACTGGTAAAATTTCCGGTGAAGTTCTTTGCCATTGTACATAGCACAAAGTTTTTCCAATGGAACACAAAACTTGCGTGGTTAAAACATATTTTGAAGTAGTCTGCCTCTCAATAGAATATACAAATACAGTCACGGTTTATTTTTGAGCAGTTTTCGAGGGCAATTCCAAAATTTGGCAATTACTTAGTTTTTTATTCATATTTACCAATATATAATAAAATACATAATAAAACCGTCCGAACGTACAATACAAGCAAACGCATGATATAAAAGGAGCTGCAAACGCTATAGCAAATTACATCTTAATTGTTCTCTTCTAAAGGTAGTCGCCAAACTTTTTGGAAAGAGTTTAAAACAGTGACGTAAGTCAGCAAGTTTGTCATGCACTATCTCGTTGTGACCATCAAATCTAGCTAGATAAAATAAAGTAAACCCTCATAACCGCACTATGGATGCACGCGTCCGCCATAACTCAACTTGGATCCGCTCCACCTTCGAAGCCACCAGGGCCATCTCATAGCACCATCATGCACGTCAGGATTGAGGATATTAAGCCACCAGCTCGCTTCAATTTATATAAACTAGGGATGCCTCCCGTATGCCACCATCTCTGCCTACCAACCGCAATGTATCAAAACATGGAAATCCTATTCCAGTAACTGCCGCTAAGTGCCGCATAGTATTCAGCTTAATGATGGACCTCATCTACACTCAACACCAGATCCAGGTCTTCGTCATAAAGCCGCAATATTTAATTCTTTAACATGGAACAACATCTAGAAACTTTACAAGCTAAAGTAATTTCAGTATTAAAAGACATTTGCAATAATTATGCACTTATAAATGAATTTTATTTCTGTTGTTACAAAGCATTAATAAGGCGCTCCCCAGGCAATACAGAACATCACAATGTTATCACATTTACAAAAACTACCATAAGCTGATACCTGAAACACGAACAAAAATGTTACGGGAGTTAAAAGGATTAGAGAAAATCATGTCAAGCAACCGATCGATTTGCTTATGGTGTTTGTATAATTGCATAGCACAAGACTACTGTTATTATTATTGTAGATATTATATTATCTCTTATGAAAATAAATGCATCCTTTTAAAAATAATATAGAAGTATATTCCTGGTCGACAAACGCTATACTAAAAGCCTTTTGCAGTTGCAGCTGATAAGGCAAATCAATTACTATAAAGGTATAGTTATACTCCATCCTTGTCATTTTATCATTTATTAAAAATAGTATCCCAGCGGACCTCGCCTTTCAATAATCTATATCCTCTATAGTCAGTTCGCTAATTATACCTTTATCGTATTACTTCATATCCAAATGGGTTTAGTGCCCTCTGCAGGAAAATTAATTATTGTTATTTCTTTAATGGCTCCATTAGACAGCAATGGTTTATTAAGATAACCTGGGAGCGTCCAATCCTATATCAAAGGCCTTTTGAGATTTGTATAGAGCAAATCAATACACATTAGTTGATTAAATCGGTTCCATTATGACTAAAGTATGAAGTTGTCGGAACTGTATGTAGGTACATACAATCTGATTATTACCCCATTCAGTATTGTGTTGTAGCTTCTCGTTACTAACAAAAAAGTGAACTGGGATGAAAACTGAAATGCTTAGTCATTATACTAATACTTTTAAATTCAACACGACTATACACATTTATGATAAATAATCAAGTGATATGCTTAATAAAATTCATTTGAGACTGTTACTTTTTATTTTCTTTATAACACATAAGTCATTTAGAAAATCATTTACCGTCATATATTAAAGAACAGCCATTTTCATGCAGTTTACGTGTTTATTCTGTATCTGAGAAAACTCGTTTACTAATTCATTTGCGGTCACATAAAAAAGAACGACAATTATCGTGTAATGTATGTAATTATTTTACGTCGCTGAAAAGTGACCTGAGGAGACGTCTGCCAAACTATACTAACAAAAGACCATTTTCGAGCAATCTTTGTACTTACACTGCATTAGAAAAAGTTAATTTGCAAAACATATACGGTCACATACTAGGCCGCCCACAAAGGGGATCAATGGGGGTCGCCTGACCCCCTGAATATGTTCCTTTGGTTTTTTCCGTTAGAAATCGCAACACGAAGTGCACCTTCACTAGAGATTGAAGAAGATTACGATTTCACTATCGGTTATACTATTGTTTAAAAATAAAGTAAACCTAAATGTTGAGATTACACTACAGGTATGCCTATTGTCTAACTATAAATAGACCGACTTTGTATGTCATTTTAAGCAGGAAATGCGAATTAATGCGATTACCTTCCAATAGTAACCCTAACCGCCTATAACAAAACTGTTATTTTCATTCTTTAATATCTAAATATCTTTACCCTGAAAGTTTCTATTCAAACGAAATATAAATAAAACGCTTTCATAATGGTTTCTTTCTTATTGTAGAGGTTCAGGTACTCTACAACTAAAGCTTTGGAATGTTCTACAAATGTCTCATTGTGTTCTATTCTGAGAAAAAATATATTCTTTATCTATAACAGTAAAGTACGTCTATATCTTCAGTAACTTCAGTTTGTGTTCAGTATTTTTCGAATGCGGTGTACTTTTAATTTGTGACTTAGGAAACTTTATCTGACTGTTGAATTAGTAGAAGACGTGTATGTTGATAGATATTGATTGGTCATTTTCCTTGTAGTTATTGTTATCAGTGTTGATAAGTAGTGTAGTTACTGGTTTTTGTTTTTAAAGAAGGCCGAAGATTGCAGTTACAGTTTAGTTACGGATAGGATATCAGTAAGTACTAATGTACCTAATGCGTGAGAATACATATTTAAAAATAATATTTATTTGCAATTGGGAGATTCTTATTTTTTTTTCTTTAAAGTCTATTTGATTAACAAATCTCTTCTTTTGAAGTATCAGAAAAGTAAAGCGTGTTATTTTTTTTTGAGAAATTCAGATCTAAGATCAGTAACAATACTAACAATGGATATTAGAAAATTTTTCAAACGAAATGAACTAAAAGAATCATCTAGCATAGGCTGTAGTAGTAGCGGTGCTGGTGCTAATGCTATTTTTGAGTGTAATAGTATAGTACATAATAGTGTCAATGATTTAAATAAAGCTGGTAGTTCGTCACCTAATGCTTTAAAATCTCTCACATGTAAATATGACACCAATCTTTCAACTGATAAGAATGAGTACATGCTCGATTTGGGCAATTTTGTTAACTCGAATGAAACACTTTCCGACGATGTTCGCTTTTCATTATTAACAAATCCTTACAAACCAGATCCTAAATATAATTTCAAGAACGATTCCGAAGAAAGAAGGCGTGCGTTTAGATATGACTGGCTTCAACAATACGATTGGCTTGCGTATTCTCCAAAACTCAAAGGCGCACTTTGCAAATATTGCGTAGTTTTTCGGCCAACTGTTAAAAGAGGGGTTCTTGGTTCTTTCATTGTGAAGCCCTTCACAAAATATCATGACTTTGTCGCTTCTGCAAAAGCACATGCTACAACCGAATGGCATCGTGATTCAACTATAAAAGCTTCTAGATAAAAAAGGTAATTTTGAGGATCTTTTACAATTCAGAATAGAAAGTGGGGATTACATTCTAAACGAGCACTTAAAGTTTTGCAAGAACAACTCAAAATACACCTCTCACAGAACTCAAAATCAAATAATTTTAATTTGTGGAACATTAATTAGGGAAAAAATTGTGAAAGATGTGAATTTGAGTGAAGCATTTTCAATTCTGGCTGACGACAGTGTAGATATTGCTGGGGTAGAACAGTTATCACGTGGAGTAAGATTTGTTAGTAATAACAATTCGGTCAGAGAAGAATTTTTAGGCTTTGTAGTCCTTACATCGATGAACGCAGAAGGTATAACTGCTGCAATTTTAAACGCTTGTAATGAATATGGTCTTTGTATGGATAAATTAGTTGGATTAGGGTTTGATGGTTGCTCGACGATGGCAGGTCATGAGCAGGGAGTCCAAAAACTTATTAAAAATAAATATCCAAAAGCGTCCCATAGATTAAATTTAGTGATAAATGATTTGAACAAGATTCCGGATATTCAAAATTCAGTAGGTACCATTAAAGAAGTAATTACTTTCTTTCGAGATAGTCCATTAAGACGTAGATATGTTTGTAATATTCCACTATTATGTGAAACACGCTGGTCCGCCAAATATAAATCAATGAGGTTATTTGCGGAACATTTTGCAGATACTATGAACGCTCTGGAAAATTTAGCTCATAACCGTGAAATAAATGCTCAAACAAAAAATAGGGCCAGTCAACTTTTAAATTGCGTTTCTTTGTCGAAATTTATTCTTTGTCTGCATATTATGGCCAAATATTCTAGCAAATTGGAACCTGTTTGTAATGCACTGCAGTCTAAAAGTATAAACTTATTTTCCGTTAAACAGCACATAGATGAACTACTCAAACTTTTTGAGACACACCGTAGTGATCCTGAACAATATTTTAAAGAGGTTTATAAAAAAAGTGGTTTTGGATTGGAAATTACATTACCACGTATTGCACCAAGACAAACTCATAGGTCTAATTATCATATGAGTAGTGTTGAAGATTACTTTCGAGTAAGCCTTTTTATTCCTTATTTGGATTCTGTTATACAGTCTATTTCCACAAGGTTTTCTGAAGATGCTACGATTTATTTTTTACTCTCTGGATTGCATCCAAATGTTGCCAGAACTTACAACATTGATAACTTTTCAGAACAGTTGCAAACGTGGGTTGAACTTTGGCAAAATAGAGAGATTCAACAAGATACAGACTTTGTACATTTGCTTGATAATGAAGTTTCTTTTTTTCCGGCCATCAAAACTGCGCTGAATATTTTTTTGGCATTACTTCCAACTACTGCAACAATAGAAAGGTCATTTAGTACGCTAAAGCGGGTAAAATCGTGGCTTAGATCAAGCATGTCAGGGGATAGATTATCAGGTTTATGCATTCTTAGTGTACATAAGGACATGGTAGGTAGGAAGAAACAAGCATTTATAAATGAAGTCCTAAATAGATTTGGTCAAGACCGAAAAAGATTGATATTTTTATTCAAAAATGATGATGATTAATAAAACGCGAGAACAGTCCTATTCAGCAGTGCCAGTTATAATAGTTTGTTGTACCCTTCTTGGTTCTTAGTCATGTTTGTTTGTGCAACAAATATTAAAGACACTATTTAAAGTGCCGGTCGGATATTTATTTACTATTAATTAATATCTGTGGTTTGTGGCCATTTGATTGACAATGTGGCTTTTCTGTTTCCGTTAACTATGGTTGTGTCGTGTCTGTATTTTTACATTTTCTTACGGGCGGTTTATTACGTGTATTGGAATAAGTCCATTCAATTTTCAATTAGTGTGTGTTAATGTAAAATCCAATATTTTCCATTTGCTACCCTGTGCATCATCAAGCCAAAAGAATTGATAGCCTGCTGCACCAGCAATTTACCAGATTGGTAAGTAACTTTACACTTTATGAAAATTCGATTAATTACAGAATGCTGCATTTATTAAGAAACTATCAATACTACGTTTTTCTTTCAATTTCAAATACTATTAACGCTCGGTTAAGACACAGTGGACTGTAATTTTTTAAACATGAACAAACAAAAATAAAACAATGAACTTACCCAAGATCTGCAGCTCACTTTAAATAGGTGTTTAAAGGGTGAGATTTAGGATGGTTATTGAAGGAAGGCAAGGATCACCAATTTAGAAATTTAACGTTTTCGAACCCACAATTTACTAGCGGACCGAATCACACCGATGTTTGTTACTATTTGTTTTAATCTAGTCATTGTCAGAATTGGCATATGTTTCAATTTATCTATAAATTAAAATAACCTGAATTGAATGCTATTCTGGCAATAATTTATCGGATTAATAAACTGTCATTTAAAAATAAAAGGAATTTGTTGCCGGCGTTACCAAATACTATAGCCGAAATCTCGAAAGAATGCATTCGCGTCATAGGTTTCTGAATTAAACACCGACATACTTTTAATGTATATCGCTTTTAAATTCAGTAACCTATGGCGTGAATGCATTCTTTCGTGATTTCAACTATAATATTAAAAAACGCTGCATTATCGATGGTCCTAACTGCTTTTGAGCTACTCTAAGGAGATAAGATTTTATGCCTTACATTACTTTCCAATACGTCCGGTAACGGGGTTGCATTAACAGTGTTCATCCTTTGTGTAACATAACTAATATTTTTGAAAGTAGTCTTGACCCCCTCTACAAATTATTCTGTGGGCGGCCTTGGTCACATACTAATGAACGACCATTTGCTTGCAACTTTTGTAATTATTCTGCATCACAGAAAAGTGATTTAAAAAACATATAAGATCGCATACTAGCGAACGACCTTTTCCGTGCAACCTGTGCAATTATTCTGCATCACATAATGGGAATTTGCAAATGCACATGCGGTCGCATACTAATGAACGGCCATTTAAATGCAGTTTATGCGATTATTGCGCATCACACAAGTATCATTTGCAAAAACATCTATGTCCATACTAAGAAACGATTATTTACAGGGATCTTATGTGGTTATATTGCATATCAAGAAACAACCATTTACATGCAATTTATGAAATTATTTCACATTTTGAGTCGCGTTTTAATTCGCCATTTTTATTTATAAAAGTATAGTTTTAACGTTATATTTTTATTTATTGAGTGCTTACACTACTACAAGTTATCCCATATCGGAACCAAAATTGGACTTTGTGATCCATTTTTAAATCGTGAATGACAAATATAGACAATAATGAATTTTGAGTGACTTTTATCTAAATCTATGTATGTGTAAATCAGACTTCAAAATGGGGATTTTAAATTCAAGAATCCTATAAATATAAACAAGATAAAACCTATATAATTTTTAAGAAAATGTCATCTTTATGTTCCTCAGAAGATGATTACCTAGAATTAAAATATCCAAGTGATGATAGATTTTCTATAAAAACTAAGAATTAGAAAATCTCAAAGAAAAATGAAGCAAGATGTAGCTCAATCTCATCTAAAAAGAAAGTGCAATCTACAACTTCAAGAATATCATTCTCAAAGTCAAATGATTTTTCAAATAACGATTCATATAATCGATCAAAAGATTGGATTACTTGTAATATATGTGGATACAATTCAATTTCTGAACGTGGTTTAAAAAAACATCATACTATGACACACATTAAACCTAAAAAATACTTTATTTAAATTAAAAACTATAACAGCATCAACCGAATATACAAATGAAAAAGTAACTTCTGAAAATATAGATTCACAAACACTTCTGGAATCATCATCTAAGGCTAAACAATATTTAAAAATATTGAGACTCATATCTAAAGGCGCTAGAGTTGCTGTTGGTGAAGAATTGTCAGATCTACCAAGAAATGTAACAATACAAAATAATTTTTATTTATGGCCAAGACTTCTTCTTTTTTCTGTATGCGTTCTTCATATTTCAAAAAAAATAATCAAAGAAAGTCTCTCTAACAACAATCGTAAAGAACAACTTGGCTTATTTTAAAGAAAATGACACCAATTCTTTAAAGTTCTTTATCGACAATTCATGTGAATCAATAAAAAGATGTGCTCCTAAAAGTCTATGAAAGAGGGAACAAGTAAATTGCGTAAACAAGTAACACAAATATTATCGGAAGTCACGTTAGAGGTGCAACTAGGCTTATTTGTTCAACCGAAAAAATTGCAAAAAATTGTCCTGAGACATGGTTTGCTTTAGAATCAAAACTTCATTCAACAAATAATGAGACAAACTACCCACTTGGTCCATCTGACGATTTTATTTTTCATAATGATCTTAAATTAATCACACACGAAACTATAAAAAAGCAATTAACAGTTTTCCGCTTGTGGAATTGATTGTCTCAGACCAAGACATCTTGTTGACTTGTTAGCAATTTCTAATGGTGCAGTGGTAACAACCCTTTTAAAATCATTAGCAAAATTCATCGAAGGTAAATTATCAAAAACAATCTTACTAATATTCTATGGCGCCTCATTAACTGTCTTATTAAAAAAAGGATGGAGGAATAAGACCAATGGCATGTGGTAATACTGTAACAATTTTATTTTCGAATTGATAGTTCTCTTCATTAACGGTACGACAATAGTTAAACACCTTTATTAAGTAAACATTGTAACAGCATCTTGACTCGTTAGTCTAGTTGTTTTGGATGTCGGTGTTTTCCACACCCGGTCGCAAGCGCGTTGAGAGGAATGACAACCCCCACCTTAGGATCGTCCGAGAGCGCGGGATAGGCACTCGGCCATAGGTAAAAGTAGCAGCAAGATGTTTAAGAGGACAATGGCCAGTGACCTGCGGGTCGGTTTGATTAAGTGAGACATTTTCTGAATAACGGTTGGTAATGTATACTCGTTATTATAGTATTTAATTTGAAAATTTGTTTAGCGCAACCAAGATTAGACGACGAAAGATTACGCTACAAAACTTAGGCAATGAGAATTTAAACGATAAGAATTTAGAACTTTGAATCAACGTTAAGAAAACCACTTCATTTTAACACGTGTTTTTAGAGGATGGAAAGCAGATCTAATTAACAGGAGATCGTTTGTTGGTCCGAGCCAAGATACTACTTTGATAGGATGTAAGCAGTTAATACCGCATGACGGGGCACGTCCTAATTCAGTCTAGGAAAGCAGTTTTGTTTGGTTCGTAGTAGCTTTAAGAAATTCAATTGTGTTCTATTCAGGAAGCACGCTATTTTATTTCGATACGTATAAATACGATTTTGTTATTCACTTTATCTGTTGCTAAGCTGGATTTCCCAGCACCAAACTTAAAATTCACTCAGTTTATTTTGTCAGAACAACACGTTGCTTCAGTATAAAATAACAGGTGTAACTACGTCATTTGTTTGTTTGAAATATGCTGCTGACACTTGTATTTTTGAAAGCAGATGCTTAGTATTATATTACTACCAACTTTGAAAACGAGAATATCCTTGTGAACATTTTCATTTTAAACTGAAATTAGCACATGTAACTTAACGAGAACATTTTGTATTTTAATTTTGACAATGTAATAGACCTAATCAGATCTGAATGGGTTAGAAATCATCAGTGTAACAAGTTACACTTTGTTGTAATATTCTTGATCTAGAAACAGGTTGATAAACCTTATCTTAAATTTACAAACTACTACAAGTAATTATTTAATTTTGTTGCATTAAATTTTATTTAAAGTTAAAGGAATTCTTTCTAGTAAATTATTAACCCAAGCTTAAAGTTTTTTATTTTGATCAAGAGTGATCAAACCTAACAACCAAAAAGCAATAAGAGTTGAATTTTGATGCCACCCTTATGTAGAAAATATTCTTTTATTTTTTAGGCATATTTGAGGGACACAAACAGTGTTCCCATTTTCTATGTTGACTTAATTATTATTCTTTCTTACAGGAACAGCGTCTTATTCTGTTAAGACAGGTTTTGTCACCGAAGGCGATCTTTTTTCTTTGGGTCTCCACGTCCGCCCTTAGAAATATGCCATGCTATTAACATGAATCAATCTGGACTTGGTGGCGCCTATTTGTTTTAGTTTGAGTGTGACCCCCAACAGATTTCGACTTACCCCCCCATTGCTCATAGCTCTACCCAAGGAATAGACCCCTAGTTACGTCGGAAGACTTCGTTTTACTGACACCCATTGTGGGGCTGGTGTTTTAGTAGTTCTAGTAAATTTGTTTCACTGGCACCCATGCGTGAGGCTAGCTGAGCCCATTAGAAAAAATACGTTTCAATACATTGCGACGTATTCTGCTAAAGTTGCTTGTACTATGTTCCGTGAAGCTTCAAGTATCAAACTAAAACCAATTCAACTTGGTTTTGGTATTAAAGGTGGAGAAGAAGCTGCTGCACATACGACTTGCACTTTTTTGGATATTAACAAAGAAACTGAAGTGATTGTGAAGTTTGATTTCGTCAATGCTTTCAACACCTTACAGCGAGATTACGTGCTATCTATTGCACATCAGGAGATACCATGCTTATATCCATTTATATGGCAATCTTATAGAAACCATTCAAGCCTAATATTTGGCGATAAATTTATAAAATCTGAATGTGGTATGCAACAGGGAGATCTGTTAGGACCCTTGTTATTTAGTGTATCTTTAATGACTTTAACACATTCTTTGAAATCTGACCTTAACATATGGTACCTAGATGACGGCACAATTGGCGGAAAAATAAATACAGCTTTAGACGCTATAACAAAGCTAATCAAATTTTCAAAAATAAGTGGACTAAAACTAAACCTTACTAAATGTGAAGTATTTATAAATGGATATAACAATATAAGCTTAATAGTTTCATTCATTAATATGTTAATTCCGGACATTAAGACTGTCCAAGCTTGTGATTTTGTACTATCAGGCGCATCAATATTAAATTCAGCAGCAAAAAATATTATTAACGAAAATGTCTACATGTAAACTTATGTGCGGAAGATTACAAATACTTGACTCACATACAAGTCTATACTTGTTGAAACACTGTTTAAGTGCTGGTCCCAAACTTACGTATATATTACGCTGGTGACAATTATATGAACATATGGATTTGCTACAACCATTTGATGACCTATTCAGAAATTCTTTAGAAAAAATAATTACCATCAATTTAGGTGGTCTGGGAATAAGAAGAATAACAGACTTAGCTCTATCATGTTTTATTACTTCAACATATTCTTCAACGAATCTTGTTTCAGACATCTTAGAAACAACTGATTTAATTCTAGCGGGTTTGTCTGAATTACCTGAGTTTGTTGAAAAGAACCACATCCGTTGAGGAAAAAGCGAATTTAACATTAATGAGCTCACAGAAGTTTTGGGAATGTAAATTAATCCAAAGTAGTTAGAACAGTTTAATAAAATCCGCGGGCTCGCGTTTGATCGCTCGACTTAAAGCTGTTCGTCAAAAAGAAAGTTATCAGTGACTGCATGCATTGCCTTCACCTCAACTTGGAACAACACTTTCAAACGAATCTATACGTATATATATATATATATATATATATATATATATATATATATTATTATGTATGGTGATATTAAATAAAATTATGCTTCAAAAATACGAGTTAAAGTTTAATAAGTGCAACCTTACTGTGGTGTTGGCCTTTAAAATGATTTAATTAAACAAATTTTCAAAATTAATTATGCCACGGCTTTTTAAAAACTCGCTCAGGGAAACTGAATCTATTATTTATGCTCTGTAAGAAGACGTAGGTTCTCTGTCCCCTTACAGGTATAGAAAACACAGGCGCATAAAGCGTTGTTCAATCAAAAGCACCTAACCTCTTTTTAATGCTTGCGTATCGTGATTATACAAAGATTGATAAATAGACCCAACAATATTTAATTTAGGTAAGCGTTTGAAATTCAAATTATTCACAAATTACTTTAAATGATGTGTATATAAAGATAACTTCAAATACCTGCAACTCCTTTGAATGTGTCTGGGTTGTACATGGACTTTGATACAGGATACAACAAAATCTCCTTGAATACTTGCAGTGAATACCTGTTAATAGTACGTATTACTTTATGTTCAAAATGGACTTGACTTTAGTTTTAGGTTCTACAAATAACTACAACTTCACCAACTGTATGCTTAATCAACTCTAATACTAAGAACACTTAATACTTCACCAATATCAAAAAGGCCGTATCCTAAAAAGCTGGACCCTGCTGCAAAATATCTCACTTTCACTGGTGCAACTCTTCAATACCACCAGAGATGACCCGATGTTTGATTAAATGGAAATCCTCCTCTGGAATTTTGGTTGTATGACCTTATCACTTATTTTATATAATTCAATTCAAAATGCATGCACTCGAAAACATATATTAATTTTTATAAATTTTACAGGCTCCTCAGGCCAAAAACATCTATATCATATGCAAAAATTTTTATAAATCCCCTTTTTTTAAACAACTATCACCTAGGAAAACTAAAAACATTTACATCTAGCCTACTAACTAATAATATATAAGGGATGCATTCAATATTTTATACTTAACTCTACTTAATTGCTATTTTAGAACAGCTTTGGTATTATTAAATTTCATTTTGACATTTCATAACTTTTTATCACTTTACAATTAAAATATATTAAACTACTTTCATTTCAGGTACATAAAATTTATAAATGGAACAAAGTATCCTGCACAAACTTACAATGAATAATTCTATCAACAAAACCTATACACATTCAGTTGAAGTTACATTAGATACCATTCGTATTGAAAAATATTGGAAAAATGCTTTTTTTAACCTCAAACGCTGCATCACTAGTACATAATATTCTATATCTGCGTTTAACAAGTAATTATTTATCAATCTTTGTTTACCGTAGTGTTTTTAAATTTTAGAATAGCTTGATAAAAGTGGTAAATTAATGTTTTTATCCTTAGTACTAACGACTACCTTTCTAAACCCTTTGATAATGTCAAATACTAATATATATTGTAAGTGTAATAAAAAACGGGGTAATTAAAAACTTTTTGTAAGTTTATTACCCTTTATCCTCGTGACTATCAGCTATATACTAAAACTCTCTATTTTAATCTGATGTCACTAGGTCGAGATTTTCTTCTTTATACTCCAAGCCCAGGGTAATGTCAGATGGAAAACGGCTTTAGACAAAGAAAACTCTTAGGGGTTAAACGGCTAGTAGAGTGTTAGCTCTGGGTAGATCATGAGCATGGGTCATGGGTGGATAATCGACCAAAAATATTTTTAATAGGCGCCACCGTATTTTTAATACAAGTGCCAACAAAATTTAACTGTGTTTGTATAAGGGGAATGCGGAAACCTTATCTTAACACCACTATCATAGCCATAAAATTTGAATTTCACTCTTTATCACACACTTACCAAAACCTCAACCACCAGATGTCAAACAGTTGTCTCAGCTTTACCTGTGAACAAACAAAAACACCACATGGACACTATTTGTGTCTTCAAAAGCATATGCCAAAAATAGAATAAATGAATTTAAACATCTGTGAAATACTAAAGGGATTCATTTTCATTACTCTGTCTTTTTACTTAAGGAGGATTTGCTCTAGTTTTCTCTTTCCTAATTTAAATGTTGTATAATAAAACTTCTTTCAAAGGAAACAAAATGAATTCTATTTATATGTAGAAATCTGATTAAATACATGTGACTGCAATATATATGCTTACTATCTTGTCATAAATTTTTTATAAAAAGAATTTTAGTGAAGTTTAACCTTCAAAATAAATATGTATTAATTGATCATTTCTATAAAATTTAGTTTAAGCAAACATGTAATAATTTATTAGTTCATAGCACATGAATTTATTTTTACTATAATCATTGAAGCGCTTCCTTGACCATTTACAACAAAGATTGATCATCAGAAAAATAACGATCATAAAATGAAACTATTCAAATTTAACTGTTGTCTACACAAAAAAATATACACGAATATCAGCACCAATAAAAAGCTTTTACATGACCTTAATTGTTTTTAAGTAAAATGTGAAAATTAAATCAAGACTGCATCTGGCGTCTAGATTAGGAAACAGAATCTATACTATTTTTTTATCTGACACAAGTTGTCATTCTAAATATCTTGACACACATTGAATGCGTGTACAAATAACTGACAAACTAAATATTTATTCAGTGTGTTATTAACTTTAAAA
The DNA here is from genome assembly GCA_036346225.1 of Platerodrilus igneus. Lineage (NCBI taxonomy): Eukaryota > Metazoa > Arthropoda > Insecta > Coleoptera > Lycidae > Platerodrilus > Platerodrilus igneus. The sequence goes on along the minus strand of JARFIW010000260.1, from coordinate 4,015,736 downwards.
AAACTACTTTAAATTTGTGTTATTCTAATAATCAACGTAGGAAATCTCATAATAATTTATAATACTTCCAAAGTTACGGAAAGTTTCAAACACTCACGTGTATCCAAATAAATTGCAGGTGCAAAATCATGACGTCAGCTGTTGTATTTTTCCAGCGTATTAATCATCTGTAAGTTTGAAGTACCAAGATTCTTTGTTGAATAAACCATTTCTATACGGCGTATTAAATAGATAGAACGAAACCATAACTGCCTGCTTTAAATTACTGCGACGAAAATTTATTATAATTTAACATTGAAAATTGTTGTTGTAGATATGTCCATTAGATATTGCACTAAAGTGAAATATATTAGTTTAATTTATAATATTAATCTATACCAACTGTCTTAAATGATGTATATTATTGTTCCATGTTCTCAACTCAAGTTCTTCTTTCTGACTCTATTAGACGCCTCGTGTTTTAGTCGAGCCATCTTGACTTTTATCTCTAGTCTACAAAAAGCGACTTCATTCTTCGACGTTGGGAACAAAAGTGCTGATAATTAACTGGGCAACGCTTGGTAACAAGCCTCAGAATATATATCTTCTAGAATCTATGTGTTATTATGAACATTATACTTTAATTTTTATTGGCTGAATATTTACGAATTAAATGCTTTAAAATTTATCTGTTTTATTATTAATTTATTAGGCTTGGTGTAACAAGAAAAAAAATACGTTACACAGCCTCTTCCCAAGAGAAAAAATTCGAGGTATGGAAGAATTTTTTCAAAAAAAAATTTTCGACTGAAACTTCAAAATTACTCTTATTAACTGTATAAACCTCTTACAACTCACAACAAAACAGCACAAACTTTAACTATAACTAACGATGAGTTTAACAAAAAAACAGAATCATTCACTAATTGATATGGGGGAATATTAATGCATGGGATTGAGTGATTAGTAACTGCGCGTACTACACGCCTATAAAGGGACAAATTCGGGAAGTCATAATCAGTATATACGTCAATCAGTTAAGAATATTTAGGGGAATCTAACTGTTAAGGCTTTATAAGTATTTTGGTTGTAGTGTAGTATGCCAATCACAATTAATTTAAGTCCTTAAACTATTCCCACCTAGAAACCCTCCATTATCCCTACCTTTAGTGCAACGACATAAAAGGGTTGGTAATGTACGAGTGGACGACTATTCATCTTCGTTCTCGCTTGGCTTTGGTTCGTGATTTAGTTCGGTGCATCGAGCATCAGTAATTAGCAACAATTAGTGAACATTATACATACAGTCCATAATTATCTGATAGCAGTGCAAGTACAATCAACCACTACAACCAGTGAAAGGTAGGTGATATATTCCTTTAAATTATCATTTCCTTTGTGTGATTGTAAATGCAAATTAACATTTTGATTAACATTTTTGGTCCTTTGAGCAAATATTTGGCTTATTAATTGGTTTATTATTGGCATTTTGGCATTCAATTTAACTACATTGTTAATTGCTCTTCGCTTAAATTAGGGTTGACCGCATTTAGAAGAAAAGTGTAGTCACACCACCAGTTTCATAGTCAATTGTGTAAACTAACTTATAGTAGATGCAATCTCGCATTAAATTTGAAATTTTGTACTGATACAGAATCTTATAAAGCCTTAAAAATGACAAATCTTTGTAAATTTTAGGGATAGTTAACGTAAGAATTTGTAGTCAGAAAAGTGTTTAACAATACAGTTATTTTAAACTTGTAATTCAAGTTCGCTAGAGAATTCAGGTATTCGTAAAACCGGGTAGAATAAAACCCTTTGCTCTTTGTCATATTGAAACTTGCAAGCTCCCGTTAGGCACGTTGTAGTAAAATTCTTTAACAGGTAGTTCAACATTACCCTTGGTATATCCTATTATTAGGTGAACAAACCCTTCATTTTGTAGCTGAAATCAATATAAAATCGATATTAGTAACCTTGTTCGTTAGGATGGCACATATTTCATCGGATAGGTTGATAGTGGATTTAAAGGCCGCACTCGATAGATTATCTGATATATCTGGTGCGATAGATAAATTGGAGCATATTAAAGGCAATTGTATTTCTGTTAATATTATGGCTGAAAGCGCCTTTGATATCAAAAACGATGTAGATACATCTTATAAAACGTGCATATTGGATGAGGACAACTCGGAATTATTAAATGAAGTTACAACATTAAGAATTGAAATAGATAGGTCTTTGTTAAACATTAAAATTATTAAGGCACAATTTGATAATATATCCACTGCTGAAAAATGCTTGACTGAAAATATTACTAGCATCGGCTCATGTACTAATATTCGTCTCCCTCGGATAGAAATGAAAAATTTTCTGGAAAAATAGAACATTTCAAGAGTTTATTCAATTTTTAATAATTTAGTTCATGAAAATAATCAATTGCTACCGATCGAAAAGTTCTATTTTTAATTGATGCGTTGGATTTTAAGTCTAGAGAACTCATTAGACATTTGCAAATTTCGAATAATAATTATATGCTAGCTTATTCAATTATTGTGGAAAGGTTTAATTCAAAACGTTTAATTGCAAACACGCATTGGAATGCTTTAGAATCGTCACCAAAAGCAAAATTTAATTCACATACAGATTTAAGAGAATTGCTTAATTGCTTTACGGAAAATATATCAAGCTTACGTCAAACTAAGATTGATTTGCTCGACTTCGTATTGTTTAATTTGTTATCAAAAAAGGTAGATACAAATCTTTTGAAAACATTTGAGTTAGAAAATACATCAGACATTCCATCTTATGATCAATTAAAATTATTTCTAGAAAAACATTGCAAGGCATTAGAAATTAGCAATATGGTTGTTTCCGATACACCGTCCAAATTTAATACGTCCATTAAACAAACCATATCATCTAGTGTACCTTCTAAACGTTCCTTTGAATATTCAAAACCCCAAGTTCGAAAGTCATTCGTAACAACTTCATTCGCTCAGAAATGCAGTCTTTGCAGTGGTACTCATAACTTATACCAATGTGAAATGTTTCTGAATAAATCGCCACAAGACCGTTATAACTTTGTTAAAGACAAACACTTATGCATTAATTGTCTTCGCAACTCTCATATGGTTACACGCTGCTCTTCCAAACTTGTTTGTAAAAAGTGTGCAAGGGGTCATCATACTTTATTGCACTTTGAAAACCCTACAGTTGCACAGAAACCTGCAATCACTCAGGCAACAGATCAACTTCCCGAACCCACCTGCAACACTACTACAAGTACGTTGTTATCATCTAGATCGTCCAACACAATGACGTTATTAGGCACCGCAAGAATTTCAATTACAGATGGGTTTGGTAAAGTTCAGACAGTAAGAGCACTTGTAGATAGTGCATCAATGGAAAATTTCATGACTGATAAGTGTTGTCGACGCTTAGGTTTAAGAAAATCGAATATTTCAATGAAGGTTGAAGGCTTAGGTCTATCTGCTTCTCATGCGTATGGACAAGTATCGTGTAAAATTAGTCCTCAAGGTAAAACTGTTCCAGAGTACAGTATTGATTGTTTTGTTTTACCAGACATTTGTGGAACCCTTCCTTCATCAAGGATCTCACCAAATAGTTGGCCTCACATAGTTGGATTAGATTTAGCAGATTCGGACTTCGACAAACCTAGCCATATCGATTTATTGTTAGGTGCAGATTTGTTCGCGCGTGTTTTATTAAACGCAACTCGCATTGGGTCACTAGAAGAACCCGTGGCAATTCACACTACCTTTGGGTGGATATTAACAGGAAGGTTCTTTCTTCTGTTACATCTCGTATATCATTAGCTGCACTTGTAGAAGATGCTAACATTACTCGATTTTGGGAACTGGAAAATATTCCAGATTCTAACAAATTATCTCCTCATGCGGAAATTTGTGAAAGGCATTTTGTGGACACTCACAAGCAGGATGACACCGGTCGTTTTATTGTTTTGTTACCTTTCAATGGTCCTGAACCGCTATTTGCTGGCTCTCGAAATAGCACTTCGAAGATTTCTTTCACTAGAACGCCGTTTGAAATAAATCCTCAACTGTATAATTCGTACAGAGAATTTATGCAGAATTATATCGATAGTGGTCACATGTCTCGTATTGTATCGGATTCAACTCGATCGTCTACATTATCGCCGGTATATTACATACCACATCACGCCGTGTTCAAACCAGACAGTACAACTACAAAACTTCGTGTCGTATTTGATGCTTCAGCCAGCGCTCAAAGTGGAGGGTCTTTAAATGATCATTTACTCGCAGGCCCCTCTTCAAAAAGATATCATGGAGTTGTTATTACACTTTCGTTTACATTCTGTAGTTTTAACTGCGGACATTAAGCAAATGTATAGACAGATTCTTATTTCTACTAGCCATCGAGACTATCAACGTATAGTTTGGAGATTTAAGTCCTCGGAGTCTGTTATCGATTATCAGCTAAACACTGTTACATACGGCATCACATCATCACCATTTTTAGCCATGCGTGTAATTCAAGAACTTGCAAAAGTCAATCGTTACGTTTTCCTATTGCTTCCAAGATTTTAGCATCGGATACGTACGTGGATGATTTGATTACAGGGTGTGATTCGATAGAGGATGGCAAACGACTCGTGTATGAATTAAACCAAATTTGCCAATCAGGTGGTTTTATGTTGCGAAAGTGGAATAGCAACGTGCCAAGTGTCATTGGCCATTTACCTGATTCCGTTCGGTATCAGCAAACATTTTGTTTGAAGAGGTAAACAATACTTCTCAAAAATTTTAGGACTGCAATGGCAACCATTGAGTGATATGCTGTTTACAATCTTAATATCGTTGATCGGCCTTGTACCAAAAGGAATATGGTTTCGAAATTGCAAGGATCTTTGATCCTCTGGGGTTATTATCACCATTGGTCTTCTTCGCAAAACATTTGATTCAATCTGTATGGATATTAGGAATTGGTTGGGATGAACTCCTCCCCAACAAATTGTTTTAAAATGGAATCTGTATCTTCAACAATTACCCGAGTTATTGAAAATTGAAATTCCTCGACGGATTCTTTGCGATAACCATCAAACTGTACAAATTCATGCATTTTGTGATGCATCGGAAGCTGGATATGCAGCAGCAGTTTATCTCCGCTGTGTCGATGAGAAAGGAACATCCAAGTATCATTGGTCTGTGCCAAATCTAAAGTCGCACCAACCAATCGTATATCATTACCTCGATTAGAATTGTGTGGTGCAGTGTTGTTGTCGAACTTGGTCGAGTATGTGCAAAATACGTATAGAGATAATTTAGTATTGGACGATACATTTGCGTGGTCAGATTCCACAGTAGCATTAGCATGGATTCGATCTTCGTCGTATAATTGGAAGACCTTTATTAGCAATCGTGTCTCGCATATCCAAGAACGAGTGGCTCCATCATCGTGGCATCATATTAAATCACAGGATAATCCTGCTGACTGTGCATCAAGAGGATTATTAGCTGCTGAGCTTGTTAATCATCCTTTGTGGTGGACGGCTCCACCATGGTTACTATTACCTAAAGAGAATTGGCCTGCTCATATGGAACCAACTCTTACAGATCACACTCAGATGCACATTGAAAAAGAACTTTATCCCTTAATATACACGTTGCAGATCATTTCGTAGACTCGATGGTAAATCAATTTTCAGATTTGCGAAAAATATGCAGGATTCTGGTATATATTTGTCAGTTCATTCGTAACTTGAAAGTTCGTGCAAATTTGGATATTCGAAACTTAGAACAATTATTGGTCTCCCCGAACAGTATGCACTTCATTTATTAATAAAACGGGTTCAAGAACAAGTTTTCAGTCAGGACATTGATATCATTCGAAAGGAAAACTTAGTAATAAACAACTTCGACCTCTCAGTCCTTTCCTTGACAGTGATGGGTTGTTAAGGGTGGGCGGCCGGTTGCGAAATGCAGACGTATCTTATGATACAAAATTTCCTTTGCTACTTCCTCGGTCACACCGGGTGACAGAGCTCATTATTCGAGATTGCCATACGAAATATTTACACCCTGGACTTAGAACTACTCATTTTTGTTAGTACAAAATTTTTGGATTCTGTCTGCAAAAGGGCTATTCAACAGTGCCTAAACTCTTGTATTCGATGTTTTCGTCAAAACCTATTTCGCTATGCCCTCCTATGGGCGACTTGCCCCCCGCTAGACTTACTGCCGGTAAAGCGTTTCTACATACTGGGGTAGACTACGGTGGACCCTTTTCTATCACCATGAATCGTATTAGAGGTGCCAAATCATTGAAAGCCTATGTTTGTTTATTTGTTTGTCTTAGTACAAAAGCGATACATCTGGAGTTGGCATCAAACCTATCTAAAGAAGCCTTTATTGCAGCTTTACGGCGGTTTGTAGCACGCAGAGGTAAATGCTTGCAAATTCATAGTGACTGTGGAACAAATTTTATCGGAGCATCTCGGGAACTAATCGAATATATGAAGCAGTCATCTGAAACGGAAGGTATTCACTTTGTTTTTAATCCTCCGTCGGCTCCTCACTTTGGGGAATGTGGGAAGCTGGGATAAAATCTGTAAAGTCCCATCTCAAGAAGGTGGTAGGCGAACAAATTCTCTCGTACGAAGAATTTAACACCATTCTTGCTCAAATTGAAGCCATATTAAACTCCAGACCTTTATGTCCAATGAGTAACGATCCCACTGATTTTTCATTCTTAAGTCCTGGTCATTTTCTGAACGTAGAACCAGTGTCTGTCATTCCCGACCCTAATGTCTTAGATCTGAAACTATCTTCCTTAAATCGTTGGCAACTGGTTCAACGTATTCAGCAATCATTTTGGAAACGGTGGCATTTGGAGTACCTACACACTTCAACAGAAAACCAAATGGTTTTCTGCTAATTATTCGTTAATGGTGGGAACGTTGGTGTTGATTCAGGATACTCAAGTGTCTCCATTACAGTGGAAAATGGGACGTATACATACGTTGCATTATGGAAAGGACAATGTTTGTCGTGTGGCTACCGTGGCAACATCCCAGGGACTATTTAAAGGCCCGTGGTAAAATTGTGCCCTCTCCCATTCCAGAGGCAACTTAGTATTATAGTTAGTATATTAGGGTAAGTTAACTTTTAAATTTACGGTTATATATATATATATATATATTTTTTTTTTTTTTGCTCGTTTAGACACACTTAGAAAATAAGTTCCTAATACTTATTTTGGTGGGCGGTATGTTAAGGCTTTATAAGTATTTTGGTTGTAGTGTAGTATGCCAATCACAATTAATTTAAGTCCTTAAACTATTCCCACCTAGAAACCCTCCATTATCCCTACCTTTAGTGCAACGACATAAAAGGGTTGGTAATGTACGAGTGGACGACTATTCATCTTCGTTCTCGCTTGGCTTTGGTTCGTGATTTAGTTCGGTGCATCGAGCATCAGTAATTAGCAACAATTAGTGAACATTATACATACAGTCCATAATTATCTGATAGCAGTGCAAGTACAATCAACCACTACAACCAGTGAAAGGTAGGTGATATATTCCTTTAAATTATCATTTCCTTTGTGTGATTGTAAATGCAAATTAACATTTTGATTAACACTAACACTCAGTGGGTGCATGTCATCTATAGTTACAAACGCAACAACCATATCAAAATAAAAAAATTTTACCTGAAGCGAAAAATATTTTTCTATAAATTAGAACTGTAATAAACAAAATCGAATGTATAACAAAATTACTATTAAACAAAAATCTGTACAACGAATACTCTTCTCTAATTTACTATATCTGTCTTAAGGATTTATGTACATAACTTTCCAAGTGCTAATTACATTCAAACTAATCGATGAATTTAACAAGTACCAAAAGCTGTTATTTACGAAGTCCATTCACGAAACAAATCTCTAATACTCGAGAAACAGACAAAGTATTAACAATACTTATTCATCAACAAGATACCTTTGATCTTTGAGTGAGCACCTCACAACATTATCTGTACGACTACTATGCTACAGACTCAACTATATCTCTCAAAAATTTTACAACATCAGTGATTCATCACCAAAGAACTCCAAAACCACTAATAAATCATACTTTGAGCCTACTGGGAGACATCCACCAGCAACTCACAAAAAAAAACTCTTCATGAACTCTCTTAGCTCATGTACACTCTCAATAAAGAATAAGCACATCAGGCCTAGTCTCAAACTACTAAATCAAAACTCAAGCATTCCTTTAATGCTTAATACTCTATCACACTCTAACTATATGACTGTATACTCAACACTTTACTAAACACTCTCTATACTCTCTATCATGTAGCTCACTACTGAATACGTATTTCTACACTGAATACATATTCATCTCTATATACTTGCAACATCTCTAAGCACATGCTGCATTCTCAAACTCCTCAAAAAAACATATCCTCATTCAAAATCCATAAACACATCCTTGTCGTCATCAAAAATTATCATTTAACACATCCTTGTCGTCATCAAGAATTATCATTTAACATATCCTTGTCGTCATCAAGAATTATCATTTAACATATGCAACATCTAAATCAACAAACATATTAAGCTCTATTACTACTAAAACAAAAATTACTTTAAACAAATCAAAAAAATTTCACTAACTTTAATCTTGTCCTACTTAAGAGTTTAAAACATGGACCAAAAGGAATTACTACTGACATCAACTATAATTAGAAGTACTTAAGGATCAGAAACATTTTTATCATCTTCATTTTCACCTTCATCTGTCGCAGAATTATCGATACTAAACATTTTCTTAGACTTAAATTTGAAGATACGGATAAATGAAAAGGGGAATTTGAATACGAAATTATTTTCTACTTTACTTCATGATAACTATTAATAAATGTTCTGGTACACGCTTACTCTACCCATAATCAAACTGTCGATATAAACTAAAGTGCTTCACAACGCATAAATTTGCTAGTATGACAAGCTCCTCTATGAGCCTCACCTAGACTTATAAACAAAATTGCTAGAATGACAAACTCTTCTCTGAGTCTCATCTAGACTGACAAACTAAATAAGCAAAACGAATCACATCATAACCGACTTCAAATAATCTCAAGTGACGATGCCAAAACTGCTAAAGCGACAAACTTACCACGACCCTCGCATAGACTGACATAACGCTGAGTGACCAACCCTTCCGGAGTTTCGTCTAGACTAACATAACGCTACACGATGAACCACAACAAGTCTCGCACAGATCTAACTTAACTCAACATACTACGTTGTAACGCGACCATAAAAATTGCTACTCAAAACCAATCAAACTAAACCAAAACTTTAACAAAAATTTAAACTAAAAAGAAAACGTTACCATTAATCAAACAAACTAACTAATAAGTAAAAATAACCTACTAATGTTCACCTCAAATAAATTAACACCTTCTAACTTTAATTTTATCTAAAAAGGAATTTCGCTCTAATTTGTTCCCCCCAGTTGGAAGCGGCAAGTGTAATTTTTAAAAAAAACAAAAAACTTTGAAAGATTACCCTTATTCCTCGTGAACAATTCCAAATACCAATTTATTTAATTGAGTTACCTATCCCTCTTTTCTTCAGGGGTAGCAGAATTAAAACTTTAGGGAAGGAAATTAGGGGTTAAACCGCTTGAAGCTTCTGAAATGAACAGGGGTTTCAAAAGTGGATTAAAAAAAATATTTTAATAGGGCAACCGATTTTTTATTAAAGTTCCAACTTTTAAGTTTAATAAGATAAACCTTATCTTTAAACAAATCTGAATAAATTGGAATTTTTTCTTTATTCAACATTTTCCAAAAATAAACAGTTAAACAAATTTTCCATTTACTGAACAAACAAACACCACCTTGAACTATTTTGTTTTTTCCCAAAAGCTTAATGGCCAAAAATTTTTAGATAAAAGAATAATCTGTTAATAACTAAAGAACATCCATACTGGCTACCTAAAAATTCCTCAGTTTTCCTTTCAAATTTAATGTGAATTAAATCTTTCAAAAAAAAAAGAATTTCCTAATTTTTATGAAAGAAATCTGATTTAAATTAAGTTGGAATGGGCAATTAATGCACAATTTTATAAATTTTTATAGAATTTTTATTTAATTTTAAACCTTCCAAAAAAATAGTAAAATTTCATTTTAAATAAAAATTTTCCCAAAATTTTTTTAAGTTTAACCTTGAATTTATTTTTACTAATCTTGACCTTTCCTTTTAAAAAATTGACTCAGGGGATCATCCATAAATTCAACAAAAATTTTTAACTGTTTCTAACCAATTTTCCCACGAAATCACAATAAAAGGTTTAAACAACCTTTATTGTTTTTTGGAAAATTGAAAATTTTTTATCAAACTGGCAATTTTCTGCCTCTAATTTAACAATTCTAACTATTTTTAATTGACACAAAGTTTTCCATTTAAATATCTGAACCTTGAATCTTTAAAATTTTAAATGAAACCAAACAAAAATTTAATTATGGTTAAATTAACCTTTAAAAAATAAACTAAAAAAGGGTTACTAATATCAAAGAAACCTCATTAATAAATTATAAAATAACTCAAAGTTACCCGGAAATTTTCACCCTCGTTTACCCAAATAATTTCCAGTCAAAAAATTCCAGACGTTCAGCCGGTGTAATTTTAAAAACGGGTAATTAAAACTTTTGTAAGTTTATTACCCTTTTTGTGATAACATTCTCCTATTTTAATTAGATAGGCGAACCTTTAACTCCGCCCATAATGCGAGGAAAATTTAAAAAAAATTTATTAAAATTGTTGTTGGGTAGATATGGCATGGGTATTGGATAATGAAAAAATATTTTTAATAATATTTTTTAATCAATCCAACTTTAATGTGTTTTATGGGTCAAATTTCTTCAACTTCAAGCCTTTTGAATTTACTCTTTATCACCACTTAAAACCTAACCCCAGTTCAAAAGGCTCACTTTACCTGGAACAAACAAAAAAACTGGCACTTTTGGTTTAAAACAAGCCTAGAATAAATAATTTAAAATCTGTGAAATATAAAATTATTTTATTATTGCTTTTTACTTAAAATTTGCTTATTTTCTTTTTAATTTAAATTTTATTAAAACTTTTTCAAAGGAAAAAAATAATTCATTTATATTAAAATTATTAAATAATTATAATAAACACTATTTGTAAAATTTTTTATGAATTTTAGTAAAACCTTCAAAATAAATTGTATTTTATCATTTCATAAAATTTAGTTTCAAACTGAAAATTTATTAGTTATACAATAAATTTTCAAACATTAAGCGTTCCTTACCATTTACAACAAAATTGATTAAAAAAAAACAAAAACAACTATTCAAATTTAACGTTGTTAACAAAAAATTAAAATACACACCAATAAAATTTTACAATTAATTGTTTTAAAAAAATTAAAATTAAATAAACCATTGGCCAGTTAAAACAAATCATACCGAACAAGGCATTCTAAAACTTAACCATTTAATTTGCTTTTACAAAATTTAAAAACCTTTAAAACAAATTAAAATTATTTTATAATTTAAAAACAAATTTAAAATTTGTAAATAAAACAGTAAAAATAATAATTTTAAAATTTCCCAAAACAAATTTAAAATTGTTAAATAAATTTTAAGGGAAAAATTGACGCAAATTTTAAATTCCAGTTTTTATTTAAATTTGGAAAATTTTGTTGAATAAAAAGATTTTAAAAAGAAAAAAGTTTTTTATAAAAATTATTATAAATTTTAAATTGAAAATTTTTTTTAAAAAGTTCCTTTTTGTAAAGGGTGTTTTAAATTTTTTTAATTTTTAAAACGCTTAAATTTTGGGATGATAATTAATTTCCTTTCCCAATCAGTTTTCTTTGAATTAAAGCAACTTTTTTACATTAAAAAAGTTTAAAATTTACTTTTAAAAATTTTTTCTTGTAAAAAAAAAAATACTTCTAAATTTAATTTATTTTTAAAATTTTAAACAAATATTTGATTAAAATCTTATTTCCCGTTTTAAAATAAAATTTACAAAATTTAATTTTTTTCAAGTTTAAAATTTTTTGTTTTCATAAAAAAATTAAAAGGTTTATTCATTTCAAACATTGGTGTTAATTAAATTACTTGCTTTTTTATTTTTAACAAAAACCATTATGGGAAAGTTTTAAATTTTAAAATTATACCCAACCAAATTAAAATGCTAATTTAAAATTAAAAAATTAAAATTGGTTTAAAAACACCGTAATTACCAAAAATTGAAACTTGTTTCAAAAGAAAATATCCATTTTTATTTAGGGAAATCAATATAAATAAGAAAACTTTTTTAAACTTTCTAACAGCAAAAGGGTCCATAAATTTAAAACGGGTAAACAATTGAATCGGTTATTTTGGTCGGGGTTTAATAAGAAAATTTTCCAAAAAGTTTAAAATGGGTTTTTAATTTTTTTTTAAAACCTTGCTTTTTTATAGGTGGTTTTTCCTTTTTTAATTTTAAATATGGTTTTAATTATTTTTACATTTTAGATTAACCAAATTTTCACATACAATTTTAAATGGGAATTTGTATTCTTTTGGGCCATGATTAAGGTTTCTGATGTTGTTTAAAATTTTTTTTTTACAAAATTTGGGCTGTGTTAAAATTTTAATTTGTTTTTTCCTAATTTTTTTAATTTTAAAATTTCCAACTGGATGCCTAAAAATTTGTTGTTTTTTTTAAAAAAAGGTTAAGTATATTTAATTTATTAAATACCCCAAAATTTTTAACTTTTGTTTTTAATTAAAATTTTTAAATTTTTCATTTATGAAAAATTTAAACAATTTTTTGGGGAAAACTTTTTGAAAAAATTACAAATTTCCGGGTTTTCTGGTTGAAAATTTGGGGTTTTTAATTTCAAAAATCGGTTGTTCATTTGTTCGAAATAAATAATTAAATATATATATATATATATATATATATATATATATATATAAAACTTTTTATAAAGATAACGACCTTAATTTCAATATAAAATGGTATTCTTTTGGGTTTCAGGTCTTCTTAAATAATCAGTACTCTTTTTATAAATCTAAGCTTTCGGATATATTCAATCCTTTGTCAAAGATACTAAAATATACAGAAATAATAATACTGTAAAATTATAAAGGTATGCTGTTACTTACTAAAGCGAGGCTACAGATATAAATTAAAATACATTTGTTTAGCAATACAAACATTAAAGATATAAACTTGTTGGAAGTTAGGTAAAGTTTGACATTTGACAGGTGTTTTATTTTTGACTGGCTCCCCTCTGTTTTTATATGTTTATTTAAATTTTAAATAGCATGTTGTTGTGTGTGTGTGTGTGTGTTATGTTGCCTGTTGTGTAGATTACTGAATATTTTTAATTTATGTGTTAGTGGTTTGAAAATTTGAAGAAAGTATATATAGAGCTCAAACTATCAAAATCTTTTTTGTTCATACTGTTAGAATTTTGAAAAATGTAGCACATTTCAAGAAATTCTCTTTTCTTTATGACTTTCAATGTCTAAAATTTTGGTGTGTTGAAATTTATCTCATGATGAGTGCTATTAACGTGAGTAGTTAAAGCACATGCATTGGGTTTGACTCGTATGTCCATGTTGAGTAATACGTTGTTTCAACTTTTGTGAGCTTTGTCCTATGTAAGATTGGTCACAATTTAAACAATTAATTTTGTAGATAACGTTTCGTTGGTATAATGGAGTTGTTTTATCTTTTACTTTAGAGAATAGGTTATTTAGAGTTAAACTATTCCTTTTAATTTTTTTAAATTTTTGAAAATATTTTCTAATTTGACGGTTAAATGTTCTATATGGGAAGATTAAATATTAAATGTTTTTTGGTTTTGGTTATTATTGAGAATTGCATGAGGTGTCATGTGATTGTATAGAAGACGTTTAATTAAAATGGATGGATAGTTATTGTTTTTAGTATGATAAAGAGTTTTTTAAATTTTTGGTATAACGATGGATGACTAATTTTTGAATTCTATTCTTTAAACCTAAGATGAAGTTAATTTTAATGTTGTAGGTGATATGATAAATAATTTAAATATGCCGGAATTAATAGGTTTTGGTACCAATCTAAAATAATGTTGTTTTCTGAATTTCTAATTAGTAGAGTGTCTAAAAAGGAATCGAGGTTTTTTCGTTTTCTATGGTAAATTGTATTTTGTTGTTATAACTATTGAAAATTTGTAAGGTTTCATTGAGTTTATCTTTAGGAATAGCTGTTACTATGTCGTCTACAAATTTCTTTATGAATGGTAAACTGAAAGGTAGTTTAGGGATCACATTATCTAGTAGGGTGTCCATGACAATTTTGGCTAATATAGGACTTAAATTGGAGCCCATTGGACAGCCAAATATCTGAAGATAAAATTTATTATTAAATTTAAAATAACTTGTTTCAAAGAGAAAATTAATAATTTCTATAAAACCGGTTTTGAGATATTACAATTGTTTGTGATGTTTAACCATAAGTTATCAATATTTTGTAATACTAACTCTTTTGAAATGTTTGTGAAGAGTGAAATTACATCTAAACTTATTAATATATAATTGTTTGGTAGTTGGAAGTTGTTTATAAAGGTTGCAAATTCAAAGAATCTTTTACATTGTATTCGTTTAGATTTGTTGATTTTCTAAAATAATAGCCAATTTAGAGAGCTTTTCAGTTGGATTATTGTATGAAGCTACAATTGGTCGAATTGGGTTATCTAATTTATGGATTTTTGGTAGACCTAAACTACCTTTCAGTTTACCATTCATAAAGAAATTTGTAGACGACATAGTAACAGCTATTCCTAAAGATAAACTCAATGAAACCTTACAAATTTTCAATAGTTATAACAACAAAATACAATTTACCATAGAAAACGAAAATAATCGCTCGATTCCTTTTTAACACTCTACTAATTAGAAATTGAAAACAACATTATTTTAGATTGGTACCAAAAACCTATTAATTTTTTAAATTATTTATCATATCACTCATACAACATTAAAATTAACTTCATCTTAGGTTTAAAGAATAGAATTCAAAAATTAGTCATCCATCGTTATACCAAAAAATTTAAAAAACTCTTTATCATACTAAAAACAATAACTATCCATCCATTTTAATTAAACGTCTTCTATACAATCACATGACACCTCATGCAATTCTCAATAATAACACAAAAACCAAAACGATACTACTTTAAATTTCAATCTCTCCCTATATAGAACATTTAACCGTCAAATTAGAAAATATTTTCAAAAATTTAACATAAAAATTGCGAAAAGGAATAGTTTAACTCTAAATAACCTATTCTCTAAAGTAAAAGATAAAACAACTCCATTATACCAACGAAACGTTATCTACAAAATTAATTGTTTAAATTGTGACCAATCTTACATAGGACAAAGCTCACAAAAGTTGAAACAACGTATTACTCAACATAAAAAATAAGTCAAACCCAATGCATTGCTTTAACTACTCACGTTAATAGCACTCATCATGAGATAAATTTCAACACACCAAAAATTTTAGACATTGAAAGTCATAAAAAGAAAAGAGAATTTCTTGAAATGTGCTACATTTTTCAAAATTCTAACAGTATGAACAAAAAAACTGATTTTGATAGTTTGAGCTCTATATATACTTATCTTCTAAATTTTCAAACCACTAACACATAAATTAAAAATATTCAGTAATATACACAACAGCTGCTAAAACACACACACACACACACACACACAACATGCTATTTAAAATTTAAATAAACAATAAAAACAGAGGGGACTTTCAGTCAAAAATAAAACACCTGTCAAATGTCAAACTTTACCTAACTTCCAACAAGTTTATATCTTTAATGTTTGTATTGCTAAACAAATGTATTTTTAATTTATATCTGTAGCCTCGCTTTAGTAAGTAAAATACCTTTATAATTTTACAGTATTATTATTTCTGTATATTTTAGTATCTTTGACAAAGGATTGAATATATCCGAAAGCTTAGATTTATAAAAGAGTACTGATTATTTAAGAAGACCTGAAACCTACAAAAGAATACCATTTTATATTGAAATTAAGGTCGTTATCTTTATAAAAAGTTTATATATATATATATATATATATATATATATATATATTTTAAATTATATTATTTAACGAAATAAAAACAACATTTATTAAAACTTGGGATATCGCACCAATAAAATACACGTCAAATTGGTAATTTTTATTAACTTTCCATTGATTTACCCTTCATAGCGAAAATTTAATAAATTATTAAAAATTAAACAGTTGTCACATTTATATCTTAAACCTGTTTAAACTTAACAAACAACATTATTATGGCAAATTGGAAACTTTTAAATTAAACGGCAAACAATTAAAATTAAACTAATTAAAAATTTAAATTAACAATAACAACATGCAGTTAAACCTAATAAGGCCAAAAGCATAATAAACTAATCCTATTTAATAATTTCTGTTTCAATGGTCATAATCCCTTAAACATTTAAACCATATTTAATAATTTAATGGACAAATGGAAAATAAAGAAGCAGCTAAAAAAATACATAATTAAACATTTCTACACTATTTGCAAAATTCTTATTAAACTTTAACCATAGCCGTATTAAATTGTTATTATTTGTTTTAGTATTCGGTTGTTGCGAAATTTGAAATTCCGAAAAGTCTCTTATAATAATTGGATTCAATTAATATAGAGTTTCTCTTTTTTACAACAACGGTCACAATTCAAACTGTTTTAAAACCAATAATGGTTAATTTTATCGACTTTTTATGTAATTATATTTTTACTTATTTCAGTGGGTTTCTTGTAATTAAAAAAGTTTGGTAGATTAATACCATTTTGTTAGATGATACTTTTTTTTTTTCTAGAAAACCAAATTTGTTATTTTTTATAAATTTAATTTATTCCTTTACATTTTAAGGTCAAATTTGGTTTAAAACTTATTTCCGGTGGTTTGTGGTAAACAGTTTAATATTTTAAAACCTTAATTTAAATTTTTTTAATATTTAAAAAATTGAAAAGGATAAATTTCTAAACTTGGGGTTTAAATTTCGCCTTAAAAAACCCCTTTTTAAAATTGGGAAAATTTATTTGGGAGGGTTTTAATTTAAATTTTTAAAATTAAAATTTTTAATTTTTTTAAAAACACCTTAAAATATTGGAACTTTTGTAAAGGTTTTTTAAATAATTTTTTTATAAAAACTTTTCTTTTAATTTTTTAAAACAAAAAAAAATTAAAAATTAAATTTAAAAAATTTCCTTTTAAAATAACATTTTTTCAAATAAAGGTTTTTGTAGGAAATTTTTAATTTAAAGTTTTTTTTTACTGCTTTCTTTTTTTTTTGTAAAATTTTAAAAATGGGTTTTTTGTTTTTAAAGGTTTAATTACAAAATTTAATTATTTAATTTTGTTTAGAAATTTTAAAATTAAACTTTTGTTATAGTTAATTTAAATTTTTAAATTTTAGGTTTTTTTTTAATTTTTTTAAAATTTTTTAAAACTGTTGGTGGTGTTGTTTGTTAGTTTTCATTTTTAGTTATAAATTTTTAATTTTGTGATTTTTAAAATTTAAAAAAATTAAGGAAACTTTTAAAAATATTTTTTTTTACTTTAGAAGAAATGATTTAAGAAATTTTTTTTTAAATTTAAATTTAAAATTTTTTTAAATTTACTTTGTTCAAAAAATTAAATATTTTATTTTTTTTTTATTTAAAACTTTTTATTTGTAAAGCCTTTAATTTAAAATTAAAAATTTTTTTTGTAGTAAAGGTTTTTTTTTATAATAGTTTTTTTCTTTAAACTTTGGAATATTAATTTAAGTTAAAATTTTTCGAATTTATGTAAATTTTAAAATATTTTTTTCTTAAACTAAAGGGGAAGTTAAAAAAAATACTTTTTTGTTTTAAAATTTATTTTGGGTTAAATTTAATTTGAAGGTTTTTTTTTTTGAAAGGTTTTTTTTTTTTATAAATGGTTTTTTTTAAATTTTAAATAGATTTTTTTTGTTTTATTTGAAAAATTAAACTGTATTTTTTAAAAATTTAAAGTGTTTTTGAATTTTAATTATAATTCAAAAAAAAATAGTTTTTTTTCAATTTAAATTTAAAAAATTTGTAAATTTCAAAAATTTTTTCTTTATGAAATTTTAATTTTCTAAAATTTTTTTTTTTAAATTTATCCTTGGGCCCAATTAATTAGAAACCACGCCCCATGGGTTTTACTCGTTTACCTTTTATTTGTAAAAGTTTTTTTAATTTGAAACCTTTTAAAAATTTTCCAAATTTAAAAACAATTAATTTTTAAAAGTTTGTTTTTTTTACAAAATTTAAAAAATTATTTAAGTAAAAATATTTTCCCAATTTAAATTTAAATTTTTAAAAAATTAATTTCTTTTGAAAATTAAAATTTTAAATTTAAAAAAATTTAAAATTTTATATTTTTTTTTTGTTTTATATTGAAAAATTTCATTTCATTATTTATTTAAAACTTTAATTTAAAAAATTTTTAAAAATAAAATTTTTAAAGTAAATAAAAATTTTTTAAAGTAAAAAAAAAACAATTTTTGGAAAAATTTATTTTTTTAAATTTAAATTTGAAAAAAAATTTTAATTTAAAAAAATAATAAATCCGCGGTTTTAATATTTTTACATCTAAAATAAAATTTTTTCCCCAAATTTTAAATGAAATTCAAAAAAAGGAAATCAGTTATTTTTTTTTCTATAAAAAAATTTATTTTTTTTTAAACTTTTAAAATTTTAAATTTTCAAAATTAAAAAATTTACTTTAAAACTTTAAAAAAACCCCCCAAAAAAATTTTTTAAATAAAAATTAAAAAGGAGTTTATCAAAAATAAAAAGTAAAACAATTCCCAATTTACCAAAATTTATCCAAAAAATTTAAATTGTGCCTTTTTTAAGAAAACAAAAATTAAACAAATTACAAAATTTTTAAAAGTTTTGAATTTAAACATAAAAATCCAAACCTCAAAACTTTTAATAAAATAATTTAATTAATTTAAAAAAAATTTTTGGAAAGTATAAAAAAAGGGATTTTTATGGTTAAAATTTTCAAAAATTTAATTCAAAACGGTTTTATAAATTTTAAACCTTTTAAACTTTTTTAAATTTTAAAATAAATTTTATTAAAATATTGAACCCAAAAAAATAACCAAAACAACAACCCAAACAAAATTATTAAAATTAAATTTAATTAAAAGAAATTTTAAAAATTTAAACATTTTCTTAAATTTTCTTAAAATTTTTAATTTATCAAAAAAATTTTAAAATTTAACCCTTTTTGGGGTTTTTTTGTTTTTTTTTTTTTGTTTTTTTTTGGGTTGAAAAAAAATTTATTTTAAAATTAAAAAATTTAATTATATTTAAATTATTTATATTATATATAAAATTAAAATTATTTTTGGGTTTTAAAATAAATTAAAATTAGTTAATTTTATAAAAAAATTTAAAAAATTTTATAAAAAAATAATAAATTTTAAAAATTTTTTTTAAATAATAAAATTATTTAATAATAAAAAAAAAAAAAAAAATTATTAAATTTAATTTTAATATAAAATTTAATAATTAAAAAATTTTAAAAAATTTAAAAAAATTTTAAAATTTTTTTAATTTTTAAATAAAATTAAATATTATAAAAAATTTTAAATTAATTTTTAAATTTGTGTTTTTGGGTGTTGGTTTTTGTGTGGTTGTGTGTTTTTGTTTGTTTGGTTTTTTTTGGTTTGGGTTTTGGGGGGTTTTTTGGTTGTGTTTTTTTTTTTTTGGGTTGGGGTTTTGTTTTGTGTTTGGTTTTTTTTTTTTTTTTTTTAAAATAAAATAAATTTTTAAAATTTTTGGGTTTTTTAAAAATTAAAAAAAAAAAAAAAAAAATTTTTTAAAATTAAATTTAAAATTAAAAAAAATTTAATAAAAATTTTAAAAATTTTTTAAATTTTAAAAATTTATAATTAAAATTTATATTTTAATTTTTATTTAAAAAATTTTTTTTTTATTTATTTTATTTTATAAAAAATTTTTTTTTAATTTTTATTTTTATTTTTTTTTGAAAATTTAAATATAATTTGGTTTAAAAATTTAGTTTTTGGTAAATTAAAAGTTTTTTTTTTTTTTTTTTTTTTTGTTTTTTTTTTTTTTTTTGGTTTTGGGTTTTTGGTTTTGTTGGGTTGGTTTTTTTTTTTGTTTTTAATTTATTTTATTTGGATTACGGCCCTAAATAAAATTTTAAAAAAATGGTAAATTTTTTTTTTAAAATTTTAAATTTGTTTAATTTTATTGAAATGAATAGGAAACTTTTAACTTTTTTAACTAAAATAATTTATTTTAATTTTGTATAATTTAATAAAATAACATTCAATTTAATTTTTGTCCACCAAATTTTTTTTTTATTTCTTTGTAGGGTATCAAAATGGAACTTTCAAAACCCAAAAATTTTAAATTAAAATGTAAACGTTTTTGTGTGTTTTTTTTTTTGTTGGGGTTTGGTTTTTTTTTTTTTTTTTGTTTGGTTGTTTGGTTTTTGTTGTTGTTTTGTGGTGTTTTTTTTTTATATAATATAAAAAAATAAAAAAAAAAAAAAAAAAAAAAAAAAAAAAAAAAAAAAATAAATAACTAAAACATTTACATCTAGCCTACTAACTAATAATATATAAGGGATGCATTCAATATTTTATACTTAACTCTACTTAATTGCTATTTTAGAACAGCTTTGGTATTATTAAATTTCATTTTGACATTTCATAACTTTTATCACTTTACAATTAAAATATATTAAACTACTTTCATTTCAGGTACATAAAATTTATAAATGGAACAAAGTATCCTGCACAAACTTACAATGAATAATTCTATCAACAAAACCTATACACATTCAGTTGAAGTTACATTAGATACCATTCGTATTGAAAAATATTGGAAAAATGCTTTTTTTAACCTCAAACGCTGCATCACTAGTACATAATATTCTATATCTGCGTTTAACAAGTAATTATTTATCAATCTTTGTTTACCGTAGTGTTTTTAAATTTTAGAATAGCTTGATAAAAGTGGTAAATTAATGTTTTTATCCTTAGTACTAACGACTACCTTTCTAAACCCTTTGATAATGTCAAATACTAATATATATATATATATATATAAACAACTGATTTGATTAAAATCTTGGGATGCACTCGTTCTACCAGATAAAACTACAGCGTCAAATTGTAATTTTTATTCAACGTTTCGGCATTGACTTTATGCCTTCTTCATAGACTGAAAAATTTAATGAAGATTATTACAATTAAAATCAAACAGTTAAGCTGTGCTTACATAAATTACTATGACTTAAACCTGATTTAAACAACAAACAACACTTATTCATGGCATACAGCTTGGTTAAACTTTTAAAATTAATTACGGCAACACAATTAAAATGTAACACAGTCAATTGGATAAAATAAATAAATAAATTAACATATAACAACATGCAGTTAAACCTAATCATACGGCGCAACAAGCATAACTAAACTAATCCTATTTAATAATTGATCATGTTGTCACATGGTCATAATCTAAAACCTGTAAATCATAATCTAAAACCTATATCTTAATAATTTAATGGACAAATGGAACACACTAGTAAATGAAGCACGCTAAACAAAATACATAATTAAACATTTCTACACTATTTGCGAAAATGGTCGTTATTAAACTTGTAGCGCAGATAGACCGTATTCAAGTTGTTCATATCCAGTTTGTTATTTAGTGGATTCGGTTGTTGCTGAATATAGAAAGATTCCAAGAAAAGTCTCTTATAATAATTGAATTCTATATCTAATATAGTAGTATTCTCAAAATTCGCTGTATGTTTAGTATTGTGCAAATGTGACGCAAGAGCACAATTAGATTTTCAATCCTGGCATCACTTTTGTGTTGTATGATGCGGTTCTTTAGCCACTGTTTTGTCTGACCAACGTACGTTTTGCAACTACATTGTATTTTGTAAATAACGTTGCTACAGAGACTTATCTGTGCTATCTTTTATTTTGTAAACAAACTACCTATCGATTTTTATAGGCGCATGCGATAAACAAGTCCAGTTGCTTCAAAATCTTGGCAAGTTGGGTGTTAGATTTTGAATGTAAGGTAGTTCCTGAATTTCTTACCCTCTGATCGATCTAGTGCTGAAATTGGTAGGTGTTTTGTATACAATAATCGTTTTATAAGAGGTTTGGGATATGCATTATTCACCAAAGTAAATTCAATTGTTTTAAATTTTTACGAAGCAAGTCTGGCTCACATATTCTGGTAATACGGTGTTTTAAACCAATAATGGTGTTAATTTTATGAGCGAGCGTATGGTTGGAGTGATAATTAATATACCTCCCAGAGTCAGTGGGTTTCTTGTAGATATCAAAAAGCAACGTATTGGTAGGCGATCTAATCACCAATGTGTCTAGAAATGGGATACTTTGGTCAACTTCTTTTTCATATGTAAAAACCAAATTAGAATTATAGCTGTTTACTAGAGTCGGTCATGAATTTACTTCCTTTTGACATTCCCTTCAAGGTCAAATATGTGGATGACATCTTATGTTCCGTGCCTGAACATTTGATAGAGTATACAGTGCATATTTTCAACAGCTATAATTCTAATTTGGTTTTTACATATGAAAAAGAAGTTGACCAAAGTATCCCATTTCTAGACACATTGGTGATTAGATCGCCTACCAATACGTTGCTTTTTGATATCTACAAGAAACCCACTGACTCTGGGAGGTATATTAATTATCACCAACCATACGCTCGCTCATAAAATTAACACCATTATTGGTTTAAACACCATTACCAGAATATGTGAGCCAGACTTGCTTCGTAAAAATTTAAAACAATTGAATTTACTTTGGTGAATAATGCATATCCCAAACCTCTTATAAAACGATTATTGTATACAAAACACCTACCAATTTCAGCACTAGATCGATCAGAGGGGAAGAAATTCAGGAAACTACCTTACATTCAAAATCTAACACCCCAACTTGCCAAGATTTTGAAGCAACCGGACTTGTTTATCGCATGCGCCTATAAAAATCGATAGGTAGTTTGTTTACAAAAATAAAAGATAGCACAGATAAGTCTCGTGTAGCAACGTTATTTACAAAATACAATGTAGTTGCAAAAACGTACGTTGGTCAGACAAACAGTGGCTAAAGAACCGCATCATACAACACAAAAGTGATGCCAGGATTAGAAAATCTAATTGTGCTCTTTGCGTCACATTTGCACAATACTAAACATACAGCGAATTTTGAGAATACTACTATATTAGATATAGAATCCAATTATTATAAGAGACTTTTCTTGGAATCTTTCTATATTCAGCAACAACCGAATCCACTAAATAACAAACTGGATATGAACAACTTGAATACGGTCTACTCTGCGCTCTACAAGTTTAATAACGACCATTTTCGCAAATAGTGTAGAAATGTTTAATTATGTATTTTGTTTAGCGTGCTTCATTTACTAGTGTGTTCCATTTGTCCATTAAATTATTAAGATATAGGTTTTAGATTATGATTTACAGGTTTTAGATTATGACCATGTGACAACATGATCAATTATTAAATAGGATTAGTTTAGTTATGCTTGTTGCGCCGTATAATTAGGTTTAACTGCATGTTGTTATATGTTAATTTATTTATTTATTTTATCCAATTGACTGTGTTACATTTTAATTGTGTTGCCGTAATTAATTTTTAAAAGTTTAACCAAGCTGTATGCCATGAATAAGTGTTGTTTGTTAAGTTTAAATCAGGTTTAAGTCATAGTAATTTATGTGCACAGCTTAACTGTTTGATTTTAATTGTAATAATCTTCATTAAATTTTTCAGTCTATGAAGAAGGCATAAAGTCAATGCCGAAACGTTGAATAAAAATTACAATTTGACGCTGTAGTTTTATCTGGTAGAACGAGTGCATCCCAAGATTTTAATCAAATCAGTTGTTTACTTACTTTCGTTCGAGAAATAATACTAATTATTATATATATATATATATATATATATATATATATATATATATATATATATATAAATTATTGGTTGTGGGTTTTAGGTCAGCTGGCAAGTTCAGTACTACTCTTTTTATAGCCTAAATTTTCGAATTTATTTTAATTCTTGATCACAGGCACTACAAATGATAAATTTTAAAAACTGGTACAGTTTGGTTTTAAAGTTACATACTAAATCGAGGTTTATATAAATAATTAGCAACAATGTAAAAATAACAGAAACTATAACTTAACATAACTAAAAATAATATAAAATGTATAATTTAATAAAATGACACCATTTCAATCAAATTTGTCACATTGTTCTTTTATTTTTCTGTGTGACGGTATGGCAAATTGAATGCATGCATGTATGTATGCATGTAACGTTTTTATGAATTAAGTGGGTTTTAATCTGAGTGTTGTTGTGTGTGTGTGTGTGTGTGTGTGTGTGTGTGTGTGTGTGTGTGTGTGTGTGTGTTGTGTGTGTGTGTGTGTGTGTGTGTGTGTGTGTGTGTGTTGTGTGTGTATTCTTTTTATATTATATAAATATTTTATTTTATGGTGTATGTTTATAACATCTCACTGTAATAACGACAATCAAGTAATTTGATCCAATACGTAGTATCTTGTTTCAAGTATCTAATTTTAAAATTTAATAAATAGGTATATATAGAGCTCAAGTTGTTTATGTCCGTCTTTTGTTCATTGTACAAGAATTTTGATAAATATAACACATTTTAAAAATAGTCGTTTGGATTCTGATTTTTGAATTTGAATAATTTTTGGGTTTTGAAAGTCCATTACGTGATTATTTTCTAAAATATGTGTAGTTAAAGCACATGCATTCGGTTTTCGTTTAACATCGCTTTTATGTTGAATTATTCTTTGTTCTAAGTGTTGGGAAGTTTGACCAATATAGATTTGGTTACAATTGGTACAGTTAATTTGGTAAATTAAGTTTCTTTGTTGTAGTTTAGGTGTTTTTAAATATTGTGATTAGTTTTGTTGTTAAATTTTTAATGAAAGGAAGTGATCTGTAAATTATTTGGTTTTGTAAATTTATGTTTTCATCGTTGGTGGTATTATTGATTTGGTTGTTGTTTGTTTTTATATTATATAGTTTATGGTTGGTATTACTGTTGCCGCTATTATATAAAAGTTGTTGAATAAGATTTAATGGATAATTATTTTCTTTTAAAATTTTTGAAAGTTTGTTTAAGTTTTTATTGTATAATGATATATGTGAAATTCTTTTAATTCGTTGTTTTAATTCTAAAATGAAGTTTATTTTAATTTTGTATGAATGGTATGAATGATAGATTATATATCTATTCGAATTTATAGGTTTTTGATACCAGTCCAGAATTATTTTATTTGTATCATCTCTAATTAGTAGGGTATCTAAAAATGGAACTTTCAAAACCCAAAAATTATTCAAATTCAAAAATCAGAATCCAAACGACTATTTTTAGAAATGTGTTATATTTATCAAAATTCTTGTACAATGAACAAAAAGACGGACATAAACAACTTGAGCTCTATATATACCTATTTATTAAATTTTAAAAATTAGATACTTGAAACAAGATACTACGTATTGGATCAAATTACTTGATTGTTGTTATTACAGTGAGATGTTATAAACATACACCATAAAAATAAAATATTTATATAATATAAAAAAGAATACACACACACACACACACACACACACACACACACACACACACACACACACACACACACACACACACACACACACACACACACACACATACACACTCAGATTAAAACCCACATGCATACATACATGCATGCACACACAAAAATAAAAGAACAATGTGACAAATTTGATTGAAATGGTGTCATTTTCCATTTCGAATAGACCTGCACCTTGCCGAAGTTCTAGATTACTAGAACAGTTGCAATGGCTTGCGTGTTCTAATGAGCTAAAGAGCCAAACTACAGGTCCAACCAAAGTAGTAGGGTCGTTAGTGAGGAACCAGACTAAGACAGGTCCCCGAAAGAGGGCAGCGGCTCTTTCGGTACTTAGATTGGCAGAGACCATAGGGGTCGGTATGGCAGTCTAAGACACACTACCGCGATGTGGAAGGCAACGGGAAACCACCACATTACCTCCCAAGTACACAGCGTACCTAAATTATAATAAAATGATGGCATTCTCTGGGGTAAAAGATTCCGGAGTTAAAATAGTCCCCCATTCGGATCTCCGGGAGTGGACTACTTCGGAGGATGCGATCGGAAAGTTAAGAATAAGAGTCGGGAACATTTTGCGAGTCGGAGCGTGGAATGTTAGAACTATGAAGCAAGTGGGTAAACTAGAGGACCTAAAAATCGAAATGAATAGGTTATCATTAGACATAGTAGGGATCAGCAAAGTTCGGTGGCCAGAGGCGGGAGATTTTTGGAGTGGTGACTTCAGGGTAATTCATACAGGAGCCGAGAAAGGAAATTTGGGTGTGGGGATAGTTATGCGGAAAAAGATAGGATACTGTGTAGAAGATTACTTACAAAAGAATGAAAGAGTACTCATGGTTAGATTAGAATCTAAACCGGTAAACACAGTAATAATACAAGTATACATGTCCACCTCTAGTTACAGTGACGAAGAGGTAGAAGCAATCTACAAAGATATCGAAGACATATTAAGACACGTAAAAGGATATGAAAATTTAATAATTACGGGGGATTTTAATGCAGTGGTAGGTGAGGGTAGGGAAGGAGCGATAGTAGGTTTATTTGGTTTAGGCACTAGAAACAACAGAGGAAATAGGCTGGTACAATTTTGCGACCAGAACAATTTAATCATTACAAACACATTATTTCAACATCATGCTAGAAGACGATATACGTGGAAGATGCCAGGAGATATAGGAACATATCAAATAGATTACATTCTTGTTAGACAACGGTTTAGAAATCAAGTAAAAGACTGTAGAAGCTACCCAGAAGCAGATATAGACACTGACCACAACATCGTAATTATGAAGGCCGCACTTAAATTTAAAAATTTGAAAAAAAGAAACGGAAAAAGGTACTTGGACCTACAGAAACTAAAAGAGAAAGATATTCAAAAAAGATTCAAAAAAAGGTCAAATGAATTGCTCAAAGATATCGAGAAAATATCTGATACTAAGGAAGTAGAAACAGAATGGAATAACATTAAATCCAGCCTCGACATGGCGGCCAGAGATATTCTGGGGTATACACAAAAACAAAATAAAAAACCATGGATAACAAAGGATATTCTGAATTTAATAGAAGAAAGACGAAAATACAAAAATAAATCAGACGAAACAGGAAAACAGAGATACAAAGTCATAAAATGGGAAATTATTCGAAAATGCAGGAAAGCTAAAGAACAATGGATTGATGAAAAGTGCAAAGAGGTACAAACTAAGATGGAAGTAGGAAAGACAGATGAAGCATACAAACTAATTAGAATCAATTTTAAGGATATAGAACCGTATAGCAAAAATATAAGGGATGCGGGAGGAAATGTCATTATAGAAAATATAGAGAAAGTGGGTAGATGGCAAGAATATATAGGGAATTTATATGCAGGAGAAGAACTAACTGCATTAGAAAAGGAATCAGACATTGAAAATGATGACTTGGGATATCCTATACTTAGAGATGAATTTGAAATAGCATTAAAGGGTCTGAAAAATGGTAAGGCGCCGGGTACAGATAAGGTGCAAGCGGAGACTCTAATAGCCGCTGGTCAAGCAGTAACAGAACGTCTCTCCCAACTTGTAAGCTATATGTATGGGACAGGCGAGATACCCAAAGATTTCAAACATAACATCATAGTAACTATACCAAAAAAGAAAGGTGCAGATAGATGTGAAAATTTTCGAACAATAAGCTTGACAGCACACGTATTAAAAATATTAACTAGAATTGTACAAAGACGAATGGAAAAACGGGCTGAAGAAATACTAAAAGAAGACCAATTTGGGTTTAGGCAAAACAGGGGAACACGGGAGGCTATCTTAGCTCTGAGGGTGATAATGGAGAAAACAATAGAGAAAGGGGAAAGCGTGTATATAGGGTTTGTAGATCTGGAAAAAGCATTTGACAATGTAAAATGGAAAAAAATGTTAGAAATACTCAAAAAGATTGGAATGAGCTATAGGGATAGACGGATAGTACATAGCTTATACAAAGAGCAAACAGGAGTAATAGAATTAGAGCAGGAACGTAGAGAAGTAAATATCAGGAAAGGGGTAAGACAGGGATGTTCCCTATCCCCACTAATTTTTAACTTGTACATTGAGGAGGCAATGAACACTGTCAAATGCAGGAAGACATTTGGAATTACTATGCAGGGACAAAAAATAGATATGCTTAGATTTGCAGATGATATAGCATTATTAGCATCTAGCAAGGAAGAGTTAGAAGCTGCTCTCAATGAAATGGAAACGGTTCTAACAGAGAGATACGGTATGAAAATTGACAAAAGTAAAACTAAAGTACTAGTAT
Source organism: Platerodrilus igneus (assembly GCA_036346225.1). NCBI lineage: Eukaryota > Metazoa > Arthropoda > Insecta > Coleoptera > Lycidae > Platerodrilus > Platerodrilus igneus. The sequence goes on along the minus strand of JARFIW010000260.1, from coordinate 3,987,115 downwards.
GCAAATCAAAAACAAGAATACAAATATGTAACACGAACTTACAAGAGGTTAAGGATTTCTGCTACCTAGGAAGCCAAATAACGCAACATGGGAAAAGCACAAAAGATATAAAACAAAGCACAAGGTCGTGCTACATTTAACAAGAAAATGCAACTACTGTGCTCAAAGACCACAAACATAGAAACAAGGAAAATATTGCTCAAAACATATGTGTGGAGCACAGCACTGTATGGCTGTGAAGCCTGGACAGTGGGAGAAGCGGACAAGAAAAAGGTAGAAGCCTTTGAAATGTGGTGCTACAGACGTATGATGAAGATATCATGGACAGACAAAGTTAAGAACGAAGAGGTGCTAAAAATGGTAGGGGAAGAAAGAAATATGTGGAAAACGGTAAAAAATAGGAGAGATAGGATGATAGGCCACATACTGCGGCATGAAGGAATAGTGCGGAATATACTAGAAGCAGAGATAGGAAAAAAGAGAAGAAGAGGTAGACCTAGGTTAGACTACTGCACACATATAGTGAAAGATGTAGACTGTAGGAGTTTCAGGGAAATGTGTAGGCTAGCTCAGAAGAAAAATCAATGGAGGTACGCATCCAACCAGTCTGAAGATGGATAAATTAACGACGAAGAAAGTAGCTGCACTTAAACATGATATTTATTATAAGCAACTACAAGCATTGGAGGGGCAATATTCTCGAATAATGGCAATTGCGTGAAAGCATTTACTGGAAAACTATTATTTCGGCAAATGTCTAAGTGTTGGGGGATCTTGGCAGCCACAGGTTGCTTAACCCCCTTCAATAAATCTCAGTGAAAAAAGGGCATAATATTATAAAACAATAGAAGAAACATGATATTTATTATAAGCAACTACAAGCATTGGATGGGCAATATTCTCGAATTATGGTAATTGCGTGAAAGCATTTACTGGAAAACTATTATTTCGGCAAATGTCTAAGTGTTGGGGGATCTTGGCAGCCAAGCCACAGATTGCTTAACCCCTTCAATAAATCTCTGTGAAATAGTGCATAATATTAAAAAGCAATATAAGGAGAACCGAGCTGTATTACTGTGTGAGAATTTCAGGGAACCATGTAGGTTAGTTTAGAAAAGAAATAAGTGCAAGTACATGGCCAACCAGTTTTGAGACGGGAAACCCAATGACGAAAAAATAAGCGCAGACAAATCTGATGATTATTATAAACAACTAGTTGTTTGTTGTGAAATATCTGCAACTAATGTTGACTGTGCGAAAAGACATATTGGAAAAAATATTAAATCAGTAAATGTTCAAGTGCTGGGGGAACTTGGCAGCCACAGGCTGCTTACCCCCCTTCGCAACCACTGAATGTCCGAGAAATAGGGTATATAATTGTAAAACAATAGAAGGTGACCGAACTGCATCTAACAAGAAAGAACGGCACCTATGATAAAAGACAACAAACATAGAACAAAAAGTTGTTGAAAGCGTATGTGTGGAGCACAGCACAGACATTATGCCTACGAAATACAAGCAGCCTGAAAAGCAGACAGAAGAACAGTAGCGGCCTTTGAAATGCCGTGCTTCAGATGTTCGAGGGTGGACAGACAAAGTTAATAACAAATAGGTTATAGAAACAGTAAGGGAACAAGGATATCTTTGGGAAAAAATATGAGAAGTAGAAAAGCATAATACGTTCTAAGGCATTTTTGGGGAATAGTATGTGATATATGACAACCAGAGATAGGAAAAAAGAGGCGGATGTAGACCTAGATTAGATAGTGATAGATGCAGACTGTGCAAATTTCGGGGAAATCTGTAGGTTAGTTCAGAATAGGAAACAATAATGGTACGCGTCTAACCAGTTTTAGGACTGAAGACCCAATGATGATGATGATGGTGTCATTTTATTAAATTATACATTTTATATTATTTTTAGTTATGTTAAGTTATAGTTCCTGTTATTTTTTACATTGTTGCTAATTATTTATATAAACCTCGATTTAGTATGTAACTTTAAAACCAAACTGTACCAGTTTTTTAAAATTTATCATTTGTAGTGCCTGTGATCAAGAATTAAAATAAATTTGAAAATTTAGGCTATAAAAAAGAGTAGTACTGAACTTGCCAGCTGATCTGAAACCCACAACCAATAATTTATTTATAAATATATAAAGCAAGGTCGTTAAACACTAAGATAATTATTGATATATATATATATATATATATATATATAAAATGTATATATATATATATATATATATATATAAAATATATATATAAAAATAAAATGCAGCAGCATTACCACGTTGGATTTCGATTGAGAGGCGCTGCCAAAGAAACTCGGTCGATCTTTATTCAAAGGTTGTTTTTTCAAGCCTATGACCAATATTGTTAATTAGTTGCTTGGTTAATTCACAAGCGACAACCATTGTCTCAAAAGCAACTGATGTGAAGTTATAATTATGGCTAAGGTATCTGTATTTGTTGACCTTATTCCGTTCAGCCTCGGCAACATCTGCACCACATGTTTTGCTTATTAAGGTTAAATGTGAAGGAGCTAGTGTGTCCACAACTGTTGTATCCTAAGCTAATGATCGGTCCTTTTCTCATGGGATAATTGTAACACCGTCAGGTCTTTTATTATCTCTCAGGGTTTCTAGTGATTCCAAACCTGATGGGATTTGTAGTTTAGCTAGGGATCGAGCTATTATTTGATTTAGAGATTCATGTCTGGACAAATGACCAATTGTGTTTTTTTACAGATCAAAGCATGAGACTTTATAATCAATAGATGCACCGCAAGAACAGATAAATGGTTCACAGATCCTACAGTCAAGACGTAATGCTATATATATATATATATATATATATATATATATATATATATATATATATATACATTTGTGGTGCAGATGTTGCCGAGGCTGAACGGAATAAGGTCAACAAATACAGATACCTTAGCCATAATTATAACTTCACATCAGTTGCTTTTGAGACAATGGTTGTCGCTTGTGAATTAACCAAGCAACTAATTAACAATATTGGTCATAGGCTTGAAAAAACAACCTTTGAATAAAGATCGACCGAGTTTCTTTGGCAGCGCCTCTCAATCGAAATCCAACGTGGTAATGCTGCTGCAGTTCTTAGCATTTTACCACATAACAATAAGTTTCAAACCTTTAATGACACAACAAACAAATTAACATTAGATAAAGAACCGATGGGTATTAGAGAAGCACATTATCAATTAATAAATACATATCAATCAACCGATGATGAAACTGACATAACCCAAGCAACCCTACAAAGTAATAATATCAACCATATAGATAGTAATCCAGCTAATATAAGAACTATCTTCACAAACAAGAAAATTAAGGGTAAAAAAGCGAATTTTGATGAAATTGAAAATGGTTCAAATAAAAACTCGGGAAGAAATAATAAAAAGAGGAAATATTCTGAAACTAATGAATCATCAATGCAATTGACAAAGAATAAGAATAAACTGGTTAAAAAACTGATGGGAACTAGAAATAGTAGAAAACCTCAGGTAAAAAAGTGACTAAAGTTGAGGATAGGCATTCTAATGATTCAGAAGAAAAAAAATTACTAAAGTTGAGACTAAGCAGACCAATGATTTTGAAAAAGAAACAGTTCCTAAAAGGAAACAAAGTGATATACAGACTGTTTCTTCCTATACAAATATTTCAACTAGTTGTAGTAGATTAAATAAACTAGGAAAGACCACAAAACTCTATATCTCTAGCTGGAATATCGATGGATTCCATATATGATTTAAAAAAGGTGCATTTATCTATCTTGAATACGAGAAACCAGATATAATTTACATACAGGAGAGCAAGTGGAGTACCGCAAAGTTGCCTCCCGAAACTAAGAATCTTTCAGGTTACAAGCAATATTGGCATAATAGCACTAAAGAAAGATATGCCGGTGTTGGTCTATTTACACGTTCTCAACACATTGACATTGTTTATGGAATTGGTGTTGCAACACATGGTGAGGAAGAACGCTGTATTACAGCAAAATTTGATAAATTCTACGTTTTATCCGTATATGTACCAAACACTGGTCGAAAATTAGCAACACTATCGAAACGATTGGATTGGAATATTGCTTTCAAGAAATTTATTAAAAACCCGTACAAGAAAAACCAATTATCATATGTGGTAATATGCATGTTACCTACAACGGAAGCAGTTCTACAGCAGGGGGAGGGATCCGACAAAAGACCCGTCGAATACGCAAGTCGATTATTAATCTATCCGGAATGCAATTATTCAACAACCGAGCGAGAAGCCCTAGCCGTTGTTTGGGAAAAATTTTGAGGATACCTCCAGGGAGCTCGCATCAAAGTTGTCAGTTACCATCAACCCTCCGCTGGATTACGTCACTAAAATCACCGTCGGGAACACTGGCTCGATGGGCACTGATTTTACAAGTCTACGATCTTGAAATTATTTATACAACAGCACATAATCATTCGAAGTTGTGTTCGTAGATCTCTTTGGTCCGCTTCCAGAAGCTGAGAGTGGCGACCAATGGATCCTAATTATTAGTGATATGTGTACGAAGAAGATAGAATTATTTCCGCTAAAAGAAGCTATCAGTGAAGTTTGTGCTGATATGTCAATAATTGAAGTGTTTTTACGGTACGGAATTCCACGTAAACCAATTTCCGATAACGAAACGTCGTTTATTGCAAGTGCAATGCAAAAACCTCTGTTTTGCCTAGGCATTAAACAATAATTAATTCTGCTTTATCTTGCTCAAGCAAATTCAGTGGAATGTAAAAACCGCGATTTAAAAGCGATGCTTTCAATTTTTGTTAAAAACAACCATCGTGACTGGCATCACAAATTACCTGCGATTAGGTTCGCAATAAACACGGTGAAGTGCGAGTCAACAAAATACTCTCCAGCATTTTTATTAATTTTTAATACTTGCACGCGAGTTACGTAATCCAGATGATGTGCATCACGATTTACGCGTGATAGTGCAGAACGAAAATGTTATTGCGGAGATGACGCCGTACTTAATACGTTTGGCCTCGACCCTGAAGAAGTCCGACAAAATGTTGAACACGCTCAAGATAATCGAACGAAAGTCGTAAATAAACATAGATACCAAGTACCACAACTTAACGTGACCTAGTTTTAGTTAAAACGCATGTGTTATATGAAGCTGCAAAAGGGTTAATTACGAAGTTCGTACCAAAATAAGACGGTCCGGTTTGTATGTAATTAATCAAGTGATAAGCACGGTTTCATACGAAATTGCATACGCTGAAATACCGAATAAAATACTACGAAAATATCATGTAAGTCAGCTAATTCCGTTCCATGGTGCAGCAAATCCCTTAAGTTTGGTAAATTCCACACGACGCAGAGGTCGACATTCACCTAATGAAAGAAATAACGCAAGCGCTAACTCTAGTCCGCTCACGTGGACGTTACCGCAGGCTAGATGGGGGAGTTTATTAGAACCAGCGGCTGTTATAGTTCGTATGGGCGGCGTCTGAAAGTATGTAGGCTTGGCTTGATTATTTGTTTAATAAGTGTAAGCAAAAATAATTATAAGTTTCATAAATACATAAAATAAAAGTGAAATAGTTAAAATTGAATGATTTCAACAGTTGAAGCAGTTTGGAAGTCATCGGAAGTCTTCGGAAAGCTTCGTGGTTGCTTGTGGAACCAAAATAAACTTAAACACTTATTAAATGAATGTATATACAGTTTAAAAGCGGTGTAAAAGGCTTCGGTAGTATTCGAATCTCTTCGGAAGGCTTCGGAATTTGATTGTTAGACCGAGTAGCAACTTGAGTAACGGTAGTTAGAAAATATTTACAGTTTGAAGATGTCCAGACGTCTTCAGCGATCTTCGGAACTCTTTGCAAACCGTCGTGGTAGAGGTGGCTTAGGCTTCGTCGAATACGTCGCCGTGAAACTCTACGGGGTGTCGTCCCGGTGGTAGACTTGACAGACGCAATCACAATAACGACTTGTCGGTGATGTGTGGAACGGAGTGTGTTAACTATTGATTGATGAATTATAGTGGCGTGTCCTAGGTACGGCGGCGGACAGCGTCACCGTTGGAGAATACGCAGGCTATGGAGAGCACTGCGTGTCGAAGTATAGCAAGCTATGGGGAGCGTTGCTTGCTGAAGGTTTTGCAGGCTATGGGGAACACTGCAAAGTGATTCCTTGGGCTAACGAATGTTTTTCAGAGAATTTGAAACTATATTTATACATTTCCATTTCCTATGCTTCTTGTGTTGAAAAATGTTAATGATGTCTTTAACCAATGGAGTTGTGTATGTCGATTTTCTGGTGTAAAAGAATCTCTTAATTTAGTTTGACCAATGAGCGTGCTGATTTTTGGGTACCGCAAAAAACGAGTTGGAATTTCTCGCGATTCTTTGTTTGTTCTGTGTTCAGCATGTGTACTTTGATATAGTCCAGAGCGATTCTTTAGTTTGTTTTGTGTTCAGCTCGGGCGCGGCGATATAGTCAATACAGCGCGGGTTCGTCCACAGTCGCAACACCAGTCCCTTCCACACAAAGTAGTGGTGTAACAGACGAAGAAAACCGACAAGACAGAGCCGCCACGAGAGGAACGAGTGAATCGCATAAGTGGAGATCGAGAAGAAGACCGCGAAACACTAACCCGCGCCATTTCTGCTGTTAGTTATTATTCACATTGCTGTAATAAAATAAATAAAAGTAAAGAGGTTTTTGTTATTATTTATTAATATCCATGATTTATTGTTGGTGCTTTTATTACTCAATGGTGAATAAGCGTTTTTGCTTTTGAGGTCCATGAGCTAGACAACTCCCCAATAACGTGACAAATACCACCTCGTACAGCTCCTCCCTTTACAACTTCAATTTTCTTTTCAGAACGCACTAGTGTAAAATAAACGTACCTTAGTCAATTGATTTACTTTATATTCAAATAAGAATTGCTTGTAATTATTCGGTTTAGCAAGTTGCACAACAGTAGGTGCAGATAATTATTTAGAAACGACACAACGTTACAAACCAATGAATAGATCACATTTTCTCGAACAATCTGTGCGACATCTCAGTTATAGCGCCTGATGTGGATTAAGCATTAACTTGCTGATTATAGGGAACGATCTAATCTCGAGAGATTTCAACTTGTGCGGATACTAATACAGACTTTACCTTTGTAGTTATAAGGGATAGCTGAGTAATACTAATTAGTTACAAACTGGAAAGGTTTTTGGCAGGGAAGTAATTAGGTAAACAATTACTCGAACTCTTTAGAATCTGTGTTATGTGTCTGAGATTGTAGCATTTGGAATTACTTCGAATACAAGTAGTAAATAATTATACCTTTACTTTATTTGAGCGGCTATTGAAACACATCCATTGTCAATTTATTACTGTTTAGCTATGTTTAACATTTTTGTTGTAATGGCAACTGTGGCAGGGCAAAAAGCTATTCCCATGTCCATGCAAGCGCATATTCGGGTAGTGATTTTTGGTCTAGGAATCGTAGCAAGAAGAGTTATTTTCGTTTTGGTACACGTATCCCGGTTTGATAGAAATGCACCGTGTTTTTTAAAACTATAAAATGGTTTTTCAAATTGGGAGTTGTAGAGTAAAATACTGCTAAAACAATGGACGTTTAACATAAGTTGAAAGTTGTTATCAATGCGCGTCAGAAAAGCGGAAAAGCAAAAACCTGTGGTATATTTTCTCTACCATGAGGGTTGTCTAGCATAACCAAATAATAAAGCGTGATGAGTAATAGTATTAATGATTAGAATATCAGACATACACACGCTTATTCAAATTATAAGGCAAAGTGAATATTACAGTGCGGTCGCGTTACTCCGAATATTTGTTTGCACGAGCATTTCGGATTATCAATTTGTTCGGATTATAGAGGGATTGTAAAAACAATGAAAAATACGTAGAGCAGGTATGTATGTATGTCCATACATGTACATCCATACATATTGTAAGTGTAATAAAAAACGGGGTAATTATAAACTTTTTGTAAGTTTATTACCCTTTATCCTCGTGACTATCAGCTATATACTAAAACTCTCTATTTTTAATCTGATATCACTAGGTCGAGATTTTCTTCTTTATACTCCAAGCCCAGGGTAATGTCAGATGGAAAACGGCTTTAGACAAAGAAAACTCTTAGGGGTTAAACGGCTAGTAGAGTGTTAGCTCTGGGTAGATCATGAGCATGGGTCATGGGTGGATAATCGACCAAAAATATTTTTAATAGGCGCCACCGTATTTTTAATACAAGTGCCAACAAAATTTAACTGTGTTTGTATAAGGGGAATGCGGAAACCTTATCTTAACACCACTATCATAGCCATAAAATTTGAATTTCACTCTTTATCACACACTTACCAAAACCTCAACCACCAGATGTCAAACAGTTGTCTCAGCTTTACCTGTGAACAAACAAAAACACCACATGGACACTATTTGTGTCTTCAAAAGCATATGCCAAAAATAGAATAAATGAATTTAAACATCTGTGAAATACTAAAGGGATTCATTTTCATTACTCTGTCTTTTACTTAAGGAGGATTTGCTCTAGTTTTCTCTTTCCTAATTTAAATGTTGTATAATAAAACTTCTTTCAAAGGAAACAAAATGAATTCTATTTATATGTAGAAATCTGATTAAATACATGTGACTGCTATATATATTTTTACTATCTTGTCATAAAAAATTTTTATAAAAGAATTTTAGTGAAGTTTAACCTTCAAAATAAATATGTATTAATTGATCATTTCTATAAAATTTAGTTTAAGCAAACATGTAATAATTTATTAGATCATAACACATGAATTTATTTTTACTATAATCATTGAAGCGCTTCCTTGACCATTTACAACAAAGATTGATCATCAGAAAAATAGCGATCATAAAATGCAACTACTCAAATTTAACTGTAATCTACACAAAAAATATACACGAATTTCAACACCAATAAAAAGCTTTTACATGACCTGACTGTTTTTAAGCAAAATGTGAAAATTAAATCAAGACTGCATCTGGCGTCTAGATTAGGAAACAGAATCTATACTATCTTTTTTTTATCTGACATAAGTTGTCATTTTAAATATCTTGAAACACATTGTATGCGTGTACAAATAACTGACAAACTAGATATTTATTCGGTGTGTTATTAACTTTAAAAAACTACTTTATATTTTTGTTACTCTAATAATCAACGTAGGAAATCTCATAATAATTTACTATACTTTCAAAGTTACGGAAAGTTTCAAACACTCACGTGTATCCAAATAAATTGCAGGTGCAAAATCATGACATCAGCTGTTGTATTTTTCCAGCGTATTAATCATCTGTAAGTTTGAAGTACCAAGATTCTTTGTATAATAAACCATTTCTATACGGCGTATTAAATAGATAGAACGAAACCATAACTGCCTGCTTTAAATTATTGCGACGAAAATTTATTATAATTTAACATTGAAAATTGTTGTTGTAGATATGTCCATTAGATATTGCACTAAAGTGAAAGTATTAGTTTAATTTATTGTATTAATCTATACCAACTGTCTTAAATGATGTATATTATCGTTCCATGTTCTCAACTCAAGCTCTTCTTCCTGACTCTATTAGACGCCTCGTGTTTTAGTCAGGACATCTTGACTTTTATCTCTAGTCTACAAAAGCGACTTCACTCTTCGACGTTGGGAACAAAAGTGCTGATAATTAACTGGACAACGCTTGGTAACAAGCCTCAGAATATATATCTTCTAGAATCTATGTGTTATTATGAACATTATACTTTAATTTTTATTGGCTGAATATTTACGAATTAAATGCTTTAAAATTTATCTGTTTTATTATTAATTTATTAGGCTTGGTGTAACAAGAAAAAAAATACGTTACAATATGTATGTAGTATTTAATAAAACATAGTACAACATACATATGTACTTAGTAAACATACATGTAAAAATCATTTGAAAAAGTCTTTTATTTTTGTCTGACTTGATTTTGTTAGCTCTTGCGGAAAGCATTATCTCGCATTTGTCGAAGCATGAGCTGTTGTTGCAAAGGAACATTATTTTCATCCGTCTACGCCAAACATGCATTGAATGCTGCCTACGTACATCGACGTAGTCTAACATAAAAAAACAAAGAAAGAAAAGTAAGATGGCCGGGCTCAATCGGTAAGATGGTGGGGTATTACACATACAAAAAAAATTATCTAAAGGAAAGCGTGAAATAAAGAAGAAAAATTAACACGATTTAGTACTAATTATAATTATTCTAAATTACATTCTGGTTAGACATGGCAACGTAGTATACAAAAAAACAAGAAACAAAATCAATCACCACAATACACATATGTCAAGAGGAACAAAAAAAAAAGTTCTTAAAATGGCGAGCTGTAGTTTCTAGGTCCCTCACTATATGAATTACACAAAGAAAAATTACCCAATTACAGCCCTAAAAACCACAGCCCTACAGAATCAGTGTAAATACCAAATTCAGTACATACCATGGTCGTAATTAATACAATATTATTGACAAACATAATCTCCCCTAAAGGTAATCATTTTAAACGATTTACACCAGGGGTGGGCAAATACTTTTAAGCGTGGGCCAAAATGAAATTTTCAAAATGTCTCCCGGGCCGGAGGACTATACCGCGTACGTACGCTGTTGCACACGCGAATGTTTTTGGTGGAATTTTTTCCCTGCCCAAAAATTTTTTTTGACAAAAATACCATAAGTATCATTTTAAAGCATTTGGACAAAGAAATTTGACAGTTAATAATAGAAAATAGTAATAATAAATTGTCTTACTTGGGTGTACATGCGAACAATTTGTGCCCAGTAAAATATGTCACGTAATTTTTAAAAAAATATGATCCATTATTTAAATTCATGGTCATTAAATAAATCAGTTAATAAAAGATTTTATTTTATTATTTATTTATATCTTAACGATACAAATTAATTTATATTGATACATATAATAGTTAATGCGAAACGTGAAATCTCGAATGTTCATTTGATATTATTTCTTCAAAATTTGGATCCAAATCACTTGTAGCAATCCTTAATACCGAGTGTAGATTTTCGTCAGTAATTTGTGATCGATATTTATTTTTCGTGGAAACCAAATTTCACAAATATATGTCGAACCAAATAAAACTAGGTATTTTTGGACATAGTTCAAAAAATGTTTGAAATGTTCTGTATTCAAAGCACCGTAGAATGCACTCAATTCGTTTGAGTGAAAATTTTCTTTTAGTAAATTATTTGTCTGTAAGTCAATTAGTTCTAATTGAATTTCAACAGGAGCTTCTTGCACATCGAAATTGAAAGGTTGACTAATTAATGATAAAGGTTTTTCAATAGCTTTGAAATCTTGAAATCTTCTTTGGAATTCAGAATGCAGGTCTTGTGTTATTGCACTATATTTAAGAAAATCGGAATTTTTCAATGATTCTCGTCGTGATTGTAATGAGGGGAAATGATTTAGTAATTTCTTATTAAAGTTTTCAGCAAATAAATTGAGTTTTATCATAAATGCTTTGACGTTTGAGTGCATATTGAAAGCGAATTGGTTTTTCCCTTGTAGATTTATATTTAGTTCATTCAAATATTTTACGATATCTACAGAAAACGAGAAATCGTTTAGCCATGCCTCATTTTGCAATTCAGGAAAATCATGTAATTTTTCTATTATCGACAAGAAGGATACTATTTCATCAAGCAAATATTGAAGCCTGTCCAAAACTTTATCGATGCTAAGCCATCTCACTTCAGTGTAATAAGGAATTTCGTAAAAGTCACTTTCAATTTCTTTCAAAAATTCAACAAACTGTCGATGATTTAAGGCACGTCCCCGGATAAAATTCACCACTTTTGTCACAACAGTAACGACGTGATTCAATTTCAAGACTTTTCTACATAGCACTTCTTGATGAATAATGCAGTGTAAAAATAATATATCTTGTTCTGGGTGCAACTCTTTTACTTTGTCGGTGATTCGTTTTAGTAAACCCACATTTTTCCCTGTTAAACTAGGACAACCATCCGTAGTGATGCTTACTATTTTGTTCCACGTTAAATTTACTTTAACTAAACACTCTTCAACAGCGATAAAGAAGTCTTCACCGGTAATTGTATATGTCATTGGATGCACACTAAGAAGTTCCTCGCTAATTTCACATTTCTTGTTAATGCCCCGAATAAATATTAATAATTGACTTGTGTCAGTAATATCGCAGGACTCATCTAAAGCCAGAGAACAATATGTAAAATCAGCAATTTTTGTTCTTAGCTGGTCAAGTAAATTTCCTGAAATCTTCTCGATCCGTCGTACCATTGATCTTCTCGAAAGGCTTACATTTTCAAAAATATGTTTCTTTTCAGGACAACATATCTCCGACACTTCTACCATGCATTGTTTAACAAATTCTGCTTCAGTAAATGGTTTATAGAACTTAGCAATTTTGTGTGCAACAACATAACTTGCTTTTGTGGTAGATTTCTCGATATTACTTTGTTTGGTAAAAATATTTTGTTGTTTATTCAAGTTTTTCGCAAAGTTTTCTGCTGCATTTTTAAGTTCTTTTAAAGAAAGTGATGCATATTTTGGATGTTTTGATTTGAAATGCCTGTTTAAATTGTATTCCTTGAAAACAGCAATTGTTTCCTGACAAACTAAACAAATTGCTTTCTTATCAATGTTTGTAAAAAGGTATTTTATCGTCCATGCTTTATTGAAATTTCTGCATTCCAAATCAACTTTTCTTTTTTTAGATTGACTCATTTTACAAAGGCCTACAAATAAAATACTCTCTATTATTTATATATTTCATTATTTATAATAATAATAATAATAATAATAATACTGTTGATTTCAAAAAAATCGTATAAAAGAGATTAAAAAAAATTGCTTGCGGGATTTGTCAACAGGCCGGATAAAGTAAGCAAAAGGGCCGGATCCGGCCCGCGGGCCGGCTTTTGCCCACCCCTGATTTACACATTAATAAGTAGCATAAATGTTTTTTCAGTAATTTAAAACAAATAGTAGTGATTTATAGCAGGGCAATAAATGGCAAAATAGTCCTATAACTTTCGGATATGCGGATTGATTAAATTTGTGAATGCCGGGGCTTAAAATGTAAAGTCCAAATAGGTATGGTTTCAACGTAAACAAGGAAGAAACACTCACCAGCATGTATGTCTAAAGTGTAGGCTAGACACACCGTCTCCAAGGACAGCGCGAAACATATGTTCTCCGGACCATGCCATGCGCTGGTCCTCCTGTCACAACAAGGGGCGACAACCCATCGTGGTTTTAAAGCCACCGGAAGAAGAAGCTACAATTATCATGAAAAAGATTAATTTATTTACGCTAAAAAGTACAAGTCTGTAAAACCATCATTACTTACCACGCTGTATTGCGCGCGCAAAATTCCCATTAAGAAAACGAAAACAACAAAACTATAACAAATGCTTTCGTCGTATATAAGGAAGAGAAAGTGAATATTAATTTGTTTAACTAAACAACTAGAGCTCCAAGTATTATTAGTGTTATCACAACGTGATTAGCAAACTTGAAAACACGGTTTTAACGAATAGTTCAATACGTTGTTTCCAAGAGTTTTAGATTGAATCAATAGAGAAAGTAATTACACGCTATCGCAAGGTATAACGAGTTTACGGTATATCTAAAACAGGGTATTGACTATTTAATTTATAGATTAAGCTTTTTAAATTAGCACCAAATTGGTTTAAATGAAAATCGTTAGGAAGCGTACTTATTATAAAACCTGTAAGATATACAGGATCTGAATAAACGGATAATAAAGTACGGGGTAGGTTTTAATTTAGTCGTAAAATAAGCGTATCAAATATCTCCCCCAGCAAAATTAAAGGGTCGGGGATAGGAAAGCAGAAATACGGGAGTGGGCAGTACCAAAGAAAAAACCAAGCACAAAAAAAGAATTCGCTTAAAAAAAACTAAAAGAAAATTTGTTTACGGAAATAAAGAACCAAAAAAACAAAAAGAAATGCTCCAAAATAAAAAAAGTACTCTCATCCGGCTTGAAACGCCAATACATTATAAAATAAAGAGACAGAAAAGAAAGAATTCTCTTAACGGAATAAATAAAAAAAAACACAAGAAAACGCCCCGAAATAAAAAAAAGAATTCTCATCCGGTTCGACGAACCAAGGTACCGAATAAGGCAAAGCAAATTGAAGAGAAGCACACGGAAAAATAGGTAGATAGTAGCACGGGACGAAGGCAAAGGTAGAACGGCATCAACACTGTCAAACTCGTCAAAGGACGGATGTTTCTTCAGAAAAGAAACAGGAAATTCTTCGACCTCAAAAGAGGATTGGTTTCCAGCAAAAAAACCAAAAGTAAAGAAAAGAAGCGAGGAAGAAAACCAACAGTAACAGCTAAAATTACAAAAGTGTCAAGCCCCAAAGTATGCTCGGAAACAACTAGAATGCTGGATAGACAAAAAAATTAATTACTTTAAGCTGTGGTACCCAAAGAATCGCAACAAAGGAAGAACCAAAAAAAAGAATTACTAACTAGGCCTAAAGTCGACTAACTCGTGGCGTCCGAAGAAAAAAAAATGGACTAGAAAGCACCTACCACAGGAAGTGGATCAAAAAATATACCGTCAGCACGAGGCCCGACAAAAAGTAACACCAGCCATAGGAATAGGAAGAGGTATGTGGAACGAAAGGAACGGTGATAAAAGAAAAAACTAAAAAGAATAACATCATGCAAAAAGTACGAAAACCACAAAAAAAGAACACTAAAAATCGCACAAAGGAAAATAAAACAATCCCAGTGTAGTTATAGATGAATATATGTGTGCGTGCTTGTGTGTATGTGTGTGTTGATGTATGAGTATGTGTGTGTGTGTGGACAGTGTGCGTACGTGTATGTGTTGGACCGCTGTAGTCGCCTCTTACGACAAGCAGGTCGTATCATGGGGCTATTCTATTCCCGGACCCACACGGGGTTGGGGTACAAGAAGAGAACGGAAGAAAGGAGAACTAAGTAGAACTGTGTGTTTATAAAGTGTGTGGGTGTATGAAGTGATGGGTATGGATTGGACGTGTATAAAGTGTGTGTGTGTGTATGTGTTGGACCGCTGTAGTTGCATCTTACGATATGCAGGTCGTACCATGGGACTATTCTATTCCCGGACCCACACGGGTGCAAGAAAAGAAAGAAAACCCAGCAAAACAGGGAAGTAAATATAGAAATTTTAACGTCCAGAAATCGAGTCCTAAGGAGAGCAAAGTCGGCATAAGAAACGGACGCGAGGACTAAATATTGAGCTTATGATGTTTGCGCCGCCAGCAAGAAAAAGAAACGAGATCAAGGACAGTAAGACTTTGCCGACATACATCTTCCAGTGTAACAAAATTTTTGTTACATTTCATATCTATAAAGAAAAAACAGTTCTAACTGCTATTATTTTGCGAATCTGTCATTTAGCGTGTAATCATTAATTAATTTAATGAACTATAAAGAAGAACAACTTTTCCGTTTATGTTATTTTTACCTATAAGGAGTATTTAACAGACTTCTATACTTTCAATATCGAGGATGCCTTGAGCGTGGTTTGTGTTGCATATATTGCGGGCGTTCTGGCGTCCACTAGAGCGTTGTTAAACATAACGCCTGCGCGAAAATGACGCGAAGGCTATGAGCATCGACAAATAAAGAATACGGCCATCTTGCAAGCAACCGTGGGTACGTAGACTTCACTTACAAGGATGGTGAATTCTGCTTGTAAGTGGAAGAGGAGGATAGCTCTAGAGGAATGGTAGGGCTGTTGGATTGTCGCGTGGAGGCTCCACGAAGAGCTCTCGTGGAAGCCGCCCAGTCAATTCAAAGCAACAGCTGCAACACGTGGTGAGAAATCCTTAGTGGTAAGGACCGTGTAATTAATTAGCCGTGTTTAATAGTAATACTTGATTCAATCCCTTTAGCACAATTTGAGGAACACGCTAAGCAATGGTGTTGGATTTTGGTCGAGCATTGGGAAGTTGATTGTTTTGGAGCGTCCGAGGAGTTGCGGTTAGTGCAGGCCTGTTTTGTGTCTTTCAAAATATCAAACAGATGGGAAGTAAAGTGTCCGAGCTCATCGATTACATTCGTCAACATCGTTGCTGTAAAAACTAAATCTACCAGGTACTTATGAACCTTTTGCTGAAAATCAATTTCGTGTGCTGTTTAAGGTTAAAGCTTTAAATTACTATTTATGAAATCATGAGAAACCTTCGTTAAATAACGTAAATTTCAAATTTGTTTGCTAAATGTATTTATGCTTATATACTACGTAAAAATTTAGTTGGAAACATAACCTAAAATTTAATTAGTCAAATATTTTTCATTCGGAACTAGATTGCTTTATAAGAGAATTTTTAATCTTTAGATGCTCTAAAAGTTGTTATTCAAAGTGCTTTTATGATGCACTTGTCAAGTGATAAAAACATGTATAAAGTCCACCTTTGGATGAAAGGTGTTTTCTAGCAATTTGTTGTAATTAGTAGAAGAACTAAGCTGTTTTTGACATATGTTAATCTGAGTTTATTATTTTCATACTTAAACCATATGAACTGTTTATGTAACAAGTTCCTTAGATAAAAATCTTGTAAGCCAAAACAGATCTGTTTCATGGATGTTTAAGAAACTAAACTGTATTAACTAACTTATAAATGCTAATACCTCTCTATGTAGAGAAGTATATTCAGAAACTTCTGTAACTTATTTAATGTTGATTATTTTGATTATAGAGGAACACTCTAAGAAAAGTTTTAAAGTTTATATATTGATTAATGAAATTTATTTACAAGTAATTTTTGCAACAAAAGAGATATATATTTAGATTAAACATTGAATTGATACCTTTGTCTTTTATTTCACTTATTGAAATTAACATTGATCAAATTAGACCAGAAAATTTTGAATGTGGAAAAGTTGATACAATATCAGGTAATAGAAATGGAATAAGTAATTTCCAGTAGAGTATTTTCTCATACGTAAGGTGTTATTAAGATTTTGAATTCAGGCTAATCGATCTATAAAGATCGAGATATTTTGTTGCTGTAAGACACAAACGGTGTCTTATATTTTATTTTTTGTGTGACATCTTCTTGCAGGTCCGACATCGCGGAAGCTAAAGCAGAGATTTCCAGAGGTATTATATATTGAGGTTTGTAAGTTTTCTTGTAATCATTTATATCCTATAGGTTTCTGCGTCTTCCTGTAGGATACTTTAGTCTTGTTTATTGTCTGTATAGATGCAGTGGCGTCCATTTATTTTTTTTGTTCCCGTTAGTAGTCGAGCCCACCATATACCCACGCCCAAACTCATTGCTCACCCTTGGGGTAATTCCCAGACTAGACCGCGAATATAGTAAAGAAGAGAAAACTTCGTTTTCAAATAAAATGATATTTCATAGGCGCCGGCAACGTGAGGCGTATATAATTAAAGAACATTTCACTGGCGCACAACGTGTGAGGCTCGATTTCGTTGATGTTTGATTTATAAAAATTAGTTATTTCATTATCCCTTATTGTGTTGGTTTAGTTGGTAAACTCAAAATTAATTTGGTTGTAAATTTTCATAGGATTTATATCGTGTCTGGAACCTCAAGTCTCTTAAGCATTAGTTATTTGAATGTCACAACAGGTTTGACTCGCATTAGAGAAATTTTTGTCATATAGAGTTGGTCAAGAAATAAAATAACTTTAGGTTGTCAAAATAAATTTTTTAAAATGGCTGAAACATTTCAAATTGTTCATTTACTCAAAGAAGAGCTGGAATACGAATTAAAAATCCGAGGAATAGAAAGTGCTAGGCCGGTTATGGAAAAGAGAAAATTCTAGGTAGATTGTTAGCGAAAGAAGTAGGGAAACCTGATTGTTTAGTAGATCTGTCAGTATATAGGGTAGAATTTGAGGAAGAATGTAGAGATAAATGCTACCATCGATTCAATAAAACATTTGGTGTTAGAATTTGAAGGTGATTCGGGAGATTCTATCTTTAAAAGGGTACTTTCTAGGCTTGCCCATGTATCATGTCGAGTTAAACGTATGAGACTCCCGTCTGACAAACTGAAAGAAGCTGAACTATCTAAAAGGAATTGTTAGCAACCATCCTTACTGTCGAAGCTGAATTGT
Source organism: Platerodrilus igneus (assembly GCA_036346225.1). NCBI lineage: Eukaryota > Metazoa > Arthropoda > Insecta > Coleoptera > Lycidae > Platerodrilus > Platerodrilus igneus. Next base: position 3,968,896 of record JARFIW010000260.1, on the reverse strand, counting down.
ACGAGAAGGTGAAGCCGAGCCCAGGGTCAAGCAGTGCAAGTGATGCAAATCACACAACTTCGTTAGCAGTAGCTGCACCTATGCATACGTTTCCATATTTTACACCACCGATCCCTGTTGGCTCTTGGTCAGTTAAATTTTCAGGAGACCCCAAGCAGCTGTATTTCTTTTGGATAGGATAAAGGAGTTGGCACAATCACGTAAGGTATCATATAAAGACTTGTTTGAGTCGTCTGTCGAATTGTTCGTCGGAAATGCTTTAGTGTGGTTTAGAAGTATTAGAGATTCCGTAAAAGATTGGGAAGCCCTTGAGAGTCGTTTGAAAGAAGATTTTTTACCCGCTCATTCAGAGGAAGAGATCTGGGAGACAATAAAAATCGTCGTCAAAAGAGGATGAACCAATTGTTCTATTCGTTGCTCATGTAGAAAGTTTATTTAGTAGATTACCCCATACCCCAGCAGAAATTACAAAAGTGAGGATACTCAGGAAAAATTTATTACCAGAATTCATATCGCAACTAGCTCTTTCAGATATTGAGGATACAGCTACGTTAATAAAACTATGCAAAAATTGGAAGAGGCCATGATGTTGAAACAAAATCAGTTTTCAGTCAGTCGACTAGCTCAGCTAAATTTCATAATAGTGCTAATTCATTAGTAAAGAGTAAATACCCTATTTATTTGAAAGATTCTTCTACATCAGAAGCTCGTGTTGATAATCAAAAAACATGTGCTCCACAAGTTCAGACTATAAGTAATAATAAAACTTTTCCAGTACCTACCCAAGCTAGTTCTTCAGGTCCAACGAAAATTATTTCAGGGTGTTGGAATTGTTCGCGACATGGTCATTCATTTCGGTATTGTAGATTCCCAAAAAGAATTTTTTGTTACGGTTGCGGTCATAAAGGAGTTACGCGTGATAGGTGTCCAGCATGTTCAAAAACGAGTGAGGAGATGGATGTTGCGCGGCCGGCATTCCATTCCTTCTCAAAAGGCGGCAGTTATGATTTGTGAACAGAAGAATTATTTTTGTAGAAAAGAGTGGTCTGAATGGTTAAAAGTAGTAAAAAATTTTTGTCGTACTAACCCTCAGCCCAAAACTGATTCGTTATTTGTTGAAAAATCTGGTGATAATCGGCCATATGTGATGGTTAAATTATTTGACATAGATGTCACTGGTCTTTTGGATTCAGGATGTACTACATCGGTAGTTGGGTCTCTTGCTATTCCTTTAATCAATAGGTTAGAGTTAAAATTTTCAGGTCACAGAAACAAGGTATTTTACAGCAGATGGAGCTTTGAAACCAGTCGAAGGAATCGTAGATTTGCCCATTTCAGTAGGAAAACAATGTCGTGTTCTTAATGCTCTCGTAGTGCCATCTTTACCACACGCATTTATATTTGGTAGTGATTTTGCTAAGCTATTTGGATTGATAGCAAATTTTAAGAATAATTCGTGGCATGTGCAAGGCGATGCGGAAAGTAGTGTTCCGTATGTGGGTCCATCATCAGTTCCCCTAAAATATAGTGACTGTTTACTCAATTTGGATGATTTGTCGATTAATCAGAGGTCACAGGCGCAAACTGCCATAGATTCATTTCGGGAAATTTCTAGTGCTGATAAATTAGGGCGTACTAATATGATTGAGATGGATATCGATACAGGAGATGCAAAACCCTTCAGGAAAAGACCCTATGTTATGTCTCCTATATTAGTAAAGAGTTGGATAAGGAGTTAGATGAAATGATTCGATTAAAAGTAGTAGAACCGTGTCAGAGTCCATGGAATTCGCCCGTGTTACTAGTCAAGAAAAAAGATAGTAAAGAATATAGATTTTGCTTCGACGGGAGAGCATTGAACGATGTTACGATCCATGACAGTTACCCTCTTCCTAATATAGACAGAATCCTAGGGATGTTACGTAATGCTAATTATATTTCTAGTCTTGATTTGCGAAAGTCATTTTGGCAGGTCCTCTTAGTGAATCATCAAAGGACAAAACAGCGTTTAGCGTTATTTCGCGGGGACAGTATAGATTTGTGACGATGCCGTTTGGTTTAAAAAATGCTGCACAGACTCAACAGCGTTTAGTCGATGCAATTTTCGGTCCGAAATTCGAACCATACGTTTTCTGCTATTTGGATGATATAATTCTGTGCTCATCGACGTTTGAAGAACATCTAAAGTTATTGTACGAAGTCAAGGAACGCATTCGAGAGGCAAATTTAACGTTGAATTTAGAAAAGTGCGAATTTTTTAAGAAGTCTCTCAAGTTTCTCGGTTATATAGTAGGGTCAAATTCTTTAAGGACGGATCCAGATAAGGTGTCAGCTATGGTCAATTTTCCACGCCCAAAGACCACCACTGAAGTTAAGAGATTCCTTGGTATGTGTAGTTGGTACCGTCGTTTCATTAAAGACTTTTCATCGTTAGTTTCACCAATCAATGATCTAGTCAAGAAAAGAAAAAAAGGTCAAGTCGTTACGTGGACTTCAGAAGCAGAGGCTTCCTTTGTGTCGATTAAAGAGGCTTTAGTGTCTGCACCACTTCTGGCGCAGCCGGATTATTCTGCTCCTTTTATTATTGAGTGTGATGCAAGTAATACAGGTCTAGGTGCCGTATTAATCCAGAATGTTAGTGGAGAAGAACGTGTTATATCGTATGCCAGCAAAACCCTTAATCGTGCTGAGCGAAATTATTCAACGACGGAGAAGGAGTGCCTTGCGGTAATTTTTGCCATTGAAAAGTTCCGTCCATGGGTTGAAGGAGTTCGTTTCACGGTCGTAACCGATCATTTTTCGTTGCTTTGGTTGAGTAATTTACAGAACCCTACAGGAAAGCTAGCTAGATGGGCTGTAAGGTTAAGACAACATTCGTTTGATTTAGTACACAGGAAAGGAAAGTTTAACGTAGTTCCTGACTGTCTAAGTCGTGCAACTCCGGAAGAAAAACATGTTGTAAATTTAATAGAGGTCAAGCTTGATAATTTAGAAAATTGGTATGTGTCGTTACGTGAGAAAATTTTGGCGTCGCCTGAGGATTACCCTCAATGGAAAGTTGAGAACGATTTTGTTTTAAGTTTATCCCATCAAATTTGCCTATGTTGTCGAATGTAGTAGAGTGGAAATATTTAGTGCCGAAGGTTCAAAGAGAAGAAGTCATCAGATCGTGTCATGACCCCTCAGTTGCAGGACATTTTGGGTTCTCGAAGACAAATGCTAGAGTCCAAGAACATTATTATTGGCCCAAGATGAATTTAGATGTGTTGAAATTTTGTCGTGCATGTTTAGTGTGTGGTGCGCAAAAATCTTCTAATGCAGGTCCTTTAGGCTTAATGGGAAAGGAGAAAGAGGCCAAGTTTCCATTTCAAATTATCGCGTTAGATCTTATGGGTCCATTCCTCGCTCAAAATTAGGATTTAAATGGTTGTTGGTAGTAGGAGATTGGTTCTCAAAATATACAATTCTACATCCTCTACGCAGTGCAAAGTCACATGTCATTGAACAGTTTATAGAACAGAAAGTGTTTTAATGTTTGGTGTGCCCCAATTTATTATTTGCGATAATGGTTCAAATTTAGCTGGTCGAATTTTTAAGTCATTATGTAATAGGTTTGAAATTCAAAAGATATGGTATAATGCTGTTTATGCGCCACAATGTAATTTTGTTGAGAGGATTAATAGGACGATAGGGACAGCTATTCGATCCTATCTCGAAGAACATGATACCTGGGATGCTGAGTTAGCGCAGATTCAGTTTGCTATTAATTCTGCTAAGCATGAGTCGACGGGTTATACTCCGAATTTTTTAGTTTTTGGCCGACACGTCCCCATGTCCGGTAAATTTTACGGTAGTGGATTTATTCCTGAAGCTGATGTTGAAATCGTTCCTGGTAGCCGCCCATTATATGCTTCAGACCACCAAGGTATATTTAAAGTATTTGAAGACGTTCGTGCGAAGTTGCATGTAGCTTATCAAAGGTCAAGCAATCGATATAATCTAAGGAGGAGAAACATTTCTTTTGAGGTTGGCAATAAAGTGTGGAGGTCCAACAAGGTGTTGTCGAGCGCGGCTAATAAATTTGCTGCTAAACTGGCTCCAAAATTTATTTTGAGTGTAGTCAAGAAGAAGTGCTCGAATGTGGTGTACGATCTAATTAATCTAGATGGATCAAAAGCAGGCAGGTGGCATGTCAAGGATCTAAAACCCTATTCTGTCGTAGATCCAGAATATGTACCAGAGGACTGATTGGTTATCTTTAGTATTTGTGTCGTAAAGAATATAGTATAAATTTGGTTATGGGATAGAGTGGTGAAGACAAATTGAAGGCTTTTGCCAGTATATCGTTGCTGGTAGAGATTGAAAGTTTCTCAACTAGTGTTGTTTTAAATGTGCACTAATGGATTATTCAGTAAAAAAAAAAAAAAAAAAGGGAGTTATTTTGCCGTGTTGTTGTTATAGCCCGAAGTGGGAGTGAGTCAAATGTTTGTTGCTTCATGTTTGTGGACGTGTTTTGATCGCGTCATGTGTTGTTGTGTCTAGAGTAAGCGAGGAAGGTAGGTGCTGTTTGTTGTCGTAGGTCGGAGTAACCTAGTTGGTGAGACCATTGTAGTATTGAGTAGTTTTGGTTCGAGATGTTTGGTGTGGCCACAGTAGAGTTGAGGATTTTTTTTTGAGACTGGAGTGTCCCAAAGAAAAGAGTAGCGATTGGGCTATGAATAGCTATAAGCTGAAGAAGCCAAGTATTCATTAGTAAGCTACAATGAGTAGTGGCTTGACGAGCAGTTTATTTTTGGTAGAGGCAATAATCAAATTTTGCTGAATGTATTGAGCTGGAATTTTTGAGACCAGCAAATACATAATCATTGTTGGAGCAGTATTGATATTTCTGTATATAGGTGTGAGTTTTGTTTTGCTATTAATATTAGTAAGGTTGTCATGTCAAGGGTAGTAGTAGGAAAGTAAATCTTTTTGTTGTTATTTTGCGATAGTTCATGTCAGGCTTTTTGTTTGAATTTCAGTTTATATTTTAAGAAGTGGGTTGTTTTTTTTTGGTCCCCCGTTTGGTTGCAACTCGAGTGTTAGACTACAATATTTTGACTTTTACCGATTATGACTTTTTACCGATTACGACATACCTATATTGACTCCTGACGGATGTGTGGTACGCAGAGTTACCTACACACTCATTTGGTTGCACCCATTTTCCTCTTCTTAATCCAAGAGTTCATTCATGATTTTTAGTTCAGAAATCAAAGTGCAAACTTACTTTGTTCATACTTCGATTTGTTGTAATGCTTTTTTGTATTTATCTTTTGGTTAAGGCGATAGTTTTCGTCCATATAAAAAACTTCTCGGTTATGTATATATTAAGATATAATTAACCTCAAAGTTTTTTCTTTTTGATCGGAGGCAGTGTAACAAAATTTTGTTACATTTCATATCTATAAAGAAAAACAGTTCTAACTGCTATTATTTTGCGAATCTGTCATTTAGCGTGTAATCATTAATTAATTTAATGAACTATAAAGAAGAACAACTTTTTCCGTTTATGTTATTTTTACCTATAAGGAGTATTTAACAGACTTCTATACTTTCAATATCGAGGATGCCTTGAGCGTGGTTTGTGTTGCATATATTGCGGGCGTTCTGGCGTCCACTAGAGCGTTGTTAAACATAACGCCTGCGCGAAAATGACGCGAAGGCTATGAGCATCGACAAATAAAGAATACGGCCATCTTGCAAGCAACCGTGGGTACGTAGACTTCACTTACAAGGATGGTGAATTCTGCTTGTAAGTGGAAGAGGAGGATAGCTCTAGAGGAATGGTAGGGCTGTTGGATTGTCGCGTGGAGGCTCCACGAAGAGCTCTCGTGGAAGCCGCCCAGTCAATTCAAAGCAACAGCTGCAACACGTGGTGAGAAATCCTTAGTGGTAAGGACCGTGTAATTAATTAGCCGTGTTTAATAGTAATACTTGATTCAATCCCTTTAGCACAATTTGAGGAACACGCTAAGCAATGGTGTTGGATTTTGGTCGAGCATTGGGAAGTTGATTGTTTTGGAGCGTCCGAGGAGTTGCGGTTAGTGCAGGCCTGTTTTGTGTCTTTCAAAATATCAAACAGATGGGAAGTAAAGTGTCTGAGCTCATCGATTACATTCGTCAACATCGTTGCTGTAAAAACTAAATCTACCAGGTACTTATGAACCTTTTGCTGAAAATCAATTTCGTGTGCTGTTTAAGGTTAAAGCTTTAAATTACTATTTATGAAATCATGAGAAACCTTCGTTAAATAACGTAAATTTCAAATTTGTTTGCTAAATGTATTTATGCTTATATACTACGTAAAAATTTAGTTGGAAACATAACCTAAAATTTAATTAGTCAAATATTTTTCATTCGGAACTAGATTGCTTTATAAGAGAATTTTTTAATCTTTAGATGCTCTAAAAGTTGTTATTCAAAGTGCTTTTATGATGCACTTGTCAAGTGATAAAAACATGTATAAAGTCCACCTTTGGATGAAAGGTGTTTTCTAGCAATTTGTTGTAATTAGTAGAAGAACTAAGCTGTTTTTGACATATGTTAATCTGAGTTTATTATTTTCATACTTAAACCATATGAACTGTTTATGTAACAAGTTCCTTAGATAAAAATCTTGTAAGCCAAAACAGATCTGTTTCATGGATGTTTAAGAAACTAAACTGTATTAACTAACTTATAAATGCTAATACCTCTCTATGTAGAGAAGTATATTCAGAAACTTCTGTAACTTATTTAATGTTGATTATTTTGATTATAGAGGAACACTCTAAGAAAAGTTTTAAAGTTTATATATTGATTAATGAAATTTATTTACAAGTAATTTTGCAACAAAAGAGATATATATTTAGATTAAACATTGAATTGATACCTTTGTCTTTTATTTCACTTATTGAAATTAACATTGATCAAATTAGACCAGAAAATTTTGAATGTGGAAAAGTTGATACAATATCAGGTAATAGAAATGGAATAAGTAATTTCCAGTAGAGTATTTTCTCATACGTAAGGTGTTATTAAGATTTTGAATTCAGGCTAATCGATCTATAAAGATCGAGATATTTTGTTGCTGTAAGACACAAACGGTGTCTTATATTTTATTTTTTGTGTGACATCTTCTTGCAGGTCCGACATCGCGGAAGCTAAAGCAGAGATTTCCAGAGGTATTATATATTGAGGTTTGTAAGTTTTTCTTGTAATCATTTATATCCTATAGGTTTCTGCGTCTTCCTGTAGGATACTTTAGTCTTGTTTATTGTCTGTATAGATGCAGTGGCGTCCATTTATTTTTTTGTTCCCGTTAGTAGTCGAGCCCACCATATACCCACGCCCAAACTCATTGCTCACCCTTGGGGTAATTCCCAGACTAGACCGCGAATATAGTAAAGAAGAGAAAAACTTCATTTTCAAATAAAATGATATTTCATAGGCGCCGGCAACGTGAGGCGTATATAATTAAAGAACATTTCACCAGTTCGGAATGAGCATAGACTAAAGTCTACCTCTTTTGGGCAGTTTTCTGCCTGACAGGAACAGCAGGGGTGTAGTAGTTGTAGCACAAGGTTTAAAAGGGGACCAGGGTAGTTTAGGAAACTCAAAACGAGTTAAGAAAGAAAGTTATTTGTTGTTAGGATTGGTGGTAAGAAAGTCAACGATAGGAAAGGAAACATTATGGGTTGTCAGAAAATCCACGGTAGAAAGAGAAAAAGTATTGGCTGTACGAGAACCAACCTTACGAAGAGAAACAGAAGCAAAACACACTTCAGTTACGTTAGATAAAGGGACAGAAACAAATAAAATTTTATCGATGTTCGAGAAAGGACTCGCAGTATCACAGTTAGGAAAGAAAACACCATTGGCTGTAGGAGTATTAACCTAAGGAAAAGGAGTAGAATCCGATAACACTTCAACCATATTACATAAAGGAGCAGAATGAGATAGAGTTTAATCAACGGTACAAAAACAAACAGTATCAAGTAGAACTTCGCCAATGTTAGATAAAGGAGCAGAATGAAGTTTATGAACATGAAAGAAAGGAGCAGCACCAAACAGAATTTCATCAACTTCACAAGAACAAACAGCATCAAGAAGAACTTCATCCACAATAGATAAAAAAGCAGAATTAGGTTAACCTCCGTCAACATTAGATAACAAGACATCAACTAGGATTTCACCAACCTTAGCTAAAAGAACAGAAGCAAGTAGCATTTTGTCAGCATGAGAAAAATGAGTAAGGGTAGGTAACGTTTCATCAATGTCCGATAAAGGAGTAGAATCAAGTAAGACTTCATCACTGTTAGACAACGGAGTAGGAACAGACAAAACTTTAACCACAATAGGAACGGATTCCTTGACTACAGTAGATAAAGAAACAAGGTCAGGTGAAACTTTGACGACAGCAGCAACAGGCATCATAGCTACGGGTTTCTTAACTTCAACAAGACCTTCTCTACCCGTATTAGAAGTTATCGTCACTTTAGCTACAGCTGTTATTGTAGACACGACAAAAATTTCTTATGTAGAACAATTTAAGAAAGCAGGAACATGTAAAGTTTTGATAGAAACAGCAACAGACATAAAAGATACAGGTTTAGAATTTATTTCGTCTAGTAGGCGTTTATTATAACCAACCCACGGGTAGAAATTCATTGTTTAATAAAGTAACAACGTCTTTCCACGGGTAGAAATTCATTGTTTAATAAAGTAACAACGTCTTTCCAACATCTGAGGGAACGCTGATGTGCTCGTAACAAAAGTAAAGCCTTTCCGGTAAGTAATTCCGGAGTAAAAAGAAAAAGTTGCTGAGCAGAAATATTACGCGAAGCACTTAGTTCCTTAATACGAAACCAGAATTCCGGTAAAGAACCTTCACCTAAAAAAGAGGCATTCAGTTTAGCGAGCGGGTATCCTTTAGTAGTGGTTATAGTATTGACAGTAGTAGAGGTACCAATTCTTCCTCGAAATCAGAAGAAAGATAAAAAAACTTCTTTGGTGACGGTGGCAGTTACGTTATGAAGAAAAAGACGACTGTTGAGTAAAATCCGCAAAAGTAACACGCTTGAATTTCTTAGCAGTCGCCTCAATATCAGAACGAATGGTCTGTAAAGCGAATAATAATTTATTTTTCGTAGGGCCACTGTTGGTGCACGTTCATATGCCGTTGGTGCAGGACATTCGGACTACTGCGGGGTTCGCACTACCAGGGATTCGGAGTAACGCGAGTTATGTATCCCCCAATTACATATATATATATATATATATATATATATATATATATATATATATTGATATATTGAATTTAATAGGAATTATTAGAAATTGTTAAAGTAAAAGTATAAGTTCAATGCAACATTGTAACACAAGGATAACCCAGAGAGGTTATCGACAGTTCATGAGAACGGAATGCAACTTTGCATCCGTGAGGGCAGTGATACTGCAGGTGGCAGGTCACAGGCGGTCAACAGACCGCAATTACTTAGAATTAAGTTGTTACATTGTAATAAAGTGTACAATTAAAGAGAAATGCAGACATGAGATCTGCAAGTTCTCACAGCCGTGTGAGGGGCAGGTTATTATAAAAGGCCCGGGAGCTCAATGCCCGGCAGTCAGTCTTCAAACTCCATACTTCGTTGTTTGAGCTACTCACCCAGTACAAATTAATTTTTATAAGTTATTATGTACAAATTAATTTAAATAAATGTGTTAAAGATTCAAAGTGTTTTTAAAAAACCAGCTCCAAAGGCCCGAACTTTAACTGGCGCAGTCGGTAGGATGTCAAAAGGGCACTGAAAATCCAAAAATCGGAAGATTGGTGACCAAGAATTTTTATTCGAAATTTTGGCAGAACCCAAACCAAGTTGGAGGAAGAACAAGCATCGTCTGAATCCAGCAACAAACCAAGTTGGACAAGGAACAAGAATCGTCTAAGGCCAACAAAACAAACCAAGGTGGACAAGATACAGCATCGATCGAACCCACCAAAGAAACAGATGAAATTAATGTAAGTTCATTTCCATAATTTTTTCTTTTAACCGAAAATTATAATTGATATATGCTAGTATTATTTTATTTATCATTGTTTTATGTATTTTATTATTATGAATATTTTTGAAAATAGTTCAAAGTGAATTATTTTCAAAACGAGAAAGTATTAACTTATGAAACTTGAATGTTAAAGAGATATTTTTCTTTAAAAAGCAAATGAGAATTGATTATTTACAAAGAGATTTTCTTAAAAAGTAAATGAGAATTAGTATTAAAAAATTCTTACCATAATTAATAGAACAAACTCAAAATAATCCAAAAATAAACGGGCGCACATTCACTAAACACCAAAACAAGAAACATTAACAAACGCGATTCAAAAAACGTTTTCAATCCGATAAAATAAAGAAACACAGAACGCAATTTAATCCTTTAAGCAATCACGGAACAATTATTAAACCATTGACCTCTATAATACTGAATAAATCACAGCAAGAACTCTGCATTAACTAAAGACTACGGTAACCTAAAACCACTGTAATCTAAAACCTCACATAAGATAAACGAAGTCTGCGAACGCAATATCATTATTACCTAAAGAAATAGCTTTCAGGAACTTTCAGTACTAAAGTATAATTTCAATTTGCATCCATCACGGAATAATAAAGCAATGCAGTTTGCATTTAATATCTACAAATAATTAATCCATAAAAGCTTGTACAATTGCAACAATCACGGTATAAATTCTAAACGTTTTTCAACTAATTAATCAGCATTATAAAGTGCAGTAAAACGGTCATCATAAGAAGCTTTAATTAAAACGCTGAAAACCTACATTACGGAGAGATTCAATTACCAACAAGCATTATAATACCAAGAGATCTAAAAATAAATAGACGTAACACTTTATACAAAGTACGGAAAGTAATTCCTATAATTTCTATTAACACCTGTAAGTGCAATTAACTCAACGTACGTGACAAAGTAACGAAGATTACATTCTTAAGTATTCAATTTCAACCATGAAGTACAGGAGTAATCAACTTTAAGTTATAAGTAGAACACAAGACAGACGAACTGTACGTTTACGCAACTCAGTAAAACCCACGGAAAGAGTATTAATTAACAGAATTTAACCAAAAAAAAGCTAAACGAGAATAAATCCATCCATTTAAGATTCCTTAAGAAACAGGAACTCAAGACGAACTAAAAGCTGCATAAAAACAATTAATCCAAGACTACGGTAATAAATTCAACATTATTGAATACAAATCTCGTGAATACATCACCGCATTGTGTAATTAAATATAAATAAACAACGACTACGATTTTAAAAATAACTCGACGCAATATAAACTTAAAATTAATAAATCTAATACTACAAGTACGAAATTAATTTCAAATTCTTACCAAAATTTTATCCACCCAATCCAAACTGAAAATTAACCATTCCAAACTAAAAATAACGCCGAAAATAGTAAAATAAACCTCAATCTTTACAGAATTCAAAATTACCCAACCTAAAGGAAAAATTAACAAACCAAAACCAAAGTTAACGTCACAAAAAGCAAAACCAACCCCAATTTTTACAAAATTCGAAATTATTTCATCCAAAAGAAAAACTAATACATCCAAAGCATAATTAACGTTACAAATAGAAAATTAACCCCAATTTTTACAAAATTTGAAATTTCACAACCCAAACGGAAAATTAATAAATCCGAAGCAAAAGTAACAATACAAATAGCGAAATAAAGCTTAATTCAAAAAAAAAAAAAATTTAAATTTTAGATTAATCGAAAACAACCCTTAACCAACATGAGTAACACAGACTTACGTCTCTATTTAGAGACAATACAGACGTTTGATGGCACGCAGGCCCATCTCTCAAATTTCATTGGAGCATGTGAAATGTTCCTAAAAACCTTTTACAAACCCGGAGATGACGCAAGAAATTCATTGCTTATACGCTTAGTAATAAGTAAACTAGCCGGAAGGGCACTAACATTAATCGCCAGTAGGGATGACTTATCGGAATGTGACCAGTTTAAACAGCTACTAATTGCATATTTCGGAGACCAACGTAATATAAAATGCCTGGTACGAGACCTAATAAACCTTAGAATAGAACACAATCAATCCCCCTACCAATTCGGAATGAAATGCCAAGACGTGAGAAGTTTAATTTTAACAAAATTAAAAATCGAAGAACCCGATCAAAACGTTAGACATTTAAAAACAAAAATGTACGACGAAATGGCACTAGACACATATATAAACGCTTTACCAGAACGACTATCGGATAAAATCAGATTCCAACGACCCCAAAATCTAGAAGAAGCTATGAGCCTAGTAATAGAAGAAGAAAATGTAATGTATTACCGCAACAGACTATACAACCCCAACGCGAATAAAAGTTATTCACCAACAAAAACTATACAAGCTACAAGACAAACAATCCCTCAACAAAAATTCACACCCTTTAACGCACAAACAAATCAACCGCGAAGTAACAACCCAAGTTTTAACAATACCCATTTTAATAATCAATATAAACATTTTTCAAGACCAACATTCAACCCAACTTTTACGAAACCCGCATTCCAACCGAGATTCAATCAAAACCTAAACCAACAAAGACCAGCATTCAATGCAAACCCTAATAGAAATACACCAATGACTAATACTCATAACAACCCTAACAATTACTACAAACCAACACCAATGGACACCTCATCTGGTAACACCAGACAAAACACAAAATAACACATATCCGACCAAACCCTCATCAGAAACGTAATTTTACATCGGAAGAATTATTTCATCAAGAAATAGAAAAATTTGACACTGACCAGAATAATTACATTGAGACACCTACGAACAATGAATCAAACCATGCAGAAACTTATGAACGTGACGAACAATACGAAACTTACGAGGAGTACGACGACGAAAACTCGAACTCAAATTTTCAAATGGACCAATTCATAACCGACCAAACTTAATAAACTTAAATAACATAAATCACTTAGTATTACCATACATAGAAATACCCACGCCAAATTCAAACTATTAATCGACACCGGATCATCTAAAACATTAATTAGCCCCAGAACCGTACAAAACACTATTTAGATTATGTAGAAAGAGAACCATTTAAAATTAAAACAGCTCATCAAACAACACTACACCAATACGTAGCCAATATACCCTTACCAAGAACATTTAATGTTAAAATGAAACATAAATTTTGTGTATTCGAATTTAACGATAAATATGACTGATTAATCGGAATGGACCTTCTAAGAAAATTAGGAGCCAACATTGACATTAAAAATCGCTTATTAAGGACAAAATACGGAAAAATCCCAATTAAATTTCAAAACACACAAGTTGAACAAAAATACACTATAGAACCCCGAACGGAAAGAAAAATAAAAATCCCAGTAAAATCTAACAAAAATTTAGGAATAATAAATCATATGACATTTCAACAAGGAGTAGAAACCCCAACTGCCTTAGTACAAATAAAAGATAACTTTGCAACCACAACAATATTAAATTCAAACGACTATCCCGTAGAATTATCATTGACAGACCCAATTAACGTAGAAGAACTAAATTTTAACGAAATGGAAATAGACGAAATTTAGATAATAATTACAACCCAATAGAACATGACGAAATGTTAAGAGAAAATTTAACTAACATCCGCTTTAACACCGATATCAATCAAGAAGAAGAAAGAGCAATTAAGAACTTATGTTTTGAATACCGAGACATATTCCATTGTGAAGGAATACCATTAACATTCACCAACACAGTAAAACATAATATCGAGTTAACAGACAATAAACCAATTTTTACAAAAGCATACAGACTACCTCATGCAAGCCAAGAAGAAGCTGACAGACAAGTAGCAGACTTATTAGACCAAGACATAATCCAGCACTCCAATTCACCATGGAGCAGCCCCGTGTTAATAGTACCTAAGAAATTAGACGCAACCGGAAAGAGAAAGTACAGAATGGTAATAGATTATAGAAAGTTAAATGAAAAAACGGTAGATGACAAATACCCACTACCAAATATAACCGAAATTTTAGACAAATTAGGCAAATGCCAATATTTTACAACATTAGACCTAGCATCAGGATACCATCAGGTAGAGATGGAAGAAAAAGACATATCAAAAACAGCCTTCAGCACACCTAGAGGACATTACGAATACAAACGAATGCCATTTGGATTAAAGAACGCACCCGCTACTTTCCAGAGAGTCATGGACAATATACTACGAGGAATACACAATGAAAAATGCCTTGTATACCTTGACGACATCATAGTTTATTCCACATCATTGGTAGAACACATAGAAAGATTGAAAGAAGTATTCGAAAGACTTAGACAAGCACATTTTAAAGTACAATTAGACAAAAGTGAATTTTTACAAAAACAAGTATCATTTTAGGACATGTAATAACACCCCAAGGAGTAATGCCAAATCCAGACAAAACAAATGCAGTTCTAAATTACCCATTACCAAAACAAACAAAGAAATTAAAGGATTTCTAGGACTTAGTGGTTACTACCGCAAATTCATTAAAGGTTACGCTCAGATAACCAAACCCCTGACAAATTGTTTAAAAAGGAAACAAAATTGAACACACCCAGAATTTATTAAAGCTGTAGACAAAATTAAAACATATTAACGAATCACCCTGTATTAGAATACCCAGACTTTACAAAACCATTTATACTGACGACAGACGCATCAAATGTAGCATTAGGCGCAGTATTGAGCCAAGGAAAAGTAGGTAGCGATAAACCCATCAGCTACGCATCCAGAACCCTAAACGAAACCGAACAGAAATATAGTACCATAGAAAAAGAATTATTAGCCATAATTTGGGCAACAAAACATTTTAGACCTTACCTATACGGAAGAAAATTTTACATATATACCGACCATAGACCACTAGTATGGTTATGCAAACTGAAAGAACCAAATTCAAAATTACAAAGATGGAGAATCAGACTCGAAGAGTATGATTACGAAATCATATATAAAAAGGGAATTTATAACAACAACGCAGACGCTTTAAGTAGAATTCAACTCAATGCATTAGAAACGGAATCCATTATAGGAAACGTAGACGAAGAAGAAATAAGGGAAGATCCAGACGAGATCGACACAATACATTCGACACAAAACGAAGAACCAAAAAACGCGATTAAAATTTTAAACGAAGCAATCGATATGAAACCCAACCAATTTATAATAACAGAAGTTTTAAATAACCCCAATCCAGTAAAATATACAAAAGTAGATAACAAAAAGATATATCAAATTCAAATAACTAAAGATGACAACGAGGAACAAATAATTAAAATTTTAAAAGAATACACCCCCGAGAAAAAACGATTTTATTTTTATTTCAATACCGAACATTTATACCAAAGATTTTCAGAAATATACATTAAACTATTTAATAACTCTGGACCTGAACTCATCAGATGTACTAGAAAACTAATAACACTAGACGACCCTGACGAAATAAACGATGTAATTAGAAATCAACACGAAGGAAAAACCAACCATCGTGGAATTAACGAAACTATAAAGCAACTTGTAAGACGTTATTATTTTAAAGACATGAAGGACTTAACCACAGATTTCATTAACCAATGCGAACTATGTGACAAAGCGAAATACGATAGGAAACCCCCAAAGATACCCTTAATGTTAACCAAAACACCCGACAAACCATTTCAAAAACTTCATGCCGATACTCTAGTAGTAGAAGCGCAAAACTATCTAACAATTATAGACGCATTTACAAAAATAGGACAAGCAATACCAATCACATCCAAAAATAGCATTGACGTGACCCAAGGATTTTTACAATATTTCACATTTTACGGAACACCCGAATCAATCACTTTAGACAATGGTAGCGAATTTAAAAACGAGACAATACAAAACACTTTAGAACTTCACAAAATAAAAATTCATTTCATAACGGAAAACCACCCTGAATCCAACGGACTAATTGAACGATTACATTTAACCCTGTTAGAACAAATTCGACTATTAAGAATAAATTATAAAAAGGAACATATAACCAATTTAATGTCATACGCACTAATCGCCTATAATAACACAATTCACTCATCAACAAATTTTACACCCTTAGAATTAACCTTAGGACATTCAGATTCACGAAATCCCTATGACATACACTACAATAAAGAAGTATATCAACAATATGCGAAAGACCACAAACAAAAATTAAAAATAACTTACGATAAGGTAAAAGATAAATTAGAAAACGATAAGGAACGTATCACCACAACCCGAAACAAAAATACCGACTCAAATAAATTCTCAATAGGACAAACCGTATACGAGAAAAACTTTCAGAGCAAGCGACATAAAACAGCACCCAGAAATTTAGGACCATTTAAAATTAAGAAAATATCAGATAAAAATATAGCAGTAGTAGACAACGGTAAAATAACAAAATACATTCATTTAAAAAACCTAAGACACCCTGTAATTTCAGATGGACAATCATCACCCTTACCGTCAACCTCCACCCAGGTAGAACGGACAACTAAGTAATAATATAAAAATAAAAAGCAACCCCGGTATACTACCAATAAACTAGGCAGTATGCAAAATTGCAATATTTACTCAAATAATATCAACCCTTACTTTAATGTAACAAATTTTAGCAGCATTAAGAAAAACGAAATAATATTTTTGATAGAAATCTAGATAGTAGAAAGTAACAATTATCAATATTATCATTTATTTGCTTTTCCAACGAAAGTTACTAGCACATACCAATTAATCATACCCAAAACCAAATTCCTATCCCTAAATGAACTGAGATATGGTTATACAAACGAAAAATGTACTGAAGTAACACCAAACCAATATTTATGTCAATCGATGACGACAACAACCATTCAAGAAGACAGCCCTTGTGAAGTACAACTATTAAAATTCTCAAATCATTACGAAAACTGTGAAACCAAACAAGTGCAAATAACTAATATGAAAATTCAAAAAGTTACAGATAACAAATGGATAGCAATTTTCCCAACAGAAGTAATAGCAACCATCCACTGCAACCAAGATGAAAATAACCAAGCATTAATCGGAAGCAAACTAATTACCCTCAAAGAAGATTGTTATGTGAAATTGAAAGATGAAGTTATCAGAGTTTATCAAGATCCCATAGCAACAAAGAAACTTGCAAACCTACCGGAACTACAATTCAAGATACAACAAGAAGACGAAGAAATAATTAAGAAACCCATGAAGCTAGAGCATCTAGACTTAGACGATCTCAACCACGCCGTGAAATTAGTGGAAAGTTATAAAGAACAATTAAGTGAAATCAAAACGCCAAAGTTACATTATAATAATATAAGTGTTTGGACAATTGTATTAATCATTTTAATAATTTTTGTAATCATGTATGTATTATACAAAATGTACCTTAGATATAAGAATGAAGGAAACAGTTCTAGATTTAAGGAAACAAAGAGAAAAAAGGAAACAATAAGTATACCCTTAGAAACAATGAATTTTAAATAATGTATTTTATGTATTTAAAAAAATTAAGAAAAACCTTAATTTTTCATTTACGGTGGGAGGAGTTATGTATCCCCCAATTACATATATATATATTGATATATTGAATCTAATAGGAATTATTAGAAATTGTTAAAGTAAAAGTATAAGTTCAATGCAACATTGTAACACAAGGATAACCCAGAGAGGTTATCGACAGTTCATGAGAACGGAATGCAACTTTGCATCCGTGAGGGCAGTGATACTGCAGGTGGCAGGTCACAGGCGGTCAACAGACCGCAATTACTTAGAATTAAGTTGTTACATTGTAATAAAGTGTACAATTAAAGAGAAATGCAGACATGAAATCTGCAAGTTCTCACAGCCGTGTGAGGGGCAGGTTATTATAAAAGGCCCGGGAGCTCAATGCCCGGCAGTAAGTCTTCAAACTCCATACTTCGTTGTCTGAGCTACTCACCCAGTACAAATTAATTTTTATAAGTTATTATGTACAAATTAATTTAAATAAATGTGTTAAAGATTCAAAGTGTTTTTAAAAAACCAGCTCCACAGGCCCGAACTTTAACTTGCGAACGCGCTGTAATATTAAATAATAATAGATAGATCGCAAGTTCGTACCGTTAGACCAATCGATACATACTCTTTCTGCTATCGTAACTTTGCACCAGATGGATAATCATTCTATTGGAATATTTAAGTATTACTAAAAGCGCTAACAAACCAAAAAAGAAAAAGAGGCCAGAAAAACAAAGAACAAACAAATAAAAATTGGTAGAATTAGAACCGAAAGATCGAGTGATTTCAATTCGTAAAGAAGGATAGGAATATGGAGTCAAGTTAACCTGAAATTCATAACAATATTTTAATGGAAATTGAATATAAATAATAATTTGTCTTAATCATGTTTGATTTGTGTGAAAAAATAATTATATTATTATGTGAAGATGCAACATGTTCTTCTATTCATCTAAAGTGCACCAGTTGCTTTAACCTATTGGATAAACAAGTTGACATCGACTGAATAGTTATCAATATGAATTTGTTAAAAGAAATTATTTGAATTACGGCAGTGAATAATAAAATAATTTTTAGGGTTCATTTCTTTGGAAATTAAGTCCATAATTCTATTTGATTTGATTTGAAACGTTTTTATTATTTAAATTGAACATCATCGGGGCATAAAATAAACGTAAATCAAATAATCTTCACGTCTGAGAGTGTATATATTACCTTTCTGGTAGCTAATTATATGTGAAAATATTATTAGAATACAACTATGTTTGTCGGCAAAAAAGAAAACATCTTTTTAAAATTGAAATTATGCTAGTTTTGAATTTAATAAATTAGTAATTATTTTAAACTGAATTAAAACGAATCTGCACATTGAGCAAGTTCTAAAACACTAGAACAGGTAGAATGGTTTGCATGTTTCGGTGAGCTAAAAAGCCGAACTATAGGTTCAACCAAATTAGTAGGGTCTTTATCGAGGAACAAGACTAAGACAGGTTCCCGAAAGAGAGCAACAGCTCTTTCGGTACTTAGAGTGGCAGGGGACTAGGGATCGGTGTGGCATTCTAAGACCACTACGGTGATGTGGAAAGTAACAGGAAACTACCACATTACCCCTAAAGTACACATCTACCAAAAATGTTTAGAAAAATAATGGCATTCCGAAGTTAAAATTGTCCCCCATTTGGATCTCTAGGAGGGGACTATTTTGGAATATGTGATCGGCAGAAAAGAAGAACCGGAAACATCTTGCGCGTCGGGGTGTGGAATGTTATAACCATGAAACAAGTAGGCAAGCTAGAGAATTTGAAAATTGAAATGGATAGGCTAGAATTAGATTTAATAGAGGTTAGCGGAGTTCGGTAACCAGAGACGTGGGATTTTTAGAGAGGAGATTTTAGAGTAATCCATACAGGATCAGAGGAGAGAAATTCGGGCGTAAAGCTAGCGGAAAAAGATAGAACACTATGTAGAAAACTACTTGCAAAAGAACAAAGGAGTACTCATGGTTAGATTAGTATCTAAACCAATAAACACAGTAATAATACAACTATACATAACCGTTTCAAGCTGCAATGAAGAAGAAGTAGAAACGATCTACAGAGATATAGAAGACATACTAAGATTCGTTAAAGGACATGTCTTACAAGATTTGTCCCAATGCGTTAAATGCTAATACAGACACTCAGAGTTCCTAACAATGAAAGATGAGCCTAAGTACAAAAAGTTAAAAGGTGGCCACTAAATTATAGGAGCACTTGCTACTTGCGGGCTAAGCTTAAGAATTACTTTATGCGAAGAGACATGAGCTAGGATCATGTGCGATTTTACTGACCAAAAAAAATGTAGGCGCCACTGCGTTTATGAGACAATACACACAAAGAAGAAACCACAAGGGAAACGCAGATACCTTTTGGTATGAACAAAAAAAAATTAATTACTAAACCTCATCATCAATGGACCCACGGCTACAGTGCATCTGAAAACATATTTTCACCTGAAAAATAAACAACATATTAAAATTATCAAAGAGAGAACACTTTTTACATTCTGACAATAAATATTTTCTTTCAGAAATCATTCGCACTCAGAAATAAAAATTAGATATTTAAAGTGAACAATATGTTGTTACATGCCAAAATTGGCATTTTATAGTTTTAAATCTGTGACTGAATTCGCGCCAATATTTTAAAAAATAAACTTGTTCATTTCCGTCACTTCGGACAGTTGCGTCGGCGCAAGAGAATGCGCAGACGTGGAGTGATGAAGCAAGTGCGCGGTTTCCGACACGACCGGACATCAGGATTAGCCAACGAGACGTCGAACAGTGACGTGTGCCTGTGTCTTTTTTGTCTTTTCTCTTGGTATGTAGGTTCCTATATTGTATTTCTACCTTCTATCATTCCCTACCTTATTCCTTTGCTCTACCTACGAACAAAGAAGAGGGAAAACTTAAAATCTGGCTTCAACGACAGCGTAACCCAACCCACGCCCAACAACGCCGAGATCCATGGAGATGAGTATGGCCCCTGCGCAAGGATGACCGCAAAATCGTGAAGTTTCACATTTTTAAGTGAATACATTTTATCTTTTTAAGGTGCATCTTGTATCACTATAAACATATTTGGAATGTGATGCAATTTGGCAAATTATGACCTAATATCTTGTTGTGCAATATTGTGTACGTAGTTAGTATGTGTTGCCAACTGTCGTAGTGGCTCATAGTGGTCGCGCAGGACTATAACAATGTTTGCTAAATATTTCTTTTTTTAATTTCAAAAATAAGTTTAAGGATCAAAAATCGTTCAATTTTTAAGATAAACTAAAAGCAAGTAAATTATTTACAGCAAATGTTACTCCAATTAGACAGGCCTGACATGTTGGATTACATACACAAAATCAAGGACAGCACAAGCTGTTTGTTAATAATAAAATTCAACATCTAGACAACAAATAAAAATTTTTTTGTAAACTTTTATGAAAAATAAAGCATATATAAGTTTGCAAATATAAAATTCTGCTTAGAGCAGATTCAAAACCTCCAATTTAAAAACTTATTGCACTTGACCGAACAAAATGCAAGTTCACTCATAACAGCTAATAAACTTAAAACTTTCATACAGGCTAGCCTATCCTTCTAACAAACATTTGAATCTTAAAGCGGCAAAGCAAGGCACAGAACTCTTTATAGTCTGGTAAGCTAACTGCAACACAATTTAATGTCGTTAATCCTAAAACGACAGTCGAAAATTTTGTACATCCAAGTAAAACTATACGCTTGTGAAAGCAAGATGTGTGCTAAATCTCTGAAAAAGCATATACATACCACAGAAAAAAAGAGGATAGAGCTGCATCAAACAGACCTTAAAAAAGGTCGAAAACAAAATGGTGATGAAGGAAGAGAGCAACGAAAGTAACGTAGGTAGTCCGGACCGAATACCATAACAAAAAAGTAAAGATAGAATGCTGTACTAACTAACCAGCCGTAGAGTTGGGGTGGGGGTGGGGGGGTCATAGTAAAAACCCAAGACCGAATCGCTCCGCTGAAATAGAAGAAATTAAATAGTTCGTAAATAACAGCAAAATAAAAATATAAGGATAGCACGTTTGCCTGTTAAAACGCTAATTCAATCCAATAGGTTAAATAAATATCAATAGTATCATCATCATTCATTTTGTTATCGACCCTACTTAAGGTCGGTTTGACGCAACTCTAACTTCTTTTCTATTCTGTGCTAATCTAAAAAGCTCTACATACCCTTCACAACCTAAATTTCTAATAATTTGACTAATATAGTTTGGTCTAGGTCTTCCTATATCCTTTTTCCTATCTAGCTGGCTCTACATAGATATTAGCAACCTGATGGTTGTTAAAGAACTCTAACATGTTTACATAATTACCATTTATAAGGAAATGAAATATAACCTGGTTATCCGCTTCAAAAAGGAAAAGTGTTAAATTATATGTTATGGTAAGGCTTAAGCAACGAATCGCTGCCAACATGCCAGACCGCTACCTAATTGTGAGTTATGCCATGGTGACGTTTATTAAATTATGTTATGGTAAGGCTTAAGCAACGAAACGCTACCAACATGCCAGACCGCTAACCAATTGTGACTCATGTCCTGGTGACATTTAGTTAACTGATTTTTATTTTTCTTTTTGTTTTGTTTTCGAACTTACTTAAAGTCGGTTTGACGCAGCTCTAAATTCTTTTCTATTCTGAGCTAGTCTAAAAAGGTCTACATACCCTTCACAACCTACATCTCTAATAATTTGACTAATATAGCTTTGTCTAGGCCTTCCTACTCTATTTTTATTTGGTAGTCTATAATCTAAGACTTTACTAAATAGTCCCTCATGTCTTAACTGGTGCCCAATCATTCTATCTCTCCTGACCTTCAATTGTTTCCACATACAGGGATCCTCACCTATCCTTCTATAAACTTCTTCGTTTGTTACTCTATCTGTCCAACTAATCTTTAACATTCTTCTATAACACTAAGTTTCAAAAGCTTCTATCTTTTTCTTATCTACTTCTTTAATTGTCCAAGTCTCACTACCGTATAGTAGAACGCTCCATACGTACGACTTTAAGAAACTATTTCTATTATCTAAACTAATACTATTAGCTATTAGTAAGTTTTTCTTTTTTAAAAACATTTTTCTAGGATGAGCTATTCTAGCTACTATATCCCTTCTGCTACGTCCATCTTTTGTAATTATACTACCTAAATAGCAAAATTCATCTACCTCCTCTAACTCGGTATTACCTATTTTTAATTTTGGTTTAGAACTAGGCTGTAACTCACTTGTCATTATCTTTGTCTTTACTGAGTTAATTCTCATACTATAATTACTCCGTAGTATCTTATCTAAAATATTTAAAAACTCTCCTAACTCTTTTCTAGACTCTGCTATAATGGCTATATCATCTGCAAAACGTAACATGTCTATTTTCTGTCCCTGTACACTAATACTTATATCTTTTTTCTCTCTAGCTAAGTTTAAAGCTTCCTCAATATAAACATTAAAAATCAAGGGAGACAGTATACAACCCTGTCTAACACCATTTCTAATCTTAGCTTCCTTTTCTATTTCATCAAATCTAGTTACTACGCTTTGGTTTTATATAGACTGTAAATAATTTTCTATCCCTATGAGAGATTCCTATTTTTGCAAAACCCTGAACATAACAATCCAATTAACCTTATCAAATGCTTTTCTAAATCTACAAACGCGAAATGAGTCTTTTATTTTTGTAACCTTTTTCGATAATTACCTAATCATTAGTATCGGTTCTCTAGTCCCTCTGTCTTTACGAAAACCATATTGGTCTTCGCCTAAATAATTCTCAGTCAAAGCTTCTACTCTATTTTTAATTATTATTGTTAGTGTTTTGGAAGCATGAAAAGTTAAACTAACCGTTCTAAAATTCTCACACCTATCAGCTCCTGACTTTTTTGGGATTGGGTTAATAATATTTTTTTCGAAATCTATTGGAACCTCACCTGTGTCATATATTACTTTTACTAGTTCATATAATCTATCTAAAGTTTTCTGACTTGCATATTTTAATAATTCTGCTGGAATATCGTCTATTCCTGGCGCTTTATTTATTTTAAGATTCCGAACAGCTCTATCAAATTCCTCTCTTAATATTGAGAACCCTATTTCTACATCCTCTTCTTGGTCGTTTTCTAACTCATCCATATCGTCTCCCTTATATAAATCTTCTAAATATCTTTTCCATCTATCCGCTACCTCAACTTTATTTATTAGAAGCTCATTATTCTCGTCTCTAATACCATTATATTTTTTCCTATCTTCCCCAAAAAACTTTTTAACTGCCCTGTAAGCCCTGTCTGTCTTACCTACTCTCAAATCATCTTGCATTCCCTTACAATTCTCCTCCATCCATTTATTTCTAGCTTTTCTACACTCATGTACTATCTTATTTCTAACTCTATTATATTTTTGCTTACTTTCACTATCCACTTCTCTGAAAGGTTTAAGCTTTCTTCTATTCTCTATTAAATCTAATATCTCCTTTGTTACCCACGGTTTTCTCGCTTCTATTTTTTTCTTACCTATAGTCTGTGTTGCTGTATCATGTACAGTCAGTTTTATTTCTTTCCATCTATTTTCTCAGTTCCTTCCTACAGCTATCTCTTTGCTCTTATTATCTAATACTTGTTTATATTCCTCTTTTACCCTACTATCATTAAGCTTACCTAGATCCCATCCCTCTCTTTTAACCTTTCTCAATTTTTTGAATTTTAGTTTACACTTCATTTTAACTAAGTTATGATCGCTATCTATGTCAGCTCCTGGATAACTACGACAGTTTTTAACTTGGTTTCTAAATCTTTGTTTAACTAAAATATAATCTATTTGGTATCTAGCCCTATCACCTGGCGCTTTCCAGGTATATCTTCTCCTAACATGTTGTTCGAATAGGGTGTTTACAGTTACTAATCTATGTTCCTGGCAAAACTCAACTAATCATTCTTCTCTATTATTTCGTCTGCCATACTCAAATTTTCCTACCATTTTTCCCTCGCTACCTTCTCCCACTGACGCATTAAAATCGCCCATAACTATTAAATTCTCATCTCCTTTTACTTTTCTCACTATACTATTTATATCCTCGTATACTTTTTCTACTTCCTCATCCTCGTACTGAGTTGTTGGCATGTAAACCTGAACTAAAACAGTGTCTGTGGGTTTTGTACTCAATCTAACCATAATTATTCTATCACTAAATTGTAAGTACTCTTTAACTTTATGCCCTAATCTTTTACCTAACACTATTCCTACGCCTGCCTGTCCATTAGTTGAAGATGTTGTAATTATTCTATAATTATCTTTCTAAAAGTCATTACTATCTGGCCATCTCATCTCACTAATATCTAAAATGTCCAGCTTTTCCTTTCTCATTTCGACTAATAAATTCGTTAACTTATCTACTCTAAGTAATGACCTTACATTCCAAGTCCCTATCACTAAATCGAACTGTTGTTTTATATTCTTACGATGACGAGCCCCAAGTACCCCCTCCCGGAGATCCGAATGAGGGAGTATTTTACCTCCGGACAAGAATTTTACTTGTGAGCTCTCCATCATATGTATTTCGTGTTTTAGGCCACTCCCATATCTTTCCACAACGCAGTTTTTAAAGATTTTAGCAAAAAGCCGTATCTGTCATGGCCAACCCCCAACAAGCTTGTAAATTATTGAGGATCGCCCGAGACCAACCGACCCTCCTCCAATATCTTTTAGCCAGCAAGGCTGCTGCCCCTTGCCGCGCCTTTTAATCGCTTTTTACGATAAGCAGGCTTACTATAGTAGTATTCTTTATCCCCTACTATAGGGAACTATCAATAGTAATAAGATAGCATAAAAGACAACTTAAATAAAAACATACAGTATTTGTACAATGGCGTTCTTTATTAAACAAAACAAATTTAAAATAAGTAATTTTGTCTGTTACGATAAATTTGTGACGCAAACACATTCACACAAATATTCAATTTGTAACAAATCAAAACAGAAACCTAAAGTACAAATCTTTATTCAGCAAGACACTAGCAATATATTTAAATATTTTTAAATTCATCCTGATACCGGTATAAAGCACTTACCCTTATGATTGAAATGAAACACTTTATAGAAGTTGCATGTTAATAATGGAAATTAAATAAAATTGACCTAATTGTAAAGAACGTACTAAATCACCAAACAAGGGTTATGAAAGCAAATTATAGAATGAATCATAGCTAAGTTAACTACACGCAAACATTTTAAATTTACCGTTTTGCAAATAGATTTTATGAATCAAACTAATTAGGAAAAAAATTCCTAACAATAATTGGCAAGTACATTTGCCTTTTGGGTGGCACTTTTAAATCTATTCACGAAACCTTGTTACGTTCCGTTTATACTGTTATGACTTTTATGTATTCTCAAATAAAATATAACATTCCGCTACTTTTCTCGCGTATCATAACTTCAGAAGGCATGGTAATTAGGCAACCCATGTTACACGGTAAATGCATAAATACTTAAATTTGTTATATCTAGTTAGCGGTGCTGAACATTTGACAATTGTCATCAGAAAATAATTTTGATACCGTTGTTAGGGTTTACTGTATATTTCGCCGTGTGTTTGAAATTTAAGCGAGCAATTACCCAAATTACTATTCGAATTTCTTCCTTTTTGGTTAATTGGTAAGTAACCGCCATTTAGTTGTATAGTTTCAAAAGTTAGTGCCTGATTTTTAGCTCGCTTATGGATGGATTTCCGTTGCAGTATACGGAAAGTGTATAACTCGCTTTATACTGGTATTGCTTCTACTTACCTGAGGTCTTCCTTTTGGTTGCTACTCTCCTGCTGTACTGGAGTACTGGTTACTGTTTGTGCGGATTTGTTACCGTACTAACGGCTGAGGATTGGTCACAATTCGACTGTCCGCAGAGCAATTCGAAGTGGTGGTGCTGCCTCTGTTTTACAACGCTTTTGGTGAGATCCTGTTAGAATATCTCTTTTCTTACTTTTATATGTACCATCTACTACTCAAATTGTTAAACACACTACGGCATAGTGCGGCTAAGAGCCCGAACTCCGTTATTGATACTTTTGTGGGTTGTTCGTGTTAAGATAGTTCCAGTCTTCCGCTATACGTCCATGAATTTAAGGCGAGACTATATGTTAGATCTGAAAAACTATAGAAAACAGAGTTTAGTATAAATATTTCCTTTCTGCATCATTACGTTAAATGTCAATCAGAAATTGTAAAGCTGTTGCATATATAGAAACTTTTCTACACGTGTATAAAGCTCTTGCCGTAACTTGTAAATTAAGAATTAGTAGTGATAGGATTACCGAATTGTGCTAACCTATTTCTTTGGGGTTAAGCATTAACTTTGCATTAAAAATTGTAAAGAAAATTGTCCTACGTATGATACCTAGAAATAATTGTTATCAACCAACCACACTCAACCTTCCAAGAATAAACTATCCAGTCAGGCTATTTTTTTTCTTGTATTATTATAAATACTGATGTCAGACCGATTAAGAAGTGGTCCTGGTTTACACTTCTACATAACCTACCCGTTTTCTGTTTCAGCTATTCCATATATTCGTTCTGGTGTAATCCTACACCCACTCCCAATCTACGACTACGTTAGTCCGGCCTCCTTTTCGTCTATGTTACGGTGGTACTGTAACAACCTCATAAGCTATATCTTTAATAAGAGTGGAAATGTATGCAGTTTATACAAACACCAAATCTCTCTAAAAATAAGCATGCAGATCCCCGGAATACCATTACATATCACCTGCAATTGTTGTTTCGATACATAATATAATTAAATAACAAATACTGGAATTTACAGGTGTTACCAAATCGTACCTATAGAATATTGGTTTATACAAAAGAACATTGTATCGGAACATGACTAACCTTTATACTGATTTACCTGATATATACATTGCTCGTTTACTGTTATACATAACTAGAAGTTATTCGTTAGTAACCAAGAAAAGAATTTAATTTTATTGATAGGGCTTTAAAACTTACGGATAAGATCGATGAAACTTGCGTCTGCTAAAAATAGAACATCTATGCTTGAGTAAAAAGTATCCAAAACAGGTTGTCTATAGTAAACAGGAATTATCTATACCAGGACCATCAACTAGTAGTTATTTTCAATTCAGCCTAATCATCAAATATAAACCTAACAGAAAAAGAGATGTACAACGTAGGCACACAATTTTAATCAAAAGCGACACCTACACTGAGAAAAGTGATTTGGTTGATACAACCAATTCTGTTGTTTTGAAGAGAAAAGCATTTGATCAAGTATTTTTTAGTCGTTCTAAACGAAACTATATTCACTGAACCGCTTGCAGATGGTTAAACTAACATCAAAAATTAGTTGACATAAATTTGTTTGTTTGAATGCATAATAACAGTTGGTTAATAAAAGAATGCAAAAGTGAATTTCATTGAACATAAGTCGTATTTAATACAAACTAATATTGTCAACAAATTTTATATTTTAGTCCAATACTACATTGATGTTGAAAAAATCCATTTTAGTTAAATGAATGCTGGAAAAAGTGTCAAATGAACACTCCCTGTATGTTTGTTGTGGTTTGTTTAGCATTCTCCTTAATCTTCTTTGGGAATTAAACCACTCATATATTTTTAAATGATCTTTATTTACGTTTCGATCCATGACCTAGGATCGTCAAAATAATAAAAATTTCAAGTTTTGAAAGATCATTTAAAAATATATGAGTGGTTTAATTCTCAAATGAACACGTTATGTAACAAATTTAATATTAAAACAAACGTCTCTAGCTTGTTGATTTAAATAAACTACGATTGCCAAATCAAACGTCGACGTTATTTGTTGAACGCAACGGTATTGTAAGTCTCCGATGCTACGTATTGATGTACAGCGCGCGCACATTATATCTTTAATATACTGGTAACCTTCGACTGCGACACGTTAACATGGCGTCAAGCGTTACTTCGCATTGTTTATTGTGTTAGTTTCCATAAAAGCATTTCAACTAACTGTAAAAATACATGGAAGATAAATTTAGTATGCTGGACTATGTTTAAACAAAATCTTTTCGTCTAAAAACACGTAAGTACATTTCTATAAATTAGTCTTATTGCCCATAACTAAATGCCGTTGTTTTTAGCATTCAACTATATAAGCGATCGTCTAACTTCAAAGACCAATGGCAACCTCAAGGAATAAACAAACTTTCAATAATCAGTGTCAGTTTTATAAAATTGAAGTGGAAGCTAAACTAAAAATTATGCAGGATGAACTAGGATTAATGTAACATTCAAGGTGATTTGATTCAATATACAACTTGATAATGTGACTGAATGAAGTTATTTTAAATCAATATTTTTTTAAAAATTTGTTAGGGACGAACAAACTCATTTGTTGATCGCCAAGTTGTATTAAAAAAATTGATTAAAATAATTGCATTAAATCAGAATCAACAAGCTGGATATTAAATCAAACTACATTGGATGTTTAAACTAATTCTATTTCTAAACAATGTACAACGCAATGAAATGATTGATTTGAGAGCTAAATGTTTCAGTTCAACACAATAAAAGTTTGATTAAACCAAAAATGTTATTATTTGAACCCTTATTAGCCACTTAGCGTAATAATTATTAACTGTGTTCAACATATGGGTTAGTTAAACCAATGACGCTTTTTGGTTAGTGGAAAAATTTGAATAGTTTGTTTTAATGCTGCAAACCCTTTCAAGTATTTGCTTCAATGATTTTTATATGTAAGTGGGATATTCAAGGTGTTGATTTAACATAACAGTGTATTTGAGAAAAGTATTAAATAATTCAAATCAAACCTACAAGCAATTGAAGGAACGATACTTAACATTCAAGTTACATTAATAGCGATTTGAGTAAATGCCATAATTATTGTGGTGCAAATTTAGGTTTGTTTGCTTCAAAATCGGTTTTCCAACATTTTATTATGTTCTATTTAATGCATATAGATCATTGTTTATATACAAACCAAAATTCTAATTGAATCAACTAATTTTCAGTTGAAGCAACAAAATCCTTTTCTCAGTGTAGACTAAACCAGCTGAAAATAAAGTTTATATTAGTTATGCATTAAAATTAACTTCTCTTACCAATCTCATTAAGAAAGCCCTGAAAAGGAAGAAGGCATGAAAATTGCTGGTTTTAATTCAAATTTCGAGAAACTTTCACACACGGGAACGTCCTACAGAGTGGAACGTGAAATTCAGTTTTAAAAATAAATTGTTTCAGTACTAAAGGTTACCTATCGATTAATTAATCAATATCGAGTTTGATAGCAAGACCTTAGAAATAAATTCAAAACATTTGACAACGTTAATAAATGATATTTATTTTGACCATGCAAGGATAGATTAGAACCATATTTATAACAACAGAAATTAACAATTACGCCTCTTATCTGTTTGAATTAAACTATCAAAATAGAAGGAATTGCCATAGCGTTCCTTGCAATTTTTTACAAAAGGTAGGAGTTTTCAAAAATTTGAAAAGCCTAACTATACGAAAATATACAGAAGAACGAAACTAGACGTAACAAACAGTGAACCCACAATTATTTATCGGTGAAAACAAGTAAAAGGTGTGATAGTATATGATTATCTGGATTTATTTCGTATATCTGGATACTGCCGGTATAAACGGGGACTTTCTGAAGAATATTTTATTTCATGCAGTAATTGCAATTTTCGTGACGACCTATTAAAACTATAAAGCTAGCAGGATGCTTGTAAGTTGTACTGTAGCATGCTTAATCTTGACATTCGAGTTTATTTGAATTTATTGCGCATATGACGTAACCCGCCATCCGATAATAATTCTACTCAACTACATATATCCTAATTCATATAGAACCTATAGCTATGAAATTTATGCAATAACTTTCTTGATTACGTGTTCGTGATGCCACGTAGCGTCTTAAAAACGTTCTGGAGTGATGCGATGTTAAGATCCCTGGATTGACGCAAATACGAAGTTTCCTATCAATATCGTTGCGGTACTGATTTTGAAGTTACTTCAACGTAAAGCATGACGGTATAGAAATTTCAAAATGCTGTGACACTGCGAGCTGGGTTGCACTACAAAAATTTGATTCGTTACTTGTTTGTCTTTTAGCGCTTGATTATGTTTGGGATGTAAAAGTCAAATTTTAGGTGTATTCACAATTAACAATATCCTAGAGTTTGTGCTCTACATTGTGGTACGTCATTAATGTATCTAAATTATAAAGTGCAAAGTAGTGGATAGCTATTTAGCACCTCATCTTAATAAAACTGCTGACCAACAGTTTAAGCATTTGTGTATTGCAATTCTGTTTCTTGCTTCTCCAATTACTTGGGAAAACAAAGTTTCAGGCAAACCTTGCATTATTTGAAGTTTTTACTAGTGATACTTATATTAAATACGTACAGCAACCTTCACAGAGTATCAACATTACAAGATACAGCTCGGAATGCAGCCTCGTTAAATCGCTAATGGAACTTCTAAAGTTTACTCGAGCCAGATTGTGAATGCAATTTGAGGTTGGTATTAAAGAAAATCCATTTTCCTGTAAGACACAAGTACGATTTGTAGTTTTAGAATTTATCTTATACTCAAGCTTCGTCCAAAACATGGCAGCTTGGATTAAATCTCACAATCAAAAGGGAAATGCTTGTCCTTATTTAGTATAAGTAAGTTGTAAAACCGCAAATGCACGTAATTATTTTGAAACGACCGAAAATTACCAACTACCAATAAGTAGACCGCATTTCCCCTAATAGTCTGTGCTAGATCTCAGCCACGGCCTTTGATGTTGTAGAATCAAGTATCAACTTAGTGATTATAGCAAACGTTTCAACCTCAGATATTCCAACTTCTGCGGTTATTTATACCAGAGTGTACCTTCTTGATTAAAAGGGTTTGCTGAATAAAACCTATTATTTATAAACATTATAAGGAATATGGAATAAAAAGGAAATTTTATAAGTACGTAACGCTGCTATTCGTGACCTGATTGTGTTTCTAAACTAAGAGGTTGAATATTACATGGAATTTGAACAAAAATCCTAATCTAGATTGATACAGTTTAATTATACATGTATCGAAATTGGGTAAACACGTATAGGCTTTGAATGCCAATTTTCGTCTTTTCTAATGCTGATTTACTTTGTGAACTCTTAAAAAGATTATACCTTTTGCTGTAGGCTTCCAAAGAAAGTTCTAATTCAGTTAGTAGTGTTATCATTTGGGTTCCATTGGTTTTTGATGTTATAAGAATAAATTCTACATCTTAACCTTCACTAAAGAAGCTAAACAAAAGCTTGTAAGAAAATAATACATTATTACGGACTCAAAATTATTTATTCTACGTCAAGCTTTTATAAGAAGACTACAGATGTACTCTGTACTATTGATACCTTCATCCATCCATTAGAAATCGTAATTCCTAGCGTCAGTGATGCTGACATATACCGATGAGAGCGATTTAATGCGAGTAAACATTAGGTAACGGTACCTTATATTACGTAGCGTTACCTCATGGTACATTACGATATGTTATGTAGTGGTTGTGATTTGTAACGGATATTCTGAAGTTAATAAAAACTGTAGAATGGATCATACGTTTTCAAATGGAGATTTACATATAAAAAAAGAGCAATGTTATGCTCGTACTAACATATCCTATCTACTCGTGTAACAATAATCAAGATACTTTGTTTGCAGGTTCACATTAATTTACAATTCAGCAACATAAAAGTAAATACAATTTAATAGTAAAGCAATATGGATATAACAAAAGCTGCCAACCTACTTTCCGCACTACTTAACCATCTTACTGCAGGCAACTTTATCCACCTGTATCCAGGTTTGTGGTCAGCAACACGATGTGTGGCATAAAATATGAGTATAAAGACTATACGGGTTTCTAAACACTTCTGGACCAGAGATTATAGCGCTTTCTAAATGCACTTCCGGATCAAAGCACATACTTTCGGTTTTACGCTTCTACTTCTGATTTTTCACCAAGGTCAAATATGCATTGCCAATTCTGGATCACACTCAAGCCTTACTTACGATTGTTACATGCCAAACTGGCTATGTAGCATTTTTAGTTTTAGATATAATTTATAAGTTAATTGCCGCGTATTATTTAAATTAATAACGCTAACTTCCGTTGTCGCTGACAGTTGCGTCTGCGCAGAAGGAATGCAGATGTGCGCGAATGTCGAAAACAAGGATTAAACGACGAGACAACAACTATCTGAGTGGTGTGTGTGTGTTTTTTTTTAAAACTAGATATATAAGTTCTCTGTACCTTGCCTTATTTGTATCTGTTACCTATTCCTTCCGACCCCCTACGAATGTATCAGAAGTTACGTTAGGACGGATGGTAATTTGGTGATCAACATGGCGTAAACCACAACTCACCGCTGGATCTTGAGATTAAGTTCCGAGATACCCATCACGTGAGTAATTTGATATTACTTAAATTGCGCATGTAAATTTAACTTAGATAGCAATTGCATCATCTGGTAAAACGTGGTTGGTGTATGTTACAAAATGGCGGGTAAATATGCCGCGTAATTATAACACGATTTCAGGTCTTTACTTTCTGTTCTTCATCAACGTCAAATATGCTATCCGATTCTAGGCCCAAAGTTCTAACCTAAAGCACATCCTAGCGATGGAATTTGTAATTAATTTCAAGATAATCTATCTTAAAATGCATAAGGCATAAAGGATAATTTTTGGCTCACTCGAATTTTCCATGCTCGCTCTTAAGGTTGTAGGTGGCAGAGATTAAGCAATACATTAAGGTACTCTATTTTTAGATTGATTGATGAGTTAGAAACAATAAAAATACATCAAGATTATTATCTAATTTCTGGGAACTATATTTTTAGATCAAGGTTAAAGGAAAATAGTGCGACCAATGCCCTCATGAAAATGGTGTGCAGGTTTTAACTTGCCCTATCTCTGTAGAAGTGTTCAGGGCAATCTATCTTTAGATGCATAAGCCATCATCATCAGGTTTTCAGTTCTAGAACTGATTGGACGCGTACTCCCATTGTTTCCTAGACTGAACCAACCTAGACATTTCCCTGCAATTTGCACAGTCTGCATCTATCACTATCTGTGTGCGAAAGTCTGATCTCAGTCTACCTCTACCTCTCTTTTCCTATCTCTGCTTGTAGTATATCCCGTACTATTCCCCAGAAATGCCTTGAACGTATCCTGTCCTTCTATTTCTCTTATTTTTTCATTTTCAACAGATATCTTTATTCCTCTACTATATCTATTACCTATTTGTTATTAACTTTGTCTGACGATCCGTATACATCTGATGCACAACATTCCAGAAGGCTTCTATCTCTTTTTATCTGTTTTTCCTACTGCACCTATTTCATAGATGTACTGTGCTGTGCTCCACACTATGCTTTGAACAGTTTTCTTCTTGTATCTATGTTCGTTGTCTTTGAACATAGCTGCTGTTTTTTCTTGTTTGATGCAGTTCGGTCACCTTCTATTGTTTTACAGTTATATACCCTATTTCCCCGATATACAGTGGTATGTGAAGGGGGGTAGGCGTCGCCGTGGATCAATGTAGTAAGCGTAAGACTACGGATCCCAAGGTCCTGGGTTCAAATCCCGACACGGCCGACTGCTTGAAAAATGACAGGTGAGCAATTTTCACAAAAATTACGCCCTCGTTAGGATGAGAGGTTAAATGGTGGTCCCGTGTGTGAGTGTTCTCACGCACGTTAAAGATCCTTACCTTGCCTGGAACGGCAAGGGTTCGGCAAAATTCTAAATTTCCAGGCAATAAAAAACTCGCCTCCTGACCAATGTAGTACCTTCTGGTGGAGCATTGGAAATATAAATGCACGGTATGTGAAGGGGGGTAAGCAGCCTTTGGCTGCCAAGTTCTTCCAGCACCTGAACCTTTGTCGAATTAAGTTTATGCATAAGCCACGTAAGATATTTCCTAATCCAGCACACGCAGCAAATTCTGTATCGGATAAATACTTTAAAAAGTAGAATGGTGTAATATATAAAAAAAAATAAAATTACAACGTTTAAAACATCTTGTTCCTTGTTTTTATTTAATAAATGTCAATCACGTGTATACATTTCAAGCTACAAAGTAATAAAACATTTCTATAATGCAATATTGATGAAATAAAACTACAAGGTTTTCAAGCATCTTTTTTCTTGTATTTATTTAATAAATATTAATTACATGTGTACAGTTCAAACTACAAACTAAAAAGTATTTTGCAAGCACTATAAATTTAAAAACATTTTTATTCCTATGGTCTTATAACAAACATCACCTTAATGTATGAACTATTTGACAATATTAACTGTAATGCGTGAAGCTCTTTTAGACACCATGCACACGTTCTTGTTCGGCCCTAAAGAATCATTCAGTTTTTGTACACCTTCTTCTTGTAAATACTCAAAATAGCGTGATAGTAAAGTTACCCTATATCAGAGTACACGTGCTGAACACAGAACAAATGCATAGAAAATCAAAATCTCCAACTTATTTTTTGTGCTACCACAAAAGTAGCAAACCTATTGGATGTCCATTCCACTAACTTTTTTTCAACATACCTTGCATAGGAGAAGAAAGCATATAAATATGATTGCAAATCAGCAGAATTCAAGTACACTTAGTGCTCTCCATAACCTAAGAACTCAACTGACAGTGCTCACTATAGCCCGCTAACACTTCAGCAGTGCTCCCCATAGCGTGCCTATCCTACGCCAGTAATGCTACCCAAGGACCGGCCGCTCGCCGCCGCACCTAGGACACGTCGCCATAGTTCAGTACCGTAAACCACGTAACGCAGTGCTCCTCACAGCCTGCATATTTGCCGTCAGTAACGGTACCCAAGCATCGGCCGCTCGCCACCGCACTGGGTCACGTCGCTTATAGCTCTTACTTGGTCTTACAAGTAAATTCCGAAACCTTCCGAAGAGTTCTGAAGCCTATCGAAGTCCTCTGAACCTCTTAATATTGTTCATATCATAATTCTTTACAATTCCACGTTGTCCCACAAGTAAAACACGAAATTCTCCGAAGAGTCCCGAAGACCGCCGAAAACGTCTGGACCTCTTCAAATTGTAAATACTTTCTAACTATCGTTGTTCAAGTTCTTACTCAGTCTCACAAGTAAATCCCAAGCCTTCCAAAGAGTTCCGAAGCCTACCGAAGACTTCTGAACTCCTTAATATTGTATATATGTTCAATGTAGTGTTCTTATGTTCAGATCATAATTCTATATAACTTCACGTTGTCCCACAAGTAAAACACGATGCCCTCGGAAGAATACCGAAGACGTCTGGATCTTTTCAAACTGCAAATACTTTCTAACTATCGTTATTCAAGCTCCTACTCAGTCTTACCAATAAATCCCGAAGCCTTTCGAAGACTACCGAAGACCTCTGGACCTCTTTGAACTGTGTAAGTATATATTCGTGTATTTAGTATTTAAATTCTTACTTGGTTCCACGAGCAACCAGGAAGCCTTCGGAAAAGTTCCGAAGATTACCGACGACTTCCGAACTGCTTCAACTGTACAAACTGTTCATTCTAAACCATTTAACTTTTATATCTGTGTACTTATGAACTTCTTTATTTGTTTTTGCTTGTGTAACATAATAGTGCTAAGCCTACATGTTTACAGACGCCGCCCATTCGTACGATAACAGCAATATTCATTTAAAGTAAGTGTCCACCACTGCACGGTCTACAAATTTTGTTTTTAACATGTTAACGAACTTTCACCAACTTGTATTTATGGTCTACGACTAGCTTTTTGCCCTTAAGGAATGGTTCGCGATGTCACCTTAAAATGTGCAAAATTCATAGCTTCTTGGATATAATATTTAATGTTAGTACGTTGAAGTTTTAGATTGCATTATTCACAATGCAACAGATAAAGTGCTTTCATGTATGTTCAAGCTTAAAGTACCTCCTAACCGTGGAATTTGGAACGATTTTCACCTGTCTTTCTTTACATACATGACACAGCATAATTTTAGCCCATGCAACAATTTCTGGTTAATCTATTTTTAGATTACGCCCACTTGAAATGCTATGCAGGTTTTAACTTGAAGAAATTATATTACAAAGTTTAAAACATCCTAGGTAATTTATTTTTATATTCATGAGTCAGAAATAATTCAATCTAGAAAATCTATTTTTAGAACAGGGTTATTTACTTTCTAGAGGAGGAATGAGTAATTATTTTCACGGTAAAATAGTAAAGGCTAAATACGCGTGTACACTTCAAATTACAATCTAATAAAATATATATTCCTAGAATTATTAATTTAAGCAGATAGTTTAACACTTTTCATTGCTATTATTTCGCTTGGTGGTCATGACATCTAGCTTGAGGTGGAACAGGTCCATCAATATGGGTTTTAATCATTTCCATTATAGTGAATAAAACAGGACAAGTAAGTGAGAATCTTAAAATTCTTGGTGTCTTCAGCAGGCATTTTGTACCAGATTTCAAGTAAGTTGTAAGACAATATATTATTTATGAGGTACTCCAATGGAACTAACTACCTCTGTAACAGTCATTCTATGACCGTTACAAAATTAATACAGTTTCTCTATATAATTCTGTACATAAAGTTATAAATGTCTAGTAATAAAGAAATTTATTTTATTTGATTGGTGTAACGTTGAGAAACGCACTCGTATTGTCAAAAGAAAGAAAGTTATTTTAAGGGAATTTAACCTTTGTTTAAACTATATCTCAATGTTTGAAGACGTAGTATTGCATCGATGTGGTGTATAAAGAGTCGGAATAGCAATACTTGTTTGTTAATGTGATAGCAGGCTGCGCGGACATAATTATTGTATTACGAGCAGAAGAACGTTAGGTCGCACGGAAAACACGCTTGGTAGCTTACTAAATTAAAAAGGATTTCAGAGTTGAAATTACCCGAATTTACGTTGTAGGAATTTGTTAGGACATAAATGGTAAGAGTAGTGTAAGACCAGGTCTTCTGTGACCTCATTTCCACCAGCTTCTCTCATTTCCACACACATCTGGACCAAAATAGTTTTCTTCGACTAGCCATTTCATCTTTCGAGATAAATGTACCTTGTTTGGTATCAATTAATATTAGAATTTTCTCAGCTACCTGAATTTCTAGGAATTTTTTAGATAGCATCATCCCCCAGGCAGCTACTCTAATTTAAAAATTTTTGCTGGTAGCGATTTTTTGGCTGTCCGCATAAATTTTTTAACCATGCGATACATCAAATTAGTCTAGAATTTTATGCAGAATCCGAATCTGCAAACATATTTAAAATAGGACCACCCCTTACCGTTTTAGACATATGCCATCTGCGAGATAAATATTTCTCCACATTTTCACCCACGAGATAAATGTACCTTGTTTGCTACCAATTAATATTAGATTTTTTCAGCTACCCAAATCTTTTTAAATTTTTCAAATAGCATCACCCCCCCAGGGAGCCACCCTCATTTTAAGATTTTTCACCAGCAGCGATTTCTGACCGTCCTTATAAATTTTTTAGCCATACGATACATCAAATTATCTACAATTTTACGCAGAATTCGAACTGTAAACAGATTTAAAATAGGACCACCTCTTACCGTTTTACACATTACCCTTTGCGAGATAAATCTTTCACCACATTTCCACCCACGAGATAAATGTACCTTGTTTGGTATCAATTAATATTAGATTTTTTTCAGCTATCTGTATTTTTGAGAATTTTTCAGATAGCATCATCTTCTAGGAAGCTACCCCCATTAAGAAGAATTTTTACCAACAGCGATTTCTGACCGTCCTTATACATTGTTTAGTCATGCGACACATCAAGTTAGTCTAGAATTTTACGCAGAATCCGAACCTGCAAACATATTTAAAATCGGGGCAACCACTTACCGTTTTACACATATACCCTCTAAATCAAACTTTCCTGCAGCTCATACCTAAAAGAAAATCTAAATACCATTTTTTAAAACTTTTTATTACAGACAATTTTTATTAATACAGTTTAAATTTTACAAACCACATTTCTAAATACATATTCACAATTTTTATTCCTAACCTGGAACTCCTCACATCGGTTTATACTTATTAATATTTATTTCTAAATAGAGCACCTTTTCCAAAGACCAACCGAACCCACGTGTTTCAAATTCCTCTGATTTTATTTTCATGGTTTCGCTTAAGACCTCGTACATGTTTTCCAGATTACTAGAAGATGTTATTTCCATATTTTTTGTGTTAAAGGATTTCACATCGGTAGTCTTTTCTACCATTTTGGTGTAGACGCCGTAGAGTTCGCAATTACCTTTTATTGCTGTATGTTGTGTTGTTTTTTCATTAATTAATCGAATAAACCACTCTTTCTGCTTACAAAGAAACTCGAACACTCCATCGTTGACACTGGCGTTCTTTAGCCATACGGTTGTTAAACGCTGTGCTAACCATTTCTACGCCATCGTCGCTAGTAGCGGTAACTGTTGTATTTTTATGTCTGTTGCTCCTCAAATGTGTGGCATACGTAGTCTTTTCCATTTCGAAATCGCATACTTTACACATAATTTGTGGTTGTTTTGTACATGACCATTTAACAGCTGGCGGAGCAGAACGTTTACGGCTTAATGATATACCGTGCTGTTTTTCCTTGTGTCGCAGTAAGTTGTCCATTCTCGTAAAAGCGATACCGCAAGACCCACAGTTTAAGTACTTTGCTGCTGACGGAAGTATAAGCTTAACCGTGGACGATGTTACACCATTTGAGAGCATTTTTCCAGCTATAGGAAGCACCGCAAGGGTTGCAATTAAAAATATTTTTGGAGGGCATTTTAGTACAAAACAAAATCAGCACTATAGGACTTTGGTGAAACTTGTAAGCGAACTAACTTATAACTAAAAAGTTTACTCTTGCGTACCTGCTTTATGTTCCCTATAGAATGCAAACCGACGGTTTCCAAAGACAACCGAACCAAGTTAAAGATTCAGCGGGGAACTAAATGACGTCATCTTTTACTAATCCTTGCTGCTCGTTCAGTACATTTAGCACCAATGCATACGCCCGGTTCGCATAGCTCATGCTGCGAATGCAGTCAGTAGAAACGCCGGAAACGTCTTCCATGTTATACGAGTCAGCAATCGCATCGCGTGCATATTAAAAGTCCAAAAGGGTGGTAGCTCACGCACACAAATTGGCTGCAAGTCATGCGGTAGAAGATGCAGTGCTACTATAAACAAAAACTTAATAAAACACTTTAAACCTTTACTAAGGGAATACTAAACTTGATGTCTACGGGATACTTACTAATAAAGCAATTTAATTTTAAATAACTTCTACGTCATATTTTCGGAAATGGCAAGCTTGCATATTTTCTAAATGAATCACCAAGCAAAAGTATATGTTTAGCGGTTTTAACATTAACCATTACTTTCTCATTTTACGAGCGCGGTTAATTATAGATTAAAATTTAATTTGTTTTAAATAACGAAATTGAATACTTTACATAGAATTTGTGGTTGTTTCGTACAAGACCCTTTAACAGCTGGCGGAGCTGAATGTTTACGGCCTAATGACCTACCGTGCTGTTTTTCCTTGTACCATAGTAAGTTGT
The DNA here is from genome assembly GCA_036346225.1 of Platerodrilus igneus. Taxonomy (NCBI): domain Eukaryota; kingdom Metazoa; phylum Arthropoda; class Insecta; order Coleoptera; family Lycidae; genus Platerodrilus; species Platerodrilus igneus. The sequence goes on along the minus strand of JARFIW010000260.1, from coordinate 3,928,516 downwards.
CCATTCACGTAAAAGCAAAACCGCAAGACCCACAGTTTAAGTACTTTGCTGCTGACGGATGTATAAGCTTAACCGTGGACGATGTTACACCACGACATTTGTTCTGGTGCCGTTTGAGAACATTTTTCCAGGTATAAGAAACACCACAAGAGTTACAATTAAAAATATTTTCGGATGACATTTTTGGACCAGCTTCCGTGAATAGCTCAATGGTTTATATACATTTTGGAAACAATCGAAGATTGCGGAAGACACTCGAACAGTGCACAAGCGCGGTCACTAGACCAATTAGCATTAATACCAAGTATTCCGTACTTTCGTAGGTTGCTCATTTCCTAGAACCAAATCTTCCGCATAGCAGTCGGTAGCACGTAATTATTTCTAGAGCCGGCAAGTACTCGATACCACCCAAATAGAGAATTAGATGCTCGATGTCTGTTAACTTCCGATTCACTCACAATAAGAAAAATTGATAGGTTAGGTAAGCGCCTCGGCGCTGACCTAACCTATCAATTTTTCCTTTTATCTAACCTAAGTCCATACAAGTCCAACTAACCTAACCTAACTCCAGACAACACTAGCTAGCCTAACTCCTGACAAGTTCACATCCAACCTAGGTCGGAGGCAATTTCACCCTATGAGGCAATTTTATCCTATGAGGCTATTTCACCCTATGACGCAATTTCACCCTAACCTATCATCCTACATATATCCGATATATATCCGGACATATGTCGATGCGCACCCCTACCGACCTAGGTCGGATAACAAAATTGTTCCTAAACAAGAGAATGTAATCGATATGGCGGTGTCCAACATATTCGGGTATCTTCGGCAATATACGCCCCCACTCTGTAGGATACATAAGGGCAATTTTCGTATTCAATTTAGTATTCGGCAGTAGCTAGAACGGTAAACATGAGTGTATCCAAGTTTATTAACGTGTCTCAACTTCTTGGGAATAAAGTGAAACCAACAAATGAACGATTTAGATTGTGGCTGTTAGCAGAAAATAAGTGCAACAATAATCTGGTGACAGATATGTCGAAGGCGAACAGATGCTGACTGGTGTACTACACACATCAATTGCAGAACCATTTTGTGACAATATAATTGTTAGGGTTTTATGCCGCTTCTGCTAATTTATAAATCTATCTTCACCTGGGTTAAACCGTTCAAGCGGTTAGAATCTAGGAATATCCCAACGCACCCCACTTTATTGGACTAGTTCTCATAGGGGTAACGTCGTTCGTTAAGGTGAACAGTACTATGTAAAATGCGGTCGAAAGCGGTCGCATAATATTAATGTTATTCGCAATGCTCCCTATGAGCAACCATTCTTCTAAATGAATATGTAATTGTTTCTAGTGTATTTAAATGCCTTGCTTTGCGCGGCTATTGTACTATTCTGACTAAACTAATTAATAAAGTAAATGTACATACGTTAACCGAGCACGCGTTGTTTTTATTCTACTTACATGTCCAATCGAAGTGTTTTCTTTTGCTAAGCTAATTATTGTTAATAAACTAAACTCTAAATCATCATAAGAAAGAGTCGACTTCCAATCCTATTTGTGAAGCCTTTATCGTGCCCAATAATGTTGGTTAAAATTTCTGACGCTGAGCAAACATCTGCAAACAAAAGGATGTTTATCATAAAAAAGAAATTGGTGATGCATTTAACAGCTATCTACGAAGAAAGTTCGACCGATTTGTTTCCGCTAGGCATGGTGTTAAAGCTAAGCTTCCGTTTTCTCTGGAAAGCACTAACAAGATGGGCCAGAAAGTAAAAGAAATTATCGGAAAAGAATACCTCGAATGCATTAATAAAAAATTCCAAAATCCTATATGTCTTTCGTACAAAGTGGAACTAGCAGATGTTAAGTTGGAAACGTTATTGGAGGAACTATCAGATATATTAGGCGTACTCAAAAAAGATTATTACTATCTTTTTGACATAAATGTAACCCAAGATTTTGCTGGCATATTTGGCAAGATGGAGATGTGTAATTATTTAACTACAAACCATAACTTTTGCTACAAGAGCGAATACGAGGAAAAGTGCAATATTATAGTCGACAACGATAAAACTGTGGTAATTGATTGTTTAACATGGCTAACAACCAATGCAAGAATTAAAATATACAACAAATTTGTGTGTCAGATAACAAGTCCTGGTGTTAATAAACAACTTGGCAATCATATACTAGATTTTTTACGGTGTCCAAATGTACGTTTAAGGGAAACATTTGCTTCTACTTTGGCCAAAGAACATGGTATTGCGCGTTTGGGAGCGACAATATACAACTGTACAATTGGAAACTATGTCAGTGCGGAAAGGGTGTATAATCCCTTAAAAGACTCTTTAACCTTATTGAAAGATAGTAAGTTATACTTCCTAAAGGCGCCAATGTACTCGGTACCACATGCCAAAATGTGGAGTAAGTTATCGGACAAGCTACAAAATATCTGCTATTTAGTGTATAATAACCTAATACAGTACGTGTATTGGGGAAATGGCAATACAAAGAAATTGACGGGCGTGCAAATTAAGTTGTCTGAAAAACCAGAGGAAATGGAAAATTTGATAAAGTATGTGCTTTGGGCTTTTAGTTTTAACTATTTACCTGTAAATTATTTGGAGATAGTAGAAGAGGCAGATAGCCAAGATAAAATAAAAATATTACACAAGTGCTACATTAAAGCAGGTAGTACATATTTTACACAATCTGTAACACCATATTCTACGATTCCAAAAGAAATAGTCATTTCGGAATTGGAATTGATTGATACGCCTAACATTCGTCCAGAGGTTGTACGACAACGCGTAAATATTGGCAGTAAACTCTATCCGTTTACACTAAAGGAAATTGCCCCATTATGCATGCCATACGCGCTAAGTGGAAGAAAAAGACAACTGAAATTAGAGGAAATGGATGCAAAAAGAAGAAAGTTGGACTGCATAGAAAACACTGCGATAATCCGCGAACAATACAAAGATGCGCTATTCAAAGAACAGCTTATTAGAGAAAATAAGGAAGAAGTAAAAGGCTATTTTATGTGCCGATGGACATCCGGGTTCTACAAGCTCTATGCATTTGCGGTTAGTAAGAAAGACTCTTTTACTTATGTAAGCGTCCTTGCGGAAAAGGATGGTACTAAATCCGTATACTTTTTAAAAGGTTATTCTAAACACGTATTTATCAAAATGGCAGATAACAAAGGCGAACTAAGGATTGCGGGTTTCGTAACCTTGGCGTACATCACACGCAAAGGGGTTCAGGGGTTCCTCTATACCTTTCGGATCATTTAAAACCGAGGGCCCTACAGCCTATAACGACCATATATTCCCAAAAGTGGTAGACATGCAACTACGCAATTGGGAGAATAAGGATCCCTCTAATACCGACAAGAAGAAGTCGATCAAGCTAACAAGATACGTATGTAGGATATAGTGGGAAAGCTGAAATTAAAAGATTGTTATAAGCTGCAAGAATTGCACGAATGAATGGATCTGGTTGTCGGTGGAATCAAATACTTCATATACTGAGACAAACTTCGGTACATTTTGCAATTCGAAAACCTAGACGGTCTCTATGTATCAAACTATTAGTTATTAATAAAATTAGTTTATCGAGCGAAGATGACAAGCGTAACGTCATCCCTGGAAGCATATCAATCTACGCATGGGGGCATAAAGATATAAATCTAAGATAGTTGTTTATATTTGTATAGATTTTGTAAATCTATTGTATATATTAGTTTTAAGATTTCATAATGTTTTAAGTTCTTTTCCCACCTTCCCTTCTTCCAAATCCTTCCTGCTTGTATCCTGGTGGACAGAGTATACGTGTTATCCCTACGTGGTGTTCGTGGGACACATCGGTTTTAGATTTCTCGGGAAATGGTTGGTTAAGACATATTTCTTGGGTAGCGAATAAAGGTTCTAAAGATGGAGTTAAATATAGATGGACAAAAATTAGAGGTTTGGGTCTTTAAAAGGCGTGACTTTGTAAGGGCTGGTTCTATTTAAAATCTATTTGCATATTTGGGCTCCCTAGAAAAATCTAATATTAGTTGATACCAAACAAGATATATTTATCTTAAAAAACTAACTATCCCGCAGATAATAAATACAATATACCGCTTGTCGACAAAAAAAGTTGTAGAGAAATTCAAAGACAAATTTAATGAGGGTCTAGTATTAGAATTCGTCGGTCCAAAAGCCAAGTCCTACAGTATTGTAAGCGAGAAGGACACGATTAAAAAGATTAAAAAGGTCTCGCAAGTGTAGTTAAGTAAAACCGAGGGTCCTACAACCTAAAACAAGCATATATTCCCAAAAGGGGTGGGCATGCAACTACGCAACAGTGCGCGGGAGAATAAGGATTCTCTCCAATAAGATATTAAAGTTTCCGTGTACGTAGCACCAGTCATTGGGAAATGGTAAAAATTTTAAACCTATAAGGGCGATTATTAATTGTGGTTTAGAAAAATTGTAGTTTTCTTGGACTAAATAAGATAGCTTAGACTGATTAATGTACATGAGTAGGTAAGGTACCTTCGTTCTAGCGCAAAACGTGCAATTTTCCCATGTATTTTCTTATGGAAAAATCTAAGGTTCATTCTGATCATTTTTGTACCAAGCATTGAAATCCCCAAAAGGAGGAATTGAGGGTCAATTCAGGTTACTTTTCAACCAACACCCACGACGGAGGAGTTTATTACATTCAGTTTTTAGGAATGTTTTTTAGGACCCATTGGCCTACACATCTAGTAACAAAAATCTGCACAATAGTTTTCTTCAACTAAGCATTTTTAGTACCCATTGGCTTAAGAAAATTTTCGATACCGTGGGAACATTCCTTTGAGGGGCGTGGCCCATTGTTGTTTATCGCATCCGGTAGCGTGAGAACATTCCTTTGAGAAGTGTGACCCTTTGATGTTTGCCGCTTCCGGGTGGGCCATACCCCCAATTTTTTTTGGGGGTCTTAGTAATTTTTGGGGGTTAGGATGGGCCATTTCTCAAACTTTTTGAGTAGGGTATACCCCAATCTTTTTTTTGGAGACGGGTCGTACACCAAATTTTTTGGGGGTCCTAATAATTTTTGGGGTTAGGGTGGTCCATTTCCCAAACTTTTTGAGTGGGGTATACCCCAATTTTTTTTTGGAGGCGGGTCATACACCAAATTTTTTGGGGGTTCTAGTAATTTTTGAAGGTTAGGATGAGCCATACTCCCAAATTTTGGGGGTGAGGTATACCCCAAATTTTTTTTGGAGGCAGGCCATACACCTAATTTTTTGGGGTCCTAGTAATTTTTGTGGGTTAGGGTGGGCCGTTTCCCAATATCTACGTAGCATTGCAAGTTCTCCCTAGGTTTTCCTTGCGATATTAACATGAAATACAGCCTACATACATAATTTCTATTTATACAACAACTAATTACATAACAATAAACATATTAGTAGCCCCCGGCTGCTTAAGCTTTACGGTAACGTAACCACACACTTCTTTAATAACCACCCCTTCAACCGTATAAATAGAAACATGTTACTGAATTTATATGAAATTTGATTATATAAAAATTAATCAACTGATTTCACGTTAAGCGTATTGGCTACCCTAAATAGCCCGTCCCAGGACGCAACACAAATTGAAAGTGCTCATTCTTCTAAACTTTAAACATTTTCACCTAATGTATTCAAATCAAAAATTAATAAATCAAAGTCACTTTCAATTTGTGTCATAAATGTCAAACTTAAATTTTTTTATTATTTTGACAACGGTCTTAGGTCATGGATCGAAACGTAAATAAAGATTATTTTAACAAATATAAGTGGTTTTATTCCAAAGAGATATTAAGAAGAATATGTAATTTTTAGATACTCCGCTTTACTTTTTACAAAGCCATTACGACATAGCTGTCTTTCGTTCAGCAATTTTACGATTTTTTTATCGAACCAAGATGGATAAACATTCTTTGATTCTATAGTAAGCGGTACAGCTTCAGAAAATATTGCATTGTGACATACATAGAAATGTTCTACTGCCTTATCAACAGTTTGTTATAGCTTATAATTGAGACCAATCGTGTTCCCTTAGAAAGGTGTATAAATACAAGTAACTAGCTTTGTTAAAGTAGCTTTCATTTAACATTAAAACATTATTTTCTTGTCGAATATTCACAAATGATACGAAGTTAGTCATTAGTCTCACTAAAAATGGGAATATTAAAATCACCAATCATTTTTTAAATTGTACATAATACCGTTTGTAGAATAAACTAATCAGTAGAAAAGAATAAGCGTGTGGGAACTTTTGTCAAACATTTTTAACAATGATACATCACACCTGTAGAGCGATAATATCGATTCGCAACAACAAACAATAGTCCTACAGTGTCACGTTTCTTATCACGTAACTACACCAAACGCTGATAAGGAATATTCCCTTGATATACACAAAAGAAAACAAGTTGTATACCTGTATGTGTCGGGATACTTAGCTTACACTCCTTCGGGGGTGAATCAGCACGGCATCGCCACGGTCGTCGGGATCTATTTACCCTGTTACCATAACGGCACTAGCGATCTACAGGCAACGGCAGTTGATCTGTGGCAAAGAACAGCTGGACCTACATAAAAAAACCAATTTGGCCTCCAGCTAAAAGCAATACACACAAGATACCTCCTACTTGTCGAACAAAAAAACGTGCGTTGCTCTTGAAGTACTGGGACGAGTATTGTAGAAAATATATCAACGTACAAGCTGCAGAATCAAATTAAAACTTGGTTCAAATAACACGAGTTCGACCTGCAATCCTCGCGTTATCAAAGCGCGATTAGCAAACTGGAAAACACGCTATCAAATAATAGTAGGATACATTATTTTGACAAGTCTTTAGATGGAAAACACAAGCGAAAGCAATTATACGTTATCGGAATGTTTAACAAATTAATGGATACCTCCTAAAATAAGGTATTGACTATTTAATTTATTGAATAAATTTTCGTTTTAAAAGCAAAATGGATTTTAGTTAAAATTATAGTAACGCGGGCTTATTCTGAGCAGGTACACTATATAGGGTATTGTTGGAGAATTTAAGAATAGAAATGGAATTTATTCAAGTGGGTAATGACTAAACCAGGGGAAAAAAGGGTGTTTAATTAATGTTGAAAAATAAACGTAACAAAGCCTTGCATAGTAAGTGTTGCTTGTAAAACAGTTTGGTATTTCAACCATTTTGCATATTTGTTTATATAATGTTCATTATTTTTTCGTAGGAACTCACTCACGTACCACTGTAGTTAGCCGGTGCACACTTAAAATTGTTGCGGGGTTTCCGCCTCTTTGGGGCAAATCAAAATGTGTAACGTAACGACATTTTCGCCTGTAACAAAGAGTAAGGCACTAAGCTCTAAGTTTTATTCTAATTTAATACTCTTATCGTGGAAACACAATCAGGATAAACAGCTCAGCTAATTGTTTACTAAAAGTTTGCTTCTTTCCAAAACTTTTTCAGGGTTTCTATCTAATTACTAATATTCCTCTATCGCTTACAACTAAAAGCTCTACATCTGTATTAAGTAACCGCAGAAGTTGGAATCTCTGGAGATTGGATCGTTCGCCATAATCTGCAAGTTTGATGCTTGATACTAGAGCATCAGACGCTGTAACTGAGATGTAGCACAGATTGTTGGCGGAAATGCGGTCTATTTATTACTAGTTGGTAATTTTGGGTCGTTCCTAAATAATTACGTGCACTTCCGGTTTTGAAACTTGCTTATATCGAATAAGGACAAGCACTACCGCTTTGAATTTAAAATGAGTCGTTTGGCTTTGGGTTAAATTTACTTAAAGCTACGACTTGTAGAAGGAAAATCAAATTTGAGATGAATTGCGAAACTGAAAAAGTACGTACTCCTTAGAAGGAAAAGGGTTTATTTACTACCATTCGTAAATATATCCATAATGTAGGTAACCGCAAGCTTGACGAATAACGTTATTACTTTGACGATTGGTCGTACACAGCTTCATAATGGCAATAACGATTGTATTCAAAGTGTTTTACCTCTAAGCAAGCACAACTCTCAACTTCAATTCATGTAATTACAAACAAAGAAATTTTCAGAGAAATTGCTTTTACAAACCAAATTAGTTTTTACGAGTTTTGAAACACTAGAAATAAATCTCAGTGTTTATATACGGAACTTAATGGTTTTTGTTCTAAAGTCTCATGATAAATTGTTTCAAAAGTCATGGAACTCGAAAAACAACATTTATTATTAGAAACTAATACATAATAAAAGTATAATATAAGGCAGCGAATTATGGAGTTCTAGTAAAAAGCATCTGAATGATTCATTTATAACATAAAAATTCTTAATAAGTTTTTAAGCGCCTTTTTAGTCATTCTTAGACTAATCGAGATAAAACACTGAACAATTAAATATTCGCAGGAAAATTGAACTGGAAATCTCGTTTTTTGAATTCTAATTACATTACTCCGAAATAACGTTTTTCTCCTTCAAAACTACCTAATAGACGGCAAGCCAACTTGAAGCTTAAGAATATTTTTAAAATAAAGGCCCTGGAGCTAAAATTTTGTAAAATCGATCCGTAGTACTAGCCTTTGTCAATAATACGATGAACAAATACGAATTCCAAAAGTAGTAGGAGTGGGTGGTGTTCGTGCAGTGCCACCACCACAAACACCACCACCATCACCACCACCATCGCCACCATCGCCACCACCAACACAACCACCACCATATCCTCTACCTCGTAACCTCTGACGTCATAAGTGTAAAGACAGCCATTTTCATCATGCGCCATCTTTTGCTTTCGTCACAAATTTTTCAATTTGAACCTATACGCCACATGTTTAGTAGAAAATATTTCTACTCAACCAGGATTCGAAACCGTGCTGTCCGAATGTAAAGCAGGTACCTTATCCGCTACACTATCGGGTTAATCGAAATTATTTAGGGATGGACTCGCCGGCACAGAAAGGTAACCGGCCCGGCCCGAGGCCCGATCCGAAATAAAAATTGACGGCCCGGCCCGGCGGTCCGGGCCGGGCTAGCCCGAAATTTCGGGCCGGTCCGACTTTCATTCAGCAAATGAGAAGATATTTTTTTCTGTTGTGTTCAACAAGTAACTATCACTCTTTTATTTAATTTAAGAGTATAATGATTTTGAATTACAATCAAGATACTTGTGGAACATACCCTAGTATAACATTCCATTGTTGATTCTGCAACGTACCTAAACGTAGCCGGAAGAAAAGTAAATACCAGGCTAACTATTAAACGCGCAGAGTGAGAGGGATTCGCCTACATCCCCAAAAGAAACAAAAAACACTTCGCCCACGATTATCTATTAACAAATAAGAATAAATAACGGATTCTGTACAAACAAGCAAGAGCAATAAATTAAGCGTTACTATTTCAAAGCAAACAGTTAGGTGATATGAACAATTTAGTACATTAGATACGAAGTGCGCATCTCGTATTTACACAAAATAAACTTAATCAGTAGTAAATAAACCTGTGAGAGCTTTTGTCAAGCGTTTTTAAAGTTGCACCTAATACTTTTTGTAAAATAACTAATTAGTAGGAAAGAATTAACGTGTGGGAGCTATTGTCAGACATCTTTTAAATGGTACATAGTACCGTTTATAAAATAAACCAATCAGTACAAAGGAATAAGCGTGTGTCTGTCCAATATTTTTAACACATGTACATCACACATGTAGAGCGATAATATCGATTAGCAGCAACGAACAATAGTTCTACAATGTGACGTTTCTGGTCACATAACTACACCAAACGTTAATACGGAATATCCTAATGACACACACAAACAAAAAAGAGTTGCATACCTGTAGGTGTCCGGATACTTAGCTTGAAAACCGTCGGGGGTTAGTCAACACAGAAACGTCGCGGTATTCAGGATCCATTCAACCCTACCATCGTAACTACAGCAACGATCTACGGACAAAAGCAATTGGTTTACAGAAAAGAAAAACCCATTTGGCCTCCAGCTAAATGAAGCAATCCACGCAAGACACCTAGTTGTTGAACAAGAAATAAACAGACGTGCATTGCTTTTGAAATATGGTGACGAATAATGTGAAAATATATCGATGCACAAGCTGTAGAAGCAAATTTAACAATGTTTCAAATAACACGAATTCGAACTGCAAATCCTTGCTTATCGAAGCGCGATTAAAATGGGAAAACCCGTGTTTTATCGGATAGTAAGCGACCTTATTTCAACAAGTCTTTACATTAAAACAATAGAAAAAACCATTGTAGACGGTAGTAATGTATACCAAGATAACGGCTACCTGAAACACGATATAACTATTTAGTTGTTGCATAAACTTGTCGTTTCAAAGCAACTAGATTTAAGTTGAGGAATTTATGCGAGAGCGTGTTTATTATTAATTATGTTGAAGGATTTAACAATAGTGTTGGAGTTTTCGTAAATTATTTCCTATTCGTAAAATCCTTTTATTTTCTATAAGATTAATTACGTTCAAAAATGCTCTATTATTATTTCATTAGTTCATTTCAATATTCAATTCCATTTAATTGCCTGTCCAACAACCAGGAAGATAACCTTGAGGCACGTGCAGCGCTGTTTTATCGTTCACCTGCCTTCGTTCTAATAAACAAAACACGGAGTCTGCTTCTAATCTTTCCAAGTTATAGACGTATTCGCGCGGGTTGCAATTACCATTATACTAAACCGTTGTTCTATAAATTATTTCTAGTGTGCAAAATTGTAATGAATTCGTTTTCTATCGTAATAGTTACAGATTAACTAAATACGAGGCGATCATTATACGTAGTAATTTCTATTCTCTCAACACAGGTGCGTGTTTTTTATGTATGTAAATTTCTTACAAATCGTCCAAACGTTATTGATTCTTCCGGTTATAATAGTAAATAATAACCATTTTCTTAATCTGGTATCACAGTAAGTTATCTCGTGCTTGTGTGGTATTAATGCAATGGCCCTTTCCATTGACGTATCATACAAAATACGTTAGTGAACTTGATACAACGGCATATGTATTTAAATTCATATAGTGTGATTAAACTAGTGCGTTTTTATACAATCTCGGATAATTCAGAAATTGAATATACTGTAAATTGTGCTTTTCGCTGTATTTCTAATTCTTATTGACGTTATAATATATGATCTTCTTAATACACGGTGTACGATTAATTAATTAATTTACTAACTCAATAAAGTTTACCATATTGTCGTTGTGAGTTGTTATATTGTCAATAGTGTTCATATTCTACTATTCGGTCCTTCGTATCTTTGCATTTCTTCCCCTAGTGTCTTCCTCTTGACGATTACAGTTTACTGCTCCGGGAGGTGGAACTTCAGGGGTGCCTACTTTGCTCCATCTTCCCTGAGTTATCCGATCAAGTAGAAACAGAATTTATTCGAGCGGGTATTAAATTACTAAGGGAGAAAAATAAGGTAATTAATTTATGCTGAAAATAAACGTAACAATTCTTTAAAAAATCCTAAAAATAGGTAACAAAGGTACAAAATGTTTAGCAATTTTCAATGTTTATGAAATTGTACGCTTAACGTACCTTATAACCTTTATAATAAATTTGCGTCCGCTTTATTTTGTCGTTCCTACTTCAAAATTTTTTACTAAAATTACCTACTTGAAATTAGAGAGTTATTGCAAACTCATTCCAAGCAGACTTTATTAAAAGAATCTTCAACTAAAGTATCCTTTTTTAAAAGTTTGCATCCAATCTAAACGAGTGTTAATGCAAGTGTTTTTTCCTTTACTCTTTATTCTGACATATATTTTTAGTATTCTATATTTATCGGTTATGTTTTAAAAATGAATAAAGAATTAATCTCTTTTGTGACAAGGTGACCTATAAAACATGTTTAACTATATTGGAAAAAATCAAAGAAATTGTATTCACACAAAGATGAATCTCTTTTTATTATTTGAGTCTTGCATTTCCCACTGATACGATAACATTTGTATGTGTTGTCAAAGTGTTTTCACGGAATACTTTTCGAGTTTACTTCAAAACAATGTTTTTACTTCTTCCCAAGCATATAGCATATCTGTTTTCAAAAGGATTTTTACAGCTTACTTCTAGGAAAAGCATTACAAAACAGCATCCTCGTATTTAGAGTGGTGGCGTTTTATATCTTTTACGTGTTATAAACTTGGACATTGTGTTTCTAAATTTAATTACGGAAACAACACTACAAAAAACCATTTAGTTCGCTATATTTATACAAAAAGCAGACAATTAAATGTAAATTTGTACGTTAGGCATTTGGCATATGTCAAAATCAAGGCGCCTTAAATAAAAACATTCCCTGCCTATATTTAAATTAAATAAAGGTGTCCTGTTTTTTAATAAAGTACAAACATTAAAGGTGTAATTGCACATGTGTAAATGTAAAATAAGAGAAAACTTTATTAAAAAATTGGTAAAATGAACGTTGCAATAACTCTCTAGTGTTTTAGGCGGTAGACATAAATTATACACGCGATTGATAATTTCGACGTTCGCCACATGATTGAAATTTGAAGTATATACATATACATAATATAAATCGTGCAAACTTTTGAATTATGAATGAATCATCTAGTTTGATGTTCCTGGGCATTTTTAACTTGCCTAAAGTACAACATGAGGAACATTAAATAGGACTAGAAAAATATATTCGGTATATATAAGAAGTGAGTTACAATATCACGTCTCCTTTACACTAAACAAGACAAAAAACTGATTATTAATGGGTTCATGAAGACACTACGTGAAAATATAATTAAGAACGTTTACTTCCTCAATGTGAGATAGAAGTGAAGGGACGATGGAGTATCTACTCGTGCGTTTATTCGACCCGAAAAGTTCGGGCCGGCCCGAGTCGTTTGACCCGGCCTGGCCCGAAAAAAGATAGTGCCGGCCCTGCCCCGGCCCGAATAAAGTAGTCAACGGCCCGGCCCGGATTTGAGCCCGAAATCGGGCCGAGCCCGGGCCGGGCCGGGCCGAAAGCCCGAGCCCGAGTCCATCCCTAAAATTATTTCCTGTACATTTCCTTAGTATTGTTAAATATACAGATTAGGAAAACTCATTAACACTAATCTTTTTAATGGGAAAACCATTAACACTAATCGTTCTTTTAATGAAAATCTCATTACCACTAATCGAATTTTAATGGGAAAACTAATTAACACTAATCATTATATAATGGGAAGACCCATTAGCGATAGTAGTTTATTAATGAAGAATTTAATCGCCTATTCTTTTTTAATCAGGATGACGTATCTATAGGAGTAAAAAATTTTCGCGCCCCGACCGAGGTAGGCCTGTGGCTAGGGTCGAGGTGGGTCGTTGATCCGGGCCGAGATGAGCCGCACGCCATACTTTGGCTACCTAGTTTCAGTTACTTCCCCAAGGTCACAGAGACGTTACAGTCTTCTAAAAATAAAGTGGTCTTTATGTATAAAAATGTTTGAAAGGTAGCAAGAATAAGACAAAATGTTTTGAAATTTTAATTTTTTTTTAGAAAATACGAATAAGGTTAGTAACGTTTTAGTAAAATCAAATATTTTTGAACAATTTTATTAAATTTAATAATATTTTTTATGAAAAAAAGGACTAAACAATGCTTGAGTTCGGTTTAAAAGGAATATTGAATATTAAACCATTGACTAATAAAACAGTTTACATCCTATTTTCTTTGAAACACAACAAAAAATATATGTCTCTTAAGTGCCCCATCAAATTGGAACAAAAAAAATACACGCCCATATTTAAAATCAAAATAACTCCAAAACAAAGCAAAAAAAAGTATGTGTATGGCCCATACATCAGAGGAATGCTTTACAATACTAAAATCAAAGTATAACAATTTTCGGCAGATTGCAGAAATTTGAAGCTGTGTGACTTGTATCATTTTTGCTTAGCACCTCCACATATACTTAGCGCACTTAAAACTAAAAACAAATGGAACATAAAATTTTATATTGCATACAGTATGTTTCTGCATATGAACAGTGAGTAATTTTTAATAATAAAATGAATTGTTCTCTAATATATTGGCAAAAAAACTAATATCTAAGTACAAAATAAAATTACCATATAAGTTATGGGAAGCTAAACTTTAAAAATACGTCAAATAGTAGTTCTTGAATTGGTAGTCCAACATAACGAGTTGCTGTGGATTCCGCATTCCGAAAAATTTAATGATTTTATCAGCATATTTCTTCATTCAGTAGATGGTTTTGACGAATTTTGGGTGAAATTCGTAATAATATTCGTGGTACGTGCACGATTTAAAGTTTTACGAAAACTTTAACAAGAAAATATTAAACCTAGAAATAAAGATTACTATTTGTACGCGCCATATCTGTCCCCGTTCGGGGTATTCCCTCTCTCCGCGCCAGCGGGTCCGAATGGTTCGCGCTAGTTAATAGGAGTCGGTCGTCAAGTCTCGTGATAGCCACAACTAGTCAAAATAAGTCTGCTCTCTTCTTCTAATCCGGCATTGGCCTCTTCCTTTCCTGTCTACCTCTTTTCCTTCAACCCTTGGACAAAAGCGGTAGTTACAGTGTTTAGTGCCTCTCAAATGCCCAAGGACCTTTCGGTAAGTGTTTTTATGCCTTTGTATGATTCTACTCTTATAAACTGTTCTCGCCCTCACCCTTAATAATTACAGTCCACGCTCTACCTCGGAACCCCTTGTTTACGGCTTTTTGCACTCAAGGTGGTTCTATTTGTATCACGTTACGGAGAACGGGTATTCGATAACAAAATTTTGCTCCATCGACCGGATCTAGAACTACGTTTATATCGTTCTCTCTTTCTCGCCTCATCGATTCAAAGACATACAAACGTAGGTCTTTATTAATTTACAAATTCGTAAATAATTTAGTACTTGATAATAGAAACGATTTGAAAGTGTTATCTGTACGTTTCAATTTGTTGTTAAATCGCACGTGCATTCTTTCGAGTTCAAGTTCATTGCAATTAGATTGTTGTTACCATATTCCAATATCAAGATCATTGCACTCCATTCAGAATTTGTTTGTTTACAAACAAACCGTCCTTTAATACGTACTTTAGTTTACTTAACTATTGTTAATTTATTCATAAAGTTCCTAATTATGGCGGAAGGTGATATTTTAAAGAAAAAACTTGAAGACTATTTCGCGCGCTTAACCGAAATTGCCGATTATGTTCGTACCGCAACCCGTTTAGCTGCCGTAGAAGCGAGATATCTACGTATGCAAAGTATTGAACGACAACTAGATGTTGTCTACGATAAAATTTTAACCTATAATTTGGTTGTTGACGAAAAGGATGAGATTAAAACTCAACGTTCTTCGTTTGATAATTTGTTAGACGTTATTCGTACGCGGTATTTAGATATCAAACAAAATGCATCAAAATCGGTTGATGATACTTCACTAATCCCTCTCAAACTTCTGTAAGTTATTTAAAACCTCTAAGTATAACCCCCTTTGATGGATGTGTAGAAAACTGGCAAAATTTCATTTCGCTTTACAAGAGTCTGGTTCATGAAAACGACCAAATTCTGCTAATTCGTAAGTATCACTATTTGCGTAGCTATCTTAAGGGTGAAGCTCTCGCCCTAATTTCGGATCTAGCCCTTGAGGCTGATTTGTACCAACAAGCTTTTGATAAGCTAGAAGAACGCTATAACTCACCCCGTAGAATTACTAGCTATTATTTAAATAAAATATTACAATTTAAATCATCTGGATCTCTCTCAAACTTCATCAATATTCACTTTAACGCTGTTAACACATTGAAGGCGGCGGATAAAGTCGAAGATTTGGCCGACTTTATACTATTTTCGTTGTGTTACCGTAATCTTGAGTTCAAAACGCAAAATGCTTTTGATCTAAAAGTAGGTTCCGAAGTTCCTACTTGTTCTCAGCTCTTCGATTTTTTATCGTTGCAAAGCAAAACCTCTGAGCTTTATGACGATATGAAAAAAGATAGGGTTATTAAACCTAATGCGCATCCTCGTTTCAAATCCAACTTCAATCAGTCCCTCTTAATGAAAAGTTCGCAAAATGCCGTTACGGCTAAAGCTGTCCGAGTTTCATGCCCCTGCTGTGGTGAAGCTCATAAAATTTATGGTTGTTCAACATTTCATGCACTTAATATTGCCGATCGTTATTCTACTATTAAAACTTTAAATTTGTGCTTTAAATGCTTTGGTAATCATACTCGAGGTTGCAGTTCTGAAGGTAAATGTAAAGTTTGCCATTCCTCATATCACCATACTTTGTTGCATAAACCCCTACCCAACGAGGTGGTGCATAATTCGGAAAAATCCTCTACTGCAATAGCACCCGAAATTGTTTCGGCTTGTAATGTTTCGAATTCTCATGAAAGTTATACTGTGCTGTTGGCAACAGCGCAGGCTCTTATTTTAGATATAAACCAGGATTTACAACCCGTAAGGTGCGTTTTTGATTCTGGATCTCAAATAAACGCAATTACGAGTACATGTGTTCAACGTTTGGGTCTTCAGCGTACTAGGGATTCCCGCCAAGTTAGTGGAATTTCCGACGCTTTAATAAAGTCCAAGGGGACTGTTTGTTGCACAGTCTATTCTAAATATTCTCAAAATAGAATTCAATTCAAGGCTTCAATATTTCCTAAAATAACAGGAGATATACCTGGTAGTTCATTGCCCATTTCTGTTTATAATAAATTTAAAAATATGCAAATGGCTGATAAAAGTTTCCATCAGTCCTTGCCCGTAGAAATTCTTCTAGGTGCCGAGATATGTGCCGAAGTACTGTTTTCCGAACATTCCGCTATTATTCCTGGCCGCCCTTTGGCGATTCAAACCATGTTTGGTTACGTGCTGCTCGGTCAAGTTCCGTGTATTCACTTTTCATTCAATCTGATTCTATAGATAAAGAAATAAGAAATTTCTGGGAATTGGAAGAAATTAAAATTCCCACGGAAACCTCCCCAGAAGATGTGTTTTGTGAGACGCATTTTCTCGCAACCCACTCGCGTGACGATTCTGGTCGTTACACGGTTGCTCTTCCTTTCAATCATAGTATTGAACCGCTTGGTACAAATCGTCGGGCCGCTAATAATTGCTATTTAAATATAGAAAGGCGTCTTTTACTCTCTCCTGAAAAGCTAAATGCTTATAATGACTTTTTGCAGGAATATTTTGATCTTGGTCACATGTCCGTTGCCGAAACCCCCTCCGATTATGTACTATCGCATCATGCAGTTTCTAAAATAACAAGTAGCACTACGAAGCTACGCGTTGTTTTCAATGGTTCTGCTACTGATTCATTAGGAATTTCTCTTAATGACAGGTTATATTCTGGCCCTAAACTACAAGGAAATCTACCCGAAATAATATCCGCATTTCGTTGTCACAAAATTGCTGTTTGTGCGGACATCCAAAGGATGTACCGTCAGATTCTGGTTTGTTCCTCGGATCGTCAATTCCAGCACATTTTTTGGCGATCTACTTCTCAAGAAAATATTTGTGAATATGAACTCAAAACTCTCACGTATGGGTTAGCGCCCGCCGCATTTCTGGCTCAAAGAGTACTTCAGCAATTAGTAATTGACGAGGGTAAATCTTACCCTATGGCCTCCGAAGCTATTATGCATCACACATACATGGACGATGTAATTTTTGGTGCCTGTAGTGTCACAGAAGCGAGACAGCTACAGCACGAGCTTATTAAGCTTCTTTCTCTCGGACAATTTCATTTGCGTAAATGGTCAAGCAATGCCGTGGAATTGTTACAAGATTTTGAAAAATCTGAATTAGAAACTCTTATTACTTTCTCTGATCAAGTGAGCGGTATAAAAATATTAGGTTTAGTTTGGAATCCTTTATTAGACGTATTCACTTATAACGTAATTCCCTTTGAAGGCCCGTTTAATAAACGCGCCGTACTTTCTTATATGGCTCGTATATTCGACCCGTTAGGTTGGTTAACCCCGGTAATTTTTATAGTCACACACCTGTTACAACGGCTTTGGTTACAACAATTAGGTTGGGATGATGTCCCCGACCATAGTTGGTGTTCTGAATGGCAAGATTTTTGTAACCAAGTTA
The DNA here is from genome assembly GCA_036346225.1 of Platerodrilus igneus. Lineage (NCBI taxonomy): Eukaryota > Metazoa > Arthropoda > Insecta > Coleoptera > Lycidae > Platerodrilus > Platerodrilus igneus. Next base: position 3,910,368 of record JARFIW010000260.1, on the reverse strand, counting down.
CAATATTATCGCAGCTAAAAATTCCTCGTCTTTTGTCTCAATTCACGGGAACCTACAGATTGTTAGGATTCTGTGATGCAAGTGAAAGGGGTTACGGCGCTTGCGTCTATTTACATATAATTTGTGGTGATTCAGTGAATTGCAACCTAATTCAAGCTAAGAGCAAGGTTGCTCCTTTAAAATATTTAAGTATCCCCCGCTTAGAACTTTCAGGTGCCCTTTTATTAGCGAAATTAATTCATTCAATTACTTTAAATAAATTTTCTTACCCAATTTTAGAAACGAAACTATTTTCTGATTCTCAAGTAGTACTAACCTGGCTACAGACTCCTTCATATTTGCTCAAGCCATTTGTAGGAAATCGAGTTAGCCAAATTCTGGAATATACTACTATTTCTCAGTGGCGTCATATTTGCGGGGAAAATAATCCCGCAGACGTGGCTTCAAGAGGTCGTTCTCCACTTCAACTATTGCACAACGAATTGTGGTGGCATGGTTCGTGCAATTTCAATTACGATTTTATCAACCTCAACAGCTCTTTCCTCCTATAGGGAAAGTTCCCGAATTGAAACAAATTCCTGTCTCGCTTATCGCTACAGAACAAAATGAATTTTGTGATTTTATGGAGCGATTCTCTTGTTTATCTCATTTGCAATACAGCATGGCATATGTGAATCGGTTTATTCACAATTGTCGCCACCCCCGAGAAAAAATGTTAGGCCCCATTTCCTGCGACGAATTCCGAAATGGTCTGATGACTTGTGTAAAGTTGACTCAACGTCAGTTTTTTACTTCAGAATTATTATTATATGAAGAAAAAAAATAAGGATCTTCCTCTCTCGTTTAGAAAGTTATCGCCCTTTATTGATTCCCAAGGCTTGTTTAGGGTGGGCGGTCGCTTGAAACATTCTCAGTTGCCCTATACTAGCAAGCATCCTCTATTATTGCTTAAACGGGCGAACTTATCTAAATTAATTTGCAAGCATTATCACCTTTTATCGTTACATTCAGGCCCCTCTATGACACATTCTCTTATTCTCCGAACTTATTGGATTTTTGGTCTGCGCTCTTTAGTTCGACAAATTATTTACCATTGTTTGTCCTGTTTTCGATTAAACGCTAAGCCCCCTCAGCCAATAATGTCCGATCTGCCTCCTTCTCGTGTACAATTAACTCGCGCATTTACTCACGTCGGAATTGATTTTGCTTGCCCCTTTTTAACGACAGCTTCGTTAAATCGAAATTCTTCTAATCGAAAATCTTATCTATGTGTCTTTGTTTGCATGTGCACAAGAGCTGTGCATTTAGAGCTGGTTACTGAACTTTCTACAAACGCCTTTATGGCATCCTTTAATCGTTTTGTTTCTCGTCGCGGCGCTCCTGATTTCATTTATTCAGACTGTGGCAAAAATTTTATTGGTTCCGCTCGCATGCTGAAGGAAGCCAGTGAATTTTTGCGTCAAAATCATGAGGAAATATTTTCTGCAATGGCTGTTCTTCAAGTTAAGTGGCAATTTAACCCCCCATATGCACCTAATTTTGGTGGCATTTGGGAAGCTTGCGTAAAATCCGCAAAAGCCTTATTACTACGAACTATCGGTCATCAGGCCCTCACATTTGAGGAGCTCACAACTATATTTGTTCGTATCGAAGCTGTGTTGAATAGCCGACCTCTAGCATTCTACTCCTTGGACGCTACTGATAGCCCTGATTACCTAACCCCTGGTCATTTTCTGATTGGGGGTCCAATTCTGAGTTTGCCAGAAATCACTCTTCCCGAGAGTATCAAATTACATTCACGTTGGCAACGCTTATGTCAAATCACTCAATCTTTCTGGTGCCGGTGGTCGAACGAATATTTACTTACACTCACGCAGCGGACAAAGTGGAACCGTTCCTTGGATAACGACTTGAAGGTGGGTCATGTGGTTTTTCTCCTAGGCATAAATACCTCGCCTTTGTCATGGCCGCTAGGCCGTATCGAAAAGCTATTTCCCGGTCGCGACGGAGTTGCTCGTGTTGTTTCAGTAAAAACGTCTCGTGGTACCTTCGTTCGTCCCGTGAATAAAATTCTTCCCCTTCCTTTAGAAAAGTAATGCTTAAATTTTCGTTAGGATATTTTTAATTTTTTTACGATTTTAGTCATTCGTTTAGTTGTTTTCTTACTCTTTGTTTTCTTTTCCCCCACCCGAGTATCGGCGGGTTAACCGTACTCTGCGGCTAGGAGGAAATGCCTAGCTCTAATTATATTTCGTTTTTTTTGTAAAAATTTTTCTTAATTTTAGGTGGGCGGTATGTACGCGCCATATTTGTCCCCGTTCGGGGTATTCCCTCTCTCCGCGCGAGCGGGTCCGAATGGTTCGCGCTAGTTAATAGGAGTCGGTCGTCAAGTCTCGTGATAGCCACAACTAGTCAAAATAAGTCTGCTCTCTTCTTCTAATCCGGCATTGGCCTCTTTCTTTCCTGTCTCCCTCCTTTCTTTCAACCCTTGGCCAAAAGCGGTAGTTACAGTGTTTAGTGCCTCTCAAGTGCCCAAGGAACTTTCGGTAAGTGTTTTTATGCCTTTGTATGATTCTACTCCTATAAACTGTTCTCACCCTCACCCCTTAATAATTACAGTCCACGCTCTACCTCGGAACCCAGTGTTTACGGCTTTTTGCACTCTAGGTGGTTCTATTTGGATCCCGTTACGGAGAACGGGTATTCGATAACACTATTAATAATCTCAATTTGTTAGAAAATCAGTTAAGATGTTATGTCATTATTAATAACATTTCGTTAGATTGCAATGTTAACAAAATTAATGTTAAGTTAATCAATTTTCTATTTGATCGACATATTTTTCAATTAGAAACAGATTTTATAAACCAATTTTAGATACTCTTATGGGAACTAGTGTATTACCTATAAATGCACAGAATATTATAAATGATCTGTTAGATAGCTGCCTCAGAAAATTCTGTTTTGAGTTTCCTCTCCTTGAGAAGAACGTCGATGATTTGATTAGTTCCGTTCCGGCAGATTGTGAAGGTGACGTACTCCAAATATTTAACTGTTATGATCCATACATTTAATTCACCACAGAAAAAGAAATCAATTGTTCAGTTCCTTTTTTAGACAAGCAATTAATACGCAGAGGTAATACTTTAATTAAAGGCTGGTACAGAAGACCAATATCCTTTGGCAGATATCTAAATTAACATTCCTTTCACACGAAGCATATGAAAAATATATGTAGTTCTTGGTTTAAAAAGCAAAATAGAATCAGTTTTACACTATACCCTTAGATACAAAAATTTATTAATACTCAAAGACCTACTACTTTAAAATTCATATCCTAGTACTCTCATTCATAAATTACTTCTCAACACACATACACTAACGCCTCTTCAGACAGTACAGGAGTTACTACTACTCCAAACGAAACCACAATCCTTATTCAGAAGATAAAAAATAGACAATAATAAACAAATTTTTAAATGATGTATAAATAAGCTAATATCAAACTGAGATACAAATTATATATGGTATCCGTTTACTTATAGAAGTTGGCATAATGATACAACTATTTTATTAGATTCTTTCAATAGCGATGTGCTAATAAAGTTCCAAAAAGTAGAGTTTGTTAATTTCAAGAAAGCTAGTATAGGAAGTTGAAATTCGAATATGTTTACAAAGATTAATCAGGACTTGCATGATAATTTTTGAGTGTGTAGTGTCAGTTAAGAAGTGAATAACAACAAGTTGAAAATTTTAAAGGACTATTGAACGTAGACATGAAAAACTGTATGACTGACTTTTTGTTTATTTCTAAGTTCACATTTACAGAAATGGAATTCAGAAAAGACAGTTTGGCGCCCCTTAACCCATTATGTACCGGTCATTAAAATAAACAAAATTTTTATAATTTTTTTATTAACTATTAATCTTAGATACGTTTTAAATGATGTTATACTAAAAAACTATTCTGAACGGACCTGAACCTTGAAGAAGTTCTAAAATACTAGAACGGGTAGAATGGCATGCGTATTTCAGTGAGCTTGAAACGGTTGGTTTTATAGTTTTTACATTTTTCATTATTCATAGTAATTTGGTATTATTTCGTGCACAAATCTTCATGGTCTGTAATACCTTTTTTGTCGGTAACTTCAATGTGGAGGTTGTTAGAACCTGTTGACGAAGCCATTGTTCTTCTTTCAACGAACGCTGCTTTGACGAGCGGTCTTTTAATACATCCATCTTAATCTCGCCTTATAGCGGTTATGGATGTATTAAATAATATATTTGTGGAGTAGATTTTGGTATTTCATTGGTTTAAACGTTTATTTTCTACTCACAATACCGCCTTGCGGATATTTCCTGCTTTTACTTATAATAGATGAGCCACGTTTGCTTTGTTTTGTGTTTTCTGATATTATTTATTTATCTTTCAGAATCTAGTATTGTACGAATATCAAAGTTGCTCTTTGTTAGCTATTAATTCATTGAAACCCACTTCTGTGGTAAAGTATAACTTTCAAAAATTTCAGCACTAATATTACTTATTTCAGGGTTCTTAATCTTGGTATTAAGCCTGATCTTTTAATCTTGTACTATTCAGTCTTAATCTTAATTCAATCGCATGTTTAAGTAATTCAAAAACAGATTCTTATACCAACTCTTGGGTGCCCCTGTGAACCCACTTTAATTCTGTACTAATCATCCGTTTGGATTCCTGTTTAAATTCAAGATTAAATATTACTTCATTCGGTGGCTTAGGTACTGAAGAATCGTTGGAAGCGGAAAGCATCGATTTGTGATCCAGACTCAAGGTTGTATACTTAGAAGTTAGTTATATTGCTGTATTTGTTGTGTGTTGCGTTACGCAAGTATTGGCGTAATTATTGTTTATTCTTGATTAAATCCGTGTTATTAGCAGTATGCTGGTTATATTATTGTGTTGTTGTTGGTAAACTACATCAAACTCTTGGTAACCTACCACCAGCTGTTCGTGTGTTTACTCATGTTATAGGTCAGCATTAGAGTTCAGCGATCCACTAGCTAGTGATTGCATCGTCCAGCTATGTTTAATTTATGCCGCTTTCTGGTAAGTAATCATTTACATTAATTAATATTTATTGCTAACCTGTAGGTGAAAAGTCATTTGTGTGTATTATTGTAAGACCTTTCACCTCAGTGTTTATGAAATTTACTTACCTGCGAGAAACATTTTGCAACTAGTTTAATGTCAATTTGTACTCTCCAACCGTCGAAAGATACTTTAAATTCATTGCTTTTAGTAGGATACCGGTTTATATCATCCTTTATGTGTATTATTAAACTACGTTTATATATGCATTGCCACTGTGGTGTGTATTTAAATCCAGATAATTTGCTCGTGCTTATAATTTAGTTATTTTGAAATATAGTTAATGATTGTAGTGGTTACCGTTGTTATAGTTAGTTTGCTCTTTAGGTGTGATATTATCCGAAACCATTGGTACTTGGGATTTCGTAGTTCTTTCGGCATTTTAATCAAGTTTCTGGCGCTTTTTATACTGTATTTACTTGTACGTCTGTTCGGGTTCTTAACGACCTACTTGCAGAAATCAAGATGCACCCCTACAGAAGAGTCTTTATTAGCCGAGGTGCAATAAGTCACCGTATCTACCCTAAAGAACCCACCTTTGTAAGCTTTCGTTAGAATTACCGTGACAAACTAAAGAACCAAACTATTGGTTTAACCAAATTAGTGCGGTTTTTAGTGAAGAACTAGACTAAGACAGGTTCCCGAAAAAGGGCAGCAGCTTTTTCGGTACTTACAGTGGCAGAGACCATGGGGTCGGTATGGCATTCTAAGGCAAACTACTGCGATGTTGAAGACAACGGGAAACCACCACTTTATCTTCCAAGTACACAGCGTATATAAATTGTTATTAATGATGATGGCATCCTCAGGGGTAAAAAATTCCGGTGTTAAAATAGTCCCCCATTCGGATCTCTGGGAGGGAACTACTTCGGGGGATGTGATCCGAAATATAAAAAGAGTCGTGAACATTCCGCGAGTCGGAGCGTGGAATGTCAGAAGTATGAAGCAAGTAGGTAAGCTAGAGAACTTGAAAATTGAAATGGATAGAATAGCACTAGACATAGTAAAGATTGACAACGTTCGGAGGCTAGAGACGGGAGATTTTTGGAGTGAAGACTTTAGGCTAATTCATACAGAATCAGAGGAAGGAAATTTGGGTGTGGGGAAAGTTATGCGAAAAAAGATAGGACAACGTGTATACAACTACTTACTTAAAAACGAAACTAAACGAATCTAAACCGGTAAATACAGTAATAATACAAGTATACATGCTCACCTCTAGCCACAGTGAGGAAGAGGTAGAAGCGATCTACAAAGATATCGAAGACATACTAAGATACGTAAAAGGACACGTAAATATAATAATTACGGGGACTTTAATGCAGTGGTAGGAGAAAGGTAGGGAAGGAGCGGTAGTAGGTTTATTTGGTTTAGGCAAGAGAAATGGCAGGGGAAATAGGCTGGTAGAATTTTGCGACAAGAACAATTTAACCATCCCAAACACATTATCTCAACATCTTGCTAGAAGACGATACACGCGGAAGATACCAGGAGATATAGAAAATTTTCATTCTTGTGAGACAACGGTTTAGGAATCAAATAAAAGACTGTAGAAGCTACCCAGAAGCAGATATAGACACTTACCACAACATCGTAATTATGAAGGCTGCTCTTAAATTTAAAAATCTGAAAAAGAGAAACGAAAAATGGCACTATGACTTAGAAAAACTACAAGATAAAAATATCCGCAAATGATTTGAAAAAAACTCAAATGAGTTACTGAAAGATATCGGGAAAATTTCTTATACTAAGGAAGTACAAACAGAATGGAATAACATTAAATTCAACTCAGACATGGCAGCCGGAGATATTTTGAGGTATACACGAAAAGAAAATAAGAAACCATGGATAACAAAGGATATCCTGAATCTAATAGAAGAAAAACGAAAATACAAAAATAGATCAGATAAAACAGGAAAACAGAGATACAAAAACAAACTAATTAGAATGAATTTTAGAGATATAAAACCGTAAAGCAAAAATATAGGGGATGTGGGAGGAATCGTTATTATAGAAATGTAGAGAAAGTGGATAGATGGCAAGAATATATAGGAAATTTATTTGCAGGGGAAGAACTATTAGCATTAGAACAAGAATCAGACATGACTTAGCATATCCTATACTTAGAAATGAGTTTGAATTAGCATTAAAAGGACTGAAAAATGGTAAGGCACCTGGTACAGATACGGTGCAAGCAGAAACTCTAAAAGTCGCTGGACAAGCAGTAACAGAACGCCTTTTCCAACTTGTAAGCTATATGTATGAGACAGGCGAAATACCCAAAGATTTCAAACGTCACTATACCAAAAAAGAGAGGCTCGGATAAATGTAAAAATCTTTGATAAGTTTGACCGCACACGTGTCAAAAATATTAACTAGAATTGTACAAACACGAATGGAAAAACGAACTGAAAAAGTACTAGGAGAAGATCAATTTTAGTTTAGGCGAAACAATAGAAACAGGGGGGAGCATGTATATAGAACTTGTAGATCTTTTAAAAGGATTCGACAATGTAAAATGGAAAAAAATGTTTGAAATACTCAAAGAGATTGGAATGAGTTTTAGGGATAGACGGATAGTACATAGCTTATACAAAGAGCAAGCAGCGGTAATAGAATTAGAACAGTAACGTAGAAAAGTAAGTATTATGAAAGGAGTTAGACAGGGATGTGCTCTATATCGATTAATTTTTAACTTGTACATCGAAGAGGCTATGAATATTGTCAAATGCAGGAAAACATTTGGAATTACTATGCAAGCACAAAAGATTGATATGCTTTGATTTGCAGATAATATAGCAGTATTAGCATCTAGCAAGGTAGAGTTAATGAAATGGAAACAGTTTTAACAGAGATGTACGGTGTGAAAATTAACAAAAATAAAACTAAAGCACTAGTATGCAAAAAAGGGTAAAATAAATTATAAACTAGACTACAAATAGGTAATGAGAACTTATAAGAAGTTCAGGATTTCTGCTACCTAAGAAGTCAAATAACGTAAGATGGGAAGAGCGAAAAAAATATAAAACAAAGATTAGCACAGGCTCGTGCTACATTTAACAAGAAAAGCAATTACGGTGTTCAAAGACAATAAACATAGATACAAGGAAAAGCTACCTTAAAGCATTTGTGTGGAGCACAGCAGTGTATGACTGTGAAACCTGGACAGTAGGAGAACCGGACAGCAAAAAGATAGAAGCATTTGAAATGTGTTGCTACAGACGTATGATGAAGATATCGTGGGCAGACAAAGTTAAGAACAAAGTGGTACTGGAAATGGTATGGGAAAAATGAAGTATGTGAAAAACAGTAAAAGATAGTGTAGATATGATGATAGGCCACATACTAAGACATGAGGAAATAGTGCGAAATATATTAGAACCAGAGGTAGGAAAAAATAGAGGGAGTGGTAAAGGTAGACTTATGTTAGACTACTACACACAGATAGTAAAAGATGTAGGCTGTAGGAATTTTGGGAAAATGTGCAGGCTAGCTCAGAATAGAAATTAATGAAGGTACGTATCCAACCAATTCGAAGATAGAAAACTTAATGACGAAAAAAATAACTGTACTTAAACCTGATGATTGTTATGAGCAACTACTGGTATCATCAATCCACGCAGTAAAGAAATACGTTTCTAGTTTAAAATAGTATATTCTTAAAGGATTTTCAATCTGTTTAATTTGAATCGTGTCGCATAGTTGTTAATCATCAATTTTCATGTTCGGAATTTTGTAAGAGGTGCAAAGAAATACTTCAAGAAATTATTGCACACTTGGTTAAAGTATTCATATATCTTAAATTCTATTTATAACGAATGTATCTATATACTTGTGTGGTTTACATTAAAATTCTTTGCAAGAATTAAGACGTATTTTATTATTTTTCGAATTTGTTATCATTGCTGCAACTTTGACATATGAAATCGGATACCGTATGTCAATTTGTGTAGAAAATTGAATTATTTGAAAATAGTTATCCCTATTAAAGGTTGCATCTAGCATTATTTTCATAAAAATTAAACATTAATAACAGATGCATTATGTATTGTTTTGCCGGTCAATTCTAAAATTGTACTTCTAAAAGGACCTGAGCGGTCTCTTATACTTGAAGAAATGATTAATTCTGGAAAAGCAAAACGGAATATGCAGTGATACGCGAGTTACATATCTCCCATATTAAAATGTATATAAAATTAAACGCACTTATTATGTCTTAGTAATAGAATGTGACATTGTATTAAATTAAGGTTATAATTAAAGGTTAATCATAGTTCAAATCAGAAATAAGAAATGAAACGACTATTTTATATTCTAGACGTAACCTGATACTGCAGATGCAGAAACAATGAACTGTAATAAAGCAGTCTTAATTAAAATAACTTAGAATAAGACATTGTATGATTATCAAGAAGCAGCAGATGGTGAGATCTGCACTTTCTCACAAGATGATGTCAGAGTAGAGATTACATATAAACCGCGAGGAGCTCCTGATGGTCAGTCAATCTTTAAATTTCATAACTTTAACATTGTTGGTGGTTCAAGCTACTTACCGTAATTTTTAATTATTGATTTATTAACTTCAAGTATTTTTGTCAATTTCAATTAATTAATTTTAATAAAAATAAGCGTCTAAGATGTAACAGAAATAAGTCATTTTTTGTAATTAAACAATTAGAAATTAATTTGATATGAGAGTTTTGGGTAACGAAACTTTTTAAAAAGAAGCTCCCAAAAACCCAAAACCTACCTGGCGCAGTCGGTATATTGATATTAGCAATATTGAAACAAAAAAATTTTATGTACACATTTTATGTACAATCTATTAATACAATATTACTGAAAGAATTATTCAGCAAAAGTCTGATCTTGATGAGTTTATAACAAAGGTTTATAATTATATACATTTTGTAAGACAATTATTCAGCAAAAGTCTGAAATTGATGTAATTATAGCAGAGGTTTATAATTACACGCAATCTAAGTAAAAGTAAGTGATTCTTTAAATAACTTTAGCGCAAACTTGACTAATGTAACAGAGAATAAATAACTTATAAAGATCAATTCTGAAAACTTAAGGTTATATTTAGATTGGATTCTAATGTACAATGGTAATCAAGCTTTATTACGGATATTCATTACCGCCTGCGAAACATTTCTAAAGAGTTTTTACAAACAAAGAGACCTTGAAAGAAACATGCGGCTTTTAAGATTGATCCTGAGTAAGCAAACCGGCAGAGCTTTGATCTGAATAGCGGGTAGGGATGACCCAACAGATTGGGAGGATTTTAAGAAGATATTGATCGCGTATTTCTGCAACAAGCGCAATATAAAATGCCTTATTAGGGACCTATTGAACCTAAGAATGGAACACAATCAATCACCATATCAATTTGGTATGCAATATCAAGACGTGAGAGGTTTAATTTTAACCAAACTAAAACTAGGGAAATCAGACCCTAGAGTACGTTTCATTAAAACTAAGATGTACGACGGAATGGCTTTAGATTCATATATAAACGCGTTACCCGAGCGGTTATCGGACAAAATAAGATTTAAAAATCCTCAAAACTTAGAAGAAGCAATGAATTTAATTATAGAGGAGAAAACGTAATATATTATAGGAATAGAATTTTCAATCCAAATATTAACGAAAAGTATGAACCAATTAAAACTATACAAGCAGCAAAACAAATACTAACACAACCCAAATTTGCATCATTTAACACACCAATAAATCAACGGAGAATTAATAATCTAAACTTTGTAGCATTTTCAAATGCTACGTTTGCAAAATAACCCCAATAATTACTTTTATTATGTAGTCATACATAACCCCTAATATATGCAACACACTTTACAATATCTATTACGCATTTGGTATATTTAATCAGCTATAATTAATACATTATAACATAATAATTACATCTCAACAATTGATTCAGTTATTGTTTACAACATTCAATTTATATTCTTATTTGATTTAATAAAAACTCATTATTACATTTATAATGTAGATAATTAAATACATTCCTAATTTACATCTTTATGAAATATTTGGTAATGTGTGCAGCCATCTGTCGTAAATATTCGAAGTTACAAATGTGTCGTAGCATAAGACAACTTGTTCTTAATCGCAAGAAGAGTCTAAGGTCGCTTCTTATCAAACTAACATGGCTTGTTTAGCTTCCTCGGACCTAAGGATAGGGATAGTGAAAGGGGTGAATGAAGCGTCGAGATGGATCTACGTGATGATTCCTTAGGGAGTTAACAATGTTATTTTCGGTACGTTAGTTCAGAATCCAATATTACAATTCGTTTAAGATGCATACACATGATTGTTAGTCTGGTTGTAACGTGCATTTTTATAGCTTAACATTTTACGCTTTTTCCCAATTCGTAAATACATTTCTGCAATTACTATTTCTATATTTTATATTTATTAACTCGTTGGCAAATGCGTCGTATTATAATGAGTGGATTGCATCGTTCTTGTCTTGCCGTTTGTATAAATTTTGTTGCTTATGTGGATATACAAGTCTAGATAAGAGACGATAAGAGGTTGTAATAGCAACGAGTTGATATAAACAGATGGGCAGTGGTAGTTTGTTCTTGGTTCCTATATATTAATTACGTTGAAAATGCTGTTTCTTTTTGCTTTGACAATAGTGAGAATTAATGCGGTATCAAATTTCGAATTGTTCATGAACAAGCACGGCACGATTTTAGTTGTTTTCCTTGTGAAATAAAAGTTGTATATTAACTGTAGAAAGTTGAGTGCTAATTCCGATTGAAGTAGTATGGTTTATAGGCGAACGTGTTTGGTCGACGCATGGGTGGTTTTAAGGATTTTTGACGGACGGTTTTATTGCTTACGCGTGCCTTACTAATTGTTTTTTTTTGTTGAGTTTCTGTTGGAAATAAAAGTGGTAGAACTTGTTAAACTCGACCTGCACGCGTGTTTTACGGAACATCTGACGGACTTACTTTAGTGATACACGTGCTTTACTCATTGTGGTTTTTTGGTTGGTGCTTCGTCTTTTGATATTTAAACTGTGTGTGCGATCTAGTTTCGCGGCCCCTTTTTTTGTATCAGAGTAGTGCATATTTTGGATTATCCAAATACAGTTGATACTGTAGTTTCTGAATTTTCTAACCCCAAATAATCTAAAATAGATCATTGCTTGCGCAAATTTTGTTATTTGCGAAATATAACAGATTACCGGTTTACAAAGGTATTGGTTGAAGTTTCTCCCTGCTTTTTGGATGTTTATGAATATAATATACATTTGGTCCCAGTTGAAATTAAACTAGTGCTACAAAATATTTCGAAATTATTGTCTCAGGAAATAGAATTAACAAGAAATTTATCAATGCTACATAGTTCCGTCGTGTGATAAGGTCTGCTGCTAACACCAGTGAAATACGTAGGTGTGATTAGGGTTACGTGTGATAAGTTCCATCAACGCCCTCACAGTCAAGGGTGAAGTGCTTCGTTAGTGCCGGACATCGTGAATCTCACACCTCAATTACAAGGAAGCGTTACTGTAGGACTTTTTTGTAAGTTGAACTATTTCCTACTTGTTATTACTTTAAATATCTGTCCGTTTGTTTTGCCATATCTTTGTCGTTCTGATACCTTTTATAATCGAATTGCCTGCTATTAAGAAACAAAAAAAAACAAAAAATCAATACTACTGGATTACTCATATCAATTGTGTCTTACCTATTTATCATTTGTTAACATTTTGTCTGATTTATGTTTAATTGGTGTGTGAAGAAACGTTTCTGCTACTTCCCAATATTACCTCACTTTGTACTAAAAATTTTTTTGTATTGCTTTTACCGTTGTTATATTATATAGATTATCCAAACAGTTTTTTTTTACATTCTACAAGGTACTGAACAATCTATGCTCGATCAGCATGCTATGCTTTTTCTTTATTTCAGGTTCGCAGGACTAATTTTTTTATTGCAGGTATTGTTACTAATTCCTTACAGCCGCGTACATTAGATGTTGGTCTGCTTTCTACAGCCTCCCCTAATCTCCGATTGAGCCCGGTCATTTCTTTGATTTTCTTTGTGTTACGTACGGCTACGAGCCAACGTAGCATGGTTTTTGAAGAATCGCCGTGATATTTATTTACATCTATCTTGGATGCCCGTAATTTCAATGCAGTATAATTGCTTGGTACAAGATTGCAAGATTTAACTTTGTTTGAATTAAATAGATGGATTAATTATCTGTAAAGATGCATGGTCAAAGTCCGATCAGCCATACTTCGTTTCTTAAACAGCACGTAATCGATACATAAATATGGTTGGTATAACAGGTGTTGAACTGTATTGTCAAGGTGCGCACTTTTTATAATTGTGTTCGAAAGATGTCACTTGGCAACTTCGTTTTGTTTACATTTCAATAATGGTATCATAAAATCTAATACGCCAATAAATATTTCATGAAATTTAAGGGAATTTAAAAATAAAGAACAGGGAGTATTTCACATTGATTATGTGATTTGATAATATTAATCAATACATTTAAACATAACCCTAGTTCTAGTTTAATTAATAATAACTTGCTATAACAGCTATCAAGTAAATTTTTTATATTGTTCACCTTTTATTATGATTAAAGAGAAACATCATAATACTCTAGTGAGTTTATACTGAAGCTTATTTGTTTATCAACATTCCATACTTCAAATTATATTAATAAACAACTTGTATAAACCATACAGCTGATTTAAGTTTCGACTAAATATATTTTTGCCTCTTTTGTTATCTGATTATGAAACGTTGCTCAATTTATTTACCATATTAATGTACTTCAAATCTATACATTCTAATTGTGAGTAGTTAACGGATCCGGTTTCTACATGAAATAAAAATAGTTGCATTTTATTAGAATCAAACGTTAAGGTTTAGTATTAACGTGAAACTTAAAATCAAGAGAGTTATATTTTCATTTTCTATATATTTAAAGAAAGTTAAGTTACTATTGCACAAACATTTTTAAATACTTGAATTATAAATACGTTCCATTTTCACTATAACATATAAATTTGTTAAAGCATATTATACTACATTATACTTTTCAAAGAAACCTAGAACACTTTTATTTAAACAAAAAGGTATGCAATCTTTGAGTATATAAAATACTTTCATAAAAGTTAATGCTACAAGATATAAAAGTACTTACAATATCATGTTATTTTGAAATATATTGGAGGAGCAAACTGCTGCCTCATATGTTATATTTTTAATCTTGTAATTTATTTCAGGCATCTCATCGTTGTAGTCAACTTTTGGGTCCTGCATTCCTCTTTTTTCTGAATGTAGTGGCGCTCAATATTTTGTTAATTTTTCTAATATCAATTCTCACCCCTAAACCATTGCTTTCTACCGCTTAGAGTAAAGTCTAGAGCATAGCACCGGTAACATCCAATTCCCCTGTAGAAGGATAGGTTGAATACAAATTTCAACAATCAATTTCGACAATTTCCCAAACCTACATTTACGCCCAAGTTTAATCAGAACGCAAATCGAACGTGGCAAATATCAGGCGTAAATTCTAACAGAAATGCACCCATGACGAATAATAATAACAACCCCAATAATTATTACAAAACAACCCCGATGGACACTTCATCTGGCAACACCAGACAGAACATTAAAAAAACTCAAATTAGACCCGACTATACACAATACCAAAACTTCACTTCCGAGGAACTAGTTCACCAAGGAGTAGAAGATTTTAATAATCAAGCTGTATCCAAGGACACAATGTAAATCCAAATAGATACGATGAAAACTACGAACGTAACAACTCTTACGAAAAATGTAAAGATAACGATGAAGAAAACGCATACTCAAATTTTCAGTTGGACAGAACCATATACGATCAGACGTAATAAATTTAAACAATATTAATCAATACATTTTACCCTATATAGAAATACCACTTGCTGAAATTAAATTATTAATCGATACAGGATCTTCATAAACTTTAATTAGCCCCAAAACCATGCAGAAACATTATTTAAATTTTGTAGAAAGAGAACCTTTTCAAATCAAAACAGCACACAAAACGACACTACACCAATTTATTGCGAATATACCCTTACAAAAAACTTTTAATGTAAAATTGAAACACAAATTTTGCATTTTCAAATTTAACGACAAATACGAAGGATTGTTAGGCATGGATTTTTTAAGAAAATTAGGAGCGAATATTGATATAAAAATTCGATTACTAAAACTAAACAAGAACAAATTCCAATTAAATTTCAAAACAGCAGTATTCAAACCGATCGAAAGTATACCATCGAACCTAGCACAGAAAAACAAGTAAACGTTTAATAAATTCAAAAAGCGACATAGGAATAATAAATCACGTCATTTCAAGAAGGAGTAGAAACACCCAACGCATTAGTACATATAAAAGACAATTACGCCACTACAACAATTTTGAACTCAAACAACTACCCAATAGAAGTATCCTCAACGACACCAATAGAAGTGGAAGAAGTGAATTTTAGTGAAACGGAAAACGATGAAGACTCTGAAAGTCATTCCAACCCCACAGATCACGATAAAATATTAAAGAAAAATCTAATTAACATTCGTTCTAACGACAATATTAACACCGAAGAAGAAAGAGCAATAAAGGATTTATGTTTTGAATTCCGTGATATATTCCATTGCGAAAGAATACCTTTAACACAGTCAAACATAGTATTCAATTAACAGACGAGAAACCGATTTTCACCAAAGCATATAGTCTACTTCAAGAAGAAACGGAAAAAGCAGATAGACAGGTAGCAGACTTAATAAACCAAGATACCATTCAACATTCAAATTCACCATGGAGCAGCTCTATACTAATTGTACCAAAGAAATTAGATGTCTCAAGCAAACGCAAATACCGAATGGTTATCGATTACAGAAATATTGGACAAGCTAGGAAAATGTCAATATTTTTCGACGTTAGACCTCGCCTCAGGTTACCACCAAGTGGAAATGAACGAGAAAGACATGAAAAAAACAGCCTTCAGTACACCCAGATGACACTATGAACACAAACGCATGCCATTTGGCTTAAACAACGCACCCGCCACTATTCAAAGAGTTGTGGATAATATTTTGAGAGGAATACACAACGAGAAATGTCTTGTGTATTTTGACGACATAATTGTATATTCGACGTCACTCAACGAACACATTGAGAAATTAAGAGACGTTTTTGAGCGTTTAAAAAAAGCTCACTTTAAGGTACAATTAGATAAGAGCGAATTCTTGCAAAAAGAAGTAGCATTTTTAGGACACATAATAACGCCACACGGTGTTATGCCAAACTCAGATAAAATAAATGCTGTATTAAACTACCCTTTACCAAAAACAAACAAAGAAATAAAAGGATTTAGCCATAATTTGGGCAGCAAAATATTTTAGGCCATATCTTTATAGAATAAAATTTTATATATACACAGACCATAGACCATTAGTATGGTTATGCAAAACTCAAAAAACCAAACTCAAAATTACGGAGATGGAGGATTAGATTAGAGAAATACGACTACGAGATCATATACAAGAAAGGAATGTATAACAATAATGCGGACGCATTGAGCCGAATTCAACTCAACGCCATACAGACAGAGTCAGTTGCTGGTAATGTTGACAAAACCGAGATGAGAAAAGACCCTGAAGAAGTAAAAACTATACATTCAACCTAAAATAACGAACCAAAAACTGCAATTAAAATCCTAAACGAAGCAATAGATACGAAACCAAATCAATTTATAATTACCGAAGTTTTAACCAACCCCGACCTGGTAAAAAAACAAAAACAGACAATAGGAAGATATATCAAATCCAAATAACGAAAGATGACAACGAGGAGCAAATAATTAAAATTATAAACGAGAATACCCTGGAAAAAAACGTCTTCACTTTTATTTCACAAAGGAACATTTGTACAAAAGATTTTTAGAACTATGTACTCAATTGTTTAATAATTCGGGACAAGAAATTATTAGATGCACACAAAAACTAATAAATTTAGATGACCCAGATTAAATAAATGACGTAATTTGCAAGCAACCCGAAGGCAAAACAAATAATCGTGGCGATAAACGAAACCTTAAAACTCGTAAGAGATATTATTTTAAAGACATGAAAGAATTAACTACAGATTTCATTAATCAAGGCGAACTACGTGACAGCAAAATGCGACAGATCACCACCAAAAGTACCTTTAATGTTAACTAAAACACTCGACAAATCTTTTCAAAAATTACATGCAGACACTTTGGTAATAGAAGCTCAGAACTTTTTACCAATCATAGATGCATCACAAAAGTAGAACAAGCGATACCCATTACTTCGATAAATAGTATTGATGTAACTCAAGGATTTTTACAATACTTTAAATTTTACGGTACACCTGAATGGAAGTGAATTCGAAACGAGACTATACAGAATACCCTAGAACTTCATATAAATAATCATTTTATAACAGAAAACTATCTAAAAACAAACGGATTAATTGAACGCTTACATTTAGCTTTATTAGAACAGATCAGACTTTTAAGATTAACATACAAGAAAGAATCCATCACCAATTTAATGTCATGTGCCCTAATTGCTTATAACAATACAATTCATTCTTCAACTAACTTTACACTCCTTGAATTAAGATTAGGACACTCAGACTCTCGCAACCCTTATGATATACACTATAATAAAGAAGTATATAAAAAGTACGCCAAAGATCACAAAGAAAAATTAAAGATCACTTATAATAACGTCAAAAATAAACTAGACAACGATAAGGCACGTATTACAAAAAGCCGCAATGAAAACACAAATATAAGTAGATTCGCAGTAGGACAGACCGTTTATTAAAAAAACTTTAAAGGTAAACGACACAAAACGGCCCCCAGAAATTTAGGTCCGTTTAAAATTAAAAAGATTTCAGACAAAAATGTAGCAGTAATAGACAACGTAAAACCATAAAGCACATACACTTAAAGAATTTAAGACACCCTGTAATTTCAGATGAACAGCTATCACCCTTCGTCAACCGCCATCCAGGTAGAATAGACGACAACAAAATAGTAACAGAAGATATAAAAGACAACCTCGATATACTATCAGTAAAATTAGGAAGTATGCAAACCACAGTAGACTACTAGACTTTCGCACAAAAATTTGATTTAACGGAATTAAAACGTGAATTTTATATAATTAGAGACAATTATAAGACTGAAAGAATCAATGGACACAACCAAAGTTGGAAAAGAGTATGCGATAGAAATGCTTAATTACAAAAGTATAATGGAAAATATCCTAAGGAACACAGACGACAGATTCAATCAATTAATACCAACAGACCAAACCACAAGACAGAAAAGAGGAATTATTAATGGATTCCGTAATATTATAAAAGCAATCACACGTAACTTAGACAAACAGATCAATGGAGGATCAAACTTAACGTACAGAAAACAGACACAATTTGCTTCTCCAAACGAAGGACAACCACACAGAGACCACCACGACTCAGAGGACAACAACTGACTTGGAACTCCACTATAAAGTACTTAGGCATACACATTGACAGAGAACTCGCATTCAACAAACACGTAACAGAAACGCTGAACAAAACGAGACGCGCAAAAGGTTACCTTCACGGCATACTTACCCACAAAAACGGACTACCGCTAGACATAAGATTAAAGACATACAAAACATACCTAAGACCAATTCTT
Source organism: Platerodrilus igneus (assembly GCA_036346225.1). Classification (NCBI taxonomy): domain Eukaryota; kingdom Metazoa; phylum Arthropoda; class Insecta; order Coleoptera; family Lycidae; genus Platerodrilus; species Platerodrilus igneus. Next base: position 3,891,466 of record JARFIW010000260.1, on the reverse strand, counting down.
AGCTACGCGACTGAGGCCCGGTACACCTACACCAACCAAAGAAACAAACGCAAACTGGAAACACTACAAAACGTGACCATAAGAACTATCACAGGCGCACCTTGGTACGTACGCAACGAGACACTAAGACACGACCTACAACTACCAACACTAGAAACCTACTTTACACAACTTGCAACAAACACCTATAACACAATAGACACCACAGACCAAGCACACCTACGCGACATTGCAACCCCACATCCACACAACTTAAACAAACCAAAAAGAAAGCCACACCCACGACACATACTAGACGTCGGTCTCACAATCATTTTATAACATACTTCTCACAGTTTGTACCATTCTCACATTCACATTCCCTATTCACACACAAACACAATCACAAACAAAAACACCATCAAATTAATTATAAGAGGCTCAAGCAGAAATAAACACTTCAACAAATACCAGCAAACATCAATAGGCATCAATCACCATCCACTCACCAAGCATCAGTAGCCAACCATTAACCGCTCTACAATTCCACCTTCCACCTTTACCAACCGTCTACAAACACAAAGTAACCATTAAACGGGCAAATATCGCCCAAACCAAAAAAAAAAAGAAAATGAAGATATCTACAAGGCAGCCAGAATTATTAAATTAATGCTGCATTAGGAAGATGGGCTTAAATTTAAGCCCAGGATCGACAAGCTGTAGTTAGTTAGACAAACAAGATGCTGAACGATACGACAATGCAATACAAGAATTGATCAACAGCCAGAATGACATAAAACTGTTGTTAGAAACCAAATTTCCTTAACTCAGTCAACCATAGTAAAATTTAATGATAAAATCCAAAAGTTAGTAAAGAAACAGGACAGTATAACAAATAGAATACTAACTCCTGATAATAGCATGCAAACCACAACGTTAGGAATGCGAGAGTTAATAAGATTTAACACGATATTTAATCAAATAGTAGCAACCCCCACTGTAATTTAACATTAGAAAATGCTGTAACATTTGCTAAATTAAATATTTTACATGCTAGTGTTATCGAACCGCTTGATTTACTAAACAAATTATTAGAAATCAAATCACTTATAACTCATAGTAAACTACTTTTTGAAGTAACACAATCCAACATACGTGTATTTGAAAAATAACCATAGTAAAAGGTTATGTAAAGAATCATGTAATTATATTTTTAATAAAAATTCCAATTGTAAAGTTTAACACTTACAATTATTATTATTTATTTGTTTTTCCTATAAAAATTAATAGTCAATATCAAGTCATTATCCCTAAGACCAATTTCCTTTCCCTAAATGAACTTAGGTATGAATTCATAAATGAAAAATGCAAGGAAATGGCATCCGGCCAATACGTATGTCAATCGCTAACGACAACGGCTATTCAAACAGATAGCCTTTGTGAAGTGCAATTATTACGATTTTCTAATCATTATGAAAATTGTGTGTCAAAACCAGTAGAAATTACCGACATGAAAATTCAGAAAGTTACGGACAACAAATGGATTGCAGTGTTTCTTCAAGAAGTGATAGCAACCGCCAATTGCAACATAGACGAAAACAGTTTAGCTCTAATTGGAAGTAAAGTGATCACCATAAAAGAAGATTGTTATTTGAAATTAAAAAGTGAAATTATTCGAGTATATCAAAACCCAGCAGTGACGAATCTATCTGAACTACAATTCGAGATTAAAACCAAAGAAAGCGGCACTATCCAGAAGCCAATGCAACTAGAACGCCTAGATCTCGACGATCTCAACCACGTAGTGAAATTAATGGACAATTATAAAGAACATTTAAACGAGTTAAAAGTGGCAAAGTTACATTATGACAATATCAGTGCTTCGACAATTTTATTGATTATTGCATTATTTTTATTAGCTGTATACTTATTGTATAAACTGTATATTAGATGTGAGCTCAAAGAAACAAAAGTGAACAAAGAAACACAAATAAAACTTTAGGGACAATAAGTTTTAAAAATTAAGTACAACCCTTAATTTTCATCTAAGTCGGGAAGAGTTACATATCCCCTATAGTAAAATGTATATAAAATTAAACGCATTTACTATGTCTTGGTAATAGAATGTTACATTGTATTAAATGAAGATTATAATTAAAGTTTAACAAAGTTTATATCATAAATAAGAAAGGAAACTACTTCTTTGTATTTCAGACGCAACCTGATATTGCAGGTGCAGAAACAATGAACTGCAATAAAGCAGTCTTAATTAAAATTACTTAAAATAAGACATTGTATATTTATCAAGAAGTAGCAGACGGTGAGATCTACACTTACCCACAAGATGATGTGAGAGCGGGGATTACATATAAACCGTGAGGAGCCCCTGATGGTTAGTCAGTCTTCGATCTTCATAATTTCAACATTGTTGCTGATTCAAGCTTCTCACCGTAATTTTTAATTATTAATTATTGATTATTAACTTCAAATATTTTGTCAATTTAATTAGTTTATTGAATATAAACGTTTAAGTTGTAACAGAAATGTCATTTTTGTAATTAAAAATAAATTTGATAGAAGAATTTTTGGCTAAAAAACTTCTTAAAAAAAGCTTCCAAAGGTCCAAAACCTATCTCGCGCAGGCACAAATTAATTAGATAATGTGCTAAAACTATTTTTCTTTATCTTTATGTTAGAAGTGAAACTATAAGGCTCCTATTGCTAAAATCCCATAAGCACATGGTCATTCGTAAAGTTTGTGGTTACCCAGATTGTTGATAGGATTTACAAATGGTATTAAAAGAAATATTTTTCGTTCTAGAAAGCAAGAACGGTTTGCGTGTCTCAATCCATCTCAAATTTAATTTTTCTTCTACAACGTGGTAGTTTTTTAAATAACTGTAACCCAAAGCCAAACGACTCATAGAAATACAAAATAGTGCTGCTCGTCTTTATTCGATATAAATATATTGCAAACGTAATTACATATTTACGAACGACCCGAAATTATCAACTAGCAGAAAGTGACCGCGTTTCCGCCAACAATCTGTGCTACGTCTCAATTACAGCGTCTGATGTGTAGCATCAAGCATTAAAACTTTCAGATTACATCGAAAGATCTAGGTTCGAGAGATTCCAACTTTTGTAGTTACTTACACACAGATGCGAATCTTTTTGGTTGTGGATAGGGGAGTAATGGTAATTACATACAAACCTAATGATCTTGCAAAAAGAAAATTTTTAGTACACAATTAACTAAGCCATTTATTCTCTTTGTGTTTAGAGAAGAAGGATATTAAATTAGAATGAGATTTAAAAGGCTTAGAGCTATACTCTTTCTTAACACAATTGAATTCTACTTTGTAAGCTTCAGACTAAATTAATAAACTTTTGCTAGATTACGAAAAAGAATTTATATCTAATTTTTTTAAATTGTTATGGCAATAAACTACTAATATGGTTAAAAAATATTTATTAAGCTGATAGCCTACGCTAAATTGTTTCAATGAAGCTTACAGTTTAAAAGAAGTTAGCAAATACCGCAAACGTACAGACAACACTTTCATACATTGAACCAATGCTAAGTCATAACATGTTTTACACCCTTTAAACGTGTTATTTTTTAATAAGAAAATCTATAATAACTTTGCTAGCTATTCACAGTATGTTGCCTATGTCGTCTACGTATAGGATGCGCTGGAAGGACAGAATTCGAGTAACGACTGATATTTCAAGCTCCGAATCAGTGACATGATATAGATAAGCAGCGTTAACAAAGATCACTAATATTTCAACCGAAACATGATTTATAACCTCCATATATCGCATTAGTAATAAAGGCTGAGCAAAATATAGTAGTAATTAGTATTCAAAAAAAATCGGCAAATAGCCTTTAAGTAGTACATTATCAGGGAAATCACCGCCACATTTCCTCCAGAATCCCACATTTCCTCACACATCTGGACCAAATTTACATGTAAATTCGCACTATAAAGTCTTATTTTTTAAGAATCTCCTCCTGGCTCCTCCTTGCTCTCCTCCTTGCTCGGACACCCCACAACCATTTTGATTACATCACACCCGCATTCTTTCCACCCGCGAGATAAATCTTTCTCCACATTTCCACCCACGAGATAAACCTATCTTGTTTGGTATCAATTAATATTAGAATTTTCTCAGCTACCCGAATCTCTAGGATTTTTAGATAGCATCATCCCCAGGAGCTACCCCAATTTTAAGATTTCTTACCTGTAGCGACTTTTGAGCGTTCTTATAAATTTTTTATACATGCGTTACATTAAATTAGCTTAGAATTTTATGCACATCCCGAATCTGCAAACAGATTTGAAATCGGACCACGCCCTGCAAAGTTTACCCTTTAAAGTCCTGATCTTCTAATTTTGCTATTTGCTCTATAAGCAAACCTAACAAATAGTTTTCTTCGTCTAGCCATTGCATCTTTCGAGATAAACCTATCTTGTTTGGTATTAATCAATATTAGAATTTTCTCAGCTACCCAAATTTCTAAGAGTTTTTTAGATATCATCATCCCCCAGGGAGCTACCCCAATTTTAAGATTTCTTACCTGTAGCGACTTTTGAGCGTTCTTATAAATTTTTTTAGTCATGCGATACATCTTCTTAGTCTATAATTTTAGGCAGAATTCGAATCTGCAAACAGATTTGAAATCGGACCACGCCCTGCAAAGTTACCCCTTTAAAGCTCTCAAACCTCTACATTTTGCTCTTTGCCTATAAGCAAGCCTAACAAATAGTTTTCTTTGTGTAACCAATGCATCTTTCGCGATAAACCTATCTTGTTTGGTATCAATTAACATTAGATTTTCTCAGCTACCCGAATTTCTAAGAATTTTTAGATATCATCATCCTCCAGGAGCTACCCTGATTTTAAGATTTCTTACCAAGATCAATTCCTAATCACCTCTCCTTTTAATATCTACAGTCCTTTAACCAATACAAAGAAATAAGCACACAAAATTTTAATAATTTATTTGTATTTCAAAACATTAATTTTCCAAAGTAATGCGCTGGTTAATAATTAAGAAAGTTGTTATAATTTTTTTTTCCAAACAAATGCGGTTATTACAATAGGAAAGTACGCTAAATGAAAGTCAATTAATAGCAATTAAATATTGCTTACTGACCTACCTTAATTAGGTTACTATGCTATTAGGAATGATGTACTTTTTGTTGCCCTCGCCCGACAAACTGATTTTATTAATTGGGTATAAAGTCGGTGTTTACATGGTTTCGTTTAGGACCTTGTACATATTTTCCGGATTACTAGAAGACGTTATAACCACATTGTTTGTGTTAAAGGATTTCACATCGGTAGCCTCTTCCCCCATTTTGATGTAAGCGCCGTAGAGTTCGCAGTAGACTTTTACTGCTGTATGTTGTATTCTTTTTTCATTTATTAATCGAATAAATCGCTCTTTCTGCTTCCAAAGAAACTCGGGCACCCCATCGTCGACACTGGCGTTCTTTATGCGATAGCTAGCCATGCGGTTGTTAAACGCATTGCTAACCATTTCTACACCATTGTCGCTAGTAGCGGTAACTGATGCATTTTTATGTCTGTTGCTCCTTAAATGTGCGGCATACGTAGTTTTTTCTATTTCGAAATCGCATACTTTACACAGAATCCGTGGTTGTTTCGTACAAGACCCTTTAACAGCTGGTGGAGCAGAACGTTTACTGCTTAATGACATACCGTGCTGTTTTTCCTTGTGTTGCTGTAAGCTATTCTTGTAAAAGCGGTATTGCAAGACCCAGAGTTTAAGTACTTTGCCGCCGACGGATGTATAAGCTTAACCGTGGACGATGATACACCACGACATTTGTTCTGGTGCCGTTTGAGAACATTTTTCCAGGTACTTTAGTCCCCCGATTGCACTTAAAAACGTTTGCAGATACCATTTTAGTACAAAACAAAACCCGCACTATAGCACTTTGGTTAAACTTGTAAGCGAACTAACTAAAAAGCTTACTCGAGCGTACCTGATTTATGTTCCTTATAGAATGCATACCGAAGGTTTCCGAAGACGACCGAACGATGTTGAGGATTCACCGGGGAACTAAATGACGTCATAATCCCCGCTGCTCGTCCAATACATTTAGCGCCAATGCATGCACCTGGTTCGCTTCGTCGATGGTGCGAGTGCAGTTAGTAGAAACACCGGAAAACGTCTTCCATGTTATACGGATCGCGTGCATATTAAAAATCCAAAAGGGTGGTAGCACACGCACACAAATTGTCTGCAAGTCGTAGAAGATGCAGTGCTACTATAACCAAAAACACTTTAAACCATTACTAAGAAAATACCAACTTGCTGTCTACAGGATACTTACTAATAAAGTAATTTAATTTTAAATAGCTTCTACATCATATTTTAGGTAGGCTTGAATATTTTCCAAATGAATCACCAAGCGAAAGTATATGCTTAGCAGTATTAAAATTAACCATTAATTTCCCATTTTTACGACAGTGGTTAATTATAGATTAAAATTTAATTTGTTCGCGTTCGAGCTTCTCGTAAACTAACATATTTTATAGTAACAATGCGCTGTATAATACATGCATACCCCTTCGCCGCGCTACTGCTATTCTTGTAGTTGCTTGAAAAGTCAGTCGCCCTTTTTACGGGTAGGACCGCTAAAAAGCACCATTCCATACTTTCTTTATAAGTGTAGCACATCGCGCACTTTTTTGTCGGATAATTAAATTTTTGTTTATGTAGGCTTTTACACTTTCGCATAGCGGTCGGCCGCACGTAATGATTTCTAGAACCGGTAAGTACTCGATATCGCCTAAATAGAGAATTAAATGCTCGGTGTTCGTCAACTTCCGATTCCCTCGTAAAAGGTAGAAAAAACTCGGTCAATCATCCATCTAACTTAAACTTCGACTCGCTCCCGTTCTGATAAATTTCCAAACATTTTTCAAACGACAATGGGCTGAGAATTTTTAAACCTCCGAGGGATCTTTAAGTCGTGATCAATTACACATCCGAGCTACGCGTAAACTGACATATTTTGTAGCAACTGTATAATACATGCATACCCCTTCTCTGCGCTAATGCTATTCTTGTAGTTGCTTGGAAAAGTCAGTCGCCCTTTTTACGGGTAGGGCCGCTAAAAAGCACCATTCCATACTTTCTTTATAAGTGTAGCACATCGTGCACTTTTTATCGGATAATTAAATTTTTGTTTATGTAGGCCTTTACACTTTCGCTTATTTAAACATCTAATACAATTGATTAACCACTTTCGATTATTCTAACGGAGACCACCATACATCCCACCGCACCGTTCTTTTTGAATCCAACGATCCTATGGGCTTCCACGCACTAACACCTGACGTATCTTTCCTACTATTTGTTAAACAAAAACTACCGGCATCGCCATGTTCGTATACGAACGTAAGCAGATGTTTGTGGATATGTACGAGAATATGTAGTCATATACATTAACCAGTCTAAGCTATTTTATTTAGTCCACGAAAACTACTATTTTTCTAAACCATAATTAATAATCGTCTTTATAGGTTCCACATTTCTACCGTTACCCAATGACTGGTGCTACGCACATGGAAACTTTAATTTCTTATTGGAGAGAATTCTTATTCTCCCGCGCACTGCTGTGTAGTTGCATGCCTACCCTTTTGGAGGTATATGCTCGTTATAGGTTGTAAGACCCTCGGTTTTACTTAACTACAATTCGTGACACCCCTTTAATCTTTTTAATCGTATCTTTCTCGCCTACAATACAGTAGGACTTAACATTACTACCAACAAATTCTAATACTGGACCCCCATTAAATATGTCTTTAATTTTCCCTACAACTTTTTTTGTTGACAAGTGTTATATTGTATTTATTATACGCGGGGTAGTCACTCTTTTAAGATAAATATATTTTGTTTAGCATCAACTAATATTAAATTTTTCTAGGGACCCTAAATTTGTAAATAAATTTTAAATAGGACCACCCCATACAAAGTTATGCGTTTTAAAGACTAATTTTTGCCCATCTTTTATTTAACTCCATCTTTAAAACCCTTTTTTGCTACGCAAGACATATGCCTTAGCCAACCATCTCCCGAGAAATCTAAAACCGATGTATCCCTCGAACACCACGTGGGGGTAACACGTATACTCTGTCAACCAGGATAGAAGCAGGAAAGATTTGAAAGGTGGGTGAAGAACTTAAAAATTATGAAATTTAAAAACTAATATATACAATAGATTTACAAAATCTATACAAATATAAACAACTATCTTATATCTTTACGCCCCCCATGCGTAGATTGTTGTACTATTAGGAATGATGTATCTTTTGTCATCTTCCCTCGATAAACTAATTTTATTAATAAGCTGCGTATGCAAATCGTATTCTTTTAGTCCGGATACATACGCAGACAAGTACTCGATACCAAATAAAGAATTAGATGCTTGGTGACTGTTAACATCCGCTTCCCTCGTGTACGCCCAAACACATCCCAGCCCATGAGCACCCCTGCGCATGCACACCCCTGCCCATGCGCGCCCCCTGCGCGTGCGCACCCCTGCCCATGCGCGCTGCCCATGCGCACCCCTCTCTGTGTGACTGCTATTTTGTGGTAACGTCACAACCTTTTGTAAATAAAAAGCAATGTGATACTATTCTAAAATTTTATTCTGACATTATACATAACAAAATTTAAAAAATGTAATGCCAAGCATGGAGTCATTTAAACTTAATTTTAATACAAAGTTATACACAGAAGACAGTTCTTTCTTTATGTTTGTTTGGAGTGGCTTTAATTTTATCTAATTTTATTCGCAGCTTAAAATTTAAATCGATGCCCAAGACCTCTATCTCCTTTTCTAGCCAATAGTTTGATACATAAAGACCGTCTAGGTTTTCGAATTGTAAAATGTACCGAAGCTTGCCTCTATATTTAAAGTCTTTGATTCCATCGACAACCAGATCCATTCCTTCGTGTAATTCTTGCAACTTGTGACAATCTTTTAATCGCAGCTTTCCACTATATCCTGCATACGTATCTTGTTAGCTTGATCGACTTCTTCTTGTCGGTATTGGAGAAATCCTTTTCTCCCACACACTGTTGCGTAGTTGCATGTCCACCACTTTTGGGAATATATGGTTGTTATAGGTTGTAAGACCCTCGGTTTTAAATGATCCAAAAGGTTCTTTACTAGGTAAATATACAATGTTTAGCGCAACCTCTTTGCGTGTCGTGTACGCAAAGATTACGAAACCCGCATTCCTTAGTTCGTCTTTGTTATCTGCCATTTGATAAATACGTTTTAGAATAACCTTTTAAAAATATACGGATTTAGTGCTATCCTTTTCCGCAAGGACGCCTACATAACTAAAGAGTCTTTTTACTAACCACAAATGCATACAACTTGTAGAAACCAGATGTATCTAAGTCAGTCCATCGGCACATAAAATAATCTTTTAATTCTTCCTCATTTTCTCTAATAAGATGTTCTTTGTCTAACACATCTTTGTATTGATCGCGTATTGTCGCAGTGTTTTCCATGTAGTCCAATTTTCGCCTTTTTGCATCCATTTCCTCTAATTCCAGTTGTCTTTTCCTTCCACAAACAGCGTATGGTATACATAATGGGGTAATTTCCTTTAGCGTAAACGGGTAGAGTTTACTACAAATATTTACGCGTTGTCGTACAACCTCTGGACGAATGTTAGGCGTATCTATCAATCCCAATTCCGAAATTACTATTTCTTTTGGAATTGTAGAATATGGTGTTGCAGATTGTGTAAAATATGTACTACCTGCTTTAATGTAGCACTTGTGTAAGATTTTTATTTTATCTTGGCTATCTTCCTCTACTATTTCCAAATAATTTATAGGTAAATAGTTAAAACTAAAAGCCGAAAGCACATACTTTATCAATTTTTCCCTTTCTTTTGGTTTTCGGACAACTTAATTTGCAAGCCCGTCAATTTCTTTGTATTGCCATTCCCCCAATACACGTACTGTAGTAGGTTATTATACACTAAACAGCAGCTATTTTGTAGCTTGTCCGATAGCTTACTCCACATTTTGGCAAGTGGTACCGAGTACATTGGCGCCTTTAGGAAGTATAACTTACTATCTTCCAATAAGGTTAAACAGTCTTTTAAGGGTTTATACGCCCGTTCCGCACTGACATAGCTTCCACTTGCACAGTTGTATATTGTCGCTTCCAATCGCGTAATACCATGTTCTTTGGCCAAAGTAGACGTAAATGTTTCCCTTAAACGTACATCTGGACAACGTAAAAAATCTAGTATATGATTGCCAAGTTGTTTATTAACACCAGGACTTGTTATCTGACACACAAATTTGTTGTATATCTTAATTCTTGCATTGGTTGTTAGCCATGTTAAACAATCAATCCCCGCAGTTTATCGTTGTCAACTATAATATTACACTTTTCTTCGTATTCTCCCTTATAGCAAAAGTTATGCTTTGTAGTTAAATAATTACACATCTCCATCTTGCTAAATATGCCCGCAAAATCTTGGGTTACATCCATGTCAAAAAGATAGAAATAATCTTTTTCGACTACTTTTTCGCCAACTAATATAATAAGGAGCTGCGCACGCTCGACCATCGGCATAAAAGGCGAGAGCCATGTTCCAGTGCATTAGTCGTCAAAGTATTGTCGGGTTTGATTAAAATTACTAATTAAAGATGGATTTTTCTTGTGTTGACGTTACAAGTGATGTGCGAGTACCACAATTAAATATCAACCAACTAGTTGGTAAGTCAACCTATGGGTTAGGCGAATTTCCTTCAAATTATCACCACCATATATTAGAAGTTGGTTTTGATTTATATGGTGGTCTTCAACCTGCCATCCAAGTTATTTGCTGTAGTGGTATGTGTGCTGATTCTACGATAACATTCTCTTACTTCGATTGGAAGAAATTGTGTACTTTTCAAGTGGAATTTCAAATTCGCCAATTTGCTCAAGAATCAAAACAAGTCAGATTAAATGGTTTGACTACTGGAAACGATGTTGTTGACATACAATTGGATCAAAATTTCAAATTGCAGCTGAGCACAGCCTTTAATAGAAGTATATGGCTGTTGAACAATTTTGAAAAGAGAATTTATATAATATGGAGATTACGAAAGATGGGAATGTTATTGTGCTACCTGCGTACGAGTGCATCAAGCTATTAAATTTGCGAGAATTGATCTGTTTTAAAATGGCTGAGTTAAAGTGTAGAAACTTTCCAGAATTTTACAAAAAATTTGTTGGTGATATAAAAAAAGTATGTGGAAATACGAAGGAGGAAGAAAGGGTTCAAACGTTATTAGAGGAGAGAGCAGTGCCAGTATTTCTCTGTCTAATGATTGCAGCAATTTAAATTACTTGACAGTGTTGGAACTTATTAAATGTTTCCCCATTCAGTACTTAAAAGATGCAACTGCAAGGCAATCGCTTGCGCAAATATTTAGAGATTTGGCTATCCCAGATTCGCCAGACTCTGGTTACCACAGCGGTTTATAGATGTTATCAATACGTGTATGTATTCTATTAAAACATTATATTTTCTTGATAAAGTTTGTTTTTACATATTTGTATCGCCAACATTACCATAAATTATTAATAGACGTATTAAACTATCCTGTTTTTATTTTTAGGTTTAAAGTGGTACACCCCGCAAATAATAACCACAATTTACCGCATGTTAACAAAAAGTTGCGGGGAAATTTAAAGACGAGTTTAACGGTGACTTTGTGTTAGAATTTGTAAGTAGTAAGGCTAAGTCCTACTGTATTGTGCGCGAGAAGAACACGATTAAAAAGGATTAAAGGGATCTCACAAAGTGTAGTTAAGTAAAACCGAGGGTCTTACAACCTATAACAAGCATATATCCCCTAAAAGGGGTGGGCATCCAGCTACGCAACAGTGCGTGGGAAAATAAGGATTCCCTCCAATAAGAAATTAAAGTCATTGGTAATGGTAGAAATGTTAAACCTATAAAGGCGATTATTAATTGTGGTTTAGTGATCGCGTTTGTGCACTCTTCGAGTGTCTTCGGCAATCTTCGATTGTTTCCAAAGGAAATATTCAAGCCTGTCATTTAATGTCGCGGTGTAACATCGTCCACGGTTAAGCTTATACATCCGTCGGCAGTAAAGTACTTAAAGTCTGGGTCTTGCAGTATCGCTTTTACAAGAATAGCTCACAGCAACACGAGGAAAAACAGCACGGTATGTCATTAAGCAGTAAACGTTCAACTCCAGCAGCTGTTAAAGGGTCTTGTACGAAACAACCAACATCCGTGTAAAGCATGCGATATGGAGGTGTTAAAGTCTGCATACCCTGGTCCTAATAGCACAGCAACCTAATTAAGGTAGGTCAGTAAGCAATATTTAATTACTGTTAATTGACTCGCATTTAGCGTACTTTTCTATTGTGATAACCGCATTTGTTTGGAGAAGAAATTATAAACAGCTTTCAAATGTGATTCACATGTTCGTTAAGAATCTAGAATATTTGCTGGATTACGAGTTACATAATGAATTAATGCTACATTGGAAGTTTCGAAAATATTGAATTATAATGCTTCTACAGCGTCACGTAAGGTAATTTAGGTAAAGTACTTAATGTGGTTTATTACATTTTGATAATTCTGAAATTTAGGTAGTTAATGATGTCATACACAAAATTTCTAATTAACATGGTTGGTATCTAGCGAAGGTTATAGAATCATTTTAAATTACGAATGCATTCTTCTTTCATTACAGGAGAAATTCCATAGATTTCATACAAGCAAAATGCGCTTTCTTAATTATTAAGTCGACCTTCCCATTTAGATATTTAAAACCCATTACATTGGAATGATTAGTTATTAAACTGTAAAAATAAATTATTAAAATTTTGCGTGCTTATTTCTTTGTATTGGTTAAAGCATATATCTTGGATAGCGAAAAAGGTTTTAAAAAATGGAGTTAAATATATATACGAGCAAAAATTTTAAAGAGATTTGAGAGCTTAAAGTATAATTTGCTGGGCGTGGTCTTATTGCAAATCTGTTTGCAGATTCGGGATGTGCGTAAAATTTTAGACTAACAAGATGTATCGCATGACTAAAAAAAATTTATATGGACGCTCAAAAGTCGCTACAGGTAAGAAATCTTAAAATTGGGGTAGCTCTCTGGGGGATGACGATATCAAAAAATTCCTAGAAATTCAGATAGCTGAGAAAATTCTAATATTAATTAATACCAAACAAGATAGGTTTATCTCGAAAGATGCATTGGTTAGACAAAGAAAACTATTTGTTAGGTTTGCTTATAGAGCAAATAGCAAAATGTAGAGGTTTGAGAGCTTTAAAGGGGTAACTTTGTAAGGAGTAGTCCGATTTTAAATCTGTTTGCAGATTCGGGATGTGCGTAAAATTTTAGACTAACAAGATGTATTGCATGACTAAAAAAATTTATAAGAACGCTCAAAAGTCGCTACAGGTAAGAAATCTTAAAATTGGGGTAGCTCCCTTGGGGATGGAGCTATCTAAAAAATTTAAAGAGATTCGGGTAGCTGAGAAAATTCTAATATTAATTGATACCAAACAAGATAGGTTTATCTCGAAAGATGAAAAATGGTTAGTCGAAGAAAACTTTTTGGTCCAGATGAGTGAGGAAATGAGGGATTCTGGAGGAAATGAGGGCCCAAGATGCCTGATTTTCCTCTACTGAGTGGTGCACTGATTTTGAGTCAATTGGTTGATAAGGTTATTAAAGTATTAGATTTAAAGATTGATAAATGTTTTTATTAGTGTGATTCAGAAATCGTTCTTTCGTGGATCAAGAGCGAACCAAGTCGCTTAAAAACATTTGTCGCAAATAGAATAACTCAGATTCAATCATTAACAAACGTAAACGATTGGTTATATGTTAATTCAAAAGATAATCCTGCGGACTTAGCTTCTCCAGAAAAAATCTTAAATCAAGATATTTGGTGGTCTGGTCCATTTTGGCTTTCTTTTCCGCAGTGTGAGTGGCCTGTAAAACAAATTTCATTATTGCAAAATAACCAGGAGTTACTAGAGGTAAAGGGTGTAACTTGTTTGCTAGTAAACGAACTATTCATGTCGTTTAAGAATTTTTCTACATTTAATAAGGCTAAGCGCATAATGGCATATTGTAGTAGGTTCATATGTAATATAAGGTTAGGAGCTGTAAACAAAAACATTGGGCCTCTTACCGTGCAAGAGCTTCTAGAAGCCGAAGTTATTTTAGTAAAATTGGCGCAACAAGAAGTATATGCCCAAGAAATTTCAAAATTAAAACAAAAATTGTCTGTCTCAAATACGAGAAAACTAGTGTCATTAAATCCTTTTATAGATGCGAAAGGGCTACTAAGAGTAGGTGGAAGATTAAATTCCTCATTGTATAGTTACGATAAAAAGCACCCAATAATATTGCCTAACAAGCATGTATTAACTAAATTAATAATGTTTGATTATCACATCTCATTACTGCATTCTGGCGCGCAAACATTGTTAGCTTCTATGCGTGAGAAGTATTGGCCGATTAATGGTAAAAATCAAGCCAAAGGTATTGTGAGATCATGTGTTAAGTGCTTCAGAGTTAGACCAAAGGGAATAAAATATTTAATGGGCAATTTACCTGCGGCTAGAGTAAAACAAGCATATCCGTTTGAAAATTGCTGAGTAGATTATGCCGGTCCATTTGAATTACGAACTCACAAAGGTCGAGTGTATAAGTCTTACAAGGCATATGTGTGTTTATTTGTTTACACGGCAACCAAAGCCGTTCATTTAGAGGTCGTGACCGATTTAACCACGGAAGCTTTCATAGCCACACTAAGGCGCTTTTCTGGTCGTAGAGGCAAACCCTCACACGTTTATAGTGACAATGGCACCAATTTTGTGGGTGCAAATAGGGAATTGCAAGAGCTGGCTGAATATTTATCAAATGAAATTACTCAAAATCAATTAAATGAAAAATCAGCAACTTTAGGTATTACTTGGCATTTTATTCCTGCACGTTCACCAAATTTTGGGGGCATTTGGGAGGCTGGGGTAAAGTCCACTAAATCACATTTAGTTAAGAGTTTTAGGTAATGTTTCCTTAACTTATGAATTTTTTTCTACAGTCCTAGTACAAATAGAAGCGGTGCTTAACTCCCGACCTCTATCCTCATTATCTGATGATCCAAACGATCCAGATCCTTTAACACCCGCTCATTTTTTAATTGGTCGAAAATTAACGACGGTGCCTGATCCGAGCCTATCACACATTAGCGAAAACCGTTTAAATCTGTATCAGCACATGCAAACAATGGTTCAGCATTTTTGGCGTCGCTGGTCAACTGAATATATTTTTGAGCTGCAGCAGCGACAAAAATGGCGTCAAGTAGGACAGCATTCAATCAAGGTTGGTGATATGGTAGTGATTAAAGATGATAAAACTTCTCCCCTTCGATGGAATATGGGAAGGATTGCTGAAGTGTTTCCTGGTAAAGACGCTATTGTTCGCGTTGTTTCAATGCGAACCAATCAAAGGTTTCATTGGCTAAGATTTGTATTTTGCCTATCAAGGACAATTTGCCTTGAACATGTATTTTACTTATATATAACATGCATATTTGTTCTCAATTATGTATTAATATTGTTTTTTCTTGTTTCTTTTTTAATACGTTCAATACTTAAGTTTTTGGGTGGAGTCAGTATGTTACAGCTAGAAACTGTACTTTATTGTATTGTATCTTATTATTGTAAAAGAAGGTAAATTTTAGTTTCATACCTGCATAAGGTTTGGGGTAAACGGGGAACAAAACGCTCTCTCTTTTCCTCAAGTAGTGTTAAGCAGAACGCGATGGTAACAGCATCTCGTTGTGGAGATGCCATTGTATACAGTTAAAGTAATAAATAAAAAATTATCCTTAGAATTGCCTTTTATTGCTAAAGGTCGCTAAGATAATACTACACATAGTGTGGAGCACAGCACAGTATATCTATGAAATAGGAGCAGTAGGAAAAGCAGACAGAAAGAGATAGAAAACTTTTGGAATGTTGTGCTTTAGATGTATAAAGATGGTAGCATGGACAGACAAAGTTAATAATAAATAGGTTGTAGAAATAGTAGAGGATAAAAATATCTGTGGAAAATGAAAAAATAGGAGAAATAGAAGGACAGGATACGTTCCAATGCATTTCTGGGGAATAGTACGGGATATACTACAAGCAGAGATAGGAAACGAGAGGTGGAGGTAGACCGAGATCAGACTTTAGTACACAGATAGTGATAGATGCAGACTGTGCAAATTTCAAGGAAATGTGTAAGTTGGTTCAGAGTAGGAAACAATGAGGGTACGCGTTCAACCAGTTCCAGGACTGAAGACCTAATGATGATGATGACAGGGTTTTTTATTCCGGAGGGCAATTTTCCTTATACATTGAAGTTACTTGCCAAGAGCAACATATCTTGATTACGGCACGCGTGGCTCGATTCCATGAAGTTTCTTCTACATTAATGGTTAGTTTGGTTAGAAACTGCCGCTGGTACTGTGGAAGTATTGGAGTTAATTCACCGGGGAAGCAGCTGAGTATTAATTGATTATGTATTGTTACCTTGATTCTGTTTAATGTGGATATTTCCGTTTACGTATCGAGAATGCTTTTAGTTTAATTCAAATACAAATATTAAGGGGTTTAAGTAGTACAGGCTTTATGCATTGTATTAAGGTTATAATATTGTTACTTGGGTGGTCTAAATTCAAGCACATCAGATCCTTTAGTGTAGTACATGATCTTATTTTCATTGTAAAGAAGCTTGAGCATTGCCTGTGACACAGGAAGGGTGCACCATCCTTATGTTTTGGGGAATTGATAACTGACGCTAACGACTATAAAAAAAATTATAGAACTAAAGGGGCTTGTATCGCTATAGAGTATACATATTATTTTATTGATTATCAAGGGAGGGAATTACATATTGTACCACTTATTTTGGGGTTGCAATGGGCTTTATTTATATGTTTATTAAGTTGTGTACAGTCAGGTTAATGTGTAGTGTGATTTATTAATCAGTAAATATGAGTTACATATGTTTGGTGAGGTGGTTCTTGTATTATAAGCTCGAGGTTTACTGGTACACTTATTGGCAAGTAGGTTTAATTGCAGAAGCCGACTTGTCCTTCAGTAACTAGTGTGGTGACTGTGGATCCGATAAACTGCAATTGGCGCCCCCTAATTGTTTCTTTTTCTGTGTGCTACCAACGCCCACGATCCACTCTGCTGCTAGTTCGGGAACAGTACCATATTCCGTACCATTCCTGGTTAGGGGCTTTGTGTCCACTTTGCCAGAAGGTACTAAGAATATCTAACCAGTAATTCTTTTTGTTAACGTTATCTTCACCCCACTCGATATCGTTACAAATTGTCCAAATTTGCCCAAAACGCACTCGTAATTTGACTGGTATTTTCAAATTTACTGCGCAGTTTATTGTACGGAGTGTATAATGACTTTCAGTTAAATCAAAATTTTAAATGGCGAGTAAAGCCGGACTTTGAAGGAGTGATTTTAAATACGCGAATTTGTCTATTGGCGACAATTCCGGGTTAGTACGTATGAAGGAGTCGTATAAATCAATGAAACCTCTGAACATGAGAAAATCGCTCCCAAAGGAGGGAATCTGCAAAGAAAGTAAATTTATTTTTGATTTTTGGGGAGTGGCAGGAATAACAGCGCTAGGTTTGGGCGCTTTAGATTAAAAAAGTTTCATTTTGATTGACTTGATTAAATAAAAGGAATGATCAAACGCTTTTCTGATTTTATCTTCAACCTCAAACAATTTTTCCGCGTTTTCATCCGTAGAGATCAAGGAGACAATGTTATTCTGACTTTGATAGAAGGCTTCTTCTAATTTAACCATATGCTAAAGGTGCGATTTAAACAAGTTATGGTATTCGACATTAGAAACGACCGATTGAGCAATTTCTTGTATTTCTTGTAAACTTTGAATCTGCGTGTATCATGCAAATTTCAACTTTTTGAGTTTTTCTGCCATTTTAAATAATAACAAAACACAAATTTTCCTAAAATTTTTTATAGAAAATGAACTTTGTATCAAACACGATAACTAAAGGGAATGAATGCAATTCAAGTAACATAACATTTGTATTATCAATACAATATGTTTTATAACACAAACTTGACCTTAGGTAATGATTAATAATTATGTTTTAAATTATAGTGCTTATATCTGCTACTGGTAATATCCGACTCGCAAAGGTCAAAATTTAATGTTGAGCACATAAAAAGTTGCTCAGAAAAGAAAGCGAGTGTATTACCAAATAGATATTAAACAAATGCGGTCTTCAATATTCTTACCTGATGTCCAGTTAGAGCGGCGAAGATTCTTGGATCCAGAACATTTATTACTGCACTCGTAAAATAATATAAAGCGGTGAGGCAGTCCTATACGGGGACTGACATCCGAAACAGAAACTTATTGTTCAGGCGCTGACAATGGACTGTGTTAGGCTGCGCAATCACCAAACATACGGCAAACAATATAGAACATTGAAGGTGATAACGTGACCGGGTTTATTAGATTTAGATAAAAGGGCAGATATTACCATTAACAAAATAAACTTAAACATCATAATAATAATATAAAGAAATAAATTAATATATACAGGGTTAGACTGAACATAGAGTAACATTAAAATTATACACCCTAACTTAAATTAATCAAACATTAACTACTTTTAAATTGATGCGTAAATTCATTACTTTAATGTCTATTCCAAAAGGACAAAAGAAACAGTAAAACGGACAAATTATAATTGACAAATTTTTAACTTGAAGAATGATTACATAGTCGCTCGTGCATTGTGATTGTGAGTTCTGTAACATGACGTCGGTAATTTACTGGATAATCATGAGTAATACCATTATGAACATAAAATGAAATGTCTATTCTTCACATCAGTATAAAAAATATTACAAAAACAGAAAATTGTACCTTGAGTTATTGGCTTTGTGCTGGTATCATCTTGTGGATGGAAAAATGCGGCTGCATTTTTCTATGGGTTGGATGCTGGAACCACCACTTAACTCACACTAGCACAGAAAGCATTGTAAAAGCGCGACTTTACAACATGTATCTTCGGTAAGAAGATGTTGTATTCAATCTGTCCTTTCAAAGCACGGTCTCTATTTTATAAGGACAGAACCATGTATGGGAGTAGGTATTTGGCTTTCAAAGATATCGACAAAGAATCATGTGTGCAGAATTCCTAGACAACAGCTGCAAAAATACAAACTGTAATAGCTTTGCCAACAAGAAAATAACGCATTTAACAAAGGACTTTTAGACAAAAGAAAGCAACCTTGTTACTTTGTAACATCTTAACAGCTGTAGCATAACAGATAACAAGACCATTGCAAGGGTTGATTTACTAGGCAGATGGTTAAGTGGCCTTATCTTTTAGAAGAAAGCTGTGCATTTATTTGCAACTTTAATTAAAATGTAGGCACAGCAGGTGGTAGAAAATATTACAACTACTTTGTACATAAAGTTTTTTAAGCAGATGTTTGATTTCGTAGGGCAAAATTTTATAGAATAATTACTTGAGAAATTTTGTAAAATAACACTAATTCAAATGGCAGAAAATCGAGCCTGTTGAAAACCTTTAGGGCGTTTAAAATGAATGCAAAAATAATTACTTGCAAGGTTTTGAACGTAGCACATTTTAGTTTTAGTGCAAAGATAGTGTGTAAATGTTATAAACATTATAACCTAACTTTTACATATATCTAAATTATCAATGTGCGTCTTGCGCTTATTAACTAAAATGTGCTCCTATTTTTTTACACTTATCTAAATTATCCAAGTGAGTATTCACAAAATTGATTTTTGCCCTTTACTTATCTTGCACTTAATTAAAATGTGCTCTTACATATTTTTTACTGCTTATTACCTAACTCTGTGAACATACGAAATTTCTTGAAATTGTGCATAGTTAAAAGGTTTACAAGCAAATAATTTAAAATTGAAATACAAATATTTTATAGTCTTTACAGAAGCACAATTGGTTGTTAGTGGTATTGAAAGTACAAAGTATCAAATGTAGCTATCAAGATGGTGGAAGTTTCTGCAGATGTTGTTTCGTATAGAAGTCAAGCCCGTGCACGTGCCAGCCGAGCGCACCTGCTTTTGTAAGTACTCAAGATGGTTGACGAACGCGGATGCCTAGCAGATGGTTTGTGGTGAGTCATCTCCAATTTTAGATCAATTTTCATTTCATGGAACCATTACTGAGAATGTACAAATAATTTTTGTAAATTCTATACGTTTGTTTAAATTGGTACACGAAATTTTTGTAAAATTTATATGGTCATTTAAATTAGACACGTAATATTTTGTTCAGAATTTAATAGTTGGATATTTCATGAATGCTCTTATAAACACAAAGAAATTCTTATATGATAATTTTTGAATTTACAAGGTTATACAAAAATGTATTCGTAACTAAACACGTGACACGTTGATAATTGTTTGTCACATAAAATATAATCTTTTTGACAGTACACCTGAAGTATAGTTTAATTCAAACAATAAGTGTTTTTGACCTTTGATTCCATCAATTAATTCAATTAAAAATGTAGTTCTGTAATCTGCGGAAAGCCAGAGCATTTAATCAATTAATTGTAAACCTGAAAAGGATCCTATTCAGGTATCATGCATAAATTGCAGAATAATAATGAAAACACTATATTTCTTATAGAAAATTATAATAAATTTTCACTTATGAAATTCATATAAATAATCAGAGACTAATACTAGTGATTAAATTTTCAGATAGTACGAGATCGTCGTTCCCATTCCAGTTTGTAGAGTCATAAGTAAGTATTATTTTTCTATGTTTTGCTCGTCAAGGATATTTTTTTCTTTTCGAAGATTTCCGTATCTGGTCTTCGGATTGATTCATAGTATAATAATTATTAAGATACGGTGGCGTCCATTAAAAAGTCTTTTATTATCGTATACCATCCTACGACCCTAGCTCATAGCTCTGCCCTAAGTCGAAAAAGCTTAGCTGGCTGGAAGATCTTTTTAGAGGGTCCTTTTTTACTCAAAGCCATTTACCAGCCTCTCTACCCTGTGCTTAAATTTTAAACAGCAACCCCTCATAATTTATCGAGGTTCTGCCGTCTATAAGGTAGAGTAAATACACAATCTAAATCTATATAGAAAAAGTGTGTAACAGCATTTCATTTGAAATTATTAAAACATAATTTGCATTTTATGGTATTTGATATTCTCATTCCACAACATCTTGACCAAGAAAATTTGAAGTTAAGACTAAACTAAGTTTACAAAAAAGATCAACAATTTTTTCTTTTTAATGTATTTCTATATATTTTCGATATATGAAAGAAAAAATGTGTTAAGATTTTTTTTTTCTAAACTTAGCCGAGCTTTAAATCACGTCGTGCAGTGGTATAAAAGGACGCGAAAATATAAAGAGTGAATTATGTTTTTCACATTTAAAATGAGATGCTATTTGGTCGGTTTCACTTAAGACCTAAGTTCCACATCAGAAGCTTTCCTACGCAAAATACGCCTCATTTATGTATGCTGAGTAAAAAGGGCTTTCTAAAGCAACACGTTTTTCTATAAACATCTAATTTACACGTTATAGATATTCCACTTTCAGCTCTTCTGAATAAAACTTCGCTATCTATCCGTCGCTCGCTTCATAAAAACATTTCCGAGCTATTGATTGTTGTCGGGAAAATGGACTGGAACAAGAGACATTCAATGCATATAAAATCTGAAGCAATGGACTGTATAATATAAATAACGGGGAGCACACACCGGAAATTGTATCCTAAAAACTACGAGTGTGTGTTGCTGATACGGACACCGCAATATTTAAAAGTCTTCTAGTTGGCACAAACACAACCTTCTATTGAGATGCTCTTCCAAAGTGTTTAAAATCCTTTCCTGGTTTTTAGGGTAAGCTGAATATTTTATACCCGAATTTATTGTTGTAAACATCATAGTGTTATCATTTTTGCTGTACGCCATGGAAAATCTTTCAGATTGGTAATATTCCTAAGACAATGGGATAGAATAATAGAGAGGGATTTATCTAGTTTCCTAAGATATTTGCTGTATACCAGAACAATAGCTGCATTCAGTTTCAGTCTGCTGTTAATAATTTCAGATGGCCCGGTTTGATTCTGCCAGTCTCCATGAATAATGACTAGTTTGGCGTTAACAAGAATACAAGTGCAAAATCTCATATTTGTATCCAAAGCAATGACAAATATAATCAATTATCTACAAACCTGTGCATTTCTTATCAATTACATTAGTATTTGTGTAATTATAATACAAAAGAGATTTAACTACAAATTTGATTTGCAAAAACATAACTACGGCGTAATCAGAGGTATAATTGTTTTACTATAAAGTGTACAATTTTACCGTATTTGATATATGATCTGCAGAAGGGTATTGTTATGCATGGAAAGAAACTACAGGTAAAAAGTGTCTTAATGAAAGTAGCGCTTTGCTTTGCTGAAGCAGCACTAGAGTTTAGATTCTATTGAGTTGTTGTGGAGGACAAAACAGAAATTGGATAATGTTTTAAATGTTTGTTTATGCTTCTAAGTTAATATTACACATATGTTTTTTGAGGTGGGTAGAGCATCAGAGAGTGATTCGATGCATGCCCTTATCGAACGAAAAAGAAAAATTAAGTAAATTATATTACACAGCGATGGTATACACTGATTAGATGTGCTACTCGCATCATCACAATGGCAGAATGGTCTTATAAACTACTTATATACTGGTAATTTATATTTTATTGCCAAATATTGATGAATAATCCTGCATACGTCATTATGTCTTTCAAGATAAACTGTATTAGCGAGTTTTGTGCAGCCGGAGGTGATATGTTCTATTGTTTCACCTTGATTTTGACACAAACGGCATTTATCCACGACAATATTTTTTAAGATGTAACGTTCGTAATTGCGGGTTCTCATAATTTTGTCCTGAATGGCCAAAAAGAAGCCTTCGGTTTCGAGATGCAGGTGACCTTTTGTAAGGAAAGATATTGATAATAATTTATCTGTATCTTCTGCAAGTAGTCGACAGGCATATCTACCATGCAATGTTTTTTGTTTCCAGCTGTCGACGCAATCTTAAATTGTTATGGTATCATAATCGTAATCGGTTTTATTTAAATTTAGGGGTGTATAACCATTATCTAAATTAACTATTTTTTTAAAATTGAATGTTCAACTTCCATGAAATATTTGCGCATGTTTTGTATCTGTCTACTGCATAGTTTAGTAATATTCAAAAGTCCTCTACCTCCTTCTTTTCGGGGTAAATATAGTCGTTGGATAGAGGAGTTTGGATGTAGACATCTAAATTTGGTTAATGTTGTTCTAGTTAGACGATCTATTTTTCCAAATCGGTGTTACTCCATTTAATTATTTCAAATGAATAACAAAATGACGCAACAGCATATGAGTTAATAGCATTAATTAAGTTTTTGGTGTTTAATTGTGTATTAAGTAATTTAATTAAATGTCTATTATATTTTAATTTTAACTCTTGTTATATTTTTGTATGATTTATTCCACGTCGTTGTTGAAAACCTAAATAGGTATATGTTTCTTCGGGTGCTATTTCTTTAATGTCAAATAATTTTTCATCCGGTGTATGTAATTTTTCCTTTTATTAATTGCGAAGTTGAACATTTATCTAATCTGAAATTCATATTTATTGAATCACTAAAAATTTTGGTAGTGTGTATTAATGATTGTAGTTGGTTTTTAGTTCCGGCATACAATTTTAAATCGTCCATGAATAATAAATGGTTTATTGAAATTTTGTTTTTTATATCTAGTTTATAACCAAAATTTGTTTGTTTCAGTAATGTCGATAAAGGGTTTAGTGCAAGGCAAAACCAAAGTGGACTTAAGGAATCGCCTTGAAAGATTCCTTTTTTTCTAGTGATTGCAGTACGAATTGAATATTTGAGTTTCAGTATTAAATTCCAATTTATCATGCAACTTTTGAGTAGATTTATTACTTGCTCATTTATTTTATAATGTTCTAGGACGAATATTAACCAGTTATGAGGAACAGACTCGAAAGCCTTTGAATAGTCTATATAACAAGTGTTTAGATGCTATAATGTTGTTGGTTTCACAATGTACGTAAATAGCTCGAGAAACTAAAGATGTTAGTAATTTATAAATTGTATTTAAACAAGTAATTGGTCTATAGTTGTTTGGATCTGTGGGATCGCCTTTTTTGAATATAAAATATGTGTGCCCTGTAGTTAATTGTTGGGGTATACCTTGGGATCCTTGCAGCAATTGATTAAAAGCAGTGGCAAATACTTCATGAGTTGATCTAAATTTCTTTAACCAGAAATTTTGAATTTGGTCAGGTCCAGGTGTTTTCCAATTTCTCTGATTTTTTAAAATATTTGTAACATCATTTTCATTAAAGATTGGTAACGCCATTTCATTTAAATTATTTGCATCTTTTAAATGTTCTAACCAGGATGCATTTAAGTTAGCTTCTGAAGATACACTCCAATTTAAATTACAGTGATGTGCAACACGTTGAGAATCTATTTCAAAATTCGTGCCCTTTTTTTCTTCAAATACATTTCGAAAGAAATTTGTTTGGTTTTTAATGAATTGTTGATTTTGAATTTTTCTTTTGGTAATTTTGTTATATCGTCGAAGTCGGCTACCTTTTGCTTTTGCTTTCTGACGTAGTTCATCTTTATATTCAATTAGTTTTTGCATTATGTGTGGAGATTTATCATCAATTTTGATTGATATAAGTATATTTTTAATTTTGTTGTTCACACAATTCCTTGTAAGTATTGGGATATAACGTCAGCTTTACCTCTTATGTAATCAATTTCTTTTGTAATACGAAATTTCCAGGCAGGATAGTTATTTTTTGAATTATCTAAATTTCTTTTAGGCTTAATTGTTAAGTGTTGCTGGTTAAGTTGTATTACTGTAACTGCTGCTGCATATATGGTAAATGAAATCCGTAGTAAATCTGTATCATCCTTTAGTTGATTTTTTAAAATTGTATCTACTTGTTCGATTATATTTGGAGTCTCTGGTTTGTAAATTAGGACAGGTAAACTATGTCGTTCAGAAAAATTTATGTTTTCATATAGTTCTAAATTTTTTAAAAATTCTTCTCTAAAATTTTGTCGAATATTTGGAGTATATCTTGCATTTTCTGAAATTGAAAGGGTGATATCGGCATCATCATACATTTGGTTTAGTGAAAGAATATTTCCAATTTCACGACGAATGCATGATAATTCGGAAGGTGTTAGATATCCTTTTCTTAGAATAACGTTTTTTCTGTCTGCAACATTTTGTTCGCTTAATTTCAATTCAGGATGTCTTTTGGTGAATTCGTTATATATCTTTTTTCTCCATCCTGGAAGAGGTAAATCTTCACATCGGTTAACGTAATAGTATGATTTCATTATGTCACTATTTAAGATTTTAGACCACTTAATACGTGTATGCTTATATTTAACAGCAGCTGTTTCTGTATCTGTAGAGAGCGAGCTATTAAAATTAAGAGCAATTGTGTTTGTATTGGATCCTCTTGTTATTTTGGTCGTTAGTTTAGATTGTGGCGCATTGTTTGTATGTTGTGCTTGGCGAGTTTCATTAGCAGCATTTGAACAAGTAATCAAATGCGAGCCTATGGAACAGTTATCATTTGTCTGATTTCTTCGAACTAATATTATTATTATTATTATTATTATTATTATTATTCGCGGCCCGACTTTCGTACGGGACGGACGTGTTTAGTTTGCTCCGGATATAACGTGATCAATTATATATTTTACAAGTGCTAAAACAACCTATTTTTGGTTGATAATTTATCCATGATAGATTACGTGACCCTTGTGTAGTGTAACCCGTAATAATCATTAGTCATGAGTTGCAAAAAATGCACGGAAAAACTTCCTAGGGATGGAAATTATATTACTTGCTCTGAGTGTAATGGTTCATATCATCTTGGATGTTCAACTGTGGCTGAATCCACTTACAAATCGCTTTCATCCACTAAGAGAAAGGAATGGAGGTGTCAAGAGTGCCAATCTGATGATAAAGTCGTACCCATGCAAGTAAGAAGGAAGAACCTCTAGATTTTGCTAAAGCGCTTAACAATATTACAAAAAGTTTGGATCAATACAAAAATGTACTATCCGAACTAGTGCAAGATGTAAAAAACTTATCTAGTTTATATGATGGCATGAAAGAGGAAATGACAGCTCTTAAGCAAGCTAATGTTGCATTAAATAAAAAAATTGAACACTTACTAGAGGATAATAGAAAGAAGGATATAAAAATAATTGAACTAGAATCCAGGTTAAATGTTATGGAACAACGAAGTAGAAGTGTAAATTTTGAAATCCATGGTTTAGAAAAGATAAATACTGAGAACGACGAGATTTTAAGAGCTGCTGTCTGTAAGTTGGTGCACTATTTGGATAAGGACATTCACGAGTCCGATATTCAAGTGGTTCATAGATTACCAAAGAGGCGTCCCAACGTAATTCCATCGGTAATTGTTCGTTGTTCGTCTGAAGCAATTCGTGATAGAATTTTAACGAAACGTAAAACAGTTATTACAAATAATAATATCCTGGGGAATAACAGCGACCGAAAACTAATCATGTACGAAAACTTGTCGTATTACAATAAAAATTTATTATTTCAAGCAAAGTCCAAAGCCAGGGAAGTGGGATGGAAATTTGTGTGGTTTAGATACGGTAAGGTATTAGCTAAAAAGGATAGCGATATGCAGCAAGCCATAAGAATAATGAATATAAATGATATTAACAAATTGGTTTGATTGTGTGCAAGGTTATAATTTATTTATATGTAGATTTAAGTTTTGTTTATTTAAAGAATGATATTTTGTGATAACATAATGATAACTAACATTAAGTTTGAAAATAGCGTTGTACAATATCAAACCTTTGCAAGCATATCTCAATGGAATAATGAACTCGTTAATTTTACCAATAACTTTGGTGATAGCCACTCCAATTGCTTTGAGTTATCGGTGATATGTTTGAATATTAATGGTATTAAGAGTCACTTCGATGAGTTTCTAACGTACTTATCGAATACCTGTTTCGATTTGATTGCATTAATTGAAGTTTCGATTAAAGAGGACGAACTTTGTAACTTTGTAATTGAAGGATATAATTCATATGCTAAACTACGTATGAATACTAAAGGAGGTGGTATTATACTTTATGTTAAAAAGAATATTACTTTCCAGGAAATTATTAATAACACTAATTATTATGAAAATTTAGAAGGAACTATTTCAGTTAGTAATCATTATACGTCAAAAATTATATTCGTGTATAGACCACCAAATACGAATGTTAAAGATTTTGTTGAAGAATTTAATACTCAGCTTTTAAATAGTAGTAAATATAAAAATGTTATCTTGGATGGGGATTTTAATATAAATTTTAACAATACTACACGCATCGGGAATGAATTTGAAGTGATGATGATTGCAGATGGTTTTCATAAAGCTATTCTAGATAATACGCGCGAAGCAATTTATGCTGGAAATCTTGTGTCATCATGTATTGATCAAATCTTTATAAAGGGAGACAATATAAATGTTTTTGCAGGAGTAATACAATCAAAAATTTCTGATCATTATTTAATAACAACTAAAGTTTTCTATAATATAGCTTCAGTAACAAAAAATTTGGTTTTTTACAGATTTGATGAGAATAAAATAAGATATATCTTAAGTAATAAGGATTTTCAACTCAGGGAAGATTGCCAATGTCCCGAAGAACTCTATGGAGCATTGTACAACTTTTTTGATAGCATGTACAATAATTGCCGAGATGTAAAATATCGAACACAAGGTACAAATTGCAGTAATTCTGTAAAATACAGAAAAGAATGGATGTCTGAGGCATTATTAAATCTTATAGAACGCCGAGATAAATTATTTAAAAAATGGAAAATTACAAAACTGGAATTTGATAGGAAACAGTATGCACAATTTAATTGGTTCGCCTTGACAAGCAACAAAAGTTTGCTTAAGGTGAGATTTTTGTAATTTCAATCAATAAAGAATTTTGAATTTGAATTTGAATTTTTGAATTATTATTATTATTATTATTATTATTATTATTATTATTATTATTATTATTATTTATTAAAACGTTTCATTTTGCGTACATAGTTCTAAAACAACTGATACATAATAATTAAGTTACAATACATAGTAAATGAATACAAAAATTAATTTCTATGGTAAAGTTCTAAGATAGAAACTGAATACAAGTTGGTGAGTACCCTAAAACGCAGTTAGAGAGATGTCACTACGTTCATTTTCAAACACTAGATCATTGTTGTTAACAGTACAGAGCATGCTTTTAATGCACCACATCCTTTGCAAACTTTGTAATTGTCCAGAGCTCAGTTTTCCTACGAATTCTTTTATTATTCCGAATTTTAAGCGTTTTGTGTATATAACCTTGAATGTTGCAGATCTTAAATTTTTCTTTATCGAATCAATTGTATTCCAATAGATGGTTGCTTTTGCTAAAACTATTAAGTAGTTTGCCAGCTTAATAGTGTCTGATATTCCTGGAATGCAACAGTAAAGGTCTTTTATTGATATTTTCTTTGTTGGAAGTAGCCCTGATACCAATTTAATCACGTAGTTCCATAGTTCAGTTGTTTGAGGACATTTCATTATCATGTGCCAGGCATTTCCTTCGGCTGAACACCAAGGACTTTTCGATGAATCTATCTCTTCTACTGCTGTTAAAAAAATGGGGTCTGCTAATCGATTCTTTGCAAGCCTCCATGATATCATCCCTTCTAGTCCAAGTGTAGGGGCTGTAAAAAATGCGGACCAATTAACTTTTTCGTTGGGCCAATGGGAGTCGAGCGGCTGTAAATTGTTATAATATTTTTGTGTTAAAATCTTTTGTAATAAACTCCTGTTATGTTTTTGAATTTCGATTATTCTAACGTAGCTTGATTTTACAGTTATGACTAAACCTTGAGTGGGCGGATGTGATGTCTGAAAGGTTGTGGTAATGTAACTTAAAAACGGCTCGAATTCTGTTATAGTGCACTGCCAAATGATTCTGAACAACGGTTGTTTCCGTAGTGATTGCTTGCAAAACTTGTTTTGTGTCCATCCAGTTAGTTTCTCGAATAAAGTTCTTTAGGGTTTTGAATCCGTGTTCAGCCCATCTTTTACTAAATAGCGGTGGCTTGTATTCCAGACGCAATAATCTACTGTCTGTTGTAGGTATAACTTTAACATCTTCAAGGGATCTAGGAAAGTTTTGAATAGATGGTTGTATTTCATCCCACACTGTTATCAAATCTGAGAGAAACGCGTTGGTCTCTTTACTATCGTTTTGTGAATGCGCTTTGGAACACATGAGCCAAGGCCAGGAGGTTTCCAGGTTATTGCCTTCCGCGATTAGAAATTTCATTAATACTGCCCAATTTTGATTTTGATCCCTATTAATTAATCGATGACCAAGAAAGAACCTAAAACAGTTTTGTTTAGTGATTAAGTGTAATAATCCAATTCCACCTCGAATGACTGGTAAATGAAGATCTTTTGATTTTGTCCAGTGTTTTCCGGACCACAAAAATTTTATGAATAGTTTTTGAATATGGTTTAGATTTGCAGTGCTAAAAGGCAAAATTTGCAAGTAGTGCCAAAGTTTGAGGGCCACGTACTTGTTGACTATCGTTTTGCGACCCTTAATAGACAAACAGGGATATTTTTGTTTGTAAAATGTTAGCGACGTGTCTATTTTTAATAAAATCTTTTCCATGGCTACTTGACAATCTTGCAGTATATTTTCCGATAAGGAAACGCCCAATACCGTTATGTGAGTGGATGACCATTTAAAGTCAAGTGGAGTGTCTTTTCTTTGTTTCCACGAGCCAATCCATATTCCTTTAGACTTGTTGTTGTTGAAGATTGCACCAGAATGGTCTTGGTACTGTTCAAAAACGTCCAAGAGCTTTTTGAACGATTGTATCTAGTTCCTGGAGGCTCTCCTTTGGTTCATGAATCATGCAATTGCTCGGCTTTATAACATACATATACTGGTAAAAGAACCCCTGGAGCTGACCCTAAAACCATTTCGAAAACATTTGCTTTACAATTGCCTAAAATTCTGTCAGGGTGATTACAAACACGGCGTGTAACAGCTTTTGAATGACAAGGGAAATTTTTTAGATTCGATTCATCATAGTTGATGATTGCGTCTGCTAATACGCCTGTCAATGAAACCTTTAATTCTTTAAAATACTCGCTAATTACTTGACGACTAATTTTAGCTCTTGACCTTTTAATATTCTGACACAGTCGCTAAGATAAAACCTCCTTATGCCTACTTAGAAACCCTCGCACCCATTCAATTCAGGCAAGTTACTAGTGAATCTAAATTTATTTACTCCTTGTGAATCTAAGTAAGCAAGCAAAATTCCATCGCTCAATAATTTCTCATCCACTGTTGATAAAACACACGGACGTCCAACTCTCATAGAATGTTTCCTTCTAATCTTCCTGCTTAATGTTGACGGTGAAATACCATATTTTTCTGCTGCTTTGCGTATGGTTAGGCTACTAGCTCTAACTTTTCTACCGCTTTTGTTAAAGTTTCATTACTATAGTAACGATATTTTCGTGACCCTGGCTTCCGCTGCAGATTTCTTACCATGTTCAACCTAGAACAGTAAAAACGGAACTTTAATTATAGCACCTACGTGGATATCTTGTCAAAAATGCAACACATTAAGAAATCTGCTAAAAAACTAATAGAAAACCCAATACTAAAATAAGTAGGGTAAATTGAAACGCTTGTTTCAAGTTACCTCACAAGTGCATTTAATTTACTTTTGTAAAAACCAATTGTACAAAAAGCATAACCTCAATTTGTTCATTTAAATACAATCACAAATACACAAGGTTATACTACACTACAAATCAACTACATGTTAACATTCTTAATATTACTTACACATGAAGTTTTTCAGTACATGTTATTAGGCAATAAATTACTAATTTTTAAAAAATAATAAATTATGCTTATCTTTGATCATAGTATCCAATTTAGGTTTATATATTAGGCACGATCCTTTCAATACAAGGTCCTTCCTGTCAAAAGTCCCATATGTATTTTGCAGTTCTTCTAATACCACAAACCTTTACTTCCAAACATTTTATGTTACCACATTGTTTCAAGTTATCTCATTTTACAGTAACTTTAGTGAAATATATGAAGCTCAATTTTAGCACCAGGCTATCAACAAATTGCAAGCTTTGTAAAATTCACGATCCATGCTAACGGCTTGAAGGTTGAATTCGCAATGCTTCATTTGACGATCCGATTGTTTAGAGCAGTTATAAAAACGCATACATAAACAATAACCAGAACTAAACGGAGAATAAATATATGCAATTATTTGCCTGAACATACAGAAAACAACGAAGCATACCCACATGACTTGAATTTATTTATTAATTTAATTAAAATACTTGAACCTTGACGTGATAACACAATTAATTAAACGAACTCTTCCTTTAAATACGTCAAAATAAATTTGTCGGCCTTTCTAAATACTACCACCTTACTATCTATTACAGAATCCTCCAATTCTTCGACTTCGTATGTAACATATTTTAAATATTTCTTTCAGTTCACATGTTTTGTTTTAGTACAGTTGATTTAATTATGTCAAAATATGATTGTTAGATAGATAGATTGATTTATTTGTTCGCATCAATGTGATGATAATGCACACTTCTTCAACCATTATTAGAAATAGTCAACAATGTGTATAAATAAAATTAAAATATAAATAAATATAAAATATAAATAAATATAAAATATAAATAAATAATATATGAAAATTAGCTACATTTATGTAGATAGTTATTAATTAAAATTAAATATTAGATACACAGTCAATTATTGTAACTATTTAAATCATATCTTCAAGAAAGTCCGTTACGTTATAATAACAGCGCTCACAAA
Organism: Platerodrilus igneus; assembly: GCA_036346225.1. Classification (NCBI taxonomy): domain Eukaryota; kingdom Metazoa; phylum Arthropoda; class Insecta; order Coleoptera; family Lycidae; genus Platerodrilus; species Platerodrilus igneus. Next base: position 3,859,312 of record JARFIW010000260.1, on the reverse strand, counting down.
ACAAGGATAATAGTGCAGATTTAAATTTAGAAAGTCTATCAAAAGATTTAATAGTTGCTGGTAGCTTGTTATAAAGAGTTGGCGCCATATATATAAAAGATTCTTTAATTAAAGTGGATCTTAATTTTGGTGAATATATATCCCAAGCATTCCTGGTATCGTGTTTGTGAAAAGTACTCGGTGTGATGAATTTATTTTTGTTTTTATAAAAGAGGATAAGGGTTTCATAGATATATGATGAGTATAAAGTTAATATTTAAAGTTTTTGGAATAATGGTTTGCAATATGTGTCATATGATGCATTGCAAATACAGTATTGCCCGAAATAAACAGTACTGAAATTGTAATTGTTTTGTATATTTAAAAAATACATATTATTGACACTTTATTATATGTTCTAAATGTGCACCTCCTCGTTCGAGACAGACTTCATAACGATGTTCTAAGTTTCTGGTCATGTTATTGAATAAGGGTTGTCTCAGGGCTGCGAAGAAGACTCTAACGGCATCCTTTAATTCATCGATGGTTTGTGGTGCCCGTTTGAAAACGGCATTTTAGCCATGCCCCAAATGTATGCGTCTGGAGGTGTGAGGTCTGGAGAATGTGAAGGATAAGGGAAGTCAGTAAATCGTGATATGAATTTGCTTGGAAAATGTTCTTGAAGAAATTGACGAATTGCGGCAGCAGTATGGCAAGTTGCCCCGTCCTGCTGAAAAAATTGGTTTCGAAATGCCAAGTTACGTGCACGACAGAATTGACGTAGATCAGGGATAAATCGTGTTAAAATTTGTCTGTACCTCTGTTGAGTAAGTGTGACTTGCCTACCATTCTCTTCGATAAAGTACGGACCAATAATTCCGTGTCCGGAAACAGCACACCAGACACTCACTTTTCACTATGTAAAGGAACCTCTTGGACCTCATCGGGTCTGGCAAAGCCCAGAAATCGATTTGTGCGACGATTCACATAGCCTGACAAGTGAAAATGTGCTTCGTCTGAAAACCAAACATTTTTCAAAAATTCAGGATTTTCATACTGTAACGCAAGAATTCTGGCGCAATATTCCACTCTACTGCGATAATTCCGAGGATGTAGTTGTTGATGTACCTGAATCACATACGAAAATGTACCCAGCTCCTTCAAGATTCTTTGAAAGGAAGTTCTTTTAAATCAAGTTGTAACGCTGTCCTTGCCTGGCTGACTTTCGGATTTTCTAAGATTTGCTCAAAAACACGTTTATGGTTATTGTTGTTGTTAACTGTCCTGGGACGCCCCGAGTTTTCTTTTCGTTGGCACAATACACTACCTGTATTTCTAAACTTTTCAATAACCTTCAAAATTACAGCATTACTTGGAGAACGTTTATTAAACCTTTGTGTGAATTGATCAGACACGTATAGCAAACTTGCACCATTATGTCGGCTGATTCCGTATGAACGAAAATAATGCTCTACCAGAAACACTTTCTCCTCTGTACTTAACACCATTTTTAACAATTAGGCCCTACTAATTACTTGTTTGAGGTTTACTTGACAGGTCTATACTAGCTAACTTGAGTGTGGCAGCGCACGCATAAAAACACCGCCAACTTAGTTTCAGTACTGTTTATTTCGGGCAATACTGTACTACGAATAGCTCATTTTTGTAATTTGAATATTATGGTAATATTTGCATGTGATCTTATATTTAAAACGGTAGTTAAAATTAAAAGTTCGATAAATGCAACACCGGTAGCGTGGTGTAATGGATACTATCGGCAGTTGGCAGCACTAATCTTATACGAATTTAGGTGCGGTTCTCTACCGATGATGCCATCAATATTACGTAATACGACGTAAAATTAACACAAAATTAAGGCAATGAAAATTATAGAATTTACTCACGTAAGATATCCGGCTTTTCCCAGGTACGCCTATCATCCTTCCGGGTCGATAGTGAAGATATTGCTCCGGGTCCCAGTGGTGTTGCTTGAGCATGGACATCGGGTCGTGGGCTGCTCCAGGGGTCGTATCCATCCTAAATGTAGTAGAACGATACGGAAGAAGTTAATTAGGTAAAGACAAAACAAAGATAAACAAGACAAAGGAATCTACATAGTAAGATAAGATATGATGCCCGGCACGACTATTTCACTTTAAGATCAAAAGAGAACAGCCACGATTTAGGGCGTCACCCAAACCTCTCCCCACTCTTTGTCTAGTATTGCCCTATCCCTCTAGGGATAAGCACACTGCGCAACTCACTACTCTGACGTATGGAAGTGCCGCCTAGACCATTTAAAAATTCCCGCGTCTCGCGTATTTGAAAATATGGCGGGAAACTTCCGTACAACAACTTAACCTAAATACAATGTTAAAGTGACCTTTGGCACGTAACAATCGCGACAAAGCCACAAAAAAAAAACTTAAAAAAAGAAAAAGTCTGTTAGCACAGTAACAGCTTAAAATCTAAGTCCTAACTACCCTATATAAACCCTAACTTAAAACCTACAAAATGTTTATATAAGGCGCCACCTGGTTTTTTCGACCGATAACACGTCTACCGAAGTACCAGGAAACGGAATAGGTAGCCCGATAGTCTTTGACTACACTAATTATCGACAGCACAAATTTGTCGGGGAGCATGAAACACTACTTATCTAACACGGGTGCGACAAGTCGCCTAACCTATCTAAACCTATCTAACTAAAGCTAACATAAAAATTCTTATGTGCAAACACACATGAGTGTTGCAACAAAACTATTCTTCTTTTGGCAAGAAGTGCCCAAATTTAAAATGTTCATGGAGTGCGTCACTTTGCACTCCAGCAAATTTTGTTACTGGTACTTTGGTTTTCTAACGATGCACATTTAAAACTTGTCCATGACATAGTTGTGAATCAACAAATTTACCAAAAGTACCACCTACTAAATCCTTATATGCTAACCTGACAAATTACATTTCTAAATCGGGTTAGCTTTTTCACTTAAGTTTCAGAAAAAAAAATTATTCCCACGTCTGGTCATATATACCACACGTTAGGACGATAAAAAGATAAGGCAAGATCTCAAATTGTTGTTAAAGATAGTAGATAAGATAATGTTATTAAGCTTAAGTTGTTATCCTCAAAGGTAATGAATAAGATAACGGTATTAAGCTTTAGTTATTATTTGAGATACTCGATAAGATAACGCGATATTAAGTAAAAGTGATTATAAGAGATAGTAGGTAACATGAATTTAAACAGAAGTTATTACTAAAGATAACCGGTAAGATAACGCGAAATAACTCGAAGTTATTACTAACGGTAGTCGGTAAGATAACGAGAAATTGAACCAAAATTATTACTAACGGTAGTCAGTAAGATAACGATACTAAACTAAAGTTATTACTAAAGGTAATCAATAAGAAAACGATATTAAAACTAAGCGTATTGTCAAAGGTAATAAAGAAGACAAAGATATTGGCCTGGTTATTACCCAAGACAATGAATAACAACAAAAGAGTGGCTCCAGTAGAGCCGTTTAAATGGGATTGACCCGTGCCCTCTAAAAAGAGAAACCTGTGAAGCAGGCCCGTTCACAAGAACAGCACGGGGGACCGGCAAAGACATTTGGGTGCATTCCTGCACCCAGCGATAATTGATATCGGTGATCCTATCACCCGATATCCACACGGTATATAACGATATACAGATATATACACATTCACTCACACATTCACACACTCATACATACCTTCACTGCCAGTGCCCATGCACTGACAGCGGCACCGCATGACCCCACGAAAGATTCGCAGAGACATGGTCCAGGTGTCTGTGGAAACCTCCCGCGCAACCACACGGTGACTAACAGAAATGAAAAGGCAGTAGAAATAGGAAAGGTAAAAAAGAAGGAGGTTGGTTTTGGGTGCATAAGAGGCACCTCAGGTAGAAGAAAGTAGAGGAAGGGCTCGCATTGAGCAAAAGCGACAGAGGGAAAAGTGGATAGCAAAGCGCTACTCAACCAACCAGTGTGGTCAGTAGCTCGGAATGAGGGAACATCATTCTTATATGGCAGACGGGTGTTCCGGGACAAGAACAGGTCCACCGAAAGAAAAATAAGGCACAGCGGAGATAGCGGGTTAAGAAAAAAGTATAGTTTTTGGACAAGCGTCCGAGAGAAGGTAGAGAGTTGTCCCTGTTAAACACAGCGCAGTCTGAAGGACTACTTGCGATATTGATCCGACAAGATAAGGTATACACATTTTTAAAATTCACTAGGCTCCTAAGAGAACTAGTGCGATCATTTTCCTATCGAGTACATTGACTACGATAAGAAAATCAGACAAAAGTTGACACAACAACTTACAAGTATCATTACAGATACAAACACACAAAAACAAACTGTTTTAAGGTAGTTTTTTAAAACGGTAGCACCCTAAACACACAAAAATGCCCAATTATAAGCAGTTAAATACAGATACACTGTCCCAATATGCTAAAACGACCGAGAATTTAATAAGATAACAATAAGAAACACTAGCATCTCACCACGAAGTTCAATAAAAAACAATGAAAAAAAAGTTTATAAGTTATGTAGATTTAGTAGAAAAAGAAAGAAATAATGATGTAGTATAATGTGGGCGACTGCAATAATTCAGAAGAAAAACACACGGAATAGGTAGTCCTAGTTTTTGCAACTGCGAATATGAACTATTTCTTACAATGGCATAGGTCATGACTCCTATGTTGGCCCAAAGAAAAAATCATCCACTCAACATCAGCTAAGAGCAATCATAAAAATTCAATGAGTTATTTCAACCAAAGTTACGACAATTACCACACAATTAAACTATATAAGAGAAATACTAAAGACCGAACAATATGTAGTAGGAAAAGTTCAAGGGTTGATTAAATGAAACGACAGAGTTATATTGGGGGGTATAGAGAATGAAGTGATATATATCTAACGGTATGGTGAAGGAAAAGTCAACCAAAAGAAAAAGATAGCTAATTTAAGGTAAGTAAAGTTAAACGTATAAGAGATTATACACTATATGAGAGAAGGAATAAGTAATTGAAGTTACTAATTGATGGTGAGAACAAAAAAATATTAGGTAAATCGTGAGGGTTTAATCGTATTAAGGTACCAGGGATCAGGGGTTAAATTTGGAAGATTAAGAGAAACAACATCACGAAATAAGGCATCAGGTACGATATTTAATTTGCCAGGCCTATGCTTAACGTCAAAAGTAAATTGAGATATACACAAGTGCCATCTTGCCAAACAACCTGCGGGTTATTTTAAATTATTGAGCCAAGTGAAAGCTACGAACATTAGGTACATTGTCAAAGAAGTAAACGTGACAAGCTCTTAGATATACGTAAAGTTAAACGATTTTAAAGACAATTTTAAAGCATTCAAAGAGATTCAAATCGATATGTAAAGAGAAAATAGCAATAGACATTCTATAAAGCATATTTTTACTGGGATGGGAAATTCTCATTTAAGTACTACCCAAACCAATAAGGAAAAATTTCAACATCATTATAAAAAAATGATTTACAAATTGTAAACGACAAACTTACCAACCGAATCCTCGTCTAGACTTAAGTAACGCGGAGCGACCAACCCTTGGGTCTCGTCTCGACTTATATACCGCTGAGCGACCAAATTCGACAGTAAATTTCGCCCACAGATGTTAAGGTACGTTGAGATTTCAATAACTAAAAAAAATATGCAGTCAGACAAAATCAAACTCGCAACATGAAGAAAAAATTCCACGATACATGTACAAAAAGTTAGTATTCCAAATTATTAGAATGTTCTTTCGATATTGCGGTAGTTAACAAGTATCCTAAATGAGTTTAAATAATAAACGTTAACGAAAATTTTTTTGATTTAATATTCAAAGGCACAGATATAAAGAGATGCATTTTATTACAACATTTTGAAAGGTAAAAATATAATCTAGGTAATTACGTTATTATATATAAGGCAAGAACTTTATAAATTGCATTTATAGGTTATACTGTTTAATCATACAAGGGAAAAACTTTTTGAAACTTTATCCAAAACAAGATAATATCTAAGAGAACAAAATATATCAGGGTTAGGTTAAAATAACGCTTTAAAAGACACTAAAAACTTAGGTAAACAGAAATCTACATTTAGGCAAACAATTTTGTTATTAAATAGGAAATCACTAAGGCATTTTTTAAAACGTAACATACAAGACAGTGCATTTAAGTTTCAAAAAACGGGCTTTTAAAGTTAAGGAAAACAAACAAAGATATTTTAATTTATTATATGTAGATAATTTTGTAATAACTGTATTTAAAGGTATCTAATTAAGCTGAATGCTTATTTACTTATACTTACTTGCATAAAAAAATAGGGTTAGGTAATTTCCTAAAGGTCATATTTGAATCCGAAAATAAATCCATCACTTACAACAACACAATTGAAGTTAACAAACAGATCACACATTCTAAATTTAGAAGAACATTATATTAAAACACATTTTATAATATAAACAGTTATATTTTGCAAATGGCGGTATTCACTTTTCAGTTGCCATAGCAACTAAATTTTTTGACAATTAAAAAAATGAGGCATGTTCCAAAATGCGGGTATAAAACTCAAGGTTATAGATATTCGGTAATTGGCTTTGAGTGAAAAAACTATTTTTTAAATAACATTGAAAATACATAAAATGTTTATAAAAAACAAAGGAAATCCCCGGTTCGTAACCTCCACAATTAAAGGCGCCATTCTTATATTTAAAAACGGTAGTTAAAATTAAAAGTTGGATAAATGCAACACCGGTAGCGTGGTGTAATAGATACTATCGGCAGTTGGCAGCACTAATCTTATACGGATTTAGGTGCGGTCCTCTACCGATGATGTCATCAATATTACGTAATACGACGTAAAATTAACACAAAATTAAGGCAATGAAAATTATAGAATTTACTCACGTAAGATATCCGGCTTTTCCCAGGTACGCCTATCATCCTTCCGGGTCGATAGTGAAGATATTGCTCCGGGTCCCAGTGGTGTTGCTTGAGCATGGACATCGGGTCGTGGGCTGCTCCAGGGGTCGTATCCATCCTAAATGTAGTGGAACGATACGGAAGAGGTTAATTAGGTAAAGACAAAACAAAGATAAACAAGACAAAGGAATCTACATAGTAAGATAAGATATGATGCCCGGCACGACTATTTCACTTGAAGATCAAAAGAGAACAGCCACGATTCAGGGCGTCACCCAAACCTCTCCCCACTCTTTGTCTAGTATTGCCCTATCCCTCTAGGGATAAGCACACTGCGCAACTCACTACTCTGACGTACGGAAGTACCGCCTAGACCATTTAAAAATTCCTGCGTCTCGCGTATTTGAAAATATGGCGGGAAACTTCCGTACAACAACTTAACCTAAATACAATGTTAAAGTGACCCTTGGCACGTAACAGTGATGCATTCTCCAAAATTCAATACCATATCGTATACGGGACTCAAAAAGGGCATGATACACTTTAAGTGAAGATTTAATGGAAATTTGTCGCGAAACAGTTCTAATTGCATAACAAGTGGATGCTAATTTACTAGTAAGTGATTGCATATGGTCTATTGTTAAACCTAGAAATTTGGTTTAGCAGACTTCATTAATTGATACTCCAATTAGTGTAGTGAGTGAAAAGTTTGTTTTAAAAATTATGAATGAAGATTTAAGAGAATTTATTGTGAGGTAATTTGTCTTGCACCACTCTCTATATGATTATGTATCACTTACAATATTATTCTCCAAGGTTTGTATAGTGAATTCATTCCAATTTAAACTAATATCATTCGCGTATAATGTACAATTTGCAAAATTTATACATGAAACGAAGTCGTTAATATAGAATAAAAATAAAATTGGTCCTAAAACAGAACTTTGGGCGACACCAAATTTTAAACTTAGATTTGTTTAAAACAATTTCCTTTTGATTATCTACAAGTTTTACACATTGAGTTCTACCTTCTAGATATGAAATCAACCATTTCTTTGCAATTCCCTAAAATCCATAATGTGTCATTTTATTTATTAAAATGTTATGATTTACGCAATCAAATGCTTTGCTTAAGTCGATAAATGATGTGACTAAAGACGTATTTTTCTTATTTAAAGAGGAATATAGCTGCTATAAGAAATTGTACATAGCATCTGTTGTAGACCTATTTGAAGTGAAACCAAACTGAAGTGGAGTTACAATTTTAAATTTGTTGGAAAATTGTATAAGGCGATTTTTAACTAGAGTTTCGATTATTTTAGAAAATGTGGATAATAGTGAGACAGGTCTAAAATCATCCACTACATATTCTCTTCCCTTATGTAATGGTACAATGATGGCATGTTTGAGGCAAGATGGAAAAATGCCACTTTCAAAAGATTCATTAATTAGGTTAACAAGAAATCCTAAAATATTTATTGGGAGGGCAGGAAGCACATATGCCGGAATGTAGTCATTACCAGTAGAATATTTATTACGTACAGATATAATAACAGCATACACTTCATAATAATCCGTAGGCAAAAACATAAAATTGTTTGGAATACTCATATGATAGCCCATTGAAACAGAGTTATTAATTACTGGATGTGTGGAAAGTTCTTTTATTAAGTTTTCAGCTACTGTAGCAAAGTGGTTATTCAGTTTTTCTGCAGTTGCCTTGGCAAAGCAATTGTCCAAACGTATTTATTTATTTGGAAACCCTGTATTGCTAATATGCTCATGGATAATTTTCCACGTAGTTTTTTGAATATTTTTTGAATTTAATATACAATTTGACAAAAATAGTACCTTTGCTAATTTTATGGTAGCTTTAAAAATTTGTTTGTACTTATGATAGTACTTCTTAAAGAAATTAGAATCAGGAAAATGTTTGAATATAATATGTAATACTTTTTGTTCGCAGCTGACGTTCTAATACCTTTAGTCTACCAATTTTCTTGATTATTCTTAAATCTAGTGACAGGAAATGACTTGTTATAAACATCTGTAACATTTTGTATTAAAGATTGAAGTTTATGATTTAAATTACTGTTACCAGAATTGATATTGATTTCAGAACATAAAGTTGAAAATAAATTTATAGTATCAGTATTATAGCAACGCCTATAGTAATGGTTCTGCTGATTATTTAATTTTAGGTTTAATCTAAAATATGTATACAAACATGTGATCAGAGAGTTCTGTGTTTAGAACCTCAGTATCGAGAAGAAATTTTGATTTGATGTTAGTTAGAACATAATCAATACGTGTGCTAAAGTTAGATGTAATTCGTATATCTTGATTTATTTGCATAGTTAAATGATAAAGATCCAAATATTGTTTTAAACGAACAATATCTTTTTCTACTATATTGTTGAAGTTTATGTTGAAATCGCCTGTAATGATTATATTCTTATAAGCGAAAATCTAACATTTTATCAAATGATTCAAAGAATATATCTGTATTACCTTTAGGGGAGCGGTAAATGCATAAAATATAAAGTTAAAGACTTCTAACATAAATTTATGAAAATTCAAAATGTATTTCCTTTAGTAAATAATTGCATTTATTAATTGCTTCAAAATTGACATTATCCCTACAATATATTGCAGTACCACCATGTTGGTGCTTTTGCCTTTTATATATATTTGCCAATTTATATCCTTGTAACGAGATATATTCATTAATATTAAGCCAATGCTTTGTAAAGCAAACAATGCCAGGAAATTTTAAGTTGTCAAGTAATAAAAACAAGCGATCTTCGTTATTTCGCAAGCGTCTGATATTACACAGCAACAGAGATAAAAGTGAGTCATGTTTTTGTATGATAAAGTTACCTGAATGAATATTATTACTGGTGGTATCAGCATCAGTGTTACATTGTATTAAATTAGGATCTGTAATTCTAATTTTTTCTTAAACTGTACTACATTTATTTACAAAGGCATTGTCTAGTTTAACCGCCAATGCAGTGGGAATTATATGTTACGGGAATCGGGGCAGGCGCGTTGGACGCCAAATTTGTGCTACGTTGGCTCGTAGCCGTGCGTAACACAAAGAAAATCAAAGAAGTGACCGGGCTCAATCGGAGATTGGGGGGGGGGTTGTAGAGAGCAGACCAACATATAATGTACGCGGCTGTAAGGAGTTAGTAACAATACCTGCAATAAAAAAAAATTAGTCCTGCAAACCCGAAATAAAGAAAAAGCATAGCATGCTGATCGAGCATAGATGGTTCAGTACTTTGTAAAATGTAAAAAAAAACTGTTTGGATAATCTATATAATATAACAACGGTAAAAGCAATACAAAAAATTTTTAGTACAAAGTGAGGTAATATTGGGGAGTAGCAGAAACGTTTTTTCACACACCAATTAAACATAAATCAGACAAAATGTTAACAAAAGATAAATTTGTAAGACACAATTGATATGAGTAATCCAGTACTATTGATTTTTCATTTTTTTTTGTTTCTTAATAGCCGTCAATTCGATTGTAAAAGGTATCAGAACGACAAAGATATGGCAAAACAAACGGATAGATATTTAAAGTAATAACAAGTAGGAAATAGTTCAACTTACAAAAAGGTCCTTCAGTAACGCTTCCTTGCAATTGAAGTGTGGGATTCACGATGTCCGGCACTAACGAAGCACTTCACCCTTGGCTGTGAGGGCGTTGATGGAACTTATCCCACGTAACCCTAATCACACCTACGTATTTCACTGGGGTTAGCAGCAGACCTTATCACACGACGGAACTATGTAGCATTGATAAATTTCTTGTTAATTCTATTTCCTGAAACAATAATTTCGAAATATTTTGTAGCACTAGTTTAATTTCAGCTGGGACCAAATGTTTTCATAAACATCCAAAAAGCAGGGAGAAACTTCAACCCATACCTTTGTAAACCGATAATCTGTTATATTTCGCAAATAACAAAATTTGCGCAAGCAATGATCTATTTTAGATTCTTTGGGGTTAGAAAATTCAGAAACTACAGTATCAACTGTATTTGGATAATCCAAAGTATGCACTACTCTGATAAAAAAGGACCGCAAAACTAGATCACACACACAGTTTAAATATCAAAAGACGAAGCACCAACAAAAAACACAATGAGTAAAGCACGTGTATCACTAAAGTAAGTCCGTCAAATGTTCCGTAAAACACGCGTGCAGGTCGAGTTTAACAAGTTCTACTACTTTTATTTCCAACAGAAACTCAACAAAAACAACAATTAGTAAGGCACGCGTAAGCAATAATACCGCCCGTCAAATGTCCTTAACAACACACGTGCGTCGACCAAACACGTTCGCCTACAAACCATACTACGTCAAGCGGAATTAACACTCCACGTTCTACAGTTAATATACAAATTTTATTTCACAAGAAAAGCAACTCAAATCGTGCCGTGCTGGTTCATGAACAATTCGAAAATTGACACCGCATTAATTCTCACTATTGTCAAAGTAAAAAGAAATAGTATTTTTAACGTAATTAATATATAGGAACCAAGAACGAACTACAACTCCTAATATGTTTTATCAACTCGTTCTATTACAACCTCTTATCGTCTATTATCTAGACTTTTATTTCCACAAAAGCAACAAAATTTATACGAACAGCAAGACAAGAACGATGCAATCCACTCAATATAATACGACGCATTTGCCAACGAGTTAATAAATATAAAATATAGAGATAGTAGTTTGCAGAAATGTATTTACGAATTGAGAAAAAGCGTAAAATGTTAAGCTATGAAAATGCACGTTACAAATTCCCCCCTAGCAAAATAAAGACGTCGGGGTAAAAAAAAAGCGACAAACAAGGGACCAAACAAAAAAATATTTTTTTTATCCGGTCCGAAGGACCAACACCAGTATAAGAAAAAGAACATTCTTTTTCCAAAAAGGACAAAGTCATCTATCGTAACCAACAACTACAGAACAGGTAAAGAAAGCATCAAGTAGACACCCAATGAGGATTAAAAGTCTTAGCTACTTTCAAAAACGTCAAAAGACGGATGTCTCCAAAAGGGACATTTCTGTTCTCCACCTCAAAGAAAAGGTTTGGCTTCCCGCGGAGAAACCAAGAGGAAAGGAAGAAAAAAACGAGGGAGAGAACTCGTAGCAAACCAACTAGACGACACAACTGTCAACCTCAAGTGTGCAGCAAAGAAAGAACCAAGACAAAAAAAAGGGCAAAGGCAAGCTAGTACACCATCTAGAATACTTCCAACTAAGGTAACACAGATTCGTATGAAACGATTACTCAAGCAAAGTATGGCTAACAGACCTACAAAAGCGACCTAGTCGAAATACCTAACGCAAAAGAAAATAGATCTGAAGCCTACCTCAAGGAATGGATGTAGTAAGCGACTATAATAGTCAAATAGTGAACAAATGGTGGAACTAGCCAGAAGAAAAAGTCACGGGATGGGCTAGCTACAAAAAGATGAATAGGAATACGAAATGGGCGCTAGTGTTTTCGGACACAAGCTTATCAGAGAAAACACAAGACCAATAAGCCAAAAAAATTACAAGTCATTAGGGATAGCGACACGTAAGGGTCAAAATAGAATCGGTCGTAAGGAGCCCTTTAGGATCCGGAGGTTCAGGATCAATGTCTGGAGGGTCTAAATTTTTATCGGGTTTGAGGTCCTTAATATGCCAAGTACCCAGATCGTTACCAGAATCATCCGCTAAGATATAGGTCCACGGAGAAAGTTTAGTTCTAATAGTAAAGGGACCCACACATTTGGGAGCAAGTTTAGCATTGAAGTAGCGAGTAGCATCCGAAAGAACATAATTGAGTGTCCACACGCGATCGCCAGGAGATAAAGTTAAGGGGCGACGACGAAGATCGTAGTGTTTAGCATTTTTCTTGCATGCTAAAGAAAGGCGTTTCGAAATTTCTTCACGAAGTGACTCAAATTTGACTAAGTCAGTAGGAGGAATAGGACGTTCGGGATCCATAAGAACATCATCAGGATCAAGAGGTTTTCCAAAATGATCGCCGTAGAGAACATGTTCACGACCATATAGAGCAAAATACGGGGAGTAACCAATAACCTCATGTTTAAGCGTTCGAATAGCGCAACCAATTTTTGCTAAATTAACGTCCCACCGACGTTGATTATCAGAAACGTAAGAAAAAATCATAGTTTTCAGGACTCTATTAATACGTTCGGCCGGATTCGCCTGAGGATGATAGCGAGCGTTAAACAGAATTTTGGTTCGATAAGAATCACAGAGTTTAGTGAAAATATTACTACGAAATTGTACCTCATTGTCCGCAATTAGATACTGAGGAGTACCATACACCAGAAAAATATTTTCCTCAATGGTTCGAGAAACCGCAGCGGCCGTAGACGCACGTAGAGGAAAGAAACAAGCATATTTTGTAAAACAATCGGCAACAACTAAAATGAAAGAATTTCCTTTAGAGGATCTAGGAAGAGGTCCGACAATATCAGTACATAGGACTTGCCAAGGACGAGTGGCAGTAGCACGAGGAGACATAAAACCAGGAGGTTTCTTTTGTTCGACTTTGTGTGCAGAGCAAATTTTACAACGACGGACGTATCGAGCAACAGCGGCTCCAAGTTTAGGCCAATAGTAACGCATGGAAATTTTAGAGACAGTTTTGTGGACACCAGGGTGACCTGAAGTAGGTAGATCATGATTTTCGTATAGAACCCTATTCCGTTGTTCGCTGGGAGCTACTAACTTCCAATCGTCTTGAGGAGGTTGGAGCAAAGACTGTTTAGATTTTACATGTTTGTATAGTAATTCGTTTTCCACATGCCAGTTACTGTATAGTTTAGGATTGAAATTAACACGAGTCCGTAGCTTAAGATACCAAGGATCCAAAATTGGCAGAGTAATAGAAGATTTAGGAAAGTCATCAATTAAGTCAATTTTAGGTACTGAGCGAGATAAGGCATCGGGGACGATGTTTTCTTTACCTTTACGATGTACGATGGTGAAGTTATATTGTTGAAGTCGTACAGACCAACGAGCTAAACGACCGTTGGGGCTTTGTAGATTATTCAGCCAGATAAGCGAGTGGTGATCGGTGATCACAGTAAAGTGAGAACCCTCGATATAGGGACGAAATTTCTCAATTGCCCAAATAACACCAAGACATTCTTTTTCGGTGGCGCTATAGTTGCGTTCCGCCTTTTTAAGAGAACAGCTAATGTAGCTAATGACTTTTTCGTCATCACCCTGTTGTTGAGTCAGCACAGCACCCAGACCAAAATCAGAGGCATCAGTCTGTATAGTAAAGGGCAAAGAAAAATCAGGACAACTCATCGCTGGAGCCGTTACCAAGTGTTCTTTCAGCAGCTTAAACGCCTGCTGACATTCCGAAGACCAATCAAATTTAGAATTTTTCTTAGTCAAAGCAGTAATTGGAGCAGTAAGAGCAGAAAAATTTGGGATAAAGCGACGATACCACGAGCACATACCAACTGTAACGGGCATTTTTATAGTTTTAACATTTTACGCTTTTATTCTCAATTCATATGTACATTTCTACAAATTACTATTTTTATATTTGATATTTATTAACTCCTTAGGCGAGTGCATCTTATTATTAATTATAGATTGCATCGTTCTTGTCTTGCCGTAAATATAAATTTTGTTCCTTGTGTGGCTATACAAGTCTGGATAAGAGACGATAAGCGGTTGTATAGCGAGGAATTGATATAAACAGGCGGGCAGTTGAGTTCGTTCTTGGTTCCGATATATTAAGTACGTTTAAAATACGGCTTCCTCTTTTGCTTTGACAATAGTGAGAATTAATGCGGTAACAATTTTCGTATTGTTCCTGAACAAGCACAGCACGTTTTTAGTTGTTTTTCTTGTGAAGTAAAAGTTGTATTTTAACTGTAGCCGTGTGTAGTTCTATTTCCTTTTGAAGGAAAGATGCTTTCTAGACGAACGTGTTTACTCGACCTGCACGTGCGTTTTACGGAACATTGACGGACTTACTGAGTGATACGCGTACTTTACTAATTTGTGGTTTCAGTTGTTTGTCTTGTGAAATAATAGTCGTACAACTTGCTAAACTGACCAATTCTTTCTTTAGGATTAATGTGTGTGCGATCCAGTCTAGTGTCCCTTTGTTTTATCAGATTAGTGCATACTTTGGATTATTTAAATACAGTGGATACTGTAGTTTCTGCATTTTTCTAACACCAAAGAATCTAAAATATATCATCGCTTGCGCGAATTTCGTTATTTGCGAAATATAACAGATTACCGGTTTGCAAAGGTATTGGTTGAAGTTTCTCACTGCTTTTTGGAGGTTTATGAAAATAGTATACATTTGATCCCAGTTGAAATTAAACTAGTGCTACAAAATATTTCGAAATTATTGTCTCAGGAAATAGAATTAACAAGAAATTTATCAATGCTACATAGTTTCCGTCGCGTGATGATGTCTGCTGCTAACCCCAGTGAAATGCGTAGGTGTGATTAGTGTGACGTGTAATAAGTCCCATCAACACCCTCACAGTCCAGGATGAAGTGCTTCGTTAGCGTAGGACATCGTGAATCTCACACTTCCGTTGCGAGGAAGCGTGGCTGAAGGACTTTTGTAAGTTGAACTATTTCCTACTTGTTATTACTTTAAATATCTATCCGTTGCTTTACCGTATCTTTGTCGTTCTGATACCTTTTACAAAAGACTTGCATGATATTTTAAAACATAAGAAAAAAAGAAAGAAAAAAAAAACAACCAATACTACTGAATTACTCATATCAATTGTGTCTTACCTATTTATTTTCTTTTAACATTTTGTCTGATTTATGTTTAATTGGTGTGTGAGGAAACGTTTCTGCTACTCCCCAATAGTACCTCACTTTGTATTAAAAATTTTTGTACTGCTTTTACCGTTGTTATATTATATAGATTATCCAAACAGTTTTTTTTACATTCTACAAAGTACTGAATAATTTAGACTTATCATTGCTGCTATGCTTTTTCTTTTTTTTCAGGTTTGCTTGACTATTTTTCTTGCAGGTATTATCACTAACTCCTTACAGCCGCGAACATTGTATGTTGGTCTGCTTTCTACAACCCCCCTAATCTCCGATTGAGCCCGGTCATTTCTTTGATTTTCTTTGTGTTACGCACGAATTACGTAACGTAACATTTTTGGCGCCCAACGTGGATGCCACAAAAAAAACGTAACAAATTTTGGCACCCAACGTGGCTGCCACGAATTACGTAACAAATTTTGGCACCCAACGTGGCTGCCACGAATTACGTAACACAACTATGCGTCGTACTTCAGTTACAGTAGTAGGAGGAGGAAGATTAAGAATGGCCAAAACTTTTTCTGGGTCGACATGGAGTCCATGACGATTTACTACGTATCCCAAATAACGAAGTTCCGGTCGGCATATAATGCATTTATCTCTGCGGAGAGTAAGACCTGCAGAATTTAAACAAAAAGCACTTTCTGTAGTACCACCAAATGTTGTTCGAAAGTAGGGGTAGCGATGATCACATCATCTAAGTATGCGAAACAGAAAGGTTTGAGATCAGCACCAAGCACACGATCTATAAGTCGTTGAAATGTCGCTGGAGAATTATGAAGACCAAATGGCATTTTAGTAAACTGGTATAAACCTCTACCAGGCACCGTAAATGCAGTAATCGCTTTAGAATTAGAAGAAAGATCGAATGTCCAAACTAGTTAAGAATTTTGCGTCTCTAAGACGGTCTAGAATCGTAGAAATATAAGGAAGGGGATAGGCATCTTTTTCTGTAACATCATTGACCTTTTTAAAATCGATGCAGAAACGATATGTGCCATCTTTCTTAGGCACCATAACAATAGGGCTAGACCAAGCGCTATTAGATGGTTCTACAACACCACTTTCTAGCATCTCATCCAGAGCTTGATTGACATGTCGAAGTACCGTAGGGGACATGGGATAATATCGTTGCTTGATAGGACTAGATGTAGTACGGATCTGATGTTCAATGAGATTAGTACAGCCCAAAGGTAAAGTATCATCTTTAGGAAACATCTGTTGGACTATACGAGACAATTCGGATTGTTGCATGATCGACAGATGGGAAAGAGCATTGATCTGACTGATCGAGACAGTAGAAGAAGAACCAAAAGTCCATTGACCCGTTCGAAAATCTGGGACAACGCCCATAGATTTCCAGAAGTCATTGCCTAAGATCAGAGACTGAGAAATAGAAGGAACGACTAGGACGTTAAGAAGAATAGTTTTATTTTCGACCGACATGGGTAAAGTAAGTGACCCAAGAATGTCACAAGCTTGACCATTGGCTACCGTACAGCTGTGGATCTCCGTTTGGGACAAAGGCAAAGAAACAGAATAGAGGATATCCCAACCAGGACCACCAATAATAGTACGAGAAGCGCCAGAATCAAGCAAGCCCTTAAATTCGATGTCGAAAATAGTAACAGTAAGATAAGGTCTGTCGTCCTCACGAGAACTAGCTAAAATAAAATCCAGAACATATTTAGATCGGTCATCATGACCAGAGAAAGGATTTTCTGAGAAAATAATAGGTACCGAGACAACTGTAGAAGGAATCGGGTCGGTTTCTCGGCTTAGCGACTCGATCTGTAGTTTAAATTTCTTGTTACAACTCGTACAATTGGTACGGGTAACATTAGGTTTACCACAACCATAGCAATGAAGTATTTGAGGTTTAGAACAGGAAGGAGACTTGTGTCCTCGTTGGCCACAGTTCCAACAAGTAACGGAAGAATTAGAAATATTTTTAGGAGCATCACTTGCACCAGGTGCAAGTGTTTTCGAAGTAGTAACACCAGAATGGGGTGGGACATAAGCAGAAGTAAGTTTGCTGCGGATCACAGCACCTGTATAAGCTAAGTCAGGCTCTAGGAGTTGAGAAAAGTTCAGAGCAGGAGGAGACTTGAAATTATCGGCTTGTATTTTGCGCTGTTCTAGTCTGCGACCTACACGCAAAAGTTCCGTAATAGTATTCAGATCAAGCAAAGCTAATTTGGTTTGGTAGAAAGGGTAAGATTTGGTAAAATAATTTCGAGTTTCTGTGGTTCAGAGAGAGATTGTTAGACGAGCAAATAAATTTTCCATCGTAGCTAAATATACACCCATAGACTCTGAGGGACCCATAGTACGTTGCTTTATTTCCTCTAAAAGTTTTTCGTTGTAATTAACGGGTTGAAATTCTTCCCTTAATAGTCGAATAACATCTTGCCAATTAGTTAGGGATTTTCTATGCGCTCTGAATAAAATTAAAGCTTTTCCCGAAAGTAAGTCTGATGCCGAATAAAATAGTTGAGAAGCAGAAACGTTGCGTGCCGAGCATAATTCGTCCACGCGTAATAGAAATGCATTTAAAGACATACGGTCATCACCCGAAAATTTTAAGTCCCATTTAGACACCAGCTGTCCATAACCAGACGTAGCAATTGATTTAGAAATAGATATAGGTATAGGTAATTCATCAGAAGATTCAGCAGAAGTAAGATCATCCTGAGTATCAGTAATAGTCGGATTAATAGTAGCCGTAGAAACAAGTGGTACCCTAGGTGAAGTGGAAGAACGTCTAAAGCGACGGTATAATCTATCGCAATCACTGCGTAAATTACTAACACATAGCAACAACTTTCGATGTGTTACTGTTTCAGCGTCAGAAATAACATTCATGCGTTGGATTCTCCCTTTGAGATGCATAGCAAGGCTAATAATACGTTTGCCGTCGGCAGTTGAAATATCACCATTAAAATCTTTACTCTTCGTTGTTAATTCAGTTAAACCTTCAGTCACGGCTTTATTATCAGTCTGAAAATCGATACTAGATTTAAGTGGACTTAGAGTTTCAGAAGATTCCATTTTCAAAATATTCCTAAAGGATTTACGAAGTTCGGATACAGGTACCTTTGCATCGAACCCACGAGAACCGACTTCATATTTGAGTTCAGCTTCATGTAAACGATCAATTTTAATTTCCAATAGTCCCCCATTACTACAGAATCAACAAACACCCAAATATTTACAGACACAAAAACGAATTATTAGGCTTGTTCGATAGAGAAACTAAATTAACGAAATAACTAAATACTAAACAAAATCCAGTTCAGACGAGAAGAAGAAAAAAAAATAATTTCGAGCTCCGCGTTGGGCGCCAAAAATTTATGTTACGGGAATCGGGGCAGGCGCGTTGGGCGCTAAATTTATGCTACGTTGGCTCGTAGCCGTGCGTAACACAAAGAAAATCAAAGAAGTGACCGGGTTCAATCGGTGATTAGGGGGGGCTGGTGTAGAAAGCAGACCAACATACAATGTACGCGGCTGAAAAGAATTAGTAACCATACCTGCAATAAAAAAAAATTAGTCCTGCAAACCTGAAATAAAGAAAAAGCATTGCATGCTGATTGAGCATACATTGTTCAGTACTTTGTAGAATGTAAAAAAAACTGTTTGGATAATCTATATAATATAATAACGGTAAAAGCAATACAAAAAATTTTTAGTACAAAGTGAGGCAATATTGGGGAGTAGCAGAAACGTTTCCTCACACACCAATTTAACATAAATCAGACAAAATGTTAACAAAAAATAAATAGCTAAGACACAATTAATATGAGTAATCCAGTAGTAATGTTTTTTTTCCTCTTTTTTTTTTCTTAATAGCAGGCAATTCGATTGTAAAAGGTATCAGAACGACAAAGATATGGCAAAACAAACGGATAGATATTTAAATAATAACAAGTAGGAAATAGTTCAACTTACGAAAAGGTCCTTCAGTAACGCTTCCTTGCAATTGAAGTGTGGGATTCACGATGTCCGGCACTAACGAAGCACTTCACCCTTAGTTGTGAGGGCGTTGATGAAACTTATCACACGTAACCCTAATCCCACCTACGTATTTCACTGGGGTTAGCAGCAGACCTTATCACACGACGGAACTATGTAGCATTGATAAATTTCTTGTTAATTCTATTTTCTGAGACAATAATTTCGAAATATTTTGTAGCACTAGTTTAATTTCAACTGGAACCAAATGTATATTATTTTCATAAACATCCAAAAAGCAGGGAGAAACTTCAACCCATACCTTTGTAGACCGGTAATCTGTTATATTTTGCAAATAACGCAATTTGCGCAAGCAATGATCTATTTTAGATTCTTTGGGGTTAGAAAATTCAGAAACTACAGTATCAACTGTATTTGGATAATCCAAAGTATGCACTACTCTGATAAAAAAGGACCGCGAAACTAGATCACACACACAGTTTAAATATCAAAAGACGAAGCACCAACAAAAAACACAATGAGTAAAGCACGTGTATCACTAAAGTAAGTCCGTTAAATGTTCCGTAAAACACGCGTGCAGGTCCAGTTTAACAAGTTCTACTACTTTTATTTCCAATAGAAACTCAACAAAAACAACCATTAGTAAGGCACGCGTGAGCAATAATACCGTCCGTCAAATGTCCTTAACAACACACGTGCGTCGACCAAACACGTTCGCCTACAATCCATACTATTTCAAGCGGAATTAGCACTCCACGTTCTACAGTTAATATACAACTTTTATTTCACAAGAAAAACAACTAAAATCGTGCCGTGCTGGTTCATGAACAATTCGAAAATTGATACCGCATTAATTCTTACTATTGTCAAAGTAAAAAGAAAACAGTATTTTCAACGTAATTAATATATAGGAACCAAGAACGAACTACAACTCCTCATCTGTTTTATCAACTCGTTCTATTACAACCTCTTATCGTCTATTATCTAGACTTGTATTTCCACTTAAGCAACAAAATTTATACGAACGGCAAGACAAGAACGATGCAATCCACTCAATATAATACGACGCATTTGCCAACGAGTTAATAAATATAAAATATAGAGATAGTAATGCAGAAATGTATTTACGAATTAAGAAAAAGCGTAAAATGTTAAGCTATGAAAATGCACGTTACATATAACGTTACTCAAATTCAAATTGGTAGAGAATTTACTGTAACTTTCTGAAAATTTTGATTTAAATTAATGGAGTCAATAATTGATAAAAGTAATTTAGCCAACTTGAATTTACCTGAATGACGAATATGAAATTGATCAGTAGCATAGTGCTTGTATTCCAACACTGAATTTACGTCTAATAAATAGAATTGATTATTTTTACAATAGCTATATAAATAAGTATTTATCTTTAAAATTCTAGGATTTAAATTCTTATTATCATACCTATATGGAATAGTTAAAATAATTACATTTGTCTTAATACACTTGATTAACAAACTATCTAAATGCTTCTTTACACCAATTTTGGATTCCACATCGTTAGCACCTGCACAAATTACCACAAAATCATTTTTATTAACGTCTTTTAAAGTATTGGGTAGGGTGTTAATAACTTCCCTTAATGGAGCACCTGGTTTGATAACACTCGAACACTTCCATGTATTATTAATACCGTTAACTATCTTGCTAACTTCACGTCCAATGCTATCCGAAAGTAACAATATTTTATCAGAAACTTGCTGATCTAACATTTGCTGGTTAGAATGATTATGGGGTTCAATAGAATTTTGCTTTAAAGGTATCAGACATTTTCGATTAACTTTCCTGGTATAAACTGGAGAATTTCCATATACAATTTTAAACCATTCATCAGAAAATGTAATATCTGTGATATTCTTACTAGAGTTAATGTTATCAGCTATTTCAACGACAGATGTATTTGCATTGGATTCACTAGGAATTTCATCCACAGTTTAAGTGGCTATTGTAAAAGCAGTTTTAGAGGCAATAGTAATTGAAGTTGTCTGTTTTTATAGTAATGAATTATTTTCTCAAGTTTACAATTCTCTGCTTTATATTCAATCACTGTTTTATTAAAATAGTTTTCGTTCAAGGTGGCTTCAGATAACAACATCTCTAGACGAGTTTTCATTTTTTTAATCTGAGAACCTTTTGCTTCAATTTCCTTTTCTTGCTTAATAATAATGTTTTCAAGTAGGGATAATTTTTTTTAAAGTACTAACCTCATCATTATGGGTGTTATTTAATACACGATTACTACAGATAACTACATTATTTTTTATGATATGATGTTTTTTATTCCTAATATCACAACTTTTATAAAAAATGCCATCACATTTCATACATGTATTGTATATGGATTTTACCACAACAGTTAAAACTTGCCTCACAGTTATGTTGTTCAACCACTTTTTTAACAGTAAAATGCTTCAATAAAATCTTAATGCCAGACTTGCATATTGTTATTGATTGCACATGCGAATATAATTTTCTTCAATGTATAAACAAATAATCAACACATGCAAGATAAATGCTATCTCTTAAGGTTATAGAGTAATGTTTGGGGGTATTTATTAATAACTAAATGTTCAATTTTGCTACTTAACTTGTGCACAAAGGTTGATAAAAACTACCCCAAGTGTGTATCATATATAAATATATCACTGGGCAAATTTTCAAACTTTAATTTCACTATGATCTTTAGCAATTCACCATATCAGTTGTTTAAAATGCTTTTCCTAAATTTTACTTTTTCAAAATAAGAAAATTGTACATCAATCTCCTTTATTCAACAGAATCAAAGTAAATAACGCTTCCTTATTTTCCATAAAGGTTTAAATTTGCAAGGAAATCTCGAAGCCTAGAATCAGACAATCGCGTTACCGCGATGCACATAAGCACTTTATCACAAAACTCATTTCAAGATGCTATAAACTTTTCGACTTTTCACTGTATGAGAATTAAACCTATTCTTTAATACATCGTAAATACAATCTGTGCAAAGTATCTCCGAAGGAAATGTCTCTGGTGTGCAATAAATTCTAAGGAAACTACTTCAGCGGTTGAGATAAATACACTTATCCAGAAAAATACACCTACCGAGTTTATCTATGCCACTAACCGCATAAGTGTCGGCCAACTCTGTCTGATGTTTATAACGAAGTAGATAGAGGGAACTTTTTACTCAATGGAAAACAAGGTCGATATCTCACAACAAATTTAAGTTTTCGAGTAAATGACTTTAAAGAACGTATCGCGTAGTCTTTTATCCAACCTACTTTGCGAACTAATTTAAGAGATTAGGACCTTTAAACACCTTTATTGGGATTTTAACTTTGTAGTAAGGAAAATGCGGGATGCTGCTGTTTGTATACATAAGCAGGCAATTTATCAAGTAATTAGAAGGAAATAATGGATTAAAGGAACCACGCTGGTGGAGTGAGTGCCCTTTAACTTTTGATATTACTTTGAGTTAATGAATTGCAAATAGTTTTTGTGAGTTTTCTTGTGCAATTAAATACATCGTGTTCTAACAGTGATGAACTCACGGCGACAGCTTAATAATTTCACCTAATTTCTTTCCAATATTGTACTAGAAAAGAATTTTGGATTTTGAAGAGATTAGATTGCAAGCAGTTTTTTACCGTTCATATTTTAAGATGCAAAAACCCTTTGAAAACAAAAAGAATTGTGAATTTAATTACAAATAGGGTTATATCAGATCAGAAACCTATATGAATTTAAAATGTATTGCTGTAATGCAAATTAAGGCGTACTACTTATAGTAATTAAAGGGAAGTGAAATAAATTAAATATACATGAAACTATTCTTTTCGGCAATTTAATTTCACTATGTAATTAGGGTAAGTGGGAGTAAGATATACCACATTTCATAAAACTAAAAAAAGGTCTTTTATTTGTTAAACGGTGTTAAGTAAAACGGTACATTTCCATTCGCAGTACCTAAATTACAATTATTTACAACTATATAATTTAAGTACTGTAAACGATAATATCCCCATTCCGAATGAACCTGCACCTTGAAGAAGTTCTAGATTACTAGAACGCTGGAACGACTTGCGCGTTCTAGTGACCCAAAGAGCCAAACTACAGGTCCAACCAAAGTAGTAGAATCTTTAGTAAGCAAACAGACTACGATAGGTCCCCTAAAGAAAGCAGCAGCTTTTTACGTACTTAGAGTGGCAGAAACCGTAGGGGTCGGTATGGCATGTGGAAGACAATGGGAAACCACCACATTTCCTCCCAAGTACAAGGCATACTTAAATTGTTATTAAAGATGATGGCATCCTCTGGGGAAAAGTTCCCGAGTTAAAATAGTCCTCCATTCGGATCTTCTGGATGGGACTACTTATGTGATCGAAAAGTATAGAAAAAGAGTCGTGAAAATTCTACGATTCTTAAATTGAAATCGATGGGTTAGCAATAGACATAGTAGGGATCAGCAAAGTTCGGTGGCCAAAGGATGGGGAATTTTTGGACTGGAGACTTTAGGGTAATTCATACAGGATCAGAGGTAAGACAACGTGTAGAAAACTGCTTACAAAAGAACGAAAGAGTACTCATGGTTAGATTAGAATCTAAACAGGTAAATACTGTAATAATACAAGTATACATGCCCACCTCTAGCTACAGTAAAGAAGAGGGTAGAGACGATCTACAAAGATATCGAAGAAATTCTAAGATACGTTAAAGGACATGAACATTTAATAATTACGGTGATTTTAATGCAGTGGTAGGTGAGAGCAGGGAAGGAACGTTAGTAGGTTAATTTGGTTTAGAGACGAGAAATGACAGGAGAAATAGGCTGGTAGAATTTTGCAACAAGAACAGTTTAACCATCACAAACACATTATTTCAACATATAACTAGAAGACGATACACGTGGAAGATGCCAGGAGATATAGGAAAATATCAAATAAATTACATTCTTGTTAGACAACGGTTTAGGAATCAAGTAAAAGACTATAGAAGCTACCCAGAAGTAGATATAGATAATGACCACAACACCGTAATTATGAAGACCGCTTTTAAATTTAAAAATTTGAAAAAAAACGAAAAATGGCACTTTGACGTTGAGAAACTAAAAGATAAAGATATCCACGAAAGATTTGAAAAAAATCAAATGAATTGCTGAATGATATCGAGAAAATTTCTGATACTAAGGAAGTAGAAACCGAATGGAATAACACTAAATCCAGCTTAGACATGGCGACCAAGTATATGCTGAGGGATAAACAACAAGAAAATAAGAAACCATAGACAACAAAGGATTTTCTGAATTTAATAGAAGAAAGACGAAAATACAAAGATAGATCAGAAAAAACGGGAAAACATAGACACAAAGCCATAAAATGCGAAATTATCTGCAATTGCAGGAAAACCAAAGAACAATGGATTGATAAAGAGTGCAAAGAGGTACAAACTAAGATGGAAATACGACAGACAGACGAAGCATACAAACTAATTAGAATGAATTTTAAGGATATAAAACCATATAGCAAAAATATAAGGGACGTGGAAGGAACCGTCATTATAGAAAATGTAGAGAAAGTTAAAAGATTGCAAAAATGTTAAGGGATTTATTTGCAAGAGAGGCACTAACAGCATTAGAACAGTAATCAGACTACGAGACGAGTTTGAATTAACATTATAGGGTCTGAAAAATGGTTAGGCACCAGGTACAGATAAGGCGCAAGCAGAAACTGTAAAAGCCGCTGGGCAAGAGGTAACAGAACATCTCTTCCAACTTGTAAGCTATATGTATGAGACAGGCGAGATACCCAAAGACTTCAAACGTAGCATCATAACAACTATACCAAAAAAAGAGAGGCGCGGATAGATGTAAAAATTTTCGAGCAATAAGTTTGACAGCACAAGTGTCAAAAATATTAACTAGAATTATACAAAAACGAATGTAAAAAAAGCTGAAGAAATACTGGGAGAAGATCAATTTGGGTTTAGGCGAAACAGGGGAACACGAAAAGCTATTTCAACTCTGAGGGTGATAATGGAGAAAACAATAGATATTGACGTGTATATTGGGTTTGTAGTTCTGGAAAAAGCATTCGACAATGTAAAATGCAAAAAAATGTTCGAAGTACTCAAAATGATTGGAATGAGTTTTAGGGATAAACGGATAGTTCATAGCTTATACAAACAGCGGTAATAGAATTAGAGCAGGAACGTAGAGACGTAAATATTAAAAAAGGGGTGAGGTAGGAATGTGCTGTATCCCATTAATTTTTAACTTGTATATTGAAGAGGCAATGAATACTGTCAAATGCAGGAAGACATTTGGAATTACCATACAGGAACAAAAGATTGATTTGCTTAGATTTGTTAATGATATAGCGATATCAGCATCTAGCAAAGAAGAGTTAGAAGCTATTCTTAATGAAATGGAAACAATTCTAACAGAGAGACCCGGTATGAAAATTAACAAAAAAAACTAAAGTTTTAGTATGCATAGAAGGAGAAAATAGATCAAAAACAAAAATACAAATATGTAACGAGAACTTACAAGAGGTCAAGAATTTCTGCTGCCTAGGAAGCCAAATAACGCAAGATGGCAAAAACCCAAAAGATATAAAGCAAAGATTAGCAACTACTGTGTCCAAAGACACAAACATAGAAATAAGGAAAAGATTGCTTAAAACAAATGTGTGGAGCACAGCACCGTAGGGCTGTGAAGCCTGGACAGTAGGAGAAGCGGACAAGAAAAAGGTAGAAGTCTTTGCAATGTAGTGCTATACACGTATGATGAAGATGTTACGTAAATCTAGTGGCAGGCGCGTTGGGCGCCAAAGTTATGTTACGTTGGCTCGTAGCCATGCGTAACGAAAAGTAAATCAAAGAGGAAAAAAGAAGTGACCGGGCTCAATCGGAGAGTAGGGGGGGTTGTAGAAAGCAGATCAACATATAACGTACGGGGCTATAAGGAGTTAGTAACAATACCTGAAAAAAAAAGAATTAGAATAGCCAACCTGCAATAAAAATAGTTAAGTAAACCTGAAAAAAAAAAGAATGTAAAAGAATGTAAAAGAAGGTAAAAACGTTTGAATAATCTATATAATAGGACAACGGTAATAGCTGTACAAAAACTTTTAATACAAAGTGAGGTAATATTGGGGAGTAGCAGAAACGTTTCCTCACACACCAATTTAACATCAATTAGACAAAAATATTTTTAACAAAAGATAAATAGATAAGCACAATTGATGAGTAATTCAGTAGTATTAGTTCTTTTTTTTTTCTTAATAGCATGCAAGTCTATTGTAAAACAACGGGTAGATATTTAAAGTAATAGTAAATAGGAAATAGTTCACTTACAGAAAGTCCTTCAGTAACGCTTCCTTGCAATTGAAGTGGGGGACTCACGATGTCCTACACTAACGAAGCACTGCACCCTTGACTGTGAGGGTGTGGATGAAATTGCTTACACTCTACACTAACTCATACCTATGTATTACACTGGGGTTAGCAGCAGACACCATCACGCGTCGGAACTATGCAGCATTGAAAAACTTCTTGTTAATTCTATTTCCCGAGACAATAATTTAGAAATATTTTGTAACACAAATCGTAAAACATGGTAATAACAAGTTAGAATCACGGGCTTTCAAGCCACGATGAAATGCATGTCCTCTGATAAGTTCTTGCATTAAACTAACAGCAACGCGAGGTGTTTCATTTGCTACCTATAGCAACAAAGAAAAGTCTAATGTTTTTGAATAACGAAGTTTGCACAAACAGTTCCATTATAAAAAGATAAATCAACAAAAACACTATTAGTCTAACACGTGCAAACACTAAGCAAGTCCGTCAACTGTTCTTCGTCCAACATTATACAAGAATTAAACACCTAGGAATACAATTGAATAGGTTATGATTACCAATTCAAACTCCGCTCAAGTAAATATTACGAATACGCAAAACCACTTTAAAAACCCATTATCAGCACTTTATAACAAATTATATACCGTTCTTTGTATTTTATCACAGTTTATTTAGTGAAAAACGAGCTTGGCTCCAACAAACAACATCGCGTTTTTCCACACTCTCTTCAAAGCAAAAGCAAACAGTAAACTTTTTATTGTACACGAAAAACAAGTAAAGACACAATCAGCCAAGCAACGTGTATCACTCAAAGTACTTAATATACCGGAAACCAAGAACAAAAAAACCGGCCACGCATCTGTTCATAACCGCTCGTGGTTATTACAAGCGCACTTCTTCTCAATCCAACAAGTTACAGACAAAAGCATACCTCTTTCAAAGGTAATCAGAACTACACTTCTTATCTGTTTATATTTAGACTCGTATATCCACATAAGGTACAAATTATAATACGATGCACTTTATAATCAATTATAAGCGGTTTATAATTTTAACTAAGTTGGAAAGCAAGTTACGAATAATTCTCATAAGGAACGAAATTTACATATAGTAACAAAAGACAAACTAGAACTCAAAACACAATCAGTAAAGCAACAAGGAAACAGCATCTTGAACGTAATATCGGAACCAAAACACAAACTAACTACTCGTAATTTATATGAACAAAGCCCACCTAACCACCACGCTAATCTGTCGATATCTATCCTCGTTGTTGTCCATCACCTGCGCGCTTATTATCTCGACGGCGATAAATAGCATAAGGACGAAATGTATACGGCGAATAATTATTTATTTAATAATGTCAATCGACCTTTATGCAACCAGCTATGCAAACTGATGTATTTCAAGTACGCTAGCCGACAGGAGCGTAATATAATATAGAATATAACAAGTGATTTGTAGAAATTTATTTATGAGTAGAGGATAGCGTAAAAGTTTAAACTTACAAAAATTGCCCGTTACAAAGATATCATGGACAAACAAAGTTAAGAACAAAGAGGTATTAGAAATGGTAGGGGAAAAAAGAAATATGTACAAAATAGTAAAAAATAGAAGAGATAGGATGATAGGTCACATACTAAGATAAGAGGGAGTAATGAAGTATATATTAGAAGCAGAGATAGGAAAAAAGAGAAGTAGAGTTAGACCTAGGTTATACTATTGCACACAGATAGTAAAAGATGTAGGATGTGGGAATTTCAGGAAAATGTGAAGACTAGCTCAGAATATAAATCAATGGAGGCATGCATCCAACTAGTTCCAAATGAAATAACTAATAATAAAAAAAATAACCATACTCTTACTATTATAAACAACTTCAGGGATTGATCTTGCAATACTATCAACGAATGTTAATTGTGCAAAAGGATTTTCTCGAAAACTATTATTGCGGCAAATGTCTAAGTGTTGGGAAATCCTTGGCAGCCACAGGCTGCTAAACCTCCTTCACATACCACTGAATCTCTGTGAAATAGGGCATATAATTAGAAAACTATAGAATGGGAACTGAGCTGCATATAGGCTGATGTGGTAATTCCAGGGAACTGTTTAAGCTAGCTCAGAACACAAATAAGTAGAGTTACTGGTCCAACCTGTGCCAAGACGGAAAACTTAATGACGTAAAAATAAATACACTTAAATCTTATGATTATTATAAACGATTACAGGTGTTGTTTGTGAAATATTTTCAATTAATGTTGATTGTGCGTAAGGATATATTGAAAAAAATATTAAATCGGTAAATGTTTAAGTACTGGGACAAATGGTCAGGCGCTGGGGGAACTTAGCAGCCGCAGACTGCTTACCCCCCTTTACGTACACTACATTTGATTTTCCAATGCTCCACTCAAAGGTACTACATTGGTCAGGAAGCGAGTTTTTTTACCTGGATATTTTGAATTTTGCCGAACCCTTGCTGTTGCAAGCAAGGTAGGGATCTTTAACGTGAGTGACAACACTCACACTCGGGAACTCCATTATACCCTTCATCCGAATTTCGAATGAGGGCGTATTTTGTAAAAAATGCTCGCCTAACATTTTTCAAGCGAACCGTTTCGGGATTTGAACCGGCAGCATAGTAGTCACACGCATACCAACTACACCACGCAGCCCCTCCCTCCACCCATCAAATACCGTTCGTTTACATTTCTAATGCTCCACCCGTAGGTACTACATTGGCCAGGAGGCGAGTTTTTTGTTGCCTGGAAATTTAGAATTTTGTCGAACCCTTGCCGTTCCAGGCAAGGTAGGGATCTTTAACGTGCGTGACAACACTCACACACGGGCCCTCCATTTAACCTCTCATCCGAAGAAGGCGTAATTTTTGTGAAAAATGCTCACCTGCCATTTTTCAAGCAGTCGGCCGTGTCGGGATTTGAACCCGGGAACCTTGGGATCCGTAGTCTTACGCTTACTACATTGATCCACGGCGACGCCCAACTTTTCAAATACCACTGAATATCGGGGAACTAGCGTATATAATTGTAAAACAATAGACCAAACTGCATCTAACAAGAAAGAACAGCGGCTATGTTCAATGACAACAAACATAGAAACAAGAATAAAATTGTGGAAAGCATATGTGTGGAGCACAGCACAGTACGTCTATGAAGTAGGAGCAGTGGGAAAAGCAGACAGAAGGAGATAGAAGCTTTCTGGAATGTTGTGCTTCAGATGTATGAGGATGATAGCGTGGACAGACAAAGATAATAACAAATAGTAGAGGAATAAAGATATCTGTGGAAAACAAAAAAAGAATAGGAGAAATAAAAGGGCAGGATATGTTTTAAGACATTTTTGGAAAATGGGATATATTACAAGCAGAGATAGAAAAAAAAGGTAGAGATAGATCTAGATTAGACTATTGCACGCAGAAATGAAAGATGTAGACTATGGAAATGTGTAGGTCAGCTCAAAATAGGAAACAATGAGGGTACGCGTCTAACCAGTTTTGAGATTGAAGGAATGATGATGAAACGATATTGTTACGTTTATTTTTCAACATAAACTAAATACCCTTTTTCTCCCTGGTTAAGTCATTACCCGCTCTCAATAAATTCGATTTCTATTCTTAAATTCTCCACAATACCCTATATAATGTACCTGTTCAGAATAAGTCCGTTTAAAATAATTTTAACTCAAATCCATTTATGTCATAAATGTCAAACTTGACACCGATCCTAGGTCATGGATCGAAACGTAAATAAAGACGATTTTAAAAACTGAGTGGTTTAATTCCCAAAGAAAATTAAAAAAAAAGCTAAACAAACCACAACAAACATACAGGGAGTATTTTCAAAAATGGAACATCACGTTCAAGTGACTCTACTCGAATTTTTAATTTAAGGGAACCAGTTACATATATTTTATTATCGTCAGGGAGTATTTAATTCCAGTTTGGTAATCGCGCTTTGATGACGCGAGGATTGTAGGTCGAACTCGTATTATTTGAACCAATTTTTAATTTGATTCTGCAGCTTGTCCGTTGAAATATTTTCTACATTACTCGTCCCAGTACGTTTTTTTGTTCGACAAGTAGAAGCTCTTAGCTGGAGGCCGAATTGGTTTTCTTTATGTAGGCCCAATTGTTCTTTGCCACAGATCAACTGCCGTTGCCTGTAGATTGCTAGTGCTGTTATGGTAAGGGGGTAAATAGATCTCGACGACCGTGGCGATGCGGTGCTGATTCACTCCCGATGGCGTGCAAGCTAAGTATCCCGACACATGCAGGTATACAACTTGTTTTCTTTTGTGTATATCAAGGGAATATTCCTTATCAGCGTTTGGTGTAGTTATGTGTTAAGAAACGTGACACTGTAGGACTATCGTTTATTGCTGCAAATCGATATTATCGCTCTACAGGTGTAATGTGCCAATGTTAAAAATGTTTGACAAAAGTTCTCACACGCTTATTCTTTTCTACTGATTAGTTTTTTAACAAAGGGTATTATGTACAAGTTAAAAGAATGTTTGACAAAAGCTCTCACATGTTTATTTTCTACTGATTAGTTTTATTTTGTGTAAAATACGAGATGCACACTTTGTATCTAAAGTACTAAATTGTACGTATCACATAATTGTTTTCTTTGAAATAGTAATGCTTAATTTATTTCTTCTGTTTGTTTGTACAGAATCCTTTATTTATTCTTATTGTTAGTAGATAATTGTGGGTGCTTTTTTTTGTTTTTTTTTGGTATTTAGGTGAATCCCCCACTCTCCGCGTTTGGTAGTTAGCTTGGTATTTACATTTTTTCCGGCTACGTCTAGGTACGTAGCATAAATTCTGACGTCCTGGCGTGGGGTTACGATTTTGTTTCGTGTAACTTTGGTCCAGATTTTGTTTTAGTTAACGGTTATTTCGATTTGGTTTTGATTAATTTCTACCCGGGTTTATTTTAGTTAATTTTTGGTGCGATTTTTTTTGTTGTTAGTGCCTAAGTTCCTACATTACCCGCATTTCTCAGCCTGATGCTACTTGTTTTTTCATCCTTTACGTTCGACCTATTGTTTATTTTTTATTTTTCTTTCGGCTCTTTCGTGTTCCTCATATGGGGCTCGGTTTGCTTTATTTCTTGTGTAGGTTCTTGAATTTTGATTTTGTTCTCTTCCGTGATTGCTAAACATCCTTGCTTAGCTCATGTCAGATTATTGTACTTGTGTTTTCGCCAATAATTCTAGTCTACTGAAAACACTGGCGCCCAAAACTTTTCTTCCTTTTTTCTCGGTACATTTGGTTCTCCCCGTCAAGTCTAGAGTTGGTTTATTTCTCCGATTTTTCTTTTATTTTACAGCCCTATTCTAATTTCTATTTTGTTGTTTCGCTTGCAATGGTGTTCCTGAAGTTTATCCTTCGGATATGTTTTAGGTTGTCTTGTGTTCGCAATAATTTTCTTTTGGCTTCTATCGAGTTACGGTTGGCCTCTATTTAGCTACTTTCTACCAATTTCTTTCTTGTTCGTATTCAAAATGACTTATTTTTCTATTTCCCCACCAAGGTCTTCCTGTGTGAAAGTGAAATTTGAAATTTTCTGGTGATCAATACACTCTAACGCTACATGATTTTTTGAGACGGGTTGAAGAACTTCGACGAACTCACCATGTGTCAGAACTGCAGTTATATGAGTTTACAAAGGATTTGTTCGAAGCTAAACCGTTACTTTGGTATCGTGGTTACGGGCATAGGTTTTCTGACTGGAAGACGTTATCTAATTTACCGATTCAACATTTTGAACTCCCGGATTTTGCTTATAAGTGTGCTACTATTGACGTAAATACTTTTACTTCACATGACCAAATTGTTGAGATTTCTCCTACGCCTACGGGTAGATCCGATACTTCTTCCCTACGTTCTACTGTTCTTCCTCCTAGTTCACTTCTACTCGTCAGGTCGTATGCTTTAATTGTGAAAACCTGTTTCGATACGTTGTACTCGTCTTAAAGTACTCTATTGTTATGGTTGCGGATATAAGAATGTTACTCGCCACCACTGTTCCAACTGTCATCCTATTACTAGTAGGTCTTTAAATAATACTTCAACGTCTGTTCTCAGCTCTAGGAGCCAAACTTGTCTCCTTCTAATTCAACGTTCTCTTCTGTACCTCATCCAGGTCATCTTGATACTATTATCAAAATCTACTCGGTTTCGGCAAATATAACTTCGAATTAAATTTCTTCCGTGTCTAGTTCTACATCCTATTCTACTCCTCCTTCTGCTCACCCTACTTATTTACTCTCATCCCAAACTGTGCCTCCGCCTCTATTGCAACCCATACTTCGATCCAGTGATTTGCAGGTAGCTTCTCAAGAGTTTGTTTCCGCTTTCTTAAATTATTCTACCCAAGAATTCCTGTCGCGTCTGCAAGCACAAATGTCGCTGAGGTGACGATAACTTCTAATTCAGTCCGCGAGGGTCCTGTTGAAGTTTATGAACCTGTATCTTTAATGTCTGTTGCTGTTGCTATTAGAATTCGACATATTCCTGCTTTCTTAGACGGTTCTACTCAAGAAATTTCTGCCGTGCCGGCAATCACAGCCGTATCTGAAGTGAAGATAATTTCTAGTACGGATAGAGAAGTTCCTGTTAAAGTTATCGAACCCGTAACTGGGATGCCTGTTGCTGTTGTCGTCAAAGTTTTACTTGATACTGTTTCGTTACCTACTCTTACTCATTTTTCTCATGCTGACAAAATGTTATTTGTTTCTGTTGTTTTAACTAAGGTTGGTGACTTCCTAGCTGATGTCCTCTTATCTAATGTTGACGAAGGTCATACTGATTCTGTTTTCTCATCTATGGTGTGTGAAGTTCTTTCTGATACGGTTTTTTCTTGTAAAGTGGATATTCCTACAGCTAATACCGTTTTCTTTCCTAGCTATAATACTTCTAGTCCTTTATCTAACGTCGATGAAATTTTATCTGCTCCTGTCCCTTTCCTTAACGTAACTGAAGTGTACTTTGCTTGTGTTTCTTTTCGTTAGGTTGATTCTCCTGCAGCTAATACTGTTTCTTTTTCTACCGTTGAATTTTTTTACCGACAACTCTAAAAACAAACACCTTTCTTGTATGACGCGTTTTGAGTTTTCTAAACTATAATTGCCACCTTCTATATCGCGTGCTACAACTACTACACCCCATACTGTCCCTGTTGTGCAGAAAGCTGCCCAAAAGAGGCAGACATTATTCTATGTTCCTTCCGAACCGAACGATCTATGTCGGCGAAGTTCTAATGTCCTTGATCTTGTTTCGTTTTCTTTCTGGCAGCGTAAACGCCTTAAGCCCAATATCTAGTTCTCGCGCTCCATATTCTTATGCCGACTTTGCTTTCCTTCAGACTTGATCTTTGGACGTTACGATTTTGTTTTACTTCCCTGTTTTCTTTCGTTTTCTTGCTTTTTCTTGACCCTGTGTGGGTCCGGGAATAGAATAGCCCCACGGTACGACCTGTCTGTCGTAAGAGACGACTATAGCGGTCCAACGCATGCATACATACATACATACACACACACACACACACACTTTATACATGTCTAATACATACCCACAAACTTCATACACACACACACACACACACACACACACACATACACCCACACACTTCATTAACACACAGTTCTACTTGGTTCTCCTTCCTTACGTTTTTTTCTTGTACTCCTATCTTTTCTTTTGTTTTCTTACTTTTTCTTGACCCCGTGTAGGTCCGGGAATAGTATATTCCTACGGTACGACCTGCCTGTCGTAAGAGGCGACTACAGAGGTCCAACACATACACATACACACACACACACATTATACATGTCCATACATACCCACACACTTCATACACACACACACACCCACACACTCACACACATACACCCACACACTTCATAAACACACAGTTTTACTTGGTTCTTCTTCCTTTCGTTTTCTCCTTGTACTCCTTCAACCCGTGCGGGTTTGGGAATAGAATAGCCCCATGGCACGACTTGCCTGTCGTAAGAGGCAACTACAGCGGTCCAACACATCACATACATACACGCACACTTTATATACGCACAACACATACACATAAACTTCTTATACACTCACACATGCACATATACACACGCACGTATGCACACGCACACACCTACTTATACATAACTACACCGGGATTCTGTTTTATTTTCTTTTGTACGATTCTTGTTTTGTACTTGGTACCTGGCGTTATTCTTTTTAGGTTTTTTCTTTTTTTTTCTCATTCCTTTCGTTCCACATTCCTTTTATTTTTCCTGTTACTGTTCTTCTTTGCTGTCGGTCCCTAGTCCGAGTTTCGTCCATCCGCTCCTGTGATAGGTGCTTTCTAGTCCGTTTTTCTTTCTTCGGAAACCACGACTTGGTCGACTTTAGGACTAGTTAGCATTTCTTTTCTTTGGTTTTTCAGTTTTGGTTAGCACAGTCAGTAGTACAACGTTTTCTTTTACCAGAACTCTCACTCTCTACCTCTCGTTCTCCCTTGTTGTTCCTGTGTTTACTTGAGGCTTGTACTTTGGGGTCCTGTTTTGGTTTGCACTGTTGGTTTTCTTCCTCGTTCCTTGTCTTCTCTTGAGGTTGATAACCTTTCTGTTTCTTCTGAGAAACATCCGTCCTCTGACGACTCAGCAGTGCTGAGGCGGTTCCATTTTAGTCCTCCTTGATAGCTTATTACCCATCTTTCCTTCTTTCTTCTTTTTCTCTTTTTCTCTTTTTATTATTGGCCCTTCAAGCCGAATTTTGTTTAGCGTCTGTTTGTCTTTTCTTTTCTATCCGGTTCATACTCTCATTTTTATGTATTTATTTGGAGTGCGCGCCTTTAATTTATACCATTTACCTCTTGGCTGTTGCACACCATGGTAACCTAATTTCTTAAAAATAAAAATTTTATTCATTGTTGATTAATTGTTTGTCGTGTCATCACTTGATAGTATTGACACATTGTAACGATTTTATTTCCTATCAAGATGTGTACATATAATTAATCTATTTATTTAATAAATAACAATATAAGGCATTTTTGTAGTGTCCACTTGCTGGAACATAGCTCGTAGCTGACGAGAAATTATTTTGGTTGAAGGGCCGTGGTTAACATGCAACTTTACATATAGTATTCAACATTTGATATAATATTTAACTTGGAAATAATATTCGTAATTTTAATTTATACGTAACGCAACTTTAATTAATACGCAGTTTGTTATTGGTATGAAAATTGGAAATGATGTTTAGCTTTGAAAAAACATGCAACCTTTAGTTAACAGAAGTTTGGTTTAACGTAATTTTAATAAATGCACTAGAAGAAAATATAAGAATTTACGCTTTGGTCGAGTGTGGATCTGACGAGATTCAATTACTTAAAATGGATGCCGTGATGTAGTTTGAAGCTTCAGGAAGCAGCAAAATTACTTGTAATGATTTGGAGATTTCTTTATTTAAATGCTGATGCAAGACGCCCAGCAGGTATTTTTCTGTCAGATGAACATCTGGTATGTAGAAATTTGTTTTCGTATGTTGGCTGAATTATGGATTTAGTAGATAGATAATTTTTTGTTTAATCAAGTTATTTGAACTTCAAAATAGGTCAAGGACAGACTATATATATTTTTCAATATTAAGTAACAGGAACCTGTATATTTTTCATTTCTTAATCTTTTGTTAATACACTGAAACTACGGAAGATGTCATTATGTGATAGAGAAAGTAAATTCTCTTATTTAAGAAAAATTAGAAATTAAACTTCTATGTTTACTATTTCAGTAATAGCTGACTGTAATAACTTATTGTGAGGTTATGGTAGATCTACTTAAACCGACAGATCTTGTTATTTGTAAGTAATTGTTCAGAAAGCAACTCCAGACTTAATCATTCTTAAATAAAATTTGGCTAGATATTTCTTATAGTAATAATCACATTTTAAACTGGAAGGTACTTACTATACCCAGTGCCTTTGTAAATTATTTTCATGAATTAAATTAATTTAAATTATATAAAAAAAACTGAAAAGATATTTTGTAAAAGCACGTTAACTGAATACAAGAGGAATAGATTTTTATTTTGATCAAGACTATTCTTTTAATTAGAATGAATGAAAGTTGATTCGAATTGAATTTAAAATTTTGAGTATAAATGCACAAACAGTGCTATTCTTTGTTTAATCTGTTCACAGGTGTAGCAGTGAAGTATAAAGGTCAAAGTCGAGCCATAAGGTAAGAAACTTTAGGGATTAAGTTGTCTTTAATAAATTGTATAGCGGTTATAGAATAAAGGTTTCCGCATTCGCCTTGTACAAGGGACTTAAGTAAGTCTTCTTCGTATAGAAAAATTCGGTGGCGCCTTATTCTTCATATTTTTGGTCGCAATCCAACCCCGACCCACAGGTCATGTTCCACCCAGAGCATATAGTTCGACTAGCCGCTTTGCCTTTGAGATTTCCACAACTTTGGGCCATTTTCCATCAGAACTTGCCGTGGGCTCTATTCGCTTACTGGAAATTCTCGTAAAATAAAATCCCATAATAAGTATTAAGGCTATAACATTTAACAGTACATTAAACAATCTATGATGTAAACAACATTATCTTTGTAACTGTTTTTGATGTGGTCTATTTTAGGGCTTCCTTTATTTGTGTTGTAGACCCAGATTGTTAATTATTCTATACTTATGATATATAATTAGCCAATTTAATCTTTTTACGTTTTGATGATAGCCGGTCTCGTGAGATTTTATAGCGACCGAAACAATTGTCATGTTTTACGATATACATTCTAATTTCCAATTTGAATGTAAATCCATTTTCTGAAAATAACTTTTCTATTAATATACTTTGTGGGAGAGATTAAAGATTTTTTTATTGAAAGAACATTTGAACATTAAATTGTATTAATCCGATTTAGCCAATATTGATAAAAAAATATATTTAGTGGCTTAAGACGAATCTACTGCGAAAAAATAATAGTTATAAAATCACTGCGTTTATTTTTGTGAAATCATTTTCTGACAGAATATTATTTCTTTTCATTTAAGATCAATTTGCAAAATACATACGAAATGAATATAAATGGGGTGGCAAAAAGTCAATATTTAATCGACAAAGTTGGAAATAGAAAAGTTTAATATGTCCATAAAGCTGATAGGATGTTCGACGTTCTAAGAATAAATCATAAATCACAGTTGGCTGGTATACTTTTTAAAATTACTTGCTCTGACTTTGAGAGTAAAGGATGAAGGGCTAGAGCTATAATAGAGACAGGTTCTATCAATCTCCACTAACTCACGGAAGCTCGCAACTGCTATAAACTTATATTAACTGTAACAGATTCCATAATATTCCGTAGCCAGCAAGGATTTCCGCATGCGTGTGCAGATCTCACAAGCGTATATCTTCAATTAGGATGAAATATGGTTTGCATTATGGAAGCCCATGATGTGTTACGCTCTTCTGACGAATTTTCAAGATTCTTTTTGTTTTTATGAGGGAGAGGATTTGGAGAAATACATTTGAATTCGTAACGAGGTGGTGGCAATTCTGAAAGCTTCAAAATATGGTATTCATAAATTCAATTCAATTCTAATTATTTGGTGTGTGAAGGAATATATTAGATTTTGAGATAAGCAGCAAGCTTTAAACTTGAGTTGTAAGTTCTAAAACACCACTACTAGTCTATGTAAAATGTGTCATTTTAATCCAAGTATATAGAGATTGATATATAATTATATACGACATCTGGAGCTATAGCTCGCCAAAATTATTATCGCAGGAAAAACGTGCTATATTGACGCATTTGTTCAAAAACTCACTAAGCGCTTAATAAATACAGTAATCTTTGGAACCTATAACTTCCACGAATAGAGTCTGTAGTTAAAAACTCTTTCGCTTAGATTTCTCGTGTACGAAATGTCAGTCCCAATAAGAGTTAGGTAATACTACAAGATCCAACTTTAATTATAGATATTCAAGTACCCTGTGTGCTGTAATAATATAATCTGCGTAAAAGAGAAACAAGGGCGAAATTATGCAAAAACCGTCCTTTCATAACCCAAACCTGGTTAGACAGGAAAGTAATCTGTGTCACTGTCGCGATGAGGAAGTTTTGAAGAGCTATTCTGCAGATCAGATAGGAGGCAGCAATTTCATATTATACATTACAGTATATAATCTACTTAAAAGTGAAATTTAGGACACTCGAAGGAAACAAAAATGGCTGTACAGCACAACACTTTATATCTTGAAATATACGACGCCCAAGAGAAATTTATCAGAAACGTTAAAGGCCTATTTAAAGATAGCGTGCGCCTTGTTTGAATTTAGTTCACGGTTTCAATATTGATAAAAGTTGATTTATCTAGTACGTTGTGGTGGTATCTCCCAAAAGTTACTAACTACCAAGGCAAAACCTGTAATAAATATTGTGTACTTTGAGAATTAACCTTATTACATTTCATGGAATGTTCATTATCTAAGGGTAAAATATTAGAGACCCTAGGCTATAATTAGTAACTACCTATGAATATTCACACATAAACTGTAGGAAATTCAGGCAAATATAAATTCGTACGGTAGCACAAAACGAACGCGGAGATATTTACGCACATTTTCCTTTCTGAGCGGAGGAATGTATTGGCATTAAAACTATTGTAACTGCTTAAAAGAATTTTTTATTCGACTAACTTCTTCACTAATTATCTTACTGAGCATAAATTAAATCGTTAGATACTAATTTGTTGAGAAACGCATTCCAATACTGATTATGCTTAAATAAAAAGGAAAGAGCTGTAATATATTAAATTGTTTTGCATATCAACTGATTAATCGAGGAAAAGCGAAAATTATTGTAAACTTGACACTTCAAGGTGATTTCAAGCTCGATGCCTTAAACCCCTATATTATGATCTTTTTTTGTAATAAAACTTCGTATGAAAAGGTTACTGGCATGTCCTCTGTTAAAGTTAATAATCCGCTCTCCTAACGGATGCTTTAAAAAGGAAGCAAGACTAAGATTAAGAACAAGAAGTTAACCATTGATAAGTTTTTATTTCTTCCACACATCAAAAGTTTTTAGTATTTATTTTATGTTCTTTTATTATAACTTTATGTTTAAATTGATCGCCTTTTTCTGAACATTTACGAGACTGTCTGGTGGAAATGATGCAGTTGGCTGTTAACACTCGCCTTATGCACAAATGGGTTGCGATTCAGTACCTGACAGAGAAATGAAAACTTTAACGGTACCTTGACGTAAAAGATTTGCAAAAGTAGACCTACACCTAATCCCACATTCCTTTATCTATCTGGTGCCTAGGTCTCTTCTGCAGCAGATTTCTATAGACACCAACGCATCCCTGAAATTAGTCTTGGAACAGCTTGGTTAAAAATTTATAACGATAGCACTCTAATTATGCATACATTGGCATACAAGAAAACAATTATGAATTTTAGATGTGTGTGATAACATCTCAACTATCAGCATCTCATAAAACAACTTCATATTTACTTGCATACAACATAGTTCTACAGTTCTTGATAAGTTGTATCAATAGTTCCGTTGAATTAACTGTAAAAATTGAACTTTTACAAATGAGATGCTAACTTCCAAAAACACGTTTTAGCATCTCACTGTATTTCGAACATTCAAACTCAGTGGAGTTCTATGGCCAAAACACATTTCGTGGTATACGTGTATAACACTGAGATGTTGTCAGAGTTCTAAGAGTTCTGACTAAACTAAAATTTTTATTCGGTAGTTCTGATCGCATTACAGCGTAATCAAAACAGTTCTACCGAGCATCGATGAGAAATCGTGTCCAAAAAATTCTAATGTCCTTATACCACCGCGCACGGTATACATACACGTACGCCTGTGAGATGTTAACCAATTTCGAAGAGTTCTGACTAAACTAAAATATTTTTTCTCTAATTCTAATCGCATAATCAAAACAGTTCTGGCCAGCAGCAATGAGAAATCGTGTCCAAAACATTCTAACGTCATTATACGGCCGCGTGCCGTTATAACTAATATAATTTGCTATGCATAATTACATGGAAAAAAAAAGTTTGCTATGGCAGCTAAAATAGTTGTAATATATGGCGAGCAAAAAATATTGCTGCATTAACAAGGTTTTTTGCTGCAATCAAATTTGTTTGTTATGAAGGCAAGAAGTTGTTATTAAGTTTTGTTATGTCGATTTCTTAGCAAAGAAATTTACTCCTGCCACAAAGATTTCGTATGCACGCATATGAATGTAGGTGAGATTCCTAAGCGCAGCGTTCTGCGCATACCCCCACCACACTGCTATTGTCCTCTATAACGTCGTGCTTTACTATAGCAAGTATCGTTTCAGATATCGGGACGGCAGATTACTGACGCAACTGTACGCAAGCCGTAGAGGAAAGAATAGACATACGAAAGAAAACGCGTGTATGCGCTGCGCTGAGTGCTCTGCTATTTTTTTGTTTATAGTATTCCTTCTCTGTTAAGAACCCGTATCACACGCACCTGTTTTCTCTCTTGACGATGCGTGTATACGAAACCTTTATTTTTTTCTGTTAAATGGGCATAAATTAATATTGGTTTTGATATTATTATTGATCGCTAGTTTAAAGTCTAATCGTGTCTGCTGGACATATTGCAAGAAGAAGCGGACAAAAGTACACTCTTCTCTATTTCTTTGTTTTTGATGCATGTACGTTTGATTTTAGTAGCTTATATTCTCGCATGTGATCTCTATATAGAAATATAAAGAGATTAGTATTCTGTATAATTATTTATTACCACGATTGTTTTATCTACTGTTATTGAAAATTTTCACTTATTCTCTATGCTATTTTGTGTTTTAATTTTATTTTTATTTTAATTTTCTTCTTTCTTTTTTTATCTTTTAATGCATATATATTTGCTCTGTCTTAATTCAAAAATGATAAAGGAATTTTAATTATTTTTAAATGTATATGTAGAACATAACAACTCATATTTTCGGTCAAGTATATTATACAACAGAATGCCTTACGACAAACTTACATTAAAAAAGATTTTGCTACAAAATGATTGCCGAACTCTTGATGCTAACGGCAAAATCTTACCTCCATCGAATCCAGTTTTTCGTCTCATTGCTAATCGTATGGCACTACGTGATTCACACATTGAACCACGTCATGTGTATGCAGTTGTTAATGAAGATCGCAGTGGATTTAAGAAATTAATCGCGGCAACGTGTAAAATCAATCCAGACAAAAATCGGAACATTAGCAATGGTAATGCTATCAATGATTCAAGTATCGAAGATTCGAATTGCAACTTATCGGAGAGTGTGTATTCTAAGAAAATAAAATTGATTCTCTCTTCTCAAAAATGGTTGAAAATTAGTCCAAAGAAGAAAATTTCTGGTTCGTGAATTTATTGGAAATTACAAGAAGGATGGGCCAATGTCATCGCTGAGAGAATTTGTTAACAGCATAGGTCGGTGAACAGTATATTTTCTTTTAAAAATAATTTGGTGACTCCATCTGCCACAGCAGAAACTTATGCAAAGTTCCATGGTTATTGCGCCGAATGCAAAGCTAAAGTAACCGGTCAATTACAAAATGCTCAGACGAAAGACACTGATGTGATATTTTCATGTTGTATAGAAAACATTCAACCTCAATATCACACAGACAGAAAAAAAAGACAATTAAGAGGAAAACGTCGTGAAAAAGTGGCCAATCAATTGATTAAGCACCGAAAAGATGCAATCACTT
Organism: Platerodrilus igneus; assembly: GCA_036346225.1. Classification (NCBI taxonomy): domain Eukaryota; kingdom Metazoa; phylum Arthropoda; class Insecta; order Coleoptera; family Lycidae; genus Platerodrilus; species Platerodrilus igneus. Next base: position 3,816,350 of record JARFIW010000260.1, on the reverse strand, counting down.
TTCTGCAAAACGAGTCAAAACGTATGAAAAAATTTGGAGGAAAAATCTTCCAATCATGCTAAATGTTGCTACCTTACGCAAAGCAAAAGAGCAGCAATTACTGAAGATAGTCGGGTTGGATTTTACAAATCCTTCGATCAATCTGCTTCATCAATCACAATATGGAAAATATGCGGGTTGTATTCACAGTATTAGTTTATTAAATTTCATTGCATGTATTGGTCGCCGGAACAGCAGCAAATATAAACTGCTCAATGCAAAAAGAATTCAAGTGCAGTTCTTACGATTGATGCAACAGGAAGTATAGTCCCCCTACAGTAGTGTGTGATTTTGGGTGCGCTTTGGTAAATCTCGTTGCAGAAATATTTGGCAGGTGTAATGATTTACGAGATTATTTACAAAAATGCTATGATGCTATTGTACGAGATTCTCTTAAGATACCTGCGTCATATATAAGGTTCGATGTAAGTCATTTTATTAGCATGGTGTGCCGGTGGAAATGCTTTGACAAAAAACTAGCCGCAGTACGACAATTTTATATCCGGTGTATTGCTCAAGCATATCAAATGCAAGATTTTGAGACGTTAACTAATTTTATCGAATCAGTGCTAGCCGTATCTTTAAGTAAAACGATTGGTAACACAAGTGATGGAATGCCAGTATCACCTGAAATACGTATCCAAGCCCTCAATAAAACAATAAAACAAGGAGTACCTTTGAAGGAGATTGAGTTTAGTGCTGAGGAAGCTAATGAGGATGAAGTAGACGAGAGTAGCGATGACTGGCAGATGTGGGCGAACACAATATATTTCAATTCAGAAGATATTGGGAGGAGACCAAAAGGTGGAAGTATAATTAACGCGTGTTTCAATACCAAGTTTGCTTGTTGCTTAAAAAAGCAGCTAATTCCTTATCTGCCACTTTGGACCGGCATTATGCCACGTTATTTCGAAAAAAGTTCTATAATAGCAACATCCTCGTCGGTCGAATCAGAGTTTGCTGATTTGAAACGTCGTGCATTTGACATTAAATTACCAATGCGCGTTCATAAATTCGTTCTCCAGCATTTAGACTATCTTGATGGCAAAGTGAAACTGGTTTCTAATGAAGAAAATATGCCATCAATAATGGAATGACATTTAAAAGACAGAGAAATCACTAATAAGGATACATCGCAATTAGACATCCAGAATTCTCAAAGATCAGAATTTAATTCTACGGCTAGCAGATCAGAAACATTTGATAACAAGTCACACAGAGATGCGGAAAGCATTGATTACGATAATGGAATCGACATACTGCATGATGATGATGACACTCCTCCGATTAGCCATAGAGGGTTAAACTCAGTAAATACTGAAATAGAATTCACTGAATACAGTAACGCAGTTGATATACAAGACAATGATAATGAGATTCTTCCAATTGGCTATGAGCAGTTAAAACTAACAGAGAGCTCCAATAAAACATATCTTTTTTATCAACAATGAAGCCGATACTGAAAACAGTTTGCAAAGTAATTTTCTCACAAGTGACAAAGACCAATCGAGTACAGACAGCAATATTTGGAATATATGTGAGGATTGGCGTCGGAAAGCTGAAAAAGAATCAAAAAGAATCGCTATGCCACAGGAAGGTCCGATAAAGAAAAAAACAAAACCTTTGTATTTGGATATTTGTCCTGAGTGGGAATACATTAAAGATGCAAAAATTTTGAAACTTCCAACATTTAAAAACGGTTTGTTTTGTGAACCTATAATTATGAAACAGTTTAAGCTCAAAGTAAAAAACACTTGTGCGTTCGCTTCGCTTTTTCAAGTGATAATGAATGCGATGGCATCAAATAGTATATATTGCGAGATACTTGTGAAATCTAATAATCACCCCGTACAATTGGCTTTGAAAATATTAAGAAGCAAAAGGAAATTAACCATGGCTTATTATTGAGAAAGAGCAACAATACTTTCCAAAATTGGACTCTTCAAAATGAAATCAATCACAAGGACAATAAAGCGAATATATACTAAGTGTAACGTTGCCCACTTAGCTCAATATATTTTGCATGATATACCAAGTCATAAAACAAAAGTTATCTGCCAATGGGGATATCATTTTGATATACAAAACATTACTCTTAGTATCAATGTTAATATGCTTTTATGTTAAGGTTTCGGTTTCATGCAAGATGTAATAGATGATGGGCATAAAATAAAACGAACATATCGAAAGTGCCGAACGCTCATCGAAGACCAAATCGAATATGGACCGCATGTAATCATCGATTCAAGTGTTGTAACTGACGACACCTACCCAACTAGAAAAAAAGAGCTTCGTCACACACTTGAGTCAATTAAAAATATATTGAGGTGAGTAATACGTGTTGGGCGACACCACTTGTCTTATCTCTTTGTACTCCGGAATTTTTACCAATTGTTTAGTTCAAATACTTGGAAGAACGCTTAAATCATCACGTATTCATTTACATACCATTGCATTTAATTTAGAATTCCCAGGAATTTTCGTTCATTAAATCACGTATTGATTGTTATTTCCTTATTTTAATCTAAACGGAAATAAATTTGGTGTTTGTTTATTTCCTAGTTAAATTGGATTTTTGAACAAATGTAATGCTTTCTGTCACGTACAATTTATAATGCATAATTTTGCCTGCGTATATGATGATATATTAACGCACTTGTTGAATATTTATCTAGCCAATTCATATAGGTTTTCCATTGATTTAATTTTGATGTATTTCGTTACATTTTTAAATCTTATCTTTGCTCGTAGCTACTTTTGAATATGTTATATACAGTGTGCGCTCAACTAACAATATGTATCGTGACCTATTTACTCTTATAATATCTGTATTTATGCGCTTTTGTTATTTGGAAGTTTCTTTTGTTTATTCTACGACCCCTACGACTTAACCTACCCCAAAATTAACCTTATAATTATAGCAATATATATATATATATATATATATATATATATATATATTACTCAAATTTAGACCAGGGTAGAAAATTAATTAACGACATCAAATAATTTTAATCGCCCTGTATAAAGAAACAAATAGAAATTACGTGCGAAATTTATATTAATTAATTCAATTCTTAAGTAACGGGTATTAAACAAAGTGTACAAATAATAATTAATATTTAATTAGTATTCGCTAAAAATTAAAGGGTAGAAGTCAATGCCATTCATTATTATTTTAATTGGAGTTAATTGAACGATTATTAAGGTATAATATGCATAAAAGCTTTTAAAAATCCAATAATACTAAATATGAGACGCGTTGCTAGCATACAAATATATCAAGAAGATTAAAATAAGTGGAATATCCAAATCGTAGAAGTATTACGATTGAACGCCTGCGTATTTTTAAATATCACGTTCTGTTTAATTTGTTTGGATAAACATGAAAATTCTGCGTTTATTGCAAACGGTCGGATAAACCGTAGCTTATATTAACGGGAAGGCTAGTTGAGCGGTTATTTAACTCAAGTAAGAATCCACGTGGATTGAAATAACCGATAGTAAAGAATATCGATTTGCACCACTAAGACCAGGTTAGAAAAAGACGAATAAAATGCGCAAGGCAGAGACACGGATAATAAAAGGCGTGATTTGAGCAACGTCACTAGGTTCACGATTGGTTGAAATAAGTTGCAGATATATGAGGTGAAAACAACAATTTCTATATAAAATTAATTAGTTGTTCGCAGACGCATTGCGCGACGTGTGAAAATTTCTTAGATTTTTAACTGGCGCGAGTGCAAATTTTGTAGAATCGCGTGCCGAGCTGTCGAAAAGGGAACATAGAATGCGAAATTCTAAAAATTGTCCGTTGAGGGACAAATCCGACGTGCAAGCGAGCCATTATATAAACCCGTGTTTATATGAGTTTCGCTCTCTTAGATTTTCGATTTTTATTCAATACTTTAAACAGTTTGGCTCTTAGATTTTTGATTTTATTGAATACTTTAAACAGTATTCTCTCTTTATTTTTTGATGTTATACGATACTGCAAGCAGAATACGTGCTACGATACAAGTTATTATGCATTAGTACACTTAGAAAAGATAGATAAGGTAATAAAGTCTAGTAATATTTGCGGGTATTACTGTACCGAATATCTAAATAAGTAGCGATAAATAAATACATTTAAGTATGCAGCTTTGTATAGCGTAAACGAATTATGAATTGCTTTGATAATTTTTGGGGGTGAGTAATCAAGTGTTATTCGTAAACGATCCACAAAACAAAATTTAGATATACATAGATGAGTTCCTGAGAAGTCCTGAAACAATTTAGATGAATGATAGTGTACAAAAATTTTAAAAGCGTTCAGAATCTAAAGCCGTAACCATAACCCAGTTGTGAATGGTGTGATTAACAAAGGACGATGTACATTGGAGCCACGAGTGCATTAACCTTCAGGTAACTTATGCTTTGTTGTTCAATCTTAGAAGTTTTGGTGTGTGTTGAATATCTCTATAATTTGTTTGATAAACATGGACAGTAGTAATTTGTATAAACCACAAAATTTTAATTTTAAGGTAAAATTTTCTTGTATAAGTAGAAAGGAGTATTTATCAGGTTTATGTTTTTGATTACGATGAAAATTTGGGTCTGTCTTTGAGCTCAATTAGACTAACCTGTTTAATTAACGTAAAGGGGTGGGAGATGCTCCCTTTTATTCAGACTTAGGTCTGCACATATTGTTAACTACATTAGTATGCATCCTACAAGGACTTCAATTATAGATGCATATTAAAATGATGACAAATTTAAACTTGAAATTTTATGATACTGATATTTATGCTGAAATTTAATTTTGAAATTTTAATGTATTATGAATATTGATGTAAATAGAGTTAACGTTGATGTTTGTGGTAGGAATGTGTTTGTTTTTTTTATAAATGAGGATGAAAGTTTTAACTAGGTGAGCAGCCGAGGCGGAAAGAGTAAAGAAGCGATTATCAGAAGCGATTTAACAGGGCGAGAATCACAGCAAATCTTGGTGCCCAATTCGAGAGGCTCGAATATTTTTTACTCTGGTGAGGCTTTTGTAGGTGTCACAGCATATCTTGACGCCTAATCTGTGGGACTCGATTTGAAAACCTTAGTTCCCGAATAATGGTGAGGTTTCACAGCAATATATATATATATATATATATATATATATATATATATATATATATATTGCTGTGAAACCTACAAAAGCCTCACCAGAGTAAAACAAAATATTCGAGCCTTTCGAATTGGGCACCAAGATTTGCTGTGATTCTCGCCCTGTTGAACCTCTTCTGCCTCGGCTGCTCACCTAGTTAAAACTTTCATCCTCATTCATAAAAAAAAATAAACACATTCCTATCACAAACATCAACGTTAACTCTATTTACATCAATATTCATAATACATTAAAATTTCAAAATTAAATTTCAGCATAAATTTCAGTATCATAAAATTTCAAGTTTAAATTTGTCCTCATTTTAATTTGCATCCAGAATTAAAGTCCTGGTAGGATGCATACTATTTAATTTAACAATATTTGCAAATCTGAGTCTGAATAAAAGGGAGCATCTCCCACCCCTTTACGTTAATTAAACAGGTTAGCCTAATTGAGCTCAAAGACAGACCCAAATTTTCATCATAATCAAAACATAAACTGCTAAATACTCCTTTCTACTTATACAAGAAAATTTCACCTTAAAATTAAAAATTTGTTGTTTATACAAATTCACTACTGTCCATTTTTATCAAACAAATTATAAAGGTGTCCAACACCCACCAAAACATCAAGGATCGAACAAAATTGTATAATTTACCTGAAGGTTACTGCACTCGTGGCTTCAATGCACATCGGACTTACTAATTCCACCATTCCAGCTTGTTTATGTTTACGGCTTTAGATTCTGAACGCTTTTAAAATTTTTGTACACCATCATTCGTCTAAATTGGTTCAGGACTTCTCAGGAACTCATCTATGTATATCTAAATCTTGTTTTGTGGATCCAACACGTTTACGAATTGATTACTTGATTACTCACTCCCGAAAATTAGCAAAGCAATTCATAATTCGTTCACGCTATACAAAGCTGCATACTTAAATGTATTTATTTATCGCTACTAATTTAGATAATTGGTACAGTAGTACCCGCAAATATAACTAGACTTTATTACCTTATCTATCTTTTCTAAGTGCACTAATGCATAATAATTTGTATCGTAGCACGTATTCTGCTTGCAGTATCGTATAACATAAAAAAATAAAGAGCAAACCGTTTTCAAGTATTCAATAAAATCAAAAATCTAAGAGCCAAACTGTTTAAAGTATTGAATAAAAATCGAAAATCTAAGAGAGCGAAACTCCTATAAACACGGGTTTATATAATAGCCCGCTTGCACGTCGGATTTGTTCCTCAACGGACAATTTTTAGAATTTCGCATTCTATGTTCCCTTTCGACAGTCCGGCACAGCGATTCTACAAAATTTGCACACGTCAGTTAAATCTAAGAAATTTTCACACGGCTCGCAACGCGTCTGCGAACAACTAATTTATTTTGTATAGAAATTGTTGTTTTCACCTCTCATATCTGCATCTTATTTTCACCAATCGTAAACCTCGTGACGTTGCTCAAATCCCGCCTTTTATTATTCGTGTCTCTGCCTTGCGCGTTTTATCCATCCCTTTCTACCTTGATCTGAGAGGTACAAATCGATATTCTTTACTATCGGCTGTCTAAACTACACGTGGACTCGCAACGTGACTTTTAAATAAACGCTGTTTTGTATTTCGTGCTAAAGCATCCGACCGTTTCCAATATACGTAGAATTTTCATGTTTATCCAAACAAATTAAACAGAACGTGATATTTAAAAATACGCAGGTGTTCAATCGTAATACTTCTACGATTTGGATATTCCACGTATTTTAACCTTCTTGATATATTTGTATGCTAGCAACGCGTCTCATATTTGGTATTATTGGGTTTTTAAAAGCTTTTATGCATATTATATATTACTAATGGTTCAATTAACTCCAATTAAAATAATAATGAATGACATTGACTTCTACCCTTTAATTTTTAGCGAATACTAATTAAATATTAATTATTATTTGTACACTTTGTTTAATACCCGTTACTTAAAAATTGAATTAATTAATATAAATTTCGCACCTAATTTCTCGCTAGTTTTAGTACTTGGAACAATTAAATTACATACAAGTTGAGCATTTTAATTCTGCTTTTTTTTATAGAAAGCGTCTAGTGAATAATTTAAATCCGTTATTTTTAATGAAACGAATAAATTTTTATGCTCCACGGTTTTAATAACGCGTATTATCTAATAAAATTCTATACAAACCCTACATTCTAATTGAATGATTTAAATCTTCACAGTAGGCCTTTAATTACGCGTACTTTTTCCCAAAACTTCCTTATACACGGTGATTAAAATTATTTGATGTCGTTAATTAATTTTCTACCCTGGTCTAAATATGAGTAATATATATATATATATATATATATATATATATATATATATATATACACTTTAACATAACCATCATGTCGTTTTGTTTTCTGGTCAACATCTTCACCGGTTTCCCATCATTTGTTTACCCCGGACCAAATCATCAAAATTCAAACGTTCAAAGAAGGTATATATACGAATGCACCCACACACGCGCCAAAGCACGTACGTACGAACGCACACACATACACACACACACAGAAACGCGCACACACTTGTACACTCACGCGCACAGACACACGTACACTCACGCGCACGCGCGCGCAGGCGTACACGCACGCGCACTAGTACGCACTTACAGGCGTAGGCGCACACTTACGCGCACGAGCACACGCGTATGCGCTTGCACACGCGTTCGCGCATGCACTTACACATCATACACAAACATACGTATGCGCGCGCACTCACACGCATACTTAGTCACACACACGCGCGCGCAGACACATCGTATTAATCCTTCTGCTATCTATATTATGTGCTAACTCACTTTCTTTGCCATATACTGGTGTTACATTTTACGTTCATGCTAAGTTATCAATGAATAGTGGGATTATGTGTTCTGACCTCAGCCATGCATCATGCCCTTGGTCGGCCGATGCTTTTATAAAATCATTATTGGTAATTATAATTAATAGCAACGAAAGTAATCAGTCACTAAAACATGCTCCACCTTTTTTGGGACATTCTCTGTTAATTACTAGGGATCTAAGGTAGATTGGTGTTGACTTTTTTATCCCTAGTCGGATGTGTACACGTTTTCCACTGGAAAACACATTTTGGGCGAATTAGCGTGTAAAAATTTACACGTTAAAAAACGTTAATAAACCCAGAACTTGATTTCCTTTGACACTTTTTGCCAGTAAATCACAAATACGGCCAATTGTTTAGTAACACCCTGAATGTATCTGCATATTTGTAACAAACTAGTAACGACTGCTTCATAGACCAGCTATTGCGAAGGTGTTATGGTACTAGGGCGTTAAAAGCTAAGGCCTCGATGTACCAGGACATGTTAAAAACCTCGTTAAAATAATAGTAATAACAGTTACTGAATTTTTTTATCAAAGTTTCTGTTTAGCAGATAGCGCATTTATGTAACTTTCAAAAACTTTAACGGAACGTCTTGCAAACTCTATCAAAATATGAAGTATAAAGCGCGAATCATTGACAATATATTCTTATAAAAATTCTTAGGTTATCAGATTGAGTTAAATTTATCTCATTTTCAACCCTTGAAATCATCCAGAAACTCAACTTTAATTTCATAAGTAGTCTATTTATCAAATTAGACCAGAATTTATCGTTCGTGGCATTTTTAGTGGCACCTAATTTGATTACGGAATATAAATTTCAAACCATTATGATAATAAACTGCAGCAATGTGTAGAAGGAAGTTGGACTTCAAACTACTCTATTATACAAATATTTGTCTTCTTTCTACGGGATCAGGCAGAATGTAAATGGTATTATTGTAATATGAAGAAGTAAGGAAGCTGCATGTAATATGTAAATACAGTAGCGTGTTTGCGAGATATCTGGGAACAGAAGCACCTGATTCATACTTTACTCTACAGCTATAAGAGGACCCTTCACATTCTAGCTATTCCAAACATTAAATTTTTCTTGGAAGTATAATAACGTTCCACATATTGTTTTAAGGAGGTTTGGGTTTATGTGGAAATTGAAAAATGTGAATAGGGTTACAGAATAATTTTTAAAGCTTAAATTTGATAAACTATGAATGCACAGACGATTTGTATTTTATAACAGATTAATATTTAATTATTAGGTCACTCATCAGTTTCATATTAGGGACACTCCAATTATATCTAAATGAATTATTCTTTCCTGAAGATGTTTGTGTAAATTAAAAACTACTGCAATTATGCACACTCTTATAATTTAAAAGCTGCTTCGAGAAACAAGCTAAGTTAACGTTATTAAGTCAACCCTTCACAAAATGTAAACAATTGTATACTTTTCCTAATTCTTCTTTATCTATTACTAAAACCTTTGTTTTTATTCTAGAACTGGATGAGTTGGTATATAATGACTCGAAGCAATTGGCGTAGAATAGGAAGACTAAAAATCATCTCAAGCTAGCCAACTGACCGATGACAAAGGAATCGTCTCAATCGAGTGTATGATCTTTCTGAGAAAGCTAGTTAAAATTCCTAAACTTGTTAATTCCGGAAATATAATTTATGTTGGTCACGAAAGGTTTTATAAATCACATGGTACTTTATCATTTCAGAAATATCTAATTACAAAATAATGAAATATTAAATTGGTTGCACAATAAGGTGTTGCCCGTAATACAGTGGACCAGAAAAAAAAGTACAAAATCAGTAAGAGAATGCACGACCAAATTACGAGATAACAAAGAAAAGGAAACAAAAAGTAAGAAAACGAATGTCGCTTAAAACACTAACAGCGATGGTGGGAGTGGGGGGGTCAAAACAACAGTAGACATAAAATAATTCGCCTTTTCCTTCGGACATATGCATCTAAAAGAATAATTAAATATGAAGCATCAAAAAATATATTGTATAAAAACTTGAACAGCAAAACAATAATAAAATCCTGGTTTAAAAACAAACATTATGTTTTCTCAACTCCTTGTTATATACTAATAATATTTATTAACACTCAAACCAAAAAGTGTTTTGTAAACAAAAAAACTACGCCAGCATACACCCTTAAATATTACCAAATAATTTCAGGCAACACAGCTAAGTGGATTTAACCTCCGTAATTAATAATAATAATCTGTATTGGCGCAGTAATTAATCAATAACAATAATCACATACACACACTGGCAGAAGCCTACATATATTAATTACTTACGTACTATATTGATGCAGACCGAATTCACCCTTGACTAGAAGCTACTGAAACATACGTACACAAAAACACATATGTACAATAGTACATTTAAATACAAAATCTTAAATTATTAGATAAATCTTATAACTAAAGTGTTGTTCCTAACATTTCTAGAATATAAGTAATCTACATACCGTCTGTTCCGTTTATACTGTAAATAATTTAAGCTAAATTTTACTTTCTATTAAGTTTGTTGATTATTTACGTCCGCCTCGGGATATTTAAATTTGTTAGTAAAATTTTTATGGTTTACTGGAAGCACGCTCAATCAAGTGCCGCGAGTGATAGTCATTATTCCGCATGTGCAAGAACACAGTGTACTGACTGCAAAATCCACGAACCAGAAGAGTATCGATTTGTCGTTCGAATGGTCCGCATCGCTATTTTACACGTTCTACATAGAACAAATTATGAACCGCTTTTTGTCAGAACCGCTATTGAAATAAATGTGCTTCACTTCACCCGCAAAAGGCAGAGTAAATTTTACATTGTTTTTTCGGCTTCATAAATCACCAGGTGAGTGCTTTTAATATACGTTTGATCTGATTAAAAACATTAATTATTTGTCGTTTGTTAAAATATCACTTAATTTTATACAGTCCACTTTTCTCTCCTAAACAGCTATTCGAAATTCACCGCAAACATTATACACCGTCCAAGAGCAAAACAAAAAGCTGTCGGTTATCATCATATACAATTCTTTTGCGCAGCCTGTGAAGAGTATGGCCAGCTACAATGGGTACCCATCTCATCCTAACTTAATCTACATACAATATACGATATAAGTATTAACTTTTGACATATACAAGGTGCCAAATTTAACGTGTCCACCATTGGTAATTTGTTTACTCTTAGAGATAGAAAGTAAGTTAAATAAGGAAAGTGTCAGTGTATTTCATTGTCATTTAAGCCAACTAAACACATTTTTTCTATCACTTCCGGTTTAGCCGAAAATGTACCAAACTTTGAAATTCTTAATGGAACACTCTGTATATTATTATAGTTTTAGATAGAAAATACCTTTGGCTTTATAAAAGTCGAAGCATTAAGTATGTCTATAATGAAAAATAACGGAGATATTACAACTTTTGCATATTTACTATAGATATTGTTCGAAATTGTTCCCCTGTTTTTCTATACACAATTGTGCTCGTCGCAGTATGTTCTTGCATAGGCTACAAAATTTTCTTCTATCAAATTCTCTTATTACTACTTAAATTTTGTTTTGCAAGGCGTCAACGGATTCATGTGTTTGCTTATAAATGATGTCTTTTAAATAACCCCATAAGAAAAAATCTAGTGGGGTTAAGTCGGGCGATCGTGGAGGAAATTTTGTGGCACAATAAGTTCCTATCCATTTATTACCAAACATTTGGGTAAGGTACTGTCTTACTAAAACAGCATTTTGCGCAGGTGTACAATTTTTGTCGTAGATTTAGTGGCAAGTTATCCAACCAATCCTCCATATAATTTCTTAAAAAATCGAGATATCTTCCTCTTGACAACGTTCCGTTATAAAAGAAACGGCCCGGAAATGCTGTTGTTAAAATTTCCGCACCAAACATTAGGTGAGAACTTTCGCCGATAATTCCTATCTTTGGTTTGTAATGGATTGACGGTAGACCAGTCATCATCATTAGGTCTTCAGTCCTGGAACTGGTTAGACGCGTACCATCATTGTTTCCTATTCTGAACTAACCTACAGATTTCCCTGAAATTTGCAGTCTGCATCTATCACTATCTGATCTAGGTCAACATCTACCTCTTTTTTCCTATCTCTGCTTGTCATATATCACATACTATTCCCCAAAAATGCCTTAGAACGTATTATGCCCTTCTATTTCTCTTATCTTTTTCCCCAGATATCCTTGTTCCCCTACTATTTCTATAACTTATTTGTTATTATTTTTGTCTGTCCATGCTATCGTCCTCATACATCTGAAGCACTGCATTTCAAAAGGCAGCTACCGTTTTTCTGTCTGCGTTTCAGACTACCTGTATTTCATAGGCATACTGTGCTGTACTCCACAAATATGCTTTCTTGTTCTATGTCTGTTGTCTTTCCTCATAGGCGCTGTTCCTTCTTGTTAGACGCCGTTCGGTCATCTTCTATTGTTTTACAATTATATACCCTATTTTTCCGACCTTCAGTGGTTGTGAAGGGAGGTAAGCAGCCTGTGGTTGCGAAGTTCCCCCAACACTTAACGATTTACCAATTTAATATATTTTCCAATATATCTTCTCGCACAGTCAACATTAGTTGCAGATATTTCGCAACCAAGAACTAGTTGTTTATACTAATCATCAGATTTATCTGCTCTTATTTTTTCGTCATTAGGTTTTCCGTCTCAAAACTGGTTGGAATCGTACCTGCACTTATTTATATTCTGAGCTAGCCTACATAGTTCCCTGAAATTCTCACACAGCATGTGCATACAGCTCGTTCCTCTTCTATTGTTTTCTAATTTTATACCTTATTTCACCGAGATTCAGTGACGGGGGTTAAGCAGCCTGTGGCTACCAAGATCCTCCAACACTTAGACATTTGCCAAAATAATGGTTTTCTAGTAAATCCTTTCACACACTTAAGACCAGTATTGATTATTTTTTTGGTTGAACATGTTATTATTAGAAAAATTACATTCTTCTGACCATATGATGTAATTTGGAAAAGTTCTGTCTCTTCTAATATTATCTAACAACCAGTTACAAAACTGCACTCGTTTATCTTGATCTCCTGGATGTAAATGTTGCACTAATATAATCTTATATGGATAGATAGATTTACTAAAGCTTCTTCTTTCTCGTAGCGAAGTCTTAAGCCTTGAAAATATCTTCGTACTTGAGAGATTTCTCTGTAGGTAGCGTTCTGAATACAATCACAACGCATTGGTAGCATTGTTTGGCATGAAAAATACGCTTCTAGCACATCCACCTTCTTAGTATTTGAAAAATTCATTTTAGAATACCGTAATAATGGTGCTTAAAATTAGAACAAACACTAAAAGTGACGTCTGATTATAACTGATATTGTTTTTTTGTCGTCAATAGTTTTGATGGATAGTATGATTTTTGTAAAAGTAAAAACAAGAAATGTCAAATATCTCCGTTATTTTTCATTCTAGGTATACTTAATGCTTATACTTTTATAAAGCCAAAGGTATTTTCTATCCAAAACTATTATAATATACAGGGTGTTCTGTTAAGAATTTCAAAGTTAATTACATTTCCGGCTAAACCGGAAGTGATAGAAAAAATGTGTTTAGTTGCCTTAAATGACAATGAAATACACTGACACTATCCCTATTTAACCTACTTTCTATCTCTAGAAATAAAGGAATTACCAATGGTAGACACGTTAAATTTGGCACCCTATATAAGATATTTTTTAGAGACCGTATATGAATTTTGGAAATCAACTTGATCGTCTTTTTCTCTCGCCCCAACGCTAATCGACCCGTTGTTGACTTTGTCGCACCGCGTGTTCGGGTTCTTCGATCGGAAAATTTAAAACGATTGTTACCTTTTTAACACACAAGCAAATACGTTTCTGCAAGTTGGACAATTACAGAAAAAGCAAAGCGTGGTAAATGGTTTTTGAGCAAATCTAACTTACAACTTTTGTTCTTTTTTCGATGTTGTTAAATAAAGCAGCTATAATTTTTTTTGAATATTATTTGTGTATATTAAAAACTCTTGGGTGTTTAAATATCAACACAACATAAAAAAAGTAAATATTACCGAGCACCGAACCACTTACGTTGCGAATGGAAGACGGAGTTCTTAACTCTGTGACACCGTGCTAATAGTCTTTGAAATCCCGTTGGTTGTATACATGCATTAGAACACGTAACATAAGTAGTATACCATTTTCCGAATAAATCACATCGTATTGTAGTCGCTCGGCCGTCATTGTAAACTAACGTCAAATTTATTATTTACTTGTTTCTTAAAAAATAGCTCGCTTTTATTAAAATGAGGTACTTTGCCATAATAATAACTAATTATCAGTACTAATAATCTATGTAAGATATTTTATAAGTTTAAATTTTAGAAATTTGAAAAAAAAGGGTATCATCAAAGCCGGTACACAAAACCTGTTTTTGACGTTTCTCGAATTATACAAATTTGAAGAATAGTTTTAAAAAATTACCATAGTATATGCTTGCAAACCTTAAGTAATTCAGGTTTCAGGAAGATTAGATATTTTTTAAAAACCGAATACAAATTTTGGAAATCAACTGGATCTTCCTTTTCTCTAACACCAACGCTAACCGACACGTTGTCGGCCTTGTCGCATGGCTCGTTTGGCTATTCAGATCGAAAAATTTCGAGGCATCCTAGCGTTTTTAACACGTAAGCGAATACGTCGTTCCAGAAAAACTGATATTTCTCCCTTAACATTAGGTTTCCGCAATAAAAACCGGCATATGCAACGCACAGAAATGCCCCACCGGACCCCCACCCGCCCGCAGCCGAACCTCCGCCCTCCTCGAAGGAAAAACGCGATTAGCGATTGATCATTACCTCTCATCTTTAGCACAAGGACGGGTTAACACGTTTGGACATTGTTTTGAAATGGTATGTCACAACACTATGTGTATTTAAAGCGTGTTACTTTACATGGAAATCTTACGAGAATATTCTTCAGTGTAAAAATTAAATATTAGAAAATTTTACTTTTGCGTTTGCTTTCTCATAGAATGTGGTGTTCAATAATGCTCCAGAAGCGGCCTTATCACAGCAATATATATATATATATATATATATATATATATATATATATATTGCTGTGTTTTCGACCCACAATTGTACGTGTCATAAAATGCTGTGTTATGCCCTTTATATTACGCCCCGCGATTTGGGCATATCATAAAATGCTGTTTTTCTTTCCCACGATTTGGGTCTAATATAAAATTGCTGTGATATTAATCCCAGCGTTGAACCATCATAAATTTTATTGTGAAATTTACCCCTAATAATCAAGCACCTATGATGTAGAATGTTAAGTTATGGTTTTTGCCCCAACTAGCTGATTAAATAAACCAATTTTACAATACACAATATAATGATTAAATATTTACAACTTTAAAATTTTACCCTTTTTAGAATAATTACATATACCAGATTTATGAAATTGAAGTCAGCAAAACTAGCCTTTTTGCTTGTATTGAGACCTTTTAAAACGTTTCTAGATGCCTATTACTTTTGTCATAAATTGATCAATGAACCTACTATGTTTTGTTGACTTTTACAGATACGAAATGATAAATATTGAATTAAAACAGTTTTCAATAATAAATTATATCAAGATCGCTAACCTGGAATGGTTCTGTAGTTCCTTCCCAGCTATGTAATCTGCATCCCCTAAGAGTTTTCGTGCCAAGTCTAAATATTGAGAGTCGAATTTGGAAGTCGACATCAAAACCAAAATACAATCCAAATCGTTATTAAATCCAATTCAATAAATTAAAATCACATTTGAATTTCAGTGTTAAAGCCAGTATTAAGATACCAGTAATTAATTAATTCAGTTTATCTACCATTATTAAGATCCAATTTAAATATCAGTAATAGAATATTTTCATGTCGGCATTAAAAGTCAGTGATAAAACATATTCCATATCAGTAATAAAAGTCAGTAATAAAAGCCCGTTTTATTAATGTTAGTAAATGAATTTTTAATTAAGTCGTTATTACTTACGTCTATAATAGATCGGCTTAAGCGTTGCACAATTCGTACACTTTTCAAAATGATTTTTACTTTAATTTTCGTTTCACTGGCTACGTAAAATAATTTAGCACTTCAGAACATAGTCGTCGCCCAGTTTAAATGTATACTAATTTCGTTGCTTCATTCTTATCGTATTTAAAGCCGTTCTATCTGCTTTCATTAGTTGATTCACGTGTTGGGACGACACCTTTAAAATTATCTTTGTGTACTTCGGGATTTTCACCAATTATTTAATACAAATATTCGAATGAATGCCTATCTCGTCACGTATTACACTCACATATCATGGTATAATTTGAGAAATCCCAACAATTTCAATTTATTAAATTACGTATTCAGTGTTTTGTTATTTATTATTATCTAAACCGAAATAATCTGGTGCTTGTTTATTTCCTAACTAATATTTGATTTTTGAACATATGTGATTCTTCATATCACGTACGATTTTCTAATAATGCATAATTTAGATTGTGTGTACAATGATATTTTTAACGCAATTGTTAAATATTTGTAAAGCCAATTCATATAGGTTTTCCGTTGATTTAATTTTGATGCATTTTGTTGCGTTTTCAAATCTTATCTTAACTTGTAAACTACCCTTGGATATTTCTATATTCTTATGCATTTAATCCGATGTATTTTTATATACAGTGTGCTCTCAATTAACAATATGCATAGTGACCCATTTACTCTTATAATATCTGAAATTAGGTGCTTTTGTTAACTGGAAATTGATTTTATTTATTCCACGTTCCCTATGACTTAACCTACCCCTAAACTACCCTATAATTATAGCAATATATATATAAATATATACAGTGTTGGGATAAAGTATGGAACCAAGTGAATATCTTTAAAACGAAAAGGACGATATTTATGAAACTTTGTAGATAAATGCAATGAGGCAAAATGCATCTGATGTGATTTTTTTGTTAATAATGTACTTTCGGTTTAGCCGGAAATGCCCTCAAATTTTTTTAATTAAATGGGACACCCTGTATATTTTTGCAGATCTTGGAAGATCTTGTTATTTCAAATTCATACATACCAGAGTTAATGGAAATAATCTGTAAAAACAAAACACTAAAGCACTTTAGTACAATCACTTTTAAGTTTTTACGCAAAAAAATAAAAACTATTTAGATTAGCAAATTGATGTTTACTTTGTATTAAACGTGTACTGTTTAGTAAAGTAGCTGTTGGAAAAATGTCAAGACAAACTGTCAAGTTATTTGTAATTTACGGTAATAAATTGTACGGTTAAAAATGGTACATTTAAGTGAGAAAGGTCAAATTGAAATATTAATGATGATTGGTTCTGGCGATCGTGTTAGAACTAGGGAAGAAGTTTGTCATATTTTTAATGATTTGCATCCTGAAAGAACTCCTATATCCTGTTCAACAGTTACTGAAACATTACAACGTTTTAATGCAACAAGGATGGTAAAAAATTTGCCAAAAACTGGAAGACAACAGACCGCAACGAACGAAGCTATTAGACAAAACATTGCTATTGAATTAAAAGAATCACCTCAAACTTCTACCACAAATTTGGCACTAAACCAAGGTATAAGTCGACGTTCTGTAGGGAAGATATTAAAAAGGGCAAAATATCATCCGTATAAAATACAATTAGTTCAAGAATTGTCTGATGATGATTTTGACCGACGGCTGAAGTTTTGCGAACGAATGATGGACATCTGTAATGTCGACGAACATTTTGCAAATAATGTAGTGACAAGTATTTAGATTTACTAAATAACCAAATTATTCCTGCACTCCATCAAAATGGGCAGTTACCACAAAATGTTTGGTTTCAACAAGATGGAGCGCCTCCTCACTATGATAGACGGGTTTTGAATTTTTTAGATGCAAATTTTCCAAATCGATGGATTGGACGTAGAGGATTTGTAGAGTGGCCTGCTAGTTCTCCAGACCTCAGTCCGTTAGATTTCTTTCTTTGGGGTTATCTGAAATCACATGTTTACGTTAGACGACCAACATTCCTGCATGAATTGAAACAAAGAATCATCGATGAATGTGAACTCATCCATGGATAAGTCTTGGAAAGAGTAATTCAGGAATTTATTAATAGTATTAGTATTAATAGTTTTCCCATTCAAAAACAAAATTGACTCTGGTGGTTTTGCGTATAAAAATAAAATATACCTATGTTGTATCACCACAGAATGACAGTTGTATTTCATACTGCAAAATTCACTATAAATAAGACTTGTAGAACAAACTACAATGAATCTACCGCTTAAACTTCCCAGAATTTTCAAGAAATACAGAAGATGCGATTTGATGGGCCGAGAATTCAGTATTAAACTGGAAGTGCGGTCTCGGTGTGCGCAATTGCCCACTTTTGCTCTACAAACGTTTCTAGATTTGGTTGGCTTTTGAAATATAGTTTTATTTAAATGAAACTCTTATGCAAAGCTACATATCGTGTTTCATTTCCTACCATTATATAGAAAATGCGAGAAGCATTCAAACCCAATATAAACACGTTCATAAAATCTACAGAGGAGCGTAGATATGCATTTTATACGAAAGAATCATTAAGCCATTCCTATATCTCTAATGGCATTGTGCATGATATGTAGTAAATTACCACAAAAAGACGCTCTAGTGACGAAGCCTACTTGACTACATTACATGCTTGACGAAACAAATTTCTTTCATCTCCATCCATTCGTCCCTATATTTCTCGATGTCGCTTACCCTTGCTAACGAACGGCTTTCTTTGAGAGCACCTTCTGTAATACCGAGAATGAATAGGAAACATTTGGCGTAATTCAAAACGGTCTTTAGATTACAGGATTAGCATTTTTCTTTCAAATTTCCATTTATATCTGCGGTTGCAAAAATACGTCAGTTAGGAAGTATTTATAATTGATTGTATAAAAGGATTTCCATATTTTGTCATCACTAGCTTTTTAGTTCTGGAGCTGGTTGGACGTGTACTTTCATTACTTCTTATTCTGAGCTAACCTAGCGTTTTCCTGAAATGTCCATAGTCTACATCTTTCGCTGGCTGTGTGCAATAGTTTATTCTAGGTCTACCTCTACCATTCTATCTTCCTTTCTCTGTTTCTAATATATCCCGCATTTATTCCCTCAAACTTTAGAACTTTTACTTCTTTTTTCTTAACCTTGTGTGTCCAAGTAATCCTCATCATACGTCTGGCTTCAATCTTTTTTTTATCCGCATCTCTTTCTGTCCGCATTTTACAGCGATATAGTGCTGCGCTCCACAAATATGCTCTCAGCAGTATGTTCCTTGTTTCCATGTTTGTTGCTTTCAAACACAGCAGTTGCGTTTTTTTGTTAAATGCAGAACGGTCTTGTGCTAATCTTTGTCTTTATCTTTTGCACCTTTTCCGTCTTGAATTATTTGTCTTTTTCCTAGGTAACAAAAACCTTAACCTCTTGCAAATTTTGCAAATTTGTGTTCTGGTTTTTGACTTATTTTTCTCATTTACATACTAGTACCTTAGTTTTATCTTTGTCAATTGTCGTACATCCCTCTACTAGTACCGTTTCCATTTCGTTATAAGCTGATTCTAACTCCTCCTTACTAGATGCTAATAACGCTATACCACCTGCGAAACTAAACATATTAATCGTTTGTTCCTGCATAATAAGCAAGTCTTTCTGAATTTGACAGTATTTATTACCTCTTCGATATACAAGGTAAAAATTAATGTGAATAGCAAAAATCTCTATCTCACCCCATTCTTAATATTTATTCTCTACGTTCTTGCTCTAATTATTTTACCACTATTTGCCTTTTGCATAAGCTATGTACTATCCACCTATCTCTAAAACTCATTTCTAGCTTTCTTAGTATTAAGAAAATTTTTTTCCCAATTTTCACTGTTGAATGCTTTCTCCAGATCTACAAACCCTATATACAAGCTATTATTTTTCACATTATCACCTTTAAAGGTAAAACAGAGAAACACGAAAAGTGTTGTTCTGTTTCCCCCAAACCTAAAATTGATCTGATGGTATTTGTTCGACACGTTTTTCTATCCCTTTTTTTACTAGTTAATATTTTTGACACGCATGCTGTTAAATTTATTGCCCAAACGTTTTCACATCAATCCGCACCTCTTTCTACGTTTGAAATCTTTATGTATTTCGCATGTCTCATACATATAGCTGAATAGTTGAAAGAGACGTTCCGTTTCTGCTTGTTCAGCAGCTTTTAGAGTTTCTGCTTGCACTTTATCTATACCTGGCACTTTATTATTTTTCAGGCTCTTTAATACTACTTTAGACTCGTTTCTAAGTATAGAATATCCTGTTCAATGTCTGTTTCCTGTTCCAGTGCTTCTAGTTCAGCTCTTGCATATAAATTTTTATATATCTCTGCCATCTACACACTTTCTCTACATTTGCAGTAATGATGTTTTAATCTGGGAATCGTATTTTTGCTATACGGCCTTATATCCCTAAAATCCATTGCCATTAGTTTGTACGCTTTGTACGTCTTTTTATTTTCCATCTTAGTGTGTTTGTACCTCATTGCATTTTTCTTCAATCTATCGTTCTTTTGCTTTACTGCATTTTCAAACAACTTCCCTTTTTTGTCTATGCATCTGTTTCCCTGTATCGTCTGGTTTGTTTTTGTACTTTTTTCGTTCTACTATAAAATTCCGAATATCCTTTGTTAGCCATGGTTCATTATTTTATTTTTGTTTATACCTTAGAATATTTCTGGTCGCAATGTCTAAGTTGGACTTGTTATTCCGTGGCGCTTCTACTTCTTTTTATCAGTTAATTTCCCAATATCTTTTAACAAAACGTTTAACTTTTTCTCAAATCTTTTGTGGATATATTTATCTTTTAGTTTCTCAAAGACTTCTTATTTTTTTCAAATTTTTAAATTTAAGCGCAGCTTTTATAGCTACTATGTTCTGATTAGCGTCTATAAGTGCTTCCGGGTTGCTTCTACAGTTTCTTACTTGATTTCTATACCGTTATCTAACAAGACTATCATCTGTTTGATATCTCTCTATGTCTCCTGATATTTTCCACGTGTATGGTCTTCTTGCATGATGTAGAAATAATATATTTGTGGTGGTTAAATTGTTTTTGTAACAAAATTCTACCAGCTTATTACTCCTGCTGTTTCTCGTTCTTAAACCAAGTAAACCTACTACCACTCCTAGCCTACCCTCACCTACCGCTGCATTAAAATATTCGGCAATTATTTAATTTTCATTTCCTTTTACGAATATTAGTACATGTTCGATACGTTTGTAGATCGTTTCTACCTATTTATCATGGGCATGTAAACCTGTATTATTAACTATTTACCTGTTTAGATTCTAGTTTAAACATGAGTACTGTTTCGTTCTTTTGTAAATAGTTTTCTACACAATGTCCTACCTTTTTCTGTATAGCTATTCCCACATCCGAATTTCCTTTCCTTGATGCTGTAGGAATTACCCTATGATTGCCGCTCCAAGAAACCTCTGACCACCGAACTTTGCAAACCTTTACTATGTCTAATGCTAATCTATACATTTCAATTTTCAAAATCTCTTTTTGATTTATACTACTAAGATTCTACGGCCCGATTCGCAAAACGTTCGCCGTCTTTACTTTAAACTTGCAGATCACATTCTCCGAAGTAGTGCACTCCCGAAGATGTGAATGGGGAACTATTTTAACACCGGTATCTGTTACCCCAGAATATGCTATTATTTTAAAAGACGTTTTTGGCACACGTGTACTTGGGAAGAAATGTGGTGGTTTCCAGTTGCCTTCCACATAGCAGTAGTATGTCCTAAAATGCCATACCGATCCCTATGGTCTGTGCTACTACAAGTACCAAAAAAGCTGATGCTCTCTTTCAGAAACCTGCCTTAGTCTGGTTCCTTGCTAAAGACACCACTAATTTGATTATACTTATAGTTCGGCGCTTTAGGTCACTGCAAGACGTAAACCGTTCTACTTGTTCTAGTATTCTAGAACTTCTTCAAGATACAGTTCTATTTAGAGCGGTATATTTTAATACTTTTATAATTTTAGTTAATGGTGTATAATAAGCCATTTGAACTAGATCCAAAGAACTGTTTTGAGAAATTAATTCCCAGCAAGCTGGAAATCGTTTAATACCTTCATTAGGTCCTAAATAAGTGTAATCTGAGTTTGCACCGCGCCAGGTGAGCTTCACTTATGAAAATCCTTAGTAAAACTTGATTTCCACCGTACGTTAGTATTGAGTCTAAATATAACCTTAAGTTTTCAGTGTTCATTTTTATAAATTATTTTTTCTCTGTTACTTCAATCAAGTTTGCACTAAAGTTATTTAAAGAATCACTTACTGTTATTTGTATTGTGTGTACTCATAAATCTCTGCTATTATTACATCAATTTCACACTTTTGCTGAATAATTGTTTCGTTAATAATTGTGGCAATAATAAATCGTACATAAAATGTGTATAATTATAAACCTTTGTTATAATCAAGTTCAGACTCTTGCTGAATAAATTACTTCAGTAATAAATTGTACATAAATTTTCTCGTTTCAAATCTTACTTGCTAATATTAATATAGAATTGGAAGAAAGAAAATGGTAAGGAAAATGAACTATAGGTACTCACAATAATTTGATTACCAGTTTCATTAGCTTCCTTCTGTATTACTACGAAAGTTATGAAGTTCGAAGACTGTCTGACTATCAGGGGCTCCTTGCAGTATTTATGAAATCCCCTGTCACATCATCTCGTGGGAAAGTGTAGATCTCATTTTCTGCTACTACTTGATAAACATACATTGTCTTATTTTAAGTAATATTAATACAGACTGCTTTATTACAGTTCATTGTTTCTGCACCTGCAATATCAGGTTGCGTCTGGAATACAAAGTAGTTACTTCCGTTCTCATGTCTGATATGAACTCTGATTAACCGTTAATATTATAACCTTCATTTGATACAAAGTACATGTTATTACTAAGCCATAATAACTACGTTTAACTTTATATACATACTAATATGGAGGTATGTAATTTGTGCCAATATTTTAGAGAACAGGAAACTTAATAAGCTATCAATTCAAGCTTCCAGTGATGGGAACGAATGAACTCAATTTATGTAAAAGGCAAAGTGCCGATAGTGGCCTTAAGCCAATTGGTAACTACAACTCAAATTCAAAATTATTCTTTATTGAAAACAAAGTGTCTTTATTGCAAACGCAGTCATAAATTGTTAATATGTATATCCTTTGTAGAGTTAGACGTCTCTCAAAAAATAGCGCATGAAAATTCAAATAAATTGTTCTTCAATTGCTTTCATTCTGGACATGGGTGTGTATCTTGTTTTTTCTGAAAAATGTAAAAGTGTGGCATGGAGTATCACACACTATTACACATTGAAGAAAGAGAAATAATTAAGGATAGTGCTATTTCTCAAGCCGCACTCTGCAAATCATCAACTTTAAATGTAAATAAACCTCTTCAAAATAGTGTTGTGCTGGCTACACTATCTACATCCAATCTAAACGTATGTGGAACTTCAAAACACAAACTTTCTAGTTTAAACTGCTCTCAGTCGCAGGAAGATAACAAGAACCACCATTTAGTTGGTCTGTCTGCTCATCTAAATCAAGATATTGTACTTCTGTCTACAGTAACCTTGCGTATTAAGAATAAGCAAGAAAGATTTCAAAGGGCCAGAGTTATGCAAGATTGTGATAACCAATCTAATTTCATTTCATCACAACTTGCTCGTTCACTAGAAATAGACCAAAAAAATACCTCCATTTCTGTGTTTGGTATTGTTCAAGTTAGCTTTCAGGTGAAATCTCGTTGAGAAGTGATCATTCAATCTATTCATTCAAAGTATACTGCGTTTCTTTCGTGTCTAGTGATAGAAGAAATATTTATGCGGCTCCGTTGCGTAGTTGGTATGCGTGTGACTACTACGCCCAAGGTCCCGGGTTCGAATCCCGATGCAGTTCGCTTGAAAAATGTTAGGCGAGCATTTTTCACAAAAATGCGCACTTGTTCGGATGAGAGGTAAAATGGAGGTCCCGTGTGTGAGTGTTGTCACGCACGTTAAAGATCCCTACCTTGCTTGGAACAGCAAGGGTTAGGTAAAATTCAAAATTTTTTGCTAATAAAAACTCGCTTCCTGGCCAATGTAGTACCATCCCGACACGGCCGACTGCTTGAAAAATGGCGTGTGAGCATTTTTCACAAAATTACGCCCTTGTTCGGATGAGAGGTTAAATGGAGATCCCGTGTGTGAGTGTTGTCACGCACGTTAAAAATCCCTACCTTGCTTGGAACAGCAAGGGTTAGATAAAATTCAAAATTTTTTGCTAATAAAAACTCGCTTCCTGGCCAATGTAGTACCTTCTTAATCTTCTTTGGGAATGAAACCACTCATAGTTTTTAAAATCTATTTTATTTACGTTTCGATCCATGACCTAGGATCGTTGTCAAAATAATGGATCGAAACGTAAATAAAATAGATTTTAAAAACTATGAGTGGTTTCATTCCCAAAGAAGATTAAGAAGAATGCTAAACAAACCACAACAAACATACAGGGAGTATTTACAATGTAGTACCATCCCGACACGGCCGACTGCTTGAAAAATGGCGTGTGAGCATTTTTCACAAATATTACGCCCTCGTTCGGATGAGAGGTTAAATGGAGGTCCCGTGTGTGAGTGTTGTCACGCACGTTAAAAATCCCTACCTTGCCTGCAACGGCAAAGGTTCGGCAAAATTCTAAATTACCAGGCAACAAAAAACTCGCCTCCTGGCCAATGTAGTACCTTCGGGTGGAGCATTGGAAATGTAAATGAACGGCCAATGTAGTACCTTCGGGTGGAGCATTGGAAAATCCCATTAAGGTAGAAAAAATATGCAACATTCTTCAACATGCAAAGATAGAAATATCTTCGTGAAATATTACGCCCAATATCAAATTGACCGATCCATAGTTTAATATTTCTTCCAAAATTGATTATTGATTGGTGCATCTTTGTTTTACGAGCTTTTGCGTGCAAGGAAAATTTAGCTTG
The DNA here is from genome assembly GCA_036346225.1 of Platerodrilus igneus. Lineage (NCBI taxonomy): Eukaryota > Metazoa > Arthropoda > Insecta > Coleoptera > Lycidae > Platerodrilus > Platerodrilus igneus. Next base: position 3,791,132 of record JARFIW010000260.1, on the reverse strand, counting down.
AATAGATCTATGCCTACTTTTAAAAAATCTTGCTTGGGTGGGTCTGGTCCGGTTCTGTTGGTCAAGTTCCTTCATCAATAAATAGTCGTTGTTGCGTATCAAAAGTCAATCTTATTGAAAATTTAAGTAAATTTTAAGAATTAGAAGGAATCTCTAATGAGAGGGTGTATTTGATAGAAGGAAATTAATGTGAAAGGCATTTTCTATCGACTTTCAGCAAGAACGTTAAAGGTAGATTTGTCGTGTCCATTCCTTTAAAGAAAATCTTCAAGATTTAGGGGACTCGTTTTCTATCGCAAAGGCGATTTCTGAATTCAGAAAGGAGGCTTGATTCCGATCCTTATTTAAAAGGCATGTACTTTAATTTTATTCGTGAGTATATACAAATGGAACATTCACCCAGACTTCTACATTCATGCAAGTCGCTTAACAATGGGTCTGTTGCGTTCTATGTCTCTCATGGAGTGATTAAAAAGCAGTACTACCTCCAAGCTACACGTTGTTTTTGACGGTTTTGCATGTCATCATCAGCTATGTCGTTAAATGATGTACAGAATATAGGATCTGTTGTACAGAGTGATCTTATTTCAATTTTGCTTTGCTTCAGGCAGCATCCGTTTATTGTACTAGGTGATGTTGCAAAAATGTATAGACAGGTATAAATTTATCGAGAATAGCGACGGTTTCAAAGAATTTTGTGGAGATTCGACAAATCAGATCCTCTAAGTGTGTATGAGTTAAATGCCCCACTTACGGTACGGCATCAGCTTTAGCAACGAGATGTCTTATTCAATTGCCAAAGGACTAATTTAACGACTATCACGAGACTGCAAGCATGATTGCTAGTGATTTCTATATGAATGACCTTGTAGTTGGTTTCTGCAATCTATCTGATTTGCGCACACGTTGTGCTGAAATAAACGATGTTGTAATTTCTAGCTGTTTTTCTCTTAGAAATAAAGATTAAAATTCTTATTTAAAAATTTGGTGTTTTCAAATTGGTTGGGATAAACCTTTGCTATCTTGTATATTGTCTGAGTAAATTTCTTTAAAAATCCTTATAGCTTCACGGTTTTATAGTTGGCTCTAATTTATTACAAACAGATCCTGATAAAGTTTTGGCTATGACTAATTTTCCACATGCTAGGACTACGGAGGAAGTCAAAAGATTAATAGTTATATGCAGTATGTACCGTCATTTTATTAGAAATTTTTCATCTTTATTTGTACCGATTGATTTGATTATGAAGAAAAAAAGACCAAGCAATTTCATTGACATCGGATGCTGAATCATCATTTATACAAATTAAACGGACTTTAGTTCCACCCCTTTGGCGCAACCTGATTACTCCATTCCATTTGTCATAGAATGTGACGCAAGTACGGCCTCGGTGCAGTTCTTATTCAAAGCATCGAGGCACAGGAGCAAGTTATATCTTATGCAAGTAAGTCTCTTAGCAGTACAGAACGTAACTATTCAGTGACAAAAAAGGAATGTCTAGCCGTTATTTTTGCAATCGAAAAACTTCTTTCATGGGTAGAAGGCACAAGCTTTACAGTAGTAAAAGATAATTTCTGTTTGTTATGGTTGAACAATATTCAGGAAAACTTGCTTGTTGGGCAGTTTGTTTGAAACAGCACACGTTTGGGTTGTATATCGAAAAGGCAAATCTAATGTTGTCCCTGACTGTCTCAGTTGTGCACTTCTTGCAGTTGACCCTGTTGTTAATTTAGTGGAAGTCAAGTTAGACAATTTAGATCAGTGGTATGTGTCGTTGAAAGAAAAAATTTTGTTGTCGCCTGGAAACTATACGGTGGAAGGTGGAGAACGGGTGTATTTATAAGTTTGTTCCTTTTCATTTACCTTTGTCGTCAAATATTGTACAATGGAAACAGTTGGTCCTGAAATTTCAGCAAAATAAGGTAATTCGTTCTTCTCATGATGCTCCTACAGCTGAACATTTAGGTTTTTCCAAAACCATGTCACGGGTCCAAGAACGTTTCTATTGGCCTAAAATGAGATTCGACATTCTAAAATTTTATCTTAAGTGTTTGGTATGTGAAACACAAAATTGGATTTATGGGAAGAGAAAAAAGGTTAAAATTTCGTTTCATATTATTGCTTTAGATTTGATAGGTTCTTTTCCTCGTTCGTAGGCGGAATATACGTGGTTTTTGGTTGTATTTAATAGAACGTTTTTCTTGTTTTTGGTGTACCTCAGTTTATTATATATGATAGCGGAGCACAATTGATTGGTCGCATTTTTAAAGGTTTATTTGGGAAATATGAGCTTCTAAGATTTGATATAATGCATTATATTCTCCGCAGTGTAACAAACGATCAACAGAACCGTTGATACTGCAATGTTCTTATATTGACCAACATGATAGGCGGGATATTAAATTACCTCAAATTTAGAATGCTATTAATTCTGCGATACCCAATTCTACAAATTATACTCCCAACTTTTTAGTTTTTGGTCGGCATATGCCTATTAGTGCAAAATTCTATAGTGCTGGCTTTGAGCAATAGGAAGATATTGAAGTTATTTCTGGTAGTCGCCCAGTATATGTTAAAGATCGTCCAGGTTTTCTTGATATTTTTAGAGATGTTCGTGAAAAGTTACATCTAGCCTACGAACGGTCAAGCCGTCAGTATAATTTGAAGAAAAGTTGTTTTTGAAGTAGGTGATTAAGTGTGGAGAAGCAATAAAGTTCTTTTTAGTGCAACTGACAACTTTGCTGGATAGCTTGCTCCTAGATTTATATTATGTAGAGTTTGGAAGAAAAATTTAAGTTTAGTGTATGAATTAGAGAATGAAGATGGATGTAAGGCAGGGAAATGACATGTGAAGGATCTGAAGCCCTTTTCTGTCCTAGATACAGATGATAATGTTTACGAAGGTTAGAACTTTGTCTTGAATGATTTGATAGAGATTGATGGTCACCTTTGTTTGTATACTTTAATTTAGGTTGGCTATATAATGTGGTGAGAATTACACATTTATAGTAATTATATGTAAAGCTTTTGAGTAATATTTTATGGCACTTTTAGGTGCGTTAACTTGTATGTATCGATGAGCTTGAAGAAAAGTGATTTCCATTTGGCTTAGTCATATTCTCTATTTAGTAAAAAATAGAATATTAAGGTATTCTTTTTTTGAGAGCAGGCCTTGTTAAACAGATAATGTTTCATTCGTTTGGTTTAGTTTGTGTAATTCTGAGTAGAGTTAGACACCTGTCTGTCTGATATATGTAATAGCAGATAATAATTGGTGATAAAGTCAATAATGTCGAAAGCTAGCCGACTTTGATTCTTCTAAAGCTGAGGAATGCCTTATTTAGGTTGTGAAAATGGTTGAGTGAGAATTACGTAACTAGTAATGGTGTTTACCCAACGGACCATAGTAAACTTTTATTGAGTGTCTCTTGGAGTTCAGGGGAACAGCGTTGTATCATACGTATTCCTGGTATTTTATAATTTGTTGGGGTCGCCATGGAATACTTGTTCTCGATATATGTTGTACATATTTAGGGTTGGAGCATATTATACGTATGTTTGTAATTAGATAGAATGATTTTTTGCTTGATGTTTTTGAGGTTTACGTTATACTACGAACGATTACGCAACTATGTACTTTCGACGTTTGTAAATATTCTTTTGGCATTGTATGTTTTCCTTCATGTCCGTAATATAAATTTCTTTGTTACTGAGGTTTCCAATTCTCTTCTTTGTAGGTCACCCACACCACTCTCTGACATTGTTGAGCTAGCCCGAACTCTGATTCTTTTGGAGTTCGATTCTGTCCATGTGTTTTGTTGCGGTATTCAGTAGGCAATTTTCTAGTATTTACTGTGCCACGTTGTTTCTTGTCCGCACACAATACCGTAACACGTAACAAATTTGGCATACCCAACGTGAGGCCCAGATTTTTGATTCCGATCATTTTACTTACTGTTGGTTTCGATTTTCGTAACCGTTTCTTTTACTTAATGTTGGCTTCTATTTTCGATACCGTTTCTATTACTTACTGTTGATTCTGATTTTCAAATTAGTTCATTTTACTTATTGTTGGCTACGATTTTTGTTACTTTTTTTTTTACTTAATGTGGGCTACGATTTTCTAAACTTTTCTGTCCTTAAGATTTGGTTGATTTCTGGAACCGTACTTTTTGCTTAAGAGTTTGTCTTAGATTTTTGGAAACCTCTATTCTTACTCAACATTTGGTTCCGAATTTTCTGCACATATGTTGTTTCTTCCTGAAGAAAATTTTCTTTGTTTCGTTCTTTTTACTGTTCCTTGTTCGTTACGTGATGATTTTTTGTAAATCTTTCTTCGTGACGAGTTACCAGAATTGTGTTTTCGCTTTCGATTCAAGTTCTTTAAAAACACTGGCTCCCTATTTCTATTACTAGTTTTCTTTTGTTGCTTATATTTCTATTAACCTTCTTAAATTCTAGTTTATAAGTCATCCCAATTTTTTTTTGTTTCCTTGAATTTTAATTTTTCTTCGGGTATACTTTAACTTGTTGGCTTCAATACTCTTGTACTGGTTTAAAATGGATCTTTGGCGTATATGTTTCAAATATTTACGTGAAACCGAGCTCCAATACGAATTACTTTTTCATGGTTTTGATTCTAAGGTCTATGGAGATGGACTCCGCAGATCCGTGAAGGGTGTTTTTTGCATAGAGCGCGATGCTGCACTTTGTTCACCTCCCATTATATTCGATTACGATGCTGACATTGCAGCAGTCACACCTTCTAGAATTCAACAATTACTTGCTAAATTTGATGGTGACAAATCTTCACTTGCGGTCAAACGCATTAGTTCTCTATGGATCCGCACTGAACATCGCTATAGTGCAGATGCTTCCCTCAGACGCAGAGCGCCGAACTCATTGGAGATTATTTCATACTATAGACGATCTCCGTATTGTTTTCGAAGCAAACTTGTGAGAGCTGTGTAGTAGTTCAACTAATATGCTATGTACATGAGGTGGAAGTGATATATTTTTGTCTGGCGCGCTGTTTTATATTTGGTTACCGCCTAGAAGGAGATTATTTTCTTCATTGATGTACTAGCTTTGATGTGTAGTGCCTATGTAGATTTAAAATCTTTGATTGTGCTTTGAAGAGTTATTTATTGTGCCATACGTTTCATCTTTTGTAAGGTATGGATTTTTATACATACGAACAGATATAATATTAGTAACTTTAAGTTAGGTATAAATGGTGCTGGTATTTTTGGGGTTGTAGTAACTTAAGAGCAATTGCTTTTTCGGAGCTGACAATAGCTATACGTTGTCTTTATTTAATTGTGCGTTTCCTTTATAGGCTATGGAGATCTGTAAGTTGTAGAATAAATTTATATTATTTTGTTAGCCTAGAGTGTTGGAATTCTTGGATAAAACTATTCTCGATTTGTGTTTCTTATTAATTTATGTCTAACTACGAGTTGTGTCATCTTGGATATGATTTTTTGTGAACGCTTGGTACGCGTAGTTACTAATACACTCTTTTATTCTCATATCAGCCCCATTATTTAATTGGTGAATATTTTTCTTGCATTATTCTGCAGTTCTGTATTGTGTGGAGTTTGTTTGATACAGGTTAATAGTTGTTTTGATTTTGATTTTGAAGAAGGTTGTCTTTTGTGAATATAGTCATAATTTTTTTTTAGGATTGTATATACATTTTCATTTACTTTAAGATATTTCTTTTGGAAAGGGACAGTGAAGCATTTTAAAAATACAAACCTCTATTCAAGTTCATTTATACGCTTAATTCATACTTTACTATTGGTTAAAATCAATTTTATACATGCATTATGTATCCACTAGACTGAGATAATAGTTTCATATTATTATTCAAGTAACCTTTATAAACGTCTGCTCTTCTAATTCATAGCGTCACATGTATTTTAATTTGCCAGTTATTTTTTTAAAATATCAATCGGGCCCATTTGATGTTCGTTTCTTAAGCAGGAAACATGTGGGAGCGTATTACTATGGCCACGGTTAGGCATTTAGCTTGGTTAATTATGTTGTGTTTGTGTTTCTTGATAATGTGAAGCAAGCTCCTGATTAAAGTTAAGGATTACAATTTATTGTTGATTTAGAATTTTTTAACTTAATTTTTTATTTTAGCACTAAAATTGATCTGAAGAGTGTTCAAGATTATGTTAGTATGGTGAACCAGCCTTTATGAATTTCAATTATCACGTTCTATCTAATGCAGTAATATTTGGAGGAATTCTGCAGAATTTTTTTTCAGTTTTGGTGCATTGGTATGCGGCAGGAAATTATACTATTCAGGTAATAAAATTTAAGAAGATACTTTGGTCCTTGGCACGAGGTAAGCGCTAGACGATAAGAAACATTCGTAGGGTTGTGAGCAGAAAACACGTTTAAATTGAGAAAATCAAACAGTATGTTGTTATAAACCTTTCAGATAGATGGGCCCGGAAGGTATCAAGGTTGGTTCGTGGGTTCTTCCTTAATAAAAACAGAATGTAGAAACGGAGCTTGTTTTTTTTTACACAATCAAATAACTGACGTCAAGTTATCATATTGAGGAGGTACATAATATACAATACAATCAAATCTTACCACATTTTCGGTGCACTAAAATTACAGTTATGTTACGATGTTTATACTGCTAAAGCTAAATAATAAAAGATAAAGATACTTAGGTATCTATGCGACGCTACATTTTTCGCGTGTTTACCGGTCAAGAGATAGCAGGCAAGAAAGCGTTCGTCGTTCTTTGCGTTCACAGGCAGAGCGCCCCACTCTCTACCTATAACGTTCGCTACATTACATTTTATTGCCCAGCTATAGTAGCGTTTTAAATACAAAAACAGGGTGTTTGAAAAATACCGCAACACACGCCCAACACTTATAAAAAGAAAAAACAATAAAGAAAGAAAAATGATTTGTCGTTGGCGACAGCAAACTAACATAGGTTAACATGAAATGTTACATTAGCAATCAACAAAAGTATACTAAACTTAATAAGCTAAATTGAAAAATTCTTATTTACTAAGGCACTACTCGAGTGTTCAAAATACGTTAGGCGCCACCTTGATTTATCTTCCTAACCACCTTTTTAATAAAATCAGGAAATCTTGAGAAAGGGGGACCGAACTAATTTTTCGATCCGCAGCGCGCACTTACGCTCAACAAACTTAGTCATTAGCCCGATTTTGCACAATAAAAAAAACTTAAACTAATACATGGTCACCACAGTGACTTCAACCACATTAGCTTTCGAAATTAATAGTTAAACAATAAATTTTTTCTAAGTACGATTACAATCAATGTACTTTGCAAATTCTTCAAATACATCTCCATATAGGTTTACCTTCATTTAGATAAAGATAAAGATACATTAAAATACGCTATGTAGCTTAACACCGAGCTACTAAGACAATAGATAAGGTAAATCTATAAAAAAATATTTGATATAAGGCACAAGAGAAAATCAGATACTAAAAGTACGACATTTTCAAAAGATAAAAGGCAATACATAAGCATACAATAGGTAATCGGCACATTTTATAAAAATCGGAATAGATATGTCACATCAAAGTAAGGCCAAACAAGGCAAAATTTAATAAGCTATTCACACTAGGTATAATAAACAATATTATCTTAATATTTCACAAAAGATATAAAAATATAAGTTACAAATTTCTAACAGTACATCCACTATTCTCACATACTATGCATCCAAGACAGTTATTTAACCACCCTTGATACTTAATCAAGTTGCTATATTTTCGTTAAATTACTCTCAAACTCTTTATGCAGGAAAGCTATTAAACTAAAAATCAGTATACAGAAAGCAGGCATATTAAAAAGTTAAATATTACAGAATTACAATTTAAAAAAACTCCAAAGCTAGATAAAGCACAAAAGTGCACACCCCCTTCAACCGTGCAAAAAAAAAAGAAAACGAAAAAAGAAAAATAATATTAAGTCAGGTTTTATAGCAAGAAATGCTAAAAAAAATTTTTTTTTGGGTCTATCACTAAAATTATCATAGATATCGAAAGAAAATTCATTATCGTCGCAACAGTGATCATCAACTATTTTGTAAAGGGCACTGCGCGATCGTCACAATAATGCTCCCCAGACAGAACTCATCGACTCTAACATCAGCTAAGATAGCTCCTAAGCTTGCGAGAAATAATCAAAAATCAAAAACAGGCAACAAAATCTAAAACAACCTAATCGTTTAAGTCAGAAATAGTCCCGGCTTTAAATCTTTAATGTGCCACCGGCCTTGTGGCTTACCCTGCATATCTTCCAACTCATAAACTAAGGTACTAATAACACGTGTGATTTTACACAGAATAAATTTTGGAGCCAATTTTGCTGCAAATTTCTTTGTAGCATCCGATAAAACATAATTCCTTTTCCAAACTTTTTCACCTAATGCAAAAGATATATCCTTCTTTCTCAAATTATAGCAAAGCTTACTTTTATCATAAGCACTACGAAGGTGCTGGCAAACTTCACAAAAAATAGACGGAAGTTGCTGTTGATCGGCGTCTCAACGAACTTTTTGATCAAATTCTAAGATATCAACGTCATCTGGAACGGGACCGAAAAAACTACCATCGATAGGCACATAACAACCAAATACTAAAAATGAAGGCGCAAATTCAGTTGCCTCATGTTTAGAAGTGCGCATTGCTTGTGCAATTTTAAATACATTTTCATCCCATTAAGTATGATCCGTTTGAATGTAAGAAGAAATAGCGGTAACAATTACTCTATTGACTCTATTTACTTGGGGGTGAAACTTAGCATTAAACCACACCTTTTGAACATGGTACTGTTTTACGAAATTTTGAAATTCCTTAGAGATAAATTGAACTCCGTTATCACAAAGAACTATGCGGTAGACCAAAAATTAAAAATACATGCTGCTCTAGAAATTTAATAATAGCACGAAAGGTCGCTTTAGGTATGAGTTGAACTAAGACAAATTTAGAAAACCAATCAATCACAACGAGTAGAAATTGATTGTTTTTTTTCGACCTAGGTAGAGGACCCATCAAATCTAAAGAAATCAGCTGAAAAGGATAAGAGAAATTTTTTTATTTTCCCATTAAACCAAAACGTGGTTCTTGCGAACTTTTGTGAGCACTACAGGTTAAACAATTTTTTAGATAACTACAAACAGAAATTCTTAAATTAGGCCAATAGTAAAGTTCGGAAAATTTAGCCAAGGTTTTAAAAACGCCAAAGTGGCCTGCGGTAGGTTCATCATGACACATACAAAACACTTCTTCTCTTCAGCCCAAATCGCGCGTAATTGTGCCCTACACAAATATAAATTATCAGCGGGAATAACCTTTCTACAAGACAATTCTAACTGCAATTCATTAGGTTTTAAATGTATCGCTTTCATTATAAGAAACAATAAGATAACTTTCCGTCGAGATTCTTAACTAGCAGATAAATCTTCAATAGTAAACAAGGGTAAATAATTAATGATATACGTTTTCTAAAATTACGAAAGCGCTACTTTTTTTCTATATATATAAATAACTTTCAAATTCCTAATAATTATGTACTTATAAGCTTAGATGTTGTTTCGCTTTTTACTAATATTCCTAAAGAACTAGTATTGAAAGATATCAAATTACTTTGGAACAAAATAGAACAAAATTGTAAGATACCAAAACAAACTTTCATAGAAATAATAGTATTTATTTTTGATTGCAACTATTTTACTTATAAAGATAAGCACTATTTACAAATTTCAGGTTGCCCAATGGGTTCCAATTTAAGTCCAATTTTAGGCGAAATAATAATGAATTCCTTGTTAGATAATGTTATTCCCTTACTACCCTTTGATCTACCTTTCATAAAAAAATATGTTGATGACATAATCACATGTGTTCCGAAAGACAAAATTAATGAAACTTTAAAAATATTCAATAACTACCATCCCAAAATTCAATTCACAATAGAAGAAGAACAAAATAGATCAGTTCCATTTTTAGATACTCTTTTAATTAGGGATACTACCAATAAATTAATATTAGACTGGTATCAAAAACCTGTAAATTCCAATAGATACATAAATTACTACTCACATCACACATTTAAAATAAAAGTTAATTTTATATTAGGTATGAAACATAGAATTAAAAAAATCTCCCATCCATCATTATTTGATAAAAACATAAAAAAACTTTGGAAAATTTTGAAAGACAACAATTATCCAACAAATTTAATTCAAAATCTTTTATACAATAAAAGCTATACATCTAATACCAACATTATGAATAACAACAACAATATACACTATAATGATCAAACTCAACCATTTTATAACTCTATTCCATTTATCAAAAACCTCACCACTAAATTAATAAATGTATTTAAAGATACTAATTTGAAAATTTCCACAAAAAATTTATTTACTTTAAATAGATTACAATCTAAATTAAAAGATAAAACACAAGTGCTACAACAAAGGAACGTGATTTATCAAATTAATTGTTTGGATTGCAACAAAATATACATTGGACAAACTTCGCAAAATTTAAAGCAGAGAATAACTCAGCATAAAAGCGACATAAGAAGAAAACCAAATGCATGTGCTTTAACACAACACGTATTAACAAATGATCATCAAATAGACTTTCAAAATCCAAAAGTTATTGATATTCAATTGAAAGAAAATAAACGACTATTCCTGGAAATGTGTTATATTTATCAAAATTCCTATACCATAAACAAAAAAACAGACATTGAAAATCTAAGCACTATATATACGTATTTATTAAATTTCCAAAACAAAAAAGAATAAATGAATAATTATAAGAGAGAAAAAATACAAACATAATACTATATTTTGGATCAAAGCTACAAATCTATGGTAAACTTTTAGAAACTATATACTTTCATAGCTACACTACTCATACAAGTTCACAGACAAACATTTTTACACACACTAACACACACACACACACACACACACACACACACACACACACACACACACACACACACACACACACACACACACACACACACACACAAACACAGATGCATGCATACTAACAGACATCAAACAACACATACACACTTATTATAATTAAATAAAAAACAAAAAATTTTTTTTGACAACCTACTAGTGTCATATTAGATTATAATATTTATTTTTATCTTTACTACTGTTATTTTTAAAAAATAGTTACTGTTTATTTATGCTGTACTAGCCAATTTTAGATTAATCCTCACTTTAGTAAGTAATATCTACACGAATTTGTACCAGTTATTATGTCCCTACATTTTAGTGCCTGTGAACAAGAATTGAATAAATTCGAAAATTTAGGCAATAAAAAAGAGCATTATCTTATTTCTAGCTGACCTATAAACCACAAAGAACATTCAAACTATATACATAGAGCAAGGTCGTAAAGAAAATAAATTGTAATATATATATATATATATATATATATATATATATATATATTATATAATAGTTATTAAGATGAAATGAAAACCCAACTTTGTATTTAAAGTTGAATTACCATTTCAAATCGAACTAGTAATTGAAAACCACTAAAAGAACGGCTACAGCAGGATTTGAACCTGCAACCTCTGATTCTCCGGATCAGTGCTCTAACCAATTGAGCTATCTAGCCTAATTGTTTAGATGATGTTATACTTAATCCTACTGAAGCTTGGCCCTTGTTAATGATTTTCAATTACGTCTTGCATTTAAGGAAATTGAATCTAGTTATATACATAATTCATGTACTAATAACTTGATCATCCCATTTTTGCAACGTTCGGAATAATACAAACATGTAATTATATTATTATTAATACAAAAGAATAATCCACATTTGGAATGCAAATGAATGCTTGATATATATTAATAGTTATTAAGATGAAATGAAAACCCAACTTTGTATTTAAAGTTGAATTACCATTTCAAATCGAACAAGGGCCAAGCTTCAGTAGGATTAAGTATAACATCATCTAAACAATTAGGCTAGATAGCTCAATTGGTTAGAGCACTGATCCGGAGAATCAGAGGTTGCAGGTTCAAATCCTGCTGTAGCCGTTCTTTTAGTGGTTTTCAATTACTAGTTCGATTTGAAATGGTAATTCAACTTTAAATACAAAGTTGGGTTTTCATTTCATCTTAATAACTATTAATATATATCAAGCATTCATTTGCATTCCAAATGTGGATTATTCTTCTGTATTATATATATATATATATATATATATATATATATATATATAAATCGTTAATGGACTGGTTAGCTTAATTATTTTGGTAACAAGATGGTAGTATACTGGGTATGAAGTCCAAATAATACTAGTTTATGCAAAATTCAAAATTTAATTTCTTCTGCTTAACGTTTCGGCATAATTTTTTGCCTTTGTCAAAAGCATCTACAATTAGAAGAGTTGTAATATAAAACTAACATAATATAATAGATAAGTTCCTTACTGTATAAAATCAATATTTGTCAAATTTGAAAAATAGCAAAATTGTCAAAATTTAAAATTAACATATGATTACGTTGATCAAAAATTATTAATAAAATTCATTTAGTAGGAAACAGGATCTAGATCTAGTAACAAATTGAGCCTTAAAACTAATATGTTGGAAGATTAATATGGTTGAAGTAGATGATGTAGATTTAATGTTTATGTGATTATTATAAAAGAAAGCTCTTAATGAAGCGCATTAGATTTAAAGTGATTTAAATTGTATAGAGTAGAATAAAATCTGTGTGTGTCTTCTATATCTTGTTTATTATTCAAACATTGATCTTCTTTGTTTATATAGTACGATTCTAGAAAGAGTCTGGTTTTGTAATTGGATTCTTGTCTAATATTTTAATTTCTTCATATGCCGGAGTATGTTTGGTTGTATAAACATGTTTAGCTAATGCACATTTGTTAGAATTGATCCTGCAGTCACTTCTATGTTGTGTCAGACGATTCCTCAACCATTGGGAAGTTTGACCAATGTAGGATGCCTGACAGCTACAGACGATCTTGTAAATTAAGTTACTGTTTAATAATTTAGGGTAGGGTTCTTTATTCTAGTAAATAGGTTGTTAATTGTATTGTTGTACTCGAATGCAATGGCAATATTAGGTTGTTTAAGAACTCTTACTATTGACGGAGCTAAACCTCGAATAAATGGTAGTTTTTTGTATATGGTGGTATTTAAATTGTTAATGTTGTTGGGTGGTAAGTTATTGTTGTTGTTATTATTGTTATTGGAATTGTTGAAATTGACATTGTCTTGGTTATTTTTATTAATGTTTTGAGATAAATTATTGTTAATACTATTATGGAAGCTATTGTTTATATTCAAAGTGTTGGTGTAGATGAGTTTACGTAAAAATTGTTTGGTATTGAAAAGAATTCTTTTATTTTTATTTAAAAATTGGGGATCAGAAATCTTTTCGATACGATATTTCATTGCATTGACGGTGTTGAATTTATGTTTCAATCGTACTATATAAACAAAGAAGATCAATGTTTGAATAATAAACAAGATATAGAAGACACACACAGATTTTATTCTACTCTATACAATTTAAATCACTTTAAATCTAATGCGCTTCATTAAGAGCTTTCTTTTATAATAATCACATAAACATTAAATCTACATCATCTACTTCAACCATATTAATCTTCCAACATATTAGTTTTTAAGGCTCAATTTGTTACTAGATCTAGATCCTGTTTCCTACTAAATGAATTTTATTAATAATTTTTGATCAACGTAATCATATGTTAGTTTTAAATTTTGACAATTTTGCTATTTTTCAAATTTGACAAATATTGATTTTATACAGTAAGGAACTTATCTATTATATTATGTTAGTTTTATATTACAACTCTTCTAATTGTAGATGCTTTTGACAAAGGCAAAAAATTATGCCGAAACGTTAAGCAGAAGAAATTAAATTTTGAATTTTGCATAAACTAGTATTATTTGGACTTCATACCCAGTATACTACCATCTTGTTACCAATATATATATATATATATATATATATATATATATATCTAAAGAAATTAAGATATTTACCTCAAGATACAAAATGCGGCACTTAATCGAGATAACAAAGGCGATTAATAGCTTCTGTAACATTTGTTCACTCATTCACTCATTTCTAAACCAAACCGTAAATTATAATTCGATACAGGTACAAATTCGCATTACTTAGGCTAATCAAGTTAATTTTTTATAGGTAGTTTAAATTATACATACAAGTTATATAAGTAAGCAATAAAATTCTTATTTTTAAAAAAATTGGTAAATTTCATCATGTAATTTACTGAAGTAAAGAATGTTAACAGATAACGCATCCCTTGTATTTATACAGATTAATAACCGTCGGTAGGTAACACTTGCGAAATAATTTATTCTTGACCTTGTCTGTAGACATCACGAAATCGTCCCCTCAATTCTTGCAAACACATTTCGAGACGAAACTGGAAAACAATCTTGTGATACAGATACGTTAACGTTAGGCAAGTTAAATCGTTGTTTTTAAACGCATAAAAACAAAAACCCATCACATAAGTTTTAATTTAGCAGGAAACTTTCCATTCGTAACTTGAATAAATACAGGTAGAATCAGGAAAATTTTAGGAAGCCCACGTTGGGCGCCAGTGTTATAAACCTTTCAGATAGATAGGCCCGGAAGGTATCAGGGTTGGTTCGTGGGTTTTTCCTGATTAAAAACAGATTGTAGAAACAGAGCTTGTTTTATTTGCACAATCAAATAACTGACGTCAAGTTATCATAATGAGGAGGTACATAATATACAATACAATCAAATCTTACCACATTTTTGGTGCACTAAAATTACAGTTATGTTACGATGTTTATACTGCTAAAGCTAAATAATAAAAGATAAAGATACTTAGATATCTATGCGACGCTACATTTTTCGCGTGTTTACCGGTCAAGAGATAGCAGGCAAGAGAGCGTTTGTCGTTCTTTGCGTTCACATTCATAGCGCCCCACTCTCTACCTATAACGTTCGCTACATTACATTTTATTGCCCAGCTATATTAGCGTTTTAAATACAAAAACATGGTGTTTGAAAAATACCCTAACAATGTTTGATTGGTTTCATTTGTTTGGCAAATGTCATAATACGTCGCACGCTTTAAAATATTTGTTTATCTATGTACTGTGTAATATTTAATTGCTAAATTTTAAGTTGAACTAAGTAGAGATTTGTTTAAAAAATCTGTTTACGTATGTTGCAGCACACTTGATGAAGGGAATGTTGGCACTCGAAAAATCTAGTTATCCTTGTATTCTTAATGCATTTGATTGTTTAATGCAAGAAAAGTTTGGTTATGAGCAAGTATTGCTGATAATCTGTAAAGTTGAATTTTCGGAAAATTCTTTTCAATGTTATTTAATGTTTATGAGAAACTAAACATTTGCATGATTGTCTATCATTGTCATATTTGAAATGCGTAAAAATTTTGTGTTCGAAGAAATAGTAAAAAGTTTTGGTTATGTTTTCTTGTTAAAATTATATTATACCGAAGTTGATGCTTGTAAGCTGTAGGTAAATCCGGACTGCTTTACAGTACTAAAGCCCAACTGTAATTTAAATAGCCATATAGAGATTAACTGGTAGATTTCTAATATTTTTTGGTGATAAATCTTTTTCCATAAAATTAATATTTTTGTTATGAAAACTGTTATATACAAAGAAGTGAATTTAAATTAAATAATTATTTACGCGTATGGTACTCTTTTATTTTTAAGAAATATATTCAAAGCGGTATAAATTTGAGTACCTCTATAAGGGATAAAGACGTTTATCAAAGGTAAGCGGAAGCTAGCGACTTCTAAAATTTGTAATTGTGTGAGGTATTATCAGAACCAGTGAGTAAGAACATTTTTGAGGTTCTGTTAGTATAAACCAACTATATCTATACCCGTTGGGGATGAAACTGTTGTCCTCTTTAAATTTTTTATTTTTAAAGTTTATACAATTTTAAGAAAACTTTGTGCTCTTTTGCTTAACTAAACATAATACCTTTATTTTCGATGTTGCGTCTTTTTTTTTTAGAGGCACAAGTCCTTTATTCAGCAAATGCCATTTTTTTACTGAGGATCTCCACGTCCGCCTTCAGAGTACACTTTGCCTAAATGAATTTTATCCCAGAACAAGGTGGCGCCCAGTTTTTGTTTTTGTTTTGGTTTACTGTCATTGTTTTTTATTCGAATAGAGTCATTGGAATCCCTTTTCATTGGCCTTTAGTCGGAAAAAAAGGGCAGATCTTTTCTCCTAGGTTTTAGTGTAGAAAGTAAAAAGATAACAACGGATACGCACGCGGTGGTGTCTGTATATGTATGTTCGTTTAAATATAATATTACCATTATCTTTAAGCACTGTGATAACTACATCTTCAGTATTTTCTGCTTGTTCTTCTTTCTTTCCACTGGAATATTGTTATAAATTATCCAGTTGTTCAGACAGTGCCTTAAGTTGTTTAATCAGTGCAGTGTATTTTTCTGACAAACAAACAAATTTTTCTGTGATTTTCGATTAAATTATGTTTATCAGTGACGCAATAAATTTTTCATCAGGCAACGGAGTTTCTAGTTTTTTAATTAAGTCGGCGGTGTTTATTTTCTATTGGCCAGTAAACAGCATTGTAAATACTCTGCACTGGCAGAGTACAAGGCATTATATCACCGGAGGAACTATAACAGGTCTTCTCTTCGAGAGTATCGTTTTCTAGTTTTTAACTAGGATTTCAATAGATCTCAAATTACAACGTTAATTAAATTGCTACCACGTTTTGTTAGTAAGCATATCTTGTGGGTATTTTAATGGGTATTTTATTTATCTAAACTTTTTCTAATAAAGCATTTTCTTTTAAATTAAAAGCTGCCAGCTTAAAAGTGCCAGGTTAAACTGTCGCGTTTGCTCTCTCCTTCATCCGACTTTGTATCAAATCATTGCAAAGAGTTTATATTTGCACTTTGGATAAAACTATTAATTGATGCCTTAAAGAGGTAACCCAATTAAGTAAAAAGCAGTTTAACCTCTCCTAATCAACATTTCAGTTTGTCAAAAGCTTATGCTTCACCAGCTAGTTAATTATTCTGTATGCGGAACAAAACTGAAACATTCACACTTAAGCACATTTGCAACCAAACGTATAAATAACTAATTCATTCATCAAAAGTAACCTCAGAAGTGCTTACTCTAAAATGCTGTTTGCTACTAATTGATTATCAAACCCTTCAAGTATAAGCTTATCCGCATTTCAACTTCTCAAAGCTTTACCCTTTTAGTAAACTGTTTATCAAAGTAGGCGTTTAAACTCAGATTACTGACAAATTGGTAGGGAAAGTAAGAAAGCTTATTAGTTAAATTCCTGATGAAAAAAGATATGGAGCTCGCTTCAGACATTACCTTTGGAAGTTTGAGCAATAGGTGCTTTATTTTAAATTTTAGCAGACTGTCAGATACTTATCCTAACTTCGTGTAATCTCAAATAAGTGATAAATGACCTGACAAAATTAAAAAGTCGACAGAACAAAAAACCGATGATACATTATATCCAATGACGTGCTGGTGAAAAGCAGTCTCGTGCTTTGAATAAAAACGTTTTTATTTTTATATTTTGTGCATACACAACTTGAGAAATATATTAGTACAAAGGTTTAAAATAGTCAATCTTATATAGATGATGAAGTACCGAAGCCCATCTACAAAATAACAGATTTTACACAGGAAGAAAAAACATTTCATCAAGTAATTTAACATTGGATGGTTTCCATATACTAGGAAAAATTATCTTTTGTGGTATAATACTGATATGGAGTATCAAGTTTGTTTTGTTGACTATTTTTACAGTTAGGAGATATTCCCATCAACCTAATTAATTATCTACGATATATACCGCGAGTAACCTAAAAATACCTCCTAAGAAAGTTGATGCACCTTCTATCGAAGAAACAATAAACTTTTAGAAAATGTAAAAATATGATTTATTGTTGCTGTTTTTGATAATTAACTATTTATAAAAAAGACTTACTATTTTTGGGCAACTATTACTAAATTTTTGCAATATGATCGTTTTTATTTTAGACAGGAGATTATTGTTTTAAGGTTATCATTCTTAGAAGATTTTGAATGTAGGAAACAAAATGATAGGAGAAAATGTCGCTTAATAGAATCAAAGAACTTTCTGGAAATTCTTATTATTGAGGCAAAAATGGATTCTAAGCAAATTAGCAATATAGATTTTTTCATAAAAATTACACAGACCAATGGATTTTTAGTTCCTGGTGTCTGGTTGGATTTTTTAATGCATTTTTGGTGTCTGAAACCGAATCTACACTCAGAATATTCGTACCTTCCTCAGGTATTACAATATTGGTTAAAAACGGTTTACATCGTATAACATATTGAAACGAACGTAATCCGGTAGGTGACTCATCGTTGGAATGTAAACAGCGTCATAATTCTGGCGAAGGTTCGACAAGTCGTTGGAAAGCCGGTTTAAGATATATAAGCATCGCTGACAGTTTGAGCAGCAGTTGATATCTCAAACGCATTTATAACGTATACAAGATATAAATAATGTTTGCTTCAACGTACACCATACAGACATAAATGATAACGGCATCATCGAAAATACGAAAACATACAAGACATTACCTCATATACATCCTTTAACTACAAAGCTAATACAAGTATTCAAAAGATATAGATTTGAGTTTTTTAAAAAGAATGTATTAACATTACAAAACTAAAAGATAAAACACTAACATTACTTTAAAGAAATATTGTGTACCAAATTAATTGCTGAGAATGCAATAACTTATATATAGGACAAACTTCCCAAACTATAGAACAAAGAATAACTCAAAATAGGAGTGATATCAAAATCAAACCAAATTCTTGTTCTTTATCAAATTATTAAGTCAAATTCAACCATAAATTAGATATTCAAAGTCCAAAAATTTTAGAAATAGAAGCAGATCAACGAAAAAAAATAATTAAATGTTTCACATTTACAAATCAAACCATATGATGAATAAGAAAACGGACATTAATGACAAGTTCTATTTACACCTATTTATTTACCTTTAAAATGTAAGGCTATGTCATGAAAAGGTTGTTTACATACATATATATTGCTGTGATATCATTTCAATAACCCGGTGCCCATTTTTGTGAAATAAAAAGGTTAAAATTTTCTTTTTGTCAATTTTTAATTTTCATTTTTAATTTTAATTTTTAATACCTCGACTAGCTCAGTTTTAATCGCGCACTGAGCTTGCAACAATACGACAACAAAGCCTTTAAATCTTCTTGTTACCTCTACTTCCTGCTTTTTTAGGTCAAAACACCATTAAGCACAATTACTATAATATTCTCAAAATATTAACAATGTACAAAACGTTTAATAAATGTTTGCAAAAACCTCCTTTTAATAATTGAATTAAATTCTTTCAATAATTATCATTCCCAGAAATTAAACAAAAAGTCAGTAAAAATCACCCTTATTATTATTATTTGAAGTCCAATGAATATTCATTAAACTTCCTTCAATTTTTACGTAATTTATAATGTGTACTAAAAACGATCTTTGTTGACTCTAACATAAAGTTTTTATGAAAGGAATTTTTAAAATATTTATAAAATAAAACACAACAAAATATTCAGATTGGCTAACGTTGTTTAAGCTCGAACCAGTTCCTGTCCCAACTGCTCGCGTATTCAGCATATTGATATAAATAGTCCCAACATTGAATCCAGATCTACTTTAGATGTGGTCTGCATTTTTCTTAGCATAGCTTCTCATGATCAATTCTTTAAATTATTTTAGCGTCATTTGTTAAACTTCCTGGTCAGATCCAGTAATTAATAATTGAATTAAATACTCGTTGAATTTCCTCATTGGATTTAGTAATTATTCAGAGTCCTTTTGTTAATGTCAAACTTAGAATTTCATTTAGAAATAACCTTTTGTTACTTATGTTTTTAAGGATTAAACGACAAACCTCATTTAATTTTGCACTATCACCATTATACAATTTATTAACTATAAACTCACTTCTAATTCTTTCACGCAAATATTTTCTTTCAGGTGATGTGAACTATGTTTTAATTCATGTTAAACTGATTGTTTACAAATCCGGTCGTATCTAAAAAGAATCGTCTATATGTTGACAAGCGTATAGTTCAACAATTAAGCTTTGTACGTGATTTTTACATACAAGATTTGGGGATTTCTATGGATTTTTGATGTGTAAATGAAATTGATGGGCTATTTCCTACACGTAAGATTTCAAGTTATTACATTGGTTCTGTTGGATTTTCTCTTTCGCTGGTCATGTACGTTTCGTTTGTACAATAAATTTGATGAACTTTGCTTTTATCACCATGCAGTATTTATTTGTAATCTATCAGGTGTTGGATTTTACCTTTCTGATCACATAGTCTTAATTTATTTTATGTATTAAATTAAAAAATCTGTACGTAGTACAATAAAAAATATGTAAAAACTGCAATGGCATGTATTTAGATTCCCGGAAATTAGACATCTCTATAAGTTCGGTCAGACAACTTTTCTCCCATCTCTCATAAATGGATTTATCGTAAACCTACTCTCCACTTTTCACATTCTACCTCCCACGTTCTAACTTCCATAATGGCAGATGTGGTGTCAGAGGTTTGACGACATTTTAAACTTAGGTAAGCTTTCTTGACATCTTTCTAAGCTGGATTAGGTTAAACTTCTCCGCTTTCAGTTAGGTTAGGTTAGCTCCGATATTGTTCGTTGCAAAATACTTAGGTTAGATAAGTGTTTACTAAAGCAATTAGAAAACTGTTGAATAATATTATTTCAAAGCATTTTATTATATTGGCGTAACATGTTGTGTACATAGAAGTTGGCAATACGAAAGAAAATATAAGATAATGACGATCACATAATAAATGTTACCTAATGTAGTAATATCTTACTCATTATCTAATCTATCAATTAGGGGTACATATATTTTTACCCTTCCTTTGGAATATAGGTTAATTTAAATAAACATATTTTATAATAAGATTAAATCTTTAGTAAAAGAGGCAAATTAGATCAAATGATAAATTTTAATATACGTTTAAACTAAAATTGTTGAATCAAAATCTTAAAAAAATTGATTGGTTAATAATATTGTCCATAAGCTTTAGTCTTTATACTAAATTGTCCCTTTGTAGTAATAAATAGAGATGTATTGGCGAATATCATAGATGAGTTACATCACAATAATTTTTTCTGTGATTTGCATATAATAGAGAACCTTGCATAAATTATGAAAAATTATTCAATAAAAATTTTTAATTGTATGATAGGCTCAAGAAATTCTGTTTACTACAATAATATATGCATTTGTAGTGATTTAATAAAAAATTTATTTGCTTGTTTCATAGTAGAATTCCGTGTAGTCCTTATCGAAAAGATAGTTGATGACTCACCTTTATGATGCAGCATCGAAATAGCTTTGAAACGAACTGTTTTTAGACTGTATATTTTACATAGTAAAATATTTTTTTGTATAAAACAAATTTTGAAAAAAATTGTACGTAAATTTTCAAATTTAGATTTATGGTTAAAAGTATGATTTTCTTGGATAAAACTATACTGCAGAATCTATCCTGAGAAGACTTCATATTTAAACAGTTTAGCGTATAGTCAGAATTGACTAACTTTAGGTCTCAAATTGTCGAAACCTTTCTCTTCTTTTAAATATGATATTTGTGTGTTACTTTGCAAATTGTTTCAATAGCTTAGAATTGAAGAATAATGAATCATGTATAAAGGATATACCGCAAGTCCATTTTATTAAAGATATAACGCAGGAAGTTTTATTTCGCATGGGACAAAAACTCAAAATTTACTTTTTTAAAGTTTATTAAATTAATTAGAACAGAGTTAAACTGAAATAGACATAAGGATGGCGTTTCATAGATGGAAGTTGGGTAAGGCTTCGGTTTAGAAAGACACTTTGTTTCGGGGGTCGTATATATATTTCGATTCAGCATGTTCCCCTGAGTCTAACGACATACGACTTTCAGTGCGGAAACGACCTTTTAAAAAGTTATGAATTTTTAAACTTCGCATGTTAAGTATATGGGAATTTTTTTGAAAAAAAGGAAAAAAGATTTTTGAATAATTTAAATGATTCTAAGCTTAACCCAACCTAACCTAACCCAACCTAACCTAACCCAACCCAACCTAACCCAAACCAACCTAACCTAACCCAACCTAACCTAACCCAGCCTAACCCAACCCAACCTAACCTAACCCAACCTAACCCAACCCAACCCAACCCAACCTAACCTAACCCAACCTAATCTAACCCAACCTAACCTAACCCAACCCAACCTAACCCAACCCAACCCAACCCAACCTAACCTAACCTAACCTAACCTAACCTAACCCAACCCAACCTAACCCAACCTAACCCAACCTAACCTAACCCAACCAAACCTAACCCAACCTAACTTAACCCAACCTAACCTAACCCAACCCAACCCAAACTAACCTAACCTAACCTAAACAAAAAAATTATATGAAATAAATCAAAAATCAGAAATCAAACTTTTAATCGATATGACATAGCAAAACTAACAAAGAGCAAAATATTCAAATGCGCAAATCTCCATATTGGAAGCGAATAGCTTCTAACAAGGCATCGAAGGGATCTCGGTGCTCTTTAGCATTCCAGCGGCGCCATAAATACTCGCAGAGATGATCTGCCTCCCCAAATTGTATTCATGCGCAGCTAATCTTTTGATCTGCGCATGCGCATAATTTCCGCGCATACGCAGTTAATTTAAATTAATTTTTAGCTAAAAAAAAATTTCCTATAGACTTAACATGGGAAATTTAAAAATCCATAACTTTTTAAGGGGTCGTTTCCGCACTAAAAGTCGTATGTCGTTAGACTCAGGGGAACATGCTGAATTGAAATATATATACGACCCCCGAATGAAAGTGTCTTTCTAAAACAAAGTCAAGCCGGAAGTTGTTGTTTATAAAAGTTTTCCTGCTGGGAAATTTTAAAGTACATTTAAAATAAATTGTGAATGTTATTTTAGTGCAGTATTTTTTCACAAATGATCTAGTAATTAAGGAAACACGTTTTTTGCTCTTCCTGCAGAGCACACATACCAACTTGCTCTTATTATACAATAAACAAAAACTTTTTGTAAAAGAGGCAAATGAAATAGAATGGTTAATTTTATGAAATTAACGGCTTTGAGTTAATCGAAATAATGATGGTCTAGTAACTGTATAACTGTTTCTGTACAGTTATCCTCCTGTACGTAGGTATGGATGAATACCCGAAGATCGATAGCTGTTTTCTCTTTGATTTGAACATATTAGCAAGTTGTGCTAAAATATGATGAATTAACTGAGTATAAATTTATAGAGGTTTCGTAGATATTTGTATAGACATAGTTGCTCAAGTTATTGTGTTTACTGCAATGATATAAATTTGTCACGATTTAGTACTCAATTTAATTGAATGATTCGTAGTAAAGTAGTATTCCATGTAGCCAATCAATAAAAAACAATTGATTGCATATCGTAACCACCTTGAAATGAAACGATTCTAGCCTGTACTTTTTACATCATCATTCATAATTGTTTTGTATTGTGCAAATTCTGAAATAGCGATTTTCAAAAGTTGCACATGAATTTTCAAATTTAAGTAATGCTCGTGATAATTATAATGTTCTTAGAAAAAATTATACTGGGGAGTCTAATATTAAATAGGAACACTAACTTTTTAACAATTTGACTTACTTATATGTGAAAATGCACTTCGAAGGCCATAAATAACCATTTCTCTGTTTAATTTCTCTGCTTTGAGTATTATAACTGTCAGAGCTTGCAGATTTTTTAACTAGTTTTTAATTTAAAACTAGTTACTACAAGAAAGTTGTCTGAGACCCATTTGACTATATGCCAAATTCTGGAGATTTTATATTTACAGTGTTAAATTAGCTAGAAATACCAAACCATGCTTCAAAAATTATTATGTTTATAGTTTTTAATCTTTGAAATATTCATACTAATCCACCCCGATAAAATACAGTAATAATATAGAGTCTGTTTGAAATTCCATGCTTGAAATTTGCTTTTAACATTTATTAAAATAATTAGAAAAGAGTTAAATATACTTACTTCATAGAATGTCGTGACATAGTTGGAACAAGTTTTCTTTAAAAGATAGTGAAGTAAGCTCCTCTGGTTGAGAAATTTTACAATATTTGGCTAAATAGTGAAAGACATTTTGGTGCAGTGCTGTTTTAGAAGCTAGCCATGAATTAGGGACACTATTATTTGGCCTTCCGTCGGAGTACAGATAATTTCTAATGTTCTTATTTTACAGTAAGATAAAATCCTTGAAAAAGCGGTAAATTAGAGCTAATCAGAAATTTTACTACACGCTTAATGAACTAATGTCGCTGAACCTGGCTGAAATATGGATTCGCCGACAATTGTGTACATAAAACGTACCTATATTTGTAGTTATACAAGGAATTCCACTTATTATGGTTACGAGCTACTATTAGGCAACCCGTCAAACACACAAGCGCCGTAAGCAATGTATATACTACAGAAGCCTAGAACTTTCTAGCATATACCGAAGTATGAGTCATCTATTTAATTATAGGGTATATATAAGATCGGTGATTAATGTAGGAGTTAGTCTATATCAGATTGTGGAATATAAATTATATCGTGTAAAGTTAAATAGTTAAGCTTTTGGAAGCCCAAAAGTAAATATAAATTTGTATTATGTTAAAGTGTATATTGTACCGACAACATCTCTCTTCATTTGCTATAAACTAAAACGTCCAACTTCCAAAATTTCCATACAATTCTCCTATTTACAACAAACTAATCAATATTTGCCGCCTTCACCATTAAATTCCAGTTTTTAACAAATTTCATACATTCCAAAACCCAAAATAGATGTCGCTTGTACTTACATACTTCATATATGCTTCGCTTAGAATTCTCTATTCATACTCAAATTTTCACTAAGTTGACTTATCTCTTCACACCAACTTGTGTGTAGTTACTATTAATCATATAAAAATCACTTAATACTTTCACTAGAAGTAACTTCGTAGGCACTGAGGCATTTATATAGGGTCCATGTACCCCTCTGTTTTCCAAGTTTTAGCACGTAGAACTATAACGAACAACAATATTTCTCCGTAAAACACCAACCGTTTCCCCTAATAACCGGCCAAACCGTCGTTCATTCCGAAGAAAACTTACAACGGCTCGCAGCTTTCCTTGAAATACAACGTACAAACAGCTAAAATGACTTGCAACACCTTCTCAAATAGTCAACCATCGAAGATTTTCAGCGAAAACTAGTCCTAACGAACTTCAATTCTAATAACATTCACACCCTCCAAACTAACAAAACACATTCCATCTTTCTTTCCCATATATATCGCCTATTCTTTCTTATGCTCCCTTATAAAATCCCCAGTTGACTATCACCCTACCTAACTTTGAAACTGTTGCGTGTATATATATAGCATCCAATCACAACGCTTCATTTCTTTCCATCTATCCGATCGATACCAACGATGTTCGTCTTGCTCTATCTACAAGCTATCGAACTGTCTTTGTTCACGTGTTTATTATGCAGTCTAACTGATATTTACACTTGCATCTTCGCCTTACATATACTTCATTAACATTCTACTTTGTCTGCAATATTGATTCGTGTCTGCTTGTAACGTACGTTTGCATTCTGAGAAACTATCGATTTTCTTACCCCAACCAAACAAACTCTTATTTAACATGCTATATTTAAAACGTTTCAAGTTTATCCTTCAAATATCGATCAAATGCAAAGCTTTTAGTATTTGTCTTGCACTATCGGAAATTTAAGAAAAAGCGGTATTTGCATCGTGATATTTTAAACCTTAATTTTTATTCTATAAATATATCATGCTATCCCTAACTAAATAAAATGCAAATCTACTAACTACAATTAAATTAACTCAAACTAAATAACCCTACATTCCTACCTTAAGTTGAATATGTGCAATCTTAATTGTCTAAAATACCTAATAAACTTTATCGTAGATTGTGACTGTACGCCCTAGCTTGACCTATGACCTTATGTATCTACAACTAATCTACAAATTACACGATAATATATATATATATATATATATATATATATATATATATTGCCGTGGAACTCGGGTAAGATGCTTACCAACCTTAAATTATTTTCGAAATTTATATAAAATTTTCAGATTCGATAATAAACAAATTTTCAAAAATTAACTAATTCAGAAAAAACTTATCCTTATCCGTTTTCCTCTTTTCCTCGGTTGAACGGCCTTCTTCAACTGCTTCCGGCTAGCTCATTTGAATCTCCTCTTGGGTATCTAGATTCACTCGCATATTCTCAATCATACACACACACACTAGCAATAAAACCTCAAACACAACCAACACACAAGCTTTTATTTATAACTATTTACAAATGAAATGCAATATAGTCCATATTCCATTGATCACGTTACACTTCAGAAAACCTTATTTTAAAATGTCCAGTATTTTATCATTAAACACATAAATTGTACCCGGAGTAAATGGGGCTCGAATACTACCTTCTCTAAAATTCCTTCTTTATAATTTATTTATTTATTTTACTCTAACTAAACTCTGGGGTAGGGTGAGCTCAGAATAACCTAGATAATTATGCATTTGCATACTTTTAAAACAAATAACAAAGCAAAGCCATGTACTCTTCACAAAAATTTTACGTTCTGATGGAACGTTTAAAAGCTTTATAGACACCTTCAACTTTCTAGTTAAATACCATAATAAAGTTATTTACACGTATTAAGTTCAATAAGTAAATAATACACACTAGCTTGAAATTTCAGTCTCATACTTTCTCCCAATATTCACAGTTTGTAAAGTCACAATACAAATCATTACCTGGAAATTTATAGTAGATCTCTGCTTTGAGGATGATGCCATCTATTTCTTCTGTCCGTTCTGCAGGTTGTTTCTAGCTGTTACTAGAAAAACTCTTTCTAAATTGAACTGCAAACGCTGCTTCCACGGTATAATCAAATTCCAAATTTCATTTAAAATTATTTCTTCATTAATTAGATGCTTCAAACCACGTTACTTAATGTCCCGACACGAGTTGATTACAATTATAGATGATATCTCTATTAAAATGTAATTTCGGCACACTTAACCGCGTATTTAATTAAGAGACTATCACCATGTAATATAATTCAACTCATTTAGTAATACTTACAACTCGTGATACTTAGATACGTTGTTTGGAGCGATCGAAAACTTAAAGGCCCTCACCACGTTCTCTAAAAGCATTTATACACTCCGAATGCAACCTCTCCATATCTGCTTAACGCGAAATCCCCTGTTAACCACACATTCTTGCAATTTTGCACTCAACCCCATTTTCAAATCTGCGAATTTCAATACCTCGTTATAAAATTTCAAGAATATCACGCTACACTATCCTCGTGCTTGTTTCAAATCAAACTAACATATCGACCTATCGTAGACCTAGTGACGCTTCACAGATCTCTCCTATCCTAATAGTGTCTCTTACTTATGCGTTTTCTCTGTCCCTTTCTACCCTGGTCTGAGTGGTACAAAATCGATATTCTTGATCATCTGCTGTCTAAACACACGTGGACTTGCGACGTGACTTTAAATAACCCTTGTTTAGTATTTCATGCTAAAACATTCACCCGTTTCCAATATACGTAGAATCTGCATGTTTGTCTACTCAAATTTATTAGAACTTGACATTTAAAAGTCTGCAGGTGTTCGATCGTAACGAACGTTTTAAATAAAATTCTCCGAGTTTCGTTTCATGGTATTTCAATCCTCCTTATATATTTGTTTGTTAGCAACGTGTTTCACCTTGGGTTTTTACAGGTTATTATGCTTATTATATATCAATAATTGTTCAATTAACTCCAATTATATATATATATATATTGCTGCAGATCGTGGGTCAGTCGTTTTAACCTCTCCAGCGTCAACAACCGATTTTAAAAAAAAACAAAAATTTTATAAAAATATTCTTTACCCGGAATCTTCTGCTGCAACACACTACCTTCAGCAGCTTCTCTGGCTAGCTCAGCTGTGTCTCTTCTCCGATACCTAAATTTTCAATCATTCTTCCTTCCCATTCACACACCATTCAATAAAATCACAAAATAATACAACAATCATACAATTTTTATTTACCGCTATTTACAAAAATTATTCACAGATATGTACATTTCGGTCCTCTATTTACAACTCAATAAGTGCTATTTTGTGAAGTTCTCGTTTTAAACTTTTCATTGCAAACACATTTAGTACAATAGGAGTAAATGGGCCCCAAATAATTCCCTATATTTATTATTACACACTGGAGTATGGTGAGCTCGTAATAACCCAGTTTATTAATGTATGCTTTCCACCTAGCATAAAATTACCACAAAATTAATAACCCATGTACCCTTAGCAATCTAGTTTAAATTCGTAATTAAATTTTTAGTAAACTTTACATACACCTTTTTCTTTTAATATTTAAACTACCTTCATAATAGTCAAGTACACGTATTTTTTCCAATATGTTAAAAAACCATAAATAACCTCCAAAGTTCACACACACATCACAAATAATTCCTGCAGTTTATCAATTAACAGCAAATTCAAATGAGTTACCTGGAATATGCTTCAAGACTTCATTTCCTACGATGACGCTATCCAGAACCCCTTTGCTTCGACTGACTATACGCTCGGCTCCACCAGATATTTATAGATGATTACTCAGTCTACACTGAGTTCCGAACCACCAATTACCATATCATCCCAGCGTCCAAATTCATGTATATTGCACTTGTGTTTATTGCTTTATTAATTTACTAGCTTGACATGGTATTAGGTTGGACCTCAGTTAATTTAAATCACTCGCCACTACTCGCGTTAATAACTATAACGCACCCCAAACACCAAGTTATAAGAGCTAGTATTACCTTACTATGTTACAAATAAATATTAATACTCACAAAACACTACTATAACGTCGGTTTATTGTTATACGTAGTTAAAGCGATGCGAAAATCAAGAGTAGTAAAGAGAGCGATTTTAATTTTGTTTCGGTATTTATACGGTTCAAAATGTAACCTCCCGGACACACTTAGCGCGAAATTTTTAATTGAAAATAACATTTCTGCAAATTTTGGATATAACCGCTTTTAAACTTCCCGAAATTTAGCTCGTGAATACGCTATGTAATCCGAAAACCCGCATTCACCCGTCGCGTGTTCGTCTGTTGTAAAACTAACTATTCCGACCAATGATACAGTCCTATGTCGACATAAAACTCCGCCTGTAATATTGTTATCTCCGTTTTATTGGATGTCGCGCTCCACCCTTACTTGAGTCATAGAAAATCGATATTGCTGACCGCGTCCACGTGGATTGAATACGTGCATATGAAATCGAATGCTTTTATACCCATCCCTATCTGTAGCATCTTATTGATTGTGCATCCCTTCTGCTCTTTAAGAAACTCTTGTTAGCTTTTATGCGAAGCCAGTGACGGTTGAACAATATATTCTATGAAACCCATGTTATTATGTTCATAAATACGCAGAAGCTAACCTTTCAAAACATGCAGGTGTTTCTAATTAGTGATCGTTTAAAATAACAATTCTCGAAGCTTCTTTTCACGGTATTCGATACAATTGACGTCCTTGTCTGTTACCACGAACCCTTTTGCCTTCGGATTATTGATTTTATATATCCTGATGCGTGTCTGACGTTATTACACGTTGAATTACAATAGATTAAATTAATTATGCGTTTCTATTTGTTTTTAAGACTGATTTTTTTTATGAACTTATTACTTTTCAATCCTTAATTATAAAAATACGTCACTACTTGTTCGTTTAAATTAAATGAATGAAATAGATTTTGCGCGTAAATGGATTGTTCGTTTTTTTATACAGGGTGTTTGGAATTGCATTGCTTACCGCAAATTTAAACTTTTGAATCCATAACAATATATATATATATATATATATATATATATATATTGCCATGTTAATAGGGACATTTAGGGGTAGATAGGATCACTAGTATAGTGCGCTTCATGCTAACAACATGAGGTTTCAGAAAACTAGACATTTTTACGAAGAAAATGAAAAATACAACGATTAGGCAGGAAAGTAAGTGACAACGCCCTGTATATAAATTATAGTCATCATTATTTTAAGAAATAAAAGGTACTCTAAAATAAGAACAAGATTGTCTTAAAAATATTAACACGGATTATAAAAATTTGATACGTATTTCGTACAAGATAAAACTACCAGGTGTTTAAATCAAAAATTTGCCGGAACATCAGTTCGCAAAAAGACTAGTATAAAGTGTATAAGATAAAACATTTTTTGTGTTTACTTATTTATAAACAAATATGTCGTTCACCTTTGTTTTCCTACTAATCACCGACTTCCTTCGCTTATATTCGGCAGTTGTCGATTGATTTTAAAAGCATTACACCATATTATGGTGATTTGGTCCCACAGGTAGAGTAGTTGCGCACCCTTTACCTAAAAAGATGTATAAATTACCAGATTGCTATGCAACGCCATTTTCTTATCACGGACGAATTCGAATTATATAATAAAATCAATCGGATTATAATATTTATCGACTTAAACTCGTACCATTACTAAAGCCGACTTACGATAATTAGTGATGGATTCGAACCGAACCGAACCGAACCTTGCCCTAGGTTTGGTTCGGTTCGAAAACTTTTAAGTCCGGTTCGGTTCGAAAAAATGTATTCCGGTTCGGTTCGGTTCGGTTCGAAAAAAACGAACCGAACCTCGAACCGAACCGAACCGGTTCGACATTTTGATATTTTAAACAACTAGTACGTTCAACTACAACAATTTAAATGTTTATTAATGTAGTTTTTATATTTAGTAGCTGCTATTTTCAAATAAACCCAACATTAATATGTTTTAGATTTTAGTAGCATAAATCATATTAATACTATTTGTCCAGGTTTGATTTTTCAATACGTACTCTCTTTAACAAAGCGTCATTACAATTAGGTTAATAGTGAAAACCACCTCTAAAATTTAGCATGTGTAAATAATTGATGATTTTTACTAATGTCATTTTACCGTGAAAGAACGATATCACACGTTCTTTGCGATTACTTTTATTTTAGTTTTAGTTAGTATAAAAAGAGTATCAAGACAATAAATAAGGTGTTGCTGATTTCTTATACAGTACAAACAAAAAGCTGTTTGTAAGTTTATCTTTATTATTATTTCTTTTAAAAGACAATAT
Source organism: Platerodrilus igneus (assembly GCA_036346225.1). Lineage (NCBI taxonomy): Eukaryota > Metazoa > Arthropoda > Insecta > Coleoptera > Lycidae > Platerodrilus > Platerodrilus igneus. The sequence goes on along the minus strand of JARFIW010000260.1, from coordinate 3,759,673 downwards.
CAGATGGTTCTCGGAAAGAATCGTAAATCTACCTCAAACAGTGTTTAAGTTTTTCATAATAAAATATAACAGTATTTATGGCACGGACATTATGTCTGCTTATTATTTGCATTATAGTTATTTTATGTCGGCATTGATTGAAAAGTTTATGCCCCTATAAGTCATAAACTTCAACCCTTGGCCGTGAGAGAAAGTTTGGGGTCATTCTTTTGGAGTATCGGCTACTTCTAAGGACGTTGTTAATGGCCACAATAAATAAACCGTAAATATTATCGTACCATGCGTTTTGTAACACCATTTGTTGAGCGATTAAGTACAAAAAAAAAGAGATTAGTTTTTGCTACAAGGTCTCATTTTTTAATATCAATAGAGAGCTGGTTTTCATATAAAAGTAAAAAATTCAAAATGATGGATTAGTAATACATACTTAATTAAAAATTAAATTGTTTCGTTTATTCTGAAAACTTCTGTAGTCTCTAGACCGTGACCTCGGCTTGTATATGAGTAGATAATATAGGTTTTTTCTGGCGCACTTCGATCCTCACTCGATCGATCCCCCCACCCTGCCTTCTAGTTCGCAGTTGTTGAAGTGGTGTGCGTTGTAAATTCTGACGATCCTCAAGACACTTCTGGCGCACACCGTTTCTCACTGAATCGCCACCCCCCTCCTACCTCTTTCTGCTTGCCTACTAGTTGTAGGGTGTTGAAGGGGGAAGGGGGTCTTATGACAATTCTCATGGCTCATTCGAATTCTTCATTATGTTTATCGGCTTTGCGGGTGTCCTATTCAGCATTTTGCAGACCAGAAAATTTTTAACGATTACGGATATATAGGCAGATATAATTGTGAAATTACATAGGATTATTTAGCACTATTAATTTAATATTTTAATTTTACTTTTTAACATATATCATTTTTAATATTAGACTAGTATAAGTGTGTTCTTAAATTTTAGAATTAAGTTGACTCCATAATTGGACTTGTATACCTATGTCTGTGGAGACTTTATTAATAAATGAAATGAATTAAATTATGTTTATCAGCTTTGCGGGTGCCCCATTTGGCATTTTTGCGGTCTAGAAAAATTTTTAAAAATTTTTAAATCGAGTGAACATATGTCCTGGGGTTTAAAAAATCGATTCGAAATTATATAACATAGATATGGGGAAAAGTTATTGGCATCGTAGTAGGTCAAATACTTACACGGTGTAATGAGATCTTACTCTTCGTCCTTGTACCTGTTGGCTGCAGCGCAACGTTCCGTATGGGCGGGCGGACCGGTTGCACGGGCGGGCGGGCGAACGAATGCGGATGAACGGGCGGACGGGCTGGTGGGCGGACGGGTGGATGGACGGGCGGCGGGCAGGGATGGACTATTTAGTATAAAAGACTGCTTTTTGAAATTTTTGAATCAGTCTTAACAGTATATTTGAAAAATGTACACCAAGCAATCTTTAGAGAAAGCAATTAGTGAAATTCGGAAAGGTGTGTTAAATACGCGTAAAGCTAGTAGGTTGTATAATGTGCCTAGAACAACGCTACGGGATCACCTCTATAAACTCGGGGCTCGAAATAAAAGTAGAGAATCAAATATCCCGGTAGAAGCTGCACGACAAAAAGTTAAAATACCCATACAAAACTTTGATACATATACCACTTCTAGTGCAAAGGAAGTTGGTAAACATGGACCTTTGTTCCCATCCAATATAAGGGCAATATTTGCGGGACCATCGAGTTGTGGAAAAACCAACGCTCTAATATCTCTCATTTTACATGAGAATGGACTTGCATTCCAAAACGTCTATGTGTTTTCTAAAAGTTTATATCAGCCAAAGTATGAACTGTTAAGAAAGTTATTTGAACCCTTAAAGACGGATATTGGTTACTACGAATTTGGGAATTATAAAGATTTGATTAGGCCTGAGGATGCAAAAGAAGATTCAATTATTGTCTTTGATGATATTCATGCAAACGAACAAAACAAGATCGCACGGTTTTTCTCCTGTGGTAGACATAAGGGTATCGATTCCTTTTACTTATGTCAAACGTATGCCAGCACAGTAAAGCACGGACTTAGAGATAACGCTAATGTTATTTCAATATGGAAACAGGATGATGCAAATCTTTGGCATATCTTTCTAAATCATGTTGGCAGTGATATGCCCTTTATAAAGTTTAAAGAAATTTGTCAGCGATGCTGGAATGGTGGTGACTCGAAATATAGTTTTATTACTATTGTAAAAGATTTTGATTTGGGCAAGGGCGATATAGAAAAATTTCGATGAGTATATAAATATAGAAGAAGCCGTTAATGGTTAGCCCCAATCTCAAGTTTCATGATGACGGCCGCTAAAGATTTTATTGTAAGTAAACATAAGCATCATTTTATGCAGGATGCCGTACGAAGGAAGTTTGTGGAACGCAAAAAGGATATACTACTTCACAACCAGAATTCAAAGAAGCTCATAAACATTGCATGAGTCTTTGCAAATCACCGCTTCCCAGTCATAAGGAATAGCGGAAAAATACTAAAACTTATGAAGGAGATTAAAGTTGAAAACAAAGGCAAACTTTTAAAAAAGATTAAGTTACCAGTTAACGACGAGTCTGTACATCGTTAGTATACGAACGTGTCGGTTAAAACTGAATACCAATATATATATATATATATATATATATATATATATATATATATATATATACACGTCAGTTTATGGAGTTAAGTATAATCCCCAATCTGATACGCATAGTTCGGGAAAAAGTATATAGGAAATTGATACAGAAAACAGTGACATAACCTTAAATAATAGAGGTCATCCTAGCACTAGAGGGGTATCTATAATAGAAGAATTAAGAGAAGAGGGTTGTATAATAGAATAAGCATAACACAAATCGAGCACAATCGGGGCATATCCGAACAAGAGTAGCTCATATAAAAGGACTGTTGGCATAGAAGTTATAATTTATCGATTATACAGTTTAAAGAGGTGATTAAACAAATATGTATAAAGACTTTGGGGAGGTTATTCGAAGATTTCGCAATGCTCTACGAGTAAAAAAAGGCGGAATGCAGGCAACGGTTTTCGATAGAAGGACAAAAATGTCTTATGTGCCAGTCATACGAGGAAGCAATACAGCACTGTACTGCTGTGTTAGTATTGCCCGAAGATTTGGATGATTTTATGGAAATAATCGAGGAGATGGGATTTATAAAACTGTTGGCAGATATTCAGATGGAATATCTTTTAAATTCTAAGTTTTAAGATAAAAATTTAACTGTCTCAATTACTGTCATAAGAAATGAATGATGAGAATTTACAACATCAACAGTATCAACAACATCGATAACATCAACAACATAGATAAATCAACAATATAATCAACTTGTAATTTTAATATTTACCTACCGCATGAGGGTATCCAATTAACAATAAATAATAAATAACAGGACCTCTAACACCATCGTACCCTCACGTTTCGGGACGTTGCCTCGCAAGCTGCAGCAGTCGGTGAAGGGGGGGGTTCATTAAACAAACACACTGAGACGAAAATTCGATTGTTTTATTGAACGAGCTACTAACTAAAACTTCAACTAATTACATATGCATAACAAAATATAAAGTAAATAACCTTATGTACAAAAGGGCGCCACCATGGGAATTAAACGGCCCATGGACCAATCGCGGTAATAGCTCTCGTCGCACTTTGTTCGTGGGCGATGAACCAAAATGGCAGAACAGAAAATAAGTCACTTATAGTCTCCGGCTAGCACAAACACAACTTAACTAAACTTAACTAACAAACATATTTTGAATAGATACAGTTCTAGGTGTACACACCCCAATAACAAAAATTTATTAATGCTACCCTAGTCTAATTAACTTGCATAGTGCGACGACCCTTTTAACCACGGGGTCATCTACACCATGAAAAATACGACCTTCTCAAGGGTCAAATAGTACCGTAACTTGACTTCGAGCCTGAGCTTTGCATTCTCAGGTAGTCTCGTGGATTAGTGATTAACGACCTCTGACACCGTCGAAACACAATATAATAGAAGACCCTTCTAAAACGATGCGGTCTCCAAAGCAATAATAAAACGGATCAATTTACTTGAACTGGGCATTCACCCGGAATTGTATTTTATGGAAGTCGACAAATACTGTTTTTAAACAAATAACTGACTTATGCTGCATAACACAGCCTTGAGTTCATAGTAATATCACATATACTAATTACTTACTCAGAGAAATAAATAACTTAAAACATAACGGCCCGCACTTGACTGCAGAGAAATAAACACATCACTAGTAACCGTTAGCTTTAACCTCTAACGCGTCTGGAAATAAACAACCCCGATTCCCACCGGCTGGCCTCCTTATATACATTTTGGTTAATTGAAAATAACCCCTTTCTTGACGCTCTTACTCGGCTTAGGATGCGCCGGTCGTAAATCTTTAATTTTAATTAAAACTGTCAATGCCTAAGATAACCACAACCGTAGCTCTCAGAATTGATTTTAGTTGAGTGCTCAGCTAATTGAAAAATTGCTTCAGACCACCCTGACATAAATAGGATCCTAAAGCATGATTGACATCTAATCATAGATATGGACTAATTTGACATGTTTAGTGCCCTTAAAGTAAGTGCCTTTAGAAAAATTGATTAACTCTTGGATTAGATCTTTCTGGGAACTTCGCTGAGAAGCTACTTGGGTGATCCTGCAGCCGCTACAATTCTAATAATTAGCATGCTAAAATTAAACTAGAAACTAACTATTTTTAGGAATACTAGAACTATTAGAGCTTATTAAAACAGTATGTTACACAGCCCCCTCGAAAATTGAAATTGCTCTTAGGAATTTCAAGAAAATTGAAAAAAAAAAAATGTAGAAATTAACACATCCAACCGCAATTATGTTTAAGACAACTGAGTCTTTTCAGAAAATTGGCGGAAGGAAAAATAAAAATTGGAAAAATAAAATATTAGTGAGGTTTTAGGTCTTGGACGTGGAACACCCTAGCGGTTTTCCGTCCATGGAGGATAGTCTATAAGTGGTAGAACCTAAAACTTCCATCACCTTTGCTTCTAGGAACTTCGGGCTAATTTTTTATTGAAATGTTTAGAAGCATCTGATAATATAAAATTGCGCTTCCACACTAAATCCCCTACTTTGAAATTTAATGGTCTGCGCCTTAAATTGTACGAGTGCGTATTACGTTCATACGCCAAATGTATGTTCTTCTGAACTTCTTTAAAGATGGGCGATAATTCATTAAGGTCTTGAACCAATTGTTCTCGAGTATCAATTGCTAGATCCTCTGGATTTAAATCCTTTAATTTATTATAGAATTCCCCGGACAGAGGAACCGTGCGTCCAAAAGCTAAAAATGTTGGGGAATATTTTGTGGATTCATGAACAGCATTACGAAGCGCATGGGCAATTGTATGAATATTATCGTCCCAATTCTTATGAGAATCTTGAATGTAACTGCGAATGGCAGCTCCAATTACCTTGTTAACGCGTTCTACATAATTAACTTGAGGATGGTAGCTGGCGTTAAACCAAACCGAAGGTATTTTATAATTTGTCATGAGATTGGAAAATAAATTACTTTTAAATTGGGGGCCATTATCTATCATACAAATTTGAGGTACCCCATATACCAAAAATACAAAATTTTCCAGGTAATTACAAATTTGTTTTGTTGAAGCGCTGCGCATGGGATGCAATAAAGTGAATTTTGTAAACCAGTCAGTAACAACTAAAAGGTAAGTATTCCCCAATTTCGAGCGCGGAAAGGGCCCCATTAAATCAATCGACAAACATTGAAACGGAAATGAAACTTTTTTCTCTTTGCCCATAAAACCATAATGGTTGAACGTGCTGGATTTGCTTTGGCAGCACGTAACACATTTACTAATGTATTTAGAAATATATGACCGCATTTTAGGCCAGTAATAGAGCTCTTTGATTTTTGTATATGTTTTAAATACACCCAAATGGGCCGAAACTGGATCATCATGGCATTCTTTTAAAATTTGTGCACGGCATGATTTCGGCACTACTAACTTCCACTCAATTAAATTGGCTTTGATATTCAAATTATTCGGAATAAACTTATACATTTTATCATCTTCTACTCTCCAATCGGGATATAGATCTGGCTTTTCCTTAATATTATTTAACATGTTTTTGTACCAATCCTCGACCTCGTCTAAAGAAAAATTTAAAGAATTAATAGCATAGGCTCCACTAGGAGCTCAGGATAATGTATCTGGTACCACATTAAATTTACCCTTCCTGTGGATAACTTCGAAATCAAATTGTTGGAGTTTCACACTCCATCTAGCTAAACGTCCCGCAGGATCTTTTAAGTTGTGGAGCCAAATTAAAGAATGATGGTCCGTAATGACCTTAAAATGAGTTCCTTCAATATATGGTCGGAATTTTTGAATAGCAAAACACACCGCCAAAAGTTCCCGTTCTGTGACTGAATAATTTTTCTCTGCTGAATTTAAACTGCGAGAAGCATAAGCAATTACATGTTCTTCGTCTCCTTCTCCCTGAGTTAAAACACAACCAACGCCGTAATTCGAGGCGTCACATTGTAAGAAAAAACTTTCGAAAAATCAGGACTCCTTAAAATAGGAGCCTTTGTAAGAACATCTTTAATTTTTTCAAACGAAATAAGAGCCTCGTCCGTCCATTTAATCGCTTGCGATTTTCTCTTTCCCTTTAGTAAATCATTAATAGGTGCTATAATTGTGGCAAAATCCAAAACAAAACGCCTATACCAAGAACACATACCGGTGAAACGTTTTATTCCAGTGGCTGTCTTGGGTTGAGGAAAATTTACAATTGCGTCAATTTTTGCTGGGTCAGTTCGGAGACCATCTTTATTCACAATATATCCCAGATATTGTAACTCTGGTTTACAAAACTCACATTTTGAACTGTTAATTGTTAAATTAGCGCCTTTCAACTTCTCATACACTTCGTTCAAAATTCTAATATGCTCCTTAAATGTGCTTGAAATAATAATTATATCATCTAAATAAACAAATACTGATTGGGATAATGAAAATCAAAAATAGAGTCCATGAGCCTCTGTAATGTGCCTGGAGCATTGGCCAAACCCATCGGCATTACATTATATTGAAATAATCCGCGCCTTGGGACAGTAAAGGCTGTTTTTCCTTGCTTTCGTCACTCAAGGGCAATTGCCAGAAAGCTTTTTAAATCGATTGAACTGAGATATTTCGCATTGCGTAATCTATCAAGAATGTCATTTACAAACGGAATGGGATACGCGTCTTTTTGTAATTGAATTTAATCGTTTAGCGTCAAAACATACACGAAATTCACCTTTGCTTTTTCTTTACTAATAGCATGGGGAGTTCCACGGGCTATTGCTTGGGCTAATAATGCCTTGTTCAAGCATTGCATCAATTTCTTTATTAGCATGTTCCAGCATCGCCGGTGATAATGGGTAATACCTTTGTTTAATTGGTTCAACGTCTTCCGTTGTAATATGATGTGAAATTTTAGTGGTTCGGCCTAAGGTAGGACGATCCAGGGATTGAAATAAAGAAATAACCTTGTTTAATTCAAATTTCTGGTCTTCATTTAAATCGGCCATGACTTTAATGAAATTTAATTTATTCGTTTCCGCAGAATGAGCATAAAATTCATTTTTGAAAATCTACTTTCAATTCAAATAATTGACAAAAATCAATCCCTAACGTTAGGGTACACTCTATTGAGTCGGAAACTAAAACATTTAAAGACCGAGTAACCCCGTTTATAGTCAAGGGCAAATTAATTGAACCTAAAATTGATTGTGCAGTGCCATCCGCGGTTGTTAATATAGACGTTTTACATTTTTAATTAATTCTAACTTATATTTATCCAATAAACACAAACCATGTCTGCCTAAAATAGAGGTATTCGCGCCGGAATCCAACAGTGCAGTATAAGTTTCCTTAAATATCTCGATATTAATATAAGGTCTTGTATCATCTTTTACTTTATAAAATTTGAAAAACCTTAGATGATTTACAAAATTCTTAACTTTTACTAACCAATCCGACCACGTCTTTTGTCAGCAGCAATATTATTAAACGAAGAAAAGCAACGGCTGACTACGCGCTTTCCTGTCCTTAGTTTTTGAATTATTTGAGCAGTTTGGACAATTTGTGGACGTAACTTCCAACTGCCCACAAGAATAACAAAATATTCCGCGTTTCTCCGGACAAGTATGAAACGAGTGACCTCGTCTTTACAGTTGAAACAAATAGTCGAAAATTTTGCTGTGTTTTTAAAATAATTCGAAACGCCGGACCGTGGTAAATTATTATTAGAAAATGAACTCTGTCGAACTTGACGTTCTAAGATAACTGGTACGTTGGCAGAATCCGAATGTTCCTGTTTAATAAAATGTGTAGGCTTAATGTCTTCTAAAAGCTTACAACGAGAAATCAAATGGGAAATGTCAGTCACTTCAATTAACGCCAGTTGCGTGGCATAAAAGTCTGTAAATTTCTTTTAATAATTTTTATTTGTTCCCTGATTGAAATGGACTCTTCTAATTGAGAAAATAAATTTACCATCTTTGAAATATAAATGGTAGGTGATTCATCGGCGCCTTGCCGTCTGGATTTAATTAACATTAAAAGATTCTCTGCATAATCGGCTGAAAGAAAATCTTGTTTCAATTTAAAATTAATTGTTCCCATGAATTTACTGTACACCGCGTTGCTCTATACCAATCCAGTGCTGAACTGGTGAAAAGATCAATAGCCCCTTCGAAAAGGTCATCTGACGAAACTTTTCTTGCAACTTGCAGTTCTTTGACGCGTTGAATAAAATCTAAAACCGATATAGAATCAGATTCACCCGAAAATTGTAATCCCCACTTGTGGATCGGGACTGATGTCGTTGTTTTATTCAAGGACTTAATTAGCGTACCTAAATCATTACTAGAAATCGAGACCGATGGGGTATTAATAGAAGAAACCGCTGATGCTCCAGGGCATGAACCCTCTGCTGTTGGTGTTATTGTAGGATTTTTATTACCGCTAGCCGAACAATAAAGAGGGTTATCGTTAATCTCATTTTCCCCGTTTACCTGTTCTAAAATCTCAAAAGCTCTAATGCATTTGGAATGCAGTTCTTTGTGTACTTCTAAAAATTCAATATCGAAATTGACATAATTTAGTCTCTGTGTTACATGCATTAATCTCGTGTTAAGTTTAATATATTCTGTCCTTTTAGGAAGAATGGTAAAAGAATTTAAACAGTTTTCTAATTCAAAAATCTTAAGTTTTAATAATTCAATTTCGTCCTTTTGAACGATTTCAATTTTCTCATACTTAGAAAAACATTACTGTCGACTTTCTCAACAATGAGTTTTCTAGGCAATAATTTTCGCTTTTCTAACACACTTAACTTTGTTGGTTCAACGTTCCTAATTAAAGTTCATAACTAAGCTCATCGCTTCTTAAAGCTTCTACCACATACATGACTAACTAAAAGGTAAAAGCCAACAATAACGAAACTTGTTCCTAAATCACTAATATTAAACTGTAATTCTGCCTAACACTAAATAAAACAAAACAATCTAAAAATTCGTCCGTGTGTTGTTTACCATAATTACAATTTTAACCACGTTAATGCGCCAGTGTAATTTAAATATTTACCTACCGCATGAGGGTATCCAATTAACAATAAATAATAAATAACAGGACCTCTAACACCATCGTACCCTCACGTTTCGGGACGTTGCCTCGCAAGCTGCAGCAGTCGGTGAAGGGGGGGTTCATTAAACAAACACACTGAGACGAAAATTCGATTGTTTTATTGAACGAGCTACTAACTAAAACTTCAACTAATTACATATGCATAACAAAATATAAAGTAAATAACCTTATGTACAAAAGGGCGCCACGATGGGAATTAAACGGCCCATGGACCAATCGCGGTAATAGCTCTCGTCGCACTTTGTTCGTGGGCGATGAACCAAAATGGCAGAACAGAAAATAAGTCACTTATAGTCTCCGGCTAGCACAAACACAACTTAACTAAACTTAACTAACAAACATATTTTGAATAGATACAGTTCTAGGTGTACACACCCCAATAACAAAATGTATTAATGCTACCCTATTCTAATTAACTTGCATAGTGCGACGACCCTTTTAACCACGGGGTCATCTACACCATGAAAAATACGACCTTCTCAAGGGTCAAATAGTACCGTAACTTGACTTCGGGCCTGAGCTTTGCATTCTCAGGTAGTCTCGTGGATTAGTGATTAACGACCTCTGACACCGTCGAAACACAATATAATAGAAGACCCTTCTAAAACGATGCGGTCTCCAAAGCAATAATAAAACGGATCAATTTACTTGAACTGGGCATTCACCCGGAATTGTATTTTATGGAAGTCGACAAATACTGTTTTTAAACAAATAACTGACTTATGCTGCATAACACAGCCTTGAGTTCATAGTAATATCACATATACTAATTACTTACTCAGAGAAATAAATAACTTAAAACATAACGGCCCGCACTTGACTGCAGAGAAATAAACACATCACTAGTAACCGTTAGCTTTAACCTCTAACGCGTCTGAAATAAACAACCCCGATTCCCACCGGCTGGCCTCCTTATATACATTTTGGTTAATTGAAAATAACCCCTTTCTTGACGCTCTTACTCGGCTTAGGATGCGCCGGTCGTAAATCTTTAATTTTAATTAAAACTGTCAATGCCTAAGATAACCACAACCGTAGCTCTCAGAATTGATTTTAGTTGAGTGCTCAGCTAATTGAAAAATTGCTTCAGACCACCCTGACATAAATAGGATCCTAAAGCATGATTGACATCTAATCATAGATATGGACTAATTTGACATGTTTAGTGCCCTTAAAGTAAGTGCCTTTACAAAAATTGATTAACTCTTGGATTAGATCTTTCTGGGAACTTCGCTGAGAAGCTACTTGGGTGATCCTGCAGCCGCTACAATTCTAATAATTAGCATGCTAAAATTAAACTAGAAACTAACTATTTTTAGGAATACTAGAACTATTAGAGCTTATTAAAACAGTATGTTACAAACTTTACCAACCTCATGAAACCATTAAACAATTACAGCACCAACGCCCACAACATCAGCTTTGCCGTCTCTAATATTATAATGGGCAGGAGCAAAATATTAATTGGATAAGAAAAATGCTTCCTTATACATCCAATAGGGTGGAACGCTAGACCACCGAAAAGATTCCAAAGGATAGCCAATAACTGGATATCTATATAATTTGTATCTGCATTGTATTTTGTAAAAATAAAGTTGTATAAAGTTGAATAATGTTTTGATAATACGCTCATAATGAAATGTCGTTTTACATCACTTTTGCGAATACAGCGCTAAGGTCGTCGTAACGGATACTATTGGGCTACGCTCGATCAATAGTTGCTCAATCGATTGCAATCTAAGTCGCCAATACATTGTGATATTCTAATCGTATCCGATGTTACTCTAACCTATGATCCAACAGCCCCATATATATCCAATTGTCACATTACTAAGTAACTTACTACAGTTAATCACAATAGCATATTGCAATATAAAGCCTAGGGGTGGGGTACGACGGTTCTTTATAGCCACCAGGCAGCGCTTTCTTTATACTATATATACCTGACATTTTTAATAGATGACATCCTGGTTTGTAAGCAGGGATTAGGATCATCCAATGCCGATACACTCCCACATTGTGGTATCTGTCGTATAAATATGGCCAACCACCAGTTTAAACCCCAAACCATTTTCTAGTAGATTTATATCCATAATGCTATTGTTAACAACTGAGTTTACTTATTGTCATAAAATTTGGGCGCAAGGTAACACGGTACAATAACACTTACCTCATAGCCTAATCGCTGAGCTTTTGATGTCGAATTGGAACTATGCCGCAAGCACCGTGGACCCAGCTTTAGTCAGAGGCGTATGCAAAGGTCTACCATGCGCACAAAGATCAAAGCAACATAGTAAATATTTTTTGGCACCTTTATAAATGAATTATAGCTATTAAGTTGATATTATCAAAACATGCAGTTACATATAAACGATGGATAAGATACCTGTTGTTCTAGCCTGTATAGAATTATGGACTCTCAAAGCAATTATGCGTAGCCAATAACAGAATGAATAAATGCGATTGTTTTGTTATGATGCAAATCATTAGGTACAATGAATTAGTAATATTGTAAGCAGAAGGGTGGGAAGGGATAATAAACGACAGCATTCTATAATTTATAATGAATACGACAGCGGGCTACTTCAGTTTTATTCTAGTATTTTTAATAGTTTGTAAATTTCGATATTGATATTGGAAATGATGTGTAAATATAATATAAGAATTAAAAAATTAAAACCAGTAGTTTACATAGAAATTGGGTATGTCACCAACAAGTTCAAAAAATATATTTTATAGGTATTTTAGTTATTAATGACATTGCACCAAATTCATTCCTATAATATAACAGTATGATAACCATCATGATCCTATTACATAATACTAAAAACTAGTGGTAGCGGTAACTTAAGTTGCTGCTACAGTTTATAAACCTGTAAAACTTAATTCATATACAAATTTGCAAGCCACTGAATAAATAAGATGTAAATAAAATAGCCGAGCGCCTGCCCATTTGCAACATTTATTAAAACGTGTATGCAACGGTCATATTAATATACACGTCTGGCGAATACTAAACACATAATTATGCTAAAATAAGTCTTTTAAAATAAGCATCGTCATCATCTGAAACAATGTTCTGTTAAAATCTGACCACAAAATTAGTTTACTTACCTAGAACAACTTCACAAAACTCGATGCGTAAACTGAAAGGCCGAGGACTTTACGTTAATGTATCAGCATATGTCGTAAGGAAATGTTCCAAGTGTAAACACCAGGTATCCATCTATGAGCAAAATACTTCACCAATTACTATTATTGTGCTATTGAATAGCAGAAATCTGTACAAATCTGCATAAATATTACGTCCAATGCTCGATTTGATTGCATGAAATTAAACTTGTGTCTGTTTTTGTTTGAGGTCTGAAAGCAGCTAATTAAAATATTGCATCATCCGTTTTAAATAATTCACATCTGTAAAATTTGTAAACGTTCAATATTTGTGCAATTTAAAGAAAGAAATAATGCTTTACATAATCAAATGGATTATTTTCATTATACAATAATAATTATTACAACAGGTAACCCTATTTCAACTTTTAAAAACAATGTCGATGTGTGAGCTCAAACGATTAGTTACTTGATAAAAACTTTTTTATGGCGCGATTCGAGTGGTCAATGGCCTACTTAAACATGTCTATGCATGTATGAATGTGCGTGACGTCATAAATATCATAGCTTATAAATATTTCTGGTTGTGAAATATATTAACCGGATCTATTTTTTAAATGAAAATTGCTTTGTATTCACAGAATGTCGGCCTATAATTTAAAGATCCAAACACATAATAACCAATATAATTTGCAGATTTTTAAAAATGGGTCACTAATAGAAAAGATTTTTATAATACGTACTGATTTGCCTTATGGAGAGAATTTGTTCTTGCCATCTGGTTCATCGAATTTCACACTGTTGTTTAAGCCCAAACACTAGTAAATTTAAATAAGTAAGGTGTTTCTGTATGACAATTAAACTACTGATGGATTATCGTATAGATTGCGGCTATTTTCTGGAATTTACAGAAAGTGAAATCATTATATATAGCTGAAAAAATATATAAATATCCAATCAAGCATACACATACCCAAAAATGCTCGACTTACCTAGAACGATGTTTAATTACAGAAAAAAGATCAGTCGAAGGAGTGTTAACCTCTCACGATCACCCGACGACTATGATTAGTCTCGAACCCCCACCAAAGTTATAAAATGATTACATCATGACTCATCCAAAATTCTACATCACGTCTGTGCGAAGCTCGGTAAAATTGAGGTCAGCGCCGCTTTTATATAGAGTTCGAATATTTTCAGCGGATCCTAAGATATTAACAAAAATTATTAAAATTAATTAGAAAATTACAACTATCTCAAAAAACTAAGCCGAATTTTACTAAAAGTTGCATTAAATATGTAATTCATATACAAAATCGCGTTCGTCTTTGTCAATATCTGGAACCACACTAAACCGTACTAGAAAATTAATTCGTTAGTATCACAACGATACATATATTTTCTTCAGCGCACCGATTTAAGTTGATTTTATAAAAAATTAGTTTTTTTGCCTAGCATATATGAAAATAAATCATATCTACCCTAAAAATCTGACTGAAAGTAAACCTTTGCGTTCCTAGGGCCGCAAAACTGATAATAGCATGATTTTATAGGTTTTCACGATCTAGACACCTATGACTATCATTGAGATTCATATATTGCGGCTTTGACGTTTCAAATAATTTATCATTTAACCTCGGCGTCGGTGTATTGTTTATGAGAGTGCAAATAAAAATATAAAATAATCATAGATGAGTACTGAATAATTGTAATTCTAACTGAATAACTGTTAGTGAAAATGAATGGTAATTTAGACAGTAATGATGACAAAGAATTTACAAGTACTCCGCCGGACTTGCAAGAAGAAGCGAGCAATGCTTCTTTAAATCTTTTACCTAAAAAGTCTAGAGAACGGTACAAAAATACTATGAATTATTTAATAAATAGAAAAATAAAAAGCTAAAAATGTAACAGAGAATGTTTTACTTGCGTATTTATCAGAAAGATCGAAACGTGTAAATGCTGCTACTCGATGGGCAAAATTTTCAATGCTAAAAAGCACTTTTAAAGTCAAAGAAAATATTAATATTGATAATTATCATAGAACATTCTGTAAACTACCTTCCCAAAAAATCTAAAATTTTGACTCAAGTACAATGAATGTATTCAATTTTTAAGGCGGCAGATGATTCGGAATATCTAATGATAAAGGTATACAAATAAAATTATTGTAAATTTTTAGATTAACTTTACATTGCAAGTTTCTCTTATTATGGGAGTATACGGAGCTTGCCGCCGAAATGAGTTGACGAATATGAAACTTGACCACATAGATAATAGAGGAGACGTATTGATTGTTACAGTTCCACAAACCGAAAATAATAGTACAAGAACATTTACAGTCACAAACACTACAGTTGATGTACTGAATCTACTTACAATATACAACAAATATGTTTCTATTAGACCTCCCCACATTACTCATAATTGCCTATTCATTTATTATAAAAATAATAAATGTACAATACAGCCGATCGGAAAAATGTATTTAGCAAAATTCCAAGCAAAATAGCCACCTTTTTGAAATTGGTTGAACCTAGTATATACACAGGCCATTGCTTCCGCAGTAGTTCTGCAACTCTATTAGCTAATGCTGGAAGTAATTTAATAACACTTAAGATACATGGAGGATGGTGTTCTTCTGCAATTGCTTAAGGATATATAGGTGATTGGTTATCAAATAACATTAAAATTTCTCAAAAATTCTAACAAACCAAGAACATCAGCTGTCTAGTGCCAGCACAAATAATACAATTCATATGTTAATTGCTCTTAAACCAAATAAATGAAATATCAGTTAATGTTGATAGATCGTCAACGTTATCGTAAAAAATGTCATCATGCTACCAGCATCTCAAATACTTACCAAGTGCCTACAAATTCTGGTATCACTATCCATAATAATGCTCAAGGAATAATTAATATCAATTACTATAATAAATAAATACGTCAAATGTTATTAACCTTCTTTATTTTATGGGTTTTTTCTATTTTTTCTTTAATGTTAGACGAAAAACAGTTGTGTATCACACAGGCAAAAATGCATTAGTAGTCCTTAGCTATCAGCTGCCCTCGTTCGCTTCGCTCGCTCAGGCATCTAATAGCTGCGGGCTGCTAATGAGCACTTTTTGTTCTTGTGACACAATATACTATATACCGTCTGGTTACTCGAATTTTGCTCTATTTTTAAGCCTAAACACTAATAAAGTTAAACAAGTAGGATTGTTAGTTATCATAGCAGAATATTTGTATTTCAACAATATGTAAACTTTATAGCGCTTCCTTAAATTTTATTATATTAAAAACGGGTTTTTGTGTGATGTTCTTTAAACATTAAGCTGTAATTTAAGTCCAAACATGAAATTTGTATAACAATTATAAGAGCGTAAAAATCTATACATTGAATAGATTTATGAATTTTCAAAATAATTATCGACCGTTAGAGATAAAAAATTCTCGGGGCACGATTCGAGCGATCAACGACCTACCTAAACGTTTATGCTATAATACGGTAGTTATTATCTCTGAAAAACATTTTAATACGCGTTGCGATTATGCTATCAAATTGAATTATAGCTTCACGATTTTAAATATATATTATTATTAATCAATAAGAAATAACGCTTCAATCGTACGATACATCATTTGTCTATAATTTACTACAATATACAATTACTTAACATGAGTTATATATCTAAATCTCAGAGAAAATACTTTTACCTGAACTTGAGATATTCAAAGCGGATTGATATATTAATCAATTTATAAATTACTGAAACCCTTCAATCGGTCGATTACATATATTTTAAATTCTGACAATTAATTGTTTTTTATATGCAACTATGCTCAGACTCATCCAAATTCTTAGACATGTTTATATACAATATCTGAAGCGAATGGTCTATATAGCTAAATTCTTTAGACACTGAATATTCAGTGATCCTAAAATATTAACAAAAATCGTTAAAATCGTATTAGAAACCATAAATTTCGAAACTAGCCAAATTTACGCTAAATCTAAAATTAAATATGTAATTTTTTATACGCAAATTCAACAAGCTCATCGATAAACGATGTTAGTCGATCAAATATTAATATATCGTTATCTAAAAAGCGAATGTCTATACATATAATTAAGCTAAAATGGGTCTTTTAACACTGTAAAACTTGCAGATAATCTGAAAAATATGCTGTTAAATATGTATACAAAGGTTTAATACTCACTTTCAACCACTTCTCAAAACTGCTATGATTAACGGACAGTAAAAACCGGAAAACAAACTGAGCTTGCAGCACTTTACGTTATTATATTAGCATATCTCATAACAATATGCACCAGGAGTAAACACCTGAGGTCCATCTATATTCATACTACACAAACTATACCTATGTGCTATTCTTTTCGTTTGTCTCGATCTGTTAATGCAGATTTCTGCTAAAGAATAGCACATAGGTATAGTTGGTGTAGTATGAATATAGATGGACCTCAGGTGTTTACTCCCGGGACATCTTGTTACGATATATTTTGATATAATAACGTAAAGTGCGCTCGGACCAGTTTTTTTTTCCGGTTCCTGTTTACTATCAATGCAGTTTTGAGAAGTGGTTGAAAGTGAGTATTAAACCTTTGTATACATATTTAACAGCATATTTTTCAGATTATCTGCAAGTTTTACAGTGTTAAAAGACCCATTTTAGCTTAATTATATGTATAGCATTCGCTTTTTAGATAGACGTGTATATTAATATGATCGCTAACACGTTTTGATGAGCTTTTAACGTTGCATATAAAAAATTACATATTTAATTTTAATTTAGCGTAAATTTGGCTTAGTTTCGGGATAATTTATGGTTTCTAATAGATTTTTAACGATTTTTTGTTAATATTTTAGGATCCACTGAAATATTCGAGTTCTAATAAAAGCTATGATGACCTTTGCTCTGCAGATATATTATATAAACATGTCTAAGAATTTGGATGAGTCATGACGCCATAGTTACATCATAAAACAATTAATTGCCAGAATTTAAAATATATGTAAATCCACCGATTGAAGGGTATTCAGTTTTATAAATTGATTAATTATCATCCGCTTTGAATATCTCAACGTCAGGTAAAAGTAATTTTTCTCTGGTTTAATATATAACTCATGTTATAATTAGTATTTTGTAGTAAATTATAGACAGATGTGTCATCGTATCGTATGGAATGCAGTTATTTCTGTGATTTGCATAAAGCAAAACTACACATAAATACTACAGTATAATAAATAATTTTCATAAGAAATCGATTTTATGAATAAACTATATTACAAAACCTGTATATCAGCCTACCTATTCGAAACCGCGTTATTAGAGAAACAACATATTCCCTAAATTAAATTGCATTTGTTTGTTCAAGAACTGTATTAGTCGGTTTATAAACCCGGAATTTAACAGTAATGTGATATAAAACGTTAATAATAAATTTTGGATTCAAACTAAACATTCTTATTGTTATCGAATTAGCAATTATTTTATAAAATTAGCTATATATCAAACCGGCACTGGTATTTTCAAGTTATATATATGTATTAATCTTCCAAAAATCGTGAGTAATGGTCATTTCTGCAATTTACAGCGAACTAATCCTAGAAATATTTATAAGCTATGATATTTATGACGTCACGCACATTTATACAAGCATAGACATGTTTAAGTAGGTCCTTGATCGCTCGAATCATGCCCCCGAGAAGTTTTTATCGAATAACTAATCGTTTGAGCTCACACATCGACATTGTTTTTAATAGTCAAAATAGGGTTACCTATTGTAATAATTATTATTGTATAATGAAAATACTCCACTTAATTATGTAAAGCATTATTTCGTTCTTTAAATTATCCGAATATTGAATTTTTAAAAAATTTTATATACCTGAATTATTTAAAACGGATGATACAATATTTTAATTATATGCTTTCAGACCTTAAACAAAAACAGGTACAAGGTTAATTTTATGCAATCAAATCGAGCATTGGACGTAATATTTATGCAGATTTGTGCAGATTTCTGCTAATGAATAGCACAATAATAGTAATGATTAAATATTTTACTTATAAATAAATACCCGGTGTCTACACTCGGAGCATTTCCTTATGACATATGCTGATACATTAACGTAAAATACTAGGATTTTAACAAAACATTGTTTCAGATGATGACGATGCTTATTTTAAAAGATTCATTTTAGCTTAATTATGTGTTTAGTATTCGCCAGACGTGTATATTAATATGATCTTGACATACACGTTTTAATAAATGTTACAAATAGGCAGGCGCTCGGCTATTTTATTTACATCTTATTTATTCTGTGGCTTGAAAATTTGTATATGAATTAAGTTTGATAGGTTTCTAAACTGTAGCAGCAACTTAAGTCACCGCTAGCACTAGTTTTTAGTATTATGTAATAGGATCATGATGGTTAGCATCATGATATATTATAGGAATGAATTTGGTGCAATGTCATTAATAACTGAAATACCTATAAAATATATTTTTTGAACTGGTTGATGACATACCCAATTTCCATGTAAACTACTGGTTTTAATTTTTAATTCTTATATTATATTTACACATCAATTCCAATTTCAATATCGAAATTTACAAGCTATTAAAAATACTAGAATAAAACTGAAGTAGCCCACGGTCGTATTCATTATAAATTATAGAATGCGACAATGCTGTCGTTTGCGGTTGACGCCATGGTTCTATATCGAATAAGGTCCGAAAACATAGCAATGACTATTTATTATTCATTAAATGCTAATTTTTCTGTTTTTGGTTGTATCGCATGTTCTCCAGACGTAACTGTGCTCTATTCCTTTAGGAGTATCTCCACTGGGGCGACGTTTTATTAGCGATCTGTGCGCATTCTTTCTAATTTACCTATTTCCGATCATCTGACTATTTATAAGAGGCCTCAGCCCATTTTCCTTTTCCGCGAATGCGATAACATTTGTCTGCGTTTATTAAGCTGAGTAATAAACATCGTTTTATTGTGCAGATCACATAGGAATCCTGGACCGAAGTTATATCGGTTGCCTGTGAGCATGCGCTTTAATTTACCTTCTTACAATCATCTGGCTATTTATAAGGAGTCTCAACCAATTTTTCCTCAATAGTGTTTCTTCTACGACTACAAAACCTCATAATTTACGTGTTTTAAACTATAAATAAACATCATTTTATTATACAAATTTCATAGGAATCCTAAGGCGATGTTATATTGGATGCCTGTGAGCATGCGCAGTAATTCGCCTGTTTACGATCATCTGGCTATAAATATAAGGGGTCTCATCCCATTTTCCTCAATAGTGTTTCTTCTACGACTACAAAACCTCATAATTTACGTGTTTTAAACTATAAATAAACATCATTTTATTATACAAATTTCATAGGAATCCTAAGGCGATGTTATATTGGATGCCTGTGAGCATGCGCAGTAATTCGCCTGTTTACGATCATCTGGCTATAAATATAAGGGGTCTCATCCCATTTTCCTCAGTTGTATTTCTTCTACGACCGCAAAACCTCGTGGTTTACGTGTTTTAAACTGAATAACAAACAAATCCTGGACCGAAGTTATATTGACTGCCTGTGAGCACGCACTTTAATTTGCCTGTTTACCATCATCTTGCTATTTATAAGAAGTCTCAGCCCATTTTCCTCAGTAGTGTTTCTTTTACACCTGTAAAACATTGCAATTTACGTGTTTTAAACTGAGTAATAAACATAGTTTTATTGTGCAGATTACAATGGAATCCGTCAAAGTATTCGTCTGCGATGTGTGCCAGAAAACTTCTCGATCCAGAGCAACCTTAACCGACACAAAAGGAGGTTCATAATATCATTAGACCACCACGTCAGGTTACAGCCTCAGCTCCACCGACTGGATTATCAGCACCAGCATCATTTGTGTGCGACATTTGTGATATGGGGTTTGGGCGTCGAGCTAATTTAACCCGGCATCAGCACGCCCTCCACGGACATACTTCTACATCGATGTCAGCCAAACGTGGAGCATCACCACCACGTGCTGCACCTGCCCCAAAACGCCAGCGACAGGACATACGATATTGCAAGGATTGCAATATGGGCGTTCCTTCACGCCAGTTCCCTGGACATTTACGCAGTGCCGCGCATAAGACCAAATCCGGAGACCCCGAACAAGAAGCGATACAGCTGTTATCGTCAGCCTTCCGCTCCCGGATCGCAACTTATCGCATCAATAATATGTCTGGTTGTAGAGACATTGGAGACTTTTTACTTGAACAAAAGCGGCATTTTGTAAAGTTGATCCAGGACACCTTGGAGGTCCACACGACCCTTAAATGTAATGTGGAAGTGTTTGGTATGTACACAAAGATGGACTTGGGTGATACCGAAGCAACTAAATTTTTCAATACCAAGAATCAAATTATAACCCGATCGAGCGACTTGAACAAAGTGTATACGGAGTTTTCTCGGGAGATGCTTGATAAATCCCAAGAATTTGAACATCACCAGTCCGGTTGGACCTTACAACGTGTCCTGCATTTAGAACTAAACATCAACAAATACCAACCACTTAGGGGATCTTCTTACATTGACCTTCCACGCTGGATAAAAGCTAAAAAAGCGGTGGTGAATATTAAAAACCGAGACGCAGCCTGTTTTGCATACTCCATTGTAGCAGCGTTGTATCCTGCCAAGTATGACCCCCAACGTCTTAGCAAGTACCCCCATTACTCGAGCTGCTTAAATATGGGTGGTATAGAGTTCCCTATAGCCTTTGACAAGATTGCCAAGTTCGAGGCTTTGAACGATCTGAGTATCAATGTATTCGGAGTGGAAGGAAGGTCTATTGTTGGTCCTCTACATTTTACTAAACGCAGGAGAGCCCGGCACATTAACTTGCTCTACATCCAGGATGAAGAAAAAGGTCACTTCTGTTGGATCAAGGATTTGGGACGTCTGGTCGGTAAACAGTTATCAAAAAAACGCTTACATAAATGGATCTGCGATGGATGTTTAATCTTTTTTCCGACTGAGACTGCCTTAATTAGGCATACTGAGCAGGACTGTAACCATCTTGTAACCCAAATGCCCACCGTCTTCAACAACGTTTTAGAATTTTCGAGCATCCAAAAACAAATGCAGGTCCCATTCGTTATTTATGCGGACTTTGAGTCGCTCCTACAGCCGTACAGTTTTGCAACGCCCGACCCCTCCACATCATCTACAACACCGCTCTAACTGCATACTCCTTATAGCTGGGCATATTACATCAAATGCTGCTACGATGACTCCCTCAATAAATTTGAGATCTACAGAGGCCCAGACGCAGCACGTAAATTTGTCACCAAACTTAGAGAGGAAGCTAGACGTCTGGGTAAGATATTGACGACGAATGTGCCCACTATTCCTTTGGATGCCCAGAATGAACTTTTGTTTCACACTACCGAAGACTGTGGGATATGCAAGAAACCGCTTGGAACAGACCGTGTGCGGGATCACGACCACATGAATGGTGCGTACCGCTTCCTGTACACTCCAAATGTAACATCCTCTATCGGGTTCCGCAGTTTATCCCAGTGGTGTTTCACAACCTTAGTGGATATGATGCTCATTTCATCATAAAAGAACTGGGGTATGATAACGAGAAGATTAACGTTATACCGAACAATAAAGAGCGGTTCATCTCGTTTTCGAAAACTGTACGACTATACGATACAGAAGTGGTCTTAGACGGACAAGAAAAGACTGCCGACAAGTCCTGTGTCCAACTTCGGTTTATCGACTCTCTCCGATTTATGGCGTCCGGGTTGGATACACTGGCGAAGAATTTGACCCAGGACCAGTTTGTAGAGGTCAGACGTCACTTCCCCGAGGACTCCAGGTTACACCTGGTTACCAAGAAAGGCGTGTTTCCATACACTTACATACAAAGTATGGAAGTATTAAAGGAAACAGCTCTCCCACCACAGGACGCCTTCTACAATGATCTCGCCTCTACATCCATTACCACCGACGAATACGAGAGGGCTCAGAAGGTATGGCGCGACTTTGGTCTTAACACGCTCGGAGAATATAGCGACCTCTATTTGAAGATAGATGTACTATTGTTGGCAGACGTCTTTGAGAACTTTCGCCGGGTGTGCATGTCGACTTATGACCTTGATCTGTGCCAGTATGTGACAGCGCCCTCATTAACCTGGGATGCCATGTTAAAATACACCGGCGTGAAACTGGAGCTCCTCACGGATATTGACATGTACAATTTTATAAAGTCTGGGATCAGAGGGGGTCTGGCCCAGTGTAGTGGACGCTACGCTGCTGCCAACAACAAGTACATGGAAGAGTACGATCCTACGGCTCCGTCTAAGTATTTGGCATACTACGATGCCAATAACTTGTATGGCTGGGCCATGAGCCAGGCTCTCCCCTCTTGGAGGATTTCGATGGTTGCCCTCTACCGCTATAGCCGAACTACATGCCACCATCTTAAAAGTTCCCAAGGACTCTGCGAAAGGATTCATTATGGAGGTCGACTTGGAGTACCCTTCACATTTACATGATCTCCACAACGACCTGCCGTTCTGCCCGGAAATGAAGACAAACACCGCTACATTATCCACTACAGGAATCTACAGCAGTGTGTGCGAAATGGATTAGTGTTGACCTCCATCCATCGGGTTCTCGAGTTCGACCAGTCTCCATGGTTGAAGCCTTATATCGAGTTGAACACGGACCTTCGCACTCGTGCCACTAACGCTTTTGAGAAGGACTTTTTCAAACTCATGAACAATGCCATCTTTGGTAAAACCATGGAAAATATAGACAAGCGCGTCGACGTGAAGCTTGGGACTCGATGGGAGTGTAACCGGAAGACCTTGTGTGCGAGTACCCTGATTGCCCGCCCGAACTTTAATTGTATTCTGGTACTAGGCGAAAATTTAGCACTCATACAGATGGACCGCGTTAAAGTCACCTATAACAAACCTATATATGCAGGTTTTTCGATTTTAGACCTATCAAAACCTTGATTTATGACTTTCACTATGAGAAACTGTTGCCTCTGTATGGGTCTAAGCTTTCGCTTTTGTATACAGATACAGATTCGCTCGTGTATAGTGTCGAAACAGAAGACTTGTACAGTGATATTCATGCCCACCTGGACCTATTCGACACTAGTGACTACCACCCAGACAATAAATATAAGATCCCACTTGTAAACAAGAAAGTGCCCGGAAAGTTCAAGGATGAGTTTGGTGGTGAGATAGTTTTAGAGTTTGTGGGTACTCGCGCCAAGAGTTACTGTATAGTTAGCGAAAGGGATGTAATAAAAAAGATTAAAGGAGTTAAGCGTAGTGTTGTGCAGGGTATAAGTGTTGATAGTTTTAAGGACGTAGCACATAACAGTAACTTCCGAGCCCTCGTGCATTCGATGCGAACTATTAGGAGCAAAAAACACGATTTGTTTACGCTGTTACTCAGCAAGGTTAGTTTATCGGGCGCTGATGATAAGCGTTTCGTCATCCCTAACACGACCTTAACGTATGCATGGAGACATAGGGAAATAGATAATAGATTTTATTTTACTTAGTTTATAAGTTGTATATATTGCTCGGATTTAAGTTGTGCACATTACGTGACTGTTTTAGGGTCACAATGTATATACATGTTTAGCCTAAAAACATGTACAATGATAATATTATTGTAAATATAGATATATACAAAGAATTTATTACTATTGTGTATAAATTGTCTAATAAATTTTTATTTCCATATATATTGCAGTTTATTTTTATTTCTGTGCTCAATCACCGATCCCAGAGAACGGAAACAATTACCCTTTACAATTTTGATTACCCATACCTATGCCATATAATTTTGAGTGCATATGTTAGCTCGATTTAAATTTTTTTCTAAACCGCAAAATGTCGAATGGGGCACCCGCAAAGCCGATAAACATAATGAAGAATTCATACGAGTCATAAGGATCGTTTTTCTAGACCGCAAAAATGCCAAATGGGGCACCCGCAAAGCCGATAAACATAATTTAATTCATTTCATTTATTAATAAAGTCTCCACAGACATAGGTATACAAGTCCAATTATGGAGTCAACTTAATTCTAAAATTTAAGAACACACTTATACTAGTCTAATATTAAAAATGATATATGTTAAAAAGTAAAATTAAAATATTAAATTAATAGTGCTAAATAATCCTATGTAATTTCACAATTATATCTGCCTATATATCCGTAATCGTTAAAAATTTTCTGGTCTGCAAAATGCTGAATAGGACACCCGCAAAGCCGATAAACATAATGAAGAATTCGAATGAGTCATGAGAATTGTCATAAGACCCCCTTCTCTCTTCAACACCCTACAACTAGTAGGCAAGCAGAAAGGGGTAGGAGGGGGGTGGCGATCCAGTGAGAAACGGTGTGCGCCAGAAGTGTCTTAAGGATCGTCAGAATTTACAACGCACACCACTTCAACAACTGCGAACTAGAAGGCAGGGTGGGGGGATCGATCGAGTGAGGATCGAAGTGCGCCAGAAGGAACCTATATTATCTACTTATATGTTTAGGATGGTTTTCAACACGACTTCTGTTCATTAAATAAAATAAACTTGTTTTTAAAACCAAATTTTCAAAATCATTTCGAGTTTCTCCAATATCTAATACTAGTTATAAACAAACAACAATTTGAAATAAGAAGCATTAAACAAATCGAACTAATCTAGAATTTTATGATCTACAAACGTGGCTCGCTGACAAAATTTATTAGATATGTATCACTAATACCTATTAGATTATTTACCTATTGTCTTAAAACTCAATGACCATGTACATTAGAAAATCGTTCTAATTCTTATATGCTTGCTACTAGAGATTTTTAAAATGTGCGTTTGGGAGAAATTAAGATTGACATGTTTTTAGTGAAAATCAAATTTTTAAACTAAATTTTTATTTAAAAAATCGAACCGAACCGGACCGAACCTTGAGCTAGGTTCGGTTCGGTTCGAAAAATTTGCCGGTTCGGTTCGAGGTTCGGTTCGAAAATAAAATGTCCGGTTCGGTTCGAGGTTCGGTTCGATTTTTCGAACCGAACCGAACCGAACCTCGAACCTGTTTCGTTCTTGTCCATCCCTAACGACAATTTTTAAAATATCTGTAGGTATTACAATAAAAAATATGTAAAAAATTCAATGGCATGTATTCTGGTTCCTAGAAATTAGACGACATCTATCTAATTACGGTCAGACAACTTTTCTCCCATCTCTCATAAATGCATTTATCGTAGACCTATCCTCCACTTCCCGCCTTTCACATTCTATCTTCTATGTTCTAACTTCCACAAAGGCATTTTATTATATAGGCGTAACGTGTTGTGTATAGAACTTGGCAATATGTATTTTTCTTATTAAGGAAATATGAGATAATTACGAATTTAATAGATGTTATCTAAATGTGGTAAAATCTATCAATTAGGGGTACATATATTTTTACTTTTCCTTCGGAGTATAAGTTATATTTAAATAAACATACTTTATAATAAGATTAAACCTTTAGTAAAAGAGGTATATTAGATAAATTGATAAATTTTACTATACGGTTAAATAAAGTAAAATTGTTGAATTAGAGTTGATAAAAAATTAATTGATTAGTAATAGTGTCAATAAACTATAACTTTGGTATTAAATACACCTTTGTAGTAATATTAAAAACACACCTCATTAAGATTCTCTAGCCAACTAACTATTGGCGAATATCATAGATAAGTTATATAACTATAATTGTTTTTTCTGATTTGCATATTATAGAGAACCTTGCATAAACAATGAAAAATTACTTAATAAAATTTTTTAGCTATATGGTTGCTAAAGAAATTCTGTTTACTACAATGATATATGTATTTGTAGTAATTCGGTAGAAAATGTATTTCTTTGCTTCATAGTTAAGTAGAATTCCATGTAGTCCTTATCAAAAATATACGGTTGATAACACACCTTTATGATGCAGCATCAAAATTACCTTTAAATGAACTGTTTCTAGTCTGTATATTTTACATAGTAAACTATGTTTTGTATAACAAATTTTGAAATAGAGATATTAAGAAATTGCACGTGAATTTTCAAATTTAAATTACAGATACAAGTATGATTTTCTTGGATAAAACTATACTGCAAGATCTATCCCAAAATAGATTTCATTTTTAACAATTTAACGTATAGTCAGAATTGAATAACTTTAGGACTCAAATTGTCGTAATCTTTCTCTGCTTTTAAAGATAATATTTGTGTATTAGCTTGCAAATTGTTTGAATAGCTTAGAATTAGAAAATAATTAATCATTTATAAAGAATATACCGCAAGTCCATTTCATTAAAGACATAACGTAGGAAGTTTTATTTCGTATTTTATTTTTCTAACGTTTATTAAAATAATTAGTGCAGAGTTAAATTGAAATAGATCTAAGGATTGCGTTTAATAGACGGAAGTAATTGTTTATAAAAGATGCGAATTCGGGTTTCCTGTTGGGCATTTTCAAAGTACATTTACAATAAGTTGTGAATGTTATTTTAGTGCAGTAATTTTTTATAGATAGTTTAGTAATTAAAGACACGCGTTTCTTACTCTTCTTGCAGAGCACACATACCTACTTGTTCCTATTATACAATAAACACGAACTTTTTGTAAAAGAGGCGAATTAAATAGAATGATTAATTTTATGAAATCAGCGGATTTGGGTTAATCGAAATAATGATTGTCTAGTAACAGTAAATGTATCCTACAGTTATGCTCCAGTTAACTAGGTATGAATGAACACCAGGTGTTAAAGATCGTTACATGTTTTCTTTTTGGTTTGGACATAATTGCAAGTTGTGCTAAAATATGATGTATTAACTGAGTATAAACATTCAGAAACAGTTGATGTCAAGCAGTACTATCAATAGCAAGAATGGCAAGAGGAAGACTTCGTGTTCGTCTAACATATTCTCTTTCTCTTCTTGCCTATTTGCCTTCAATACATTCCTGCCTGAATTATGTTTTCAGGTGTGAAAACTTAAATAAAAAAATATTTAATTTTATTATTGAATCAAAAACACAATTCGCACAACTGTTATTACAACTAAAGTTCAGTAATACTGGCTATGACGTTCAGTACGTCTTTTTGACGTCAACTATTGTTTTTATATGTTTTACTATCTAAATGAAAGTAGAGAAAGGCAAAAGAATTGTTATACTATGAATTTACCCTAATTGACGTAAGATTAACTGAATAGTAGTTTAATAACAACATAATATGGAAAGATATAATTAGGGGTGGGCGATACGGGATTTTGCGTATCGAATATCGATACATATTCTATATCGAATATCGATACGTATCGATACGTATCGATGCGTATCGATACGTATCGATGCGTATCGATACATATCGATACGTATCGATACATATCGAGTATCGATATATCGATATTTATTTTTTGCTGTATCGGGGGGGTCGATACGGGGGTCGTATCGATACGTATCGATATATCGATACGCCGACCCAGCCCTAGATATAATCTAAAATGGTTATATCCTGTTTTTGTTTACCTAACGCGGATATCGATAACATTACTCTTCCCTCCCTAAACTAGAAAATAGTAGTTCCGTTTTTTGGGTGTCAAAATGACATTTTTCTTAAATCTAGGTTTACCAAGTTTTACGTATATTATAACAGAAACTACACGTAAAATAAGAAGTATTCAGAACGATGTGTTAATCCAGGAAAGTGATGTCTTCACACGGTCTTCTAGGTCTATATGGTGCAAGTTTTTTGCCATTAATTTTATGTGTTTAATCTTCTCACTATCGATTTCTTGTAGTTGCATCGGACGGTGATTTGCTCACGTTTCATCAAACGTTATGTTGAATTTGGGTAGTTGGTATACGAATTCTTCGTGTATAGTATCTTCAGGGAAGAACATTTTTCCGTTTATTTTTATTGGGCATTTTTCTATTGATATAACACTAGGTGTTTTGAATTCAAAAAGTTCTTCATTGTAGCATTGTGATTGTATAATAATGGTTTTTGCAGGGATTACCAAAATATCTCCAGCATTTATTTGAATTTTAGTGGAGTCTAAGAATTGAATTCGAGAACTTTGGCATGTATTTTCTCTAGTTTTTATTAAATTTGCGATGCAAGGTTGGCTTTTGTGTAGGTTGTATTGTTGACAATAGTAAAAAGTTTCTACTTTTAGGCATCTCTCCATAGTGATCCAGTAGTTTTCGTCGTTCATCAGCAAATAAGGTTGTTCTGGATTTATGATTAGATTGGAAATAGATATTGGGTATAATTGGAGGTATTTAAATTGTTCTGATATGACAGGAGTATGCATTTTAAACAGTATCAAGTTATTCTGAATTGTTACTTGTGTAGAAAATAAAGAATAATAATTGATGAACCTTTGCAAGTATGAGATTTGCTCAATTTTATATATTTTGTTTAATTTTGAAATGATTCCATTTAATTCATTTGGTTCAATTATAGAACTGTGCAAGATATTGAGGCGTGCAAATGACATTGCTAGCTCCAAATTATTGGCCAAATTTTGTATTGAATGTAATTGCGTCATTATACTATTTATGATACTCGAAAGTGAAAATGCTTTTTCTAGGGCAATGACTTCGGTTAGTTCTAACGTTAAATTGTTTAATTGGTTTCTTAATAGGATTTGATTCTCGTTTAGGGTATTGAAAGTGCGTTCGTAAATTTTTGTCATTTCTTGTAGTAACGCTTTTTGTGAGTTTAATTCGTTGTGTTTTCTTCGCGTCATTTACCAGTAGTTTAGATTAAGAGTTCATGTGTTGTTCGTCTTCTGAATCTAGTATGCCAAATAACCATTTTGATAATTTACCCACACCGTTTATTAATCCTCGTTTTATCCTAATATTGTAAAAAATTTACTAAATTTGACGGCTGGGATTGATGTGAGGGATAACGCATTTGAAATTTTATTTTTGAGTAGGATTGAAAATTGATTCTGGGTTTCTTTTTCCGTTACAATATTTTCTAAAGATTTCAGGTCTGTTTTAATTATTTTCAATGATTTTTCGGGAAATGTTAGATTTACATAATACATGAATGTGTGTTTGAAAATAATGATTTTATTCTGTCCGATTTGTACAGGACGGCTGGGTTTTCTTTACTTCTTCTATCCTTATTGGTTTTATCTCTTTTACACTAAGGTATATGAACAGGATGAGTATCTTCATTTGATTCTGAAACAATACGTTGGGGTTTGAACAGTTTTTTGTGATATACCTTGTTTTTCGATGAAATTTTATTGTCATCGATTAAAATAGGATTTCCTGCATTTTGATATGGGTTTATAGTTTTTCTCTGTAAAGCGTCTCTTTTTCGTACTTTATATATTTTTTGCGCGGTGTCTACTGTTATTGTGGGTTGTCGGTCTTTATTTCGTTTATCCAGATTCGTTTGTTGGTTGTTATGGAGGTGTGTTGATATTACTTCATTTATGACCTTTAAATTTTCTACGTGTTCTTGTAGGCATTGGTTTAATTTAGTTTTCTTGTCGATTTCAAATGGGTTACTATAATCTAATCTTCCTCTGGTTATTTGAAAGGGTGTGTACTCTGTGAAGCTATGGATAGAATTGTTATAGGATAGTAATGCGTAATTCATCAGTATCTCGATATTTTCGTGAGGTTTGGTACCTTTCAATGTGAGGATTGTTACTGCTAGGATGGAATGAAATATTTCTATTGGGCTGTTACTACTAAGGTTGTATGGTGTAGTGTAATAAATTTCTATATTATGTATTTGACATAGTCTTTGAATTACTTCGTTTCTCATTTCGCTCCCATTGTCTGTGGTTATTTTTTCTGGGTATTCCGAAGTGATTGAAGTATTGTATTAGTTTGTTTGCTATTTCTTTCAATGTCAATGTTCTGATTGCGTACGTTTGTCGAAATTTCGAAAAACTATCGATTATTGTTACAAAATATTGTCTGTGCGTTTTGTATGTATCGACGTAAAGATGGTCGAACAATTCGTATCCGATAGGGGCTAGTTTGAACACTAATTTATTGGGTTGTCTTTCGTATTTTGTTTCTTGGCATATTTCGCATGAGTTTACGTAATTTCTAATGTCTTGATCAAGTTTGGGCCAATAATATATTTTTTTTGATGGCTTTTAAATTTTTTTGTATTCCGCGATGCGATGGTTTTGACTCGTGATATCTTTTGAGTATTTCCTTATGTTTTTCCGTGTATACTACGTCGGTAAGTATTGTGTTAGATATAAAAAGTGTAAAGGAATTGTTTTTAAAACAGTCTTTTAATATTTTAATAAATTTTAGTTCAATTTTTTTATTTGAGAAGCTAAAACAATAGGTTTGCTTGGGAATCATGTTTTGTTTAATAAAGGTGATTATTTTTTCTTTGCCTTCATTATTAGGTATGGAAACTTATATGCGATTTTTGTCAAAAATATTCTAAGGTATATACGTTTTTGTTCGAGGTGGTAATTATAATTTGATTTTTAAATATGTTTAATGCTTTCTCTGTATACGGTATTTGTAATGTTGGGTTTTCATGCTGACTATGTATGGTATTGTCGTCAGATTCGGGTAATATGAATTTAGAAAACTCTCCTTCGAAAGAATAGGGGTTTGACTCTGTCTATTGATTTCTTGGTCTAGTTCTTTTAATAATTGTTCTACATTGTGTTCACTTAGATCTGGGGGATTTGCACACATGGATAGATTATCATCCGTTTCAATTGTTATGGGAATAATTTCAACTCGTAAGAGTGCATTCGCATTTGTATTTAATTTGTCCTTTTTATAAATCAAATCGTATTCATACTCTTCTAATTTGAGTCTCCAATGAACTAGTTTAGAGTTGGCTTCGTTGAGTGAAAATAGCCATTGTAGTGGTTTATGATCGCTTATTATATTAAATTTTGTTCCGAATAAGTACGGTCGAAAATATTTTACTGCCCATACTATTGCAAGAAGTTTTTTTTCGATCGTACTGTAGTTACATTCAGCTAGGTTTAACGTTCTTGATGCATAGGCTACCGGTAGATCGGATCCTATGGGACCTTGTGACAATATAGCTCCTATGGCAAAGTTTGAAGCGTCTGTTGTCAAATTAAATTTTTTCTGAAAGTTAGTGTTGAAGTATCGGTTCGTTAAGTAATACTTTTTTATATGTGTTAAATGACTTTAAAAATTCCTCGTTGTGTTGTATTTTAATATTCTTTTTCAAACACTGAGTTTTGGTTTCGTTAGTTTTGCGAAGCTTTTATGAATTTTTTGTAGTATCCAATTAGTTCTAAGAAGGATTTTATTTGTTTTGCCGTTTGGGGTATCGAAAATTTTTTTATAGCTGTAACCTTTTTTTGATTCGGTTTGATGCCTTCTGGCTTTATCACATGCCCTAAGAATTCTACTTGTTTGCATAAGAAATCTGATTTGTATAATTGAATTTTTAGTCCAGCTGCTTTAAGTTTATCAAACACCTGTTTTAGATTATTCATGCGTTCCTGTAATGAAGTTGAATAAATAATTATATCATCCATGTAAACTAGGCAAATCTTGTTTATAAGGTCTCTGAGGACGTTGTCCATAACTCTTTGGAAAGTGGCTGGTGCGCCCTTTAGTTCGAAAGGTAACCTGAGATACTTGTAATGTCCGTTTTCTACGTTAAAGGCTGTTTTAGGTACTGAGTTGGGATGTAATTGGATTTGGAAAAATTCTTGACTTAAGTCGACTGTGGAAAAATACGGTGCTCTTCCTAGGCGGTCCAGGATGTTCGTAATATTAAGGGTAGCGGTCGTCAATGGTTTTTTCGTTTAATTTCTGATAGTCCGTGACTATACGCCATTTTTGTTTTCCGCAGTGATTTTTTCGGAACGATCCAAATTGGTGCGCTCTACGGGGATTGTGAGTGTTTATGCCATCGTCAAGCATCTTTGTTATATGTTTTTGTACTTCCGCTTTATGTATTTGCGGATATCTATACGATTTTGTGTGGATTGGTATTTCGTCAGTGGTTTTAATTTCGTGTTTTATTTTATTTGTGAAACTCAGTTTCTGGTTTGGGTAAGGTTGGTGAATATTCAGAGTAATGTTGATTCAGAAAGTTGAGGTCAACTTCTAATATTTCTGTTTCTTCGGATTTGTTAACTAATTCTAAAGTGGTTGTGCTGTTCTTTACTGTTAAGAGTCCGGCTGGAATTGTGATGTGCCCGATAGTTAGTTCCGGGATAATTATTTGGTCATTAGGTAGATTTAATTTTACTTGCTTAATCGTTCTTGTGACGGTGGTATTTCAATTTTTTGGGTTGTAAAGCCTTCTCTAAATTTCGAGGGAATTTGAAATTGATTAGTATACAACATTTTATCTTTTAAGTTAATACTGATGTATAATCTCCGTAAGTCATGAATTCCTATTATGCCATCGAAGTAATCATAGAGATTAAATAAAATGAATTCTTCCCGAAAAGAGGTTTCTGCGAAATACGGTCTGATCATTGAAGGATGGCAACCTGTATCAATTAGTAGCTTCTTGGGCGGTTTGCGTATTTGAATGTAAGGTAACGAGTTTGTAATTATGTTGTTTAAATTAACAGTAGTGCATAGTTGGGGCTTTTGGCGCCTCATTTGCTCCAGCATCCTCATTTGCTCACTCATCTGGACCAAATTTACAAGTAAATTCCCATAAGGAGCAAATGAGGGCGATGAATCTCCTCCTGCTGTCTCCTTGCTCTCCTCCTTGCTCGGACATCCCGACATCAACCATTTTGATTACGTCACATCCGCATTCTTTCCACTCGCGAGATAAATCTTTCTCCACATTTCCACCCACGAGATAAATTTATATTGTTTGGTATCAATTAATGTTAGATTTTTCTCAGCTAGCCGAATCTCTTTAAAATTTTTAGATTGCATCATCTCCCAGAAAGCTACTCTCATTTAAAGATTCTTACGGCTAACATTCTGAACCAAATAGTTTTCTTCGACTAGCCATTGCATCTTTCGAGATAAACCTATCCTGTTTGGTATCAATTATTATTAGAATTTTCTCAGCTATCTGAAAGTCTTGGAATTTTTTAGAGAGCACCATCCCCCCAGGGAGCTACTCTCATTCTAAGATTTTTTGCTGGTAGCGATTTCTGACCGTCCTTATACATTTTTGTAACCATGCGACACATCAAATTAGTCTAGAATTTTTATGCAGAATTCGAATCTGCAAACGAATTTAAAATCCAACCACCCCTTGCAAAGTTATACCCCTTTAAAGTCCAAAGCCTCCAAATTTTGCTCTTTGCTCTATAAGCAAACCTAACAAATAGTTTTCTTCGACTAGGCATTGCATATTTCGATATAAACCTATCTTGTTTGGTATCAATTAATATTAGATTTTTCTCAGCTACCCGAATCTCTAAGAATTTTGTAGATTGCATCATCCCCCAGGGAGTTACCCTCATTTTAAGATTCTTCGCTGGTAGCGATTTTTGACCGCCCTTATAAATTTTTTAGGCATGCGACACATAAAATTAGTCTAGAATTTTACGTACAATTTGAATCTGCAAACAGATTTAAAATAGGACCGCTCCTTACAAAGTTACACATATACCCTTTGCGAGATAAATCTTTCTCCACTTTTCCACCCACGAGATAAATGTGCCTGGTTTGGTATCAATTAATATTAGATTTTTCTCGGCTACCCAAATTTCTAGGAATTTTTTAGATTGCATCATCCCCCAGGGAGCCACCCCAATTTTAAAATTTTTTACCAGCAGCAGCGATTTCTAACCGTCCATATAAATTTTTTAACTATCCGACACATCAAATTAGTCTAGAATTTTACGCGAAATCCGGCAAACATATTTAATATAGAACCACCCCTTACAAAGTTACACATATACCCTCTAAACTACAACTTTCCTGCAGCTCATACCTAAAAGAAAATCTAAAAACCATTCTTAAAACTTTTTATTACAGACAATTTATACTAATACAAATAAAATGAAAAAACCCTTACCACAACAAATATTTAAAATACCAGATACGTATTTCGACCACTATGTGGTCATTATCAGTAGAAAATCTGTAATTAAATAATAATTAGCTGTTGTTCTGGAACACTTCAGAGGATATTCTCCTCACCACTCAGGCTGAAGTGAACCTCCCAGCATACAATTTACTATATTGTTGCTTTAAACACTATCGAGGATATTCGCCTCACCCGCAGGCTGGTGTTATCCACAACAAACAAGTGAATTGTGAAATTATAACTTAAATCTACTTAATTTATACTAATTCTAAATCTACTGAAGCGAAACCAATTAATCTTGCTTTCTCGTTGGTTGTTGACCAATAGGGAAAGCAAAGCAGATGGCTCTATTGGCCCTTTATCAGTGTTTAAGAGAGGTCCTTTATGTTTAACAATTTTAATTGATTCATAGGCATTTAAGGAGGAAAACGTTGGTACCGCTTTTAACAATTTAACATTTTCTAGTTTAACGGGGTGGCTGGTTTCAAATATATGTTTGGCGACCTGAGACCTTTCGTATTTACCATATTTGAAGTGAGCAATGTGCTCTTTAAATCTTGTTTTCATATTCCTCTTGGTCTGACCAATATATATTTCAAAACACCCTGGCCCTGCACAACTAATTTCATAAATCCCCGACTTTTGCAATTTTTCCACTTTGTCTTTTGGATTACCTAGCAAATCTTTAATTTTATTGGTATTAGTGAAAGCAATTTTGAAATTGATCTGTTTGAATATTTTATCAAGACTCCTTGTGGTTTTGTGAAACGAAAGTTTAACATATTTAACTTTATCGTTAGAGGTGGTCAATTGCAAAGTCATTGATTTACTGATGTTAATTCTGTTTTTACACTTTCTAAAAATATTATCTATAATATCAGAAGAGAAACCATTGTAATGCGCTATTTGTTTAATAAGAGCAAATTCCTTATTAAATCTGTTTGTATTTAAAGGGAAATTCAATAATCTCTTAATTAAAACGTTAAATGAAGCCAACTTATGTTGTATGTTATGATTGAAGGAAGACAAAATAAAGCGATTTACATTGGTTTCTTTGCTATAAATATCAAATTTTAATTTATTACCATTTCTAATTACTAATGTATCTAAAAAGGGTAATTGTCCATTATTCTCTAGTTCATACGTAAATTTTATGCTTTGAAATTTTTAATTCATTTATTTAAGAAAATCATCAACATTTGATTTAGAAGTGTCAAAAACTGCAAAAATATCATCCACGTACCTTAACCATATTCTTGGGAAGTATTTGGAGTTTTCTTTTAACTCGGTCTCAAAGCGAGACATAAATAAATTTGCTATGAAATGTGATAGGCTATTTCCCATTGATGTGCCTTCATGTTGTTCGTACAACTTGTTGTTGAATTGAAAACAGTTCTGGGACATGCAATGCGAAACAAGCTTGATATAGTCCTCATAGTCACATAATTCGTGGTTGTTTCGCACAAGTCCCTTTATCAGCTGGCGGAGCTGAACGTTTATGGCTTAATGACATACCGTGCTGTTTTTCCTTGTGTCGCAGTAAGTTGTCTATTCTCGTAAAAGCGATACCGCAAGACATACAGTTTAGGTACTTTGCTGCTGACGGATGTATAAGTGAAAGCAATTTTGAAATTGATCTGTTTGAATATTTTATCAAGACTCCTTGTGGTTTTGTGAAACGAAAGTTTAACATATTTAACTTTATCGTTAGAGGTGGTCAATTGCAAAGTCATTGATTTACTGATGTTAATTCTGTTTTTACACTTTCTAAAAATATTATCTATAATATCAGAAGAGAAACCATTGTAATGCGCTATTTGTTTAATAAGAGCAAATTCCTTATTAAATCTGTTTGTATTTAAAGGGAAATTCAATAATCTCTTAATTAAAACGTTAAATGAAGCCAACTTATGTTGTATGTTATGATTGAAGGAAGACAAAATAAAGCGATTTACATTGGTTTCTTTGCTATAAATATCAAATTTTAATTTATTACCATTTCTAATTACTAATGTATCTAAAAAGGGTAATTGTCCATTATTCTCTAGTTCATACGTAAATTTTATGCTTTGAAATTTTAATTCATTTATTTAAGAAAATCATCAACATTTGATTTAGAAGTGTCAAAACTGCAAAAATATCATCCACGTACCTTAACCATATTCTTGGGAAGTATTTGGAGTTTTCTTTTAACTCGGTCTCAAAGCGAGACATAAATAAATTTGCTATGAAATGTGATAGGCTATTTCCATTGATGTGCCTTCATGTTGTTCGTACAACTTGTTGTTAATTGAAAACAGTTTGAATGCAATGCAAAAAGTTATATAGTCCTTAGACATATTCGGGTTGTTCACAGTCTTAAGCGGACTGAACGTATTATGACAACGTTGTGTTTTTCCTTGTGTCGCAGTAAGTTGTCTATTCTCGTAAAAGCGATACCGCAAGACATACAGTTTAGGTACTTTGCTGCTGACGGATGTATAAGCTTAACCCTGGACGACGTTACACCACAGCATTTGTTCAAATTGAAATATCCTGAATAGGTGAAGTTTTTTAATTCAAGAGTAGGAAAATTGCAACTTAATCAAATCTTTATTTAGAATCATAATTAATTATGAAACAGTGATTTTTACACTTGTGTTGCACAATTAATAATTATAGTTTTACATAAAGATTTGATTAAGTTGCAATTTTACTACTCTTGAATTAAAAAACTTCACCTATTCAGGATATTTCAATTTGAACAAATGCTGTGGCGTAACATCGTCCAGGGTTAAGCTTATACATCCATCAGCAGCAAAGTACTAAAACTGTATGTCTTGCGGTATCGCTTTTACGAAAACAACTTACTGCGACACAAGGAAAAACAGCACGGTATGTCATTAAGCCGTAAACGTTCAGCTCCGCCAGCTGTTAAAGGGATTTGTGCGAATCAACCACGAATTATGTGTAAAGTATGCGATTTCGAAATGAAAAAGACTACCTTTGTTGCACACTTGAGAAGCAACAGACATAAAAATGCCACAGTTACCTCTACTAGCGACGATGGCGTAGAAATGGTTAGCACAGCGTTTAACAACCGTATGGCTAACTATTGCATAAAGAATGCCAGTGTCGACGATGGAGTGTCCGAGTTTTTTTGAAAGCAGAAAGAGTGGTTTATTCGATTACTTAATGAAAAAAGAACACAACATACAGCGATAAAAGTCTATTGCGAACGGCGTTCACACCAAAATGGAAGAAGAGACTACCGATGTGATTGATGTGAAATCCTTTAACACAAAAAATATGGTTATAACGTCTTCTAGTAATCTGGAAAATATGTACGAGGTCTTAAGCAAAACCATGAGAACAAAATCAAAGGAATTTGAAACATGTGGGTCCGGTTGGTCTTTGGAAAAGGTGCTCTATTTAGAAATAGATATTAATAAGTATAAGCTGATATGAGAAGTTGTAGATTAAGAATAAAGATTGTCAATATGTATTTAGAAATGTGGTTTACAAAATTTAAACTGTATTAGTAAAAATTGTTTGTAATAAAAAGTTTTAAGAATGGTTTTTAGATTTTCTTTTAGGTATGAGCTGCAGGAAAGTTGTAGTTTAGAGGGTATATGTGTAACTTTGTAAGGGGTGGTTCTATATTAAATCTGTTTGCGGATTCGGATTTCGCGTAAAATTCTAGACTAATTTGATGTGTCGGATAGTCAAAAAATTTATAAGGACGGTTAGAAATCGCTGCTGCTGGTAAAAAATCTTAAAATTGGAGTAGCTCCCTGGGGGATGATGCAATCTAAAAAATTCTTAGATATTTGGGTAGCCGAGAAAAATCTAATATTAATTGATACCAAACAAAGCACATGGGTGGAAATGTGGAGAAAGATTTATCTCGCAGAGGGTATATGTGTAACTTTGTAAGGAGCGCTCCTTTAAATTTGTTTGCAGATTCGAATTGTACGTAAAATTCCAGACTAATTTTATGTGTCGCCTGTCTAAAAAATTTATAAGGACGGTCAAAAATCGCTACCAGCGAAAAATCTTAAAATGAGTGTAACTCCCGGCGGATGATGCAATCTACAAAATTCTTAGAGATTCGGGTAGCTGAGAAAAATCTAATATTAATTGATACCAAACAAGATAGGTTTATTTTGAAATAGGCAATGGCTAGTCGAAGAAAGCTATTTGTTAGGTTTGCTTATAGAGCAAAGAGCAAAATTTGGAGGCTCTGGACTTTAAAGCGGTATAACTTTGCAAGGGGTGATTGGATATTAAATCCGTTTGCAGATTCGAATTCTGCGTAAAAATTCTAGACTAATTTGATGTGTCGCATAGTAAAAAAATTTATAAGGACGGTCAGAAATCGCTACCAGCAAAAAATCTTAAAATGAGGGTAGCTCCCTAGGGGGAATGGTGCTATCTGAAAAATTCCAAGACTTTCAGGTAGCTGAGAAAAATCTAATATTAATTGATACCAAACAAGGTAGGTTTATCACGAAATATGCAATGGCTAGTCGAAGAAAACTATTTGGTTCAGAATGTTAGCCGTAAAAATCTTTAAATGAGGGTAGCTTTCTGGGGGATAATGCATTCTAAAAATTTTAAAGAGATTCGGGTATCTGAGAAAAATTTAATATTAATTGATACCAAACAATATAGATTTATCTCGTGGGTGGAAATGTGGAGAAAAATTTATCTCGCGGGTGGAAAGAATGAGAGTGTGACGTAATCAAAATGGTTGATGTCGGGATGTCCGAGCAAGGAGGAGAGCAAGTAGAGAGCAGGAGGAGATTCATCTCCCACATTTGCTTTTTATGGGAATTTACATGTAAAATTGGTCCAGATGAGTGAGCAAATGAGGATGCTGGAGCAAATGAGGCGCCAACCCCAATTATGCACTACTACTAACTATGTTCCGTCTGGTAAGGGGCTTGTTATTGGAAAATTTACATCAAGGCAGTTGTCTTCCTTAGATTGTTCGTTAAAGT
This sequence comes from Platerodrilus igneus, assembly GCA_036346225.1. Taxonomy (NCBI): domain Eukaryota; kingdom Metazoa; phylum Arthropoda; class Insecta; order Coleoptera; family Lycidae; genus Platerodrilus; species Platerodrilus igneus. Next base: position 3,719,706 of record JARFIW010000260.1, on the reverse strand, counting down.
CATTATTCATGTGATTTGTTATATAAGTAGTGTCTTTTCCATTATAATTATTTTGTCCGTAATTATCATTGTCATTACTTGTTTGGAATTCTTTGGTTTATTCTAATTTGTTTGGAAAAGTTTCTACATTAGTGATTTCCTTGTTTCTAGGTCTAGCGTAAGTTTGAAATGGTTTTGGTTTTTTAACATGGTTATTGTTTGCTACCCTTGAACTTATCGACATCGGTTCTGGTGTACCTGGGCTTTATTTGAATACTTTGGTGCGAATACGTTAATTGGTTTCCCGAATACTTGCTTGTTCGTGGGGACTTTTTGAGAAATTTGTGTAGTTTGTATGTTTATAGGTTGACTCGGAAATGGGGTTTTATTATGATCAGGATAACTATTGTTTTAAAAATAAGGATTATGCGTTCTTTGTGGGGTTTGTTGAAAGTGGTTGTTATTGTTGGAATTATACATTCCCTGGTATTGCGGTTTACTTTGAGGATTTTGGAACGGTTTATTATTGTTATCGTATTTTTGATTTTTGTTGGCTTGGTTATTACGCTGCGGTTGATGTCTGTAGTCGACTTGCTGTTCCATTGAGATGTGGTTAACAACTAACGATGTTGCCTTGTCTATCGTGTTATGTTTTTGTAGCATTGGAAGTGTTCTTAATTCCGTGTGCGTGTTTGATTTTAAAAATGTAACAGCTGTTGCGTGGTTTTGAGAATTTAACGCAGCTTTAGTGCTTTCCGATAACGCTGAATCGGAGTTTATTTATAAGTTTGGTCGCATTTTCATTAATTTTAGTCTGTCTAAAAAGTCTATAATGTGTTCTTTTTTTTGTTTCGTCAAATATATAAACTGTTGTTGTAAAACGTGCCTATCTAGTCTGTCACCGAATTTTTGTCTTAGTACTTATTTAATTTCGGGCCAAGTCGTTAAGTCTGGTCGACATAAAAGAAAATCGCCAGCTTCATCGTCTATTTTAGAGCATATCGAGGCGAAAACAAATTTGCTCAAACTGTTATCCGTAGTTTCTTCCGTATCTATTGTAGTATCTCTCTATTGAGTTAATAACAAATTCGAGATGTTCGCTGCGTCCCGAAAAAGGCCGAATTGTGCTTGCAATTTCTTTTGCCGCTTGGACTGACGTCATATCGAATATGTTTATTTGTTCAAAATTTTCAATTAAAGATTCAATTGCTATGTCACTTGACATAAGAAATATTCAGAAAAATGTTAAGTAACTCACTTGATTTTTTATTTATATTTCATACGAAAAGATAGGAAAAGAAAAGAACTCAACACTTACTTGTTTCGGCGGTTTTTAGAGTTTCTTCCTTCTTGTTTAGTATTATTCGGTTCTCTACAAAGTTAATTGTTGAAACCAACGGCTCTCAGGTGCGTTTTCCTTCTTGCAACTAGTGCCTTTGAATCCTACCAGTGAGGGCGCCAACTATATTTTCAGGTGTAAAAACTTAAACAAAAAAATATTTAATTTTATTATTGAATCAATATTACAATTCGCACAACTGTTATTACAACTAAAGTTCAGTAATACTAGCTATGACGTCTTTTTGACATCAACTATTGGTTTTATATGTTTTACTATCGAAATGAAAGTAGAGAAAGGCAAAAAAAAATTGTTATATTAGGAATTTACCCTAATTGACTTAAGATTAACTTAATAGTAGTTTAATAACAAGATAATATGGAAAGGAACTATCTAAAATGGTTATATCCTGTTTTTGTTTACCTAACGCGAATATCGATATCATTACTTCTGCCTTTAATGCAAATAATCACATAATGGACGACACCTTCCTTACCGAAGTTGAAAACCTATGGCATGAACCAACCGGAATGAAAGAACTACAACACTATAAATATATATAAAGTTACTGGGACAAACCAATGTTAGATATTATTTCGAGAAATATGCTTGAATCAACTACGGCCACTAGCCAAAATTCTCGCAATGTCATCGAAATATGCTAAAGTTTGTCTATCTGCACTCGCTGTTGTCTCTTTAGGAACCTAACTAGATGATCAATCTTTCAGAATAGCAACTGGGTTAATTATGCATTCCACTTACTTGCAAATCCGACTCAACCGTAGATCAATTTGTAGGTCACGGTTTGAACTGAAACTCAGCGTCAGCCGCCAATCAAGATGACGATAAACGCCCATATGGTATTTCCTTGATTTTTTGGAAATATGGAAAACGTGTCATCTGTGATTTGACTAGTAATGACACTAAAAAAGTTCATCCAGTAGCAGCCCAAGGCGAATTCAATAAAATTAAAAATTCGCAAATTTTTCAAAAATATACCTCTTTTATCCAATAGCTATTTAATCTTTTGGAGTTTTTGGCCCTCGTGCTATTAAACTTATTAAGGAAATTGGTAGGCAAATCACTAATTGCACATTTGACTATCATTACACAACATAAGCCCTCTAAAACGTGAAATCACTGATTACGAATTTAAAAATAGTAACAAGATCAATCTAACCAGTGCTGCTTTTCTGCTACAGAAATTTGAACAAATTGCATTAATTGCTAACGAAGCGGTTCAGAAATACAATATCTTCGAAGTGAAACTACTAGCAGTGCAACAATGCCTAGATGCCAAGCTACAAGTAACAGACAACATAACAACACAAACGCCAATTCAAACACACAACCTCACATAAGCCGCCGCTACTTCTCAACAACCGCTATCATAACATGCTTCCTTATCCAAATCACCCTCCAAAATTATAACTTTAAAACCCACCACATCCGATACAACACCCACCGAGCTCCTGAAAGTCATAAAAACCAACCTTCGGCCCTCACTTCCTAATCTTAATATTCAAAGTATCCGACCTATCAAAACCTCAGTTACCATACGTACATCCAAATCCACTGACATTAATCTTATGTGCTCCCTCACAAAAATTCCTGCAGTGTACATCTCCTTAAACCTAAACTCCCACAAATCACAATCTTTGGCTTAAACAAGATCCCATCCACAGACTTTATGTACCTACTGAATTCCTTAGGCCAACTTATTCCTGAAGATACTCTGCCAAAACCCGTGGATCCGCAACCGCATTACTCTCACCAACCCCCCAGCTTCAAACCGAAGTAGTTCCTGGACAGTTTCTCACATCATAATCATAATCCAATTATATTTGATATCCTACTTAATCTTCCCCCCAAAACACACAAGAAAATTCAATCCCTTAACACCCAAAAAGCAGACTGGTCCTTATATCTAGAATCCCTAGCTACACTCATCCCCGCTTTCCCATCAGTCTCCTATGCAAACTTCACATTTCATTCGCTCGCTAACGAAATAACCAACAATATCCTCACAGCTACCTCTAATACTATACCACGGAGTCACGCTGTGATGGACACAACAACTTGCTCACACCAGACGCTCACTTGCAACCACAGACACAGACTCCAAAGAACGAAACGTACCAATGCAGACCCAATTGCTATTAATACCTTATCTAACACATACACTACTGACAGGCGACAATACAAAATCTTCATTAACACTACAAAGAAACAGCATTACCTTGACATAATTCACACACACAAACCCCTGGAGTAAGTACCGTAAACTGATCAAACCTCCCTCCATACACATCCTCACAGCCATTTCAACCACAATCTTTTCCACATTTAAACAAACAATGTTTACCTTCCTGAATACAGCAATACCTTCGGCTCCTCTAAACATATCACCCCAACCCCAACAACACATAGTAAACAACACTCCAACCCAACCAGACACGGACCCAAACACAGACATTTATATTCCTCTTAGATTCCTTCGTTACCAAACTAACCCCCCCTCCGGCCCAGACCTCACCACCAACCTGGTCCTACAGAAATCCTAGCCCCTCGTCAGAGAATCCACTCACCTACTATTCCAAAAATGCCTCTCCTCTGGGATTTTCCCTGGCCCATTTAAATTTGTTCCATCTTTCTTATACTCAAACCCAATAAGCCTCCCAAAGACCCCAAATCCTACAGACCTATTGCACTCCTTCCAACACTTGGCAAACTCGTTCAACAGACCATCCTATACAAACTAAACTCACACTTAGAACGACATTCCTTACTCTCACCTAACCAACGGGGCTTTCGCTCGGGGCATAGCGCTGAACGTACAATCCGCTTCCTAATCCAGACAGTCCAAACATCTCCTTATACATACGTAGTCTCCTTATTCCTCGACTTCCACTCAGCCTTCGACCTCTTTTGGTGGCCCAATCTTCTTAATCAACTTAAACAAGCCAATTTCCTTTCCAACCTCTATCTCTTAATAAAATCTTTCCTCTCATCCCGAACACCCACTACAAATTTCCACTTGGTTACTAAACCTCTTACTCAAGGATGTCCACAAGGTTCTCGTTTATCAGCTACCCTGTGGAACCTCGCAATCAATCCTCTCCTAGACCTTAATATCCCAAACACCTCCACCTTTGCTTACGCCGATGACGTAGATTTACTTATCCACGGAAACATCCGTGCCTCTATAGAATCCACCGCTGCAATACTAATTCAATTGAATCCTGGTCCTCTTTAAATAAACAACTACCCTCCCCATCTAAAACAAAAATACTCCTGCTCAAAGGCCACCTCAACCCAAATCGAAATCCTAAAATTCACATCCTTAACACACCAACTCCTCTCTAAGCAACAGCTCCCTACCTTAGACTCCACATTGACACTCGCTTAAAAATGAACTCCCATCTCTCCAAACTTCGAACCAAAACACAAATCATACTCCATAACCTACTTCAACTTCTCCCAAAGTCAGTCTACCTCAGTAATTCAACACGAAGAGTAATCATTAACCACATCATAATCCCGATCATCAGATTCGCAGTAGATTCTTGGATCCCGTCTACATCCCCCCCTCCTCAGGCGTACGCTCAACACCATCATAAAACCTTTCCTACTGTACACCTCAAAGGCGTACAGAACCACCTACACAGCGTTCTTGTATACCTTGCTTCAAATCCCTCCAATCGATCTCCAACTAAACTCCTCACTCCAAATCCGAAACCTCAAACATAACCAACCAATCATCTTACAGGACAGAACTTCACTATGACGAATACTGTATTCTTCTTAAAACTGACATAAAATCCCGAATACATAACATCCTACTCCATTCCCGGCAAGATTTTTGGTCCCACTCTACCACCCTGATATCACAAACATCTCTCCACATATTCCTTTCTTTAATCCTCCTACAATGCAATTTCTGTCAGGCCATGGTAACATCCGTAATAAAGTTCATCAATTCCATTTAACTCCTTCCTCTCACTGTACTTGCAATAATCAATCTTTAGAAACCCCGCAACACCTAATATACTCCTGTCCCCTAACCTCTCTACTACAAATCAACCTCAAACAATCTACAAACTTTGACCCGTTCTCCCCACTTCCTAACATAAACTTCCTAATCACTAACTAGCCTCAAGAATTCAACCATTTCCTAAATGAAATCCTCTTAACCAAACCTACCATCCACAACCAGCGTCACTAACACACTTAATATACACTCTTGCAATTCACTACCACATCACACCTACATTCGCACTATACACACAATCAGCACCACTCCACGTGCACAGTCGACGACTAAAATAGGGACACAAATCCCCCTGATCAGAACTTCAAAAACTACAATTGTCTTTGAATTAATTATTCTAAGTTCTTCAAATAAGTAAATATTTATAATATACGACTAGTATGGCCTCTGGCCTAGGTAAAGTCCACAACAATAAATTAATCTATCCATCTATCTATCAAGAGCTATTTCATTTTTATTACAAAAGATCAGTTTAGAATCACAACGTGGAAACGCTTCCACAGTTCTCGGTACAATTCCACAGTCCAAATCTTTTGACGCATTATCTTTTTCCTTCTCGGAACCCGTACACACCTCTCAAGGTTTGTTAACATTAAGAAAATCTCACCCAAAAAGCATTTTCAATTATCACAAACTACATAAACATTTAATAAAAATTTTGATAACAATTCTAATTCGTATACAAAAAAAACGAGAGCATATTTTCCCGAATCACTAGATTCGAGTATATAAAAATTTGTAGTAAATCCATAATTCAGAAAACTAAAAAGCAAAAGTTCACCGTTAGTTACAATACTCTTAATAACTTCAGATGATTAAAAACAAAGGTCATTTATAAATTCTATAATTCAGTGCCTTTCAAATACGAAACCTTCATAGAAATATGTTGAAAAAGGTATGTTCACAAACGATATCAACACTAATATTTCCAGAAGGAAAGTAGCTCTTATTATAGCCTTTGCCCAAGTGATAAGGGACATATGGTTCCAAAATTTACACAATAGAAAAGTCAATACCGTTGACTTAAAATCACAAATTCAGCATTTTGCACTGCGGTTTATAGATTATTCTCAACAAGACACACAAGAATTCCTTCGGTATTTGTTAGAAGGACTTCATGAAGATGTCAATCGAGTTATTACCAAATCTACACTAATTTCTACACAAATAGATGAAAAATTGAATGACTTTGACATAGCTTCCATATCCTGGCAACGATATCTAAGAACGAGCAATTCGAAATTTTTGAATATTTTTGTAGGACGGTCGATAACTACAATACGTTGCACATATTATGGAACGTGTTCTGTAGCTTTTGATCCATTTTGACATTTATCGCTTCCTATACCTCATTTTGATGGTAAGTTTAGACTACATTAATGTTTAGATTAGTTTGCTAGAGAAGAAATATTGGATGGTAATGAAAAACCAACATGTTCCTAATGTAAGGAAAGATGGAAATGCATTAAATCGTTCTCCATACAGAAGTTTCCTGCAATATTAGTAAGACATATTAAATTATTCGCCTACAGAAAGATCTATAGAGATAATGTCCAGGACTATAGATTTTCTAATTGATAATTTGGACATGCATGATTATGTTGCCAAAAACAGTTCTGGCGAGTGCCGTTACAACTTATACTCAATATCGAATCTCATTGAAAGAACGCATAGTGGTCATACAGGATATTGTTGATATCCATATTCATTTATATGGCATGAGTACAATGACTCCAGGATATATCTTCCGATAAAACTAGTAAGCGAAGAAGCGTATGTTCCGTTCTAGGAATTGAAAAATCAAAAGAAATCTTACCTTTAACCTATTATTTATTTTTTTACTTTTATCATGTAAATATTATTTACATATGTGTTGTGAGGTAGCTATAGTCATAGGCAACAAAAATGAATTTATTTAAAATAAAAAATTCTATGACTAAGAAAATGAAGGATGCGAAGATCATTCATTATCTACCATAACAATATAAACACATGTCTAGAACAATATAAAGAATATAACATACTGTAACGAAAACTCTATTTGCGATAGCAACAGTTCTTTATTTTCAAATAGATTATACAAGCCTTTTCAACAACTCGTGGTTACAATGGAACTTTTTAAAAGCTCTATGAGCAATATACTTTCTGTTATTCGCTTCTTAATACTACGATGCTACCCTTTTAGTTACTATCGAAGCACTATAATTTATTATCCAAGCACTAATTATTAATTTATATAATCATTACAGTAATTTTTATGAACAGTAATCTATATCACATATGTACAACTATGTACAAGTGTCTAAGCTTTAAATTAGAATTGAATTCAAAGCGTCCATCAGAACACATATCAAAGCTTTAACTAGAATTGAACTCCAACATTGACGACGGCATCTATATACATATGAAAAAACATCTAAACTATTCTAAAACGTTTCGAAAATTATGCAAGTAACATTTCGAAAGTACCTATTGTGATCTAAATAACTGTTAAATGCAAAACTCATATATCTTAGTCAAAGCCGTCTAAAAGTGAGAAGTACCACTGAACTCTATCAATCATCTTAGATGTACAAACGCTTTGCATACAATTGAATGTGATTATTCTAGTCAAAGGCAGTCTGGTCGGTGCTGAAATACCTAACAACGTAGATATAAAGGCAACTAATAGGAGTAAAGGTTTATAAATCTAAAAATTTTCATTTTCACTTAATTTTAGATTTATGTCTGATTATGTGAATCCTTTAATACTGACTTAACTTAATCCAGTTTATAGTACATACAGAGAAAAAATAAATTAGGTACTAGAATGCAAAATACTACTAATAAAATTTCAAAAACCACTAAAGCAACTAGGGCTATGTAAAGCCATAAAAAAAGACCAGTTGCTAGCACGGTTACTCACATATGTGGTGCGACATCACAAGTTGTCCTGTAAAGAATTATAAACATGGTAATGAAGGATGAGAATTACAAAAAATTTTAACGTTGCTTCCATGAAAACGAGAATCAAAGGATTTCAAAAATTCAAGGACCGTTACTATTCTAAGCCATTGTTCAAAAATTATAATCAAAATACTATATAATAAGGCACCAAATAAAATAGCCCAGAGATTAACAGAAGACCAGTTTGGATTTACAAAGAATAGTGTTAGATTTAGAATAGCTCTATAGGAAAAGATAAGGATAGACAAAATACATTAGTAGTGATAATAGATGCAGCAACGGCTTATTATAGTGCAAAATAGAATACATTGATTAAGATTTTAAAACAAGTAAAAATAGAGGGCAAACGTAAGTAAGTAACTTATAATTTATATAGAAACCAAACGACTGTATGCAAAATTGTGCTATTAATCTATGGTACACCGAATAAACTGTATTAACGCATATTGTTCTTTTTCCAATGGACTGTTAATAATACATCCTGACGTTCCACTCAAACACTGTTATAAATTAAACAAGATTCACCCTTAAAGCGCCGTGTTCTATCCTTCTCAAAGACTACAGAGTGAGTCGAAAATTAGCTTACAGTAGTATACGAGATGGGTCGATAAAAATTGGTTTAAAAGATGGCGCTGGTGATATAAGCAGACATGGTCGATGTGTTAAAGTGATGTTAGGGTGTAAAGTTACTGGCTGATTAAACTAATAACTACTGTCCACCGTGTGTTGGTGTTTTAATCATTCTACATGGTTAGAGTCTATAATTTGCAAACGATTGCATTAGGTTTATTTAATTAATCTAGTAGATTTATGTAGGTAGTTTTGCGATACCCTCCTAATCAATTAATCTGTGCAAATACAGTACTTAATCGATGTTACTAGAATATTCATGCAAATATTTGAGATTGAGACAAATAAGAATTTTATCTGCAAACGATTGCATTAGGTTTAATTTGTTAATCTAGCAGATTTATGTAAATATCGTCATAATCAGCGGGGAGAATTTGCAGATCCGGTGGTCCTGGGGAAGGATGCCGGGGGCCCGACGGTTCACATCAGGGTGCCGAGAGCACGATCCATGCCTCGGAAGCTAAAAATGTTTAGTTGAAGAAAACTATTGTGCCAAATTTAAGATGACAATGTTGTTAGATACTGTTACCAGATGTGCGATTATTTTTTGCATGTCTCGTGACGGTGGTGGTGGTGGTGGTGGTGACGGCCCAGATCAGGGTGCCGAGAGCACGATCCATGCCCCGGAAGCTAAAAATGTTTAGTCAAAAAAAAACTATTGTACAGATTTAGGATGATAATGTTTTTTAATACTGTTACTAGATATGCAGAGAAAACACATAAAAAAGCAATTAGCGCTAATGAGTTATTAATGAGATAACATTAAAAAGCGATTAGTGGTAATGGGTTTTTAATGAGAAAACCTATTAAAAAGAGATTAGTGCTAATGGTTTTTTAATGATAAAACTTGTTAAAAAGATATTAGTGCTAATGGATTTTCAATAAAAAAAATCATTAAAAAGCAATTAGTGCTAATGGGGTTTTAATGAGAAAACTCATTAAAAAGCAATTAGTGCTAATGGGTTTTTAATAAAAAAACTCACAAAAATCAATTAGTGCTAATGGGTTTTTAATGAGAAATCTCATTAAAAAGCCATTTAAAAGCAATTTTGCGGAGGAGATCCAGGACGAAGGTCTTCTCTCTACTAATAAGTACAACCTGATGTGAGAGCCCAGTGGAATAAATAAAAGAACCATCCAATACTAAAATAATAATTTAAATTTTATACTTAAATTACGTCAGCAAATTTCTTTTTGTAAAAATATATATGTATGAAAATAGATGGTACGTGTACACTGTAGATTTATAATTAAATAAAATTGTTTTAAAAGAATGTGTACTACTTTTTTGCTTACATTATTCTTGAATATCGAGTTGGTCTAAGGTTTAATTAATGGTTGATTCAGACTTCCAAGAAAAATTAAATCGGTATTACCATACACAATTAGAAGCTGTTTATATATAAAAAAATTATAAAATTTGGGTTTGGTGGTTGTAAGGGTTGGTCCTATATTAAAATAAATGTGGAATTGGGACCTTCAAGAAAATTTAAGCATATCCGATACCTTAAGCGTTTAGAAAATGTTTATAAATAAAAAAGTTATAAAAGTGGAGTTTGGAAGTTGTAACTTTGTTAGGAGTTGGTCCTAGAATAAAATTAATGTCGGGTTTGGACTTCCAAAAAAATTTTAGACCATCCAATAGTTTACGCATTAAAGAAATGTTTATAAATAAAAAGTTATAAAATTGGGGTTTGGGGTTGTAACTCGATAAGGATTCATCTTAAGCTAAAAATTTAAGGTGAGAATATGAAAGTCGTGTGGAACCGTTAGGCACCAAGAAAAGTACCTCTGTTGAATATAATATAGAGTAATGTAAAGACTTAAGTCTAAATATATCTAATATTTATATAACCTACAATTTTTTCTGAAGTCACCTTATATCTTATAGCCAATTCATGTGGCTGCACTGCCGTGCACTAGTGTAAAGAAAGGCTGGTTTGTCGGAAAGTAGATTGCATTTTCCAGGTGTAGCTGTTTACTTGGGAAAGGAGATGCAATGTAGTGTACATTTTTACTACACCAACATCGGTGGACGAAGTAATGTTTAAAGTTATGTTTAATTGTTATTTTCATGGGTTTTGTAAAAGCTGCATGTTTTTATAATATATATGTGTTATTTTATTATTGGGATATTTTTATTATTGTTTAATGTCTAACAAACTAAAGATATTAAATAGCAGTTCTGATGACAAATTGAAGAGCTAAATTATTATTTACCAAAGAAAGAACAAAGAAGCCTAAAATTAAAAATTATTTGAATGTGGTTTAGAAGTATACTGATATAGAGTATAGACGTATTTGAATGCAAAAATGTATACAAATTTAGACTTCCCTTATTGTAGTTTCAGAGTGTCACATGCAACATATAATATGTTGATATGACGTTTTCGGGCATCAAATCACTTTCCTAAAAGTGATCATGAAGGTATTGTGTACATATCTACAGAAATGTATGTCTATAACGTTTTATGATTCTGTGGAAATAAACATTATTCATTAGATTTAAAAGAACTCACTTTTAATGAAAGAAATGCTATAAATATAATAACCATTATTTTTTAAATAAATTTAATACAAAATAAAGTAATAACTCATTTAAAGCTACAATTTTGATGCTTATTTATTTAGAAATATTTTTCATATGACCTAACTTTTCTCGGTGTCTTCTTTCTTAAGCTTTTCCGTTTTCTTCGTGAATTTGCAACAAAATGCCTTCGATATCTTGCCTTTTCATGGTCCTGGTTCATATTCTGGTTTATCTATTTTATCAAAATATTTTTCTTTGTGATTAATTATGCTAGGATCAACTAAAATTTTTGGTTCAACAGAATCCTCCAACATAGAAATTTTTCTCAATTCTTCCCCATATTCCACAAATTCCAACACTTCGCCAACTTGCTTGGTGTGAATAATTGTTTTGTAAAGGTTCTCGTACTGTACTGCAGATGTTTGAGACATTTAATTGCTCTTTTATATTGTTGGGCAATCTTTTCCTATTTTAACTTTAAATCGTTGTAGATGTCCTACACTGGTAATATATCTTTCATACAAGTCAAGCAGCAGAGATGTTTCGAGAATCCCCAATTATTACCTTGTTAAAAGATGCTACATTATTGATCTAGTAAAAATTGTACCAGTTATATTTTCAGCAGTAGCAATTTTATTTTCTTCACTACTCTTCATATGACTGTAGCAAAAGATTATTTTCTAGTAAACATTTTCTTGTCAAATACTTCTCCTTTTGATCCTGACCGACCAATAAATGCAATACTTTTTTAAGTTGATTGACGATGTTATCAGTAAAACATTCATCGTATATTTAGTTGATTACTAAAATACTAATTACCTTCCTCGTTTGTTACTTTATACAAAATATCTTCATGTATATTTACAGAAATTGGCGTTCGGCACTTAAAACAAAATTTCGAAATACCAGATTCACCATATCCAAGAATACAAACAAATACATGACATATCCAACCAAGGTATTACGAACCAAACAAAAACTATTTGGATGAAAAGAGGTTCAACTCCATTTCAGGGGTGTTTATAATGCAACCATGTGAATTAACATTAAGTCCACGCTACACTGTTTGAGTGTTTTACATGATCCACAGTGCAACTGACTAAACACGCACGGAGTAAGTGATCACCTGAAAGCATGCCGATAAATTTGCTATTAGATGATTTGTGCTTTATCATTGTTTGTTTGTATGGTTTTTAATTAATTTATTGTAAATATAAACAGTTTTTCCAAACTAAAAGTATTGGTCAAACACAGTAAGGGGTAAATAACCATCTCATCTGCTAACAAAAATTACATGATCTAATCCAGAATGGTAAAAATCGTTTACTGTGTATTAATTTAAATCATCTAACATGGTAAATCATACACCAGCTTAACCGGTCCCGATTATACCTGGCAACTATGTTTATGATATAATTTTGCCAGTGAATATTGCTGGCCAATGCGCTCTTTTTTAAATATCATGTATGACATAATAAAACAAGACTTCAATGTGAAGATTTATTTAACATACACACCCACACTTTTTAATATCCGAACACCCTGTGTAGATAGACTTTATTCCAAGGTTTGCGTAAACTTGGGGACTGGGGTAAGTAAATGCAAGCTAGTTTATTTTCACAGCTACATAGAAGATTCGGTGGCAAATTTTACTTTCCATTGTCATGAAATGATTTAAATTAATTACTAGATCATTTTTACTTGAAATTCGATAGAACATTTGTCGTAGTAATAACAGATCTAAATGAGCGGATCTTAAACGTTGGTCAATTTACTTTCCTGACTTAGATACCAATGAGTTTTAGGGAATTATTTTAAAGAAATTTATTACCACAAAGAACATGAAACCAAAAACAACTGCATCAACATTAAAGAAAGGAACAGCAGCCATAAAAAATAATCTGTGTTCTTTGTTTACTAGGTAAAATTTTCTCAGACCTTTAAGATTGAATTAAGAGCACAAAACCACAAACTATATATTTAACATTACGCTTGTTTACTTTGTGTTGTTTGTTATCAATAAAATAATGAATTGTCAAGTTGATAAATTTTGAAAATATAACTAAGCCACAATTCCAGAAAATAAAAGTATTAGAAGTTGATCGGTATGGCAAAGCTTTTAAAATCCGTAAACATATATCAACAATTTTTCTAAACACACAGTTCTATACACTCTCATAGAATGCAATTGACATCTTCAACTTAATTTTACAAAATGTTTATCAAAAAGCTTCTATTTTTTAATTTTTGTATTTCATCAATATATTTTTGAAAAAACAAAATTTGAATTTACTTTTAAGTCTTCAGTATTTTTGTTAACCATATATGAGGTTATTTTGGTTGGGAATGATACTATCTATCATACAGTTTTTAATTCGTCACTTTTGAAACATCCTGTATTTGCAAATACAAAAATGAGTGATATTAGAAGGAATTTAATATAAAATGATATTTAAATAATGTATTATTTAGTGTAAAAAATAGGGTGGTTTAATATTGCATTTTACATCGTATACAAAATTATAAGTTGCTTTCTATTTCATATACAATAAAAACTTTCAAATTGCATTATTAATTTGTTTCATGCACTTAGGGCGTTTATGACACAACGAAATTATCATAACGGAGGAACACAAGTAAAATATATTTCAAGATTTTAACGTAAATTGTCATGAAGAAAAAATAGGTTATACTTGCAAACTACAATTTTAGGACAGTTCATAACGAAAATTCTAGGAAGCTTCAGAGATTTTTAGCAATATCAAAAACCACTGAAATTTGTATTTGTTATTTACTTGGGTCACTTTCTTTAAGAAGGTTTTAATAATCAATTTTGGAAGGATATTGTCAGTTTTTGATACCGTTTGATTTTGTGCATGTACACCAAGCACTCATGCAGATCTTGCTTGAAGAGTGATATATGGAAAAATCACCATCTTGTGCCTGATTGTAGGAAACCGAAAGGGAAGTTTCCAGACGAACGTTAAAATCTAAAATTTAGCACAGCTCACCCAACCATAGCACCCTGGCAAGTTCTAGTTTGTAATAGTGGAGCACCCAATGCGTACAAATCTCCACACTTTTCTACTTTATTTTCCACTACCTCAATTAATCAAATCTTGTCTAACTAACAAGAAAATATAATATCTATACAATATATTGAACATAAATAAGAATTAATACATAATTTACAACTAAAAAGTTTAATCTAACAAACTTACGTGCAAATTTTCTAATAAATTTACTAGTTTTAGTTAGTTATAAAGTTCATATTTTAAACACTAAGTAGAAATATAAAAATGACTCGTATTTAAAAGTTTTTCTGGTTTATCTAAAATTGTTCATTCATACAAACACGATTCTAAATGAAAGATTTGCACAACCTTATTTTATATAATTTGACATTGAATTTAACTTCATACAAGTATTTCACATATGACTTTTGGCTCCCAGTCCATAAATAAAATTTGGTTGAGTAGAAAATACCCACAAAAAAAATAGGTCAGTGAGTGCTCCATTTAACTAATTAATTCAACTGCCTATTTCAATATCCGAATAATATGTAGGGTCTAATATGCTCAAATACTTCAAATTTTGATAAAACCTCTCGTGCTACTATCATTTATTGCCAGCCCATCTTGGAGCTCGCATAACAAGT
This sequence comes from Platerodrilus igneus, assembly GCA_036346225.1. NCBI lineage: Eukaryota > Metazoa > Arthropoda > Insecta > Coleoptera > Lycidae > Platerodrilus > Platerodrilus igneus. Next base: position 3,704,573 of record JARFIW010000260.1, on the reverse strand, counting down.
TAAGCTTCCGTGTTTCTTTACAATCACCAGAAATCACTGATGTTTTACAAGCCATTTAGAAGTTCAGACAAACTACATCATGTGTGAACCTTTCTACACTTAATTACGTATCCATCTTATTTTTTTTTTGTTATGAATGAAAACTTTTCTGTTGTTCTGTTTCCAGTATTTCTAAGATTCAACACATATGGCTCAAAGTAGGGCAAGTAGGGCAAGAATACTACTACCCTTATTGTGTGTTTTTAACATTCAAGGCCTTTCATATCTGGCTACGGAGTTTTACATTTGTTCCTCTTGAGCTACATAATCAGTTGTCGTTGATTGTATAATCGTTCAATTTTGTTTAGAAAATTTAATATATTGAATTTTAATCGTATGCCTGCAATTTTAATTGAATCATATTTATCTGATAAAATTTTAGTTTATTTATTTCAATGTAGTGTTGTCATGCGCCACAAAGGTGCCCCTTTGGAGTACCTCAAGGTTCAGTTTCTGAAACCACTTTTATTAATGATCTGTCTTCCCATTTGATTAATACAGATCTTGTATAATATGCAAATGATACAGCGTTATTTTGTAAGGGCAAATCAATTGATCAACTTAGTGGCAGAATAAACCATTTAAATAAGCACAAAACTAAGTAAATGTTTTTATTTTCTTTGAAGACTGTGGAGTATCTGAAAAAGAATCTTCAATGCAATTTTTTGGTGTTGAATGCTAGCTTAAGGTAAAACAAACATTGTGATAATCTAAGTGGTAAACGTGTCTATGTATTTTATTAACATTGTGAAAAATTCTGTTTCTTTTGATTTGTTTATATCAAGTTACTTACAAATGTTCCATTATCATTTGTCTTATGCTGTAGAAGTTTGGAATCACAGCTATTTTATAAAACTTAAAAGTTTAGCATTACCAGGTATTAATACTGAAACGTTTCCAGTATAAGTTTGATCCTAACTGCTATGGTTGTCATTTTTACAATGTTATACAAGACTGAATTTGCGAATTACTTTGGATAAGTTTAAAGAATTATTCAGTTTCTAATTAAATGATGCTTTTTAGTCGATCAAAGAGTATTTGAACAAAGTGAAGGATTTGAAGTTCACTTCCTTGTTTTCCTAATTCATTGCGAGTATTAACATACGAAGATATTTAATTTTCAATTAACTTTAAATGAGTTGTATTTCACCAACATATTTTTGAATAAATAATTTTCTTGTAATTATCTCGAAAAATAATCATCTGGAATCGATTATATTATTTAGGACAACTTTCTTGTATATGTGAGTTAAAATTCTGTTATTTATCAAGTGCCAAAGAATAAACTGAATAACAAAATACATATTCATCAAAATTTTACATTTGGTATCATTTGTATAAGCATTCATTGGGTTATACTAAAAATGGTGTGATTATATGTTCCAACTAGAATTAGATCATCACTGTTAGATTTATTTTTATACATATTATTCTCTTACTGCAAATAGTTAGATCGGTGGCACCAAAGAACACAGTACCAGTATCAACGGTGCCAAAGTGCTGATGTTTTGTAACAATAACTTTCTCATCTATCGTGAATTTCATTTTGGCGAGAAAGAGCTAGAGTTTTAGGAATAAATCAAAATTAGAAGCAGCTGGATCTTGTGAATATAGTGATTGGTGTTCAATCTGAATAAAAAAAAATTATAAACAATTAGATTTCTGTTCTGCAGCTGGATCTTGTGAATATAGTGATTGGTGTTCAATCTGAATAAAAAAAAAAAAATTATAAACAATTAGATTTCTGTTACTAGTAAAAGTACAGGGAAGTCCCAATAGATTTCGAAAAAAATATTATTATCCCAATCGCAAAAAAGTCAGGAGCCGATAGGTGTGAGAATTTTAAAATGGTTAGATTAATTTCCCACGCTTCCAAAATACTAACAATAATAAATAAAAATAGAGTAGAAGCTTTGACTGAGAATTATTTAGGTGAAGACCAATATGGTTTTCGTAAAGACCTGGGGACTAGAGAACCGATACTAATGATTAGGGTAATTATCGAAAAAAGGTTACAAAAAAATAAAAAGAGTAATTTCGCGTTTGTAGATTTGGAAAAAGCATTTGATAGGGCTAATTGGATTGTTATGTTCAGGGTTTTGCAAAAAATAGGAATCTCTCATAGGGATAGAAAAATTATTTATAGTCCATGTAAAAACCAAAGCGTAGTAACTAGATTTGATGAAATAGAAAAGGAAGCTAAGATTAGAAATGGTGTTAGATAGGGCTGTATACTATCTCCCTTGATTTTTATATAGAGAAAGCTTTAAACTTACATAGAGAGAGAAAAGAGATAGGTATTAGTCTACAGGGACAGAAAATAGACTTGTTACGTTTTGCAGATGATATAGCCATTATAGCAGAGTCTAGAAAAGAGTTAGGAGAGTTTTTAAATATTTTAGAAGAGATACTACAGAGTACCTATAGTATGAGAATTAACCTAGGAAAGACAAAGATAATGACAAGTGAGTTACAGCTTAGTTCTAAACCAAAATTAAAAATAAGTAATACCGAGATAGAGGAGGTAGATGAATTTTGATATTTACGTAGTATAATTACAAAGGACGGACTTAGAAGAAGGGATATAGTAGCTAGAATAGCTCAAGCTATAAAAATGTTTTTAAAAAAAGACTTACTAATAGCTAATACTATTAGCTTAGATAATAGAAAAAGTTTCTTAAAGTCGTACGTATGGAGCGTTCTACTATACGGTAGTGAGACTTGGACAATTAAAGAAGTAGATAAGAAAAAGATAGAAGCTTTTGAAACTTGGTGTTATAGGAGAATGTTAAAGATTAGTTGGACAGATAGAGTAACAAACGAGGAAGTTTATAGAAGGATAGGTGAGGATCCCTGTATGTGGAAACAATTGAAGGTCAGGAGAGATAAAATGATAGGGCACCAGTTAAGACATGAGGGACTACTTAGTAAAGTCTTAGATTATAGACTACCAAATAAAAATAGAGTAGGAAGGCCTAGACAAAGCTATATTAGTCAAATTATTAGAGATTTAGGTTGTGAAGGGTATGTAGACCTTTTTAGACTAGCTCAGAATAGAAAAGAATTTAGAGCCGCGTCAAACCGACTTTAAGTAAGTTCGAAAACAAAACAAAAAAAAAATAAAAGTCAGTTAACTAAATGTCACCAGGACATAACTCACAATTAGTTAGCGGTCTGGCATGTTGGTAGCGTTCCGTTGCTGAAGCCTTACCATAACATATAATTTAATAAACGTCACCATGACATAACTCACAATTAGGTAGCGGTCTGGCATGTTGGCAGCGATTCGTTGCTTAAGCCTTACTATAACATATAATTTAACACTTTTCCTTTTTGAAGCGGATAACCAGGTTATATTTCATTTTCCTTATAAATGGTAATCATGTAAACATGTTAGAGTTCTTTAACAACCATCAGGTTGCTAATATCAATGTAGAGTCAGCTGGATAGGAAAAAGATAGAAGGATTTAGGAAGACCTAGACCAAACTATATTAGTCAAATTATTAGAAATTTAGGTTGTGAAGGGTATGTAGAACTTTTTAGATTAGCACAGAATAGAAAAGAAGTTAGAGCTGCGTCAAACCGACCTTAAGTAAGGTCGAAAACAAAATGATGATGAGATTTCTGTTAGAAAGTGTCCAATTCTTATTATAAATGCATGCTTTCAGTAATTACTAATTATCAAACCAATCTCGTAAAGTACAAGCAATTAGTGCTAATGGGTTTTTAATGAGAAAACTCATTAAAAAGCCATTTAAAAGCAATTAGTGGAGGGGATCCAGGACGAAGGTCCTCTCTCTACTAATAAGTACAACCTGATGTGAGGGCCCAGTGGAATAAAGAAAAGAACCATCCAATACTAAAATAATAATTTAAATTTTATACTTAAATTACGTCAGCAAATTTCTATTTGTAAAAATATATATGTATGAAAATAGATGGTAAGTGTACACTGTAGATTTATAATTGAATAAAATTGTTTTAAAAGAATGTGTACTACTTTTTTGCTTACATCAATCTTGAATATCGAGTTGGTCTAAGGTTTAATTAATGGTTGATTTGGACTTCCAAGAAAAATTAAATCGGCGTTACCATACACAATTCGAAGCTGTTTATATATAAAAAAATTTGGGCTTGGTGGTTGTAAGGGTTGGTCCTAGATTAAAATAAATGTGGAATTGGGACCTTCAAGAAAATTTAAGCATATTCGATACCTTACGCGTTTAGAAAATGTTTATAAATAAAAAAGTTATAAAATTGAAGTTTGGAAGTTGTAACTTTGTTAGGGGTTGGTCGTAGAATAAAATTAATGTCGGGTTTGAACTTCCAAGAAAATTTTAGATCATCCAATGGTTTACGCATTAAAGAAATGTTTATAAATAAAAAGTTATAAAATTGGGGTTTGGGAGTTGTAACTCGATAAGGATTCATCTTAAGCTAAAAATTAAGGCGAGAATATGAAAGTCGTGTGGAACCGTTAGGCACTGAGAAATATCTCGAAAATTTTAGGGGTTGAGATACCGATTTAAAAACAGTAGAGCTAACCTAGGTTAACTCGGTAGCGCTGCGGCGACAAAGTCCACTCGAAGTATGCTCCGGATGGAGCTCCCTCATGTGGTTTTGTACGGTGTGGGAGCCGCACTAGACGCAGGGAGGGTTCAGACTGCTTGTATTTTCTCTACTGGTATATGGAAAGAAAAAGTTAAAAGATTAAAAGCTTTCGAGATTTGAGTCTAAATGAAACGGTAGCACATTTGGATCTTATGAGTAGTTTAGGGAAGTATAGAAGTGTTATTAGCGTTTCGTTAGAAATAGGTTGTGAGTAATTAAAATTAATAGTAAACGTATAGTTTTACTGCTTGTAGGTAATTTTTAACCCTGCTGTGTATGATTTACCAAATTATTCGGATAGTGATTTTATTCTTCAGACAACTGGTAAATAGTTACAATACTTTAAGCGTGCTATTAATGTTGAAAATTAGGAATTAATTATAGCACCAATGCTGTATTAAACTTATAGAAAAAGGCATCTTACAAATGTTAAACATAGGAAAAGTATCTAGTACATTACTGCACAGCGTAAATTTTTTAGATTTTTATTAAAGTTGATTTTATGAGAACATGTTTGAGACTTTCGTTGTTACAAGCTTTTATGATTTTATGATCCAGCATACTTTCCGAACTGCAGTCTGGCACTGAAATCACTCAAGACAAGTTATTAAATGTAGTTGAATTACGGATATGAAAGCCAGTAACCACATCGTAATATTTAGATGGAAGTATGAAGGAAATTTTATGATATAGATCATCCTACATAAAATTACAAATAAAGCTGTCGAAACGTATTTAATAGATTGAAGGTCTGTAGCCAATGTTTTATTTATTATGAGGAAGCTTGAAAGTTTTAGAACAAGATTTGTTACGATATAAATTATTATGATCCTTTCAGCAAATTTCTAGCATTTTGATTTACAGTTTTAGTTTTACAAGATACGGACTATTCGAAGCAAGCGATCTGATTTGTGATGTTAAATAATGCTTCTTTATAGCAGCTTAAAGAAAAGGATTTACTAAAAGATCTTTTGTTCGAAAGTACGTTTTACAATCCCTAATGGTTATTTTCGTCTTCAGAAGCAATCCTTTGATGTTTAAGGTAATACATAAACTAGCTACACGCAAAAGAAAACAGTGTATCTATTTTGACTGAAAATGAAACAAACTTTCCTCAAGGAAATCGCGTCTTTGTGTATATTTAAATAGATAGCCCTGTATTAGAAATTAATATTGTACTTGTTGCTAAACATTTAATTATTGTTGTGTCGATGATATACGTTTAAAACCAGTCACTAATCACAATAGTAGTTGAGTAACGCTTGTTTCAACCCAAACAGCAACCATGCAAAATATATAGCGGTCAGTTTTAATCCAAACCGCGTACGCTTTTGTGATATCTAGTAAAAGTCGATCACTCACGTAAAACTTAACTCTATTTTAACCTAACAGTAAGTTAACTCAAAGAAGAAGTTAAAAAGTAGGTTAGATCCAAAATATATGAAGGGCCATCTTAACCCAAAACGTAGGTGGCGATTTTAAGAACGTGCGGATACAATATAAGTAAGCTGAATGTCAATTTAACTAATCGAAGCCAAACTATATTTTGCGAACGTTAACTTGCGTATAGTTACTATTTCGGAATTTAGACACAGCGAGTTTCCACACTTTGGAGAGAAAGTTAAATAAATAGTACAAAACAATATCCAACACCATTATTCAATAACAAGTGTGAAAGATTTATAAAAAAAGTTATAATCCCAAATATAAAGGATGTTTTAGGATACGCATACGAATCGTTTAAGAACTACTGGCACAAATTCCTAACGTATATATGGAATATCATTACAACTTAAGGTAGGTCAAGTGTCGGGGTCGTCAACTGGACTGACTAACTTGCAATTTTTTATTGTAGTCTTTAAAGACTCAGCGTATTTATGAAGCATAGTAGTGTACAGCAAAAGTACAATCGTCAATGCGTTGTGCTTTTATTAATTATAACTTTTTGTTAGAAATTTTATTTTTACGCGAGTTATGCATCCCCCAATTTATGTATGTATTATAAAATAGAATCTAATAGGAAATTATTAGAAACCATAAAGAAATCATTAAGTCAAGTACAACAATGTATTTCAAGAATAAATATAAAAAGGTCATTAACAGTTATGAGAACGAATGCAAAACAATGTATTTCAGACGATAGTGATACTGCAGGTGGCAGGTCACAGACTGCGATTACCTAGAAAGTAAGATTGTTACAATGTATTATGAATCGAATTAATAAATAAGCAGACATAAGCTCTGCAAGTTCCTACAGAATTGTGAGGGGCAGGGACAACATAAATATCCTGGGAGCCCAAAACCAGTCAGTCGGTCTCAAGTATTTTAGCTTTTACATTGCAGTTTGCGTAGGCAACTCACTCATATTAGTTCAGTTAGTAATTATTTTTCAAGTTAGTTATTTTAACCCAGTTTGTTAAAATTTTATAATTAATGTCTGATTAAACTAATAAAATTTGTTGCAAGTTTTGGAAGTAGTTTTTAAAAACAACGCTCCCAAGAACTGGCGCAGTCGTACGTATGCCAAAAGTTCACTAGGAAACCCAAATTCAAAGAACTGGTGGTCTGGAATTTCAATTCCCAATTTGGCAGAACCCAAACAAAGTTGGACCAGGTATAAGCATCGACCGAATCCAGCAAAACAAACACACTTGGAAGAGATACAAGCATCGATCGAATCCAAACCAAACCAACGTGGACAAAGTACAAAATCGTTCATGAAAGCGACGAACAAATTAACGTAAGTTCATTTTCTTTAAAACCAATTTATATTGACAAATTAATTGATATTAGCTAGTAAAAATTTTTTTTTTATTATTATTTAGGTATGTACAGATTTTAACTATTGTTACAGTAATTTTATGCCATTTAAAAGACATAATTTACTTAGGTATTAAGAAAATTATTTTCAAACTTTGAGAAATTATTTTTAAAACAAAAGGAAATTTGTTTTAAAACAAGAGAAATTTTTAGAACTAAATAGTACAGACAATTATTACAAACTAATAAAATAATTTAAAACGTAACTGCCGCACAAATTATTAAAACTAATATGAAATAAAAACGAATCAATTCAACAAGTTTGAAACATAAAAATAGAATGTAATTAACTCTACCATTATTACCGAAAGCTTAGTGTACAAACGCAATTCTTATAAACAATTAATAACAGAAACAATTTATTGCAGATTTAAACTTCATCAAATTCTATAATTAAAACACCTCAGTTATAAAGACTAATTACTCAAAACTCGACCTTCAGTGCAACATATTGACTAAAGTGCGTAATCGTTGAAATATTTTTCAATTTACTAAATAAAATTAACTCATTACAAATTAAAACAAGCGTGCAAGCTTATAGCGCAATTTTTACATAAAATTCTCACCGGAAACTCTCATCATTGTACTAATTATAGCAAAACAATTACTAAATAAGATTCATTCAGAAAAGCACATTGCAAACTCTATAAAGTATAATTGCATATTTTTCAATACGGAAATATCTAATTATACAAAAGCATTTACGCAATTAATTTACCACGAGACTAAAATACAATCTTTCAGTAGACAAAAGAAACGTAATTAAATTATAAGGGCAGCATTGAACAACGCGATTTACTAAAAACTTGTAACTATATAATTAAAGCATACAATGTAACAAAACAGTACAGTTGACAGAAAACTTATCAATTATAACAACCACGGAGACAGAAACAGCAACTAACTATAGAAGACAATTAAATCAGCAAAACTAAAATAAAATCATAACTGGCGCAACAAAACATACAAAGTAACGTAATTACTGTAAAAGATTAGTAATCCTATAAAAATAACTTTTCAGAGAGTAAAACTCACGACAAATTAGCATCCGCGAAGTATAAAAATACACAAATTTAAGACTACAGCGATCAACCAGGCATTACCGAGCATAAATCCCTCAATTTAATTACAAAACCATATAACTACGATTCTTTAAATAACCCAACGCAATCCAAACTGAAAATTAACAGTACAAACCGCAAAATAAACCCCAATTTATACAAAAACTTAAAGGTAATAAAACCGAAAATAAATATTAATTAAAAGAGAAAGCAACCCTTAACAATCATGAGTTCAGATATAAAAATTTATTTTGAAATCAAAAGATAATTATGCTACTACAACAATTTTAAACTCAAATAACTACCCCGTAGAACTATCACTAACAAATCCAATTAGCGTAGAAGAATTAAATTTCAAAGAGATGGAAATAAACGAAAATTAAGAAAACTACTACAACCCCATAGAACACGACAAAATATTAAGAGAAAATTTAAGTAACATTCGCTTCAATACCGACATCAACAAAGAAAAGGAAAGAGCAATTAAGAATCTATGTTTTGAATACCGCGACATATTCCTTTATGAAGGAATGCTCCTAACATTTACTAATACAGTTAAACACTACATAGAACTAACAGACAACAAACCAATTTTTACAAAAGCGTACAGACTACCTCAGGCAAGCCAAGAAGAAGCCGATAGGCAAATAGCAGACTTATTAGAACAAGATATCATACAACACTCCAACTTAGTGTGGAGCAGCCCCACATTAATAGTATTCAAAAAATTAAACGAATGGTAATAAACTACAGAAAGCTAAACGAAAAAACGATAGATGACGAATATCCACTACCCAATATCACTGAAATTTTAGACAAATTAGGTAAATGCCGATATTTTTCAATCTTAAACCTCGCCTCAGGTTATCATCAAGTAGAAATGGACGAGAAAGATACATCGAAAACCGCATTTAGCACACCTAGAGGACATTACTAATATAAACGAATGCCATTTGGACTAAAGAACTTACCCGCCACTTTTCATGGACAATATATTACGTGTAATACACAATGAAAAATGCCTTGTATACTAGACGACATCATAGTTTATTCAACATCACTGGTAGAACACATAGAAAGACTAAGAGAAGTATTTGATAGACTAAGACAGGCACATTTTAAGGTACAACTAGACAAGAGGGAATTTTTACAGAAAGAAGTATCATTTTTGGGACATATAATAACACCTCAAGGAATAATGCCAAACCCCAATAAAACAAACGCAGTACTAAACTACCCCTGCCCAAAAAGAACAAAGAAATTAAAGGATTTTTAGGACTTAGTGGTTATTACCGCGAATTCATTAAAGGTTACGCTCAGATAAGCAAGCCCCTGACAAATTGTTTAAAGAAAGAAAACAAAATTGAACACACCCCAAAATTCATTAAAGCAGTAGACAAAATTAAAAATATACTAACGAATCAACCCGTATTAGTATACCCAAACTTTTCAAAACCTTTTATATTAACGACAGACCTATCAAATGTAGCACTAGGCACAGTATTGAGCCAAGCAAAAGCAGGTAGCGATAAACCAATCAGCTACGCATCCAGAACTCTAAATAAAACCGAACAGAAATATAGTACTATAGAGAAGAAATTATTAGCCAAAATTTAGGCAACAAAATATTTTAGACCATACCTTTACGCACGACAATTTTAAATATATACTGACCATACACCATTAGTATGGCTATGCAAACTTAAAGAACCAAATTCAAAATTACAACGATGAAAAATACGATTACGAAATTAAAAAAAGGAATTTATAATAATAATGCAGACGCCCTAAGTAGAATGCAGCTGAACGCACTAAAAGCGGAATCAATTATAGGAAACGTAGACGAGACGGAAGTAAGAGAAGACCCAGAAGAGATCCACACAATACATTCGACCAGAACGAAGAACCAGAAACCGCGATTAAAATTCTAAACGAAGCCATCGATATAAAACCCAATCAATTTATAACTACCGAAGTTTTATCTAACCTCAATCCCGTAAAATATACAAAAGTAGATAATAAGAAAGTATACCAAACTCAAATAACCTAGAACGATAACCAGGAGCAAATAATTAAAATTCTAAAAGAATACACCCCCGAGAAAAGACGATTTTACTTTTATTTTAACACCGAACATTTATATAAACGATTTTTAGATTTATACGTTAAATTATTCAATAACTCTGGCCCTGAACTAATCAGATACACAAAAACAATAACATTAGACGACCCTGACAAAATAAATGATGTAATTAGAAATCAACACGAGGTAAAAACCAACCGTCGTGGAATTAATGAAACAATAAAGCAACTCATAAGACGATATTATTTTAAAGATATGAAAGAGTTAACCACGGACTATATTAATCAATGTGAATTATGCGACAAAGCAAAATACGACAGAACACCCCCCAAAAACATCCTTAATGTTGACCCAAACACCCGACAAACCGTTCCGAAAATTACATGACGATACTATAGTAGTAGAAGCACAAACCTATTTAACAATTTTAGATGCATTCACCAAAACAGGCCAAGCAATACCCACCACTTCTAAAAATAGCATTCACGCAACACAAGGATTTTTACAATACTTTACATTTTATGGAATACCCAAAACAATAATCTTAGATAACGGCAGCGAATTCAAAAATGAGACGATACAGAACACTTTAGAACTACACAAAATAAAAATTCATTTTATAACTGAAAAACACCCTGAATCGAACGGACTAATTGAAAGATTACACTCAACCCTGTTAGAACAAATCAGATTACTAAGAATAACTTATAAGAAAAAGCACATCTCCAATTTAATGTCATACGCACTAATCGCCTACAATAATAAAATTCACTGATCAACCAATTTTACACCCATCAAATTAACGTTAAGACATTCAGATTTACGCAACCCTTCTGACATACATTATAACAAGGAGATATATCAATAATATGCCAAAGATCACAAAGAGAAACTAAAAAGAACTCATGATAAAGTAAAAAATAAATTAGATAACGGCAAAGAACGTATCACCACAACCCGCAGTAAGAATACCGACGCAAATAAATTTTTAATAGGACAAACCGTATACGAGAAAATTTCCAAAGTAAACGACACAAAACGGCACACAGATATTTAGGCTCGTTTCAAATTAAGAGAATATCAGACAAAAACATAGCCGTAGTAGACGACGGCAAGATAACAAAATATATTCACTTGAAAAACTTAAGATATCCTGTAATTTCAGATGAATAATCATCACTCTTACCGTCAACCTCCGCCCAGGTAAAACGGACATTACATGTGATTTTCCAAAGCTCCACCCGAAGGTACTACATTGGTCAGGAAGCGAGTTTTTTTTACCTGGAAAATTTGGAATTTTGCCGAACCCTTGCTGTTCCAAGCAAGGTAGGGATCTTTAAGGTGCGTGACAACACTCACACACGGGACCTCCATTTTACCTCTCATCCGAACGTGGGTGTATTTTTGTGAAAAATGCTCGCCTAACATTTTTCAAGCGGACCGTGTCGGGATTCGAACCCGAGACCTTGGGCGTAGTAGTCACACACATACCACTACGCCACGGAGCCGCCGGTAAAACGTACAACGACATATTAATTGAAGAAATAAAAAATAACCCCGGTATACTACCAATAAAATTGGGAAGTATGTAAAATACGATAAACTATTGGACATTCGCACAAAAATTCGATTTAACGGAACTAAAACAAGAATTTCAAACAATCAAAGATAATTACTACCGATTAAAACAATCAATGGACACAGCAAAATTCAGAAAGGAATACGCCATGGAAATGATGAACTACAATAGCATAATAGAAAGCATTTTAAGAAACATAGAAGATAAATTTAAGAAATTAATACCTACAGAACAAATTGCAAGACGAAAAAGAGGACCAATTAATGGACTAGGTAACATAATACAAGCTATCACAGGCAATTTAGATAACCAAGATACAGCACGTTATGACAACGCAATACAATAATTAATGGAAAACCAAAACGATATAAAAACTATAATTAGCAACCAAATATCTCTAACTCAATTAACTATTATAAAATTCAACGAAACGTTAAGTAAGCAAGTAAGAAATCAAGATAGTATAGCCAATAGAATACAAATCTCTGAAACTAACATGCAAATTACCATGTTAGGTATGCGAGAATTAATTAGATTCAATACAATATTCGCTCTATTAATATCAATCCTCACTCTAATACAAAATTTTTTAGCTACATTAGAAAACGCAATAACATTTGCAAAATTAAATACATTACACTCTAGCATCATAGAACCAACTGATCTATTAAAAGAATTATTAAGAATTAGATCATTTATAACAAACAATAAATTACCTTTTGACGTAATAGAATCAAACATTCTAATATTTGAAAAAAATGGCTATAGTTAAAGGCTATGTGAAGAATAACGAAATCACGGTCCAAGGTTGGACACAAATGGTTACTAGTTATTGGTGACTGGTTCTCAAAATTTACATTAATGTTTCCTTTACGTAGTGCAAAAGCGCATTTAATAGAACGTGTACTGGAAGAAAAAGTTTTTTTAGTCTTTGGTGTCCCCAAATTCGTTATTTGTGATAATGGTTCACAATTTAGTGGAAGAAATTTCAAGGCAGTATGCAAAAAATATGATGTTCAAAAAATCTGGTTTAATGCAGTTTACTCTCCCCAATGTAATATTGTGGAAAGAATAAATCGAACTGTCGGAACAGCTATACGGTCATATATTAACGAACATGATACTTGGGATATTGAGTTACCCCAAATTCAATATGCGATTAATTCTGCAAAACGCCATGCCACTGGTTATTCGTCAAATTTCTTAGTTTTTGGTAGACATGTTCTTGTGTCAGGAAGATTTTATGGTCTTGATGTGGAACCCACAGATGATATAGATATTATTCCTGGTGATAGACCTTCGTATGTGTTAGATCATTAAGGACTATTCGATATTTTTATAGACGTACAGAAAAGGTTACATTTAGCTTACATGCAGTCCAGTAATACATATAATTTAAGAAGACGTAACATTTCTTTCGAAGTAGGTGACAAAGTTTGGAGGTCCAATAAAGTTCTTTCGAAGGCAAGTGATAAGTTTACTGCTAAGCTTGCGCCAAAATACGTTTTGTGTATCGTTAGAAAGAAGATTTCTAATTTGATTTATGAATTGAATAATGAAGATGGTTCAAAGGCAGGCAGATGGCATGTTAAGGACTTAAAACCTTATTCAGAGTTCAGTAATGATGTTGAAAAAGATGATGTTTCTGAACGTTAATTAGTAGTGTTAAAATGTTTAATGATTAATAGTAGTATTTGTTTCTGTCATATCATTTTGGTCAAGAATTTATTTATTGTATTAGAATACTGTTTGGTAATCAAAGCTTGGAAATCTAAAATTTGGATGCAGGATATGAAGTTAAAAAGAGAGAAAGAAATTTTGTTGTACAGTAAGGTTAGTATTAGGTTGCTCTGAAACTTTTGGTTGCAAATTGTTAGTTGAATTTGAGATGTTGTAAGTTGCATGTTACCCTAAAGGCCAAATGTCAGTAGAAGATGTTTATATTTTTGTTGATTAACTTTTGATAAGTTTTGTATATAGTTAGTTTGAAAATTTCTTTTGGATTTATATATGACCTGGTCATATTTATGTATGTATGGTCATATTAATTTATTAATTCACTTAATTCATTTAATTCATTTAGCTTGCTTAACGCGTTGTATATAGTGTTTATATTAGTCCAAAACATAGCTTCTCAAAAATTTCTGTGGAGAACAATTGTTTCTGGAAGATAATTTTTGTAGTCAAGAGGACGACTGAAATTAATAGTAGTTCTTGAGATTGTATTGGAAGTCAAAAAATTTGAGTCCAAGTTAGATATTGGTAAGAGACCAATTATTGTTAGTAACTAAAATAGTTATGTTTGTTATGAATATTGTATAAATTGGCAATGTTCTATTAGGTTCATTCATGCGTGAGTAAAATTTTTGAAGAGTAAGACGTGGTGACGTTTTGCTTGTCTCTTCATAGGTAGAGATATTTCTACACTTTTGTTAGCATATACTGCGGTAGAATGTTAAACATTCGTTATTTTGAAATATGCTCGTTGTGAATTCAGATAGTATTAGGAATCCTTTCCTTCTGTAAGTATGAAAATTATGGTTAGTAGAGTAAGAGTATGTTTGTTATGATAGTTAAATCTTTGTTGATGAATTATAATACGCAGTATTTTATGTTTAGTTTCTTAAATTCTCTGTGTGTAAAGTGAGTGATAAATAACCCCGAATATGTATTAGCTGATAATGTAATATACCGATTATGACTTCCCGAAATTGTCCTCTTTTGGCGTGTAGTACGCGTAGTTACTGGTCACTCATTTACATACATTCAGTATCCCTGTTGATTCAGGGAGTTATTTTTTGTTTTGGTATGTAGAAGTCAATAATAAATTGTAAATACTAATAATAAAATTAATAAAATCAATAAATTCTTCGCACTTATTCTGAAATATTTCCTCGAATTTTTCTTAGTAAGAGGCTGTGCAACAATTTTATTTTCTGACAATATTTTCACAGATATCTAATTTATTTAATTCATTAATAGCCAACTTAAGTATAATAATGCTACACAATCTACGAAATAAATATTATATATTGTTGAAAACAATATAAGCTTTCGATTTGAAAGTATAAAATTTTAAATTACGCGGTGACAAAAGATGCCCTTTGTTAGTGTCACCATAAGAGTTCCCTCCGTTAGATGATTGTTGCCAGGCGGCAACACACGTCAAGAAATCACTTCCAACTGAGCTGTCGCTAGAGTAGGTCAATTGTTCCTTAAATCAAGGAACATGACGTTGTTGCAGTCCATATGTTGGAAGCACCGAAAGATTAAAAATTGTTTTCTTTAAATGATATCGTCTCGGCGACGCGCATTTTATGTCCACACTTGGCTGGAATTAGCTCGCATTTGACAAGACGTTAAATTGTTTGAATGGCCTTAGGTTAACAGTAAGTATTACAGAGTTTAGAGCCTTACTAAATTGATATTTTTACTGCAATCTAGGATAATTTGTACACCTTAGCTTTTGAAATTTAAGAAATATATAAAATTTATTTGGACAAGAAATGAAAATCGATTAGTAACTATGTGAAATTTAACCTTGTATGAAAGTCAAATTGGCGTGCTTCAATTATTTAATGTGGACGCTTTGATGTCGTGTTGAATTTTCAGTATGCAGTTGATTGGGTTGTATGGAAATGGAAATTCCTAAATTCTTAGTTGCTGAAGCAAGAGGATTATAAATTATCAATTATAATTCCGGGTATGGTCCTTATACCTAACAAGTATTTTTCCGTCGGATTAACATCTGGTATGTAATTTGTTTTCTTATACGTCAGCTGTAGCATTGGGTATAGCAGACAAATAATTTTTTGTTTGTTCACGTGGAAATAATCAAGTTCATTAAGGTGAATGACAAACAAGTTATTTTTAAATTATGTAACAGGAACCTATAAAGTTTCACATTAAATCTTTTTATTAGTACTATCAAAATACGGTAGATGTCATTATGAAGGTAGAAAAGGTTAGATTCTATATTCAATGAAAATTAAAGTGATTATTTGAAACATAAATTATTCTAATCTTAGAGAATTAAATTGTTACATTTTACATTTCACTAATTGTTAAGTGGAATATTTTGTCATAGAATGTGAGGTTCAAGTAGTACTACTCATACCAACAGAAGTTGTAATATAAAGTTAAATATTCAAAAAACTCATACTCAATCATCTGAAGATAAATTTTGCTAGACTTTACTAATATAAACTATTATATTTTATTTGTGAGTAATACTGATATTATCAAGTACATATGTACATTTCTTTCATTAATATTATTTAATCAAACTTATTTAAAGAAGATGTCTTGTAAATAATTTAACTACAACTGAAGGAATAGATTTTTATTTTGGTCAAGACTATGATTATTAATTGGAATGAAAGAGGGTTGATCCTAATTAATTATTAGTTTTGGATATAAATGCACAAACAGTGCTATCTTTGTTTTAATCTGTTTACAGGTGTAGCAGTGCATCTATAATGCATCTATAATACCGAGCCATAAGGTAAGAAAACTTTGGGGATTGTGTTTCAGTAATATGTTGTATAGCGGTAATTGAGTAAAGGTTTTCGCATTCGCCTTATACAAGAGACATAAGTAAGGTCCTCTTCGTACACAAAAATTCGGTGGCGCCATATTCTCTACATTTTTGGTCGCAGTCCAACCCCGACCCACAGCTCATGTTCTACCCAGAGCAAATAGCTCGACTAGCCGCTTAGTCTTTAGAGGTTTCCTCATCTACGAGCCATTTTCCACCGAAACTTGCCGTGGGCTCTTTACACCTACTGGAAATCCTTGCCATCTATCCTTGTGCCTTTCAGCTGGTCACATAGGAGTAAAAACCAAATAAATAAACCCCTTTAGTTAATAAAAAGGCTATAGTATGATAGTAAATATAGGTATTCAAGAGGAGGCCCAACTGAGCTAGCCAGGGAGCTGTTGAAGTAACTAAGTTGATGGAAGCGAAATCTGGGTGAGAAATTGTTTTTTTATTTTGTGAAATTTTCGATTTTAATAAATTAATAAATTTTCGAATGTTTTTTTTTTACTCTGGCGAGGCTTTATAGAGGTTACACGGCAATTTATGACGCCCAATTCGTGGGGCATGATTTAAAATATATATATATATATATATATATATATATATTTAAGTATGAAATAACTTAGATTTTTATATAAAGCCTAATGATTATTCTGTATCGAGCAAGTCATTAAAAGGTGGAAAATACAGAACAGGATTCGAAACTATATCTTTGATTTTCGCGGTCGATGCGCTAATTGCACTACTGGAACGGATGTGCAAATCTAAATCATGTACGTAATCACACACCGGCCGCTCAAACGGAAGATACAGGTTTGAATCCTGTCTGTAACTTTATTTTTCAATTACTAACTCTCTGAAATTAACGTTTAGGGTATACATTAAAGTATAAGTAATATTTTCATGTAATTATCTAACATTGTTAAAAACTGATCACTAGCTATACTATTGCGGGAAATTGTTATACTATTGCGCAATTGTTAAAAACGCGTAATTCCTATAACACGTATCACCACGTTTTAAGTATGACGCAATAGTCAAATTTTCATGCACATTTAAAGTCAAATTTCCTACACAATATAAGTAAAACAGGTTACTCACTTGGATGGTATTTCGTAGCTAAATCTCAGGGTCCATGTTTGTGGGTTAGTTTGCGCCATTGCTGAGTTTCAAATTGCCGATCCGTTCATCCTAAAACTCTATACTCGTAGAAGAATGAAGGAACACCAGGTAGAGGTACACGAAGGTAAAGATAGAGGAACCTACATGCCTAAAAAGAGATAAGACACAACACAGGTGGATGTTCTTGGCTTCAGGTCTCGTTGCTTAATGCCCGCTTTCGACACTACCAGCACCTGCGCATTCTTTGGCGCAAACCCAACTGTCCGGAATGACGGAAGTTGACAAGTTTTAATTTTTAAATCATCGCGGGAATTTCCTTATAAATTATAACTAAACCTAAGACATGTACATTGCCAATTTTGGCATGTAACAACATAACGTTGAAAATTAGTTTGTTTTGTGCAATTATTAATTTTTGTAATAAATATTTGGCTTATGCCGTGCATTTGAGAGTTGCTTCTTGTCTGTATCAGACGGAACTCAAAAAATTTGACATTGTCACATGCATATAATCGACAAAAATGTCAAATGTGATTGAAAGTTAGATTGATGTATGGTTGCGTACATGATTTATATTTGTATAGCTATCCGATTGTAATTACCCCATCCAGGTGCAACTGGTTAGCGCTCCGGCTGCAGAAGCTGAACATGCGGGTTTGAATCCTGTTCGGGACCTTATATTTTTCACCTTTCCATTACTAATTCGATTTGAAATAATTATTTAGACTTTACTTAAAAGTCTAAGTTATTATTTCATCTTATTAACTAACACTATATGAAAAATTAGTTTGCCCTGTATGTATCTATATTTGAGTCAGTATTCTATGCTATTTTCTAGCTTATTATATATCGCTCAAATTATACGCACCATAACGATAAAAAAGATTCCAACAAATTCTGGAATATGACTTGAATATTTGTGCAAAGGATATAATTCAGGAACTATGCTACTACACAAAGGGAAGTCTACCATTCTTTAGAAAATTGGGCAAACGCCCCTATTCGCTGTACTTATTTTCACCTATAAATGCTTCAGTATTTGCAATTAAGTTCATGAAATAGTAAAATATTTTTTCTTTTGTTTATGCATCGTATTTTAAAGTGTTATGTATTTGTAGTATCACCTAAAATAAAATTTCCATTTGTATTAATTTCAGATAAACTGCATGTATTTATTCCATAGAATCTAATCCTTTCATGGATTAATTTGCGTCTTTAATAAAAGTGGCAAGATTTAATTTTGCAAAAACTTACAATTCAGCCCTGTCGCTAAAATAGAGTACAAAACTTTCTGCATCAGTGTAAAGAACTTTTAATGTTGTGTAATTATCCGGGTCCATAGATTTCCCCTACGCATCCAAAATAACTGCCACATGAATGCTTATTTCCTAACTGCGACCCCTTACAACGCACTGGAGGTTTTCGATCTGTTTAAACATGCTGCAGGTTAAATGTTTATGTATCGTCCGTTATTTTCAATAATATGTCCTATTGCTAGAAGTTTAACGTGCTTACTAATTAAATTTATTTAAACCCATAGATAGAGAGTAGTGAATGAGATTTCAACAATAAAAAACTTATTTATATAACAACGACGAACAATCAAATCAATTGCAGCCAATGACAAAGGTTGAACACGTATAAGGGATGATGTACCCATGTTAACAAAAAATACCTTGGTGAGTATCAGATAGTAAATTGGACCACCATAAATTATAAACCCTTACCTGATATCACAAGGTCGAGAATTTTTTATTAACAATGAAAGCCCAAGGTAAAGTTGGATGGAAAACGGCTTGAGAAAAACTTTTTAGACATAAACGGCTAGTAGAGTGTTAGCTCTGGGTAGATCATGTGCTTGGGTCATGGGTTGTCAGATGACCAAAAATAGAGATAGAGAGCGCCACCGTATTTTTCAATACAACAACCTACAAAAATTATCTGTGCTTGTATTAGGGGAATGCGGAAACCTTATATCTACACCACTAATATAGCCACAAAATCTGAATTTCACCTTTGTAAAACACTTACCAAAATCTCCATTACCAGATGTCATACAGATGTATCGACTTAACCTGTGAACACAACATGGACACCGTTTGTGTCCTCAAAAATATTTACCAAAAATAAAATAATAGAATTTAAGTTCCAAAAGTTTACACCCAGGGTATTTTTTATCATTACACACAATGTTTGTTCATAATGACCAATAAATCTTACTTGAATTTTTTTAATAATAAAAGAGTTATGCAAAAACGGATTTTATTCAATAAAATTCACTTGATTTGTTTTAACATAATCTGGTTCATCTAATATGTTTATAGAACAGAAAATAAATATGGTTTTGTATTCAAAAAAATATAAAGATCTCTAAATGGAATATTTCTGAATAAATTTACTAAAAAGTTTGAGCTCTCTTAATAATTCATATTACATAAATTAATCTTTAGCCATCTGTAGTACTACGTTGACTTCACAATTAAATTTAATTATTTAAGTTCTCATAAAATTGTATCTTTCAACATAGAGTTAATTTTACTTAATATGTATAAAAAGAATCATCACGTTGTTTAAAAATCAAAGTACATGACC
This sequence comes from Platerodrilus igneus, assembly GCA_036346225.1. Lineage (NCBI taxonomy): Eukaryota > Metazoa > Arthropoda > Insecta > Coleoptera > Lycidae > Platerodrilus > Platerodrilus igneus. The sequence continues at coordinate 3,684,125 of JARFIW010000260.1, read as the reverse complement.
TCAAAATTGGTAAATATATTTTTAAATTAGAGTAAAATAACAAGTGATATTTAAATTGGATAATTAGATATTTTTGACATCATATGTCAATAACAACTTTTTCAGTGTTTGTGAAATAATTACGATAAGCAAACTGCATAGCTATCTTTAAAAATTTTGCAAGGTTACAAATATATAACGGAATCTTTCTTTTACTAAATAATTTTTAAGTTACTTAAATCAAGGTAAAGCTTCAACCTTCTATCTTTCGTAAAACTTTTAAATAATTATAAATGTGATTAAAGACTAAATATCACTCACGTGTCGAAGTACAGTACGACCAAAAGAAATTGAACTATGACATCAGATGTGGGATATTCTATAACCATCTGCGATGCACAAACAGGAAAAACATGATTACGAATGAATTTATCGCTGGAACTATGAGAAATCTTCTGAACAAGGCAATATTTAACCAAACCAATTCCTCCTTAAGTACATCCTATAAATTTCTTGTATTTCGAATCTCAAACTAAATTTTCTTTTCAGCATTATATACGACAATTACGATATTAACTATATCCATAATATTACTTCCATGGTTTTAACTGTATCCTTGATATTATCTGCATCCTTGATATTAACTGTATCCTTGATATTAACTGTATCCTTGATATTATCTGCATCCTTGATATTGCACTAAGAGGAAAACATCAGTAAAATTTATTTAATTAATTATACCAACTGTTTTAATGATGGGGGAACCTCTAATACTTCGGCCAGCAGGAATCGATTGAGCAGCTATAGGTGGAATACAAACAGTGGCGTAACTACGATTTTTGGGCCCCCCCGCAAAAATTTTAAAGTGGGCTCTCTTTAAAATGTATTACTTTACTGGCTTATATTTAGCCATATTTTTAAATTATAGTACATGTAGAGAAGGAAGCAGTATAGAATTAAATACATATACTATATTAATCAAGTGCTTTATTAATTATAAAACCAAATTACATAAATTCAAACTTATAAGTTAATTAATATTAAATCTACATATTTATACGCCGCACAAAATTATTTACACCTAAAATTTGATACAGTAAAAACCTATGAGCTAGCAGACATTCCAAATCAAATTCAAAATTTTGTTTTTCTTGCATGTTTTGCTGCAAACGCGTTTATTGTATCCTCTATATTCATATTTTTGGCAGTGTCATGTTCTACTGCTAAGAGGGATAAATCGTCTAATCTATCTTGTGAAGTGCGGTTCCTAAGATAATTTTAATAATTTTTAATTTTGAGAAAGATCTCTCCGCACTTGCAACGCTAACGGGTAAAGTTAGGTATAACATTAAGGCTGTTATGGTGTTTGGAAAACTGCTAGAACCTGTAGATTTGGAAAGTACTAGATATTCTAAAAATTGTAAGATACCGTTAACATTTTTAATTCATCACAAATAAGTCTATTATTTTGAGTGTAGTAAGTTCTATACCTATAGCATCATTTAAATCTTTGTAGTAAAATTTTGCAATTGTTTTGCCTTAGATAAAATATCGTCTGCAGTTAAATTCAAAAATACATTAGGTTCTAAGAAATTAAACTTTTCGTTTACATGAAAAAGCGATTTAAAACGATTCGACAGCTGTGAAATTATAATATCCATTACGCGATAAAATACATTTATTTTAAATTTAAATTCTTCATCATTAAATCGATAATCATTGGATAATTCATCGTAATGCTTTTTATTTTTGGTTGCCTTTTTATAAATTCCGGTTTAATATTCCATTGCCCTGCAACTTTCGCTGCTTCCTCCTTGATGTTGGAATAGTTATTTCTTGTTTCCTTGAAAATTTTAAAGTTTTTGTAATAAGAGAGTTATCTGATTAATATTCGCCTTTTCACTCTGAGCAGTTTGTGAGAGCTTGTTAAGCTCTTCTAGAATTTGACTTAAAAAACACTTAAAAAATAAAATTAAAATTATCCATGCTAGTTAATATTTGCTTTGCGCCATTTCGTTCATCTGTTTTTTTGATATCATAATAATTTTATTAAGAGACATTACTATATCTTTATACCGAATTCTTATGGCAGCTAAAGATTTTACTCGATCCGCCCAACGTGTCGGATTTAAACGTTTCAATTGTGTGAAATTTTCTTTAAAAACAGAAAGCCAATTCCATCTTACTATACTATTAGCAAAAATGTATATATGTTTTCTAAAAGTAGAAAAACGATTCTATTTCTTTTATACCTTTAACGGCATCATTTATGACTAGATTTAAGTTATGGGCACTACAGTGCATATATAAGGCTGCAGGCTCTATGTTTAAAATTCTCTTTGCACGCCAGAATACGTACCGCTCATAACGTTAGCTCCATCGTAGCCCTGCCCTCTACATTTATTTATATCTAATTGCATGTTGGTTAAATTGCTTAATATAGTATTACATAGTCCTTCAGCAGATTGGGACTCTACTTTTGTAAAACCCACAAAAGTTTCACAAATATCTATTTTGGTTACCTCTCCCAAACTGTCTTTTTAAAATCAATATATCTTACAATTTTACTTAATTGATCAATCTTAGTTATATCCTGTGTAGTGTCTATTATGATTGAGAAAAAAGGAACGGATCTAATTTTATTTAATAAAATATTTTTTAAGTGTGCGCTTAAAGTATTAATAATATCGTTTTGAATTTTTGGGGAAAGATATTTAATTGAACCTTTGGGTCGTTCAAGCACTTTTTGTAATATAGGATCATAGTTACTAATTAAATGAACTAAACTTAAGAAATTACCGTTGTAACTGTCTTTTGAATCAGAAAAACTTTCTCTATGTCCTCGAAATGACAGCATGCGCTGGGATAGTGTTAAAGTAACATTGAAAAGTCTGTGTAAAACATTTTTCCAAAATTCAGTTTCTTGTTTCAATAGTAGAGTATCTTTCTTATCTATGGTATAATTTTTTTCCCACATATCGTAAATAAAACAACAAGTTAAATGAGATTGAGCAAGCAAATGCTCTTTAATTTTTTGATAAACCCTGCCAATCATTAATTCCGGTCGTCCAACTTGACCTTACTGAAGCAAACAGCCAACATGGTTGACAATAAACACAATTTTTAATTTAGAATAACACAACCACCCATTTGAATTGTGTGGTAAGTTTAACGTATTGCTTTTATTTTCGCTTGCAGTTATTAAGTAATAATAGTGAACTGAAAAACTTCTATTTTTATTATCTTTAGGAAACGCACCATCTGGTCTACACAATCCGTAATTAATTATTTCTTTTCTTAAATTGTCATGTTGTAAAACATTGATTTTTAAAAATGTGCAAAATCGGTTGGATATTCTTTCGTCAGATCCATAGATAGTTCATTAAGTGAAAAGTACTACTCACATTTACCTCTGTAATTGTAGTGGTATCTAGTTCCAAATTTCTATCGCGGCCGTCATTATGTGATGTACTTGCGCCCTGGGTGAGAGTTTTAAAATTGTTGACGACTGCTGTTCGTCTGTAGCGGAACTAGTAGATGCTACTGTCGAAAGCCCAATTTCTTTCATAGATTGTTCTTGTTTTTCGGACTCTTTAGAAGTAAAAAAGGAACTTATTTTTGGAATCTTGCTCTTTGATTCTTCCAATAGTTTCCTTTTCGTTTTTTGCAGCGCCGCTTGTAGTGCTCATTGTATATTATTTCCTGCAATTTTGAATGAAATTAATTATAATGTAATTAGATAAGTAATAATTATTTAAAAGCCTTTTGAAATTACAAATAACACATACATACTTTGCTTTAAATGCTTTAATTAACAAAATATAAATGATTTTTATTGAATGCTTAAAGATTTATTTATATGTATTTCTCAGCGCGACTTCAACTATGATCAAATCAATAGTAGTTTAATAAAAATAGATATAAATACTTACGTTTAAATATGAAAGACCTCCTGTAATACGAACACAACACTATTGAGTAAAACGTACTGGAATGCTTTTTACTTCCTTTCCGTTATATATAATGCAGCTAATGCAAATACGTTGCAACCAGCTAACTAGAAACCACAAAATGAATTTCTTTCTAGTATTATATTTCTAGAAAGCGAAGGTTACTAAGCTACCTGCCATCCTGTGAATCTGTACTGTACAGACAATAGCCCTTTTATTCCTATTTAAAATCCCACAAACCAAACTAACCCTACTATACGTCGTTTAATAATGCTTTACCACTTTATACAACTTATCACTTAAGAATAATATAGACATCTTTGTTATTAAAGTTTACAGTCTCTTTCATCTGTTTATTAACCCTTACAAAATAGGACAGAACGGATAGAAAGAAGAAAGGATGCAGGCTGCAGGTGGTGTTCAGTATTTATCTTAATTATTATTTCTTGTATTTCAGCAGTTCCTAGTAGTAACATCAAGAAAACGTTCGTTAACCTGCGGTTTCTGAATTATCTGCAATATTTTCTTGACCGTTTCTTACCTGCCAAATACGTTGAAGATGAATAAGTTGAGTTTATTATCGTTTGGGCCTTCTTGCACTTGGGGCCCCCCCGCATAGCGGGGGCTGGCAGGGGTGTAGTTACGCCACTGAATACAAAATGAAATCTGCAGGCTACAACTGCCAAGAACCACATTCCGACACGAAGGTTAAAACAATTCTATCTTCTTGTGGACCGTATTACAGGCCATGTGCCTGTCCAACATCTTGACTTTCTTTGCCGCTGATAGCAGCTTGCCTGTTCAGACGCTGATAGAAAAGTGCCACGAAATGACAACTCGACGTAGCTTATTGTAGGAACTTAGACCTATAAAGCGGAGGAGCATATATGCTATTGTAAATTTTATGAATTATTTTTAGTGATCAAAAATTTATAAATTATATTTTTATTTTATTGCGATATAATTTTAGATTAATAAGCAAAGTGTAACTGCGTAAAAAAATACGTTACACCCAATTCATCAAAAGTTGATAACCACTCATTGACAGTGTAAATTTAATTTAAAAAGGTATTTAGTAGGAAGTTTTGAATCCTTGGTATTACGCTTGGCAGATCTTGTTATTCTTGTGAATCACCAAACATTTATTAAGTTATTAAAACGCTGAAATAATTGATTCTAGAACGGCAATTCTCTTATTCCTGGCATTGGTCACAACGCAAATAAAAGAAATGTTTTACATTATTTCAGAAAATAATCGAAAGAAAAATCTAATACGATTGTACGCATAGTTTATTCTTTGTTGTTTTAGTTTAAATTTGTCTTGTTATATTAATTGAAATTCATCTGTTGGTGATGGTTACGCAATTTATTTCACAATGCGAAAGTTTCTTTGATTTATGTAATCTGGAGTATTTAGCAATTTTATTAAATAAAAATTGTCTTTACGTACTCACAAGTATGCATGGAAAACATAAATCCAAGAAAAATAGTATAGATGTATTTTAATATATTGATTTTATAAGAAAATATTGTAAATAGTATATTGATTGAGTTTGTCTATTATACATTTAATAATAATTGCGAATTATCGTTTATTTGTTTTCAGTTTCAGTACTACATTTTGTAAATAATTGTAAACAATTGTAAACGATCGTCAGTAGAAACATGTTGGTTCCAACAGGATATGATATTGAATGTAAATGTGGTGTTTTTTACAAATTAGGTGGCTTTCCAGCCAGAAAACCTCCCTTTACTTATAATTAATCATCTTATGATTTTTAAAGCTAAAAAGTCTTTCAATAACAACTACGACTGCCGGACCAAAAATTTTGCTAAAACTCGTTACCTATATATGACAATCTATTCGCAAAATAATATTACATTAATATAATTGTCGTTCCCAATTTAATTCTGTTTTTTTATTTCAGAAAATAAAAGCAGAACAAGTTAATAAGGTTAATAAGGTAACAATTGATGTCTAGTAATTATGTCTATTGTATTTTTCAATAAGTTGTACTAATATATATGTTGACTCTATTGAACAAGCTTATTTATTGACCCATAATTGGTAAAGGTAAGCAAAATTGCAAACCTATAGGGTCTGCAATTTGATTATTTTAAAGGTTTAAAATATGACTATTTAAAAGACCCGCATTGTGTGCTTGCCGTGGTGTAGCTGGAGTAGCTGAAACTAAGCATGTCATATCAATGACAATAATACAAGTGGCAGTGTCACGCTTTTACCCGGAATTAAAACACAAGGAACTGTATATCAGTCACACAATTTCATTTCTGTAATTTTGATCTACCTAACATTACACGAGTTACATATCCCCCAATTATGTATCTATTATAAAATAGGACCTAATAGGAAATTATTAGAAATTTTTAAGATAGTGCTAAGTGACGTGCAACAATGTAATATAAAAACAATTAATAAAGTTTATTACCAGTTCATGAGAACGGAAGCAATACTTTGTATCCAAACGATAGTGACACTGCAGGTGGCAGGTCACAGACGGTCTAGATACCGCAATTACCTAGAAAATAAGATTATAACATTGTAACAATGAATAGAATTAAGAATAAGCAGTCATGAGCTCTGCAAGTTCCCACAGTCATGTAAGGGGGTAGGGACATCATAAATACCCCGGGAGCCCCAAGACCCGACAGTCAGTTAAAGTATTCACCTTTAACATTGCAATTGCTTAGGCTACTCAAACTAGTACATGTAATTCTTTTTTCGACTTAGAGTAATTTCAAATCAAGTTTGAAAATTTTACATTCAATTCTGTTTAATCAAATAAATTTGTTAAAAAGTTTGAAAGTGTTTTTTAAAAACGCAACCCCAAGGTCCGAACCATAACTGGCGCAGTTGTACGGATGTCAAAAGGGCACTACAAATCCAAAAATCGGAAGACTGGTGAACAAGATTTTCAATTCGCAATTTGGCAGAACCTAAACAGAAGTTAGAGTAGATAAAAGAATCTATCAAATCCAGCAGAAACAGAACATTTGAGGAGATACAAACATCGATCGAATCCAAACCAAACCAACGTGGACAAAGTACACACATCGACTGAGTCCATGAAACCGACGAAGAAATTAATGTAAGTTTATTTCCCTAAAAACCAATTATTTTGACAAACTATATTTGATATTGCTAGTATTAAATTTCTTTTTATTATTTTATGTATATACAGATTTTAACTATTATTTTATTGCAATTTTATGCCATTTAATGAAAATAATTGACTTATACATTAAGAGAATTATTTTCAAATTTATTTTTGAGAAAATTAATTTTTTAAAAGAGACTTTGAAGGCATAAAAGAGAATCTGTTTTGAAACGAAAGAATTTTTAGAACTGAATAGTACAAACAATTATTACAAATACCAAACAAAACGATACAAAAATAACGGGCTCACAAAACGAAAACGATTCCGAAAATAACCCAAAATAGAACGTGATTAGTTTACAATTTATTTAATACCGCAAATTAGTACATAAAACGAAATTATAAAAACAAATTATTCAAACGTAACCTTCATCGCATCCTATAAATTACAAAAACGCACTCTGCAATCTATTATTAACTTAAACCATTATTAATTAGAACAATCGTGCAATTCCTACATAAGATGAGACCGGAAACCCTCATCAAATACGTCCAATTATAGTTAAAAAACCTTCATAATAAAACTTTACAAAAGCTATTTAAAACCACGCATCGCAAATATTTCTTAATACTGAGATATCTAAATATAACCTTACGCAACTTTATAAATATCCACGTTACTGAAAAGCTATTGTGACAATATAACGAAACTATTATTAAACGTGACATTTTACGATTTAGAACTGCAGCAATTAGTTAGGTATATGATTATAGAAAAGACATTTAAATTATCACAGACTGAATAAAATCTTTCAGAAAATTCTTCTGCAACTGCATAAATTATAATTACATATCTAATTATAACAAAAACATTTGCGCAATAAATTTATCAAGAGACTGTAATAAAATCTATAGTAGACAAAGTAACATTGCATTACTCGTAACAGGCAACATTGAACAAAGCAATTGACGAAAACTTGCAATTTTATGTTTAAGACTCAAGGTAACCAGACAAAACAATTACAAAGAAAGCAGCTTATAAATTACAAACACCCACGGAGAAAAGATAAGTATAACAAACATAATTAAATAGGCAGAATTAAAAATAGAATGAGTCTTAATTGTCGCAAGCAAAGTAAAATAACTATTGCGAGAACTTATCCATTCACATTGAAATGCAAAACTTGCAATAAAATTAACATTCGCGAAGTAAAAATAAACGAATTCAAGTCTACAAAAATTAACAGAAACAATACCGAGCACAAATCCCTCAATCCAAATTACAGAACCGTATAACCAAGTACAAATACAATCAACTCAATTCTTTAAATAACCTAAAACGACTTAAGCTAAAAAGTACAAATAAACCAACGCAATATAAACTGAAAATCAATAAACTCAACCAAAGAGTAACAATACAGACCGCGAACTAAATACCAGTTTTTACAAAATTTTAAAATTAACTGAAACCAAAAGTAACTAGTAATTATTGGAACAACCCACAAAGAAAATGAGTTCGGATTTGAAAGTTTACCTCGAGACAATCTCCATCTTTAAGGAAGATCAAGCCCTTTTAGAAATTTTTACAGCAGCATGTGAAATATTTTTGAAAACCTTCTCAAACCCGAACAGAATGAAAGAAACGTATTACTCTTACGCCTAATAATAAGTAAACTGACCGGACGGGCACTAACACTAAATGCCAGGCGGGATGACTAGAACAATGGGAAGACTTTAAACGCATATTGATTGCATATTTTGGCGATCAACGTAACCTAAAATACGCAACTTAATAAACTATAAAATGAAAAAAAATAACCAATCCCCGCATCAATTCGGAATGAAATGCCAAAATGTAAGAACTTTAATCTTAACAAAATTAAAAATTTAAGAACCCCACCAAAATATCAGACTTTTAAAAACAAAAATGTATGACGAAATGGCACTTGACACCTATATGCACTACCAGAACGACTATCAGATAAAATCAGATTCCGACGTCCCCAAAATTTAGAAGAAGCCATGAATATGATACTAAAAAAAGAAAACGTAGTGTACTATCAAAACAGATTATACAACCCCAACGCGAATAAAATCTATTCACCAATAGAAACTATACAAGCCGCAAGACAAACAATTCCCCAACAGAAATTCGCACCATTCAATGCACAAACGAACCAACCGCAAATTAATAACCCAAATTTCAATAATACGAATTTTAATAATCAATATAAACAATTTCCAAAACCAACGTTTAACTCAAATTTCACGAAACCCGTATTTCAACCCAGATTTAACCAAAACGTAAATCAACAAAGACCAACATTCAGCGCAAATCCTATTAGAAATACCCTAATGACAAATAACAATAACGATTCTAATAACTATTAAAAATCTACACTTATGGATACCTTATCTGGTAACACCAGACAAAATACAAAAATAACACACACCCGACAAAACCCTCACCAAAAACGCAACTTTAGATCAGAAAAACTATTTCACCAAGAAGTAGAAGAATTTGATAAAACAACTATTCAAGAAGACAGCCCTTGCGAAGTACAATTATTAAAATTTTCAAATAATTATTAACACTGTGAAGCCAAACCCGTACACATTACCAACATGAAAATTCTAAAAGTTACAGAAAATAAATGGATTGCCGTTTTCCCAACAGAAGTAACAGCAACCGTCCACTGCAATCAAGACGAAAATAATCTAGCATTGACAGGAAGCAAATTAATCACCCTCAAGGAAGACCGTTATTTGAAACTAAAAAACGAAATATTCAGAGTTTACCAAGATCCCGTAGCAACCAAGAAACTCACAAACTTACCAGAGCTACAAATCAAAACAACACAAATCGAAAATGAAGAAATAATCCAAAAACCCATGCAGTTATAACATCTAGAGCTAGACGACCTCAACTACTCCATGAAATTAATGGAATACTACAAAGAACATTTGAGTTAACTAAAAACGCCTAAGTTACACTACGGCAACATAAGTGTTTGGACAATTGTATTAATCATTTTTCTAATTTTTCTAATTATATATGTATTTTACAAAATGTATCTTAGATATAAGAATAAAGAAAACAGTTTTAGATTTAAAGAAACAAAGGTAAACAAAGAAACAAATATACCCTTAGAAAGTATGAATTTTAAGCAATGAAATTAAATTATGAATTTTAAATTAAAAAATTTCATGTACGTCGGGAGGAGCTACATATCCCCCAATTATGTATGTATTATAAAATAGAAACTAATAGGAAATTATTAGAAATTATTAAGAAAGTGCTAAGTCAAGTGCAACAATGTAATACAAGGACAATTAATAAAGTTTATTAACAGTTCATGAGAACGGATGCAATACTTTGTATCCAGACGATAGTGACACTGCACGTGGCAGGTCACAGCCTGTCAAGATACTGCAATTACTTAGAAAATAAGTAATGAATAGAATTAAGAATAAGCAGACATGAGTTCTGAAACTTCCCACAGCCATGTAAGGGGATAGGGACATCATAAATAGCCCGGGAACCCCAAGACCCGTCAGTCAGTTAAAGTATTCAGCTTTAACATTGCAGTTGCTTAATCTACTCAAACTAGCACATTTAATACTTTTTTCGACTTAGAGTAATTTCAAATCAAGTTTGTAAAATTCTACATTTAACTCTGTTTAATCAAATAAATTTGTTAAGAAGTTTGGAAGTGTTTTTTAAAAACGCAGCTTTCAAGGCCCGAACCTTAACTCACGTAGAAGGCGTAGTATTATTCAAAATTCTCAGCCCACTTAGAGAAGCGTCCGATTCTGCACTAATGCGTGCTTTAAAATTAAAAATATAAATCCTCACATTCCAGTTTAAAGAAAAATTGTTTACTAGTATGCCCTCTTTGCTATTTATATTGCAACGGTTTCTATAATTGTCCTTTATATAAAAAATATAGGTTTTGCAATTATTATTCAGAACAAAATATATAGTATAGTTTACATTAGCACTAGCTTAATCATTATTTGTAGGCACTATTTAATTTTCTACATACGACGAAGCAAACCCTAAGGAACAGATATTACAGGTAATTTATTTATCTACCACATTTATATCACATAAGCAAATTTAGCTTTACATTAATTTTATATCGAACGTTTATTAATACTGATTTCAAACTTAAACTAGCTGTCGCAAAGGAGTTTACATTTATAAATGATAATTCTTTATTGGGGAGAAACGGAGAGGAATCTAGAATGTGCATCTTCAAACCTTTAGAGAAGAACAATACTGTATTGCGATACCAGTCAATTATCCATTTTACTCGATAGACGGATATGACGCCGCTTTAATAAACACCGAATAAGTCCGTTCAAAAACGTTCCGTTTATTTCTCAATTACTGCTACACTGCCTCCCTCTTAACACTGGTCTATCCTAGAACATTTTGCGGACCGGAAGCTGGATGTCCCGGTTACGATAAAAACAACCGAAGCTATTCCTACATTTCCCGTATTGATGGAACTAATAATCAACACTCTTAATGGTGGGTGCCGTTCTAAATGAATTAAATCCGCATACCAAGATTTAGAACCGGGATTTCTGCTACAGCACCTCCATCATGTTTCACACTACTATCCAGTGCAATATACCGAGCCCACAGCTCTTAGGTATGGACAACTTCTTGTTCCCAAACTCCAATATCTGGTATTTAAGATCCACCAATGCCCTTTATAGGTTCTGATAACGGGATAAATGCGACGAAATCTACTTCTGTAGTGTAAGACTTTGATCATATCTGGCTGTTCTTGGTGAAGCTGCTCCGTACCACTAAAATTAAATTTAAGCAAAGTAGTAATCGCTCGCGTAATACAAGATTTGCTGCTACTCAATGTGCATGAAAGTATTTCAACGACACATTAAATAAATCCCCATTGGTCTCTTCAGTAATGCCAAACCTCGCATTGCCGGTACCGCTGTACCCGGATATGAACCATTCATAATTTGGACTAGGCCTTTGTTCGACTTCCTGGCTCCCTCCTCGCCACCAGCGTTGTCGCAATCGTCGCTGTCGTAAAATGCCAATTTGCTATGTGTACCACTATTGTTCTGTCTTTTGGGAGGTTACGAATTCTGTGTACTACACCGTTGATTCGTTTCGGTACTTCGTATGGACCCACCTAATTTTTCTCTAACTTTGGCAACAATTCATCCCTCCGTCTAGAATTGTACAACTATAAGCGGTTTCCCATTTGGAACCAGATCCTTGCGCCTTAATGTTATACTCAGTTTTCACGTGATCGCTCGTATTCTATATATTCTTTTTGCGTTTCCGTGACTGTCATGCATTTTTCGCTAGAATCCCTCGACGCAACTTTCGCCAACAATGTCTTCCCCAGGTTTACTACGAAGCTCAAAGGCACATGGTGGACATTTTGCATCCCAGCATACCACATGCAGGAGTCTGTTCAGTACTCTACCGAATTGCAGATCGGTAGGCAAATAAAGATAAATGAATGTATAGGTCCCAGTTCATTTGATGTTCAGAGACTACCTTGGTGAGATGCTTTCCAATATCCTGTAATTGCCTTATGCCATACCATTCGCTTGAGGCGCAACAGCATCGTATTGATTTTGTTTTACCCTAGTAATCGAAAAACTTCCTGAAATAGCACAGACTCAAAATGCCTACCTAGGTCAACATGCAGTTCCACGGGTATTTCAACACTGCAGAAAACCGATTTGGTTAATACATCCGTTACGGTTAATATTCCCTGGTTGGTTGTGGCATACGCCCCTGCTCATTTTATAAAACAGTCTGCGACTACAAAGATGTATTTATTTTCAAGTCGGCTTTGGAATGGGTCTGCGATGTCATAGTAATTATAATACAATTATAATATAATACAATTATAATACAATTATCAAACACACTTTGATTATAAAAAATGTTCATACTTTATTACTACAAGGCAAACTCAATTCTTCTACTATTCTTTGCAAATCTATTGATGACTCTTTCAACATCTCCATTAATATCATTATGAATATGCAATATGGCTAACCCTTCCAATCGATCCTGGGACATGCGCAATCGCATCCAACTTTTTATTCTTCTCAAAGTTGAAAAACTTCGTTCGGATGTTGCCACTGAGATTGGAAGTGTGGTAAAAATTTTTAAGTATTTAACTATAGTCGGGTAAAAGACGTGGTCTATATTTTTGAGTGTTTCGATTGCAGTTTCCCAAGTAGATTCTGCGTATATAAGTTTTTTGGAATATTTGTACTTCACCTAGTAACTTCGCGCATTCAGTCGTTACAGCATCAATTCCAGTTAATGCTAAAAACTGGTTGCAGTGTAAAGTTATCTTTTCCTTCAGATTACTATATTCTCTTAAATGTTGCAGATTAGTAGGAATCAATTTATTTAGAGAAAAACAGTTTAAAGTTGTTTCTAAAAATCTACTATTCAAATCTGCTATTAAATAATCCAAAACGGGATAAACATGACTTTTTTCCAATAATCTACAATATTTAAAGATGGCGTATTGTCTCGTTGAGTTTGCCTTGATACCAAACGATGTACACATAATGGAATATGAAGAGTACTCATGATTTTATAAGTACTGTCAATAATTGAGGAAAATTCATTTTCTGCATTGGCACTTTTTTGTTTGATGGTTTCAATAATATTTTTTACATGGGAAACAGCTGCATCCAAACCGATATTTTTCTTTTGTAAAAATGTACTTAATGGCAATGTAACGTTAAATATTTCGGAAAGCGTGTAAACCGTCAAAACAAATTCACAATCGCAAATTGCTTTTAATATAGTGTGGGCCTTACTAGAGGAATCACTTTCAACCCAATCAGAAATTTTATTTAAAGCGTCACAAACATTGATCATGTCATTTCTGAATTGCAGTAAGGAATCGTGCCTTTCAATCCACCTAGCTGCACGTGGATTATTTAAATTATTTTTAAAATATTTATTTAAAACAAAGTTTCTTTTTCCTGAAGCACTGAAAAATGTGACCAACTCTTGTATTATTTCCATAGTACTTTTAACACTTCTTACGTTTGCGGTTTTAGAAATCGACAGATTTAGTTTATAATTGAAGCAAGGACTTAAAACTGCATTTGCTGCTGATTTTTGAATTTCTGTCACAGCTCCCCGAACAGCGGAGATGTTCACACTACAACCATCACTTCCTATTCCAACACAATTTTGCATATCAAGACCTAAATTCAGGAGTTTCTGAATAACAGTTTTACCTAAAGCTTTACCATCCATTTTCAGTTCTAATGGATTTTGCTGGTCTTAGTTTCTAGAAGCAAAAGTATCCGAATAAAGATCAGTAAAGCTAACAAAATCTTCTCTGACAGTATTTTTGTAAATATAAGGGAGAATAATACTAAGTTGAGATTGGTGTGACACATCTGTTGTTTCGTCAAAAAGTACACTGTAGTATTGCGCATCGGCACCGCGTTTAACTATAACATACAAAAAAAATCTAAGTTCTCATGTGCAGAACTTCTAACCAAACTTACAGATATGTTGTTATCAAAAATATAAATATTACATATACATTAAAAACAAGATGTCGAATAACTCGAAAACCTTTCGACTTAGAGCATTGGTGCTTTGAGAAAATATGTTCAGGAGGTATGGATCTATGAGAGCTATGAGAAAATATGCTCAAGAGGTCGATATTAACCTAAAACTTTATTTATTTTTTGCTGGAGTGAAGTTTATCATAGTCAAAATTTCGACTTTAAAGTCGAATAACTCGAAAACTAAATGAGATATCGAAAAATGGATAGCATATTCTTAATCAGCGTAAAAAACTGAACAAGATCCATATATCAAATGTTTGTAAAACAAAAAAAACGTGCAAAGGACGACGGCGGCGACGACGGCGACGTAGCGATCTTATTAACCTAACTTACTTCCTAAGTTTGGTTGATTTCGTCACCACAGCATTTTATCAATGAATTCCAAGTAGTTTTGCTAATGTAGGTTGCGTTTGCTTTTGCGTTTTTTAGGTGGTTCTCAAGATCCTTGTCTCCACTATCTACTCGGAATCGCAGAAGGGCTTTAAAATTACCATCATTGAGATTTGTTAAGCTTAATTCTCCTTTATTATCATGTTTGAAAATAGATGTATCATCTTTGTGACCACGCAGTGGTATATTTTGTCTGCCATGTAAAATAACTGTTTTAATTATAGGTATGAGACGCCTGCAGTTTTCGTCTATTTCATTTTTTCTTTTTGTGTCCAATAGATTACACACTTGTAGGTTTCTATTTTCAAACACAGCAACAAAATTTTTAGCTAAAAACAAATTGATTCTATTAAAATTTAGAAACTAGAGGTTCAATTTTCATAAAGTAAAATTTGTACTATTTAAACTTACCTTTTTCCTCTGCTCGAATATGATATAGATTTGACTGGTGTTTAATTTAATCGCCTTCTTTGCCAGTAAGTTTTGAGTATCTTTGTAGAGGATGTGTAACAAATTTCTGAGGAAACACAGTTTTTTGTTCCCCAACCTCAAATCTAAACATAAACAGTACACATGATATGCAAAAAAATCCTTGAAATTTTTCAGAAAATACAAGCCATGAAAACTTGGAAAACAGATCGTGACTCGTTCTTCGTTTTTCTTCTTTGCCTTTTTTATTATGTAACGAATATGGAAAAATATAATCTATTCGCGGTATGCAATGATTTACTAATAGCTCATGTTTGGTAAAGTCGTCTAAAAGTTCAATTTGGTTCGTGGTAATATAATTTCCGATATCAAATTTATATTTGGGAAAATCATTTTAAGACAGAAAAGTCTGTGCATGTGTCGGCGTAGACGATAATGTATCGGACTTAATTGGAATATTCAGCACGTCGCCACCTTGAACGTCTCGAACGCCAACCTATAAGTAATTAAGAAACATATTAATGAGTAAAAGTGATTCGTTATCTTAATTCTTTTCTTACCCCCACACTATCATTTTTTAAACGTTTAAAAAAAATATCCAACGTTGGTAATTTTCTTTTGTGCTTAGACTTGAAACTTATAGTAGCAGATAACCAAATAAATTAAAGTGCAAGAACGGCAGTATATCCTCAAACAGGAATCTGCAAGCTTCGAAGTTAGAACTTATTAAAAGTAGGAAAAGAATTTCCAAAATCCAAAAAATAACTACGAAATAATCCGTTTGTATAATTGACGTTAGACACGACTAACAGAACAGAATGCGGGCAGCAATCTTACGCCAATATGCCGTTATGTTCGGTTTCTCAGCGAGATTGAGCGAGAGTTCTCGATTCCGACAAGACGCGATTATATTATCAAAACATTAAGAACGGGCACAATCACATCAAATATGCTAGGCCCGTGGCGTCCGTTGATTACTTCTACGTTCTTAGAACTTTAGCCTAAACAAGGAGACTGATACAATTAATGAAGTAAAATACAAACTTTATTACCTGATCTATTTAACTTTAATTCTAATTTTATGTTGTAAGTAGTAAACTGTTGGCCGTTCTTGTTCATTATTGCAATAAACTCATATTTTTGTGTTGCGCTTAAGAAACTTAATTATCTAAAAAGTACTTTTCTTTATGGATTGTTTAATACATATCCTACAGCTGAGCAACTGAACTTCGTTCTGCCCCCCCCCCGTTTAAATCCGCCACTGCATCTACGTTACGGAGACTGAAACCCTCTCGATATTCAGTGCTGCCAAAGTCGTATTCCAGTAGCCTTTGTATGCATTTCGAGACCTGTCCTTCCGGGCTTTTGAACTGCCGCTTCAAGACTTCGCAATCTTCTTCCCATACATAATCACGCGCTTCTACTGTTAGATTGGATAAGGGCTTGGCAATATTCGGAAATCCAAAACAAACATTCTAAAATATTAGTATAGTCCCAGAAAACTGCGTATTTGGTGTTAATTTTTAGGCGTTGACCATTTATACACTGCCCTAACTTTTTCCGGGTCTGTCCTAACTCCATCGTGTAAGATCACGACATCCAGGCATTTTACCTCTTCACTGAATAGATGGCACTTCTTTGGACTGCATTACAGATTTGCATCTCTCAATTTTTGTAACACTTCCTACAAATTGGTCAACTGTTCGCTAAATGTCTCCCCAACAACGAATACCTTATCCAAATACACAAGGATTGTTTTCTACGATAGTCCACGTAAGATACTATCCATTAAACGCACAATGATAGCAGGAGTCTTACAAAACACAAATTGCATCACTTTGGATTGCCATACGCCAGTGCCAATAGTAAATGCAGTTTTTCCTCGATCTCTGGAATTCATATCTACTTGCTGGTACCTGATTTTTAAATTCAAGGTCGAGAATTGCCATAACCCTAAGAGTGCAATTAGGGTGTCGTCAATCCTCGGTAAGGAGTAACTGTCCTTTATGTCACGACATCAACCGGCGATATTCAACACAAAATCTTATCGACCCGTTCGTATTATACACGAGAACAAAAGAAGATTCCCCTCTTCACGCTTAGCCAATCATAACCTTCTAGGCTGTTGTTTTATTGGCAGGTCGTCTTCGGTATCGATTTTGTGCTGAGCTTTCGCAGATTTTTCTCAACAGACTGCCGTTGATCGCAAGCACATCTAAGTATCTTCGAATCAGGTTGTTAACTTCAGCCAACTGTTGTTCAAGATTCTGGAATGACTATATTAACTAGTTCAATAACTTCTAAGACCACCGACTAGTGGGCGATTCTAACGATGGCGATACTCCCCATCAAGTGAACAACCGAAGGGCACCACAAAACTGAGGTATTTCTCTTCAAAGCAATGTTATAGTTTTTAGCGTTTAGGAATTTAACAGTTACAATGTCCAACATCCTTGTTAACGCTTTCACCACGAGTACGCCTTTCCCAAGAGATTCATCACAGACCGGTTTGATAGTGCGCACAAAGCCTTCTCATAGAGCACCAGTTCATCGCACGATTATCAGGTTTACTGTTATTTCCGGTAGGAGAACGTTACTTGTCGAACAATCCCGCAAAGTTCCGTCGTTTGTTTCTCAAAATGATATTTACTTTATTCTCTATTTTTCGGACATCCTCTTTAATGTCTAAATAAAAACCATACTATTTCAAAATGTTCTCTCCCAAGATTCTTCGATGATTCCCGCTGTAATGATTTGATGGTTGAATATTTTGCTACCAATCCTAATTTTTACAATTTAAATTCCCTACGAGCGAATGGCTTTGTCAATCACCGTCCAAAGACGCGCTATCGTAGGCGTCAGCTTATCATGTTTGAGCATTATGGCAAGGGCTACAATAGCCAAAGTGGCGCCGGTGTCAACTACAAACTATACTGTCCAAATACTTAAATGCCGTAGTCGCACCTAACTGGCGTGATGCACTTGATGTTCTCCGACTCTGAATCCATGCAATTCGACTTTTGCTCCCACCATCAACCTTTCTAGTTTACCGATATACCTTGTTCTGATTTCGATTGCTAGCGCTGCCGCTGGATATGCCTAAATTCTTCACAATTGCAGTATTTTTGATTCTTTCTTTTTGCTTGTTGGTTACAAATAACCCGTCAAATGACTTCAATCATGCTCGCTTGTCCTGTTTTCCATCAGAGCACTTAAATTTGCCACTACTACAATGCTGTGCTTGTTTTGCCTTTTCAAACTCCAAAGCATCATCTAAAGCAGTCGTAATACTTATTGGAACTTCCCATTCCGTATTTCGTCGACGAAGATCTTCAGAGCGAACTGTTCTTAGAAACTGTCCGGTGGTGTTGTACAGGTTAGTCTCACCATGCAAGCAATATCTGCTTCGAATTCTAGTAAATTTACGTTGACGCTCTGATAACGATTCTCTATTTGAGCGTGATACACTTGTTGCAGGTGGGAATCACCGTACCTCATTTCCAGCTCTGAAGTTAAGGCGCTGTAGTTTTTTGATCATTATCCTGTATAGAGTGTGGCTTACTCAGAGCTTACCCGCAGTGCGGCTATCAGAGCCGGTACCTCCTCACAGTCATTCCAGCAGCTAATTGTCACAACAACCGGCGGATTCGTGCTACAGTCGGTATGCGTGTGACCACTAACTCCAATGTCCCGGGTTCGAATTTCGACACTGTTCGCTTGAAGAATGTTAAGCGAGCCTTTTTTTTTATATAAATACGCCCTCGTTCCAATGTGAAGTAAAATAGAGGTCCCGTATGTGGGTGTTGTCCCGCACGTTAAATGTCCCTACCTTGCTTGGAACAGAAAGGATTTGGTAAAATTTAAAATTTCTAGGTAAAGAAACTCACCTTCTGGTCAATGTGGTAGCGTAAGGTGGCGCATTGAAAAATCAAACGTAGAGCACAAAAACTACAATTTGACAAATTGCGTGGAGCTAGCAACTTTCTTTAAAAGTAGGTGGTTTTTCTTAAAACTTTGATAGCGAAGGTTCGTTTCTCTCGGAATTATTAGATTTTGTGACACGTTGTTGTACTGTTTGAGTTGGTGCTTGTACTGTTAGGAAGTTAATCCGTTTTCCATCTTTAGCGCCGTTTCTTTCATTTTTCACAATATTTTGGAGAATTTTGTTTTTAGTGTCTCTAAGCCCCCGGCTTGCACTTCTTGGCGGTATTTGTAGTCTCTTGTATAATCGCCTCTCTTAATTGGCTGTAGTTTTTGTTTAATCTATGTTCAGGTCTAATTGCGCTGTTTAAAATTTTTCTGAAGATTGCATTTTCTCTGTAAAGCCTATCGCGCTTTTTTGTAGTATTTTTGAATTTCACGTATTTTAAAGTTAGGCTTCGTTCTTTATATTTCTACACTATATGTACGTAAAGCGTTTTATTTTATTCTCCATATCAACATATAATTATTGAGTGATGTGGAGGTTCATTGCCGAAAACAGAAACCTATATGACGAGCCATTCTCGTTGAAATAATTGTCATCGAAAGTTATAAAAAGTTATTGCTAAAAAATCTTCATGGTTCAATTCCATTTTTCGATCAAATTGTTAACTTGGACAGTTCGTTGTAGCTACAACACTACACGTATCGGACTGAAACTTTGAATTTTGGTTAACTAAAGATGGAGGTTAATTTTTAGTACTGAGATTTGATTAGTGGTGCCAGTTACATATCCCCCAAATTAGAATATATATGTAAACAAATTGAATTATTAAAACTTAAGTTAGATACAACAATGTAGAATTGAAGGACATAATAAAAAGGTTAATGAAAGTTCAACAAGCCAGACAGTGAGAACGGAAACAGACATTGTATTCCAGACGTAACGTGATACTGCAGATGCAGGTCACAGTAGGTTATAGGACAGCAATTATTAGAATTAAGATTGTTACATTGTATTAAATACAGAAATAAGCAGACATTAGCTCTGCAGTTCCCACAAGTAATGTGAGGGGCAGGGACAGTATAAATACCATAGAGAACCCAAGATGGTTAGTCAGTCTAGAGCTTCTCAACTTTTAACATTGTTGTAAATTAAAATGCTATTGTAATTCAGTGTAAAAATAAATTTGTTAGAAGTTTTTTGGAAAAGGTTTTTAAAAGGTCGCTCCAAAAGGTCCAAAATCTAACTCGCAGTCTATACTAAAGTATGGAAAACAAAGGATATCTCGCGTACCGATCTATAGTTTTATTACAACAGTTTAAAAGTTGGGGGGTACGTTTTAATAATTGAGCCCTTTATTTAACATATTTTATGTAGTAAACGCAGACTGTACAAATCAATCGACTCTTCAAACAGCTATTTATTTCAAATCATACATTCGGTACCTTTTATCATACTTATGACACTTCTCCCAGTTTCTCTCACTGATTGTTATTCCACGATGGTTTGTTTCGTGCGTATTTTTTGCATTTTCCATGCACGTATTCGAATTTATTATTCCCTTTATGTTTTTGAATTCCTTTGATGTTTACCTTAGCAAATGCTTGTCTATATACGACGGCGCATCTCAATCTGCTTGAGTCTGATGTAATACAAGGCGGCCTAAACTCGTTTCGTAATTCTTAAACTTTATGCATAAAATCCTGAAGTAGTGTACATAAAGGTATCAGTTTTCTATTTCAAAAACACACACGCGTGTTTAAAGCCTCCGTGGGACAAAAAAGTAGAAACGCATCTCAGAAAATTGATTCACATTAAACCATTGGTTTCTGCTGGTTTTGAGCGTATATTAACTTAAACAAAGATCGTGGAACATGAACTTCAGAAATGAAAGCGAGGAGAAAAGTAAAAGCTCAAATAGAGTCAATAGACGATACAACAGCAGTTTTTCGTATTTAAGCGAACTGAATACAGCCAACGGAGTGATTATACTATTCGAAGCCTATATAAACTGTCAGTAGAAATAAATGGAACGAAGTCAAATTCAATAATGCAAATATTTAGATACGTATGTAAGAGCACGAGCGGTCCTTAATAGGAAAAGTTAGACGATTTTCTTCACTGGCCCATTAGTATTCCAACGGGCAACCCTCAAAGATCGGGGTAATGATTAGAGTTCGTGTTTTTGTACTGCCCTCCTATTTGTAGATGTAATTTTATAAAAATTTATAGACTGGAATAAGCTTCTTTGCAAAATCACACGAAAATCGTTTGCTTGTTAGAAGCGATAGTTTCCTTTTAGGGAACACCGCTTAAGATATCCGCGATACACATTGACGTCTCCTATAACATGTTCAATTTGTACATAATGTGAATAAAAAATAAAACACGATATTTTCGGAAATTCACTCCGTATTCATTATAACAAAAAATCAATAACAAGTCGAAGTAGCGAGATGACAAACGAGAAGGACAATCAACAATTACGTTATAATTAGTTATTTTAACAGCGAATAGACAATATCATACTTCAGTTAATTTACTAAAGATGTTTTGAGGAACTATTTCGAATGGACTTGCACTTTTCCGTAGTTCTAGATTACTAGAGCAGGTGAAATGGCTTGCGTGTTCTAATAAGCTAAAGAGCCAAACTACAGGTCCAACCAAAGTAACACGGTCGTTAGTGAGAAACCAGTCTAAGACAGGTCCTCGAAAGACGGTACTTAGATTGGCAAAGACCATAGGGGTAGGTATGGCATTCTAAGAGACACGCTACCGCAATGTGGAAGGCAACGACAAACCACCACATTACCTCCAAAGTACACAGAGTGCCTAAATTATAATAAAATGATGGCATTGTCTGGGGTAAAAGATTCTGGAGTTAAAATAGTCCCCCAATCGGATCTCCGGGAGGGGACTACTTCGGAGGATGCGATCGGAAAGTTAAGAATAAGAGTTGTAGGGCGCTCATTCTGTTGTTTACATGTATTATTTCTTTAAAATGTTTTGCTGTAAGAATATCGCATTTCCGTTAGGTTAAGTAGAACGTCGGCTAGTAGTTATTTGCACGTAACTTATATTGTTTGCTGCCTTGCTTAGAGAAGGGTATGTTTTCACCAAGGTTATCAAATAGCAGGGGGATCAGTCGGGTGCTGGCTTCGCAACCAGTAGTATATTGGCCCTTACTACGGGCATTTTACGTATGTAGTTAGAAAGTGATTTATGTACCAATTATTGATTTGTAATATGACTAAATTAGTAAAGTAATATAAATGTGCGGGCGAGATTATACTAATTTTTAGTTAGTTACGCCATAATTCTAACCGTGTAGTAATTGTGTCTGCTGGGCGTAGTACCTAT
The DNA here is from genome assembly GCA_036346225.1 of Platerodrilus igneus. Classification (NCBI taxonomy): domain Eukaryota; kingdom Metazoa; phylum Arthropoda; class Insecta; order Coleoptera; family Lycidae; genus Platerodrilus; species Platerodrilus igneus. The sequence continues at coordinate 3,661,365 of JARFIW010000260.1, read as the reverse complement.
GCGCATCGTCATGTTTTAAGATTGGGGTTCGAGAAATTTCATTGCGGTAAGTTAAGTTGTAATTAGGGGTGGGCGATACGGGATTTTGCGTATCGAATATCGATACATGTTCCATATCGATATATATCGATATATCGAATATCGATATGCATCGATGCGTATCGGAGCGTATCGATACATATCGATACGTATCGATTCGTATCGATAAGTATAGATATATGTAGCGATTTGTATCGGGACGTTTAGATGTGTAGATTAAGTATACATATCGAAACGTAGCGATACGTATCAGTACGAATCAATTAGGCATAGATAATTTATCTACTCTTTTTTTGGGAATAAAATCACAATATCGTTGTAAAATAATGCATTTACTGACAATTCGATCTTTCACTTAAGATTGTTTGTTACCAAAATAATTGAAGTTTCAAGTTTAATATTTGTGACATAAGTATATATATATATATATATATATATATATATATATATATATATTACTCATATTTAGACCAGGGTAGAAAATTAATTAATTACATCAAATAATATTAATCACCGTGTATAAGGAATTTTATTAGATAATACGCTTTATTAAAAAACCGTGGAGAATAAGAATTCATTCGTTTCATTAAAAATAAGGGATTTAAATTATTTGCAAGACGCTTTCTATAAAAAGAAGCAGAATTAAAATGCTCAACGTGTAATTTAATTATTCCAAGTAAAGAAACAAATGGAAATTACGTGCAAAATTTATATTAATTCATTCAAGTTTAAGTAAGGAGTATTAAACTAAATGTACAAATAATAATTGAATATTTAATTAGGATTCACCAAAAATTAAAGGGTATTATTTTAATTGGAGTTAATTGAACCATTAGTAACATATAATATGTATAAAAGCTTGTAAAAACCCAATAATAGTCAAATCGTAGAAGGGTTATTTAAAATGTTACGTTTGAACACACCTGCATATTTTTAAAAGGCAATTTCAGTTTAATTTGTTTAGATAAACATGTCGATTCTACGGATATTGGAAACGGTCGGATGCTTTAGCACGAAATACAAAACAGCGTTTATTTAAAAGTCACGTTCTGCGTATATTCTGCAGATAACAAATGGTTACAGAAAATGTTGGAGAAACCGTCGCTTAATGTTCACAGGAAGGCTAGATACGGGGCTATTTAACCCAGATAAGAATACACGTGGACTGAAATAATCGATAGTAAAGAATATCAATTTGCACCACTAAGAACATGTTAGATAGAGACGGATAATATGCGCAAGACAGAGACACGAATAATTAAAGGCGGGATTTGAGCAACGTCACGAGGGTCACGATTGGTTGAAAATAAGATGCAAATATGAGAGGTAGAAACAACAATTTCTGTACAAAATTTAATTAGTTGTTCTGAGAGGTTGCGTGCCGTGTGGAAAATTTCTGAGATTTTCAACTGGCGCGTGTGCAAATTTTGTAGAACCGACGCACGGGCGGTCGAGATGGGAACATAGACTGCGAAATTCTAAGAATTGTCCGTTTTGGGGACTAGACCGACGCACGGGCGAGCTATTATATATACCAGTGTTAATATGAGTTTCTCTCTCTTAGATTTTTTTGATTATTCGATGCTTTAAACAGTGCTCTTAGATTTTCGATTTTGATTCAGTAATTTAAACAGTTCGATCGTATATTTTGGTGATTATTAAATACTTTAAAACAGTTTGCTCTTTACGTGCTACGATACAAGGTAATAAAATTTAGTTATATGTGCGAGTATTACTGTACCAACTATCAAAATTGTAACGATAAATGAATAAACAAAAGTAGGCAGTTTTGGCGTATAGCGCGAAAGAAGTATGAATTTCTTTGCTATTTTTCGGGGGTGTTAATAATTAAATGGTATTCGTAATCGTGATTGAATCCACAAAACAAGATGTTGATATACTTAGATGAGTCCTGAGAAGCCCTGAAACAATTTTAGATGAATGGTGGTGTAGAAAATTTTATAAGCGTTCAGAATCAGAAGCCGTAAACATAACCCAGTTGGAATGGTGAAATTAGCAAGGACGATGTACATTGAAGCCATTAGTGCAGTAACCTTCAGGTAACTTATGCTTTGTTGTTCGATTTTTGATGTTTTGGTGTGTGTTCAATAACTTTATAATTTGTTTGCTAAAAAATGGACAGTAGTGAATTTGTACAAACCACAAAATTTTAATTTTAAGGTGAAATTTTATTGTTTAAGTAGAAAGGAGTATTTAGTATTTATGTTCTTGATTATGATGAAAATTTGGGTATGTCTTTGAGCTCAATTAGACGAACCTGTTTAATTAACGTAAAGGGGTGGAAGATGCTCCCTTTTATTCAGACTCAGGTCTGCACATATTGTAAATTAATTAGTATGCATCCTACCAGGACTTTAATTCTGGATGCAAATTAAAATGATGACAAATTTGATCTTGAAATTTTATGATACTGAAATTTACGCTGAAATTTTTTTAACTAGGTGAGCAGCCGAGGCGGAAAGAGTAAAGAGGCGATTAACAGAAGAAAGTCAACGGACCAGTTAATTTAAAAGGTTTCACAGCATACATGACGCCCAATCTGTGGGGCTCGAATGTTTTTTTTGAAAGGGCCAGTTCCCGTGACCAAAGGTATCACAGCAAACATGGCGACCCAAAAGTGAGGCTCGAGTTCCAAATAAAATTTTTGTAATTTTATTCCAGGAAACTGGCGATCTGAGAGAGAGAGAGTTTCTGTTTGTGCAATATTTAAGAGTATTTTAGAGTGTGTGTGAGTGATTTGAACGTATGCAGAGAAAGGAGTGGTTAAGGAGTCAAGGAGTGGAAATTGGAGTGACGATAGTGCATTGTGTAAAAAAAATTCGAAAATGGAACAACCTGGAGGCAGTAGAGATCAGTCGAGGACGGAATCAGGGGATCAAGGAAACGAGATGATAATGAGAATGCTAGAGAGGATGAACGATGAAGCTAATAGAGCTAGGGAAGAATTGAATAAGAAATTTGACCAATTAAATCAGGAATGAGGGGATAAAATAGAAAAATCGACGAGAGAATTTACAGAATTTAAAAATAGTTTTACCGTAAAGATGGGGGAAGTTGAAAATAGGGTTGATAAAAATGAGCGTGATATTACAGGTCTTCGACAGGAAATGGGACATTTAAGGTCCGAAGTACGCATTTTTTGTGAAGAAGAAATAAATGTAAAAATGACTGAAGTAACGGACTCATGTAGGGATCTGTTAGGCAGGGTAGAACGCGAAGTTAGTAGTATCAAATACAACATGTCAAATTTAACGGGGGATGGTCCCAGATTTTATACAGGAGGCGTATCATTGGACCAACATTTGAAATTTTATGGCGATAACAGGGTAAATCCACAAATTTTTATTAATAGTGTAAGAAATCTAGTGGGAAATTTATTTGACAAACAGACTAAACTGAATACGATAAAGGCTTTATTAAAGGACAATGCGGAAGCGTGGTACAATTTAGTAGGACAGGACATAGAGACATATCAGGACTTTGAAAACAAATTTTTACAGCATTACTGGAGTGAGTACAAACAGGATCAGATTAGGGACGACTTGATTACAGGAAAATTTAAGGGAGAGTTTGCAGGATCTAGGGAGCAATATGCCATCCGCAAATACAGTGTGGCCAAACAACTGAATCCACCATTGACGGACAGACAGATAATCAAGTACTTATCACGACATTTTAAACTGGAAATTAGACAACACGTGGCCTTACAAAACATCACAGAACGGGAGACATTTTTAGAGTATTTACCGCGATATGACGATGTATGTGTAGGACGGACAAGAGAGATACGGGAACGGAACATTAACACGGTTAGGTTTGACAACAGGACACAGAATTTTGCGAGACGGCCTGACAATCATAGAAATTTTCGACAGAATTGGGAACGACGAGGACAGGATTTTAGAAGCAATAGTGCGACTAAGGGACCGACGCCAAGACCTAGTTACACGAGACAGAACAGTTTACCGGAAGTAAACAGGACTGTGACGAGCACGCCGAATAGAGACAGGGATACGGATATAAATACAAGGAGGACGCACGCACAGGTTGTAGAAGGACAACCAGGACCAAGCACGGAAAACAGGACGAGACGGGATTTTTAGAACGCGACAGACCACTAGATTTCGGTGTAAATGTATATGAACATCCACGTGAATTTTTCATAATTGAGGAGGAAGTAGAGCCAGAAACTGAGGAAAAATTATGTTTGCCAATTGTTAATATAGGAATTTTTGAGAATAATGTAGAAGTATTACTTGATACAGGGGCAGAGGCAAGTTTAATATCGGAGGAATTCGTCAGCAAAATTAGGGATAAGGTTTGTGATAGAATTATGCCTATAAAGCGTAGCCATTTAGTAGCTCCAAATAAAAAGAAGTTTGCTGTAGTAAATAGTGTTGTGGTGCTTAGGATAAATATAGGAGGTTTAAGCTGTGAACAAGAGTTTGTAATTGTACCTGGACTGAAGTTTCAGAGCATTTTAGGTGTTGACTGTATGATGCAGTTAGGGGTTTTGATAGATATGGAAAGGAAGGTAGTAAGGATTAAGGATAGGGTAGTGCCATGGAAGGGCAGTTATGAAGTCACAGAGGATGACACGGGGTTGAATATTAATGTAGTAGAGGTAGAGGATGATGAAGTTAAACAGATCAACACAATAAGATGCCCAGAGGATAGGAGAGTAGAGGTTCAAGCTTTGTTTCAAAAACATGCAGAATTAGTGGGGGTAGAAGCAAGCACAGCGTTAGGCTATGAGCACGTGTTAGAAGTGGATAATTCAGAACCGTTCAACGCAAAGGTTTATCCAATTCCAGCAGCATATCGGGAGCAGGTGAAGGCAGAATTAAATAAAATGTTGGTGGTAGTTAAGAAAAAGGATGATAGCATTCGTTTATGTTTAGATGCACGAAAAATTAATCAACGGACCAAACCGCAATTCCATTGTCCACCATCCATGGACACACTTTTGACGAGATTAAGTGGCAAGTTTGTTTTTAGTAAATTAGATTTAAGGAATTCATTCTGGCTGATTTCATTACACAAGAATTCTAGAAAGTACACAGGATTTTCCGTAGAGGGAAAAATCTATAATTTTAAGGTAGTACCGTATGGTTTGTCAACGTCAAGTGCAGCATTAATTAAGGCAATGCAAGCAATTTTAGGAGCATATGAGCAGTTCTGCATACACTATGTGGATGATATATTAATTTTTAGTGAAACTGAGGAACAACATTACTCTCATTTAGAACGAATATTATTAGAGCTTAAATTAGCAGGATTGAGGCTGAATATAGAAAGTGTGAATTTTTTTCAAAAACTGTTAAATTTCTGGGGTATGTGGTGAACACTCAAGGTATGTGTAACAATAAAGAAAGATTGTCCGAACTTTTGACATATCCGAGACCTAATAACATTAGGAAATTAAGAGCTTTTTTGGGGGTTCTTAACTTTTATAAAAAGTTTGTACCGGGATTTGCTGAAAAAGCGAGTCCATTGTTTAAACTTCTGAAGAAGGGAGTAAGATGGAGTTGGACGGAGAGTCAAGAGGCAGCATATTTAACACTGTTGGAACAGTTTCATGACCAACTAATTTTGAGGCATCCTAGGTTTGATGTAGGTTTTGTACTGAGGACGGATGCATCGGATAGTGCTTTAGCAGCAGAGCTGTACCAAGTACAAGAGGGGGAAGAGGTGCCCATATCTTTTGTTTCGCGCACACTGAAGCCGCATGAAGTAAATTACACAATTAGTGAAAAGGAGATGGCTGCAGTGGTGTTTGGGGTTACAAAGTTAAAATTTTTTTGATTGGAAAACATTTCGTAATCGAAACGGATTATTCGGCGTTGTGTGCGTTGATAAATACAAGATTTTCGAATAATCGAGTATATCGATGGGGGTTGTTATTACAGGAGTTTGACTTTGAGATTAAATATATTAAGGGAGAAAACAATTTTATAGCAGACGCGTTTAGTAGAAACCGAGACAAGGATAACAAAAGACCGTGTGACATCATGATTGCTATGAACAGTCTACTACAAAACGATTCAGTATATGGAGAAGAGGAGATCTTGAGGAACCAGAGGCAGAGTGAGGAGCTGCAGATTATTAGAACGAAGTTAGAAAACGAACCGGGATTTAAAAACTTCCATATGATAAATGGATTTTTGTGTAAAAAAATTCAAGACTTGGAAGTATATGTAGTGGATAGGGTACAAGCAAAATTAATAATCAAAGATCTGCATTTAAGATATGGTCACATAGGGATCCGAAAGACTTGGTTAATTTTTAGGGAAACGTTTTTTTCAACTAAAGACTTAGGGTTAGTAAAGTCAGTCATCAACACTTGTCACTTATGTACTGTAGGAAAATACAAAAATAGTACGAGTCAAGATGTGGTACAAAGTATACACGTGCAAAATCCCCTGGACTTAGTTGCTATTGATTATTTGAGTAATCTAGTCCGAAGTACAAAGGGACACAAACATGTGCTGATTGTGACTGACGTGTTTTCGAAATTTACAAAATTATATCCCACTCGGGATTGTAACACAGTCGGAACAAACAAGAAATTGGAACAATTTTGTAGGGAAGTAGGAACTTTCAAATGAGTATTAGCAGACAATGCTACATATTTTAATAATCAAAGATTTAGGGATTATTGGGAGATGCAAAACATCAAAGTGGTGTTTTGCAGCATAAGGCATCCTCAAGCTAATCCAGCTGAGCGATATTTTCAAGAGACAGTTAAATTCTTGCGTTTGGCTTCACATAGGAATCATCGTGTATGGGAGGACAATTTGTCCAAGGTTGAATCTTTTATCAATGAAACCCCTAGTACCGTGACAGAAACCAGTCCCATTATGCTTATCAAGAAACAGTATCCCGAAAGACCATGGCAAATTGTGCCTAGGGACGATGAATTTCAACAACTTTTGGTAGATGTGAGGGAGAGATTAAGGAAGAGAGCTGAAAAATATACAAGGAAGATGAACGCGAGAATAAGAAAGAGGGTAAAATTTAAAGTGGGAAACCAGGTAGTAGTAAAAAGCTTGAGAGTAGGGAAGACAGATAGAATGACATGTGCTAAATTACATTTGCTCTATGAGGGACCTTTTGAGATAGGTGAAGTAGTAGGGGAGTGCACGTATCTATTAAGGGAAGTAGGGACGGGAAATGAGAGGGGACGGTTTCACGTCAACCTACTATTCCCTTATACAGGAGAACCAGCACCACAGTAGATATAGGTGTATATAGAAGAGTAGAAGTAAGTGTTTATAGAAAATATAGCTATGTATAGGATAAATAGGGGAGATAGTTAGAAATAGGTATGTAGGATGAGAAGGAAAATTAAATGTAGGAAGAAAATAAGATAGGTTAAGTGTAGATATTTCTTATAAGATTAGTGGGGAGTTAGGAATAGAATAAGAATAGGATAGGTATATAGGATTAGGTAGGGGGAAGTGAATATAGTTAAAAGTTAGGAATAGGATAGGTAGATAGGATGTATATAGGATGTTTATAAAATTAGGTGAGAGTTAGGAATAGGATAGGGATATAGGACAGGTGTAAATATTTTTAGGATTGGATATAAGTTAGGTAAGTTAGATAGATAAGGGTAGAGAGAGATAGGCAATTTTTTTGTAAATTTTTTTTTGGCAGTCTAAATGTTTTATATTTGCATTCAAATAAGTGGGATTATTTGTATTCAAATAGGGGGAAAATACTCATATTTAGACCAGGGTAGAAAATTAATTAATTATATCAAATAATTTTAATCACCGTGTATAAGGAATTTTATTTGATAATACGCTAGTTATGTATCCCCCAAATTACCTATATATATTGAAATATTGAATCTAATAGGAATTATTAGAAATTGTTAAATAAAGTATAAGTCCATTGCAACATTGTAACACAAGGATAACCCAGAGAGGTTATCGACAGTTCATGAGAACGGACATGCAACTTTGCATCCGTGAGGGCAGTGATACTGCAGGTGGCAGGTCACAGGCGGTCAACATACCGCAGTTACTTAGAATTAAGATTGATACATTGTAACAAAGTGTAAAGCAGACATGAGATCTGCAAGTTCCCACAGCCGTGTGAGGGGCAGGTTATTATAAAAAGCCCGGGAGCTCAAGGCCCGGCAGTCAGTCTGAGTAATACAGCTTTTGCATTGTTGTCTACCTAGATTACTCGCCCAGTACAATTAATTATTTTTTATTAAAGTTATTATGAACCAGCTATTCTAAATTTCATTGTAATTTCTGTTTAAGCTATTAAAAATGTGTTAAGAGTTTAAAGTAGTTTTTTAAAAACACAGCTCCCAAGGCCCGAACCTTAACTCGCTTTATTAAAAAAAAACCGTGGAGCATAAAAATTCATTCGTTTCATTAAAAATAAGGGATTTAAATTATTTGCAAGACGCTTTCTATAAAAAGAAGCAGAATTAAAATGCTCAACGTGTAATTTAATTATTCCAAGTAAAGAAACAAATGGAAATTACGTGCAAAATTTATATTAATTAATTCAAGTTTAAGTAACGCGTATTAAAGCAAAATGTACAAATAATAATTGAATATTTAATTAGGATTCACTAAAAATTAAAGGGTATTATTTTAATTGGAGTTAATGGAACCATTATTAATAATATAATAAGCATAAAAGCTTGTGAAAACCCAATAATAGTCAAATCGTAAAAGGGTTATTTAAAATGTTACGTTTGAACACACCTGCGTATTTTTAAAAGGCAATTTCAGTTTAATTTGTTTAGATAAACATGTCGATTCTACGGATATTGGAAACGGTCGGATGCTTTAGCACGAAATACAAAACAGCGTTTATTTAAAAGTCACGTTCTGCGTAAATTCTGCAGATAACAAATGGTTACAGAGAATGTTGGAGAAACCGTCGCTTAATATTCACGGGAAGGCTAGATACGGGGTTATTTAACCCAGATAAGAATACACGTGGACTGAAATAATCGATAGTAAAGAATATCAATTTGCACCACTAAGAACAGGTTAGATAGAGACGGATAATATGCGCAAGACAGAGACACGAATAATTAAAGGCGGGATTTGAGCAACGTCACGAGGGTCACGATTGGTTGAAAATAAGATGCAAATATGAGAGGTAGAAACAACAATTTCTGTACAAAATTTAATTAGTTGTTCTGAGAGGTTGCGTGCCGTGTGGAAAATTTCTGAGATTTTCAACTGGCGCGTGTGCAAATTTTGTAGAACCGACGCACGGGCGGTCGAGATGGGAACATAGAATGCGAAATTCTAAGAATTGTCCGTTTTGGGGACTAGACCGACGCACGGGCGAGCTATTATATATACCAGTGTTAATATGAGTTTCTCTCTCTTAGATTTTTTGATTATTCGATGCTTTAAACAGTGCTCTTAGATTTTCGATTTTGATTCAGTAATTTAAACAGTTCGCTCGTATATTTTGGTGATAATTAAATACTTTAAAACCGTTTGCTCTTCACGTGCTACGATATAAGGTAATAAAATTTAGTTATATGTGCGAGTATTACTGTACCAACTATCAAAATTGTAACGATAAATGAATAAACAAAAATAGGCAGTTTTGGCGTATAGCGCGAAAGAAGTATGAATTTCTTTGCTATTTTTCGGGGGTGTTAATAATTAAATGGTATTCCTAATCGTGATTGGATCCACAAAACAAGATGTTGATATACTTAGATGAGTCCTGAGAAGCCCTGAAACAATTTTAGATGAATGGTGGTGTAGAAAATTTTATAAGCGTTCAGAATCAGAAGCCGTAAACATAACCCAGTTGAAATGGTGAAATTAGCAAGGACGATGTACACTGAAGCCACTAGTGCAGTAACCTTCAGGTAACTTATGCTTTGTTGTTCGATTTTTGATGTTTTGGTGTGTGTTGAATAACTTTATAATTTGTTTGCTAAAAAATGGACAGTAGTGAATTTGTACAAACTACAAAATTTTAATTTTAAGTTGAATTTTCTTGTTTAAGTAGAAAGGAGTATTTACTGAAATTTACGCTGAAATTTAATTTTGAAATTTTAATGTATTATGAATATTGATGTAAATATAGTTAACGTTGATGTTTGTGGTAGGAATGTATTTTGTTTTTTTATGAATGAGGATGAAAGTTTTAACTAGGTGAGCAGCCGAGGCGGAAAGAGTAAAGAGGCGATTAACAGAAGAAAGTCAACGGACCAGTTAATTTAAAAGGTTTCACAGCATACATGACGCCCAATCTGTGGGGCTCGAATGTTTTTTTTTGAAAGGGCCAGTTCCCGTGACCAAAGGTATCGGGGGGGTCGATACGGGGGTCGTATCGATACGTATCGATATATCGATACGCCGACCCAGCCCTAGTTGTAATCTGCCCAGCGTGGATTTTAGCACTTTGAATAGACTCTGTAAGTACTTTACATTGTTTAATTGCCGTTTATGTTGCGCCTTGCTGCTTAATCGACGCCCTGCAATTAATTAATTAATAGCACGTTATGTATACTGCTGTGTGAACATTTAATTTATCAATTTTATGAATACAGTACTTTTTTGAATGTGTGGCTGTTATTTCAAATTTACTCTCTACTCACTACCTTTAACGAGACAATAGAGGAACGTTGTATCATCTGCGCACAACGGGGGCTAGAATGAGATAACGGTTACTAGGTTACAGGTAGAGCTTCTGCGTTATTAGTGGCAAACATTTAAAATAGAAGTGCGAAGGCCAAACACGCAGAAAACAAATTTTTCTAGTACGTAACGGGACTTGATTATATTGTCATGTTTAAAGTATTTAAGGCGATGTAAGTTACAACTATAAATGAATAAAGCTGTGAGTTAGGATTGAACCCGAGATTCTTAACATCAATTTTTGGAACCTGTTAGGGTTGATGTAATTTCGAGAACTTGTTAGCAATTGTACGGACCAAAAAAAAGTATTAAGAAAGGTTGATGCAAATGCGGATAAATACTAAATTATTGTAAGATTTTATTTCCCATAGCAAGCAGTAATACACAAAGTGTTAGTAATACTAGTAAAATCAGTTCTAACAAAAAATCAAAGTTTCAGTAAAAAAATTAGACTCTAATCCTAGGCTAGATGAGTTAGAGGAAATTTTAAGTCGATTAGCGACGAGTGTAACGGTGATGGCTGATAGTGTGGGAAAGGTAGTGCCCGAAAAAGCTTTACCTATTAATAAAGTTGAAATTTTGGATGATAAAGGCAAGCTAGGTGAAGCAAATGCAATATCAGAAAGACGTTATGTCTCTCTATGGAAGGACTTGGGAGAGGGGAGTGTAAATTTTACTCCGGGTGTAACTCATCCCGTTGAATTTATAAGAAAGTTAAATCAATTGTTAGGGGATGCAGAAGTTCCAAAGGAAAAAAGGGTGCGAATTGCTATAGATTCTTTACGCGGATCAGCTTTAGATTGGGCTTTGGTGAAATAAAATGATTGGGTATCATTTGAACGTTTTCGAGAATCTCTTATGAACAGGTACTGGAATAGTGAACATGAAAGAAATGTTTTTAATAAAATTGTATACAGGACTTACGAGCGGGGCAGTAGAGCCGATTATTTTTTAAAAATGGTTCGTGAAGCAACGTATTTGGCTCATGAGATATCGCAACAAGAACTAATTAAGCATCTTGTTCATCATTATGATCCGGAAACCCGTAGGGCATTTTTAATAATGGTATTTCTAGTTTTGAAGAAATTTAGAAATTTTTAAGACAGATCGATGAAACTTACCCGGAGCAATCAAGGAATTATCGTAGTAACAGGCGTAGAAACAATGAGGAAAGACTAATTATAGAAATTATAATTTAGAATCAAATGAGTATGGTCGATAAATAAATAGGGAAATTAGAGACGGAGTACATGAGCGTAGAGATTACGAAAGGAACAGAAATGCAGATCAGGAACAGAATAGGGAAAGGAGATATGAGTGATACTACCGCAAGAAAAGGAATGGTAATGTTGGACAGAATATGGAACAAAGCTGTTGGGAAAACCGGGAAGGCTACTTTGAAAATAGGAATTATAGCTTAGATATAGATGCTAGCAGGGAAGGTAATAGAGAGGACCGAAATGGAGATTATAATCGCAGGAATGTTAATATAAGTAGCAATAGAAATGAATTAGATCGAGAGTGCTAGAGGAAATGAAAATCGTGGCGCGTCTGGTATCAATCTAATCGAGAATGTTACTCGCTTTAATAATGATCTTGAGGAGGACCTATTAAGTGAACCCGAGGAGGTAGAAAGGAATTCGGTTCAGTGGCTTTTGTTAGCGGTTGTTGTAGAAGGGTGTAAAATTAATGCGTTAGTTGATTCAGGAAGTCAATACAATTGTATTTCAGAAAGATGTTTGGAAATTTTAAAACCAAAGGTTAACAAATTGCCTATATTTCCAGTTACGGAATTAAGTATTAGCGGGGCTATTGCTGCGAAGGCCAAACGGATTAAACAGCAAGTTTTATTAGAAATAAAGGTGGAAAATTGTAGAATGGAATGTGTCTTTATTGTTGTACCAAGTTTGGTGCATGCGCTTATTTTTGGATGCGAATGGTTAGCTACGGTCAATGCAAAACTTGATTTTGAAAATTTATCGATGCAATAAATAAAAAGGGGAAGTGGTATGAATTTTCTTTTCTTTCGCTACCCAGGTCTGAAATTACAATAAATACCATAGTGCAGGAATCACAAACTGAAGGTAGCGCGGAAGTAGGGAAACCTGAAAAAACAAAAAAATCCAGTATTCATTTACTGATCAAGTTGGTATATCTGAAGCAGCCTCTACCTTTACGGCGCAGGAAGAAAGAATGCTGGCAGATTTGTTGCATAAGCACGGTCACATTTCTTCTGACCAACCCGGACAAATGAAACATTATTCACATGTCATTGAATTGAGGAACGAATCCCCTTATTGTTTGAAATCATATCCGATCCCTCACGTATATCGTAATGAAACTAGGGAACAAATTAATCAGATGCTTGAGTGGGGGGTTATCGAGCCGGCCCAGACTGAGTATATTAATCCTTGGTCGTGGTGAAAAAAAAGGGCAATATTATACGCGTATGGTTAGATGCGAGACAATTAAACTCTAGGATGGTTCATGATCGAACCATTCCACCAAATCCAAACGATCTTCTTTTTGAGTTTAATAAAATGCAATACATAAGCAGTCTGGACTTAACAGCGTCTTACTGGCAAGTGGAAATTCGGCCGGATTGCCGGAAACATACCGAATTTCAATTTGAGGGTTTAACGTATCAATTCCAAGTACTTCCTTTTGGCTTAAGTACTTCTGCGGGAAGTTTTATTCGGGCCTTGAATATAGTATTAGGTATGGAGGTGTCGTCTTTTGCAATTCCATATGTCAAGGATATACTAATAATTTCCGCCATGGTCAGAGAACATTTGGTACATTTAAATAAATATTTACAAAATTTTCAAACCTGGGTGTAACGGTTAAATTAAAAAAATTTGCTTTTGCACGCAAAAGTGTGCCATTTTTAGGGCACATATTAAGCCCAAATGGTGTTAAAATGGATCTCGAAAGAATTCGGGTTGCAAGAGAGTTTCCTACCCCAAGAAATATTCGTCATTTACGTAGTTTTTTCGGAATGTGCAATTTTGACCGTAGGTTTGTGGAAAATTATTCCGACCTAACTGTGCCGCTATTAAAATTACTAAAAAAGGGCGAAAGTTGGACATGGTCAGCAATAGAACAAAAAGCTTTCGAATTAATAAACGAAGCATATTTAACAGTGGGTTTTTTGTCGCACCCGGATTTGAGTAAACGTTTTTTTGTTCAGTGCAATAGTTCTGGTTATGAATTAGGAGCGTGTCTGTTCCAAATTGATGAAAATACTTAAGAGAGACAAATAATTGCTTACTCTAGTAGAACCTTAAAGGGGAGTGAATTATCTTATACGACGACTGAAAAGGAAGCATTAGCTGTCCTTTTTGCATTGCGCCAGTAGCGTGTTTTTATATTAGGGAATCCCCTAACAGTTATCACCGACCCCAAAACACTATTATTTTTGTTAAAGTGCAATCTTTTAAATTCGAGACTGACACGCTGGGCTATATTTCTCCAGGAATATAATTTTGAGGTAGTTTATTGTGTGGGAAAAGAAAATATTGTCAGTGATTGTTTATCTAGATATCCGGTTAAAGTTGATGTAAGGAGATAGCTGTTAGTATTAGAGTGAAAATAAAGCCCTCCAGGAAACAATGTCAAATTTTAGAAATATTTGCGAAGCGCAAGAGCAGGATAAATTCTGTTCTGAAATAAAGCAGGCATTGAAGAGTGATAATACTTCTCGACGAGTTTCTGATTGGTATGTCTTTCACGACGGCATTCTGTTTAGGCGTACAAGGGTTGGTGAAGCGAGCATGAGTGTATGTGTGACACATAATTTTATTATTCAGTTGGTATTGTAGTAGCATGAACAGCATGGGCATTTTGATCCAGATAAAATGTTTTTAAATTTGTATAAGTTTTTCTATTGGCCCAAAATGCGGAAACGTGTTTGACAGGTGGTCGCGGGGTGTGAATTGTGTCAGAAAAGTAAGATCTCCCCCAGGAGTCAAGGAGAGATACATAGTGTTTTGGTAAACGCTCCAAGTAAGCTGGTGTGTTTAGACTTAATTGGTCCTCTTCCACGAGGTAGGGGAGGTGCCATTTATCTGTTGGTAATAATTGATGCTTTCTCAAAGTATGTTAGGCTCTACCCTTTAAAGCGGGCGACGACTAGAGCTATTTTCAACAAGTTAAAGAATGACTATTTTACAAAGGTCGGTAAACCGGGAGCTATCCTGACCGACAACGGTACACAGTTTTTGAAAAATCGGAAAGAGTTATTGAGTGTTGAGAGTGTAAAGATAGTTCATACTACGTACTATTACCCTCAGTCTAACCAAACCAAACGAGTTAATCGCGAGATAGGCACCCTTTTAAGGATGTTGTGTTTTGATAAGCACTCAAAGTGGGCTCATGAAGCCTCTAAATGTGAGATGTTTTTGAATGAAGTGGTACACGATTCAAGAGGATTTAGTCCCAACCAAATTCAATTCGGGATATCCCGTAAAGAGCCAATTGTGGAGTTGTTAGGACTGGCTAAACCCCCAACTTTAGAAAAAGAAGTAATCATTAGATTAGCATATAGGCGGTTGATTTCCAAGGCAGAGTTGCGCAAATTTAATCATGATATTAAACATAAGTGCGGAATATTTTAGAAGCAGAGATACGAAAAAAGAGAAGAAGAGGTAGACCTAGGTTAGACTACTGCACACAAATAGTGGAAGATGTAGGTTGTAGGCGTTTCAGGGAAATATGTAGGCTAGCTCAGAATAGAAATCAATCGAGGTACGCATCCAACCAGTCCAAAAATGGATAAATTAATGATGAGGATAGTAACTGTACTTAAACATGATGATTATTATAAGCAACTACAAGTGTTGGTTGAGCAATATTCTCGAATAATGTTAATTGTGTGAAAAGATTTACTGGAAAACTATTATTTCGGCAAATGTCTAAGTATTGAGGGATATTGGCAGCCACAGGCTGCTTAACTCTTTTCACTGAATTTTGGTGAAATTGGTAATAAAATTAGAAAATAATAGATGAGGAATCGAGCTGTTTACATGCTGTGCGAGAATTTCAGGAAACTGTGTAGGTTAGCTTAGAATATAAATAAGTGCAGGGATGTGTAGAACCATTTTTGAAACGGAAAACCTAATCACGAAAAAATAAGCGCAGATAAATCTGATGATTATTCTAAACAACTACTTGTGTTGGTTGTGAAATATTTGCAACTAATGTTGACTGTGCAAAAAGATATAATGGAAAAAATATTAAATCTTTAAATGTTTAAGTGCTGGGGGAACTTAGCAGCCACAGGCTGCTTACCCCCTTCAGAACCACTGAATGTCGGAGAACTAGGGTATATAATTATTAAACAATAGAAGGAGACCAAACTGCATCCAACAAGAAAGAATAACGCCTATAATGAAAGACAACAAACATAAAACAAAAAGAAAATTGTTGAAAGCATATGTGTGGAGCACAGCACAGTATGCCTATGAAATACGGGTAGTCCAAAAAAAAGACAGAAAAACGGTAGCAGCCTTTTGAAATGCTGTGCTTAAGATGTATATGGATGGACAGACAAAGTTAATAACAAATAGGTTATTGAAAAAGTTGGAGAAAAAGTATATCTGTGAAAAAAATAGGAAAAATAGTAGGGCAGAGTACGTTCTAAGGCATTTTTGGGGAATAGTATGGGATATATTACAAGTAGAGATAGGAAAAAAAGGTAATATAGAACTAGATCAGTTAGTGATAGATGCAGACTGTGCAAATTTCAAAGAAACCTGTAGGTTAGTTCAGAATTGGAAACAAAGATGGTACGCGTCTAACCAGTTGCAGGACTGAAGACCTAATGATAATGATAACGTTTTGAGGGATTAGTCTTTTGAGTGTACTTAGTAAAGTGTATAGAAAAATTATGATCAAGAGAGTTCGCAGGAGAAAGTAAGAAATGGGACGTTCAATGTGGTTTTATGCTTAGAAAAAAGTGTGTGGATCAAATATTCGCAATGGAACAAATTGCCAAAAAGTGTGTGCATGCCAGAAAGAAAAAGTATGCAGCATTTGTAGATCTGGAAAAGGCGTACGACACTGTAAACAAAAGTGGATTATGGAAGGTGCTGCGTGAATACGGTATTGGCAAGTGCTTTATAAAATCTATAAGAGCGATGTACGAAGGCACTAGAGCAGGTGCACATGTGAATCGTTACATGGGGCAATACTTTGACTTTGTGGAAGGTGTAAGACAGCGCCCGTTGTTAAATGTATTGGATAGATGTATCAGGCAAGCTTGTTAAGGAATGAAAGGAGTAAAAATTGATAAAACAAATGTCAGCGTGCTGTTGTATGCGGATTGCTACGTACATTGACGTAACCGGACGAAACGTAAGTACCAGGCTAGCTATCAGAAGCGGAAAGTGGGGGATTCACCTAAATACCAAAAAAATATAGAAATAAAGCACCAAAAAAAATTAAGCACATCGTCCACGATTATCTATTAACAACTAAAAATAAATAAAAATGAAAAAAATTGTTGATTCGCAAGGACAAATAATAGTATTAAATTTTAGTGATATTGTAAAGGACAAATTTGATAGTGGATCCACGAAGTGCGCATTTCGCGGCTAACATGTAATGAAATTCATTGAAACAAAAAAAAAGATTAATGTTTCGATTTTCTCAATAGTAATAGCAATACCAAGTTTTAAATGTAGATTTTCTCAGTAGTACGGGTGTTAAATTTTAGCATTAAATGTAAATTTACTCCATAGCAAATATTTTAAAATTAAAAATAGCAAATGTTGATTTTCTCAATTGTACAGGTGTTAAATTTAAGCTTTAAATACAGGCTACGTTGTAGTAAGAACTAACGAAGTATAACTAGAAGCACCTGCGCAGTCAGCTGTTCAACAAGTATAGTGAACTGGTTTCACACTATCAACGGTTGATAAATAAAAATTCTTGACATAGATAAAAGAAAACAAGGCACATACCTCTATGCGTCAGGATACTTATCTGGCTAACCGTGGGGGTTGAATCAACACAGCGACGTAAAAGCAATCGTAGCTACAGTAGTGATCCACCAAAAAACCGCTGCCCACGACAACGAACAGTCGGGCCTACACAGAGAAAGGACCCGTTTGGCCTCCAGCTAAAAAAAGGCAAACCATCTCTATCTTGTCGAACAAAAAAAAAGAGTGCATTGCTTTGAAAGTACGGTGACGAATCATGCAACAAACTTCTCAGCGCACAAGCTGCAAGGTCAAGTGCAGAAATGAGTTCAAAATAACACGAACTTGAAATGCAAACATTTGCGTTATTGAACGATTAAAACTGGAAAATACGGTTTTATTGGAATAGTTCAATGCACTATTTAGACAAGGGTTTAGAATGAAACAACAGAGAAAGTAATTATATGTTATCGGAATGTTTAACAAATCAACTGAAATCTCCAACAAGGTTTTGACTAATTAATTATTGCATTAAGTTTCGTTTTTAAAGCGCAATGGGTTTGAGTGGCGGAATTATTAGAAAGCGCATTCACTGTAGAAAAATAAAATATACCAGATATAAACCATTTAACCATCGAACAAATTTTCGTTTTTTTCATTAATAGATTTGACTAGAAATATTATGACTACGCGCACTATTGTAATGAGGTAAAAATGCAGTATGGGGTTTTGAATAGAAACAGAAACTAGGTAAATTAAAAACGAATTACCACAAAAAGCACGCATCTGAATCCATCGTCAAAAATAAACGTAACAGAATGACACAGTAGTGTTGACTGAATCGTCACAAGATTTGCAACGTATGCTTGACAGGCTGTCAGAAGCGTGTTAAAATATGCAATTGAAAGTAAATGTAAATAAGACGAAAGTAATGATTTTTGAAAACGATGGCTGTTCCGTACTACTATTATTTGCATCCAACAGCTATATTGCTCTTACATATTTGTATGCATCAGTGCATGTATAGTTGCCTGCATGTATTGGGGTGCATTCAGCCTACTTATTTACAGCCCATTAAATTATTTGATATTATTTATCTTTTATCAACCTTTGTATATTAAAAGAAACTCATGTCAAAAATATGAGTCAATAAAAATAAGAATCTTTATAAAATTAGAAGAACTTTAATATTAGATATCCTACCAAAGCGGTGATATCCTGCACCAAAGTAAGGATCATTGCGCAGTGGGAAGCACTCCCTCAACATGGTCTTTAAGCCACGATGATTCCACTACACCTGTAACCTGCAGCTTACCAACAATAATATTATCAAGATATACGTAAAGCAGTACAATCAAGTGGATATACTGGTCAACCCGTTCTTATTTATTACCTTAAATCTAACCTAGTAGTTGCATATCTAGTTTAACTTATGTTAACGCCCTGTTTAACATCGTTAAACTTGTGTTTATTGTCATACTATGCAATTTATTCATTCCAATTTTCTAGCTCTAGTTAGTAGGAAACTAACCATTCCAGGTGAATTTTATACACTCCTTTAGATGGTAAGTTAATGCAGTTTCAAATATTGAATTTACTACATTGAGAAATTACACCACATATTTACTTCATATTATAGCCACCTCCTGCTCTTTAGGTGCCATTTAACTTAATAGTGTCGATTCTTCATCAAACAAGATAAAAAATGATCATAAGCCTGAACTTCAAGTACTTGTGGCTCGCAGAGCAAAAGTTAAAGCTTCTACAATATTTGATAGTTTCTAGAAAAGATATCCCTATCTGACATAACCGATAAAATTAGAACTGAAGTAAATGCACATTTAGATAAAATAGTGCCTTATTATTCTGAGTTTGATTTACTTCAAAATGAAATTCAAGAATTTGAACCTGATAAAATCGATAAAAACAAACAAGAACGGGACAAATTTGAAAATAGGTACTTTTCCATTGTGGCATTTGCAGAAATGAAACCATAGTCGCCGACAACACAGAATATTCCTTCAAAGTCTGAAACTAAAATTGCCCCTGAGTCTGCTTCCGGTGACATTTCAAGCAGTGACGTAACTACAATTTGGAGGCCCTCCCGCAAAAATTATAATAAACCCCGATTTAATAAAAATTTTTAAGAAGCTAAAATTCACGATAAACTTTATTTAGTATCTAACACACAACTGTAAATTAAATAGCAGCGATGTTGTTAATAACATCCTGAGTTCCATTTTGGAGACCGTTTCTGTTTCTATGTTAAGCAAAGCGAATATACATAAACTATCTTGGCCCATTCTATTACGCAGATAATCTTTATGATTTTCAATTTTGAAAATGATCTTTCCGCTGAAGCAACAGTTATTGGTATTGCCAAAAAGAAGAGAATTACCGAAACTAAATCATCATATGTGGAACACATATCGTAGTGGTTATTAATTAGTAGAAATTCAATTTTTTTTATTGTGTTGATTTTCTTTCGGTTCATGTTTAAAAGTTTTGGTAAATAATAAAATTCGCGAACCTAAATCATCGGATAATTCATTTCAATAAAATGAACAAAGAGATTCAGCTTATCTAATTACTTCGTCGTCTGCCATTTGAAGTAAATTTTGAGGAATAAGAAATGGAAACATATCTGCCACTTCGTGAAATCCTTTAAAGCGTGTACGAATTTGAATAATTGCAATATCAACTATTCGAAGAAAAATATTAATTTGAAAATACATTTCCTCATCTGTAAATCGATGACCTTCCGTTATTTCATCAAAAATTTTTTTCTTAGTTCTCCTTTTGGAAAAATTTTCCGAAACTCTCCATTTTTTAGCAATATGTGTAGCCTCTGTTTCCAAGGCTTCAAACTTGTTTCTTATTGCGGTTAATTTTTCAAATATTTCCTTTAAAGTTTCGGACGCCTTTACTACATCCAAATCTTTTCTTTGGAGCATTTTTGAACCAAAATTTATTTCTCCAAACAGATTTGTCAGTACAACCGTAATAGAAACAAATTCAAATTTTTCCATGCTACTCTTTATTCTATTTGCTTCCATAATTTCTTCGCGTTTTTTTGCTTTCAAGAATTATTTTGCATAAACTCTTCATTATATTCATGTATATTACTTTAAGTGCTAATATCGAAATTAGTCTTCCAGCCCAGCGGGTTGGATTTAGTTTTTTTAATGTGATTTGCAACTCTTCTGTTATAGAACTTAATATATCCCACCTATTAATATTATTACGAAAAAGTTGTAAATGTCTTGTAAATATGCAAAATAATTTTGAATTTTGGGAATTTCTTTGATTGCATCATTAATAACTATGTTTTAATTATGTGCTGCACTATGCACGTAAAGGGTTTTAGGTTCAATGGCTTTAATTCTAGATTGAACGCCAGTGTTACTTGCACCGTCATACCCTTGGCCACGACTCTTATTAATATTTACATCATCATTCTGTAGAATATTCATTATCTGTTTACTAATACCTTCAGCAGTTTGAGAATGTACTTGAAAAAACCCTGCAAGTACAATAAATATAATCTATTTATAATTACATAAAAATGATTTACCTAAAAATGTCTCTTGAATACAGATTCCTGTAGCCACGCCCATGTCAGTTTTCATATTTTTAACATACCGGTAAGTAATGGTAAGTTGAACAATTTTACTAATATCTTGAGTGGTATCAGCAATGACTGAAAAGTAAGGGGCCTTCACGATATCCTCTAATAATTTTTTTCTCAAAGTTTTACCTAGACAGTCCATTAACTCATTTTTAATTTGTGGAAATAAATATTTGATGGTATTTTTGAATTTGTTAACTAGTTCTCGCATGACATTGTCGTATTCAGCAAGCAGCTTTACATCGGATAAGAAATTGCCGTTATAAATGTCATCGTTAGTTTCTTGGCCTTCACTTTCTCTGAATGAATTAATGCTTTTTGTTAATTTCAAAGTGGTTTTAAAAAGTCTTTTTAACACTTGTCGCCAAAAATGTTGTTATTTCAAAATTTAGTCTTTTCCCAGTCTCTTTAACATAACAAGTATCTATATGCGCCACACTATCTCTGTGACTTGTAATTCTCTTAGATAAACTTTGCCAGTCATTAATGCTTTCCTGCCACCTAGACTTGATTGTAAAAAACAGCCAACATGGTTCACAATAAACGTTGTCGTATTTGGGGGAGTAACATAGCCAAATTAAATCAATTTCTATATTAGATTTCGATTTACAAACGTAATAATTTTCAGAAAAAGACTTATTTTTAGCATTTCTGGGAAAGGGTACTTTCTGATGACAAGGGTCGGTATTTCAAAATAAATCTCTTAATGTCTGTTGTTAATTGTATACCAGAATATAAAGTCATATTTGTAGAATACTTCCCCTTGACAAAGAATTTTATTTCGATTTTGGTGTCTGGTTTTCCTATAAATAAATAATAGGTTGTAGTACAAATTCATAGAACAAAATTTTTTGCAAATTAAGTTTCGTACGTGACACCACATGATCTCGGGGTAAAATTTGCCTGCGTTTCTTCACAGAAAAAACAAATATGTTAATTTTCTTTTATTCAAAGAAATTTCTTTGAGAGAATTTCGTTTTCCTTTAAGTCAAGATATTTGTTTTTTCCTTCAAAGAAATTTCTTTAAAGGAATTTCATTTTGCTTTAAGTCAACATATTTGTTTTTTCTGTGTTCGTAAATCTGTCGCACCTGGTGACGTTTACTGAACTTACTTAAATGCTCTATAAAAATACTTATTTTCGGATAATTCAGACTGTTGTAAAAACTCCGGTTCGGTGTCAGGTATCGTCGCTTGTGAGGGTGAAGAACTACTTAATAAAACATCGTTATTAATGGCAACTTCTGAGGAACGCAGAAAAGGGGATTGTTTTTGTACTGACTGAACATGAGGAATTTGTATCATTTTCACTTGGAGTAAATTCATATTCAGAGGTAGTCGTTTGTTTGGAAAATGCCGTTACTTTTGGTATTTTTTCCACAAACATTTCCTTGCTCACTTTTTCTTCTTCGCTTTTCCTACGCTTAGCAGAACCACTTTTATAGTGTCTTCACCTACAGCAACATGCAACGGAATAAAATAATAAGATAAACATACAAAACCTACATGCACCTGCAAGCAAGGTTAGGACAGCACTGGCGCGTCGACGCTGGCGCGGCACCTTAACACCTAAGCTTACCTACTAGATTTAAGATTTCGTGGTGATTGGCGAGCCGTCAGTATATACATATTAAATTATAAACATTATAGACTGGATCCTAGTGCGTGGGTTAACCGTTTGAAATAGTAATGTTCTGCTGATTTTATTTTGAATTGTAGGTATAATGTAAAATTTTAATAGGTAAATATTCAGTGCTATATTGTGTGGCATTATGCTTCAATTTTGTATTCTCCACTCTAGTTCTAATTTTATACTAAACTTTTTCTTTTAGAAACTTATAAAGTTGAAAGCGCGTTTTACTAATACAACATTCAGGAGATAAACACAAAACACTAATTTTTTGATTACGTTATTACTGAAATTTTCTCAGATAGGTCCTTGTGTGAAATATCACCTGGGGCCCCTTCGGTGGTCGGGGCCCCTCGCGGTTGCGGGCACTGCGGGTAGCTAGTTACGTCGCTGATTTCAAGTAATCAAACTCTAAATGCCAAGCTCCCAGATTTAATCCTTCCTGAGTTTACGGGCAGCTACGATCAATTTATTTCCTTTAAGGAGGCCTTTGATTTATTAATTAACGAAAATCCTCTACTAACAAATGTCCAGCGATTCTTCTATTTGCGCGGTGTGCTTAAGGGATAAACGGGAAGAATAATAGCGTCATTAAGTGGTAGCGAGAGCAACTATAGAATCGTATGGGACCTATTAACTCAGCACTATCAAAATAACAAATTCATTATAAAAATGCTCATATGTAAGCCATTTTTGAGCTACCTAATATTTACAAAGAATCGCATGCATTACTGCCTAAAATGTTAGATGAATTTTAAAGGCACTTTGGATCTTTAAGAAATCTAGGAGAGGACGTTGATGAATGGAATACTATTTCTTACATCACCACATACTAGGTATATGCGACACAACGGCAGTTGGTAACGCTAATCTACAATGCAGTAATTAGCGCGCCCGTCTGTCAATGACGTCACACAATATGCAAGTTATTACACGTAAATGACGAAATATATAAAATGCAAGAAATGAATTATAAAAAATAGGGTACTTACATAAATAGGTACAGCTTCCTACAGAATAAGTTAAAGATGGCGGCTGCGACTTCCATCAGGGTTGCTTCGGCTAGCGACTGCGGGGTGTGGGCTGCTCCCAGGTTGTTTCCAAATTAATTTTCTTTCCTATATGTAGAGAACGGAAAGATCAGGTTTATAGGGGACGAATAATCAAAAAGGCAAGGGAATCTACATAGTAAGATAAAGATACGATACCAAACCCGACCACCCTACTCGATGTTCACAGGCAAAGTCCCCGCGTCTCCCGGAAATTTCCCCACTTTTCTTCCGCCACTCGCGTCAGCGCGATCTGGCGCAAACGCACTCTGACGTGACGGAAATACACGCGCCAAGTCTTTCAAATTTATGGCGCAAAACTCCCGCACATCAAAACTAAACTAACAAAAGTCTAGTGCCAAAATTGGCACATAACATATTTTGATATTTTTGCTTAATTCTAAAATGGGAAATGCACCAAAGTAAGGATCATCGCGCAGTGGGAAGCACTCTCTCAACAATGGCGATGTTTCCCCTTAGCTAAAATATCGTCTGCAGTTAAATTTAAAAACATTAAATTCCAGGGCATTAGATTTTTAGTTTATATAAAAAGCGATTTAAAATCATTCGACAGCTGTGAAATTATAATATCTATTACACGATAGAATATATTTATTTTAGATTTGGATTCTTCTTCATTAAATCGATAGATAATCTTCGGATAATTCATTACAATACTTTTAATTTTTGCTTGTCTATTTTTACAAATTCCGGTTGAATATTCCATTGTTCTGCAACTTATTCTGCTTCCTCCTTAATGTTGGAAAAGTTTTAACTTGTTTCCTTGAAAAATGTTAGTTTTTTAAAATCGCCTTTTCACTCTGTGCAGTTTGTGAAAGACTGTTAGGCTCTTCTAGAATTTGACTTAAAAACACTTAAAAAGAAAATCAAAATTTTCCATGTTAGTTAATATTTGTTTCACATAATTCTGTTCATTTTTTTTTGATGTCATAGTAGACACTACTAAAGCTTTATACCGAAGTCTTATGGCAGTTAAAAATTTTAATCTGTCTGCCCAACGTGTACGATTTAACCGTTTTAATTGTACCATACTTTCTTTAAAACAAAAGAGCCAACCCCATATTATACTATTACCAATATGTTTTATAGAAATTGAAAAAATTGAATTTCTTTTATACTTTTAATGGCATCATTGATGACTAGATTGAAGTTATGGGTGCTACAGTGCGTATATAGAGCTACAGGTTCTATGTTTAATATTTATTTGCCGTCAACGTCCCTCCCCCCTCAAGGCCATTTTTGTAAATGGGCCCGGTGGGACCGGATCCAGCGACGTGGAAAAACTACTTCAAAATACTTAATATTATTAAAATTATTCTTTGAAGAGCATATTTATATTCAAATACTGTACCTCCAACCGTTTGACCCCTAGTCGATCTTGATAGTAAACTGAATAAATGTTAAGCAAAAAGCGACACGAAGTGCTACTTGTACAAGAGTGGGTGGTACTTGCTGGTGCGGAGCATTATTCCTTCTCCTTTCATTTAAAATGTAACTTGCTCACATTTCTACTATACGACGTCACAGTTTCCTGACGGTCCATTATTATCTCGCCACGTGTCTCGTAGTTAGTCAATGAAAGGATATACTATCCTATATTAATACCGTATTTTCTGGTGTTTTAAACCTTATTTGCAGTGTAGTGAAGAATACAGAATGTTTTCCATAGTAAAATTATTTACTAAAATATGAATAAAAACTGAGTGGTAGTGAGTTTAGAAAAAGAGCGGTCATAAAACTATTGTAAAAAAAAGAAATATTAAAAAAAGTTCCAAAAATTCAAAGTTACTTTAGTGCTACACCAACTTCAAATTCCACACGATGTGCAGACAAAACAAAAATTAGTATTCTAAATGAAGAAAAAGAAGATGAAGATAATGCTACCTACGAGGCTCCTCAAAATTCATATGTAAATTGCAGCTCATGTAAGCCTGCACTTGATTTATGTAAAGCCTTAAATGAAATCTCAACTTTTCAGGTAGAAACTAGTACAAGTAATTTAAGTAAGTCATCAAATTCTGTTACTGCTAGTTCTTCAAATTCATGTTTAGTTTCGTTTTTATTGGACGATCCTGCTACTTGGTACACACAACATGAACCTTTATTCGAAAAAGTTTTAATTGCGAAAATAAAGCAAAATTTGAATATTGATTTTTCAAATTCGATTTGACATTAGCCTGATAAAAAGCGTACCCTCTCCGTAAAAATCGTTTCAAGCGTTTTGTCAAATGGAGAAAATTGCAAAAGAGATGCTGTACCCAAGTTCAAAGGAGCACATCTTTTGTCTTCCATGTTTATTATTTGAGTCAAAGCATAAACATACCCCTTTCTCTATGGGCTTTAGTGATTGGAAACATGCCAGTAAGCTAGTGAAGTTGCATGGGCGACCCAAAGATTATAGGCAAATTCTTTGTACATTGTTGTCTAGAATAAAAGAAGCCATCAGTAGAAACCTTAGTTATTAGTCAATATGAAAATGATGTAAAATTGTGGAGAATGCTCTAACAAGGGTGTTAGCGTTGATGGGTTCTTAGCTATTAAAGGACTTCCGTTCCAACGATACAACCACACATTTCGGATCCTTGACCAATGGTGTCCTTTTAGGTTGCCTTGAACTACTAAGTGAGTACACAAACATATAACTTACACCAACTATATACAGAAATTTCGGGCATGGAGCTTGATCATCTACACCACCACACGAATATTGATGTTACATTGTGCTCACTTCATTTACAGTGATGCCGTTTGGGCTCTGCAAGCTCTTGCCACTTTCAAGCGTCTAATGGATAAAATTTTTCGTGGACTATTGTGAAAAACGTGACTCATAAAATTGTATGATATGTTCATGGTTGGGAAGTCGTTTGGGCAACACTTGGGAATTTTGGAAGAGGTGTTCCGAAGACTCAAAGAAACCAATCTGAAACTGAGGCCAAAAAAGTGTCACATACTTCTCAAAGATGTAAAATACCCAGGACACGTAGTTTCACGCAACAGAGATAGGCCAGACCCAGGATATATTAAGGCGGTACAAAAGTAGCCGACGCCAAGAGATAAATATCAGAAACGCAAATAGAAAATTCGTATCCGACTTTGCAAATATAGCCAAAATCTTGATCAAGCTAAATGAAGATGGGCGTGATTAGGTTTGGGATGAAGATTGCCAAAGCGCGTTCCAACAAGAAACATTTATTAACAACAACTCTGATCTTCGATCGGAAAGAAAATTTTAGAAGTACCTCTATGGGAAAATATTTGACATAAGAACTTTACCACGTTCGCCTGAACTGGCTATTACAGTTTAGAAGTCCCGAAGAACAAATTGGCCGATGGACAAAAAGCTGCAGGAGTATAACTTTTATGCAGAACACCGTGCTGCTACAAGTCGTGGTAATGCGGACGCGACTTCAAGACCAAAAATGATAGTCATTCCTCATGGTTGGAAACAAAGTGTGACCTACTTGGTTTGACAATCCTGATCAATGGCGATTAGAAGACTCTATAGATGTGAACGGAACAAGAGGATGACAAAGACCTAACCGTCCTTACGGGTTGGAAAGACAAATGAGACTGATTATTCTTGCCGGACGGTATCCCATTGAATAGCGCAGTAAAGCCGTAATGAATACATTGGGGTTTCCTGAAAGTAGAGAATGGGATCTTGGTGAAATCCTTGTATAATGGAGGTAGATCGTGAGTACGCTTCAGGTGGTGGTTTCTAAAAGTCAATTATTTGAGATTTTAGGATATCCGCATAATAACAGCTTGGAAGAACATTTCGGCGTTAAGAAGAGATTGTTCGAGCAAGATTTTCCTGAGTAGGCTGCAAAGACGATGTATAGGATGGTGCCGCATGTGTCAACTGTGTGCAGCATTAGCTGCAATGGCTCCAATGAGGCAATACAATGTGGGGAGTCTCTTTGAAAGAGTAGCAATCGATATTGTCGGCCCATTCCCTAAAACCGACTCAGGGAATAAGTACATTTTGGTAGCCATGGACTATTCTACGAAGTGGACCGAAGCGTATGCTGTACTAAACCAAGAACCTGTAACGGTTGCTGGTATGTTGGTAAAGAAATTGTTCTGCCGTTTTGGAGCGCCTTCGAAGTTGAATGCTGATCAAATAAGAAATTTCGGATCAGTATTATTCCAAGAAGTTTGTCGGTTGGTGGAGATGAAGAACATCCGAACTACACCATTACACCTGCAATCGGATGGTCTGCCAAAACGCATGAACCGCACCTTGGGTAAGTACCTTTCCGAGGCAGTCTCCCAACATCAGAGAGACTGGAACCAATATTTGCATCTATTTTTATTATTCTATCGGTCTTCGATTTCGAGCCCACTGGGTAGACGCTTGCAAGTGCTTTGCTGCGACGCGAGATATATTCTCCCTTGTGATCTTGAGTTTGGGTTAAAGCCCGCAGATGACATGGTGTAAACTGGCTACCTCGAGATGCTCAAACGCAAGAAGCAGGACATCCATGGTGACAATAGGAAAAATATCCAGATGGAAAGCGATCGTATGAAGACCAAATATGAAATCAAGACGCATGGGTGTGGTTTTCAAAACGACGACTGCGTCTGGCTATACCACTCCAGATACAAAACTAGATTGTCTACAAAGTTATAAAGACATTAGGAGTACAAAGTTGTAAAAAGTGACGTGATATATTGGACTCGTAAGCACCCATATATAAATAGCTTTTAATAGAAATCGCCCTATTCGATATAAATTGATTATACCCTAATCAAATATGGAATGTAAACGTACATCTAATTAAGGAAATAAAATTAATAAAACTGAGATAATTTGAGGCCATATCATGAAGATAGGATAAAGCGTAAATAAGCGGAACTAATTTGTAGCCTCAGACTATTAGAATAGAGTCCTGAAAGTAAATCACTTTCAAAACCGATTTTTTAAAAGAATTGTTATTTGTGTGAGAACATTATATCACTGAAGTCGTACATATTCTTCTTCTTGAATCTGGCGCTACCTCTATTTATAATATTTCTTATTAAATAGATGTGAAATACGTAACTCCTCCAGCCCTAAATGCGAAATATTGGGAACCAGAGTTCGAAAGTCCAGGAAAGTTCTTCATCTCATGTTTTGTGCTATTTTCGTTTACATGTTTAGCTACTAACCTCTTAAAGAAATATCTATAAATTAAATACAATATCAGTAAAATAATGGTGACATACAAAACACTCCTAAAATTCACTACAAGGCCATCAATTTTATTTAATACAAGTTTATCATTTTCCAAAACTCAATAGACCTCGTTAAGTTCATTGAAATTCATCGGATCTATTTCTAAAGGTTTAAAATCAAAGTTTGACATTTTTGAATTTTCTTTGTGTGTTATTTTTACAGGTGACAATTGAATATATTATCCGCGTATCTTCATATTTCAATTTCGTATAGAGCTGTTGAAGTGATTCTTGGCGTTTGTAGTAGATGGCAAATAAATTCTTACTGAGTGATTTCATAGTAATTTGTATCAGGAAATGCAAAAGCGTGATCGTTTAACAAAAGGTATTTTGCTTTAGGGATGATCATCTTGAAAGAAATATGAGATGGGGTCGATAATGGATAAAGATGGTAATAGACATAATCATCCATTTCACAATTCGTACTTCCTAGTAAACACAATACTATTACTTTTACTGTAGCTTTTAATATTAATGACTTTTTCGAATAGCAACGTATTATGTTCTGTCAATTCGAATGCGAATTTCTTGTCTTGTAATTGCTTACTGGCTGTGGTTAGTTCAGGAAATAGTTCATGGGGTTCTATCATAACATTATGAAAAATGTTTAATTTGGAAAAAGGAATAGCAACTTCGATTCTTTCCAATACGTCATATAAAATTTGAAAATTTGTGGCAAATTGCAAAGCTAATCTTTCTAGAGCAAAATAATGAAAAGTCTCTACCTTGTCAATAGTTAAATTTTTAATTTCTTATGAAATCTTCTCAATTCGACCTTTTAGGATATATTGATCGTGAGTTAATGTTTTAGAATTAATTTCGAAATTCTGAGGGGAAGTTTGAAATAGAGTTATTTAATGATTAATTAAAGTTTTAATTTTTTCTTGGTTATTAGTTAAGGATGAAATGGCGTTATCGTATATTTCTCTATCGTTGTTATACTTTAAATTTCCAGTGAGAAACTTTACTGCTAAGCCAACATCGTTAGAAAGAGATCGTTTTGAAGTTTAATCCAAAGGGGATTTAATTGTATTAACTGTAACTCAATTTTATTCTATAAAATTTGGACGTGATACGAATTTTGAAATGATTGGTTGAATTGGAATACATCTTGGGATTTTGAAAGTGTATTTGTAGTTTGTTCATATTGAACCTTTAAAGTCAAAAAGTTTCTTGTATTGTTAGTAATATCATAAATTTGAATAAATGTCCAAAAATCAGTTTTTATTTGGGCTGTGCCTAAACGAATAAGAAGAAGTCCGAGCTTGTCGTTTAAATTGTTGAACTGGGCTGCAATTCGTCTCGTGGCTGTGCAGAGTGCCAACCTGTTACGGGGGGTATCCTTATTTCTTAATATGTATGATTTCTTTACTTAATGTAACTTCCTTATTTTCAGTTTCTCTCTAATATTTTAGTAATTTTATATGGTCCTAAAAGCACCTTATTTTTTTGGTTTCTCTTTTTAAAATTCTTAATAAAAATTACTTGTTCTACTTTAAATTCTAGATTATTATCACCGTTGGTATTTCTTTTATCTACTACTTTCTTTTTATTTTCGCATAATTTTTCATTATGACTATTAACGTAAGGAGGTAGAAATATTTCTTTGAGGTTTGTCGAATTCGTCAATTCAAAGGGAGTATATTTTGTTGCAATGTGAATCGAATTATTATAACCTATTATAGCATAGTCCATTAAATCGCTTTCTTTGGGGTGAATTTCACGTAGTCTTTAGTGTTCCATTGGTGTGGAATGTGTTCTTTCAACTGTGGAGTTGGATTCGTGATGTCTAGATGCTGTAAAATGTACATTAATTTTGTGTTGTCCTAACATTTCTTTAATTGTAGCTTTGTTATATTCAGTTCCTTTATCTGTAACAATGGTTTGGGGTATTCCGAAAGAAGTAAAATATTTTTTAAGTGCTTGACTAAAAATTTATTGCCGTTTTTCAATCTATAAAAGGGCTTGCGCCCCTTTTGTAAAATCATCCACTAATGTTAAATAACTTTTTCCATCAAACCTAAATACGTCCATATGCACAATTTTGAATGGTTTCTTCGCCGTTCCAGTTAGCATTACTGGGGCGTATGGGGTCTGTTCAGCGTATTTATTTCTTTGACACAATGTACAGTCATTGAAAAAGTTTGTTATACTATTTCATATTTTTCCAGTAATAATTTTGTTTGAGTCCTTCATAGGTCTCATTTATAATTCTGTGAGTCGTTTTACCTTCGTGAAAATTTCTAATTAATATTGTCTGCTCTTTAATGTCTGTAAATGTATTAATCAATTTTGTACATTTAATTAGCTTCAACCCATTTTCAGAAAAAAAAATGTTGATGTACGTCTTAAAGTCATTATACAATTTGTCTTTGTTGAAATGTAAATAATGAGTGTTATTAGGGTCTGTACGCTGAATGAGGAAATCCAAAACAAAATTTGTCATTAGCACTTTCTGGAATTTTGACTTACAATTGTGAGGTCGCTTTCATTTTCTAAGGTTACGTCTGTCTTGTGATATAAATTTGGGTAAACTAAAATCTTGCGTGGTTTGTTACTTATAATTTCATTTAAAATAGCAATTTCTTGATTCGTGTTTCCATTAGAGTTAGAATGTTGAGTAGATATGTTGTCATCATCAGAAATATGTATTGTCCATGCAGGTTCAAGAATGTTTAATTGAGGTTCGTCGAGTAATTCTGTTTCAAGTTGATTTTCGTCTTGCGGTTCTTGATCTAGACCTTTTAAAAATTCTGCTATATAGTCATCTATGTCACCTGGATTATTTGCAAGAGATCCTGTTTTTAAAGCATTGACTGGTATACGGGATAAACAATTGGCATTAATTTCATGAATATCAATAAATGGTAAATCTTGAGTGAATGTGTTTGTGTGTACATCTCGCATTGGTCCGAGGCACGAATTGTAGAAAACTTTGTTAAGTAGGATTTATATGATTAATATTGTAATTTATGTTCTCACACGCAAGTTACGTCTTGGGCCTTGGGAGCTGTCTTTTTAAAAAGTCTTCTTCCAAAACTTCCTGTAACAAATATTTATTTATTCAGAAATTACATGTGAAATTTTGAGAAACTATTTAAATTTAATCTAAGTCGAAATTACTAATAATTGAAGTTAAATTAGGGCGAGCAGCCTGAACAACCAACAATGTAAAAGCTATGAGGCTTAAGACTGACTGATGATCTTGGGGCTCTCGGGGTATTTATGTTGTCCCTGCTCCTCACATTTCTGTGGGAATTGCAGAGCTCATGTCTGCTTATTTCTTCATTCAATTATATAATACAAAGTAATAATCTTAATTCTAATAATTGCGATTTTTATAACCGTATGTGACCTGCATCTGCAGTATCACTTTAACATCCGTTTTCACAACTTGTTTGTGAACTTTTATTAACCTTTTCTTTATTTATCCTTGAATTACAATGTTGCATCTAACTTAACTCTCTTAATAATTTCTATTTAATTATACCCATATACTAATTTGGGGATATGTAACTCCTCCCGACGTAGATAAAAAATTAAGAGTTTTGCTTAATTTTTAAAATTTCATTGTCCCTAAGGGTACATTTATTGTTTATTTATTTACCTGTTTACTTATGACGAAAATTTTTTTCTTTATTCTTATATCTAAGATATATTTTGTACAATATATACATAGTTGGTAAAATGATTAAAACGATTAATAAAATTGTCCATTAGTGTTACAGCTTGGTTGCGTTCGTCTAAATCAAAGTGTTCTAGTTGCATGGGTTTCTTGATAATTTCGTCGTCTTCGGGTTGTGTAATCTTGAACTGTAGTTCTGGTAAATTTGCGAATTTTTTGGTTACTGTTAAGTCTTGATATACTCCAATTATTTCGTTTTTCAATTTTAGATGTCTTCCTTAAGGGTGATTACTTTGCTTCCAATTAATGCTAGATTGTTTTCGTCTTGGTTGCAGTGGGTAGTTCCTATTACTTTTTCTGGAAATACAGCAATCCGTTTGTTTTCCGTAACCTTTTAGATTTTCATATGGTGATTTGTACGGGTTTTGCTTCACAATTGTCGTATTGATTTAAAAATCGTAATAATTTTATTTCGCAAAGGCTATCTTCTCGAATAGCTATTGTTGTTGATGATAGGCATAAATATTGACTTGCTGTTACTTCGTTACATTTTTCGTTCGTGTAACCATATCTGAGTTCATTTAAGGAAAGGAACTTAGTTTTAGGGATAATAACTTGATACATGCTAGTAATTTTCATGGGGAAAGCAAATAAATGTGTTACTTTCTACTATGGGATTTCTATTAAAAATTTGATTTCGTTGTTCTCTACATAGCCTTTCACTATGACTATTCAAATATGAGTATGTATAATTCTATTACTTCGAAGGGTAATTTACTGTTAGTTATAAATGATCTAATTCTTAATGATTCTTTCAATAAATCGCTTGGTTCAATAGTACTAGAGTGTAATGTGTTTAATTTTGTAAATGTTACAGCATTTTCTAATGTGGTTAAAATTTGTTGGATTACAGTAAGGGTTGATATTAGTTGAGTGAATATCGTATTGAATCTGATTAAGTCTCGCATTCCTAATATTGTGGTTTGCATGTTAGTTTCAAGGGTTTGTATTCTATTGGCTATACTGAGTTGATTTTTTACTAGCTTTCTTAGCGTATCGTTGAATTTTATTATAGTTGACTGGGTTAGAGATATTTGATTTCTAACAATGGTCTTTATGTTGTTTTGGTTTTCAATTAACTATTGTATGGCTTTGTCATATCGTTCTGCATCCTGGTTGTCTAAATTGCCTGTGATAGCTTTTATTATATTACCTAGTCCGTTAATAAGTCCTCTTTTTCGTCTTGTAATTTGTTCCGTTAGTATTAATCTATTAAATTTATCTTCTATGTTTCTTAAAATGTTTTCTATTATACTGTTGTAATTAATCATTTCTATTGCGTATTCTTTTCCGTGATGTTATAGTTTTACTCAATTTGTATTATATTAGAGCAATAAATACCAAAAAAAAATGAATTTATATTGAAACAACCTACATAAAAGACAACACCATTTACAATTTATTAATATTAGAACAAACAACTTGGCGAAGCTGCTGCAACTCATCCAAAATTCCTGACATTATTTGTTGAAGTTTAAATTTTTCTTTATATTATTCCTGCTAGTAGGTACAATAATTCTCCATTATACTGGCTTTTCTATTTTCAGATTCCACTAGATGTTTGGAGATTTGAAGTGACTTTTCGAGCCGTGTAGATTTCGTCTTTCTTTTTTTTGAGTTTTAGAAGGACTGCTTGTGGCTGATGATACATAATTGTATTCTCCGAATATGAAATCCTATAACAAATTTTCAATTAATAAAGAATCCTGGTGCATAGAAATGTGTAATTTGATAATATATTTGAAATCTGCACATTTATAATATTTGGTGGGGGGCGATGTAGATCAAATTGTTAGTTTTCAGCGATCGGTTCCAAAGTGCTCGCTTTCATCATCTGGCAAGCTTCTTGAAACCGGTCTTGGAAACTTTGGCAATTTGATCTCCAACAGAACTACTTGTATTAGTATTATTCAATGGATAATTAGTGGCAATCACACAACGGATTTAAAAATAATATCTGAAAAGTAAAATATCTGTAATTGAATTACAATACACATACTTTAAGTACAATCACTTCGTGAAAATCCTGCATCTCAATGGGTGGCCGTATCCTTCTACCTAAAAAGAACCGTTCTACTCATGCGATATAAAATAAAGCAAGATGACCTACAGCAGTACTAGTGCGAGGTTGCTCAAAATCAAAAACGATTTTCAATTTCTCGACAGATGGATGTCCCTCGATAGTCACTGGAGAAATTAATTCTAAAATTTTGGAATCTTTAACTTTATCCCTAGTTTCCATTTCAAGAGGACCACCTTTTCCTTATCATATGCATAGTGCCTAGCTTTAGCTGTTTTAGATTTATTATTTTTTTAAAGATCTTGCCAGGTCTGGTAAGACAAATAGATATGGCTAATATATCACTATAATGTAGGTTACCTTTAGTCACTGCTGCCATTATCTTTTAACGCTATTGGAAATGGAATTCAGTAAGATCGCTAATTCTTCCCACAAAGCAAGCTTTGTAACTAAATTCGGCTTAAAATATTCCCGTCAACAAATTTGGCTAGTTTTTAAAAGCTCATTCAGAAGATCTTTTTGATGTGCAAATCTACTGTTCTCGTTCATTTTCCTAACACAAAACACAATAACGACGCAAATATTGGTAGTGTGCACCTCACAAATTAAATTGAAGTTGTCTCATAACTTATCATTTTTCAAATTAAGTAGATTTAAATATAGTCGATTGTTTTAGTGTACGAAATCAACTGATTGCGCATGCGCAGTTTGCAGGAAGGATGTTTCTATAAAATATTCAATTCTACTAAAATCAAGAATACAGATTTTGTAACGTAAGGGAACATTCCAGGAGATGTGACCTATCGCTTTGATTAGAAAAATCCGATCATTCTCATGAACTCAACAATAGGGGTCCTGGAATTATACTGAAGTCGTAGTATACGGTACAGTACAAAAACCTATAATCAGCTCTCAGATTAGTTTTTATCGCCAAAGTTTACCTCTTCCCAAACGTTCAGAACCATACACACTTCACGGTGATATATATGGACGTTGCTAAAGATAATATTGTTGAACCTATGGAAGAAGACATGGTTCCTAATTTCCAAGTATTTGATATAAAAACTCCACATTTACTTTTACAATATGAGCTTAACGA
Organism: Platerodrilus igneus; assembly: GCA_036346225.1. NCBI lineage: Eukaryota > Metazoa > Arthropoda > Insecta > Coleoptera > Lycidae > Platerodrilus > Platerodrilus igneus. The sequence continues at coordinate 3,625,394 of JARFIW010000260.1, read as the reverse complement.
TTAGTACGGGATTTAAACTGTTGGAATGCAGGTTGCAAGATTAAAATCTATTACAGATTGGTATTCATATTTCCACCAAGCATATGTGGTGATAATAAAAGTCATAGCACTTTTGTTAGAAATTCAATTGGGTACCGATCCATTCTTTGCAAATGGGAAAGCAAAGCAAGGGATAAACGTTACATTGTAAAAGACTGAAAATTGTAAGAAAACCTTGCTGCTGGAAAAAATGTTATAAATCCCCTTCTCGTATATATCGAGAAAGTTAGGCAACCACTTCTGTACATAGATCTGGGGCTGATAAAAGCTCTGTCAAAACTTGAAACAAAGATGGCGACAGAATCCAATATTTGAGAGAGGAGTTTCCTAGATTAAGTAAGACAAAAATGGAAAAAGAAATTATTCTTAGGCTGAAAATTCGTTACATCATGAGTGTATTGAATTAAAAACCGACTGAAATTGAGACTTCTGCATTAATTTGATTATTCATTGATTCAAAGATAAAAAATTATTACAAAATCCTATATTTTAATTTCCATACACAGAAATATGTGTTGCAACATGTTTTTGCATTTTTTCCATTCGCATTTGGACGTTTTTCTCGCAAATTTAGGTTCAAGAGTGACGAACATGGTGAAAGGTTTCACCCAGACAAGTATTGTAAAAACCGATAACAAGGGAAGTGGAGTTGGACAATACTTGCAGATTAGTGTTAAAACCTAATCAGGTATGCTCCAAGCGTACCCTACAAGTGAAAATCAAGTGCAAAACTATTTTGAGATTCGGTAGTGACGTGGTATGCGCATAATTTGTTATACAACAAATATAAACGATACATAATAAAACGTTCTACTATAAAAATATGAATAACTTTGGCTGGAGGGCGGTCAGATTAGTAATCAGCGGGAAAAATTCTATAAGAAACGTCATTTGGGCAAGTTACGTTTCGGGCCTTGGGAGCGGTCTTTTTCAAAACTTCTTCCGACACTTTGTAACTAAATTTATTTATTAAACAGATATTAATGTAGAATTTTGACAAACTGTATAAATTAAACTAAGTCGAAAAATAATTAATAATTGAATTAATATTAGGGTGTGTAGTCTAAGCAAACGGCAATGTTAAAGCTGAAATACGCAAGAGCCTTGGGGTTCCGGGAGTATTTATATTGTCCCTGCCCTTCACATGTCTGTCTATATAGATTGGGGGATACATAACTTCTCCCGACGTAAATGAAAAAATTTAGGTTTTTTTTGCTTAATTTTTTAAAATTCATTGTTTAAAATACATTGTCCTTTAGGGTATATCTATTGTTTCTTTTTTTCTTTCGTTTCCTTATGTCTAAAATTTTTCTCTTTATTCTTATATCTACGATACATTTTGTAAAATACATACATGATTATTAAAATAATTAAAATGATTAATACAATTGTCCAAACGCTTATGTTATCGTAATGTAATTTTGGCACCTTTAACTCACTCAAGTGTTCCTTATAATTATCCATTAGTTTCATTGGTTAAGATCGCCTAAGTCTCGGTGTTCCAGTTGCATGGGTTTTTGATTATTTCCTCGTCTTCGGGTTGTGTTATTTCAAATTGTAGTTCCGGTAAATTGGCGAATCTTTTGGTTACTGTGGGGGTCTTGATATACTCTGATGATTTTGTTTTTCAATTTTAAACAACAGTCTTTTTAAGAGTGATTAATTTGCTTCCGGTTAGTGCTAAGTTGTTCTCGTCTTGATTGCAATGTGCGGTTGCTATTACTTCTGTTGGAAATTAGCAATCCATTTGTTTTCTGTAACTATTTGAATTTTCATGTTGGTGATTTGTACGGGTTTCGCTTCACAGTTGTAATGATTTGAAAATCTTAGTAATTGTACTTCGCAAGGGCTGTCTTCTTGAATAGTTGTTGTTGTTAATGATTGGCATAAATATTGATTTGGTGTTACTTCGTTACATCTTTCGTTTGTGTAACCATATCTGAGTTTATTTAAGGATAGGAACTTGGTTTTGAGTATGATAACTTTATACATGCTAGTAATTTTCACTGGAAAAGCAAATAAATGATAATAATTATAAATGTTACTTTTTACTATTGGGATTTCTATTAAAAATGTGATTTTGTTGTTCTTTACATAGCCTTTCACTATAGCTATTTTTTCAAATATAAGAATGTTTGATTTTATTACATCAAAGGGTATTTTACTATTAGTTATAAATGATTTAATTCTTTTAATAAGTCAGTCGGTTCTATGATACTAGAGTGAAGTGTATGTAATTTCGCAAATGTTACGGCGTTTTCTAATGTGGCTAAAATTTGTTGGATTAAAGTAAGGGTTGATATTATTTGAGTGAATATGGTAGTGAATCTATTTAATTCTCGCATTCCTAACATTGTGGATTGCATGTTAGTTTCAAGGGTTTGTATTCTATTGGCTATACTGTCTTGATTTCTTACTAGCTCTTTTAACGTATCGTTGAATTTTATTATGGTTGATTGGGTTAGAGATATTTGGTTGCTAACAATGGTTTTTATATCGTTTTGGTTTGGATTACGTTGTCATAACGTTCTGAGTCTTGGTTATCTAAGTTGCTTTTGATAGCTTCTATTATGTTACCTAATCCGTTAATTAGTCCTCTTTTTCGTCTTGCAATTTGCTCTGTGGGTATTAATCTATTTAATTTATATTCTATATTCCTTAAAATGTTTTCTATTATGCTGTTGTAATTCATCATTTCTATTGCGTATTCTTCTCCGATTTTGGATGTGTCCATTGATTGACTTAATCGGTAATAATTGTCTTTGATTGTATGAGATTGTTGTTTTAATTCCGTTAAATCGAATTTTTGTGCGGATGTCCAATAGTCTATTGTACTTTGCATACTTCCCAATTTCATTGATAGTATACCGGGATTGTTTTTTATATCTTCAATTAATACGTCGTTGTCCGTTCTACCTGGGCGGAGGTTGAGGGTAAGGGTGATGGCTGTTCATCTAAAATTACAAGGTGTCTTAAGTTTTTTAATAAATGCTTTTTATTAACTTGCCGTTGCCTACTACAGCTATATTTTTGTTTAATATTTTTTGAATTTTAAACGGGCCTAAGTCTCTGGGTGCAGTTTTGTGTCGTTTACTTTGGAAATTTTTCTCATACACGGTTTGTCCTATTGAAAATTTGTTTGCGTTGGTATTCTTATTGCGGGTTGTGATGATGCGTTCTTTATCGTTAAGTCATTTATCTTTTACTTTGTCATAAGTTATTTTTAGTTTCTCCCTGTGATCTTTAGCGTATTGTTGATATACTTCTTTATTATAATGTATGTCGTAGGAGTTACGTGAATCTGAATATCGTAAAATTAATTCTACTAGTGTAAAATTTGTTGATGAGTGGATTGTATTGTTGTAAGCGATTAGTGCGTATGATGTTAAATTGGGTATGTGCTCCTTCTTGTAAGTTAGTTTTAATAGTCTGATCTGTTCTAACAGGGTTAAATGTAATCTTTCAATTAGTCCGTTTGATTCTGGGTGGTTTTTAGTTATAAAATGAATTTTTATTTTATGGAGTTCTAAAGTGTTTTGTATCGTTTGGTTTTTAAACTCGCTGCCATTATTTAAAGTAATCGTTTCTGGTATGCCATAAAATGTAAAGTATTGTATAAATCCTAGTGTTACGTCAATGCTATATTTAGAAGTGATGGGTATTGCTTGGTCTATTTTTGTGAATGCATCTACAATGGTTAAAAAGTTTTGTGCTTCTACTACTAGTGTGTCGGCATGTAGTTTTTTGGAAAGGTCTGTCGGGTGTTGTGGTTAACATTAAGGGTATTTTTGGGGGTGTTCTGTCGTATTTTGACTTGTCGCATAGTTTACATTAGATGATAAAGTCTGTGGTTAACTCTTTTATTCCTAGGTTTATTAAGTTGCGGATAAGACAATCTATGTTGCGTTGGTCGCCGAAATATGCTATTAATATGCGTTTAAAATCTTGCCATTCTTATAAGTCGTTTCGGCTTGCAATTAGCGTTAGTGCCTGTCCGGTCAGTTTACTATTATTAGGCGTAAAAGTAGAACATTTATTTTGCTATCTCCTGGTTTGTAAAAGGTTTTCAAAAATATTTCACACGCGTTAATAAAATTTCTTTTTAATGCCTGCTCCCCGTTGAACTGAGGTATGCTTTTGAGGTAAATTTTCATATCTGAACTCATGGTCGTTAAGGGTGTTTCTAATAATTAATAGTTACTCTCGGTTTTAATTAGTTTCAAAATTTTGTATAAATTGAGCTTTATTTTACAATTTGTATTGCTACTTTTTAGTTTGGTTTGTTAATTATTAGTTTGGATTGTGTTGGGTTATTTAAAGAATTGTTTTACTTATATTTTTATACGTAGTTATAAGGTGTTATAATTAAATTGAGAGATTTATGCTTGGTAATGGGTGGTTAATTGCTGTAGCTTTGGATTTGTATAATTTTATACTACGCGGATGTAATGGTTGTCGCGAGTTTTAATTCTCTGAAGGTTTTTATGGGATTAATAATTTATTGGAATAATTGCGTTATACTTTGTTGCGCCAGTTATACTTATATTTTATTTCAGCCCTGCTGATTAATTGAGTCTGCTTTAATTATCTCGTCTCCGTAGGTGTTGTAATTGATAATTGCATAAAGTGCTATATTTTAATTGTATTGTCTAGTTACCTTGAATGGCTAAATATAGAGTTGCAAGTTTTTAGTCTACCGTTTCGTTACAGTAGTTGCATCAATGTCTCCTTTATAATTTATACAATAAATTGTTTAAATCATGAGTTTTAAGTTCTTGAAAAGTTTTGTTTTTAGTTTTGATGATAAATGAATTGCGCTTTTTACCATTAATTACTTCTTGCTGAGGTATTTAATCATAAAATATGCCGCGTTTGAATGAATCTTTTTAGTGATGTAGATATTTGCGATGGTTTCCGGTAATAAGTTACACAATATCGCGTTATAAATTTGCACGCTTGTTTCAACTTGTGATGGGTTAATTTAATAATAGGTTGCAAAGATGTCTATACAATTATACACTAGATGTTTAATAACAGACTTTGATGAAGGTTAAACTTTAAATAATTCGATTCTATAACTTTGCGGTAGCAAAATGGTAAAATTAATTACGTTCTATTCTTGTTTCAGACTTGTTGAATTGAATTCATTTTTGTTTCATATTTATAATAATTCGTAATAATTGTACTAATAATTGCGTCTCTTGCTTTAAAAATAATTTCCGGTATTTGAAAATAATTTTCCTCAATGGATAAGTAAATTATTTTTATTAAATGGCATAAATTGCAATAATTAAAAAAAATCAGTACATACATAAGATAATAATAATAAAAAAGTTTTCTTTTACTAGCTAATATCAATTAATTTGTAAAAAGAATAAATTGGTTTAAAAAAATGAACTTGCATAATTTTCATCGTCTATTTTTTTTTGTACCTCGTCCACGTTTTGTTTCTTTTAGCTCGGTCGATTTTTGCACCTCGTTCAAATTTGTTTGATTGGGTTCGGTCGATGCTTGTACCTCGTCCAATTTTGTTTGGGTTCTTCCAGAATTGAGAATTGAAATTCTTGGTCACTAGTTCTCCGATTTTTGGATTCGTAGTGCCTTTTTGGATTTTACCGGATGCGCCAGTTACGTTTCGGACCTTTGGAGCGGTCTTTTTAAAAACTTCTTCCAAAACTTATTTATTAAACAGATATTTATTTGGAATTTTGACAAACTTGTATAAATTAGACTAAGTCGAAAAATAATTAACAATTGAATTAATATTTGGGCGAGTAGCCTAAGCAAACGGCAACGTTAAAGCTAAAATATTCAAGACTGACTGATGGTCTTGGGGCTCCCGGGGTATTTATATGTTCCCTGCCCCTCACATGTCTGTGGCAACTTGCACAGCTCATGTCTGTTTATTTTTTAATTCTATTCATTATACAATGTAACAATCTTAGTTTCTAAGTAATCGCGGTTTCTTAACCGTCTGTGACCTGTACCTGTTACACTTACTGTCTAGAATACAATGTATTGCATTTCTGTTATATCCTTGAAATACAAAGTTGCATATACTTGTAACTTCTTTAACGATTTCTAATAATTCTTAATAAATTCTATTTTGTTATACATATGTAGATTGGGGGATACATATCTCGCACTAGAGAACAAAAAGAATTTACAAAATGTTGTTCGGTATTATTAACGTTCAGTTGTATTATAAATAAAAAACAAAGTTTTCTGTACGTATACGTGAGCTATGCCGCGAAAGGAAGCTATTGTCATTATAGATTATAACACAATCAAACACAACATAAGGAGTTGGTTCGGATCGGATTGGAGTACTTAAAATTAAATGATATGATTGATTGGAGAGTGGATATTTAAAATTATTTAATTAGGTAATCGACCGTTGGTTAGGTTAGCAATCATTTATTCTCCTAATTGATTAGTCGAATAAACGTTTAATCGACTGGTCGATTAGACGACGAATCGATTAATTGGTTATCCGAATGGTTGAACAATTGATTAGGCGGCTAAGTCAAACCGATTAGCCGACTAATCAATTAGTTGTTCATGCATAAGAGAATTGATTATTCAGTTTAATCGATAGCAAACTTAATTAATCAAATACAAACGTTTCGTTTTTTTTAAGGGTTTAGTAGTGGGCAAAAACATTAAGTAACGCTCATGCGCATTTAAAATTGTCAGTAGTAATATTTACTATACAAGCTGATCTCGAGGGATCCCTATACTACAAGAACCGGAAAGCTATAGGCATACATTTCGAAACTGAAGTTGCAGTTTTAACAAATTTTATCTAATAAACTAAAGTTGTACAAAAGTATTCCACTAAAGTTTGACGAAACCTTCAAACGTCTCTCCACTAAACTCTTTATATTCAGTGGGACGTATTGCGCATTTTATCATGTTTATGACACTTTCTCGCGTTTTCCCTTACTGATTGTTATTCCACGATGGTTTGTATCGTCCGTATTTTTTGTATTTTCCTTGCACGTATTCAAATTTATTATTCTCTTTATGTTTGTTGAATTTCTTTGATGATACTGTAGCAAATGCCTGTCTATATACGGCATCGCTTTTCAATTTACTCCGGTCTACAAAGAAGCCTAAATTTCTTTCGTAGTTCTTTAAGTTTTTGCATAAAAACTTGTAAATAGTATATAAAAGCAGTACCTTACTTCCTTCAAAGACGCTCTAACGTGCTTAAAATTTAAGTGCATCAATAAAATATAATTGCATTCAAGATGATACTTTTACATTAAAGCATCAACTTTGGTAGCTTCAAGCGAAGATCGTGCGCTTCGGAAATGAAACACGATGAGCAAATGAAATTAAACTTTCAAACTAAAAGCTGAAATAGAGTCAACAAACTATGCGGTTCACTTTTAAAGTAGTTTTTTCGTATTGAAATCAACTGCATGCGCTAGTGGAGCGACTATACTGTTCTAAGCCTATACTAACTGTCAGTAAGAATAAATGAAACAAAGTATAAATTCAATAATGCAAATGTTTAGATACGTATGCTCGAGCACGAGCGGCCTTTAATAGGAAAAGTTAGACGATTTTCTTCACTGGTCCATCTGTATTCCTAAGGGCAACCCTCAAATATTTGGATAATCATTAGAGTTCGTGTTTTTGTGCTGTTCTTCTATTTATAGATGTAATATTATAAAAATTTATAGGCGGAAGTAAGCTTTTCGCTACAAAATCAAATAGAAATCGCGTTCTTGTTGCAAACTTCCGATATGGTTTTCTCTAAAGGATTACGGTTTAAGACCACTCGCCCCGCTTATTGATCGTTCCAACAACATCTTGTTTAATTTGTACATAAGTGTAAGGAGAAAATGAAACACGATGTTTTCGGAAACGTTGTCACTTGTGGTTCATTAGAACTTAAATCAATAACAAGACGAAGGAAAGAGACAAGAAATGAGAAGAGCCGTCAAAAATTACGTTACAATTCATTATTTTTAACGGTGGTTGAAATATTTCATATTTTTATTTAACTCGAGAAAGATGTTTTAAGGAATATTTAGAGCCCTTTGTTTGAAAATGTTCTTCAAAACTTTATTGTTGGTTTGCATTTTTTATAAAAGCGTTATGAGAAAAAGTAAAAGTAGAAACTGCAAAGAACATAAAGAACGAGAATTTTTAGGCTTTCCGCTTCGCTGAGTATAAACATCCGTTATTAACTTTACAACGGCTACTACTTATTATATAAATATTTCAGCTTTTTCGAGTTCGTGTCTCTTCGATGTTATAACTTTTATGTGTCTAATAAAATCGAAATCAGCAATCATGTAATTTAGAGAGTATATTTCAATAAACATACATCCGTACCTCTTCAGTCAGAATATACTTATGGTCAATTGATACTCTATATAATTTCGCTACAGATCAAACAACATTTAATCATTGATTTTCCTAAGCAACAATAGAACTATAAATAAACTATAAGCGATCTTCAAAATTATGAATAGCTTCAACAGTACGAAAATTAGCAGAAAATTAATTCTTGACAGAAAATCATAGTACAAGAATCTTCGATTGTCCTACGTTTACCCACGCGAGGTCTATAATTTAACTGTAGATTTGGCAAACAGTGATTTATTATTAAAAATACAATATGCTCCATTTGCAATTATAGTTAAAATTAATTAATTATTGCATAAGATGTAGCTTGCAGGTCAATTCCCGTCTGTGGTGCAAATAGTATAATCTATTGGTTTTACCGCGATTAACTTTCAAGTATTTTGTATTATGGTGTGCCGCGACAATTGTAGAAAGGCTGGTGTGATCATAGTCATGGTGCTATAGAAATATAAACGTTTGTTAACTCTATGATTCCATGCAATGTACTGAACGAACTGCGAATGTAAAAGTTTGACTATATCAGAGTACACGTGCTGAACACAGAACAACATCTAAAATTCCAAGTAAAATTTGTGTTAACAAATCTTGTTTCGAAATCAAAAATTGACAAGGCAATTCATTGGTTAAAGCTCTGATAAACGTTGTCACGGTAAAACCTACGGGTCAGGAAGGAAATGAAGCAAAGGCAGAAAAGGAACTTTCTACCCGGGTCCCTTACCGAAACAAAACAGGATGCTACGGCTAGCCGTCGTAGATTAGGGGTGGGGAGTAGAGTCAACGTAGCCAGGTAAAAGAATACCGCTGGAATATACGTTGGATTAGTACCTCGACAAGAAAAAAAAAAAATAGATAAACAAATGATGACAGACCATTTAGTCGGTCTAATATTAGCATCAGTGAAATACCAGGACAGTGACAGTTCTAAGGACTCCTTAGGGAGGTCGTTGTTCCGGAAATGCACTCCCGTAGATACAGGCATATAAATACTTACAGGAATTGTTAGTATCCTAGGGGGCGGATACTGAACCCTCAGTAACTCTCGTCTGGAATGCACCACATGCCAAGCTAAGTAAGGAGGGAGAAAACTAAAATAATTTCCACTGTAACAGGACTAGAGTTTTTATTTAAGCCACTTCGTTGGCGGCTAATCAATATCAGATAAGTATAAATCGGAGCTAGCAATGATATATGGTAAGTTCACATAAACGGATATAACTTAATCTACCTATGGTGGCGGTGTTTATATTACATATCGCACTATACTAAAACAACCTAGCGAGCTCGTGTTCCGCAAAGCTAATGGCATTCAAGCAAACAACCAAATATTTTATCGCTACGGCACCATCCGTGCCAGGCGTTTTATGCTTAATACTAGTAAGTACCAAGGTTTATGTAGACTATTGCATATAAAAGTTAAGTTTTTAAATCAACAACCAAAACAGTAAACACTATTCATTTCGCAACACTCAGTATATATATCCTGCTAGATCACGCAGTCAATGGCATGAAAAGTATCTCCAGAGGATATAGGAGGTAAACCATATAAAGGGTAAAAGGATACTTCGTGGAACTTACTTACGTAGCATATTTAATTTGGGGAACTTAGCTCTGTAGTAAATCCAACACGAAATGTTCCTAACTTGATGGGAGACCAATTACTTTTTGTCGGCTACTCCAAAAAGTTTCCTCAACGTTCCATGTGCATCCTTATGTACCTATATTTCGGAGTATGACGTTGGGAGTCGAGTACCATGAGCACCATTCGCTAACAGCATTTAGGAACTATTTGAACCCAGCCCCAGGAAGCGAGCTAGCGTTCAACCAGGATGAGACCAGGACGTAGGAAGAGGACGGAAAGGAAACAGCTACAAAATTATATCGGCATTAGCCAAAGTATAACACTAACGAATCGAGTGCAAAATTATTCGTAACTTACCACGAGTATAACTGCAATTGTCCGAATTTAGACTTATACTTCGTGCTGTATCCTCGAAGAAGTAGAGAATTACTTAGAATTTGTCGGATCGCATCCCTTTAAACAACGGGACACGCTAGAATTGAAAAACCATCACCGTAAATTAATTCCGTTCTAATGAACAGCAAAACGTCAAAATTTATTTATTTTTGTCAACTTTCAAAAATTTTCAGAACCGCTATCTAGATATACAGAAGACAAGAGTAGTATAGGTTGCTTAGTTTAAAGGCATTATGAATTTGGAATCGGCGAAATAGAAACAACGTTATATTTAATTATATTTGCGTGGATTTAGTAACATGCTTCAAATTGAACGTAACAACGTTTTTCCACACAGAAAGGACAGCGACCGGAATTATATAAATACAAATTCGAATTCTGCAGAAGACAGTCCTAGTAATCCTCATAGTCTGGGATTCTCTCTCCCGTGCAGTGCCCCTCACAGCCTGCAAACCTTTCCAAGCAGTGCTCGCCATAGCCTGCTACACTAACGCAGCGCTCATCATAGTCTGCATTCTATTCAAACGTTACCCTATCCGCCGCCGTACCTGGAGGCCGTCATCGTAATTCATCCATCCACAACTAACAAGCACGTACGAACGCTAAACTCCGTTTCATACTTCACCGACCAGTAGTTATTGTGATTGCATCCGTCAAGCTCTACCTGAGGGACGAAATCCCCGTAAAGGCATCAACCCCACGACGCTGCCGAAGACTTCAGAAGATAACTGAAAACATTCTGACTCTTTTCTTTTGTATATATTGTAAATAGTAGTTTTTAAGTGCATATAATTTCATTTCATAATTTCTTTTAACGTAACTTTGACCCACCACTAAAAACACGAAGAGATCCGAACACCACCGAAGATGTCTGGAACTCGCCGACCTGTATACATGTTTTAATCTTCATTGTTCAAGTTCACATTGGGCCTCTTAAGCAACTTCCAAAGCTTCCCGAAGAAAACCGAAGACTTCCGAAGACTTATACGCCCCATTAAATGGTGCATACAGACAGTTAATCGATGTTCAAGTTTACTTCTGGCTCCACAGCAACCATGAAGCCATCCGAAGTGTTTAATCATTCAATTTCACTCTTTATTTTATGTTATTTTGCAACTTATAATGATTTTGCTTATGTTTATTAAATAATTAGCTAAAGCCAACCTACTTGCTTTAAGACGCCGCCCCCTTTGAACGATAACAAATGTCGCCCAACGTGTCTGAGCCGTCTTCATAAAAAGATTTTGCAAATAGCGCGCTTGCAAGAACCACCATCATGCCCGAGACGAAAAGTCAAACCACCTCTAACACCAACCAGCCGCATCCAACACAAGAGGTCACTTAACCAACAGTTCTGGGACTGCAACAACCCAGTGGCGATCAACAAACACAACCGATCGACAGAATGGTTACAATCAAAACGCTCGTGGAAGACTTGTACCACGTCGCCACAGTCACCCCCGAGGCAGAGAAACCTACATTCTCTGGCACCCTCCTGGAGGATTTCACAGACTTCCTCTAGCAAATGGAAGCGATGAATGCGGATTTACCAACAACAACCGCACAATTCCGAGGCCAAGCAGCCAAATGGTGGGAAGCATACGCCGTATTCCAGCCCACCTACATCGACTTACGAAGGTTATTCCTGGACACGTATGACAGTCCAACCATTCGAGCCAGAATAATCTCTGATTACTATGGGCAGAAGCAGATGGTGGCTCAACCAGTAACCGCCTTCCTGGGCACGAAGGTACAACAATCCCGCCGCCTGAAACTGGACATCAACCGAGACACACAACTGTTCACGGAACTCCTCCTACCGGCACTGAGAACCCCAATTCAGTGTCATATGCTGACGACAGTATGGGAAATGGTCAACCGCCTCACGAGAATGGAGGAAAACTTAAAAGAGGCGACGATAAAAACGACCGCCCCCATACCAGCTGCCAGACGTCTACCCACAGCAGAAGACCTGCAGAAATGCCACTTCTGCCCTCAAAGACACTGGCACCGAGATTGCCCTACCAGGAACTCGAAAAACAGCACCCCGGCTGAGCCACGTCAAACTACAGGCCGGTCGGGCGCAACAAACTGGCACGATTAAACATCGCTGACGATGACCCACTACCAAGAATCCCCGTCACAATCCAGAAAATAAACTTTGTAGCATTACTAGACACAGGAGCCACGGCGAGCATGATTAAGGAATATTGCATACCCACTGGTGCACGGGTAGAACTCTATCATGCCTCAGCCTGTCTAGCCGATGCAGGGAGAGAAATGGCAATCAAAGGCAAGTTCCGCACGCAATTCATCCTGGAACAAGTGACGAATCACGAAACATTCTTGGTAGTCGCAGACCTCGCTGAGGATGTCATCCTGGGCGAATCATGGCTACTACGCCAGAAGGTGGAGATGGATTACGAGCAAGACTCCATACATTTCGGAGCACATAATCGTAACACACTCCACTGGAACTTTACACGCAGACCACGTACTAACTACACAGCCCGTGTCGATCTGCTTCATGGTGTGCAGGGCGCACAACCAGAAAGGCATGCCTGTGGACGGATGTCCCAAGAAGAGGTGCCCTTTCGAAAACGATTATCTTAACAAGCAGTAAACGACCACAGAAGGGTCCAATGCCCCCACACGACGGTGACGCCCGTCGTCACCAAACCAACTGCAACTAAGCAGTTCGCAGACGAATTCTTGCCCAGCAGCCTTCGGGAAGAATTCCCACCAGTGATCAATGGCTCAGCACCGCCTACTGCCGCCACCGGCACCAGCCCATTATCACTGAACATAGAAACATGCAGACCACGAGCTAACCACACAGCCCGTGACGATCTGCCTAATGTTGTGCAGTGCGCACAACCAGAAAGGAATACCTATGGATGGATGTCCCGAGAACAGGTACCCTTTCAAACACAAGCAGCAGCTGCTGATCATGGTGAAGTCCGACGCCGCCGCACAAAAGGTAAACGTAGATGCCGTCCCATGCTCAGATATTTTGACAACAAAGACCCCGCCGCTTCTTCGCAACAACATAGCTACGCTATCATCTTCATCGGGGGATGTTAACGCTATGATCCCATGCAATGTACTGAAGAACTGCAAATGTAAAAGTTTGACTATATCAGAGTACACTTGCTGAACACAGAACAGCATCCAAAATTCCAAGTAAAATTTGTGTTAACAAATTTGAATAATCTTGTTTCGAAATCAAAAATCGACAACGCAATTCATTGGTTAAAGCTCTGATAAACGTTTTTCAACACAGAAAGGATAGCGACCAGAATTATATAAATACAAATTTGAATTCTGCAGAAGACAGTCCTAGTACTCCTCATAGTCTAGGATTCTCTATCCTCTGCAGTGCCCCTCACAGCCTGCAAATCTTTCCAAGCAGTGCTCACCATAGCCTGCTACCCTAACGCAGCACTCCTGCATTCTATCCAAACGTTACCCTATCCGCCGCCGTACCTGGAGGCCGTGATCGTAATTTATCAATCCACAACTAACAAGCACGTACGAACGCTAAACTCCGTTTCATACTTCACCGACCAGTAGTTATTGTGATTGCATCCGTCAAGCTCTACCACAGGAACGACATCCTCGTAAAGGCATCAACCCCACGACGCCGCTGAAGACTTCAGAAGACAACTGAAGACCTTATAAACCCTTTTCTTTTGTATATATTGTAAATAGTAGTTTTTAAGTGCATATAGTTTCATTTCATAATTTCTTTTAACGTAACTTTGACCCACCACTAAAAACACGAAGATTACCGAAGATATCCGAACACCACCGAAAATGTCTGGACCTCGCCGACCTGTATATATGTCCTAAACTTCATTGTTCAAGTTCACACTGGGTCTCTTAAGAAACTTCCGAAGCTTCCCGAAGAAAGCCGAAGACTTCTGAAGACTTATACACCCCATTAAATGGTGCATACAGACAGTTAATCGATGTTCAAGTTTACTTCTGGCTCCACAGCAACCATGAAGCCATCCGAAGTGCTTAATCATTCAATTTCACTTTTTATTTTATGTTATTTTGCAACTTATAATGATTTTGCTTATGTTTATTAAACAATTAGCTAAAGCCAGTCTACTTGCTTTAAGACGCCGCCCCTTTTGAACGATAATACGTTGAGTTCCGCACAAGGTAGACAGTTTCTCGTATTGCCGCTACCATTTATTTTAAAATATTACTGGTTAGTACTTCTAGGTTTCGCTTATATAAACTGCTCATATTCACACGTCCAATTTATTTATATATACATATTTGGGTGTGCAACAAAAAAATCTAATAACAAAAGAGGAGGAATTTTATTTCCACCGACTAAAATAATACCCCTAAAAGTAACAAGTTCACTCCTTTCAGCTGAAACTAGTTGGCGGACTTGTTTTTGTTTTTTCTTCTCTGATACATTAGGCGTTTCTAATGCTGTCGATTGCCAGACTCATCAAAATTGAACATACGTTCTGACGTAAACTCATAACGTCCACAAACACTTTTTAGCTATTGAAAGAAACAGTTTACTGGTTTTCTCGGTGTTAAATTTGCATTTCTATTACGAAATCCATGAGTAGTAATATAATGCGACTATGGACCCAAAATAGGTCAGTAGGTCAAACTGGTTCCAATGACATTGCGACTATGGGCCCAAAGTAGGTTAGTAGGCCAACTAGTCCCAAAGTCAATGCGACCATGAACCCAAAGTAGGTCAGTAGGTCAACCCGGTGCCAAAGTCAATACGACTATAAACCCAATGTAGGTCAATCGACTAAAAACAACGTGACTATGGACCTAAATTAGGTCATTCAGTTAAAAGAGTAATACTTTGGTACCAAAGTCAATGCGACTATGGACCCAGAGTAGGTCAAGATCGACTGGTCCAAAGACAATGTGACTATGGACCGAACGTAGGTTAGTAGGTTTAACTGACTCCAAAGCCAATGCGAGTAAGGACCCAAAGTAAGTCAGTAGCCCAACTGGTCCCAAAATCAATGCGACTATGAACCTGAAGTAGGTCAGTAAGCCAAACTGGTACCAAAGTCAATGCGATTATAGACTCAATGTAGGTCAATCGAATAAAAACAACGTGGCTATGGACCTAAAGTAGGTCATTCAACTGAGAGTGTGATACTTTTGTCTCAAAGTCTATGCGACTGTGAACCCAATGTAGGTCAATGGTCGACTAATAACTGCGTTAATTTAGATCCAAAGTAGATCAGTCGACTTGAAACTGCAGCTGGTGCAAATACAGTTGCATAATTTTAGTAGCCGCTTAGTTAGCAGTATACAGGCAAGGCTGCATAAAAAGAGGAAAAGGAAAAAGTGCTGCGCCAAGAGTATTCATTTCTGATTGAATAAGCAAAATTTGTTATCAATATAAATTTGCCGTTTTAATTTGTTCGTCATTAACATAAGAAGTGTAATTTAAGCATCATAAGTATGGATTTTGGTCATTTTAACAAAAGTACCTACCTCAAACCATTCACATATTGTAAAAACCTTATAGTTAACCAAAAGTATAAGGTTTTGAAAATGGAATCAATACAAAATTTGGTGACCGAGTAGTGATAGAAACAGAGGAATTTAAATGTATTTTACCGCTACGGTATTTTGAATATCTCCAAGCCGATGGAATTAAGAAGTTAAACGATAGTATTGGTCCAAGCAAGGATGTCTACATAATCAGTAAAGGTTCTACAGGAGTCAATGTCAATATAGAATTTTCCGAGTAATGTGGAATGAAAACAAACGAAAGAAGAACACTATGTATTTTTTATTGTAATTTATAAAATATATAATTAGAAAATATAATGTTATGTACTCTAGAATAAACATACTATAATTCACCTAAGTTGTTTCTGTCTTAGTTTTTAAATCAGCAAGCATCCCAAATATAAAGAACAGTTCTAACTCGCTCCAAACTTTTTTTTAAGTTTTCATTTCTGATTTGTCTTACGGAACACTCATAACTACAACTCTGAACGGTAAAATATTACCTTATCGGTTCTGTGAGGGCTGTCATCTTTATCTTTGACGCGCGGTCGTTTCTGGTTGTTCTTCTTCTTGTTTGTTAAAAAATTAAAATGAAGATTAGATCAAGTAAATGCATTAAGAGAATTAAATCCATATTCAGCCAACGAATACATACTGTATTGGTGCCATCAGGTCGTACGTTGCAATTGTCGGATCAGCCACGGAGCCAACGATTTTTCAGCACTTTATTTGCTTGACTATAAACTGCTTAATAATTTTAACCCGACCACTGTTATTATTCTTTTCTGAACATTTAACAAGTTGGACAGATATCCCGAAATTTGCCAAAGACAGACAGACAGGCTGATTGCATCAATTTTTCATTCTCGCTTTTAAAGAATAATCAGTTATAGTTATTAAAACGCGAACTCAGTTATCTGCAAGAAAAATAAACTGGGAAATTTATGAAATGCTCCAACTTCAAAACTAGAAATAAAATCTATTGGAATACATACAGATATCTCGAAATTTGCGAAAGACAGACGAACAGACAGACGCGAGTAATGTGAAATGAAAGCAAACGAAAAAAGAATACAATGTATTTTTTTTTCATTGTACTTTATAAAATATATATAATTAGAAAACATACTATAATTCATCTAGGTTGTTTATATCTTCGTTTTCCAAATGAGCAAGCATCCCAGATATAAAGAACAGTTCTAACTCACTCCAAACTCTTTTATTTCAGCATTAAACTTTTCGCTGCCTTTCTAACTTTTTTCCAAAAACTTTTCATTTCTGATTTGTTTATAGAACACTCACAACTACAATTTGACCAAAAAGAAAGATCGAACGACTATTACACATCTTGACATAAAAAACCCTGCCAGCATTTCATTTTTGAATTGACTATAAACTGCTCAATAATTTTAACCCGACCACTATTATTATTCTTTCTTGACATGGACAATTTTAAAAAAGTTTTCATTTTTTTATTTTTTTTATAGAACAACTACAAATTGACAAAAAAGATCGAACAATTATCACACACACACACCCACCTTGGGTATATAAAGTTATTAAACAACAAGATCAGCAGAAAATTCATCCCATGTCAGCAAGAATTTTAATGCTAATATATTGTCTAGATAACAATTGTAGAAATATAAAATCTGCAGAAAAGTTTAATAAACCCAGTCATGAAGAAATTTAATGCTGACGTTTGCAAAAAAATAAATAAACCCAGGCACCAAGAAATTTAATGCCGATATATAAAAAAAAAATGAATAAACCAAATCAGCAAGAAATTTAATGCTTACATCCGCAGAAACAGTAATAGACCAAGTCATCAAGAAATTGAATGCCGACGTCTGCAGAAATATAAATAAACCTAATCAGCAAAAAATTTAATGCTGACATCCGCAGAATAATAAATACAGTCAATAATAAGATGCTTCGACTAAAAGGTATTTTCAAAGACTACCAGTTTGTTATAATCATTGAATCCTTATTAACGAATACATTCTGAGATACCCTTGACGAAAAAGGAACAGATGGAGAAACTCAACAAATAACTAGCCCTAAATCTCATAACCTATATACTCACAAAAGACCAACCGCCACCTAACAACACAAAGTAAAATCCTTAAACTCGAATGAGCTGCCAATTATGCTATAAAGAAGAATACTAGAAGTACAAACAAAAGATATAGTTTTACTAAAAAAATTTTATAAGCAAAATTCAGCAAAGCCCAAGTCAGCGCTTCCCAGATTCGATATTGGCAAGCAAATTGAAAGTTGCAGGTTTTCAAAAGTAGCTTTATGCTATAACACAGATAAACCAACGCACCTATATTTTACGATGGAGAAATTAATAGCATACAGATACCACTGCCACAACACCTTCGCAGAAAGCTGTTGCTATAAGTGAAGAAATCTTTAAAAAGCTCAATATGGTTCAGCGTTTGAAAGGAAGGCTGGAATAGATCTCAATGAACAGATTGTGCAAAGCCCACCTTACTACTTAATCTATGATTTTTAAGCCTGTGCACAAAAATGGCGGTTTTTGAGGTTCAGACAAACCCTTGATACTACCGTCCCCAGTTTAGTACCGAGTGAGGTATTGGTTGGCTTTCTTTTTCTTAGTTTGTTACGTTGATTTTCAACATAATTAATAATAAACACGCTTACGAATAAATTCCTTAACTCAAATCCCTTTTTCTTTTACAACGAAAATTTATTCTATAAATTAAATAGTCTATGCTTTATTTTAGGTATGCCGTAATCTCATATTTTTTGATAACATCCTGTTTACAATAATAAATACGCTTTCTATAAATTTTCATTTTGAACTCATTTATTTCGAAACGACAAGTTTAGTCTAAAAGTAAATAGCTATATCCTGTTTTAGGTACCCGCTATCTTGGTATACCTTTCGACCGCCGTATAATGGTTTTTTTTATTGTTCCAATGTAAAGACTTGTTGAAATAAGGTTGCAAATTTCCGATAAAACCCGTGTTTTCCAGTTTCAAGCACGCTTCGATAAGCGAGGTTTTGCAGTTCGAATTCGCGTTGTTTGAACCATTGTTGAATGTGATTCTACACCTTGTATATCGAAATATTTTCTACATTTATTCGTCACCGTATTTCAAAAGCGATGCACGTTTTTCTGTTTGACAACTAGGAGGTGTCTTGCGTGTATTCGCTTTTTTTTAGCTGAAGGCCAAATGGGTTCTTTCTTTATGTAGAACAACTGCTTTAGTCTGTAGACCAACTGCTTTTGTCCGCAGATTGCTGCAGTTATGGTAGCAGGGTAAATGGATCTTAACGACTATGGCGTTTCTGTGCTGACCCACCCCCGACTGTTTGCGAGCTAAGTATACGGACACCTACAGGTACGCAACTCGTTTTCTTTTGTGTGTGTCAATGGCATATTCCGTATCAATGTTTGGTGTAGTTACGTAATATTGTAGAACTATTATTTGTTGCTGCTAAGCGATATTATCGCTCTACAGGTGTGAGGTACCTTTGTTAAAAGTGTTGGACAGACATACGCTTACTCTGCTATACTGATTGGTTTATTTCACAAACGGTACTATGTACGATTTAAAAGATGTCCTACTAATTAGTTATTTTATAAATTTTAAAAACGCTTCACAACAGCTCTCACGGGTTTATTTGATACTCATTAATTTTATTTTATGTAAATTCGAGATGCACACTGTGTATCTAAATTTCTAAATTGTCCGTAAAATATAATTGTTTCTGTGAAATAATAACACTTAATTTATTTTCTTTTTTTCTTGTTTGTACAGAATCCTTTATTTATTTTTATGTGTTAATAGATAATCGTGGGCGATGTACTTTTTTTTTTTGTTTTTTTTGGGTATGGAGGCAAATCCACCCACTCTCCGCGGTTGGTAGTTAGCCTGGTGTTTACTTTTCTTCCGGCTACGTCCAGGTACGTAGCAAGTTTTTAAATACAGTTCTCGGACAAGCACTAGCTGATTACTCAACAACATAGGTAATGCTTTACGGCTCCTGAACAGACTGAATAACAAACGAATGTTGGATCGTATTTGAACAAGAGTAATTTCGATAAAGACACCTTTAAGCAATTGGGGCCACAAAAGATACTTGACTACAGACAGGACTGTGGTGCTATACTAAATATGGATTACCTAGTGCTAAGCTCAAGCTGTCCCAAAGGATGTATCCACCACGATTTATGACGAAACAAAGAGAGAAAGACTGAATATGGTCTGGTTCCTAAACGAAACGGCAAAGTAATACTATATTATTATTCAGCTTGTATACAAAAGTAGCACAAAATTGTTTTGTAAAAAGCAGCTCACGTACAACAAGTCAAGTCAGAAAATTGTCCAAGTGGGAGATATTAAAAGTTTCTAGATACTAAAATATTTCCCGCATTTTCGTGCGTTCGGAAGTTACGTGGCAAAACACACACAAGCGTGATAAACTAAATTGAAGGAAGTCGCTATTTTAGGATTACTATGGTTTAAATATAAAACTCACTTTTACTGCTTCGGTTTCTGTTGATTGACTAATTATGCGCTAGATGCAGCAAAGTTAAAAGGCATTTTAACGTATGTTAACAAGTATCGTGAAATACTGTGACTTACTACAAATTTTCTGGGTTTAATAATACTTCTTATTTTGCTGGGGTATCTTAGAGAGGAGCAATTGGCGAATTTTAGTAAGACATTCCAAGGAAATATTTTTTAACTTTTTAGCAGTGTGGAGCTATTTACTTAGTTTACTAGTTAATATTACTCTCTTGAGAAAACTTGGAGATGCCTTGGAAACGTAAAATTTTTAATAAGATACCTTTATGCTTCTATTTCATAAACTTTTAGATATTTAGAAAACAAATTACTTTGGTTTTTAACGCTAACATAATCGATCACGTTAGGAGTTGTAGTAGCGTAGTTTGCTTTTTGTTTAATTTGCAGCCTTTCATTTCTTTTGAAAGTTGTATCAAGATGTGTACACAAAAGAAAAAATGAGAATGTATATATCCAATTAGATGATTCTAACTTTACCTTAACGCTTTCTATTAAAAAGTTCCTAGCATTATCATAGTGGTATAATTAATATAATTAAGTTGTGTACGTATTTGTACTAAACAAATGATTCTGGGTATCTACAACTTACTATAATAGCACAGATCCGTTCTTGTAGACGCTGATAGAATCTCAAAACTTTACTGAATTCAAAGTTTGCTAGAAATTTTGATGCAAATTCTATAAATCATGTCTTACTAAAACAATTTATTAACGCCTTTTGATTTTACTTCCACTTTTTGTTATTCCTCCGCATAGTTAAATTATAATCCAAGAGGCGAGTTACGTTTTGGGCTTTGAAAGCTGTCTTTTTAAAAAGTCTTCTTCTAAAAACTCTTGTAACAAATTTTATTTTAAACAGAATTTACAAATGGAATTTTAACAAACTTCTTTAAAATTACCCTAGGTCGAATTTACTGTTAAATGGATTTGAGCAACCTGAACAATTAACAATATAAAAACTGTGATGTTCAAGACTGACTGACTGATTTGGGGCTCCCGGGGTATTTATGTTGTCCCTGCTCCTCACATTGCTGTGGGAAACGTAGAGCTCATGTCTGCTTATTTCTTTATTCAATTATATAATACAAAGTAACAATCTTAATTCTAATAATTGCGGTTTTTATGACCGTCAGTGACCTACACCTGCAGTATCACTTACGTCTGGAATACATTGTATTCACATCCGTTCTCACAACTTGCTTGTAAACTTTCATTAACCTTTTCTTTATTTATCCCTGAATTACAATGTTGCGTCTATCTTAACTTTCTTAATAATTTCTATTTAATTATACATATTTTGATTTGGAGGATATGTAACTGGCGTTGCTACAAAATTACAATACCAGATCGAGGTTGTAAGGTTTTTTATTTTAAATTTATGCATACTTAGTTATTATCCCCTTCAGTATTCCCCCACCCGGTGATACCTACACCGGTGCACGCTAATTACCCATAATTTAAAACAGTGCCGGAAATTCGAATACTGTGAGCACGTTAGCAACGTGTATAACTTTTTCTTTTACAGTTTCAACAGTGAAATCTTGTTAAATTTAATGCAGATTAGACTTTAAAAAACTAGATAAGTGTCACTTAGTTCCAGATCCGGCAAATAAAGCGCATGATCTAACACCGGGATGTTATACTTTGTTACGCACTAATTTAACGCGAGTTCCCTGAATTAAATTTTACTTTTTAAAAGAAACGTAACAACAAATACTTCAATAACCAGGGTTCAGTTGTGAGAGGGGGTGTTCAATAATATCAACTGCAAATCTATTTAAAGGTATATACATTTTAACACTTTCACTTCACTACCTGGAGAGGTCCTTGAACTTTCTGTTGCGCCCTAATCTACCTGATATCATTCTTGCTGGACGATGGGTGTTCTCAAAGACGATATAAATGGTTTTTACTGCAGGTTGTAGGTTGAAACAGCTTTGGTGACACCTTTATTACTTCTTTCTACTAAGCTATACAAATAAAAGCACTTAACCCCACATCTGGTTTACTTAATTTAAATATTATCAAACATATTGACATGATCAGCGGTCACGAGAGGTTATTGAAATTCTACAAATAAATCCCACTAAAATATAAATAAATCCTGAAAAATTGCAAATTTCCGTAAATTCAGGGTTACGCCCTGTGTAACAAGCGTAATTTTATTCATTGTGTTTTAAGCGGAAAATCAAATTCCCTGTGTATTAATAATTACCCTCTATGATATAAGAATATTGTAAATACATAACAAGTAACGTAAGTTGTATATGTAGAAATAATTAATTGTAAGATACCGTAAAACGCATGCAATGCAAACGCATCGATTGCTTTAGAATAAATACAAAGCCATTTATTTTCACTTATAATTATCAATACATTTTTGATAAAAATGCTTTTGAATTGCTGTAAATAGCATAGAATAGTACTAGCTTTGCGCATTTAGCATAAAAAACTACAATCTTGTTAAAAAATTCAATTCTAACGTTTGTAACATTATTTTGTAATGTTAACAATTAAACAAATTAATTAATTAAAATTCAGTAACTTGAATAAAGTATAGACAAAAATTCCCACAATAAATTGCTTTACATTCAGTCAGGCTCCCTTGTATAAAAGAGCACATGTACCGATAGCTTCGGGCTAGTAAATTCCAGCGGCAGGTTATCATTTAAAGCTCTAGACCCATCGTAAGTCAAATACAATAAACTTCTTAAAAGTTAGGTCGGTAACAAACTAACAAATCCGATTAAATTAAAATGTAATAGTACCTTTTTAGCGTAAATAAAGGAAAACCAATTTCAGTTTGAAAAGCTTAATACTTTCGTTGATTTACAGCGGGTTAGACAAAACAAAACATTATAATAGCGGAAACTATTTCCAATTTGATTTGTTCAAATATTACAAATAATCTTAAGTAGTCTGGAGACATCCATTGTATTTAAAATCCATTTCGGCTCAAGTAGGTTAGCCGGTCTTTGTTAATGGCAGACACTGTCGCCATAGGTAGATTCCACATTGCCATATTTAAGTAATTCGTAGAAGGTAAAAATATAGTTTAAACCCGTGGGAGAAAATTGCTTCCGTGACCATCATCTAAAAAGGGGTTGGATTTGGTTTCTGAAATCTTGTTTTGTGGGAGGTTCAGTTCAGTCATTGGATAACAGAAAATGACGTACGTAATTTAGTCTATATAACTCAAGGCTTAGCCAAAAGACGGGGAGTTTTTCCAATGGGGCCGACCGTGGTTAAGAAGTAGAGAGAAACGTAGTTTCGCGGTTAGCGTTCTCTGGCATGACATAGAATACTAAACTTCGTATCACGTTAGTAAAAAAATTGGAAAGAAGTGTTGCTCTTCCAGTTTCGCGAGGGTTATGCCCATATGTCGCGGATTTATAGTGATGCAAGATAACTATTTAAAAACTTGTAGGCGTGTGACGCACAAGTAAGTGATATTGTCAAAATTCTGCCGAGTTCGTGTGCCAGTCAATTTTCTTAAACATTACAAACAGAAGCAACAAGCGAGATTCTCTTCCCAAAATAAAGAACTGCTCTACGTTGGAAAACAAACCCTCAAACAATGGACAATTATTAGTAAGTAAGCTTTTATAGTTAAGTAGCATGACCAATTTTTAGTTAGTTTATTTGTTAGGACGTTTTGGCCATAAACCGTAGGATTAATTTATTGTACGATTTATAATATAAGTTTCTTTCATATACAAGTGTTTGATAACTACTTATGTACTCAAAATTTTCATAAATTCCATAGTCACCTATTCACTTAAATTTCTAACTTAAAACTCAATGAATGTAAGAGGTTCACGTTTATTGCTCTGTGAATTAAATAGTTTTGTTTGCCGTTGATTAAGTCAATAGTTTTTCTTATTTTTTTTATATAAGTAGTACAAAAAGTGAGGAATTGATTAAAAGAAACAATTGTCCTCCTTGGGATGACAAGTCTCTCAAGGATTTTTACAACATTTGGACATTCTCGACTTGTCTGGCGCCCTTGACAATTGTCATTAAGCCACAATATTTTATGAAAGGTAAATGCCACATTTTTGTAGTATATTATAAATTAATTTAACCCTTTTTTCAAAATTTTAACCCTCTATATGATCCACGACCTTCCGCTAGCTAGTGCCGGTGACCCCCCTTTAATTTTTGTTTTACAGGCCGCCCCCATTTTATAATTTGACTGGAAAAGATACACTTAGTAGCTTTTCCGCCTGTAACACGTTAATAGGTGTAGTTAAAACACGTTTTGATGTTAAAAGCAAATATGTCTATAAAATGCCAACCTTTTGCATTAAAAAGCAATTAAACTTTAAATTAATCACCCTGTGGATTACAGAAATTTATTTTAAGTAAAGAATTCTCTAGAATATTAGTCATGCGTATTTAGAACTAAGTTAATAAATGAAACAAGAAGCGACCGGAAGAAAAACTTACAAAATCCAAGAAACATCTGATAAAATTGATTATATTTCGCATTAGTATACGACGCCACAAGAATCGTATGTGTTAAACAAGGACAAACAGCGCGCGTCACGAATAAGTGGAACGAGATTACGCTGAGATTTTAGACGCTAATGAGTTTTTTTGCGAACCTTGCATCTATTGTTCGATACACATTTTAGTAGGTTCTAGAAAATGAATAATTTGTATATTAGAGGATCTATTTGATACATTCGATTTCATTCGATTCATAAATTCGATCGCGTAATGTTATTTTGATTTAAAGCGCGAGCTGTTGCTTTGCGAAGATAATATTTAAAATATGCAGTAAGCATACTGTAATTTAATAATTACGATGGTACAATGAATACGGAAGTAATGTGTTATACATTGCAATGAAGAGAGAAAATTCTTCAACATAATCCTATTTTAAAAATTTTATTAAATAATTGAAAGAAAGATTTAACCAAAAAAAAAATCTTTGGTAACTGCTGTTTGAAACGAGGATTTTGAATATGGAAAATATTGTGAGCTGATTTGGATATAAATTTAAAATAAGAAGATATTTAACTTCGAGAAGCGTTTTTGTGAATTTTGCAAGTATTAATTTAGATTTATTTTAACTAATAATGGAGTATTTATATTTAGTTTAAGATACTCCTAATAATCTTTTTTTGTGGGAAATACCAGAAAAATTTGTGATCGGAGTCTGAATCACTCTGACCTTTTAATAGACTATCTGTCAAGGAGTTTTGGCCAAACAAACCTTATATGCGTGGTAATAAACATAACCAAGTAAACCATCCATAAAAAAAGGAAATTTAGTTTTGTAAATTTAAAATAAGGTGAGTAAAAATTTTTTTATAATAAGTATTTCTTAGAAATAATTTTATGTTGTGAATGCTTTTGTATGAAGGAAAATATTTCATACTGCATAAATGTTTTGTGATATTGCTGTTTTATTTCATTTTGAAAACTTCGTCAATTCCGTTGAGCTAGCCGGGCAAAGTTAGAAAGGAAGATAAGTATACATTTCAAGTTTTACAAATTGCTTTATCTGTATCACAGCATTGTTTTAGTGACGCTCACAACGTGCGGCCCTTTTCCCAGCACCCTTTTAGTGGCTCCCTACGCGAGGTCATTTTCATAGCACTTTTTCAGCGAAGCTCGACACGACGTTGTCACAGTACTCTTTTAGTGGCACCCCAACGTGCGGCATTTTCATATCACCCTTTTGGCAGCGCATGAAAGCCGGCCTTACCACGTCAATGTATATATATATATATATATATATATATATATATATATATATATATCACAGATTTAATCAATAGAAAATACAATAAATAGTTAGATCTAGCCAATTAAATTTTTAAATACTATTGTGCCTCTACAATACTGAGCTTTTATGCATATAAAACTACCCAAATAGCAACGACACGTCATATTGACGTGGTTTTCTGGTGTGCGGTTACGTCTCTAGTACCAGAAAAATGAAGTCTATTCACGTGAAAAATGACGTCAGAATGCCACAGCCCACCGACGTCACATTGAGACGTCATTATTACGTCATAATTATAACGTGATATTCACGAGGATATATTATGTGAATTTGACGAGGGCACTTAACACGTGATTATGATGTGAGCAAATAATACGTGATTTTAGACGCAAGTAATTATTAGTAACGTGGTTTTGATTGAAAATGACCAGTTTAGTATGGTTTTACACCTATTTGACATTTCCAAACCAAAAATTTTTTTTTGGATGGCTATAAAGGCTTCAAATCGATCAAAGATTATTTTAATGCTTTATCAGTAATAGCACTAACCTAGTACATCGATCCACTATTTTTAACGTTTATGTTATTGATCGAGATACATGTTTACAAAAATCCACCATTTTCAATGCCTTTTTTGAGGCAATCATACACATAAAGACAGTTCGTAAAAATGTGAGGGTCATATTTAAACCTGTTGTGTAAGGGAGCTCTTATGCTTATGTGAACCAAAAGAATAGGCAATAAAGTTTACAAAATATTTATTAGTCATTCGTTCATGTCTGTAAGTAATAATAAAATCAATTTCAGTCTTCCCACGATGTCAAAATAACGTCACAAAGTGACAGTAGAGTGTTTGAGCCGGATCTAAAACCTCATTTCCTCCACAGTCCCTCATTTCCTCACTCATTTCTTTCTGCCTCCCTCGCTCATCTTTCGTGATAAATCTATCTTGTTTGGTGTCAATTATTATTATTTAGATTGCATCACTCTCTAAGGCGGTATCCCAATTTTAAGATTCTTTATCAGCAGCGATTTCTGACTGTCATTATAAATTTGTTTAGCCGTGCAACACATCAAATTAGTCTATAATTTTACGCAGAATCCAAATATGCAAACAGATTTAAAATCCGACCGCCCCTTACCGTTTTACACACATACACTCTAGCAAACATATAAAAGATTATTTTTGTTTCTTTTAAGATAAATATATCTTGTTTGGTATCAACTAATATTAGATTTTTCTGGGGAGTTCAAATCTGTAAATAGATTTTAAATGCGACCACCCCTTACAAAGTTATACCTTTTAAAGGCCCAGACCTCTAATTTTTGCCTATCTATATTTAACTTCATCTTTAAAACCTTTTTTTGGCTATCCAAGACATATGCTTTAACCAACCATTTCCTGAGAAATCTATAACCGCTGGAATTTTAGAAATGAACCCTGTAGGAGTCATAAAACCATTTTCAAACAGTAATGTTCTGTTCTTAGAATAATGTAAAACATTCCAATGTAATGTGTTTTTAATATATAAATGGGAAGGTCAAGTTTAGCAAAAAAAACCACACTCTTTAATTAGAATATTCAAAAACACTACTTTTAAAATTTTAAACAGAGTAAACCTTTACACAAAATTTTATCAATTTTCTGGTTTTACATCTAGTTAACTCGATACTGAATAAGTACTTTGGAAAAATACAATTCGTATCTGAACTAATTTCTTGTCGAAAAGTCCCCAAACCTTTAATTTTTGCCCATCTATATTTAACTCTATCTTTGAAACCTCTTTCTTTGCTAAAAAGAAATACTTAACCTATATCCTTGTGTCCCCATGCGTAGGGTGCTGTACTATTAGGGATGACAAACCTTGTGTCATCCTCGCCCTACAAACTAATTTTATTGATTAACTGTGTATAAAACTGGTGTTTATGACTCCGAATACACACCATGCTATGCATAAGGGCACCAGAATTATTATGTACAATGGCCTTAAAACTATACATTAATATCCTTAACTACACTTCGTGAGATCTCTCTAATCTTTTTAATCGTGTCTTTTTCAGCAATTATACAGTACGACTTGGTTCCTGTACCGACGAATTCTAAAACATTATCCCCACAGAACAATAAGGTTAAACAGTCTTTTAAGGGATTATAAGCTTTGGTTTGTAGTATTTGTTTTTCATAGCTTCTGGTGTCGTCTCCAATAAAGAATTAGCTGCTTGGTGACTGTTAACCTTCGCTTCCTTCGTGTACGCCTAGGCACATCCCTGCCCATGCGCACTCCTGCTCATGCGCATCCCTGTCCATACGCTCCCCTGCGCGCGCGTGTGTGGATGTGTACGGGAGTATGTGATCATATACATTAACCAATCTAAGCTATTTTATTTAGTCAATGGAAACTACTATTTTCTAAACTTAATAATCACCTTTATAGGTTTAACATTTTCACCATTTCCCAATGGTTGGTGCTACGCACATCGAAACTTCAAATTTTTTATTGGAGGGAATCCTTATTTTCCCACTCACTGCTGCGTAGTTGCATGTCCACCACTTTTGGGAATATATTATCGTCATAGGTTGTAAGACACTCGGTTTTTAAATAGTCGGAGAGGTTCTGTACTAGGCCAATATACAGTGGTTAGCCGAACCCCTTTGCATGTGATGTACGCCAAGGTTACGAAAGCCGCATTCCTTAGTTCTTTTATGTTATATGCTATTTTGATCAATACACTTTTCCAAAAGGATACCTACATAACTAAAAGAATCTTTCTTACCAACCACAAATTCATACAGCTTGTAGAACCCGGATGTATCTAACTCAGTCCATTGACACATAAAATAAACTTTTAATTCTTCCTCATTTTCTCTACTAAGATGTTTTTTATCTAACACATCTTTGTACTGTTCGGGTATTGTCGCAGTGTTTTCCATGTAGTCCAACTTTCGTCTTTTTTCACCCATTTCCTCTAATTCCAGCTACCTCTTCTCCCACTTACAGCGTATTCCATGTATAATAGGGAGAATAAGAATTTCCTCTAATAAAAAATTAAGGTTTCCATGTACGTAGCACCAACCATTGAGAAATGGTGAAAATGTTAAACCTATAAAGGTGATTATTAATTGTGGTTTAGAAAATAGTAGTTTTCATGGACTAAATAAATTAGCTTTGACTGATTAGTGTGTATAATCACATACTCCTGTACACATCCACACACACACACATGCACGCGCGCAGGAGTGCGCATAGACAGGGCGCGCACGGGCAAGGGTGCGCATGGGCAGGGGTGCGCATGGGCAAGGTGGACCTGGGCGTGCACGAAGGAAGCGGAAGTCAACGGTCACCAAGCATCTAATTCTTTATTTGGAGACGACCCCTGAATCTATGAAAAACAAATACTACAAACCAAAGCTTATAATCCCTTAAAAGACTGTTTAACCTTATTGTTCTGTGGGGATAATGTTTTAGAATTCGTCGGTACAGGAACCAAGTCGTACTGTATAATTGCTGAAAAAGACACGATTAAAAAGATTAGAGAGGTCTCACGAAGTGTAGTTAAGGATATTAATGTATAGTTTTAAGGCCATTGTACATAATAATTCTGGTGCCCTTATGCATAGCATGGTGTGTATTCGGAGTCATAAACACCAGCTTTATACACAGTTAATCAATAAAATTAGTTTGTCGGGCGAGGATGACAAAAGGTTCGTCATCCTTAATAGTACAGCACCCTACGTTTGGGGACACAAAGATATAGGTTAAGTATTTTTTTAGGAAAAAAAAATAGAGTTGAAAAATGTAATTAAATATAAATGGGCAAAAATTAGAGGTTTGGGGTCTTTTCGACAAGAAATTAGTTCAGATACGAATTGTGTTTTTCCAAAGTACCTATTTAGTATCGAGTTATCTAGATGTAAAACCAGAAAATTGATAAAATTCTGTGTAAACGTTTAACCTGTTTAAAATTTTAAACGTCATGTTTTTGAATATTGTTACGTGCCGAAAAATTCGGCATTAAACATCCCAATTACGTTTTAATTTGTAAGAATTTCGCGCCATAAACTTAAAAGGACGTGCGCGTATTTCCGACACTTCAGACAGTGCGTTTGCGCCAGATTGCGCGCAATTGGTGTGCCAAGAAGGAAGAAGGGGGATTTCCGGATACGTGACTGGACTAGCCTCCGAGATGTGAACAAGTATTGTTGCCTTTTGTGTCTTATCGTATCTTTTTTTTGTTATGTAGGTCTCTTTTGCCTTCTCTTGACTATCGTTTCTTATAAACCAGTTCCTGTCGTTCACTACATAAGAAAAAAAAGACAATTTAAATTTGGATTCGACCAGGGCCCAGTAAGAAATCCCACGCCCGAGAAAGATCAGCAAAGCAGCTACCGCCGACATCATAGAGTGATTCTGAAGAAAGTCCTACATGTATACGTGAGTACCCCGTGGGGGTTTTCTTTAAAATTAGTGTAATTGTTAAATTGTGTCGCAATAATTTGTATATTGTGTTACGTCATCTATAATTTGCGCATCATTTTTACCTTATCGAGTATTCCTACCAACTGACGTTGTGTCTCGCGTACCTCGACGGCGGGGTTATAATAATATTCTAATTAAAGCGTGTGGTTCTTGTTGCTAAACTCGACCTTCCCATTTGAATGTTTTACATTATTCTAAAAACTGAACATTACTGTTTGAAGGTGGTTTTAAATATCAAACACTTATGACTTATAAAGGGTTTATTTCTAAAATTACAGCGGTTTTAGATTTCTCGGGAAATGGTTGGTTAAAACATATGTCTTGGGTAGCGAAAAAGAAGTTTTTAAAGATGAAGTTAAATATAGTTGGGTAAAAATTAGAGGTTTGGGCCTTTAAAAGGCACAACTTTGTAAGGGGTGGTCCTATTTAAAATCTATTTACAGATTTGGGCTACCCAGATAAATCTAATATTAGTTGATACCAAACAAGATATATTTATCTAAAAAGAAACGAAAATAATCTTATATATGTTCGCAAGAGGGGATGTGTGAAAAACTGTAAGATGCGGTCGGATTTTAAATCTGTTTAGAGATTCGGATTCTGCGTAAAATTCCAGACTAACTTGATGTGTCGTATGGCTAAAAAATTTATAACGATGGTCAGAAATCCCTGCTGGTAAAAAATCTTAAAATGAGGTACCGCCTTAGGGAGTGATGCTATCTACCTAGAAATTCAGGTAGCTTAGGAAAATCTAATATTAATTGACATTATAATTTGAATAAGGGCTGCTATACTTGCGGCCACGTCCCCAATGCTCCACCCGGAAGTACTACATTGGATTTAAACGTGAAAATAACCGTGCTTCTTATTAATTCTAACATCATTATTAAACCACCCTAAATAAAAATCTAAATAAAAATCTAACAAACCTAAAATCTAGCAAACCTAACAAACTCTAACAATCTAACAAACCTAAAAATCTGACAAACTGAAACAAAAACTAAAAACAAAAACTAAAAACAGGGTTTAAATAATGGTATCCCTAGCGCTGACCTTGGAGTGTACCCGATCAACAATACACAAGCAAAAATGAGAGGGGGATGGATCCGTAATACCGGATAGCAGACGCCGGCTCTGCTTACCAGTGCGACCTGAAGGGTCGTCTTAAAACTATCTAAATCTAGCTAACTAATTTAAATCCATCCCTAGCTTTCTCTATCATTCCCTAACTGATTTATATTATGATTACAATCTTTACAATTCTACTCTTCCTTCCCAAATATATACTGCAACCAAAATGGCGACAGAACGTCAAACAAAACAAATATGCCACAAAATACTACAATACATGCTAATAAATATAAAGTGTAAATATAAAATATAAATAAATATAATTATATAAATATATAAATAAATGACTAAAAAGCGTTAAGCATATATAGCAGTGCACAAAGTAGCAAAAGCATCACCCTATTTATCAGGTGCACTCGCACAAGCATTATGTCGGCTAGCGCCATTAAGCACAAAACTTGCTTGTTAAATTATTTCAAAACAACTAATTAATGTAAATCAATGCGTGTGCGAGTACAACCGCTACAATTTAAGTCTTACCTCGATAATAAAATTCTCCAGCATCCGAAGATCTGGTCGTCTGCCTACATCTAACTGTAACTTACTTCTAAGGGGAAGATGGGGTGCACTGCTAAAGTCCTGGTGGGTATGCACTAAATGTCCTGGGGGGATCACGATCACTATCACTTCAGTTTCAAGTCCTGGGGGGATGCGCGGTTTTAGTCTATTTCATTATCTTTGTTTATTTTATTGATTTAATTTAATGAGGGTTTCTGATTTATTTGTTATTGTTTATTTGTTATCATTTATTCCCGATTTTCCGATTTTCCGCAAATAATTATGAAGATAGGCAGTGATTGTATTAATGCTGTGGGGGTTTGTCGTGCATATTGGACATTTGGGTACCATTATCATGTTTTTTTTAATATCAGGTTTTGGTTATATCTATGCTCGTATCCTTACTCACGCCAAGTCAATCTAAAATTTTTCAATTCTCCCACCAACCCCACCGAATTTTACACGCGGTTGTCAT
This sequence comes from Platerodrilus igneus, assembly GCA_036346225.1. NCBI lineage: Eukaryota > Metazoa > Arthropoda > Insecta > Coleoptera > Lycidae > Platerodrilus > Platerodrilus igneus. Next base: position 3,592,596 of record JARFIW010000260.1, on the reverse strand, counting down.
TGTCTAATCTCGCGACCCTTCCCGCAAATTCTTTTAAGGCTTTCCAGAACGCCTTCTGGTTGACCACTTCCCCGACTTCTTCTAGGCTCATTGGCCATGCCAGACCTAGGATAGCTAGTTTGCTATCAGCCAACCCTTGATTTCCTGCCTCTAGCGGGCAGTCGAGGAGCACGTGCTCTGCGCTTTTCGCGCCCTTGCCGCATTCGCAGCGGTCGCTGTTGGTTAAACCGAACCTCTGTAAATACGCCTTCAGGGCGCCGTGCCCTGTTATCAACTGCACCATTTTGTGATCGATCCTACCTCTAGCTTCTATGCTCGGTATGAATTTGTGGGTCAACCTGCCCTTGGCAGCGTTGTTCCACCTCTCTTCCCATTGTTGAATTGACTTTTCGCGCAGTTTTCTTTTAATATGGGACTTCGGTTCGACGAATGTGATATCCGAAAGTCGCCCGTCGCGGTCTCTTTAGCTAAATCGTCAGCTCTATCATTCCCTACGTTACCATCGTGCGACCTAACCCAACAGAACTTTAAACGTCGAAACTCGAGCGCCGTATGCGCTATCCTCCAGACGTCCGCCTGGAGGTATGTCGAGGTGTTCATGTTTGTAATATTAATTGACACCAAAAAAATATAGATTTATCTCGAAAGGCAGGAGGAAATGAGTGAGGAAATGTGGGAGTCTGGAGGAAATGAGGTTCCGGAACCGGCTTAAAGACTCTACTAGTGACATATCATATCTACAGTTCAAACGGTTAATTTCAAATAATCTGAAACAAAAAGATACTACAACTTCTAAATATTTGTTTGTGAAATGGACGATATAGCTAACATTTTTCCATTATTGGAGATTGTAACCACATAAAGAATGAAATTTTTAATTAACTTATACAATGTTGTTTATAGTCAAGCAACAAACATCAAAAGATACTTTTAACTTCAATATGGTTTTTGTTCTCAATAAGAAAAAACTAGGCAAATTCTTTTCATCATACCTAAATCACTTTTAATAAAATTGTTAGAAACTGCCTATACTTGCAACCTTGCAAACTATCTTCTTATTCATTGCTTATATTTCGTTATCTGCCTGCTTAGTATAAAAATTACTTACATTTATATACTTTGTGAACGATGTTTAACAATGGAATGCGGCAATTTTCATACACAATACAAAATAATAATATAATAGAAATCTAAATGAACATACGTACATTGTTTTATCTAAACTCTAATATCAATTCCACCGGAGATGAAACATTGTCAATTACATTGAATTCATAATGTAACTTTGACATAACATCCTATCTTTAACATTCTTACATATTCTACATGCTGTTACATTTTTCATTTTCATGTTATTCTAATTTAATATTCTATGAGCTTGTAGAAATGATATTCTAAAAGGTGTATATTACTAGTTTATGCTAAACACATATCCTGCTTGTAAATTTAAAACTTAGATTTTGAAACATCCATAATTTGTACATGTTTTGTGGTAATTAAAAGAAGTTACGATGCGATTCAAATTTTAACCATTTTATTGGACAGTGCAAAAACACCATCTGTGGTGCATACAACTATATTAAATTTGATGTATTTCGTCAACAAATTTTTTAATCAAGGCTAATATATTTAATGTTTACTCAATTTTACAAATTTTATTTACATTTAACATAATATATTAAAGGTCATAGCTTGAACAATGTCGTTAAGAATATCATTGCAACATCATAAATTTTACGCTACACATGCAATATTAGTGTAAGGAGCTTAGAAACATACTCGTAAATGCAATATTATTGGAATGAACAAGTAATGTTCTTGTGTTGAGTGGGATACTATTCGCTAAACGTAAAAATATTAATTACACAGCAACAGAACAAAACGTTCTTGGCAAAATGGCATTCTCTTTGAATAGAAAATCATATTGTTGCACTAGATATGTAAATAAACTATGTCTGTACGGACTCAAAATCAGTGATTTTTACATGTATTTTCCCATAAAAAAATCTAAGGTTTATTTTGCACTTTTTTGTACCAAGCATTGAAATCTCCATAAGGAGGATCTGTGCGTCAATTCAGGTCACTTTTCAGCCCAACACCCCGACGGGAGAGTCTATTACATGCAGTTTTTAAGAATAGGATAACACTAATATAAACTATATAAAATTTTATTAAAGATATTATATTTACAATCAATATTCTACATTTGCAATAAGTATTATATTTCTTCTAGCTCCATAATTGAATAATGTCCAACAGTTAGTGTTGCATATGGACCAGGAAGTAAGTGGCGGGCTTAGGATGTGAACCTGATGCTTGGATGATTGAATTAGATTCTGCGTTACAAATACTTCCTTGTAATCTGCTACGTACATTGACGTAACATAAAAAAAAGAAAAAAAATCAAGAAAAAGAAAGAGAAAGAAAGTAAGTCCGGGCTCAGGCGGCGAGTGGGCGGGGTCTTATACCTATAGCTAAAGTAACCAAAAAACCTGAAATAAATAGAAAAAAATATATACACACTCACTCATTCACAACACAAAACATACAACAGAAAAGAAAGAACTTATAATTAAAACAAAATATATATACAAAACCGTACTCCCAAACCCAACCCCAAAAAAATCAATGTCCCCAATTTACAGATTATATTATGAACACCCCTTAATCATTCAAAAAAATTTACCCCTGAATAAAAAAAAAATGGCGAGCTGTAATTTTTAGGCAACACCCCTTGATAGCAATTAGAAAAAAAGGAAAAAAACCAAACGCAACCCTAAAAACTACAGCTCTAAATTATCGTAAACGTAAGCTTAAATTAAATTTACAACATGTACAGTATTACTCAAAAAGCAACCAGTAAATACCCAAAATCGTTCAATAATTTTCATATTTAACAAGGAAATTTGGCAAGATCATCTTAGAACGGCGAAATCACCGGCGTTCTTGTTCCGCGGTAAAAAGCGGATACCAAGAAAAAAAAAGAAGGACTCACCCTCGAGTTCCTGACATCGGGGGAAGGCTGTCGCTGGTCCGCCTCCACGAACAGGCCAGCTTACGGCCCAGCGGAGCGCATTGGACTTCGCAGTCCCCCAAAAAGAAACGCAGCTCCAGGGATCACCGTGTCCCCCGCAGGAAGCTAGAATGATTACAAACAACAAATTAATTTATTGAAGCCGAAACGCATGGTTTTATACAAAGTTTATATACTTACCACGCTAAATAAGCGTGCCGGAAATTTAAATAAAAATAAACAAACGAAGCAAAACGACGTGTTTTCTTGTGGATATTCTAACAGCAAATGACTATTACATGTGTTAGGCACCAAAGCAAGAAGATAAACCAGGAAACCCTAGTTTTATTTAAATAAATTCACCGAATTCTTTTAACAAGGGAAAACACACTAGCATTTAAGTATTAAAATACTGGGAAAGTCGTCCCTCTATTTAAGGCGTAAATTCCACGGGACGAAATTCTGAGAAGGATATTTATTTTTAATTCCCATACAAATTTTAATATACGAAAAGGGGTTATTTTTAATTAATGGAATTAATTTTGTGTTAAACGCCAAATGAATTTAAGATAGAAATTATTGTACCTACACTAATTAACTATTTTCGAAAATGAACGTAACAAATCTTCTATACATTCGACATAATCTTCAAACGTAATTCTGTTCTTTATCACCGATCTTTTAATTCCTTTAGTTTTCTTTGTAACACCAAAGTCTCAGATCCCGTGCGATTCTTCCTCTTCTCGTAAAGGTTCAGGAACTTCTTCCTGGGCTGTCTTAAAACTCTTCGTCGCATACATTTTTGATCGTAACCCAATAAAATCTGCCATAATTCGCCCATTACTTTCATCAACCCAAATTTTTTTTGTTAATTAGCGAAATTCCATAATTGTTGTTAGCAGGATAGTCGGAAGTGTCCAAACGTTGCTGACAGTCCCGTTTCATAGTTTCAAAAGGATTATCGTTTGTTATTTTATAAATTAGACTATCCGTGTCTGTGTAAAGAACTTGGCATCCATCTCCAAAAACGGCGTTCACATATATCCATAGTGAAAATTGTTGATTGTCAACTTGGCTATGCCGAGAATGCACATACCAGCATTTATAAGTTTATTAAAATATATTTCAGATTTAGGAAGTTCCACTGCCACAAGGTTTTCATCAAAGATTGTAATATTTTTGAACAGGGGATTGGATACATGAGCTTCAGCTCCATATCTACCATTCCAGTTTTGCATGAGTTTCACATTACAATGTTTGCGTATATTTTTTATCGTTTTCCCAAAGACTGCAATATTCATTAGTTTGAACAAGTTCTTCTCAAATTCATTCCTTGCTCGTTTCCGAATTTCAGTATTTAGATCAATGTAGGATTTTAGTCAGCAGCTTTGTTTAAATTTCAGTAAGCGATGAATTCTGGTTAATCTAAGTCTATTTTGCAACACATGTTTCAGATTCCTATAGTAGACAACGTATCTTTCTTTTGAATTTAGTGTAGCCATTAGTTCGGTACTTTGAGTTTTTGATACAGACGGTTTTCCAGTCTTCGGGTCAATATGTTCAGGACGGAATGAAATGTCTTTATTTAAGTCGTTGATAGATTCCGGATACTCTAATCAACTTCCAAGATATAACCTTCGTTAACATTATCAGGAACTGATGTCACATCGATGTTGGTGTCCACCCATTCAAATCCTCCATAGGGTTAGGGCTCGCTCATCGCTCATTCGTATTGGTTATTAACTTCTTAGTACATAAGATACATATCGGGTTTCGAGGAATCATAAAATAATAGATAGTTATTGTTCGCCGATGCACGCCGTTTCGAACACACTTGACTAAGTCCTCCTTGTATACCTTTTTCAATAAATAGCAACTGATCAATGTCAGTTAATAACTCAAGTTCCTGATGAGTATGCTTTAATATACCACCCCAGGTGTATCCTGGAAGAGTGTAATAGTGGGCGGGGTCTACTCCATAAGTTAAATGACAAATTGAACGGAATTGTTCAATTACTTCAACCAATAGCATCACATCGGTCTTAAGAAATAAGTTAGAGTACTGCCCTGGATTTTGAATAAGTATTCATCTAGACAAAGACGAATATAGACGTGTGTAGAGTGAGTAGGGTATAATCAAGGATCCTGTGACCACATTTCCACCAGCATCCACATTTCCACACACATCTGGACCAAAAAGTTTTCTTCGACTAACCATTTTCATCTTTCGAGATAAACCTATCTTAAAATTTTTTTATGTTTCGAGATAAATGAGCATCCACATTTCCACACACGAGATAAACCTATTTTTAAGATTTTTTACCGCTAACATTCTGGACCAAATAGTTTTCTTCGACTAACCATTTTTTTTATCTTTCATCTGAACCAAATAGTTTTCTTCGTCTAGCCAATGCATCTTTCGAGATAAACCTATCTTGTTTGGTATTAATTAAGATTAGATTTGTCCAGCTACCACGAATTTCTACGAATTTTTTAGATTAGACATCACCCCAGGATGCTACCCTCATTTTAGGATTTCTTACCGTAGCGACTATTGAGCGTTCTAATTAACGATTGTTCATTATACCATGCATACATCGGTTTAAAATATAGTCTACAATTTTACGACACGATATCTGCAAACACGATTTGAATGATCGGACCACAGCCCTGCACACAGTTCACACATCATTCACACACTCTGCGACGATAAAGTCTTTCTCGACACCATTTTCACCACGAGATAAACCTACCTTAAGATTTAGGTCAGTCAATCAATATTACGAATCATCGTTCTAAGCTATCCAAGATACTCTAAATTTTCACGATTAGCACATCCCCAGAGAGCTACCCCATATTTAAATTTCTTACCGTAGCGACTTTTGAGCGTTCTTAATAAATTTTTACACATAGCAGCACATCACCATTGTTAGTCCTAGAATTTATATGCACACATCCGAATCTCGTAAATAGCATTTAAAATCGAACGACCCTTACCATTTTACACACACCTTTAAATTCACTGAGAATACCTGCTGGCTTATACACAATATGTAACAATCCTAAGCAACCACTTCTTACACAACGTTTTTATTACAGAAGCAATTTTACTAATACAGTTTAAATAAACCACATTTTCTAAATACAGTATCGTCATTCAATTTTATGATCGTTCAACACTAGAACTGTCATATCGGGTCATACATATTCAATCATTCTATTCTCCGTAAATAGAGCACCTTTTCGCAAACCGACCTAACCGGACTCGCATGCTTTCAACATCCTCGCACTTTATTTGTATCGCATTTGTCGTTACAGCACCTGCTACGTATTTAAACACACGATTACACGAAGACGTTATCAACCACTTGTGTTCAACGGATTCACTCGAGCCTCTTCCGCTCATTTTGATGTACAAACGCCGTAGCAGTCGCAAAGACTTTACTGCAGTACAGTTGCATTCTTTTATTTAGTCCATCGAAAAATCTTTTCTAAACTCACAACCAGAAACCAGGCACTGACTCACATGTGACACTCCGCGCGATGTCTTTAGCGATAGCTAGCCATACGGTTTTAAACCAGCTAACCTTTACACCATCGCATCAGACTAGTAGCGGCTATTGACCTGATGTCATTTTTTCGAGCTTTAATGTGCATACGTAGTCATTTAATCCATTTACGAAATCGCATAACATTTAACAACATAATTAACAGTGTTGTTTCATCTTTAACAGCTCGGACTGTTACCATGACATCCGCGCTGTCGCAGAGATTCTCACGCGAACAGCGCGAACAATTGAAAACATAATATACGCATAATGTTGTTCTAACCGCAGTCAGCACGTTATACTTGCTCGGCGGTACACCGACATTGACACGACATTTGCGGTCCTTGAGCATTTTCCGGTATAGGAAGCACCGCAAGATGCCTAAAACGTTTGCAGACCATTTTGTCAAAACAAATCCGCACTATACACTGCTTAGACGAAACTTTAAACAAAACTTTATAGCAACCGCTTTAACCATCTATAATAAACCAGTTTCCGAAACACGAACGAGTCTGTTCACGGAACTAAATTCATCGCAATTCGTCCAATCATTTAGCCATGGTGGTTTTTCCATGCTTCGAATCCTTTAAACACGGAAAGTTCTCGATAGAGCTTGCGCGACAACAACCATTCAACATCACTACATCCATATTGCTGGCCGCATGTAATGATTATCTAAGAACCGGTAACGCTACTCGTATCGTTCCAGCAGATCCAGAATTCAGAATGCTCGATGTACACTGTTAACAACTTCCAATTCCACTCGTAACAGGTACAAATATCTACAGTCAATTATTTCCATAAACCATATACATTCGACCACAGCATCCTTGCGATAATTTACAACATTTTTGCAATACGACATGGCCGAGACATTTTACCTCGAGCTTTAACGTCGGATCACTCTGACGACTATTCTCGAACTTACGCAGACCATTATTATAACATCGCGATTTTTCAGTCAACTGTATTAATACATGACAACCCGCGTTACGTCTCGCATATGCTATTCTTGACGTTGCTTGTCAGAAAGTCAGTCACCCTTTTTCGTCTCAGGCACGCTATCACAGCTACCATACCATACTATTTATAATCGTAGCACATCGCCGACGTTTGTCAGATCGACATTTGCACCGTTTGTCCTACCATCCCACACTATTTACGCTTTGTCGGTACACCTAGCTCACCGTTATTTAAACACCACGATACACCGACTCGACAACGCGACCACGCACCACACGCCCCGTTTTGTTAAACAAACGCCGAGTACGCCAGGGCTGCATGTAACCACACATCGTCTGTTATTTATTTAGTCCACGAAAATTTTTTCAAACCATCAACCGCCCAGCATTCCACCGCTGAGCACATGGACTTTACTATTGAGAACCCGCCGCTGTCACTCTTTGATATGCGTAGACTCGGTTTACACCCGAGACTTTACATCTCGCCCCCACACACAGACTTACACATATTACCCCAACTTCTTCATTTATCGACAGTTAACTATACGCGTAGTCACTTTAAGATACATTTCAACACATTTTACATAAACAGATTTTAACAGACCACCACGTTATACACTTTCATCTTAACGCCATTAAACCCGTTACGACATCGCTTTCAACCGGAACAGAGAACATTTGAAGGGGCGAGAACTAAATTATGGAATAACCAATACAGATTTACCAAATCATACTCACGAGATTGTACAATGATGCTGTCTCTTCCTCGATAACCATTGCGCAAACGTTACCCGACAACGCACATACCATCAACAGATGCTGCACATCCGCATCCGTCGCCCAGCCCAGCCCCCGCGCCACAGCCCAGCATGCGCACACGCCATGCCTCGTGACGTCACAGCCTTTATAACAAAGAACATACGTTTATTCCGACATATAACAATCACAGTCATTTAACATCAAAACAAAACAGTCCTTTTGCCTGAGTGGTTTATTTATTTACGCAGCTTAACGATACGTCTCATCTTTCAACTGACAGATCGTTCGAAAAAGTCTGCCTCCCTGATGCCGACAACCAGATCCACTTCTGTATTTCAGCAGCACCATCAGCTCACCATACGCACCTCAGTTACTGATCGACTTTCGGTCTGAGGAATTCAGACTCAGTCAGCACCACTTTGGGAACATAGCAGCCAAAGACCGGTTTTAACGATCCAGCAGCTACAGGTACACGTACGACTTTGCGGTACGCAATCAGATCACGCACGTTCGTTCGTTATCGCATTGAAACACGTTTTAGAATAACCTTGTAACATCTATATCTTTCGCAAGATCCACTAAAGAGTCTTTTACACATAAGCGCAGAAACCAGATCTGTCGTCCATCGGCACAATCTTCTTCCTCATTTTCCACGCCTGTTCAGAACATTCAGTGATCGCATGTCGCAGCGCTCATGTCCACCTTGATCCATTTCTTCCACCAGCAGTCTCACACAAGCGATGGCACTTTCAGCTAAACGGACAGTTTAGTCTACCGCACGACATTCCGACGCGCTATATCTCCAAGTCCGAACTCATTTTGAATCAGAACATGGTGGCAGATCGTAAAAGTACCACCGTTCACTTGTGTAAGATTTTTATTTATCTGACATCTTCCTCATCTTCCAACACAACTAACATTTTTTCCTTTCTTCGAGCTGATCACTCATTTCATCCTTCACCTTGCATTCACACGGTAGCAGCACTTAAACAGCAGTTTTGTTGCCGATCATGCATTGACCATTGTCCGTAGCGCATTTACATACATTTCACTCGCAGCTAAACAGCCATCACGCATACTTCACCGACAGTAGTTTCGCCAATCGTCACACCTTGGTCAAGACCAGCCTTAACGTCGACAACGTCAAATATCATGCTTGCCGTTCATCAACCTTCAGCACTTGTCATGCCACTAGCATGCACCAATATCCCTCGAGATTGTCATCCGCAACCATACACTTTCGATATTCATGCAACAGCTTCATGCTTACAACATCTCATCTCACTACTCGTTCATCCAAAGAAAATACCGACTTCATTCTATCAGTTTCACATTCAACACATCGTTCCACGCAACACACCAGATTTGAATTACACACTGAGTTCGATATCCTGGCATGTCAGCCTCAGAGAACATTGCACCAGCCTGGGAACACGGTCGAGACCTTGCAGATCACAAATTCTTAGAAAACATGCTTTTGCAACGCAGTCGCTAACCAACCATTACCAGACTGCGTGCCGCATCGCTGACATAACAAACCAATCCATTGCACGTCAACAATCAACTCAGCCCATGCACGCAACACGCCTGTTCTAGCCATTTGCACCAGATGTCAACACACGAACTGTTCCCATTCCACATGAGTCAGAACCAATGTCGATATCAGCCATTCACAAGTCACCACATGCATCTACATCCACATGACCCATCCATGACCACATGACACACATACATGACCACGACACATGACACATGACTATGACCCATAACCACATGACAATGACGTCGATTTGAATGGTTTTCCATTAACACACACCATGCTTACGAGTTTTTCCATATCATGCGGACCAGGTTAATAGCGAAATTAGGTTAGGCCGCGCGCGGCGCTGGCCCAACCTATTAATTTTTCCTTTATCTAACCTAGGTCCACACTTGTTTTTAATGGAAAACTCATTAAAAGCAATTAGTGTAATGGGTTTTAATAGAAAACTCATTAAAAGCAATTAGGTCATATGGTCATGCGGTCATATGGTCATTGGTCATGTGGTCATATGGTCATGTGGTCATATGGTCATATGGTCATGTGCATATGGTCATTGGTCATATGGTCATATGGTCATTGGTCATGTGGTCATATGGTCATGTCATGGTCATGTGGTCATTGGTCATTGGTCATGTGGTCATATGGTCATGGTCATGTGATGTAGCAGGGAGATTAAATTTGGTATATAAGGAAGTAGTTTTGGGTTGAGCTTAGTTATAGTAAGACATTTTTAACAACATATTCGACTATTTTCGGTAATATACGCCCCACTCTGTAGGATACATAAGGAACAAATTTTCGTATTCAATTTAGTATTTGACGGTAGCTAGAACGGTAAACATGAGCGTCTCCAAGGTGATTAACGTTTCTCAACTTCTTGGGAATAAAGTGAAACCGACAAATGAGCGATTTGGATTATGGCTGTTGGCAGAAAATATGTGCAACAATAATCTGGTGACAGATATTGGTAATATTTGTTATGTCGAAGGCGAAAAGATGCTGACTGGCGGACTACACACACCAATTACAGAACCATTTTGTGACAATATAATGTTGGTTAAAATTTGCGACCTTTCTGACACCGAACAAGCATCTTCAAACAAAAAAATGTTTATCCTAAAAAAAGAAATTTGTGGTGCATTTAACAGCTATCTACGAAGAAAGTTCGACCGATTTGTTTCCGCTAGGCATGGTGTTAAAGCTAAGCTTCCGTTTTCTCTGGAAAGCAGTAACAAGATAGGCCAGAGAGTAAAAGAAATTATCGGAAAAGAAGACCTCGAATGCGTTAATAAAAAATTCCAAAATCCTATATGTGTTCCATACAAAGTGGAACTAGCAGATGTTAAGTTGGAAACTTTATTGGAGGAACTACTAGATATATTAGACGAAGTCGAAAAAGATTATTTCTATCTTTTTGAGATGGATGTAACCCAAGATTTTGCAGGCATATTTAGCAAGATGGAGATGTGTAATTATTTAACTATAAAGCATAACTTTTGCTATAAGGGAGAATACGAAGAAAAGTGTAATATTATAGTTGACAACGATAAAACTGCGGGGATTGATTGTTTAACATGGCTAACAACCAATGCAAGAATTAAGATTTACAACAAATTTGTGTGCCAGATAACAAGTCCTGGTGTTAATAAACAACTTGGCAATCATATACTAGATTTTTTACGTTGTCCAGATGTACGTTTAAGGGAAACATTTGCGTCTACTTTGGCCAAAGAACATGGTATTACACGATTGGAAGCGACAATATACAACTGTGCAATTGGAAGCTATGTCAGTGCGGAACGGGTGTATAAACCCTTAAAAGACTGTTTAACCTTATTGGAAGATAGTAAGTTATACTTCCTAAAGGCGCCAATGTACTCGGTACCACTTACCAAAATGTGGAGTAAGCTATCGGACAAGCTACAAAATAGCTGCTGTTTAGTGTATAATAACCTGCTACAGTACGTGTATTGGGGAATGGCAATACAAAGAAATTGACAGGCTTGCAAATTAAGTTGTCCAAAAAACCAGAGGAAAGGGAAAAATTGATAAAGTATGTGCTTTCGGTTATTATGTTTTAACTATTTACCTGTAAATTATTTGGAGATAGTATAGGAAGATGTCCAAGATAAAATAAAAATCTTACACAAGTGCTACATTAAAGCAGGTAGTACATATTTTACACAATCTGCCACACCATATTCTACAATTCCAAAAGAAATAGTAATTTCGGACTTGGGATTGATAGATACGCCTAACATTCGTCCAGAGGTTGTACGACAACGCGTAAATATTGGTAGTAAACTCTATCCGTTTACGCTAAAGGAAATTGCCCCATTATGTATACCATACGCTGTAAGTGGAAGGAAAAGACTGCTGGAATTAGAGGAAATGGATGCAAAAGGCGAAAATTGACTACATGGAAAACACTGCGACAATACGCGATCAATACAAAGATGTGTTAGACAAAGAACATCTTATTAGAGAAAATGAGGAAGAATTAAAAGATTATTTTATGTGCCGATGGACTGACTTAGATACATCTGGTTTCTACAAGTTGTATGCATTTGTGGTTAGTAAAAAGACTCTTTAGTTATGTAGGCGTCCTTGCGGAAAAGGATGGTACTAAATCCGTATATTTTTAAAAGGTTATTCTAAAACGTATTTATCAAAATGGCAGATAACAAAGACGAACTAAGGAATGTGGGTTTCGTAATCTTTGCGTACACCACACGCAAAGGGGTCCGTTAAACATTGTATATTTGCCTAGTAAAGAACCTTTTGGATCATTTAAAACCGAGGGTCTTACAACCATCATATATTCCCAAAAGTGGTGGACATGCAACTACGCAACAGTCTGTGGGAGAATAAGGATTTCTCCAATACCGACAAGAAGAAGTCGATCAAGCTAACAAGATACGTATGCAGGATATAGTGGGAAAGCTGCGATTAAAAGATTGTCACAAGCTGCAAGAATTACACGAAGGAATGGATCTGGTTGTCGGCGGAATCAAAGACTTTAAATATAGAGGCAAACTTCGGTACATTTTACAATTCGAAAACCTAGACGGTCTCTATGTATCAAACTATTGGTTAGAAAAGGAGATAGAGGACTTGGGTATCGATTTAAATTTTAAGCTGCGAATAAAATTAGATAAAATTAAAGCCACTCCAAACAAACATAAAGAAAGGACTGTTTTCTGTGTATAACTTTGTATTAAAATTAAGTTTAAATGACCCCATGCTTGTCATTAAATATTTTTAAATTTGTTATGTATAATGTCAGAATAAACATTTTATAATAGTATATAACATTGTTCTTTATTTATAAAAGGCTGTGACGTTACCACGAAATAGCAGTCGCACAGAGAGGGGTGCGCATGGGCAGCGCGCATGGGCAGGGGTGCGCACGCGCAGGGGCGCGCATGGGCAGGGGTGTGCACGCGCAGTGGGCGCGCATGGGCACAGGCGTGCTTAGGCGTACACGAGGGATGCGGAAGTTAACAGTTACCAAGCATCCAATTCTTTATTTGGTGTGGAGTACTTGTCTGCGTATGTATCCGGAGTAAAAAATACGATTTGCATACGCAGCTTATTAATAAAATTAGTTTATCGAGGGAAGATGACAAAGGTACATCATTCCTAATAGTACAACAATCTACGCATGGGGGCATAAAGATATAAGATAGTTGTATAGATTTTGTAAATCTATTGTATATATTAGTTTTTAAATTCCATAATTTTTAAGTTCCTCGCCCACCTTCCAAATCCTTCCTCTGCTTCTATCCTGGTTGACAGAGTATACGTGTTATCTCCACGTTGTGTTAGCGGAACACTGCGGTTTTAGATTTCTAGGGGAATGGTTAGTTAAAGCATATGTCTCGGTTAGCGAAAAAAGGGTTTTAAAGATGGCGTTAAATAAAGATGGGCAAAAATTAGTCTTTAAAAGGTATAACTTTGTATGGGTTGGTTCTATTTAAAATCTGTTTACATATTTGGGGTCCCTAGAAAAATTTAATATTAGTTGATACCTAGCAAAATATATTTATCTTAAAAGAGTGACTACCCCGCGTATAATAAATACAATATAACACTTGTCGATAAAAAGTTGTAGGGAAAATTAAAGACGTATTTAATGGGGGTCCAGTATTAGAATTTGTTGGTAGTAATGTTAAGTCCTACTGTATTGTAGGCGAGAAAGATACGATTAAAAAGATTAAAGGGGTCTCACGAATTGTAGTTAAGTAAAACCGAGGGTCTTACAACCTATAACGAGCATATACCTCAAAAGGAATGGACATGCAACTACGTAGCAGTGCGCGGGAGAATAAGAATTCTCTCCAATAAGAAATTAAAGTTTCCATGTACGTAGCACCAGCCATTGGGTAATGGTCGAAATGTGGAGCCTATAAAGACGGTTATTAATTGTGGTTTAGAAAAATAGTAGTTTTCGTGGACTAAATAAAATAGCTTAGACTGGTTAATGTATATGGTTACATATTCTCGTACACGTCCACAAACATCTGTTTACGTCCACAATGGCGATACCGGTAGTTTTGTTTAACAAATAGTAAGAAAAATACGTCAGGTGTTAGTGCGTGGAAGCCCATAGGATCGTTGGATTCAAAAAGAACGGTGCGTATGGTGGTCTCCGTTAGAATAATCGAAAGTGGTTAATCAATCGTATTAGATGTTTAAATAAGCGAAAGTGTAAAGGCCTACATAAACAAAGATTTAATTATCCGACAAAAGTACGCGATGTGCTACACTTATAAATAAAGTATGGAATGGTGCTTTTAGCGGCCCTAGCAGTAAAAAGGGTGACTGACTTTACAAGCAACTACAAGAATAGCAGTAGCGCAGAGAAGGGGTATGCATGTATTATACAGTTGCTACAAAATATGTTAGTTTACGCGTAGCTCGGATGTGTAATTGATCACGACTTAAAGATCCCTCGGAGGTTTAAAAATTCTCGGCCTATTGTCGTTTGAAAAATGTTTGTAAATTATCAGAACAGGAGCGGGTCGAAGTATAATGGATTATTGACTGAGTATTTGCTACCTTTTACGAGGGAATTGGAAGTTGACAGACATCGAGCATCTAATTTCTATTTGGACGATATCGAGTACTTACCGGTTCTAGAAATCATTACATGCGGCCGACCGCTATGCGAAAGTGTAAAAGCATACAGAAGCATAATTATCAGACGAAAAAGTGCGCGATGTGCTATAGAAAGTATACAAAAAAATGGTGCTTTGCCCAGTCTTAACAGTAAAAAGGAGAGTGACTTTTTCAAGCAACTACAAGAATAGCAGTAGCGCAGAGAAGGGGTATGCATGTATTATACAGTTGCTATAAAATATGTTAGTTTACGAGAAGGTCGAACGTGCACAAATTAAATTTTAATCTATAATTAACCATGGTCGTAAAAATGGGAAATTAATGGTTAATTTAATACTGCTAAGCATATACTTTCGCTCGGTGATTCATTTGGAAAATATTCAAGCCTACCTAAAATATGACGTAGAAATTATTTAAAATTAAATTGTTGTAAGTATCCTGTAGACAACAAGTTGGTATTTCCTTAGTAATGGTTTAAAGTGTTTTTGGTTATAGTAGCACTGCATCTTCTACGACTTGCACACAAGTTGTGTGCGTGTGCTATCACCCTTTGGATTTTTAATATGCACGCGATCCGTATAACATGGAAGACGTTTTCCGGTGTTTTACTAACGGCATTCGCAGCATGGACAAAGCGAACCGAGCGCATACATTGGTGCTAAATGTATTGGACGAGCAGCGAAGATTGGCTCAAGATGACGTCATTTAGTTCCCCGATGAATCCGAGACTTCGTTCGGTGTCTTCGAAACCTTCGGTTTGCATTCTATAGGGTACATAAAGCAGGTACGCTGGAGTAAATTCTTTAGTTATAAGTTAGTTCGCTTACAGTCAAGTCTTATAGTGCGGATTTTGTTTTGTACTAAAATGGTATCTGCAAACGTTTTTGCGCAACTCTTGCGGTGCTTCCTATACCTGGAAAATGCTCAAACGGCACCAGAACAAATGTCGTGGTGCAACATCGTCCACGGTTGCTTATACAACCGCCCGCAGCAAAGTACTTAAACTGTGGGACTTGCGGTTTCGCTTTTACGAGAATGGATAACTTACTGCGACACAAGGAAAACAGCACGGCATGTCATTAAGCCGTAAACGTTCAGCTCCGCCAGCTGTTAAAGGGTCTTGTACGAAACAACCACGAATTATGTGTAAAGTATGCGATTTCGAAATGGAAAAACTACGTATGCCGCACATTTAAGGAGCAACAGACATAAAATGCATCAGTTACCGCTACTAGCGACGATGGTGTAGAAATGGTTAGCACTGCGTTTAACAACCGTATGGCTAGCTATCGCATAAAGAACGCCAGTGTCGACGATGGAGTGCCCGAGTTTCTTTGGAAGCAGAAAGAGCGATTTATTCGATTAATAAATGAAAAAAGAATACAACATACAGCAGTAAAAGTCTATTGCGAACTCTACGGCGTTTACATCAAAATGGGGAAGAGGCTACCGATGTGAAATCCTTTAACACAAAAATGTGGTTATAACGTCTTCTAGTAATCTGGAAAATACGTACGAGGTCTTAAGCGAAACCATGCGAACAAAATCAGAGGAATTTGAAACATGCGAGTCCGGTTGGTCTTTGGAAAAGGTGCTCTATTTAGAAATAAATATTAATAAGTATGACCCGATATGACAAGTTCTAGGTTGAAAATAAAAAATTGTGAATATGTATTTAGAAATGTGGTTTTACAAAATTTAAACTGTATTAGTAAAATTGTTTGTAATAAAAGTTTTAAGAATGGTTTTAGATTTTCTTTATGTATAAGCCGCAGGAAATTTATAATTTAAAGGTGTGTGTAAATGGTAAGGGTCGTTCGATTTTAAATCTATTTAGAGATTCGGATTGTGCATAAAATTCTAGACTAACAAGATGTGCTACATGTATAAAAAATTTATAAGAACGCTCAAAAGTCGCTACAGGTAAGAAATCTTAAAATGGGGGTAGCTCTCTGGGGGATGGTGCTATGTGAAAATTTAAAGAGATTTGGATAGCTTAGAAAATTCTAATATTGATTGATACCAAACAAGGTAGGTTTATCTCGTGGGTGGAAATGTGGAGAAAGATTTATCTCGCAGAGGGTATATGTGTAACTTTGCAGGGCGTGGTCCGATTTCAAATCTGTTTGCAGATTCGGGTTGTGCTAAAATTGTAGACTAATTTAATGTATTGCATGTATAAAAAATTTATAAGAACGCTCAAAAGTCGCTACAGGTAAGAAATCTTAAAATTAGGGTAGCTCCTTGGGGATGGTGCAATCTGAAAATTCCTAGAGATTTGGGTAGCTGAGAAAATTTAATATTGATTAATACCAAACAAGATAGGTTTATCTCGAAAGATGCAATGGCTAGACGAAGAAAACTATTTGTTAGGTTTGCTTATAGAGCAAATAGCAAAATTAGAAGATCAGGACTTTAAAGGGGTATAACTTTGCAGGGCGTGGTCCGATTTCAAATCTGTTTACAGATTCGGGATGTGCATAAAATTCTAAGCTAATTTAATGTATCGCATGTATAAAAAAATTTATAAGAACGCTCAAAAGTCGCTACAGGTAAGAAATCTTAAAATGAGGGTAGCTCCTGGGGATGATGCAATCTAAAAATTCTTAGAGATTCGGGTAGCTAAGAAAATTCTAATATTAATTGATACCAAACAAGATAGGTTTATCTCGTGGGTGGAAATGTGGAGAAAGATTTATCTCGCGGGTGGAAAGAATGCGGGTGTGATGTAATCAAAATGGTTGTGGGGGTGTCCAAGCAAGGAGGAGAGCAAGGAGGAGTCAGGAGGAGATTCATCTAAAATAAGACTTTATAGTGGGTTTTTACATGTAAATTTGGTCCAGATGTGTGGGGAAATGAGGGATTCTGGGGGAAATGAGGGGGTGGATGCCCCAATTATACCCTACTAGAGTGAGTTTTAATTTCCTTAGTTAGTTTCGAGAGTTATCGCTAGTATAAGCAAAGTGTTAAACTATAAATTTGTGATCGGTAATGTGCTATTGATCAACCAGGATGGGAGATCATCAAGCACCGAATATACACAATCAACAACAAACTCAGACAACCCGCGCTACTATAAAAATATTAGACGAGATGGAAACCGAACAGATTAAATACCGCCGAAGCTACGACGACATATCGTCGTCTGAAAAAAACACTAAAAAGAAAAGAATAAGCAATACTCAACAAGTAACACCCTCGACGAGCTATGCATGCGCAGCAGCTACCGCTGCAACACCGACAGCGACCGCAGCAACTCCGACAGCGATAACAACGAAGGCCATCGATGCAGGTGAGAACCGACCAATTACCGCCAAAGTACCACCCATCCACGTAGAAGTTATTCCGAACTACCTTACGCATGCGAGGGAGATGCAAGGATCCCTTCAGAGAAGCATCGATATCAGAGCCTCAGGGCTAGGAGCAAGAATCCTGCCGAAAGACACAAATGAGTACCGTTTTGTACAAAACTACCTTAAAGTAAATGGTATAGAATATTATACGTACACCCAGAAAAGCGAGCGAGAACTAAAAGTAGTAGTAAAAGGAGTTGCAGCCAACATAACCACAGACGACGTACAGGCTGAGTTAACGCAGCTGGGCTTCAACGTCAAACACGTAACAAAATTACAGAACAAACAGAAGACATACAGCAACACGATAATGGTTGCACTTGAAAACACACCTACATCGCACAACATCTACAACTATAGCAACTTATTATACTGCAGCAAGCTGAAAATAGTAGCGTTCAAGTCAAGAGTCAAAATAGCACAACGCTTATCCTGCCAGAGATTCGGACACTTGAACCTCAACTGCGGCTACAACCTAAGGTGCGTAAAATGCACCGGAAACCACCTGGCAGCTAGCTGCACTAAAAGCAAAGAAACGGCACCAGTTTACGTCAACAGCAGCGCGGTACACCCCGTCAACTACAGGAACTGTCCAGCCTACGAGAAAGAACTACAAAAACAGAAACCAACTACATTACATGTGATTTTCCAATGCTCCACCCGAAGGTACTACATTGGCCAGGAAGCGAGTTTTTTACCTGGAAAATTTTGAATTTTGCCGAATCCTTGCTGTTCCAAGCAAGGTAGGGATCTTTAACGTGCGTGACAACACTCACACACGGGACCTCCATTTTACCTCTCATCCAAACGAGGGTGTATTTTTGCGAAAAATGCTCGCCTAACATTTTTCAAGCGGACCGTGTCGGGATTCGAACCCGGGACCTAAGAAACCAACTACAGCACCACCAACACAACCAAAAATCATCACTACACACAAACTATCTGAAGCCGACGAGGAAGGATTTACATAATCAAAAGATGGACGACACAGACTCCCACCAGCCACCTCAGTCGCCTCAGCAAATAAAATGGTAATTGACAATACTTCCGACAGTGACAAACACTTGAACTCCGACACATAAAGCGAGAGACAAAACCATAAAGAAAAAATACGACGACGACGAAGCATGAACAAAGCAACTACCAAAACGACCGTAACAGAAACGAGAAACGAAAACACGTAAGCCACGACACCAAAACTAATCCACGTAGCGTCGACAAGTACACCACACAACACAGACACACCGAAACCCACAACGTCCAGCGTCGACATAACAACCATAACAAACGACACCACCACTAAATTCGGCAAAGTACTGAACAAAATCATCCACTGAGCACAGACAATAATAACCAATTACATGGCAGAGACTTTTGAGGTCACATCGTAACTAACAGCATTTTGTGACATTATACAGACATTTAATGGATAACACGACTAACGCCCGGAACTTAGTACTGCGATCCTGGGACGCAAACGGTATACAAAACAGATTCACGGAACTCAAACACTTTTTACAGGAACATGACGTAGACATAACACTAATATCAGAAACAAGGATAAGCACTAAAAAGTTAATAAAACTGGCAAACTACAGTACATACAGAAAGGACCGCGACATGCCACGTGGACAACCACCGAATGGACGAGTAGTCATCCTAATACACAAAAGACTACTACACGAACAATTACAGCTAACACTCACTACCCTCGACGCTGTAGGCGCACGACTTAAGACAAACGGACACTACATAACCATCATAGCTGTTTACAGAAGCCCTCATAGACCTGACCTAAGTACGGAAGATATAGACAATTTACTACAAGACGACACTCCGACAATAATCAGTGGGGATTTAAACGCCAAACATCAAGCATGGGAAGCAAGAACGGACAACAAGAGCGGACGTATACTCCACATACACTCATTGAACAAACACTTTGACATAGTCGCACCTAACGAACCGACAAGAATCCCCCCAACAAGACAATAAGAAGCAGATGTTTTAGACATATATATACTACAATGCATGCCCTATCCGATACAAACAGAACCAGAGACGAAGTGGGTCATGGGTCAAGTGGGTCAGTGGGTGCAAGTGGTCACTTTTTTGTTTGGGTCACTGGGTCAATGGGTCATGTGTATAGGTTCAATTTGACCCGGTGACCCAAATTGACCCGGCAACCCAAATTGACCTGGCGACCCAAACTGATCTGGCGACCAAAATTGATCCTGTAACCTAAATTAACCCGGTGACCAAAATTGATCCGGTAACCTAAATTGACCCGGTGACCGAAATTGATCCAGTGATTCAAATTAATAAAGTGACAGATTAGCTTTCTCTAGGTAAAGCCATAGTTTAGTGAACTTTCGGGTCAGTTTATTACGTACGTTCACAAAATTATACATAAAGTTATTAGTTCAGTTAGTTACTTGCACTCATTTTATGAATTTGAAGTAAGCGCCAAAATAATTTATAATGCGATAAGAGTACAGCGCCTCTCTTTTAATATGAAAACGCATTTTTAAATTTTTTCAAAGAAACGTGCTATGGTACACAATGCGGTGTTATAATAAACTTATAGAATTTTGTATGTTATAATCTTAATAAATTTAAAGTTTTCTGTTTCTAGCTTCTCTTCTCACTAGTGTAGCAATAATACTATAAGATTTCAAAATTTGCATCATTCTGGATTGTAGTTGAACTTAAAAAAAACAATGACAATTAAGAACTAACATCAGGGTTAGTAATCGTCATCAAATATAAACATCTAAATTAGTTTGCCAATAGAATTTTCTTTCGCCGACGTAGATTATAGTAAAACATCTAAATATTATCTCTTTATTTTCATAACATTTCATTACTTTGGTAAATTGTAGCAGCAGGCATCACATTGGTTGTAATATAAACTTTTGTAAATCTCCGAGAGGTGAAGTCATAAAGTAAATACAATGGTTAAAATTATATGAAACGCGTATTGCAAGTTACGATTTTGTTACGTTTTCCTTAGGTTGCACCCCCTCTTCCCAGGGCTGGCTTTTGAAATTTGCTGCCGGTAGGCAAATATTTTTTGGCCGTCCTTCAATTTCGCTTTGAAATGTAATAACCTACATAAGTTAATCCATAATTTCTTCCAATATAAAGTAAATGCCCTTCCCGTACACCCAAGTTTTCTCGTACTTATTGTTTCAGAAACTTTAAAAACGGAATTTTTAAAATATAGCCTAGTCATCATAAATTCATAAGTGATGTAACTTTTTTTATTACGTAGGTTTATAAGATAATTTGTATTTATATATTATAATTCTTTTCTATTTTTAATGCTTTTGTTTACATTTTCTGTTATTAAATTTAAATTTAAAATAAGTAAAGTATTTTGTTGATGACAGTATTTGATAAGCGTAGACATAAATGATCTTAGGTTCATGGGTCAAATTGGTTCACCGGGTCAATTTGGGTCACCGAGCCAATTTGTGTCACCGGGTCAATTTGGGTCAGTGGGTCAATGGGTCGTGGGTCACATACTTATTTGAGTCACTGGGTTATGGGTCACTTTTTCGATGACCCATTTCATCTCTGAACAGAACTAATACACGACTTAAGTTCGAACCACGTACCGATAATCACAACGATACAAACACAATCACAGACGACACACGTACGACCCAAACATACACAACAGGAGAAAATTTAACAAAGCACTGCAAAGAATGATCACGGACAGCAACCCAGACATAAACAATACACAAGACATAGGCATCCAAAAATAAAACCTAACGCGCACAATAACCCAAGCCCTACCAGTAAAAAACAATCTTCCCTAAAAACACACGACCGAACTTGCAAGAATACATTAAACAAGCCATTAAAGACAAAGAAACGCTAGTACGACGTTGGCACAACACACGTAACCTACACATAAAACGCACCCTAAACACTAAACAACAAGCAATCAAAATTATGTTAAAAGAACACTTCAACGAATCATGGGCCAAACACATACACGACACGCTACAAGCCGACGGTAACCTGTACAGACTAAATAGAAAATTACTTTTAAAAAAGAACCCTAAACCCACTCCGCTACAAGGACAACACGGTATGCTATACGCAGCCGAGGACAGAGCGACACAATTCGCAAACCTACTGAAAGAAAAGCACTCTGTTAACCCCACTAAAGACAAAAACTTCTCCAACTTCGTGAACACGACACTAAACCACTTACTAGAATTACCAACAGACAATGACATACAACACGTTACACCACAAGAAATAAAACAAACTATCAACAAACAGAGTAACACAAAGGCACCTAGAAAGGACGAAATACCAAACATCGCATGTAAACACATCATAAAAGAGACGCTTGCACTAATAACAAAAATCTTCAACAGCATCATCTACTATAGACACTTTCCTACAGATTAGAAATCTGCAATAGTAGCCATGATACCGAAACCAAACAAAAACACAAGAGACACTAACAACTATAGACACATATCACTACTAAACTCTATTTCAAAATTTTTCGAAAGACTCTTACTGACGAAACTTAAACTACTACTACAAGACAGACACGAACAATACGGATTCAAAGAACAACACTCCACTACACTACAAGCGATCCGAGTGATCCACCATATTGCCACAAACTACAACAAAGAACTGACCACTGTAGCAGTTGCACTAGACATAAAAAACGCTTTCGACAAGGTATGGACCAATGGACTACTCTTCAAACTCGCCACCATACACAGAATACCGACGTCATACATACAACTGCTACACATTACATGTGATTTTTTTACCTGGAAAATTTTGAATTTTGCCGAATCCTTGCTGTTCCAAGCAAGGTAGGGATCTTTAACGTGCGTGACAACACTCACACACGGGACCTCCATTTTACCTTTCATCCGAACGAGGATGTATTTTTGCGAAAAATGCTCGCTTAACATTTTTCAAGCGGACCGTGTCGGGATTCGAACCCAGGACCTAGGGCGTAGTAGTAACACACATACCACTACGCCACGGAGCCGCCTTGTCAACTGCTACACAGCTACCTAACAGACAGGACCATTCAGGTCAAAGTTGAGGACCCACTTTCACCACCGACAAACATTAACACAGGTGTCCCACAAGGAGGCTGTCTCTCCCCTACACTATTTAACGCCTACGTCCACGATATACCGAAGCAACCAGACTCCTTCTACGCAATCTACGCCGACGATATACTAATCGTAACAAAAGGACGCAAAGCCCAAGATGCTACAAACAAAATACAAAAACAGCTCGACGCACTACCAAGCTGGTTTGACCAATAGAGGGTCAAACTAAACGTACAAAAAACAGATGCAATTAACTTCTCCAAAAGAAGGACAACCGCACAGAAACTACTAGGACTTGAAGGACAACAATTGACTTGGAACTCCACGATAAAATACTTAGATATACACATTGACAGACAACTCACATTCAACAAAGACGTAACAGAAGCGCTGAACAAAACGAGACGCGCAAAAAGCCACCTTCACTGCATACTTACTCACAAAAACGGACCACAACTAGACATAAGACTAAAGACAGACAAAACGAAGCTGAGACCAATACTTAGTTACGCGACTGAGACCTGGTACAGATACACTAACCAAAAAACCAAACGTAAACTAGAAGCAGTACAAAATGAGACTATGAGAACCATCACAGGAGCAACCTGGTATGTACGCAACGAGACACTAAGACACGACTTACAACTATCAACACTAAAAACCTACTTCACATAATTAGCAACAAACACTTACAACACAATAAACACCCCAGATCTAGCACACCTACGCTACTTCGCAACCCCATATCCGTATAACACAAACAAACACAAAAGAAAGCCACATCCCTGACACATATTAAATGTTGGATAGCAATTTAAAAAAAGCCCAGGCGCAGTCATACATCCAAATAAACATGCAATCAATCAAATAGCCAGCAGTCATCAACCAGTCATCATCAAACAGCCACCTTCACCCACCTCTATCAACCATCAAGCAGCTGCCAGCAGCCATCAATCAGTCATCAACAAGCAGCCACCTTCCACCTTTACCAACCAGCGAAATAGTAAAAAGATAAGAAGAAACCACCAGACGGGAAAATGACGCCCACGGAAAATAAAAAGACACGATAGCGACAAGACAGCCAAAATTTCTAAAATTAATACTGCCTGAGGAAGATGGACAAAAATAAGCCCAGGATCGTCCAGCTGGAGGTTAGATTTTCAATATCAAATGCTTCCCACATCTTTAGCATGGGCATACTGCTTCTTAATAATTCCTCTACCTTCCAGCATGTTGTAAAATTCCTGTTGACTAAGTTATGAAATGTAATTGAGTTTTCAGACGAATCTATGAAATCGTATGGGTATACACCTTTTTTAGTTATTAATTCAAACTTCTCATTTGTCAAACCAGAAAATTCATTTTTTAGTAATGTATATGCATTTAGGTAGGAAGCCAATGTTTTTAAGGATGAACTCATAAAGCGGGAGCTATCGATGAATCTATAGTTGATTAAGTTCTCAGGAATACATTTTGTGAAGGGGATATATTTTTCCTTTGTTATTGGTAACACTTCTACACGACCATCCAAATCAACAGCAATACTTTTAATATGAAATGGCTATCGTAGCTACTCAAGTTGTGGAAAACTATCGGATTGATATGATAATCTTGATATTTGATACTACAGTTCTCATGCGCCGGTCCTCTGCAATTATTAGTTGACACTGAATGATTATGATTGCGAACTTTTTTATCTTCTAAACTGAAGTGCTCCACGCAAATATAACAATGTGTTGCAGTTGTAAATGCAGCTTCTTGTTCTCGTGTGAAGGGAGACATATCATAAAGACATAAGAATACCATCTCAACTTCTTCTGCAAACTGTTGTAGTTCCATAGGAAACCACTTCACACAATCTTCTCCACGATATGATCGATAAAACGATAAAGAGTCATCATGTTACATTTCACATAATATCTAACACTAAACTATATTTTTCCCGCCCCCAGATCTACATATTCGATAAATGGCACTTTAATTTTATTTCTAAAATTCTTGAAATGAAAAATTTTTTTTCTGCTGTAGGCAGGCGAGGCACACACAATTGCGTTGTTTTACAATCAATAACATGATTCATCAATTTATCACTTGTGCTAAGGTAGTGTAGGCAGGGATCGCAGAAATGATTTTATGCAGTATTAAAACTAAGTTGCGATGGAACTAGTCGACCTAAGTCTTTAATCCATTCATAGTGGGCGTTAAGTGTTTCAATTCCATCGGTTTATTTAAAACAATCCATATCTTCATCATAATATTGGTTATGGATCATAAGAAGCTTCACATGATTATTTTTCTTATTCTCTGATATCAATATCGGTGTTTAAAATGCCAAATAAGGCGCTATCGATATAGTGGACTGTAATAATTAATCGCTGTGCTTAATCACGTTTATTAAACAAAAGATCACACTGGAATGCAAAGCTGATATACAAGTTATTGTAATAGTAATCAAGCAAGGTAAATTTACATATTAAACACACAACAGATGTTGGCGCGTTGACCGCTGTTACCCGACTCTCTCGGGGTTGAAGCGGCGCATGAACAATACCCTTAGGCTTCTTTAAAGTAAGCACGCTTCTTCATCCTGATGTGGCACGAGTTTGCAGATGACAACTAAATCCAATTCAAGGGCACTGGATTCTTATTTAATTTATCAATAATAATTGTCCATACTCCCCGCCTTGAACGAGTGCTCGAACGCGTTCAATGTAATAACAATAAACAAAATTAATGCAATTAAAGTATATAAACTGATATCAAATTCATTAACTCATAGTAAACAGTACTTGTAAACAAGCACTCATCACACAATAATAGGTAATGGACACACCTTTGAAATACCACGTTTTAAATATCCACTGACTGTTTTAATCGTAACCACACGCACAACATTATCGGTTCCAGGATGAGTTTATGAAATTCTGCCCAGCAGCCATTTGCAGGGAGGTAAATTGTCATTTTTCACTAATATAAGTACCCCTGGTTGCAATTCACAAACCCCACGTTTCCATTTGCGACTTTGTTGTAAATCGCACAAATAAAATTTAGACCATAATTTACAAAAGTTCTGATGTAACTGTTGAATTAATTGATATCTTGATAATGAATTAAGTTTCACATCTTCGGAAAACAACGGATCTGGTACAGTATTAATGGCTTTACCGATTAAAAAATGAGGTGTCAGGGATGCATAATCATTTGGATCGGATGACATTGCGTAAAGTGGCCTGGAATTCAAGGTTGCCTCAATCTGTACGAGTAATGTATAAAACTCTTCATACGTTAAGATTGTCTTCCCGATCACGCGGTATAAATGTGCCTTTACACCCTTGACATTACTTTCCCATAACCCACCAAAATTTGGTGTACTCGGAGGTATGAAATGCCATGTGATTCCTTCTTGTGCGCAGGAACTAGCCATAATATCTAGATCATTTTTAATAAAGTTAAACAAAAATTTCAATTCTTTATATGCACCGACAAAATTTGATGCATTGTCCCATTAAATGTGAGTTGGCTTTCCCCGGCGGGATGCAAATCGCCTTAACGCTGCTATAAAAGCTACAGTCGTTAAGTTCGTAACTAATTCTAAGTGAACGGCTTTGCTAGTAAAGCATATAAACAAGCACATATAAGATTTGTATTGCTTTGAACCATGGCCCTTTCGGTCCTTCAAGGTAATTGGACCAGCATAATCTAGACCTGTAATTGTAAAGGGGCTTGAAACATTTACACGAGTTTCTGGTAAATCGGCCATAATTGCACCTACTGGAGTTGGTTTACATCGAAAGCTCCTTATACAATTTTTTACAATACTTTTTGCAATAGACATGCCAGATATAGGCCAATAATTTTGGCGAACCGTATATAAAAGAAGTTGCGGACCTGCATGCTGCAACTTTGCATGTTCGTGCTCAAAAACTAACCAAGTAAATTGATGGTTGTTGCCTAGCAGAAATGGATGTTTTTTATTATAACTCAGCGAAGAGTTTTTTAATCGTCCACCCACACGCAACAACCCATTTGAATCGACAAACGGTGCTAACGAAGACAATCGATTTTTACTCTTAACATCTTTCTGAGAAAGGATCATTTTGACTTCTTGTGCAAATGTCTCGCCTTGGGCTAATTTCACTACCTTATTTCTACTCTCACTTAACTCCAAGACACTTAAGGAACCAGTTTCTTTGTTTGGACTTCTAAGGTTATGGATAAATCGACAGCAATATGCCACCACTCGAATTAATTTTGAATAACTAGAAAATCGTGAAAATAGATCGAAAGACTCATTAATAGTTGTGGTAAGTGTTTTCTGCTTTGACCTTAGTTCCGGAAGATCACACGAATCACTGAGTTTGAAAGGATCTGGCTGATAATCGTGGAGTTGGAGAAAGGAGGTCCCTTCCACCATAAATCGCAATGGTCAAGCTCATCAGGTTGTAATCCTCGTGTAGCTACATCTGCAGGATTTTGGTTCGTACTTACATAATTCCATCTACTAATATCAGTCAGGTGTCTAATCTCAGACACTCGATGTCCGACGAATACTTGAAGTTTACTTGGGCAAGTATTTATCCAATGTAAAACAATTTGTGAATCACACCACAGATAATAATCAATATTGTTAGTCAAAGAATCTTGGACAGAATGCATCAACTGAGCCAGTAAAAGAGCGCCGCAAAGTTCGAGTCTAGGTACTGTAATGATTCGTAGAGGAGCAACCTTTGTTTTAGCACATAATAGTTTTACATATATTTCATTGTTGGAATCAATAGTTCGTATATAAATTACTGCGCTATACGCGTCTTTGGACGAATCGCTGAATCCATGAAGTTCTTTTACAATGGGATCATTGCACATTACGAATTTTGGAATGTGTAGTTCATTGAGCTTATTTAAATTTGACCGAAAATTGTACCATTGTATTGATAAATCCGGAGGCACTCCTGTGTCCCAATCAATTTTTATTGACCAAAGCCTTTGCATCATTAATTTTGCAATAATGGTGCAAGGACTGACTAAACCTAGTGGATCATATGTCCTTGCAATAACCGATAAAATTGATCCTTCGTACTTGCAGAATCTGATTTTTCAATATAGACGGCATAAGATAACATATCTTGTCTGCAGAACCACTGAATTCCTAAAGTTTTTATGCTTTCATTATCCCCTAAATTAAGGACTGATAATGAATCAGAATTCTCATAAAATGTCTTTAAAATAATTGGACTATTTGAAGCCCATTTTCGTAATTGAAATGTAGCTGTTTTTAGTATATTGCTAATTTTTTTGCAAATTATAATTGCTTCATTTTCATCGGAAAATCCTGTAATTAAATCATTGACATAAAAATCCCTTTCAATAATTTTTAAGGCTTTGGGAAAGTGTGCTTGATTTTCCAAAGCTAACTGTTTGATGCAACGTATCGCCAAGTACGGAGCACTAGTCGTGCCGCACGTAACAGTATTTAGATGATAAACAGATAAATCCGTTGAAACTTCGTTTCTCGAAACAATTTGTTGGAGGTATCTATCATCTGGATGAACAAGAATCTGCCTATACATTTTGGCAATGTCTGCAATGACAACAAAAGGGTGTTTCCTAAATCGAATTAAAATTTCAAAAATATTGTTTTGTATGGGTGGATATCATTAAGTGATATACCACTACTACTACGGGCCGAGCCGTTGAAGACAATACGTAATTTTGTTGTTAAACTGTTCTCTGGCATTATTCCATGGTGCGGTAGAAAATAACCCATTTTACTACCACCCAACTCGTTAGATATAGTCATATGCCCTAAATCGCTATATTCGTTCATAAAAGACACATATTCCCTTTTAAATAGAACATTTTTTTGAAATCTTCTTTCTAATTGTAACATGCCCTTTATTGCAAAGGTTTTCGAATTCCCTAATTCTGGAAAAAATCTTTTAACGGAATTCTCATTACAAACTTTCCATTATTGTTGCGAAAAACGGTTTGTTTGTAAAATTCCTCACAATCCCTTTCATCCTTTGAAAAATATACCTTCTGCTTGAGTTCTTCGATGACCCAGAACCTTAGCAAATCATTTTCAATGGATTGTGTCACAAAACAGCACTGAATAGTTTTTATCGGATGAGATAATACCCCTGATACTACATAACCTAGAACTGTATTCTGAAGAAGAGGTAGACTTTTTCATAACGATGTTACGTAATTCGTGGCCGTGCGTAACACAAAGAAAATCACGGAATGACCGGGCTCAATCGGAGATTAGGGGGGGTTGTAGAAAGCAGACTGACATATAATGTATGCGGCGGTAAGGAGTTAGTAACAGTACCTGCAATAAAAAAAAATTAGAATAGCAAACCTGAAAAAAAAGAATAAGCATAGCAGCAATGAAAAGTCTAAATTATTCAGTACTTTGTAGAATGTAAAAAAAAGAAACTGTTTGGATAATCTATATAATATAACAACGGTAAAAGCAATACAGAAAAATGTTTAGTACAAAGTGAGGTAATATTGGGGAGTAGCAGAAACGTTTCCTCACACACCAATTAAACATAAATCAGACAAAATGTTAACAAAAGATAAATAGATAAGACACAATTGGTATGAGTAATTAAGTAGTATTGATTTTTCTTTCTTTCTTTTTTTTTATGTTTTAAAATAGCATGCAAGTCTATTGTAAAAGGTATCCGAACGACAAAGATATGGTAAAGCAACGGATAGATATTTAAAGTAATAACAAGTAGGAAGAAGTTCAACTTACAAAAGTCTTTCAGCAACGCTTCCTTGCAATTGAAGTGTAGGATTCACGATGTCCTGCACTAACGAAGCACTTCACCCTTGACTGTGCGGGTGTTGATGGAACTTATCACACGTTACACTAATCACACCTACGTATTTCACTGATGTTAGCAACAGACATTATCACGCGTCGGAACTATGTAGCATCGATAAATTTCTTGTTAATTCTATTTCCTGAGACAATAAGTTCGAAATATTCTGTAGCACTAGTTTAATTTCAACTGGGACCAAATGTATATTATTTTCGTAAACATCCCAAAAGCAGTGAGAAACTTCAACCAATACCTTTGTAAACCGGTAATCTGTTATATTTCGCAAATAACGAAATTTGCGCAAGCAATGATCTATTTTAGATTCTTTGTTGTTAGAAAATTCAGAAACTACAGTATCACTGTATTTAAATAATCCAAAGTATGCGCTACTCTGAGAAGAAAAGGACCGCGAAACTAGATCGCACACACAGTTTTTAAATATCAAAAGACAAAACAACTAAAAAGAACCATAATGGGTAACGCACGTGTATCACTAAAACCGTCCGTCAAATGTTCCGTAAAGCACACGTGCCTCGAGTTTAACAAGCTCTACTACTTTTATTTTCAACAGAAAATCAACTAAAAACACGCCGTGCTTGTTCATGAACAATACGAGAATTGATACCGCAGTAATTCTCACTATTCTCAAAGCAGAAAGAAGCCGTATTTTCAACGTACTTAAGATATCGGAACACAGAACAAAACTACTACTTTTAGTTCAAACCGAAAAGCAACAAAACAATTAGTAAAGCAACGCGTATCACTAAAACAATCCAACACGTTACATATAAAGCACACTTCCTTCAAAAGTAATCAGAACTACACTGCCAATCTGTTTATATAAACTCGTTGTTACCATGAAATCTTGTCGACTGCTATCTCGATTTCGTTAATAACATAAGGCACATCCAAAACGTGAATGCACCATCCTATCTAATAACTAATTACAGTAGTTTATCATTTTCGATAAGTTGGAAGGTAATTTACGAATAATCCAATTTAAACTTCGTTGCAATTTATTTATTAATGAAAATCAACCTTCAAATTATCTATCTTTAATTAATCTACTTTTAAAATTAATACACGCGAGTTAAATTGCATACAAATCTGAAAAATATTCGAAAGTATTTACTTTATACAAACAGCGATCCAAAAACAATGTATTTACTCATTCGGAAAAAGCGTAAAATGTTAAACTATAAAAAATGCCCGTTACAACGAAATCTTGCCATTACTAAGCAGCGTCCAAAACAAATTTGCACCAATCAACAATTTTTAACTGAACTTCTTCAAATTCCTGAAACAACAATAGGAATTTGTCTCTTTTTAATTGTAATTCATCGATTGTTGCATTATCAATCAGCTCCGACTGATCAAAAGCATTTTTTATTTTGTTTAGATGTTTTACAAAACTGTTAACCCTTTGTTCAATCGAATCGCATCTGCGAATTAATTGTTTTAAATCGCTATGACTACTAGCCATTTTCAATCGTTTAATTTGTCAATAAATTTATATTAATCAAGACAATTGCAATTTTGAAAGGATGTAATGAAATAACTTATTATATTAATGTATTACCCTCAATAAACGCAATAACCAACGCGTTAGTTTTAGCGCTACATGAATCACATGACATTCATCCAATTACCAAGCCGTTAAAATAATCATTGGTAATTAGACCCTGAAAGATATGCGCTTTATACTTAGATTGCGTTTAAAAAGGATACAATCATGAGTGTTTATACACAAATCGTAAAGGAAGATGCAACCTTGATAATATAATTGATACCCAGGTTAGGTACTAATCGATAATCTTATAAAAAAAAGTTGGAAAGGACTCACTTTAAATCTGATGTGGGCTGTTAAATTGCAGGCAGTCGCCAAACCATAAGTAGTCAAAACTGCTTTCCACTTCTAAAAAGCTTGCATTCCACAAGTTTCAACGTATCCGGCTCGAAGGACCAATCTTTAAAATGCCAAATTAGGCGCTATCGATATAGTGGACTGTAATAATTAATCGCTGTGCTTAATCACGTTTATTAAACAAAAGATCACACTGGAATGCAAAGCTGATATACAAGTTACTGTAATAGTAATCAAGCAAGGTAAATTTACATAATAAACACACAACAGATGTTGACGCGTTGCCCGCTGTTACCCGACTCTCTCGGGGTTGAATCGGCGCATGAACAATACCCTTAAGCTTCTTTAAAGTAAGCACGCTCCTTCATCCTGATGTAGCAAGAGTTTGCAGGTGACAACTAAATCCAATTCAAGGGTTCTTATTTAATTTATCAATAATAATTTCCAATAGGAACTGTAGTAAAGTTACGTCTGCATAGTTTTAATGTATATACATTAACTATACTATTTTGAGTCTCAAAGTTTTTAACTTGATTTAGAGTTATCGGAAACTGAATACCTTTTAAGTTTAATACCTCTGAATAATGCGGATATTATGTTATCCTATTGCTATTCTTCCTAACAGGGTACAAAGCAGCCATTATGCACTATGCAAAGCAAGCTGGATCTTCATTTTTCACATTGACACATGCCTGTTTTCGTTTAATGTTGAGGGGCAGCTCAATGTACGAAGATCTTCGCATGGGATTATATTTGTTAATGTTAACCCCTAAGTTAACAATATTTTTTAACGCCATCCGCTATTCCGCTCTTGAAACTTTTCCATCTCCACCACTATCAGTTCTAAACCATTTGTCTACATCAGTGTTTCTGAAGATGGCAGCCTTTGACGTGGTGAAATATTTATGTTCTTACATAAACTTGGAACCAGTTGCAGTTTCAAACCCTCCACAAAACGCCGTATTAACTTTTATAGCTTCCTGCGGTGTAAAAAAATTCTTGATTCTCCTCTTAAAAATACTTTTACAGTCAGTCAGGATCGCCTTCATATTTTTATGCTTGAGGTTGCTAATTGCTCCAGTTATAATGCGTCCCTTGAACGCTGAAACGGCCTCTTCCGAAAGTATATGCTTACATGCAGTTTTCTTTCTAGTTTTAAGCCCCACTCGTTTCGTCTGGGCTACTTTAAATTGTGAACGTATAGTTTTTATGTTTGCCAATTTAGCCAATAACTTTTGCTTCTCACCAACAGACTTTGCTTTTCCAATTGCTTTATTACTGCGGCGAATTCCAATTGTACATTTACGTAAACCATCCATTATCACTTTTTGTTACGTGACGATCTAACTGCTGCAAACACAGAAGTAATATATTGCACTAAATCATTGAAGAAAGACATGTTGCTTGTTCAACGTTCAAAAATGATTAGTACTGTCACACGCTTCCGTATTTATACTGTTTTCCCCACACCAAATTAAAAATCCAAGGTCATCTACTTTAACTGTTAACTGAATAGCTGAATTGTGATTAGCTAAAATTTTTTGCTTTTAAAATTTAGGAAACAGATTATTAAAAACGGCGCACCTTTAACAAAAAACTGTAAACTATTCCACTCTAAAGATTGACTTGTTCGGTAAACGTCTGAATAAGAACTGAAGCTCCGCTCGCCAGCAGCGGTTTATACACTAGCGGACGACTCCATTTGGTGGGGTGGAGAAAACCCAGAATAATTATAAACTTGGTCTTTGGACCCGTGTTCGTATCGGTTCTTGCATGGAAACCTCTAGAATGCTTCCAAAATAAGATTAGAAATTGAACAACTAGGACTTGGAACTTTTTGTTGTATCGATGCGTATATTGAAATTCCTAGAAAGTTTATCAGGTAAGATTATCACAAGGCGAGGCAAAAGATAAACCAACTTGGACTTTGAACTTATTTTCCCATCAATATTTGAACAGAAATTTCTAGAATGTTTACTAAATAAGGTTTAAATTTGGCAACTTGGCATTTGCATCTTTTCGAATAAATACGTGCGAGTAAATTCCAAGAATATACAACTTACGGGATAAATTTATCATACAGTAAGGTTAAAGATTAGACAATTTGAACTTTGAATTTTTATTTTATAGATGTTTGCGTGGAACTGCATCAAATGTTTGTCATATATTCAGCATTTACTGAAAGAGCACCCATAGGCCGTGGGTTGTAGGGGGTCGGGCTGGAGGACGGGCCGTGGGCCGTCAGGGGTCGGGCAGGAGACCGAGCCGTGGGCCGTCAGGTGCCGAGACATGGGCCGTTAGGGGTCGGGCAGTGTGCCGGGGAACTTTACCATTAAAGCACCTACAACCAGACTTAGATCTGATTACGCAAATAAAGGAATAGTTTAATATTGCAATATCACAAAAACTATACTCATCAACTAACTTTAAATAAATTGTCTTTGTAACTTAAATGAATGTAATAGACTAAGCTTTACAACTACTACCGCAGTATATCTGATTGAACCGAGAAACAGTGCAACTAAGGTGATGGCGAGGACAAAGTCGATGAAAATTGGTGTAGCTCAGACTTCCAGCAGGTGGGGTTGGGCCTGTCTAAACGCAGAGTCATCATAGTAAGCTACCAACTCAAAGGTACGATTTCGTAGAAAGTAACCCATCTAGGTTGGTTCATCTTTAAGCCTTCAAACCTATACAGTTGCATAAAAAGAAGTCTAATACACCCATTTTATTCCTACTATATGTTAAAATATATTTACCCATAATAGAGTATCATATCAATACTTACTTGACTGTTAATACCCAACGTAGTAGACGATTAATCAATTCGTGGAAGAGATGATACTCAATCTATGAAAACTATATAGATGTCTTGAAATCGGATCTAAGCGCGTCAACTAAAATAAAAACAAACCATTAAAATGTGTTTTTGCAAAATTTTGATAGCTATAACAATTTTAGAGTTAGAGGCCTTGGTATAAAATTTCCAATTTTATGTTAAAATTTGTCCAAGTCCGAACTGCTAAAAATTGTATGTCCCAAAATGTTCAAAATTCAAAATCTCGAAAATTAAGTTAGATAGAACCCTTTGGGTTACAAATAAGCACGACTCTGATCAATTCGAATCATACATTAAATTTTAGAAATTTTATTAAAAATATTTTTCCTAGGTCCAAAATTTTCCAAAACGCAACTATTTAGTCTTAAGACCTGCGGTCTTAAAACTTGGTATATAGATGAAAAACATTAGATATCGACAGATGTCTTGGTCGGTTAGGGGTTTTTTTTTGACGTTTGTGCAATATCTTAAGCCCTTTTCGAGATAAAGGACTTTTTGCAAATTTTCGAATCAAGCAAAAGCAAACCAATTAGTTTCGGTATTTAAACATTATACTATCAATCGTTTAGATAAGTGACGCCATTATAAATTACTTAACAGCATTAGAATAAGTACAATTAAAAAACACCACCAATTTCCCATATTTTAATGCATTCTAATCATATTACAAACAGAAAATTTTTATATAGATTATAACAAGGCCTTTTAGTGATTAAAATTATATGCAAAAATATTAAATTTCGCTCAAGAATAATAGAATGATTGTAACATTCAGCGAAAGTTAAACACTAATCAAGGTCGGCGTAGTAGAGGATTTATATAGGGAAAAGATCCATACTATTTGAAGTTAGATCAAACGAACATAAATCATATATAAAGAATAGAAAAATAAAAAATCCGTGATTTGCCAACATGCATGGGACTCCAGTCATAAAATAAAATGGGAGGACGCAAAAATAACTGTCAAAGAAGAAAACCACCAACAACGCAAAATCAAAGAAGCTGCCTATATAACACTACATAAAGGTAACTGCGTAGCAAACGAATCCGTGACTTTCAGTAAACAATGGATTTCATTACTAAAAGAAATAAGAAATGAAAATCAAATGCCCCAATATCTAGGGAGCATTGCAAGTGTTTCTTGTGTTTTCTTTGCGATATTAACATGTAATGCAGCTTACATCTATGATTTCTATTTATACATACAATAATTAATTACATAACAATTGGCATATTAGCAGCCCCCGTAAAACAGCATTGGCATCTGACAACTGTAAATCCGCCATATAGTCGCTTCAGATCCAGATAGAATATTCGTTAAACGGTATTGGTATCCGACAAGTGTAAACCCGTCATCGGGTCGCCTCAGAACCATATAAAATATTCGTAGAACAACATCGGTATCTGACAAGTTTAAACCCGCCATAGCGTCGCCTCAGAATCATATTAAAATCTAACAAAGAGGTAGCCTAAATTATAATGGGTTTTCTTCCTCAAGATAAATACAAAAAAAAATTCTCCTTAAGCCTCTCAAATAGAAACATGTTAAAAAATGTTTTCCAATCCTCATGTTATTGAATTTAAATGAAATTTAATATACAAAAATTAACCAGCTGATTTTAGTTTAAGCGTATTGGCTACCTCAAGTCGCTCCCACAGCGCAATACAACTTGAAGGCACTCATTCTTCTAAACTTTACGATTTTCAACTAATGTATTCAAGCCAAATATATCAAACATTAATAAATCAAAGTCACCTTCAATTTATGTTATAAATGTCAAACTTGAAATTTTTATTATTTTGACAACCATCCTAGGTCATGGATCGAATCGTAAATAAAGACAAATTTTAACAACTATATGTGGTTTAATTCCCAAAGAAGATTAAGAAAAAACAACATGAAAGTTTAGTTGCGTGGCCATGGACCAAGTCCTTAAACAAAATTACAATAAACCAAAAAAACCCGAAGGGAAATTATATGAATGACTAGGAGAAAGGAAGAAGTGGTACTTCATAGTTTGATTAAACATGAAAAAGCGTAAACGGCTCAAGTTGTCCGGAATATTTGTAGTCTCCTCTATGGTATTGAATATTTGTGACATTCATTTTTCGTCATAACAACAACTCACGATGAAGAATATATTTACAGATTCTACAGTTTTGGGAAAACCAAGGAAACCCATTCTATACGATAAATCTTGCAACAGAGAAAATCTATTTAATATAATTAAAAAAATGACAAAATTATAGTAATAGGATATTAAACTGTATAGAAATTAGTACACAAGGGTATCAACATTTCTGCAAAAAGAGATTTTAGAGAAATTTGTACAACTTTTTAGTCCACTTAATCAAAGCCAAACGACAAAGAAAAATAACAACTAATGATAACGTTGGAAAAGAAACCGCTAATGCTCTAAAGACTATTGACACAACAAGAAGTAGAGAATATCTCGTAACCGAACTTTTCAAATATGAGTTGACACCAATTTCACTGTTCTTAATCAGAGAAAGAATGCTGTCGAAACATGACAAATCCCAATTAGCTCAATATTTAGCGATTAATCTGTAGTCCACAAAGGTAACTGAGGCACCTCGGTCTGAAAAGAAAGCGTGTGTAATGGATTTAATGGCTTTTGCCTCAAAAGCACATGTTAAGGCGATGAAGATTCAAACATTCGGGGATCTAGCAAATGACATTTGGAAAAGTATTTGTCAAGCTTTCTATAAAAGTGATTGCAACGGCTTAGTGTCTAACATTTATAAGGATAATAGCACAAAGAATTATAAAAAGCTCAGGTGATCTACAACATATGCTGTGGAGTATGGTGCACCAAATCCTAAAAACCCCCTTCCCGCAGATATTGAAAGCTATTTGATTTCTCCTAAAAATATGACTTGTCCACAATCATTTCCTGCAAACTAGCTTGTCAACGAAAATAACATTTCTAGCACCTTTGTCATGGAAAAGTTGTTTGCCAAGTTTTGAAAAATGGAACAGTTACAGAGAGACCCCTTTAGCATCAGACCATGAAGAGGCTGACAACCAGATGCTGTTTCATATTAATCACGCGGTAAGTATTTATAAGCTTCGCCAAATTGTTATTTGTTCCACAGACATTACGCATCACAAGTTTTGGGTTACATTTGGATTAGGGCGCATTACGATACCTGCCGTGCATCATCTTGCCGATACAAGCATTTGTTCACCTAGTATTTTGTTATATTTACCAGCCGCACACTCCCTGATAGGTGTGATACCACTAGCAAAGTTGGTAGCAAAACCTCAGCATTAAAATATGCAAAGACCAATGCTGAGGAATTGCTGTTCGAATATAGTAACTAACCCATAACTGAAAACATGATATCAAGAGCAGAAAAATTTTTGGTAAAGTGTTTTGGTGGATCCCTTATTTATTCCATGGATTCTCGTAGACATAGTCAATATTGCCAAAATAAAATATAAAATTTTCATAAACTGCCTCCAACCTCAAGTTCTCTTCGTCTGCATATTGCAAGAAGTTATTTTCGGTGTTACACTTGGATAAATGCAACAAGTAGCAAGCACACCCTGAATCCCATAGATTACGGATGGATAGATAACAAGTGAACTCTGGTTCCTAACATTACTGAGGAGCCTACCATATCAGAAGATTTGCCTAACCCTGTTGCGCCTTTTTTTAAGAACCTTTATTTTTTATTGTATTAGATAGGTTCGTGGAATTGTTAAACTGCACGGAGAATTTTAGAGTATTATTATGTTTAATATATAGAAACCACAAAAAGCTTTGATTCTCACGTAAGTCGGGATATTTATGTATGATTTATGTTTTGGGAAAATGCTGGGAGTGCGATTCTTATGCTTAACGCGCAGTTGTGCCTAACAGTTTTGCGTCAGAACCTAACCCTCCGGATTTGTCAAAACAGGCAGACTTTACTGCCCACACTTTTTGAGTGTAGACATGTTTGTAGTGTTCCGACAGTCAGTGAAGTGGTCCTTCTTACCTGTTATCGTTACATAACATAATCGTCGCTTCGCCGAAGAGAGCTACCGCTAACCAAACAAGGAAACATCCGGACGCCACTCCAAGAAAGTAGAGAGGCAGCGTGATCAGGATACTCACGGGGTATATGCAGCTCTTATAATTTGAGGCGCATTTGCCGCACCGAAGAGTTTAAACCCGAATAAATTTGCTAATAAGTATATGTAGCATTATTGTAGTGAAATTAATGTTTAAACCCTTGTAAATGTGCTAAGTTGTTACGTACAATTTCACACTTTTGTATATTTTCGTACAGTAAGACTCTTTAAATATTTCAAAACTTTCGCACCTACCTTTTGTAAAAAATTATAATCGACGTTTTGCTAATTTCTTGTATTTTAATAATTTAATTTAAACAGATGGGAGGCACAATTGTGATTTCTTCTGTTATAAATTTGGTTATAATCTATTATTGCATGGTCAAATAGATAACATTTATTAACGTTGCTAAAATGTTTGAATCTATTTACTTATTTTAAATTTATTTCTTTTGTTTAATAACGAACGCCACTGTATGATTATTGCTTGTTCTTATTTATGTTGTTTTTATGCTTTCTTATTATTATTGTTATTTATTTATTCTGCTGGATTGATCTATAGTGTTTCAATAGCCAAACTTGCAGTTCTTATTGTATTTGCCTGTTATTTATTCTATTTATTCTATTTCAGCGGGTCGAATGTCTTGGGGTTTTTCTTTTACTACGACCTCTTCCACCCCACTCTAAGACTGGTTGGTTAGCACTACATTCGTTTCCGTAACAAAGTGCTTTAGGGAAAACACGAGTAACTGTCAAGTTCAAAGAATTGTTTGCCCCGAGATAGATTTTGGGTCGTTGGGAGCTTCTTTGTAAAGAGTTTTATTTCCGATAACACTTCTATCAAATTTATTTTTAATTGTATAATTACAAAAATTGATTTATTTTCTTTTACAACTTGAGCGTTTATCTTCATTAAAGAAGATTTAATTGAAGTTGACAAAAGTATTCTAAGTTACTATTTTAACAAATCAATATTTAGAAATTACAATGAGTAGCTTGAACCACCAACAATGTTAAAGTTATGAAGATTGAAGACTGACCGGCCCTCAGGGGTTTCTTACAGTATTTATGAAACCTCTAGTCTCACTTCATCTTGTGGTAAAATGCAGATCTTGCTCTCTGCAGTTTCTCGATAATCATACAATGTCTTATGCTAAGTAAATTTAATTAAGACTGCTTTATTGCAGTTCATTCTTTCTGCGCTTACAGTATCAGGTTGCACCTGGAATACAAAGTAGTCGTTTCCTTTCTTATTTCTGATATGAACTCTGTTAAACTTTGATTATGTAAACTTCATTTGATGCAATGTAACATACTATTACTAAGGGATTCGCGAGTGAACCGCCAACAAAGACGGACGTTTTTAATGAGCTAGACAAGTAATTACTGTGAAGTGTGTTAAAATATATTGTTCATGTAAGTGTGTAGAATTAATAAACTGTAGTTAGTGACTAGAAAGACAACTACGACAACGACTTCTTTAAGAACAAGAAATTGACCTACTCAAATAAACAACATGTGAGGAATGCGATGTTGGTAGACTTATGTAAAATAAACAAACTCGACCTCGAAGCGATTATACAATCTCGTTATAGAAAGTAGATCAATATAACAAATAGTTGAAATTGAGCAATTTAAATAAGTTTACTGTAACACTTTCGTGATACAAAACAATTATAGCAATTAAGTAGGAACGATAATCAAAGATACAATGTTCAATAGATCATCAATAACTAGTAGGTCACCTCCCTT
This sequence comes from Platerodrilus igneus, assembly GCA_036346225.1. Lineage (NCBI taxonomy): Eukaryota > Metazoa > Arthropoda > Insecta > Coleoptera > Lycidae > Platerodrilus > Platerodrilus igneus. The sequence continues at coordinate 3,551,823 of JARFIW010000260.1, read as the reverse complement.
CACACCGATAAAATTCGTGAAAGAAGGTGAAAGCGAAAGCTGCGACAGCCATCAAGAACAACTACCACAAACAGCACAACTAGATATCTGTACTGAACATAACGCACAAACGAATTATGAAAGTCAAAGTCAAACTAACGATTTGGAAAGAAACAACCCACATTATGAGAATGACACGGAAAATAAAAGCATAAACCAACACGCAGAATATTCCCTTATTGAAACCATTCAAAATAACTATGCCGATATTATGATCTACATAGACAAAACACTCGACCCTGGAAACAAGATTACAAAGGACAGGAAAAGCACGCTTCGTGAAAAAATCACGTCGCTGGCATTCCAAATGGCACAGCTTACAGGAGAAAACTCGGCAATTACAAGAGAAAATCAACATCTTAGAAACCTAAACGGGAAAATTCAGGAAAAGAGCAATACAAATAATACTGGTTTCGCACAACCACAAAAACATACGCATCAATTGTATCAAACACAAAACTAGGAAGTAAAGAGGAGGCAATAATCAGAGCAACAACTAGAACAAGCAACACCCTGTTCTTAACTTCAAAGCATGGGGAAGACGCTAAGAAAGTCCAACAAATTTTTACAAACACAATAAACCCAGCAAAAGACAAAATTAGAATTAGCAGCATAAGGACCACAAACAAGGTACTGATAATAGAAACAGAGCAGGAAACAGACGCAAAAAAAATCTTAGAAAACACGAAACTTACGCAACTAGTGAAATGTGAAAGGCCGAGAAAGAAAAATCCACTAATTATCTTTTACGACATACCATCACATTTAAGCAAACAAGATGTTAGTTCTATGATATACCATCAACACTTCGAAGAATGCATGAGCAATCAAGAATTTGAAAACAATTTCCATTTACGGTTTAAGACAGGACAAAAAGGCAAACCCACGCAACATCACGTAGCGGAGGTAAGCGCCGCACTTCGCCATAAAATATTAGGACAAAACAGAATTTACTTGGAATTTAGGGCAATTAGCGCAAAAGATTACTTGATAGTACCAAAATGCTTAAGATGCCAAGATCTCGGGCATATAGCAAAACATTGCTCAAAAGCATTAGAAACTTGCGGGCATTGTGGAAAGGAAACGGATAAGGACTCGGGACACTAGAGAAACACATGTTCCAGTAAACAACAACCACCAGTGTGCATACCATGTACAACAAGGGCAGAAAATGCAACGCAGACTTAAAATCTTGCCCAACGCATAAAATGCTGCTCGAACGAATTATACAAAAAACCGATTATGGAAACTAGACCCTACCAAAGGAGAACAGACAAAACCATAACACAGCGACAGACAAGAAACGAAAACGGCAAGCAACATTTACAAATAAGAATAGGTCAACTAAATTGCAATAACAATAGACTGGTAAACTTCGAATTGAGGAAAGTTGCAGAAGAAATGGCACTGGACATTTTGTGCTTACAAGAGCCATATACATTGGGACAAAAAATAAAGGGAATGCCTATAATGGCAAGAACCATACATACTGGCAATCAACCAAAAGCTGCCATCATAATTCTGAAAAAGAATTTAACAGCAACACTAATCAGACAGTACTGCGACGAACACACGATTTGCGTAGAATTAAATACGGAAGAAGTTGGAAACTTCATATTAACAACAACATATTGCCAATTTGCCGAAGAGATTGACCCTTACCTTAATAAAATCGAACAAAATTCCCAAACGTACAGACAACCCATAATAATCACGATGGACGCCAATGCAAAATCCGAACTCTGGCATAGTAGTATTACAGACTCCAGAGGGGCAAAGCTGGAAGACCTTATAAATTCCGAAAATCTACATATCGCCAATAAACCAGATCAACCAACAACATACGTAGGAAGAGCTGGGGTAGGGACGAATATAGATGTCACACTAGCAAATGGTAACTCCATCAACTCAATTCACAGATGGAAAGTAAACAATCTTGTCACACAAAGCGACCACAATCTCATAACTTTCGAAGTAGGGACACAAAACAACACACAAGTAAAACAAACACAAATACACAAATATAATATAAAACGAGCAGATTGAGAAATACTACTTGAAAATTTCGATCCCCCACCCGAAATAACGCGAAAGGGCGACATTAACCAGTACTCAAAAGACCTCACAAAAAGAATAAAGGCGGCTATGAACATGGCAATTCCACAAACAGACTACAACAAAACACATACGAAACAACTAACATGGACAAACGAACTACATCAACTAAAAAGAAGGACCAGAAAGGCGCGCAAAACCTACCAAAGATCGGTCACAAAGCAGGAAAAATTACACAACCTTGAATCATATAGAGACGTAAAAGCACAATACACACAAACATTACTAAAGCACAAAGAAGAAACTTGGAAAAAATTTTTAGTAGATCACCTGGACACGGATCCCTGGGGAATACCTTATAAGATCGCTAGATCAAAGATTAGACCACCACCAATGTTCTCCACCGTAAATTCAAACCACAACACACAGACCACAAACTGGAACGACACGGCAAATACCCTTCTAGAAACGCTCTTACCAGATGACAACCAATACAACGAAACAGAGGCACAAAAACAAAAACAAAAACAATCAACCACCAGATACTCAACAAACAAACAAGCAGAAGAATTTACAAAAAACGAAGTACTGGATGCACTGATGAAAGGCAAGAAAAAGAAAACGCCCGGACCGGATGGAATACACAACGAGACTTTACAAATTTTACGCACAAAATTATTAAAATTACTTACCTCATTAATGAACGAATGTTTGCAGCAGAAAAAGGTACCGAACATTTGGAAACAATCCTTAACAATAATAATTAAAAAGGGAAAGGCCTAGGAAATCGCCAACCCCTCAGCATACAGACCAATCTGCCTCCTAAACAACTTAAGCAAGATACAGGAACGACTGATTTGCAAAAGACTACAACAACACATGACAGAAACTGGTGAACACCCCAACCAATACGGATTTAGGACGGGAAAATCTACAGAGGATGCCATAAATGAAACTCTGAATACAGTACAAACCAGCAATGAGAAATATATTGTCACAATATCCATAGACATAAGCGAAGCATTTGACAACCTCTGGTGGCCATCACTCTTGACAAGACTACAACACATACACTGTCCAAGCAACATTTACATGACAATAAAACAATACTGCCAAGACAGGTACACGACACTACAAGGAACTACCGGGAAAGCACAAAAACTATTAACGAAAGGATGCCCACAAGGATCTGTCTGCGGAACCATGTTCTGGAACATAGTAGTTGAGGAACTGCTTGAGATTCTCGGAGGAGCAGAGGAAGTGTTGGCTGCGTATGCCTATGCAGACAATACTATCGCTGTTGTCGGGAGAAGATCTCGCTCGGAACTCCAACGAAAATCGAAACATTGCATGACGCTCGTAGACGAATGGTGCGACGATAACAAATTACAGACATCCAAACACAAAGTAACCTACACATTTTGAAAGGGACACTAACAGTGGGACCGCGATTTCACACACAAGGGACACTAGTTAGAAGAACGCAAACAAACACCTACTTGGGAGTCAACATTGACGAAAAACAAAACTTTTGGCAACACATTTTAACAGCGTGGGCGAAGGCGAAAACTGCCATGTTCACAATTGTAAATATAGCACAGAACAAATACCGACTACCCTTGAAACGGGTACACCTTTACTTAAATGCAATATTAACAACAATAATGGCATACGCTGCTAGCTGCTGGGCCCACAGACTCAATCTGGTAAGGCCAAGAAACAAAGTAAATCAAACCCAAACGGCGATCCTAATACGACTGACAGGAGCGTACCGAACTACGGCTTTGGAGTCACTGTCAGTTGTACTAGGAACGATCCCTCTAGACCTGCAAATTAAAAAAAGGGCCGCAATATACTGGCTAAAAAGAGAAGACCAAACAAAAATCAGGAAAATATTAGGTCGGGAAACGCACACAAAACGAGACATAAATGCAGCAATAATACAAGAATGGCAACTACGTTGGAATAATGCTACAACCGGAAGACGAACTTATTAATATTAACATATTAATATATACTCACATCTAAGCACACACACACACACACACACACACACACACACACACACACACGCACACACACCAACACACACATGCACACACTCACACACACGCACACATAAACGCACACAAAGCCAAACATCTAGTAAAGGGAAAGTACGCATAACACGCAAGGTGAGTACTAAGTACTCCGAACTCACATTGTGGTTGTGTGGACTAACCTAACACATTACACACATGTACACACACACACATGCACACACGCACACATACACACACACACACCATCACACACACACACACACACACACGCAAACACAGCAATACTGAAACATTTTGATCCTACTCCAACCTCAGGTTGCCGAAGGTCGGGGTCTAGTAAGGTGTTACAATAGTATGTAGCAGTTAAGTAGGTAAAATAGGTTAAGTTAAAATAAAACTAACAGCAAAACATCAAATATAGCACATGTACAATAGGGCATAGAACGGTATGGTTTAAAATGTTAGGCGCATACCAAATAAGCTGTTTTGTGAAATAAAATAAATAAATAAAAATAAATAAATACTATTACTAAGACATAATAATTATATTTATTTTATATGCATTTTAATATGGGGGATATGTAACTCATGACTTTCGTAATTGCAAGTGTCAAAATGATGTAGTAGATCAAAATAAGTATTTCTGTTAACGAAAAGTAGTCATATATCTTTGTAGGTGCACCAATTTACAAAAACTATCATTTAAAAAATCTGAAATTGTAGAAAATGTGCAAATTTTTTCCTTGCCAAAATAAAATTAAAGAATTTTGATTTCGGTTTTTGGTACAGCTTTTATAATCCTGAATTTTTAGAAAAATTTCAATTTGTTTTATTTTAATACTAAAATATCACAATTACGTAAGAAAAGGACTGAAGATAAGGAAATCTAACTACGAAGACCTTTCCATCGATAAAAAGAAAATGGTCATTATTAAAATGGGCGAAAAGTACAGTAAATTCAATATGGCAGTTAAAGTCACGTGACTTCGACAGCTCACCATCCACATTTGGTTCACCGATGGGTGTATAAAAATAACCAGAAGACAAACTGAAGATATATTTCATTGCACTCGTAACCATTTCTGACACCTATACCAATAAGAATTGAAAGGACCAACGGTTTTTAATTTATTGAAAGTCCATGCTTTGTAGTTCATTTCAATTATTTCGGACGAATTTAACAACAAAGCGTGAGAAGCTTTTTCATTTTCAAGTCATACGCTTTAAGAAGCAGCAACTACAGCTATTTTCTCTGGTCGTTTGTAAGTATGTAAGGAGCTTTAACAAAACTAATTGTAGTGTTTTGGTATAAATGTATATAGAATAAACGTCAGATTATATTTCTCCAGTTATAATTATAGCTCTTCGCTTCATGGTTCCCATTTCATGTTTAACACAAAGATAACGCAGAAGTGTATCGGCTAATTACGCGCAACTCACGTACAAACCTCTAGTGTAAAACGAGAAAATTAGACAAGTGGGAGACATTAAAAGTTTAAATGCTAAAACATCTCGCACATTTGTTACATTCACGTTTCCTGTGGTAGAACACACAATCGTGACAAATTAAATTAAAGTAAGTTTCTATTTGAGCAGAACTAAAATGGAAAAGAAACAAGCGAGTTAAGTTTTCCGCTGGTCTTGACTGATTGATTATGCGCTACATCAAAAGCGTTTAAGTACATTTAATAGGAATTTTTATACTATGTGGATAAGTTTGCTGCATTGCGATGAAACCTTGTGATACGTAATTAAAAAGTTTTCGCTATTAATAAGACTTGCGTGGTATTTCTGTAAATAGGTAGAATCTTTAAAGAAGCGCAACTAATGAGTTCGTATAAAAAGTTCCAAAGATTTTTTTTAAATTTTTTGTAGTTTTGAGCTATTTGCTTAGTTTACAAGTTTACTTCATTGAGAGAGTCTATGCACACATGGCAAACGAAAACTTTTTAATCAGGAAATTGGGTGTTCCTATTGCAGCGGATTTCAAATATAGTAGTACGAAAATTGCTAGAACAATTTATTTGCGTTGTAAACGAACCGTTCTAATTATTTAGCTCAAATAGGGAGAAAAAATGTTCAGACTTGGGTTAGTTTATAATGAAGCTGTACGCAAAATTAATAAATCAATATCACATACAAAAAATTACTGTTTTAGGTAGCCAATACGCTTAACGTGAAATCAGCTGATTAATTTTTATTGTAAAAATTCAATAACTTGGGAATTGGAAAACATTTTTTAACATGTTTCTATTTATACAATTTAGAGGATGGTTATTAAAAAAGTGTGCAATTGCATTATTAAAAGGTTTAAGTAGTCGTTTTTTTATATTTATTTTGAAGGGGAAATCATTATGATTTAGGCTACCTCTTTGGTAGATTTTAACATTGTTCTGAGGTAACCTTATGGTGGGTTTACACTTGTCAGATACCAATGTTGTTCTATGAAGGTTGTATATGGATCTGAGGCGACCCTATGGCGGGTTTACACTTGTCAGATACCAATACTGTTTAACGGAGATTGGATACGGTTGTGAGGTAACCTTATTGCGGGTTTACACTTGTCAGATACCAATGCTGTTTTACAGGGGTTGTTAATATGCTTCATCATCATCATCATTGGATCTTCATCTCAAAACTGGTTGGACACGTACCTGCACTTATTTATATTCTGAGCTAGCTTCCCTTCTATTGTTTTCTAATTTTATGTCTTATTTCACCGAGATTCAGTGAAGGGGGTTAAGCAACCTGTGGCTACCAAGATCCCCCAACACTTAGATATTTGCCGAAATAATGGTTTTCTAGTTAATATGCTTATTATTATATAATTAGTTATTGTATGTATAAATAGAAATCATGTATATAGGCTGTATTTCATGTTAATATCGCAAGGAAAACCCAGGAAAAACTTGCAATGCTACCTAGATATTGTGGTCATTTGATCTTCATTTGTTATTTCTTTTGTTATTTCTTTTAGTAATGGAATCCATTGTTTACTGAAAGTTACGGATTCATTTGCAACGCAGTTATTTTTATGTAAGGTTATATAAGCAGCTTCTTTGATTTTGCGTTTTGGTGGTTTCTTCTTTGTCGATAATTTTGCGTCCTCCCATTTTATTTTATGACTGGAGTCCCATGCATGTTGGCAAATCATGGGTTTTTCAAATTTTCTATTTTTTATATATGATTTATGTTCTTTTAATCGAACTTCAAATGGTCTGGAAGTAGGGTAAAATCAAGGATCCTGTGACCACATTTCCACCAGCATCCACATTTCCACACACATCTGGACCAAATTTACATGTAAAAACCCACTATAAAGTCTTATTTTAGATGAATCTCCTCCTGACTCCTCCTTGCTCTCCTCCTTGCTCGTACACCACCAACAACCATTTTGATTACATCACACCCGCATTCTTTCCACCCGCGAGATAAATCTTTCTCCACATTTCCACCCACGAGATAAACCTATCTTGTTTGGTATCAATTAATATTAGAATTTTCTTAGCTACCCGAATCTCTAAGAATTTTTTAGATTGCATCATCCCCCAGGGAGCTACCCTCATTTTAAGATTTCTTACCTGTAGCGACTTTTGAGCGTTCTTATAAATTTTTTATACATGCGATACATTAAATTAGCTTAGAATTTTATGCACATCCCGAATCTGTAAACAGATTTGAAATCGGACCACGCCCTGCAAAGTTATACCCTTTAAAGTCCTGATCTTCTAATTTTGCTATTTGCTCTATAAGCAAACCTAACAAATAGTTTTCTTCGTCTAGCCATTGCATCTTTCGAGATAAACCTATCTTGTTTGGTATCAATTAATATTAGAATTTTCTCAGCTACCCGATTCTTTAGGAATTTTTCAGATTGCACCATCCCCCAGAGAGCTACCCCCATTTTAAGATTTCTTACCTGTAGCGACTTTTGAGCGTTCTTATAAATTTTTTTATACATGCAATACATTAAATTAGTCTACAATTTTACGCACAACCGAATCTGCAAACAGATTTGAAATCGGACCACGCCCTGCAAAGTTAACATATACCCTCTGCGAGATAAATCTTTCTCCACATTTCCACCCACGAGATAAACCTACCTTGTTTGGTATCAATCAATATTAGAATTTTCTAAGCTATCCAAATCTCTTTAAATTTTCACATAGCACCATCCCCAGAGAGCTACCCCCATTTTAAGATTTCTTACCTGTAGCGACTTTTGAGCGTTCTTATAAATTTTTATACATGTAGCACATCTTGTTAGTCTAGAATTTTATGCACAATCCGAATCTCTAAATAGATTTAAAATCGAACGACCCCTAACCATTTTACACACCCTTTAAATTATAAATTTCCTGCGGCTTATACATAAAGAAAATCTAAAACCATTTTAAAACTTTTTATTACAAACAATTTTTACTAATACAGTTTAAATTTTGTAAAACCACATTTCTAAATACATATTCACAATTTTTATTTTCAACCTAGAACTTGTCATATCGGGTCATACTTATTAATATTTATTTCTAAATAGAGCACCTTTTCCAAAGACCAACCGGACTCGCATGTTTCAAATTCCTCTGATTTTGTTCGCATGGTTTCGCTTAAGACCTCGTACGTATTTTCCAGATTACTAGAAGACGTTATAACCACATTTTTGTGTTAAAGTTTCACATCGGTAGCCTCTTCCCCATTTTGATGTAAACGCCGTAGAGTTCGCAATAGACTTTTACTGCTGTATGTTGTATTCTTTTTCATTTATTAATCGAATAAATCGCTCTTTCTGCTTCCAAAGAAACTCGGCACTCCATCGTCGACACTGGCGTTCTTTATGCGATAGCTAGCCATACGGTTGTTAAACGCAGTGCTAACCATTTCTACACCATCGTCGCTAGTAGCGGTAACTGATGCATTTTATGTCTGTTGCTCCTTAAATGTGCGGCATACGTAGTTTTTCCATTTCGAAATCGCATACTTTACACATAATTCGTGGTTGTTTCGTACAAGACCCTTTAACAGCTGGCGGAGCTGAACGTTTACGGCTTAATGACATGCCGTGCTGTTTTCCTTGTGTCGCAGTAAGTTATCCATTCTCGTAAAAGCGAAACCGCAAGTCCCACAGTTTAAGTACTTTGCTGCGGGCGGTTGTATAAAGCAACCGTGGACGATGTTGCACCACGACATTTGTTCTGGTGCCGTTTGAGAGCATTTTTCCAGGTATAGGAAGCACCGCAAAGGTTGCACTTAAAACGTTTGCAGATACCATTTTAGTACAAAACAAAATCCCACTATAAGACTTGACTTGTAAGCGAACTAACTTATAACTAAAGAGTTTATTCTTGCGCACCTGCTTTATGTACCCTATAGAATGCAAACCGAAGGTTTCCGAAGACACCGAACGAAGTCTCGGATTCAGCGAGGAACTAAATGTCGTCATCTTGAGCCAATCCTGCAGCTCGTCCAATACATTTAGCACCAATGTATGCGCTCGGTTCGCTTTGTCCATGCTGCGAATGCCGTTAGTAAAAACACCGGAAAACGTCTTCCATGTTATACGGATCGCGTGCATATTAAAAATCCAAAGGGTGGTAGCACACGCACACAACTTGTGTGCAAGTCGTAGAAGATGCAGTGCTACTATAACCAAAACACTTTAAACCATTACTAAGAAATACCAACTTGTTGTCTACAGGATACTTACTAATAAAGCAATTTAATTTTAAATAATTTCTACGTCATATTTTAGGTAGGCTTGAATATTTTCCAAATGAATCACCGAGCGAAAGTATATGCTTAGCAGTATTAAATTAACCATTAATTTCCCATTTTTACGACCATGGTTAATTATAGATTAAAATTTAATTTGTGCACGTTCGACCTTCTCGTAAACTAACATATTTTATAGCAACAATGCGCTGTATAATACATGCATACCCTTCTCTGCGCTACTGCTATTCTTGTAGTTGCTTGAAAAGTCACTCTCCTTTTTACTGTTAAGACTGGGCAAAGCACCATTTTTGTATACTTTCTATAGCACATCGCGCACTTTTCGTCTGATAATTATGCTTCTGTATGCTTTTACACTTTCGCATAGCGGTCGGCCGCATGTAATGATTTCTAGAACCGGTAAGTACTCGATATCGTCCAAATAGAAATTAGATGCTCGATGTCTGTCAACTTCCAATTCCCTCGTAAAGGTAGCAAATACTCAGTCAATAATCCATTATACTTCGACCCGCTCCTGTTCTGATAATTTACAAACATTTTCAAACGACAATGGGCCGAGAATTTTAAACCTCCGAGGATCTTTAAGTCGTGATCAATTACACATCCGAGCTACGCGTAAACTAACATATTTTGTAGCAACTGTATAATACATGCATACCCCTTCTCTGCGCTACTGCTATTCTTGTAGTTGCTTGGAAAAGTCAGTCACCCTTTTTACTGCTAGGGCCGCTAAAAGCACCATTCCATACTTTCTTTATAAGTGTAGCACATCGCGTACTTTTGTCGGATAATTAAATCTTTGTTTATGTAGGCATTTACACTTTCGCTTATTTAAACATCTAATACGATTGATTAACCACTTTCGATTATTCTAACGGAGACCACCATACGCACCGTTCTTTTGAATCCAACGATCCTATGGGCTTCACGCACTAACACCTGACGTATTTCTTACTATTTGTTAAACAAAACTACCGGTATCGCCATTGTGGACGTAAACAGATGTTTGTGGACGTGTACGAGAATATGTAACCATATACATTAACCAGTCTAAGCTATTTTATTTAGTCCACGAAAACATTTTTCTAAACCACAATTAATAATCGTCTTATGCCACATTTCGACCATTACCCAGCTGGTGCCGTACAGGAAACTTACATTTCTTATTGGAGAATTCTTATTCTCCGACGCACTGCTGCAGTTGATGTCATTCCTTTGAGGTATAGCTCGTATAGTTGTAAGACCCTCGGTTTTACTTAACTACAATTCGTGAGACCCTTTAATCTTTTTAATCGTATCTTTCTCGCCTACAATACAGTAGGACTTAACATTACACCAACAAATTCTAATACTGGACCCATTAAATACGTCGTTTAAGTTTCCCAGGTTTTGACCAATTTAATTAATTTTTCCTTATCTAACCTAGGTCCACTTTTGTAAATATAATTTGAAGCTCATTAAAAGCAATTAGTTTAATGGGCCCAAATTGTAAACAGATCATTAAAAGGACAATAAGTCATATGGTCTCGGTCAATGGTCATTTCCATCTGTTCATTTACATGTGTTCAAGTCTTTTCGTCCCAGATCATGCCTTAGCACATCTGGTCATGAAATCATAGTCATGTGCGTACACAGTGGTATAAGATCGTATGGTCATGCAACCAGGTGGAAGGATGGATTTGGAAGGTCATGGGTCAATAAAATGGTATGGATCTTAAAACAATATATACATATGCAATATGCTTATATCTTTACGCCCGATGCGTAGATTGTTGTACTATTAGGAATGATGTACCTTTGTCATCTTCCCTCGATAAACTAATTTTATTAATAAGCTGCGTATGCAAATCGTATTTTTACTCCGGATACATACGCAGACAAGTACTCGATACCATCAAATAAAGAATTGGATGCTTGGTGACTGTTAACATCCGCTTCCCTCGTGTACGCCCAGACACATCCCAGCCCATGAGCACCTGCGCATAACACCCGCCCATGCGCGACCCTGCGCGTGCACCCCTGCCCATGCGCGCTGCCCATGCGCACCCCTCACTGTGCGACTGCTATTTCGGGTAACGTCACAGCCTTTTATAAATAAAGAACAATGTTATATACTATTATAAAATGTTTATTCTGACATTATACATAACAAATTTAAAATATTTAATGACAAGCATGGATCATTTAAACTTAATTTTAATACAAAGTTATACACAGAAAACAGTCCTTTCTTTATGTTTTGTTTGGAGTGGCTTTAATTTTATCTAATTTTATTCGCAGCTTAAAATTTAAATCGATACCCAAGTCCTCTATCTCCTTTTCTAACCAATAGTTTGATACATAGAGACCGTCTAGGTTTTCGAATTGTAAAATGTACCGAAGTTTGCCTCTATATTTAAAGTCTTTGATTCCGCCGACAACCAGATCCATTCCTTCGTGTAATTCTTGCAGCTTGTGACAATCTTTTAATCGCAGCTTTCCACTATATCCTGCATACGTATCTTGTTAGCTTGATCGACTTCTTCTTGTCGGTATTGGAGAAATCCTTATTCTCCCACAGACTGTTGCGTAGTTGCATGTCCACCACTTTTGGGAATATATGGTTGTTATAGGTTGTAAGACCCTCGGTTTTAAATGATCCAAAGGTTCTTTACTAGGCAAATATACAATGTTTAACGGACCCCCTTTGCGTGTGGTGTACGCAAAGATTACGAAACCCGCATTCCTTAGTTCGTCTTTGTTATCTGCCATTTTGATAAATACGTTTTAGAATAACCTTTTAAAAATATACGGATTTAGTACCATCCTTTTCCGCAGAACGCCTACATAACTAAAGAGTCTTTTTACTAACCAGCAAATGCATACAACTTGTAGAACCAGATGTATCTAAGTCAGTCCATCGGCACATAAAATAATCTTTTAATTCTTCCTCATTTTCTCTAATAAGATGTTCTTTGTCTAACACATCTTTGTATTGATCGCGTATTGTCGCAGTGTTTTCCATGTAGTCAATTTTCGCCATTTTGCATCCATTTCCTCTAATTCCAGTTGTCTTTTCCTTCCACTTACAGCGTATGGTATACATAATGGGGCAATTTCCTTTAGCGTAAACGGATAGAGTTTACTACCAATATTTACGCGTTGTCGTACAACCTCTGGACGAATGTTGGTATCTATCAATCCCAAGTCCGAAATGACTATTTCTTTTGGAATTGTAGAATATGGTGTTGCAGATTGTGTAAAATATGTACTACCTGCTTTAATGGTTAAGCACTTGTGTAAGATTTTATTTTATCTTGGTCTTCATCCTCAACTATCTCCAAATAATTTACAGGTAAATAGTTATTAAACTATAACAAGCACATACTTTATCAATGTTTCCCTTTGCTGTGTTTTGCAACAACCAATTTGCAAAGCCGTCAATTTCTTTGTATTGCCATTCCCCAAATACACGTACTGTAGCAGGTTTATCATTAAACAGCAGCTATTTTGTAGCTTGTCCGATAACTTACTCCACATTTTGGAAGTGGTACCGAGTACATTGGCGCCTTTAGGAAGTATAACTACTATCTTCCAATAAGGTTAAACAGTCTTTTAAGGGTTTAACCCGTTCCGCACTGACATATTTCAAATTGCACAGTTGTATATTGTCGCTTCCAATCGGTAATACCATGTTCTTTGGCCAAAGTAGACGCAAATGTTTCCTTAAACGTACATCTGGACAACGTAAAAATCTAGTATATGATTGTTAAGTTGTTTATTAACACCAAGGAACTTGTTATTTAGCACACAAATTTGTTGTCAATCTTAATTCAAGCATTGGTTGTTAGCCATGTTAAACAATTCAATCCATTCAGATTTTTCGTTGTCAACTATTAATATTACACTTTTCGTTCGTATTCTCCCTTATAGCAAAGTTATGCTTTGTAGTTAAATAATTACACATCTCCATCTTGCTAAATATGCCAGCAAAATCTTGGGTTACATCCATCCAAAAGATAGAAATAATATTTCGACTTCGCTAATATATCTGGTACTTCCTGGCCAATAAAGTTTCCAAGGTAACATCTGCTAGTTCCAAATGTATGGAACACATATAGGATTGAAATTTTATTAATGCATTCGAGGTTTATTAACCGATAAGTTACGTTGTTACTCTCTGGCCATCTTGTTAAAGAATTGCAGGAAGGAATTAGTTCAAAACCAGCTAGGAAAAAAATTGATAAAACTGTCTTCGTGTTATTGTTATTAACTATTTACCTGTAAATTATTTGGAGAATAGTAGAGGAGGAAGACAACCAAGATAAAATAAAATCTTACACAAGTGCTACATTAAAGCAGGTAGTACATATTTTACACAATCTGCAACACCATATTCTACAATTCCAAAAGAAATAGTATTTCGGACTTGGGATTGATAGATACGCCTAACATTCGTCCAGAGGTTGTACGACAACGCGTAAATATTGGTAGTAAACTCTATCCGTTTACGCTAAAGGAAATTGCCCCATTATGTATACCATACGCTGTAAGTGGAAGGAAAAGACAGCTGGAATTAGAGGAAATGGATGCAAAAAGGCGAAAATTGGACTACATGGAAAACACTGCGACAATACGCGATCAATACAAAGATGTGTTAGACAAAGAACATCTTATTAGAGAAAATGAGGAAGAATTAAAAGATTATTTTATGTGCCGATGGACTGACTTAGATACATCTGGTTTCTACAAGTTGTATGCATTTGTGGTTAGTAAAAAAGACTCTTTTAGTTATGTAGGCGTCCTTGTGCAAAAGGATGGTACTAAATCCGTATATTTTTAAAAGGTTATTCTAAAAACGTATTTATCAAAATGGCAGATAACAAAGACGAACTAAGGAATGCGGAGTTTCGTAATCTTTGCGTACACCACACGCAAAGGGGTCCGTTAAACATTGTATATTTGCCTAGTAAAGAACCTTTGGATCATTTAAAACCGAGGGTCTTACAACCATAACAACCATATATTCCCAAAAGTGGTGGACATGCAACTACGCAACAGTCTGTGGGAGAATAAGGATTTCTCCAATACCGACAAGAAGAAGTCGATCAAGCTAACAAGATACGTATGCAGGATATAGTGGAAAGCTGCGATTAAAAGATTGTCACAAGCTGCAAGAATTACACGAAGGAATGGATCTGGTTGTCGGCGGAATCAAAGACTTTAAATATAGAGGCAAACTTCGGTACATTTTACAATTCGAAAACCTAGACGGTCTCTATGTATCAAACTATTGGTTAGAAAAGGAGATAGAGGACTTGGGTATCGATTTAAATTTTAAGCTGCGAATAAAATTAGATAAAATTAAAGCCACCCAAACAAACATAAAGAAAGGACTGTTTTCTGTGTATAACTTTGTATTAAAATTAAGTTTAAATGACTCCATGCTTGTCATTAAATATTTTTAAATTTGTTATGTATAATGTCAGAATAAACATTTTATAATAGTATATAACATTGTTCTTTATTTATAAAAGGCTGTGACGTTACCCCGAAATAGCAGTCGCACAGTGAGGGGTGCGCATGGGCAGCGCGCATGGGCAGGTGTGCACGCGCAGGGTGCGCATGGGCGGGGTGTGCATGCGCAGGGTGCTCATGGGCTGGGATGTGTCTGGGCGTACACGAGGGAAGCGGATGTTAACAGTCACCAAGCATCCAATTCTTTATTTGGATGGTATCGAGTACTTGTCTGCGTATGTATCCGGAGTAAAAAATACGATTTGCATACGCAGCTTATTAATAAAATTAGTTTATCGAGGGAAGATGACAAAAGGTACATCATTCCTAATAGTACAACAATCTACGCATGGGGGCGTAAAGATATAAGATAGTTGTTTATATTTGTATATATTAGTTTTAAGATTCTATAATTTTTAAGTTCTCGCCCACCTTCCAAATCCTTCCTCTGCTTCTATCCTGGTTGACAGAGTATACGTGTTATCTCCACGTTGTGTTAGCGGAACACTGCGGTTTTAGATTTCTCGGAAGATGGTTGGCTAAGGCATATGTCTTGGGTAGCGAAAAGGTTTTAAAATGGTGTTAAATAAAGATGGGTAAAAATTAGTCTTTAAAACGCATAACTTTGTATGGGTGGTCCTATTTAAAATCTGTTTACATATTTGGGGTCCCTAGAAAATTTAATATTAGTTGATACCTAGCAAAATATATTTATCTTAAAAGAGTGACTACCCGGTATAATAAATACAATATAACACTTGTCGATAAAAACTTGTAGGAAAATTAAAGACGTATTTAATGGGGGTCCAGTATTAGAATTTGTTGGTAGTAATGTTAAGTCCTACTGTATTGTAGGCGAGAAAGATACGATTAAAAAGATTAAAGGGTCTCACGAATTGTAGTTATAAACCGAGGGTCTTACAACCTATAACGAGCATATACCTCAAAAGGAATGAACATGCAACTACGCAGCAGTGCGCGGAGAATAAGAATTCTCCAATAAGAAATTAAAGTTTCCATGTACGTAGCACCAGCCATTGGGTAATGGTCGAAATGTGGAGCCTATAAAGACGATTATTAATTGTGGTTTAGAAAATAGTAGTTTTCGTGGACTAAATAAAATA
Organism: Platerodrilus igneus; assembly: GCA_036346225.1. Lineage (NCBI taxonomy): Eukaryota > Metazoa > Arthropoda > Insecta > Coleoptera > Lycidae > Platerodrilus > Platerodrilus igneus. Next base: position 3,535,337 of record JARFIW010000260.1, on the reverse strand, counting down.
GCTTAGACTGGTTAATGTATATGGTTACATATTCTCGTACACGTCCACAAACATCTGTTTACGTCCACAATGGCGATACCGGTAGTTTTGTTTAACAAATAGTAAGAAAATACGTCAGGTGTTAGTGCGTGAAGCCCATAGGATCGTTGGATTCAAAAGAACGGTGCGTATGGTGGTCTCCGTTAGAATAATCGAAAGTGGTTAATCAATCGTATTAGATGTTTAAATAAGCGAAAGTGTAAATGCCTACATAAACAAAGATTTAATTATCCGACAAAAAGTACGCGATGTGCTACACTTATAAAGAAAGTATGGAATGGTGCTTTTTAGCGGCCCTAGCAGTAAAAAGGGTGACTGACTTTTCCAAGCAACTACAAGAATAGCAGTAGCGCAGAGAAGGGGTATGCATGTATTATACAGTTGCTACAAAATATGTTAGTTTACGCGTAGCTCGGATGTGTAATTGATCACGACTTAAAGATCCCTCGGAGGTTTAAAAATTCTCGGCCTATTGTCGTTTGAAAAATGTTTGTAAATTATCAGAACAGGAGCGGGTCGAAGTATAATGGATTATTGACTGAGTATTTGCTACCTTTACGAGGGAATTGGAAGTTGACAGACATCGAGCATCTAATTTCTATTTGGACGATATCGAGTACTTACCGGTTCTAGAAATCATTACATGCGGCCGACCGCTATGCGAAAGTGTAAAAGCATACAGAAGCATAATTATCAGACGAAAAGTGCGCGATGTGCTATAGAAAGTATACAAAAAATGGTGCTTTGCCCAGTCTTAACAGTAAAAGGAGAGTGACTTTTTCAAGCAACTACAAGAATAGCAGTAGCGCAGAGAAGGGTATGCATGTATTATACAGCGCATTGTTGCTATAAAATATGTTAGTTTACGAGAAGGTCGAACGTGCACAAATTAAATTTTAATCTATAATTAACCATGGTCGTAAAATGGGAAATTAATGGTTAATTTAATACTGCTAAGCATATACTTTCGCTCGGTGATGTCATGTTGGAAAATGATTCAAGCCTACCTAAATATGACGTAGAAATTATTTAAAATTAAATTGCTGGTGATTGTAAGCTATCGCTGTAGGACAACAAGTGCGTGGTGATTTCCTTAGTAATCGAGTGTTAACAGTGTTTTATGGTTATAGTAGCACTGCATCTTCTACGACTTGCACACAATTGTGTGCGTGTGCTACCACCCTTTGGATTTAATATGCACGCGATCCGTATAACATGGAAGACGTTTTCCGGTGTTTTACTAACGGCATTCGCAGCATGGACAAGCGAACCGAGTGCATACAGTTGGCTAAATGTATTGGACGAGCTGCGAGGATTGGTCAATGACGACATTTAGTTCCTCGCTGAATCCTTCGTTCGGGTCGGAAACTTCGGTTTGATTCTATAGGGTATAAAGCAGGTGGAATAAACTCTTTAGTTATAGTTAGTTCGCTTACAAGTCAAGTCTTATAGTGGGATTTTGTTTTGTACTAAAATGGTATCTGCAAACGTTTTAAGTGCAACTCTTGCGGTGCTTCCTATACCTGGAAAAATGCTCAAACGGCACCAGAACAAATGTCGTGGTGCAACATCGTCCACGGTTGCTTATACAACCGCCGCAGCAAAGTACTTAAACTGTGGGACTTGCGGTTTCGCTTTACGAGAATGGATAACTTACTGCGACACAAGGAAAACAGCACGGCATGTCATTAAGCCGTAAACGTTCAGCTCCGCCAGCTGTTAAAGGGTCTTGTACGAAACAACCACGAATTATGTGTAAAGTATGCGATTTCGAAATGGAAAAACTACGTATGCCGCACATTTGGAGCAACAGACATAAAATGCATCAGTTACCGCTACTAGCGACGATGGTGTAGAAATGGTTAGCACTGCGTTTAACAACCGTATGGCTAGCTATCGCATAAAGAACGCCAGTGTCGACGATGGAGTGCCCGAGTTTCTTTGGAAGCAGAAAGAGCGATTTATTCGATTAATAAATGAAAAAGAATACAACATACAGCAGTAAAAGTCTATTGCGAACTCTACGGCGTTTACATCAAAATGGGGAAGAGGCTACCGATGTGAAATCCTTTAACACAAAAATGTGGTTATAACGTCTTCTAGTAATCTGGAAAATACGTACGAGGTCTTAAGCGAAACCATGCGAACAAAATCAGAGGAATTTGAAACATGCGAATCCGGTTGGTCTTTGGAAAAGGTGCTCTATTTAGAAATAAATATTAATAAGTATGACCCGATATGACAAGTTCTAGGTTGAAAATAAAAATTGTGAATATGTATTTAGAAATGTGGTTTACAAAATTTAAACTGTATTAGTAAAATTGTTTGTAATAAAAAGTTTTAAGAATGGTTTTAGATTTTCTTTATGTATAAGCCGCAGGAAATTTATAATTTAAAGGGTGTGTGTAAAATGGTAAGGGGTCGTTCGATTTTAAATCTATTTAGAGATTCGGATTGTGCATAAAATTCTAGACTAACAAGATGTGCTACATGTATAAAAAATTTATAAGAACGCTCAAAAGTCGCTACAGGTAAGAAATCTTAAAATGGGGGTAGCTCTCTGGGGGATGGTGCTATGTAAAAATTTAAAGAGATTTGGATAGCTTAGAAAATTCTAATATTGATTGATACCAAACAAGGTAGGTTTATCTCGTGGGTGGAAATGTGGAGAAAGATTTATCTCGCAGAGGGTATATGTGTAACTTTGCAGGGCGTGGTCCGATTTCAAATCTGTTTGCAGATTCGGGTTGTGCGTAAAATTGTAGACTAATTTAATGTATTGCATGTATAAAAAAATTTATAAGAACGCTCAAAAGTCGCTACAGGTAAGAAATCTTAAAATGGGGGTAGCTCTCTGGGGGATGGTGCAATCTGAAAAATTCCTAAAGAATCGGGTAGCTGAGAAAATTCTAATATTAATTGATACCAAACAAGATAGGTTTATCTCGAAAGATGCAATGGCTAGACGAAGAAAACTATTTGTTAGGTTTGCTTATAGAGCAAATAGCAAAATTAGAAGATCAGGACTTTAAAGGGGTATAACTTTGCAGGGCGTGGTCCGATTTCAAATCTGTTTACAGATTCGGGATGTGCATAAAATTCTAAGCTAATTTAATGTATCGCATGTATAAAAAAATTTATAAGAACGCTCAAAAGTCGCTACAGGTAAGAAATCTTAAAATGAGGGTAGCTCCCTGGGGGATGATGCAATCTAAAAAATTCTTAGAGATTCGGGTAGCTAAGAAAATTCTAATATTAATTGATAGCAAACAAGATAGGTTTATCTCGTGGGTGGAAATGTGGAGAAAGATTTATCTCGCGGGTGGAAAGAATGCGGGTGTGATGTAATCAAAATGGTTGTGGGGGTGTCCGAGCAAGGAGGAGAGCAAGGAGGAGTCAGGAGGAGATTCATCTAAAATAAGACTTTATAGTGGGTTTTTACATGTAAATTTGGTCCAGATGTGTGTGGAAATGTGGATGCTGGTGGAAATGTGGTCACAGGATCCTTGATTTTACCCTACTTCTGGAACTTTCCCCTATATAAAACGTATTACATTCGCACGGTATTTTGTAGAGACAATTTTTTGAACTTTGTATTGCGTTTTTGGGTTTTGTTTCTGTTAATTGTGCTCTTAGTGTATTGTTGGTTCTAAATACTGTTTTAATTCTAAATTTGTTTCCTATTCTTTGAATTTTTTCGGAGAATCCTTTTATGTATGGTATTGAGAGCATTTTGTTGTGTGTATCAGTGTTTTTGTTTTCTTTTTCTTTATTTTTAGGGAGTTTTTATTCATTTCTTTCTCTATTATTCTTTTAGGATATTTGTTTTCTATTATTATACATCTGATTAGGTCTTTCTCTTTCTTTAAAATTTCTTCGTTTGATGATATTAATTTTGCTCTATCATACATGGTTTTGATAATTCCTCGTTTGACACAGTGTGGGTGGTTTGAATCGAAGTTTAAGTATCTGTTTGTGTGCGTTGGTTTTCTATATACCGATGTATTAATTGCTGTATCGTTTTTGCTAACTAGAATATCTAAAAACGGAAGTTTTCCATGTTGTTCTAATTCATATGTGAATTTAATAGTTGGTTCTATTTCGTTAATTGACTGTACAAAGTTTTTAATTAGTTCTGTATTATGGGGCCAAATAGCATAGACATCATCTACGTATCTCCACCAGATTAGTGGTTTCAATTCTTGTGTGAATATTACATTTTTTTCGAATTCCTCCATGAATATATTACTAAAGATTGGTGATAGTGGACTTCCCATTGCCATTCCGAAGCTTTGTTTGTAAAATTGATCATTTATTTAAAAATATGTGGTATTGACGCATAAACCAAGTAATTCCATAATCGATGATATGCTTAGTTTTGTTCTGTCTTTAAGATTGCCATCTTTTTCTAGTTTGTTTTTTATAATATTAAGCGTTTTGTTTATAGGGACATTTGTGAAGAGATTTACCACATCAAAGCTTACTATTGTGAGCGTATTTTAAATTTTTATGTTTGATAATTTTTCTAAAAAATGTTGGTTGTTTTTAATGAAAGAATTCGTTTTGCCTGCTAATGGATTTATAATTTGTAGTAGAAATTTTGCTAAATTATGGCATGGTGAATTTATGGAGCTTACGATAGGTCTTAAAGGAATGCCTTTTTTATGAATTTTTGGTAGACCGTAAAAGTGGGGTGGTTTACTGTAATGTGGGACCAGTTTACTTCTTTCTTTGTCTTCGAATTCATTTTTAAATTTAAATAGGGTTTTGTATATTTTATTTTCAATCGATTTTGTTGGGTCCGTTTCTAAACTGGTGTAATTCTCAGTGTTCAATAGTTTGTTGACTTTTGTGTTGTAATCGTTTTTATTCATTATTACTGTTGCATTGCCTTTGTCAGCAGGTAGAATTATAATTGACTTATCGTTTCTTAGATTGCAAATTGCTTTTATTTCGTTACTACTTACATTTGACTTTATTTTGTGATTCTTTTCTATTTCGATTTTGCATCGTACTCTAAATTCGTTTGCTTGATCTTCTTCAAGTTGGTTTGCTGTTTTCTCAATACAGCTAATTATTTCAAAGGTTGGTATTGATTTTGGCGTTACTGCAAAGTTAAGGCCTTTTGAAAGAATTGATTTTTCTGTGTCGTTAATAGTTCTGTTTGATAAATTTATCACGGTGTTTAGCATGGTGTTGCTGTTTTCTAACGTTTTAGTTTGAGTGCTATTTTCTCTATAAATAAGTTATTAAATTTCTTTATGTGAATTTCTTTTGTTTGGAAAATACTGATTCGTAGTACGTTTTGCACTAGCGAGAATTTTATCAAAATCATATTTTGTTACCTTTATTCGTATGAAATTTATAATGCCCTCAATATCTTGTTTTAACTTATAAATAATGTGTCGGTGGTTTTGTAGTCTTTCCCTCATCATACTGTAGCTTGTTCTTTCGAGAATCCTTGATAGTTTATTGCTTGTCTTTCCAAATTTGATTCTAAATCCTTTTGGTATTATTTCGTTGTTTCTGCATTTTGTTAGGAATGTGAGTGAATTTTTGGAATGCGAAAGCTTTAGGTTTAGATTGTCCAACTGTCTAAAACAAATACAAATTTCAGGCCCATACCTGACTTGTAAATACTCCCTGTATGTTTGTTGTGGTTTGTTTAGTATTCTTCTTAATCTTCTTTGGGTATTAAACCACTCATAGTTTTTTAAATTATCTTTATTAACGTTTCGATCCATAACCTAGGATCGTTTTCAAAATAATAAAAACGTCAAGTTTGACATTTATGACATAAATTGAAGGTGACTTTGATTTATTGATGTTTGAAATATTTGGTTTGAGTACACTAAGCAAAAATTTTTAAAGTTTAAATGAATAATTGCCTTCAATTTGTGTTACGGCCTGGGACCGACTTTTTTAGGTAGCCAATACGCTTAACGTGAAATCAGCTGATTAATTTTTATTGTAAAAATTCAATAACTTGGGAATTGGAAAACATTTTTTAACATGTTTCTATTTATACAATTTAGAGGATGGTTATTAAAAAAGTGTGCAATTGCATTATTAAAAGGTTTAAGTAGTCGTTTTTATATTTATTTTGAAGGGAAATCATTATGATTTAGGCTACCTCTTTGGTAGATTTTAACATTGTTCTGAGGTAACCTTATGGTGGGTTTACACTTGTCAGATACCAATGTTGTTCTATGAAGGTTGTATATGGATCTGAGGCGACCCTATGGCGGGTTTACACTTGTCAGATACCAATACTGTTTAACGGAGATTGTATATGGTTGTGAGGTAACCTTATTGCGGGTTTACACTTGTCAGATACCAATGCTGTTTTACAGGGGTTGTTAATATGCTTCATCATCATCATAATTGGATCTTCATCTCAAAACTGGTTGGACACGTACCTGCACTTATTTATATTCTGAGCTAGCTTCCCTTCTATTGTTTTCTAATTTTATGTCTTATTTCACCGAGATTCAGTGAAGGGGGTTAAGCAACCTGTGGCTACCCAAGATCCCCCAACACTTAGATATTTGCCGAAATAATGGTCTTCTAGTTAATATGCTTATTATTATATAATTAGTTATTGTATGTATAAATAGAAATCATGTATATAGGCTGTATTTCATGTTAATATCGCAAGGAAAACCCAGGAAAAACTTGCAATGCTACCTAGATATTGGGGGCATTTGATTTTCATTTGTTATTTCTTTTGTTATTTCTTTTAGTAATGGAATCCATTGTTTACTGAAAGTTACGGATTCGTTTGCAACGCAGTTATTTTTATGTAAGGTTATATAAGCAGCTTCTTTGATTTTGCGTTTTTGGTGGTTTTCTTCTTTGTCGATAATTTTTGCATCTTCCCATTTTATTTTATGACTGGAGTCCCATGCATGTTGGCAAATCATGGATTTTTCAAATTTTCTGTTTTTTATATATGATTTATGTTCTTTTAATCGAACTTCAAATGGTCTGGAACTTTCCCCTATATAAAACTTATTACATTCGCACGGTATTTTGTAGATACAATTTTTTGAACTTTGTATTGCGTTTTTGGGTTTTGTTTTTGTTAATTGTGCTCTTAGTGTATTGTTGGTTCTAAATACTGTTTTCCCCAAGAAGTTAGTCGAAAGCCTCTTTTTTATATCTGTGATCAAGCACAAGCGTGTCGCAATATACCCAATTAGTTTTATTATAGTGAATGAGCATTTTGTTCCGTGCTGCTTGGTATGTCAGTAATAATCCTTCGTCAATAGACGATCTATCGCTTTTTGTATCTAGCTATTGAATGGTTTCGTCTATTTTTTCTATTAATATATTAAAGCTTACTGCTATACCTGGTAGAGTATACATATTATCTCGCCCGAGTCTGTCCGAGACTTTTTGAAATTCTTAAAAACTTTTGCAACGTGTTCTAATATTTGCCATTCCTCTTCGGCGAAACTAATACCGCACCGTTTAAGAGATTTTCAACATTTAGGAATAAATTCAAACCACATTTCAGTTACAACACTTTTAATAACATATCATGGTTTAAAATCCACCGCGTTGGAACATCTAACACTACAGTTTTACAAGACAGAATAGTTACTAATTTACAACAGTTTTTAAATATAAGTTCAAGTTTTTCAGTGTTTATTTTTTTAGCACAAATCTTATTTTTTATCACATTGTAAGGAACTCCGCCTGTTTCTGCAATTGTATCACTAACCGCATCTTGCCCTCTTCCTTCATATTCTGTTTCTTTTTGTACATCCTTCATCTTTACTTAATTCCAACTTTTCCATTTCTTTAAAGGTTTTCTTTAGCGGATCTTGAAGTTTCAGCTGTTTTAACACTTTCTGAATACCTAGATTTTAAATATGAGCAATGCAGCTGAAGTGTTAAATTATTAAACTGTGGAAGCAACTCGGGTAGTGGTGTTACCAGCAGTGTTATCAACAGCAAGTTATTCCAACCACCTTTTCCTGTAGACCATATTCTTCTAAGTTTTTAAAAAACAACTGAGCTATGTCTCAACCCGAGTGCCGTCCATTGACATAAACAAAATCGATAACTAAAGACTGCAGATTGCAGTCTTTATCCATAAAGTGCCCAGTTATTCCATAGTACGAATTTCCAGCTATAGTTGACCATCCACATTAATAGTAAAGAAAATTTTGGAATCATTTTCTTGAAGAATTTTTATTACCCTGATGTAGAATTTTTTAAATCTTAACTTGACCATACATACGTTTGAGGGCATATCTCTTGGATATTTTAAAGTCTGGGTTAATAGTGGGGAAAAAACTTCTCAGTTTCAGTATCATCAAAGAAATCTAAAGGCAAGTACTTCAAGGCGATTCAGTCCGCTGTCTGATCATCCATCAGTAAAATAAATAAAGAAAAGAAAATAGAGTGAAACAGCGCATTCCCCCAGGATTTTAAAGTGATAGTGATTGTGAACCCCCAAAACGTTTAGTGCATGCTCACCAGGACTTTAGCAGTGCATATTCAACTCCCCTTAGAAGTAAGAAACAAATAGATGTAGGTAGACGACCAGATCCTCGAATGCTGGAGAAATTTATAACGAAGGTAAGAATAAAATTGTGGCGGCTGTATTCGCATAAGCATTGATTTGTAGTAATAAGCAGATTACATTTTTTCTGACGTTCTGCCGCCATTTTGGTGGCAGCATTTTTATAAGACTGTAGTTGATTGTAATAATAATATAAATCAATTAGGGAATGACAGGAATAGCTAGGGACGATTTTAGACTAAGGATAAAATAAATCACTTAGACCAGGGAGCACGAATTTGTAAATTTATAGAGTAGACAAAATAGTTAGATTCACTATTAAAATATTTGGCGAATGCTTAGAAAACTTGAACTATTTTTTTTTAAATAAGTAGCTAGATTTGGATAATTTTAAGACGACCCGTCAGGTCGCACCGGTAAGCTGAGCTGGCAGCTGCTATTTGGTATTTCGCATCCTTCCCCCTTTCATGTTGTTTGTGTCTTGTTAATCGGACACACTTCAAAGTCAACGCTAGAGATACCATTATTGTTTTGTTTTAGATTTTTATTTAGAATAGATTAATTTTAAAGTTAGATTACACTTGAAGCACTTTAATTTCGCGTTTAAATCTAATGTAGTATCTTCGGGTGGAGCATTGGGGGCGTGGCCGCAGGTATAGCGGTCCTTATTCAAATTATAATGTCTGATCATCTAAGCTATACGCCATCTGAAACATCAAACAAAACAACGAACAGATGACGAATCCGTATTTTGAAATTGAGTATTGCGAATAATTAATTAACTTTAATTAGAAATTAGATACGTGTAAAATTTACATTATGGGTGAGAAGTTAGTAGCCTGTTTACAGTGCTGGGATAAATTACTTTTGAAAAATATTTAAATAATAAATACTAATTACTTTGAACTACATAAATGTAATTAAATACTAATTACTAATAATATTATTTAAGTAATTGGACTATGATTACTTTATGTATTTAAATACTTTTGAATATGTAATTACTTAACAAAAATTATTTAACTACCATAGGTAGTAATTAAATACTTAAAGGTATATAAATACTTTGAAATGTAAAAAAAACTACTTAAAAGTAACTAAATACTCGAAAATAATTAAGAACTTATTGCTGCTAATAGGTTCATAGGTTTTACTGGGTTTAGTTAGTTTTATTAATTTTGATAGATTATTATTATCTCAAATTAAAAAATATCAAATTAGAATACAGTTTATTAAATATAAAAACTTTGATAATACATTAAAAACTATGAAAGTTTAAAAAGTTACTGTCTTTAATGGCCAAACATTAAAGTGATTTGGGATGAATCCTTTTTATTTAGTATTTGCCTTTAATACTACCAAATTTTCAAAATTTTTGTCTGAGAGCGCATGGTGACGTGAGCATTCATAAATGTCGCATACTAAAACATTCTCTCTACTGGAGCCGATGAAGGAAGAGTCGTGTTACATTTTAATAATAACGTTTTTACCAGGGGGTACTTATTTAGCATATTTAAGTTACAATCTAGATGTTGTAGACACCTGTCATACTCATACTAGGATTAGCTGAAACGAGTTGTCGTCAAATTAAAAAACATATCCATATTTAGTGAATCGTTTCTTCTAATTTCCTGAACGGGGTTTTTTGCTCTCACAAATCTCATTGACCACCTTTACAAATATACTTTTAACCTCGTTTTTTCAATGAGTATTTCATCTTCCAAATTCCAAAGTAGATTGACCCATTTCAGTTTGAAGCTGGGATGAGACACTGTGGCAATGATGGTGTCCGAAACACTAGAAATCATAATTATAAACGTATTTTAAATGATTTTCAAATACTAATTAGTAACTACTTTTGAAATGTAATTATAGATTTAATTACAACTACCATCTCCACAGAAGTAGTTAAATACCAGGTATTTAAATATTAAAATGTATTTAAATACAAAGAAATAATTATACAACCAAATACTTGCCCAGCTTTGCCTATTTACAGCAGTTACTTTATTTTTATGTGAATTCAGCCGCCAGTTACAGAAGTCATTCTAAAAACCTAAAATATCGAAAAATTAAAGAAAATGATTTATTTTTTGAATTTATATGTTGACGAAGGTCCATCCAATACCGCATTAGCTTGGGGCCGACGCCTTGTAACCATACAGTCTGAACCTGTGCCAGGCCAACCTGAAGATCACCGCCAACCACTAGTGGTTAAAAGTGAGTGAGTTTCTGCTGGACCCAAACGGTCTATATATATTGTAATGGCAACCCCTTTTTCCACTAGGGTTAAATCCCAAGCCACAAAGTAGTAGTCCGTAAAATTTGGCATCCCATCGTCAAAAGCCGTACCTCGCATTAACAAGTAAATTTTCTTATTCATAGCATTTGATTCTTTAAAAATGATAATTGATTAAACTTTTAAGTTTAAAAATTTACATATATAGCTGTTATGAAAAAAATCGAAATTAAAGTATGTACGTGATTATCTGATGCTCAATCAAGTCTAAAGAGACAAAAAATTGTCTATAAATAATAATTTTGTTTCATAACACTAAACTTTGTAAATTGATTTAATTTTTTGGTATAGTAAGTATGTGAACACGGTACTAACATGTTACAAGACACAAAAAGTCTCGCAAGACTTCCTGTGCGAGACCGAATAAAGTCTCGTCTCGCGTCTCGTCTTGCACCAAAATAACAAGTCTCGTCTCGTCTCACAAAACACGCAAGACTGTGATACGATACGGAACTTTTCGCGCCTTGCGTGTAATACTTCACCTAGGGGCGGTACAGCAATTCTTCATCGGTAAAAGTTCAGATCATGCATTGATAAAGCAACAATCTCTACCACAAAGGCAAGAAACGTGGGGATGATAAAACTCAACCGATCTCACAACTAAGCTAATGAAACTTTTTTTATAGGATATTTTTTAGAATTAGGATAACCTTTAACCAAAACTAGAAAGTAGAAGTTACAAAAAATCTATGCATCTCATTTACAGAAATAATGAACATAATTTAGACAAAACTTGAAATAATTTATATGCAGTAACTTCCAAATATATGTCTATTATTTCAATATTCATTTTTCACTGAAAATTTATGGACAAATCAAATCAAAAATTAATTAATCTTTTTACAGACTTTTAGATTGCAACTTGAAAAACAATGAACTGGTTTGTATTTTATCTGCCAACGAATAGATAATTTGTGTGTTGTTTTTATCAAGAAAAGCAACTGTTATGTTCAAAACAACAAACATAGTAATAAGAAACGATTGCTATACGCATATGTGTGGAGCATAGCACTGTGTGGTTGTGAAACGTGGACAGCGGTAAAAGCGGACAGGAAAAATATGCTACACATGCATGATCAAGATATCATGAACAGACAAAGTTAAAACGAAGAGGTACCAGAAATGATAGGGGACGACGAAATATGTTGAAAAACAGTAACAAATACGAGGGATGAAATGATCGTACACATACTAAGGCATGTGGGAATAGTGCGTAATATATTAGAAGCAGAGAAAGGAAAAAGTAGAAGTAAAGGTAGACTTAGATTAGACTATTGCACATAGGTAGTAAAAAATGTAGGCTGTGGGAATTTCAGGGAAATGTGTAGGTTATCTTAAAATAGAAAACAATGCAAGCAGGTACGCATCCAACCAGTTATAGCACTGAAGATCTAATGATGATGATGGACAGCCTATTCCCTTAAATTGCAGTCTGTCATTCAAGCAAAATCCTACTCATTCGATAGTACGATAAAATATCTTTGTGCCTTTTTACATTTTTCGCTTAAATGGCAATATATTATAAAGTTAAAAATCAGAGATCTCTGTCGGAAGTCAAATGGCACAAATTGATATGAATCTGCGAAACACTTCGGGAACAAAATCATGCTGCACTACTGAGAATGAAAAGATTGATTTTCTTCCCATTGTATCAACTTTAGAAAAACTAACGAAATTTTCAGATGTTGACACAACATCTTTAAAAGTTCAGCAACATCTAACAGCTCCTGAGTTTGTCATTAGAATACGTTTTTAAGTTCAAATTAAATCTGGAGTTAATAACTGCCATTAAACTGTTCATAAAGTCTGTTATACTTTACAAACACAGCGTGAAGATATGGATAACACCTTTATGTAGTCGTCAAACAAAACGAGTTAATATTAAAACGAGTGGTCCAACAGGATATTATAGAATTGGTGTCGCTGTGCCATTTTTCGATGATATTCTTGACCAATTGAAAACGCATTTCTTCAACCATAAAGAGACTCTTGGCAGTTTTACAGAAACTTTTGCTCATTCATTGCAGAAATATTAATGACTGTGAATGCAAACTGTTTTAGGAGGACCTATAAGCCATGTTATGTTCAAACACACTTTATTCAGAGATTATTCAGTGGAAATGAAAAGAGACCACTAAGCAAGATGACGCACCTAAAAAATCCAAAATTGATAAATATATGTTGCAATAAGAAAGAATAAGGATATTTTCCAAACGTTCATATTTTATTAAAAATTTTAGCAACTTTACCAGTAAGCACAGCAAGTGCCGAACAGTCGTTCTCCACGCTAAGAAGACAACATATTTGAAAAATTTGACAACCGAAAACAGGCTATGTGGTTTGGCTTCTCAAAAGAAAAACATAGACGGATAATCCTTCAAATATACCTTGTGGCGGATTTTGCAACGATTGTATACGTGTATGTTTGTTTTTTTTATAGCATTTAAGCGATGTCTTTTGCTTTTTATAAAAACAAATTTAATTAAAGATTTTCATAATATATTACAATTTTAAATTTTATTTGAGCACCCTCGTTCAAGAATTCTTGCTACGGTCTTGAAGTTTATAAACCCAAGCAGGGAACATTCGGTAAAGCTGTATAAAAAGTTTTGTAGTTTTTCATCGATTAGCACCAATAATACCATAAATTTCCTTACATACTTTAGTTGAATGCGCTTTTAAAACAGTAGCAATGTATCATTTTCATTTTAAAGATACTTTATTTTGAGTGTTATATATTTCTTCCTCTAATCACGCACAAGACTGATGTTAAAAACTTTACAAAAACCAACAAGATATGAGAAACTCGATATCCTGATTCTCTAATAATTTGCTTTGTACCTTTTAAGATAGTGTTTGAGAAGCAATTTTCTCTATTAAAAGCTACGTAGTTTCCTGACATTACACGATTTGTTCTATAGATAATAAATAGTATCGATTAGTATATTAAATAACGGAGCACGCTACGACCTACTACAGAATCCCATGGACAACCGACTTTTTACATTAGAACAAAATTACTTCCGAATCTAATTCTGCTGTTGACATGTCGTCTATTGGTTCCTTGCTTATTATTATGTCACCTGGAACTCTAATACGACCATTTCAAATTTAGAAAGTATTGGCTATGATTGCAGCTTATTAAACCGTAATTGTAAAAAAAAGATGTTTTAATCTAAGGCTTCAACACATCGTGGAGGAATATTATCAACTCTGTGTCAATCATAATTTATCGTTTATAAATATGTTGGATCGTTTTATATGTGTAATGCCACTGTATCACTATTTTTAATTATTAAGTGTACAAAACTATTCTGAGCTTTTTTTTCCAAAATTCAATATTGATTTAAAAACAAACAATAAGATATTAATCTACGAAATATTCCCCGTTTGCATCGATGACCTTTTGTCATCTTTCGGGCTGTTAGCGAATTTTCTGATGATAGAAGCTCACTGGCTTCGAGGCGATAAAGTCATTAATGCATTTTCGTACCTTTGCAAGTGTCACAGGGTGTGTATCAGATAAGTGATGCTGCAGCGGCCGAAATAGGTAATAATCGGAACGTGTCATGTCTAGGCTATACGCCGCATGCGGGAGAAGTTCCCGTCTTGAGTCACTTTTGCAACACGTGGCCAGGCATTGTCATAAAACAGATCATTTTACGACGTCCTTTGCCAGTAAATGGCCTTCTTTCCTCAAAGACATCGCTCAAATTTGTCAATTGTTGCTGGTAGCGGTCTGCCGTAATTGTTTCACCCGGCTGTAACAACTCGTAATACGTTATACCTTTCCAATCCCATCATATGCAGAGAAAAACTTTCTTGCTGTGGATATTGGGCTTTGGAGTCGATGTTCAAGGTTGACCAGGGTCGACCCATAATTATTTACGCTTCGGATTAATATAAAGTATCCACTTTTCATCGACTGTAGTGATTTGGTGCAGAAAATACTTTTTTCGGAACCTTGAAAGTAAAGTGATTGCGGTGTTACGCCGTCGATTTTTGTTGCCTTCGGACAGTGCATGCGGAACCCATCTGCCTTCCTTCTGAACTTTTTCCATTGCATGTAAACATGTGGAAATGGCTTGCTGCGTAATGTCAAGCTACTGGGCAATTTTCTTTTCAATTTGTGCAGAGTTTACATTCAACAATGCTTGCAATTCGTCTGTTTCAATTTTTTTGAGGGCATCCAGCACGCGGTTCATGTTCAAGACTGACATTTTCTTGGCGAAATTTTTGATTCCACCTTTTACACGAAGCATGACTTACAGCCTTCTCTCTATATGCAGCATAAATCGTTTCAGTGGCTTCAGCAGCATTTTTCTTTATATGAAACGCGAAGTGGATGGAAAATCGAATAAGCTCTTTTGTTATTACCATCGTGAATACTACTCATTGTGCAGGTTACGTGCATCAAACGTCAAACCGCATAATATTTTCAAAGACCAAATGTCAACGTTGTAAAACCGTAAAAGAGCTGGAAAACTAATGAACTTTAAATTCTGGTTTCGGTTGTATGAAATCTAAAGCTCAGAACTTTTTTGTACACCAATAATTGTAATAATGCACAATTTTTGTAAATTTTCCTCTGAGGTTATAATACGTATCCCAAAAATAGTTAATAATAAGCGCACCTAAATGTGTGGTGAAGGGGCGTATTAGTGCGGTTGGCAAGGTGCGGCAGGTAGTGAAAGGATAATGAGATAATAACCTGCAGTATCTGAAATTTAATGGTATCGCAATCTACCTGGAGTATCTGTAGCAGATATTGGTTTGATAATTAGCGTTAGACCAGAAAATCAATTACCTCGACACTATCTGCTAGTGAAAAAGCAGCCACCGGGGGAGTAGGATTACACTGATTTTGTTGAGGTTGATTGCATCACAGGTTGAGTGAATAGATTATTGTAGTGATTTTATGACGTTTGACTTAAACGAATTATGTACACGATTTAAAATAGGGTTTATGGTAATAAGCCACTAATTTAGTTTATTATGGGATATAATTTGCTTAGTTGTAATCGAAAAAGAGTGTTTATTAAATTCATCATTAATCGTTTACTGAACGTAGGTGTGTTTTATTTCCGTAATCAGTGTTGTATGAGAAGCATAAACTAATATTTGGCGACCTGGGATTATCAACATTGTTTAGTGTTTCTGCACTAATACAATAATTTAAGGAGTCTTATTAGCTTAAGGGAGGGGTATGCTCCCCAGCCTCTCACGATGGGACAAATGTTAAGGACATGTCTGTTTCCACACTTGCGCATACCATGCAACAAATTAATTAAGATCACTTAAGTATAAAAAAATTATATTCATGTTGGATTTCTTAGAATTTTTATTCAGTTCAATCTTTGTATAGTTATAATTGGCTGTCCAGAAGAGTTACGTTGAAGCTAGCTTGTCTTTGACTACAAAAGCATTTCCTCTTCATTGGGCCTCCCAGAGTAGGAATTATATATTATGTGTTATAAAATAGTAGACTTTCCATGATGTCCCAAAAATAGGTTACGTACGCAAATCTAAGTTGGATTAAAATCTTCTAGAATTTAGAATCTCCCTGTTAAGTAATTCTGCAAATAACTTAAATTATTGTCACGTGAAACATCTATAGGATCAACTTCCAAAGTTAAATTTATATTCGCTACTCTAGTAGGTGTAGGAAATGCGCAAAGCTACATTAGTAGAGGATGGCAGGGTGTCTAAGCTAAATCCTTCTTATGGGATCCTCACAGGGGATCCTACTTATGGAAATTTACACAGCGGATCCTCTTTATGGGAATTTACATATAAAATAAGGAGGTTCCTCTCGTAACGTAGAGTTTTTCACCCTTGCAAAATATCCGCACATCTAGTAACAGTATCAAATAACATTGTCATCTTAAATCTGCACATTAGTTTTCCTCAACTAAGCATTTTTTAGCTGCAGTCATGGATCTTATTACCACCGGCGCCACCGCAACCTAAATGTCATATCATACTTTCTATCTTGTTTCGCTAATCTTTCGCGATAAATGCATCTTGTTTGGTATCAATTAATATTAGAGTTTTCTTGGCTACCTGAATTTCTAGGAAATTTTTAGATGGCATCATCCCCAGCGAGCTACCCTCATTTTAAGAATTTTTACCGGCAGCAATTGCTGACCATCCTTATAAATTTTTTAGCCATGCGACACATCAGATGAATCTAGAATTTTACGCGGAATCCGAATCTGCAAATATGTTTAAAATCCGACCACCACTTATCGTTTTACACACATACCCTCTAGCAAACATATAAAAGATTATTTTCGTTTCTTTCACGATAAAATTATCTTGCTTGGTATCAATTGACATTAAATTTTCCTAGGGAGTCCAAATCTGTAAATAGATTTTACATAAAGCCGCCCCTTACAAAGTTACACTTTTAAAGGCCCCAAGCCTTTAAATTTTTGTTCATCTATATTTAACTCCATTTTTAAAACCTTTTTTCGCTACCAAAGGCATATGCTATAACTAACCATTTCCCGAAAATCTAAAACCGTATGGAATTTTGGAAATAAACCCTTTATAAGCCATAAGTGTTTGATATTTAAAACCATTTTCAAACAGTAATGTTCTGCTTTTAGAAAAATGTAAAACATTCCAATGTAATGTGTTTTTAATATATGAATGGGAAGGTCGAGTTTAACAACAAATAACCACACTCTTTAATTAGAATATTCAAAAATAATACTTAAAATTTTGAAACAGGGTAAACCTTTACACAAAATTTTATCAATTTTCCGGTTTTACATTTAGTTAATTGGATACTAAATAGGTACTTTGGAAAATACAATTCGTATCTGAACTAATTTCTTGTCGATTATGGATTACCCGAATTACATGTGAAAGCGGTGTATAATTTCTTTTCAATGGACTTTCTATTCATTATCGAGTATTTTATTATTGTTTCTGATTGTATTTTAAAAACATCTAGGATTCGTTTAGAAATATTCTAAATTGGGTGCAAGTTCTAGATTTTGTTATGGCGTATGGTTTTTCATGTAGCAACTTAGTTCGCTCTAACTGAATTGCGGCGTTTATACATTCTTTATGCGATGCGGTCGACTGCTTTTCTAAATTCTTAATTTGCTGCCACCCATCGTCTGTAATTTTTAATTCCTGCTGGAAATAAGCCATCTGGATGGGCTTCTCGCTGTGTATGTTTGCGGCGTCATCTACAGTAAAAACGCTTTCACACACACTGCATGAGATACTTAAGACGTTTATTCTAGATAAAATAATGATTAATAGTTTTTGAATTATACATGTAAATATTAATTTCTTCAACGTTTACAAGCGGATAATATAAAAGATGTTTTGCAAGTAAAGTTGCTGAATAACAATAGAAAATCTATTTAAACATGCAAGTTTTAAAATGTTATTTTACCGCAAAATTTTTAAAGGCGGAAAATTCTGCACCACTCACTTTGAACGACTTTACGTTTTACAAAAAAAAATTCGAAATGAACTTTTACCATCATTTTCCCCGTATTTATGCACATAGAGAAAGTATAAGTATGATTTGTCCTTACACACAGCTAATTTAAATCAAATTATTTGAATGGGTATTACCATATATTAACTAGAATTGTAGGAAAGTACCTTTCACAATTAATAGTCAGACGTCATCAACAAAACAATGCAAGCTTGAGGATCATACATTTCACTAAATTTATTTAGAAAATGCGTCTTATTTTGAACTACATTTATAATAGATTACCAAACTACTTTCTAGCCCACCGTGCAGAATTAATATACATTTAACCTTTTGGTTTAATTATTTGAATGTGGATGCACACTAATTGAAAATATTAACAATCCTATATATTAATAAATATTTTTTTAGTTTTACTTATTATTGTGTTAAATCTAAATAAAAATGCAGAGGTGTTTGCTGTTAGGTTTTTGAATATTAAAACATTATGCGGGTCTCTGTTGGAGCTAATTTTAAAAGACGTGATAATTGATTTCGATTTCCCAGGAAATTCTATACTAATTTGATAAGTTACACAATGGGCTTATCTCAAACGTCAGAGCAACACTGTTTAAAAATAGATTAAAGATGAATACTGCATGGTTTGTAAAGGGTTGGTCTGTAAATCAGTAATGAGTCGTTCGATTTGAAAAAATTCCGAAAGATTTGAAAAGCTGAGGACAACACAATAATAATTGATATCTTATATGACGGAGTTCTATTAAAAATATCGCTGAGATCAATTTTTTAAAAAATCTAAAAATGGTGTTGGTGGTTAAATACAAATAAGTAGAAGTCGCTATAAAACAATTATAAGCGTCATTTTTTCTGTCAAGACTTGCCTATAACACTGATTAACATAATAAAGAACTGCGCGCGCTTGACCGTCTGCATAAAAGACAAGGGAGCCATGTTCCAGAGCAATAGTTGTTAAAGTACCGTCGAGTTGATCAAAATTACAATCTAAAGATGAATTTTTATGGTGTTAACGTGACAAGTGTTGTAAGAGCACCTTTAGGTATCAACAAACTAATAGGTAAGACTACCTATGCGATAGGTGAATTTACATCAAAATTTCACCAGGAAACATGTATGTTTTGTATATCCAGGGGTTCCAAAACAAGTCGAGCGAATTTTTTGTGAAAGAAATAGCTGTACTGAATGTTGGAACGGACGAATTATGGGACGAAATTCTGCATATGCCGTTTAGAAGTGAAAACTTGGTTGAGGATTTCCGAAGACATAACGATTTTTGTAAAAATCACCTACACGGGTTAGACTGGGACATTCCTGCGATCAATGAATTATTAGCTCAGCGTTTAAGTTTATTTTTGCAAGAAATAGTACCTGTACATGAGATCGTTTATGTAAAAGGGTTGTTAAAGAAAACATCATCACCCGCTACCTTCCAGCTAACGAAGTTGTGAATCTTGAACAGTTTGGTATTGCAAATTTGAAGCAGTTACGAAAAGATAGTCAATCTAACCATTGTTTATTGCATTCTAAAAATTTTCTGAACTGTGCCAAGCAGAACGTTTGTATTTTAAAAAATACTATTTTATTTTTATAAAGTATTTACAAAACTGGCCTTGTTTACTAATTATTCCTACAGACTTGCTTTAGTATCAACCGACCAAAGTTCCAGATAATTACCTAGTTGAAAAAATTTTAAAGGAGCAAAAGAATAAACTACTTTGATGGATGGGGGTAAAAACCTCTAGCTGGGTAGATAGGAGAAATTTGCTTTGAAACCCATTTCCATTTATGATTTGAAGCAGGAAGCATGTATTTTATAATCGATTTACAAGGATATCAATACAAAACTAGTGACATCTATTGCAAGGAGATTGCCATTTTGGATATAGTGAATAATGTAATATGGCATGAGATACTGAACATGACG
The DNA here is from genome assembly GCA_036346225.1 of Platerodrilus igneus. NCBI lineage: Eukaryota > Metazoa > Arthropoda > Insecta > Coleoptera > Lycidae > Platerodrilus > Platerodrilus igneus. Next base: position 3,515,062 of record JARFIW010000260.1, on the reverse strand, counting down.
GTTAAATATAATTCTTTAAATGATGATTTCAAAAAAGCACGTTGTGTGGTTAAAAAAAAATCCATGGACTGTGCTGGGACGAGCAGTCTAAGTGATTATACAAATGCGGGTGATTTGCTAAAAGAAGTCATACCTCCTGGGGCCACTGTCTATGTTAAAGAAGAACAAAAGAAGCAGCTATTATCGAAATATTTATCAAACAACATTTTATACATAGAAGGTGTATTGTCAGTCCCTAGACTCGAAGAATTAAGAAGATTAGGCGATAGGTGCAACTTCTGTTTAAACCACTGTGTGAATAATTTTAGTTGTTCCAAGAAGAATGTTATACTGTTGCAGCCCTTTGTTTATGTTTAATGTATTTAATTTTTAATAAAATATTTTATGAAAATTGTTTTTTATTATTTTAGTTAAAAGACTATCTAAAATTTGAAAAGTGTGATATAATATATATGTAAAACAGTGCATTACTTTGAAAAAATTAATAGCGACAAATAAATTAGCCCATGTAAAATTTGAAAAAAAAAACCAAATAAATTAGCACGCGCTGAATATAAAATATTTAAATAAATGGAACTTGCACCCAAGTTAGAATATTTTTAAACGAATCCTAGATATTTTTAAAATACAATCAGAAACAATAGTAAAATACACGATAATTAATAGAAAGTCCATTGAAAAGAAATTATATACACCGCTTTCACATGTAATTTGGGTAATCCATAATCGACACGAAATTAGTTCAGATACGAATTGTATTTTCTAAGGTACCTATTTAGTATCGAGTTAACTAAATGCAAATACGGAAAATTGATAAAATTTTGTGTAAAGGTTTACCCTGTTTTAAAATTTTAAAAGTCGTGTTTTTGAATATTCTAATTAAAGAGTGTGGTTCTTGTTGCTAAACTCGACCTTCCCATTCATATATTAAAAACACATTACATTGGAATGTTTTACATTATTCTAAAAACAGAACATTGCTGTTTGAAAATGGTTTTAAATATCAAACACTTATAGCTTACAAAGGGTTTATTTCCAAAATTGCAACGGATTTAGATTTTTGGGAAATGGTTGGTTACAGCATATGTCTTGGGTAGCGAAAAAAAGTTTCAAAAATGGAGTTAAATACAGATGAGCAAAAATTTAGAGGCTTGGGGCCTTTAAAAGTGTAACTTTGTAAAGGGTGACTTTATTTAAAATCTATTTACAGATTTGGACTCCCTAGAAAAATTTAATATTAATTGATATCAAACAAAATATATTTATCGCGAAAGAAACGAAAATAATCTTTTATATGTTCGCTAAAGGGTATGTGTATAAAACGGTAAGGGGTGGTCGGATTTTAAATTTATTTGCAGATTCGGATTCTGTGTAAAATTCTAGACTAATTTGATGCATCACATGGCTAAAAAATTTATAAAGATGGTCAGCAATTGCGGCCGGTAAAAATTCTTAAAATGAGGGTAGCTCCCTGGGTGATGATGCTATCTAAAAAGTTCCTAGAAATTCAGGTACCTGAGAAAAATCTAACATTAATTGATACCAAACAAGGTACATTTATTCTGAAAGATGAGCTAAGCAAGATAGAAAGTATGATATGACATTTAGGTTGCGGTTGCGGTGGTGGTAATAAGATTCATGTCTGGAGCTAAAAAATGCTTAGTTGAAAAAAAAAATTGTGCAAATTTAAGATGACAATGTTATTTAATATTGTTACTAGATGTGCGAATATTTTGCAAGGGTGAAAATCTCTACCTTACAAGAGGATCCTCTTTATTTTATATGTAGATTCCCATAAAGAGGATCCGCTGTGTAAGTTCCCATAAGGAGAATCCGCTGTGAAGATCCCATAAGGAGGATCTGGCGTAGACGCCCTGCCATCTTCTACTTAAATAATTTCCGACCCTATTTACGAAAAAATCATTCACCAAAGCAACTTTGTTTAAAACTAGTTCTACATCAGGCAGCAAGCAAGTTAAATTACAATTTCCAAATTAAACCCAGTATTTTACATGTTAATTTGAAGACTGTGCGACCATTTTTTGTTGTCAAACCAAAAATTATACAAAATATGATGTTTTTAGGATGTAAAAGAGCTTTGAAGTGACTTCATAATTCTCTACAAATGGTTCAAAATATGTAAAACTGTAAACGATTCCACCGCCTTTCTGAATATTCATGTTTCAAACATCTGCATTGCAAATCATTCGTCCGTAGAATGTTCAGACTTCGGATGACACCCAGAGGTGTTCCTCGACTAATTATTGGTTATTAAACTATAATCGCTCAGAGAATTCTGTTGCGATGTATAACTTTATTCAGAGAGTTGCCAGTTTAGTATATCTCATGGGGTGTTGAAATTACAATTTGTGAAATATCTGAATTAGGAAATCTTTATATAATTTCGTAACAGCTATCGTTCTTAGAATCGTTAGGATTGTTCTTGCATATAAGGATAACATTTCTTTATAAATGGTTTTCACAACGGTGTATCAATTTATTGTTTTTTATACTTAAAGGACCTACAAGAGATCTCTGTAAATGGCACAGGATGACCTCTTATCGCTACAACGAAATAAAATTAGCATCTTTAGCTCTTACCCGGTCCTCATAGGGTTTAATCTACAAATATTCATCCGCTATTGGATTTTAGACTGCAACGATATTTATTGCCGAATATTTAATTTTGTCGCTATAAACCCAGAGTAATACCCGATTTTTAACAAAAATTAGTTATTACACAGTAAAAAGACCACCAAATAAACTTTCATTTCTTTGAAGGTACGTTTTTAATGGCAATATTTCTCAAATTGTTTGTTAATTTCACATATTTTGTAGAAAGTAGGCATTAGTAAAATATATAGATGATGAATGTAATGCAATAAATAACATCAAGTTTAAAGAAAGGTTTATTTAAATATAAATCGAGCTAAGCGACTACACATCATGAAAGCTTCTTACGTTCTTTTCTATCTCTGAACAACAAGTTACAGTAACCCCTTACTTACTCCCTCTACTACCCTTAGGTCTATCGACGCACGCAGAAGGCCTGAAATATTTTACACATCCTCCGGCGCGGCGGCACAACTTAGCTTATCACTTCTTACTTCTAAAGGATACAATAATTGTATTGGGCGCCTAATTACGGAGCAATTCGCAATCTTAACTTAACAGGCACGCACATTGCTATCACGGCCGTTTATCACCTCTTTCACCAACCCTAATTTCCACAATAACCGTCGCTTATCATTTCCATGTATTAATACGACATCCCCTTGCTTAATCGCACACTCACGCGCATTCACGTTGTGATGAGCTCCTCTTAATAATTGTAAATATTATGCGCTCCATCTTTTCCAAAAGTAGTCTATAACGTGTGTTCTCTGCTTCCATAGCCTACGAATCTCATCTCCATTAATAACACGGTCAACAAAAGAAATAGTAGCCAAAGCGGGTCCCAATAAAAAATGCGAAGGGGTTAACGGCATTAAATCTATAGGTTCACTACCTAGGTATGTGAGCGGGCGGGCGTTTATTGTTGCTTCAATTTAGGTAATGAGTGTATTTAGTTGATCTAAATTTAGTAAAGAATGTCCTATCGTACACGTAGACGTCTTTTACACTTTTTACAAGTTGCTCGTAAAATCCTCCATGCTAAACCGCTTGCTCTACTATAAACTTCTACTTAATTTGGTGACTGTTCACAAACTCGATCAATTCTGTACTCGCCATCACTTCGTTTAAGGTCGATATTTTACGTGATATTCTTTTAAATGTTTTAGTGTTATCTGAGTAAATGACCTTAGGAATCCCTCTACAGGCAAACAATCGTTTATATGCACTGATTGTAGACGCAACATCCATTGTAAAAACCATCTCTAGATGAAGTGCTTGTATAACAGCGCAGGTAAATAAAAGCACATAACATGGCTTTGAGTGATTACTATCTTTAAAATACAACGGTCCGACGAAGTCTAAAACTGTCACTTCAAAGGGCTTTGTTTGCTGTATTTGATCTCTAGGTAACGGCGCGAAGGGATGCGACCGTGACTTTCCACGAAGTCGTTTACAGATAACACATCTTGCTAAAACGGACTTTATTAATTGCCGTCCTCGTACAATCCAAAATCGTTTACGTAATTCATAAAGTATTGCATTTACAGCACTATGATGAAGATTTTTATTAAACTTCATTATTAATAATTTACTTTAAGTGTGCATTTTTCGATAGAATAACGGGATGCTTGAGGTCGAAATCTTCTCTTAAATTATGAAGACGTCCACCCAAACGCAGCAATTCATGTTTATCTAAGAAAGAGCTTAAAGTTGAAATACTCGATTTCCGTTCCATGCCCTCACCTTTTTGTAAACTGTTAACCTCCGACTAATAAACTTCCCGCTGCGTTTGCCTCAGTAAACATATTTCGGCCCTTTCAAATTCGTTTACGGTTAAGCTCTTCATTTCTTTATTATTTATGGTTTTTAAATTTCCTATAAATCGTAAAACATACGCAGTTATCCGCACTAAACGATCAAAATCACTATATCTGGAGGAATATATAAATTGATTGCTACCTTTTATAGTGTCGTTAATTAGTAAAGACATTTTCGATACTATATCTATCGTTGATGTAGCTTTCTCTATCGTATTATCTGGCCACATTTGTTCATTTTCTAGCAACCACCTAGGACCGTGTAACCAAGCTTTGGAATATATTAAAGTACTTGAACTTATTCCGCGGGTTAATAAGTCCGCAGGGTTCTCGCGAACCGGACAATTTCTCCATGTTATATCTTTCGGTATGGTCTGAATTTCTTTAACACGGTTAGCCACATATGGTTTCCACTTTGACGCATCACCTTTAATCCAATGCAACGCGATCAGAAAATCTGTCCAACACACTACCTTTTTGATTTTAATTCAATCGTTCTGATTGCACCAGTTAATTCCTAACACCTTTTGAATTTGTGCATTTTGCGATTCAACCTTGCTGTTTACTTCGAAACCGTTAATCGTCTATTTGCGTAAATTCATGGAGGCTCCTTGAAAAACTTACTTGAAAAGTCTATTAAATGTTCTGCAACATTGTCGTTATTGTACCATAAGAATCGATGTGCGTCTTTATTGTCGGAATGTAAATAAATTTGTAGAAATGCTTTCTCAATGTCAGCCGTAATTCGGATCTCGCCTACACGAAAATTAAGCAAAATCTTAATTAAACGTGGACTTAAATTAGGCCCCTTTTCTAATAAGTCATTCAACGATTTTTGTCCCGGGGCATGCGAAAAGGCATCGAAAACCACCCGCAAACAGACCTGTGCGGCAGGTAGTAAACACGATCGCTATTTGTTGTTTCAGCATCACCGTGGGAAATTAACTCGACATAATTATTATCCAACATTCCTTTGATAGCAGCGTTATATTCACTATTTTGTTAATATTGGTCAATTTAAACTTTAGCCTCTGAGCACGAACCTGCGCACTAATTAAATTATTATCCTCAATCACTGCATCTTTATTCTTCCACGATAACGCTACTAAATATCGATCATCACATTTATGAACGTTATTTTTCAAAAAATTATCGAAAAATCTCTTATCGTCGTCTGCTTCTTTGGTTATACCTATTGTTTCCAAATCCCACATACTTTCGATCTCGGCTTCTGTTTTTATAACTGTCGTATGTAACACTGTCTGCAAATTTACTCCTATTGTTTTTAGCAGTGTACAATCCTGCTAATATCATTATAGGTAGGCAATCCTAATTACGTAGCGTATACATCTATGGTAGTATACAGTTCTATTGCGGGTAGAACAAGTTAGAACGGAGTAGGGATTCGAGATCCGACGGCGATACTCTAGGTCGTCTCGGTTTTCTGGTTCTTGTTGAGTTGAACTTGCAAGCATGATGGTGATTCGAGAAATCGGCTTCTTAGGAAGAATTTGTGCAAAGAAGCGAGTTCGATTTAAAAAGTTTTACTTAACGAAACTTACAGCAGGCTAGTGATAGGTGAGATTTCGTTTAAATAAAATTTTTCTAATGAAGTATTACAAATTTTAGCTGTCAGTTACGGCTAAAACAAATAACGGTAGTTATTTTAAAAATTAGATGACTAAGGTACCGTCTTGAACGAAAGAGGTTTCCCAGTTATCTAATGGCGTTGGCATAAATTTGGATTTGAGTAAACGGAAATTCGTAGGAAGCTGTACCATTCGAATTTAAACAAATAACAGGTGACGAATCCACAAGTGCGAGTTTGGAGAGCAAAGGTTGCTGATACTTCATAATTCCATGTTCATCGCAAGGGTCAAGTCGAGTCAAGAACGCAGCTGGCGGCTAGGTTTGGCTGGTTGCAGACAGATGATATTGTTTTCCTACAAATCATGTAATTAGATATTTATGACTTTCTTATCTGATCGGGTTTGGAACAAAATTTTATCTAAACAAAAGTGTAAACTACAATAATCTTTATTCGTAACTTACCCCATGATGTTGTAAACATTCCTGGACGTTCTAAATTAATTCTATTTTAAAATTGTTAGTAAGTTACCTGATGCCTGCTAGATAATTTTAATACCGGTATCAGTCCACATTTACTTGAAATTAAATTTGAACTATAATGACCGTTACCTAAATTGAATTTCACTTTGAAAATATAGCAACTTTGCATAAAGTGCTTTGTATACATATTTTGTATTAACAAACAGTGTAACACTGATGAGGTTATGAGCTCAGACACTTATCGGCGCATTTAAATTAATTGTAAATAATTTAACGTAATTTAATTTTTTTCCATTAATTGTATATAAAATTTTTGACTTATGAAAGTTTAAGTCAATTGTATATAGTTTTGCTGCTTGAATCTTTTCTTAAGGAATTACGGCGAATCATGCTTATTTGTACATACATTTTCTTGTACATATATTACGAAAACATTAGAAATACTTTGCCTTCCAATTGTTTATTTATTGAACTGGTGTGTGTGTGACTTAGTGCATTAAATGGTACACTACTGTGTTAAGCTATACAGGTCATCCCACCCCTGAAGAAGTTATTAGACGTTTTATGCTCTTAAATTATTATAGCTTAGTCTATGTTTTTTGGAAACAAAATTAGTGTTTTGTTTAGATTCTGCCATACTTAGGGAGACGGAGTTTGCAGCAGTGCAGCAGTCCCGAGGTATTAGATATATTTTTTACTCCCTTACAGATAGGTGTACCAAGGAGTAGACATGTTGTAGCATCAACTGGTATGGGACCATGCAAAGCATAACCAAATTTTGTGTCCACTACTACTAAACCTTCGTTAAGACGAATATTTTTTCCTGTCACTACTGCCCAGTAATTGTTCGCCCCTATAAGTATATTAATTCCATCAACAATTAACGATCGATCTATATTAAACGGGATATTGTCAGCAAGCTGCAGATTTTGATACTCTACCACGCTTTCTTTAGGTATATGTAAATTATCCATGCAAATTTCTGGAACTTCCACAGCCTCAATCGTTAAAATTTCATCTGTATAGTGTCCCTTCAAAGTAATTAAAACGCGGTTGTAGAGTTTAGACGGTATTGATGAACGATTTCCAAACGCGGCAATACGAACCCTATGTTGTCCGACAACAGATAAATTAATACCCTTGATAGATTCTCCTTAATAAATGAAAGTTGACTACCGCCGTCCATTACTAATCTAATTAACTTCTTTGAATTTTCGCCAAAGGCATAAACACAAGCCGTTTGCAATAGCATATTTTTGTTTATGTTTGTCATCAAACTGGACAACGACGGCGCCGAAGTGTTTATTGAACTCTCGCCTTTCCTTAATTTTACTGTAATACCTGTCGTCTCAGCGTTGTGTTTATCTTTGCCTGGCTTAAAGTTTGGGTCGCACATTCTTGTTGCGTGCCTACATCTGCATTCTTTACATCTTAAGAATCTATTTTTACAATATTTAGCACTATGGTTATTTCTCGTACAACGGTAACAATTTCCTGCTGCCTTTAGAATTTCTCTCTTCCTCGCCAAAGGTACATCTGCGTCACACATTTCGGTTTTATGTTCTTTCTTGCAGAAAGCACAGCATTTAAGACGTTTGTTCGGGGTGACTAATAAACTAGACGCAGTTCCTTTGTAATGCGTTCTCTTCTCTGTTGGGAGCATCTTTTCTTTACCATCTGCATCCGGTTTTAAAGTTTGTTCCAACGACTCGAGTTCGTTTTTAAGAAACTGCAACAAATCGTTTACTTGGCGATCTGCATCTTCCTCTGACCTTAACGATGAACTTTCTAAATTATTCGTAGCAATTTCTAGATGACTGGAAGATTTCATTTTCATTTGTCAATAAAATCCTAAGCGCAATTCCGTTGGCAACGACTTCATGAGAGTCGACTTTACGATTATGTTATACTGAGAACTAGATACTTCTAAGATTTCAAGAGCACGCATAGCTGAAGTGATTAGATTGTAATTCTTCCTTAAAGTGCTTACGTCATTTCTAGATTTTACAGGTTTGATTTTCATAATGCTATCAATATATTGTTCAATTAGCCGTTCCCCATTTCAAAATTGCTCTTTTAATATATTCAAAGCTTCCTCATAGAATTCTCCAGATGGAGGAAATCTCTGAATTGCTTCAGCGGCCCTTCCCGTGACATACATTCGCAGGTAGTTGAATCGATCTCCGTTCGTTAATTGTTGATTGTCGTGGATCATACTTCTGGATTGTTCCCAGAAAGGAAGTCAGCCCTTTGCAGTACCATCATACTTTGCTAACTGTACACGTTGAAGCTTTATTGACGTAAAGGACGGCCTACTTGCTTCGTTACTGACTGGTACCGTATTCGTTAAATTCGAGTCAACCTCTAGGAGTTTTAATCTAAATTTCAACTTAGACATCGTAGTTACAGCAGTCTCTTCATATTCATACCTTTTCATTAACTCGTCCTCTAGATTTTCCTTAAGCTGAGGTTCAATTTGCTTATCAATTTCTTTCAGATTGTCATTCGCAAGCTTTAACTTTGACATAGCTGTATAAATGTCTTCAACACTGAAACTATTTTCTAGCATAGAATTTATATTATTAACTGTTTTAGTTAAGTGCGTTCTACAGATTGTCCGTTTTACTTGTTCCATCATGAAGCCGTCAGTTAAATATTCGCGTTCACGTTCCGTTATTCCGAATATTTACGTTAAAGCTCGTTTATATTTATCACCAGATCTTCCCGGGTTTCGGCACCAAAGTTGTTGTAATGCAATAAATAACATCAAGTTTAAAGAAAGGTTTATTTAAATATAAATCGAGCTACGCGACTACACATCATGAGAGCTTCTTACGTTCTTCTATATCTCTGAATAACAACTTACGGTAACCCCTTTCTTACTCTCTCTACTACCCTTAGGTCTATCGACGCACGCAGAAGGTCTGAAATATTTTACACAATGAATTTCTATACTTTCGTTGGTAAAATTTAAGTATCAACCATCCATTGTTAAATTCACTTTATTTAATTGCTATTTTATCAAAATTATTTTCATTAACACGAACGCTTGATAAAATACCAAAATATTTAAGATATTTTGCCAAATTTTTGTGTTAATTAGGAAACATTCAGTGTCAATATTTTATCGACTGAAGTAGATAAATTAACTTTATGAAAATAATGAATTAACATACTTTCTTATCGAAACCTCTTTAAGGCATGGGTTTATTGATACCCTGCCAGTAGTAAATCGAATTAAAAATATGACGCTATAACTAGTAATGTTTCTTGGAGCCTATAATTCTCTAGTTTTGTATTTCTTGGTAATTCCCATCATCAGACAACTCAAAAACCTAGACTCGATGTTTTCTGATGTCGTTGTGTGTTGTTGTTTGAAGCCAGAAGATATATATTCTATAATAAGTAAGTATATACCTAATTATTTGTTATCTAAGCTCCACTCCATAGGTATGGAACAGTATGCAAATTATAACATGCAAGCTACAGTTAACGTGGAAATTTTATTAATTCCCTTAAAATTTCCTGACGAAATGATATGGCATAAACTTAACTTTTTACTTCTTTAACGGCAGATTATCTGTACGAAAGGTGGATTTACTCTCAACAACAAAAATTATTTTGATGTTAAATTTAGGCGAGTAATTTCAAATTAACAAAAATCATACATTTATAACCCTAGACTGATGCAACTTGACCTTGTCATTATTTATAAGTTGAGCGTTTTCTCATGTCTTAGTATTTCCGTACCCAAATATAGCAAATTTTTTTCTAGCCCCACGTTATGAGCGCTATTGTAACAAATTATTTTTTAATCCAACTCGGTCCCATCGATGCAGTGCTAATGTAGCAGTTTCTTTTTCTATATAGATAGTTGTACGTAAATGATTACTCGGTTTGAACCCCAAAGCAATAAGCGTTAATGTAGCAATTGTATTTTTCAATCCCTAAGGAGAAACGAGAACATAAATTCAGTATTGAAAGGGAATTGAACTTTTTACGCGTGTAAGTTGGAACTAGAAAAGCTTGCTGCGCCGGCGGCTAGCTTGGCTATTGTCCCATGGAAGATCATGAAAAAGACAGGGTTGAAATATTCTTCGTGAAACGGAAAACTAAATTAAGAGAAGCTACTGATGTACACGAGGCACTTATAAATGCCAAAACCCGAGCAAGGATGGAAAAACTCACGACAAAGAAGGGGCTAAACATTCGGGGAATGTCTGTGTTATTACGATGGATGTTCAAGCAGTACAGCTTGTACCTTGCTTACCGTCTGGTACGGTCTATTTTAAACAAAAACTGGCAAGTCACAATTTCACAATCTATGATTTAGCCAATGATAATGTAATTTATTGCGTTTGACATGAAGGGGAAGATGGACTAGATGTTTCGCTTTTTGTTTGACAGACTTTATAGCAAATGCGGTAAAGGAATTCGATAACGAAAAAGTAAAAATATTTTATATGGTGGGTACTGCGCTTAAAATCGAAATATTACTTTAGCTAATGCTTTACTCCACTATTACCTTATCAACGATGGTAACATAATTTAAAAGTACTTAGTTAAAGTACATTCGTAAATGGAATGCGACAGCGTCCATTCCACAATTGAATTCTTCAAAAATAACAAAGAAATTTTTGCACCATTGAATTACGTTCAAATAATTCAGCAATCACGAAAAAATTCAGAAGAGCCGTATAAGGTTCAGTACATAGATCACGAATTTTTTAACAACTTCGATGATGTTCGGTACTATTCTTCCATACGCCCTGGTACCAAAATAGGCGATTCATATGTAACAGATTTGAGGTCGCTAAAATACTTTTTCAGTGGCATAGAGTACAAACAGATTTTAATGATGATTGGACTCTTTTACCAATGCGTATGAATCGCAATGTAGGAACCATGAATAAATTATACGATTCGCCATTAATCTAAATTTAAACGTCTCCAAGCACTTAAAACTGTAGTACATAAAGAATATCATGGTTTCTATGACTCATTGAAACCCTAAAAGTGCCGTTCATCTCTATATTTTAAAGTACAAATTACATTACTTATTTTATAATTTCTTTTGTTTTTTATAATAGTTTTGTTCAAGCAGGTGATTGGATGTCACCTTCTTTGACCATGAGTTTCCTACTGGAACAAACTTTTAATACCTCTTTACTTGTAAAAATGTTAATATCCCAATATTAAAAACTCTTATCTTAATGCTTTTTTTTTGCAAAAGTTGTGGATAAAATGTAAATAAATCTAACTACAAGATCATATTGTTTAGCTTGTAATTCTAGTGCAATATCCCGCAGAAACGTTTTCAAATAATTTTAAAGGCAACAAAAATATTCACTTCTTTGTAATTCATGAAAACTTAGGTTTATAGAGATACGTGAGTAGAGTATAATCAAGAATCCTGTGACCACATTTCCACCAGCATCCACATTTCCACACACATCTGGACCAAATAGTTTTCTTCGACTAGCCATTTTCATCTTTCGAGATAAATATATCTTAAATTTTTTATGTTTCGAGATAAATGACCACATTTCCTCACACATTTACATGTAAATTCCGATAAGGCGGAAATGAGGAGAATCCCTCATTTGCTCCCACATCTGAACCGAATAGTTTTCTTCGTCTAACCAATGCATCTTTCGAGATAAACCTATCTTGTTTGGTATCAATTAATATTAGATTTTTCTCAGCTACCCGAATCTCTAGGAATTTTTTTAGATATCATCACCCCCAAGAGAGCTACCACAATTTTAAGATTTCTTACCAAGATCAATTCCTAATCACCTCTCCTTTTTAATATCTACAGTCCTTTAACCAACACAAAAGAAAATAAGAACACAAAAGTTTAATAATTTATTTTATCCGATTTACAGTTTAATAAACTAATTACAATTTTTACAAAGTATAACATTATTTTGTTTGTGTAGCCGAATCCAAGCAGGTTAACCTGTAACAAAAAAGAGATTAATGTGTTGTTTAAATAGAGCTATAACAAAAAAGAGATTAAAGTAAAAGAGAGGAAACGTGTTTTCAGTCAATAAGACATATTGTTGTTAATCCAACAATATGTTTTACCGTCCGGCGAGACCACGTGGAGGTAAACACATATCGCCGGGAATGAAGGAAATTTTAAGGATGGGGGAGGGTAGATATGCTTATAACTAACTTACATACTATACATACACTAAAATAAATACAAATATGAGCAACTATCTAATATCCTTATGCCCCCATGCATATGTGGAAGTACTACCAGGGATGACGTACCTTTTATCGTCATCTGCCGATAAACTAATTTTATTAATTAATTGGGTGTACAAATCGTGTTTTTTACTACGAATACATACCATGCTATGCATAAGGGCACCAGAATTATTATGCACAATGTCCTTAAAACTATCCACACTAATCTCCGCCACCACACCACGCGATACCCCCTTGATCTTTTTAATTACATCTTTCTCACTAATGATGCAATACGACTTGGCCCTAGTTCCAACAAATTGTAACACCAAATCGCCGTTGAACTCGTCTTTAAACTTGCCGGGGATCTTTTTGTTCACAAGAGGCATATTGTATTTGTTGTCTCGAGGGTAGACACTAGTGTCGAAATTGTTAATGTTTGCACTAATATCACTATACAAGTCTTTTGTTTCTATACTATACACTAAAGAGTCAGTGTCTGTATAAAGTAGTGAGAGTTTGGCGCCATACAAATGTTTCATGGTGTTATAATGAAATTCATACATGAGGGTCTTTGAAATATCTAAAACTGAAAAACCTGCATATATAGGCTTGTTGTAAGTGACTTTTACCCTATCCATCTGTATAATAACCAAATCCTCTCCTAGCACTATACTACTATTAAAGTTTGGGCGGGCGATAAGTCCACTCGCGCACAATTTTTGTCCATCGTGTCCCCACCGGGGCACGATCTTCACATCCACCCTCTTGTCGACATTCTCCATCGTTTTTCCAAAGACTGCGTTATTCATTAATTTAAAAAAGTCTTTTTCAAACGCATTTCTGGCAGATGTCCTAAGGGTGGTATTCAAATCGATGTAGGGTTTTAACCAAGGCGATTGGTCGAATTCCAATACTCGATGGATGCCGGTGAGTCTAAGACCATTACGTAGCGCCTGCTGCAGGTTTCTGTAATGTATAATGTAACGACTCTTGTTGAGCAACGTGGCGAGCAGTTTCGGAGTCTTGGAGGATGGTGTTGGGGGTACCATGGTCTGCGGACAAAACGGTTAATCGTTATGAGGAGCGTGCAGGTCTTCTGGATACTCCAGATCTACTTCCAGGATGTACCCCTTGTCCCCTGTTACAGATATGTTATCGATGTGGGCTTTCAGGAGGTTAAGCTCTTTCTCTTTCAACCACCGGAATCCGCTTATCGGCAGCGGTTGTGACATGGCCCATCCATACAAATTATTGGCATCGTAGTAAGTCAAGTATTTGGAGGGTTTGCTGGGAACGTAATTCTCCATATACTTATTACTGGCTTCGGCATACCGAGCGCTGCATTGGGTTAACCCACCGCGAATGCCTTTTTTCACAAAGTGATGCATTTCTACATCGGTGAATAGATCCAGTTTAACCCCAGTATGTTTCAGCATGGCGTCCCAGCTTAGACTAGGTGCTGTCATATATTGGCAGGGATCCAAGTCGTAGGTTTTCAAGCACACACCCCGGAAATTTTCGAACACGTCGGCTAATAATAAAACATCGGTCTTCAAGTAGAGATCACTATATTCGCCGAGTGTGCATATGTGGAAAGCGTTCCATACATTCTGAGCGTGATCGTATTCAGACAACGAAATCACAGTACTCGTGAGATCATTATAGAATTCCTCTCGGGGTGGTAGACTTGACCTATTTAATGCTGAAGCGTCTGTCACATACCTGTACGGGAACACACCCTTTCTGCGTAGAAAAGAAAGCTGTTTGTCGTCGGGGAAACACTTCCTCATCTCAACAAACTGCTCGCATTCCAAATTTTTCACCAACTTGTCCAGGGAAGATGCCATGAAACGCAGCGAATCGATGAATCGCAGCTGTACTGTGGAATTGTTAGATTCATCATCATCTTCTTCTACGTCTGGTTCTTCGCCATATAACCTCACATACTTTGTGAAAGAAATGAAACGTTCTTTGTTATTTGGGATCACTGTAACGCGCTCCTTATCGCACCCCAATTCCTTCACAATAAAATGGGAATCATACCCACTTAAATTGTGGAATACGATCGGTATGAAATTTGGCATCCGGTATTGGATGTTGCATTGGCGATGTGCTGCGAAGCGGAATTTCCCTGTAAGATGGCAGTGATCCCTTACTCGATCGTCTCCCAATGGTTGCTTGCAGATACCGCAATCGTCAACCATGTGGAATAATAATTCGTCTAAAGGCTCCAACGCTGTCATCGGCACATTAGTTTCAAGGATTTTACCCAATCTGCGGGCTTTCTCCTTCAACTTCTGCATAAACACTTTAGCAGCTTCAGGCCCCCTGTACAATTCAAACTTATCCAAATTCTCGTCGTAGGAGCATTTAATATAATATGCGAAGCTGTATGGTCCGTGTTGGTGGGTGCTGTTAGTAAAGGAGCCGGAGGGATCTGTGCTGCCGAAGAAATCGGCTTCAACACGCTTTCAAAGTCCGCGTACACAACAAACGGTACCCTCATTTGCTTGTGCACGTTCGTAAACTCGAGGATGTTGTTGAAGTGGTTGGGCATCTTTGTCGTAACGTGGTTGCAGTCGTTTGTTGAGTGTTGGTGTAATTTGTCTTCGGATGGGAAGAATACCAAGCATCCATCGCAAATCCATTTACGGGTGTGGTCATGAGTTAGCTGCTTACCCACTAGCTTCCCCAAATCTTTGATCAAACAGTAACGTGTGTTATTCTCATTCTGGATGTAAAGGAGGTTGACGTGCCGATCCCTCTTTCTTTTGGTGAAGTGAAGCGGGCCCACAATCGACTTGCCTTCTATACCGAAAACATTAAAGCTTATAGCATTCTGCTCCTCGAACTTGGCTATGTCCTTTATGGGCATCGGGAACTGCACTCCTGTTACGTCGAGTACAGTCGAGTAGTGCGGATATGATGAAGGTCGTAGGGGGTTTCTGTTTTCTGTGGGGTGTAGGGCTGCCACAACACACCACGCAAAGCATGCGTCATCGTTATTCTGCACGTTAACAACGGCATGTTTCTCCCTTACCCATTTGGGAAGCTCGATGTAGGACCCCCCACGAAGAGGTTTATACTTGTTTATATTCACCTCCAAGTATAGCACATTTTTCAGCGTCCAACCTAAAATTTAAAAATTAGAAAAAAAAATTAATAATTTTTCAAAACTTATCAGAATCTCGTTCTTGGAACTCATCTGACTTAGCCGACATCCTTTCCACAAAGGAATTGTAGACACCCCCTAGGTTGCTGGATGAGGTGATAACTGTGTTTCGGGTGTTAAAAGATTTCACGTCGTCAACACCTTCTGCCGCAGCCATCTTGGTGTACCCACCAAACACCTCCAGGTTCACCTTTAGGGAGGTGTGTATACCCAACTGTTCCCCGACTAAGGTTATGAACCTCTCCCTCTGGTTGCAGAGAAAATCCAATAGACCTAAAAATACAAACTAAGCAAACACAAAATACTTATAAAAAATACATACTTGTAGAATCGACATTATTAATTCGGTATGTTGCAATTCGACTTTCGAATGCGGTCGCTACAACCTCTACACCCCCATCCAGGACACGGCTAGCATTAGCTTTGTGCACGTTGGATCGCTGGTGGGCTACCAAGTTGCCAACACCCACACCACACTCGATACACCTCCGCGACTTCTTGGGGATAGGCTCCTCAACCGTGGACGCAGCCGGTCGTTTGACCCCGGATGGGCCTGCAACGGGGGCAACCACACCATGCTTGGTGTCCTTATGAAGTTTTAGGCTATCCTTCCGCGAGAAGGATGACGGGCACACATCGCAAACAAAAAGGCCGGTGGATTTCGATGCTACGTTATGCTGCTGGAGCAGATGTCTCTTCAAACTATCGCTTCTCGAGAAGACAACTCCACACACATCACAAGTAAAGGAAGCCATTTTCTATAAAGAAATTAAAACTGGTTAAAGACTTTTAACAGTTGTAACTAGTCAAAGACTAAACAGAAACTAAATGATATTGTATCGCACGGTGCTTTTATACACATAATAATTAGGTAGTTTACTTTTAAATTAGGTGAAACCCAGCGTCGTTTAACCTTGAGTAACATTCCAAACCAGTCTATTCACGTCGGTGAAAATCAATTAGCTTCTTGCTTACGCACTACATCTATAATTATCGGATGTACTACTTTAACTTTCACTTTCGTGACTTCCCATAAAGAGCAAATGAGGAGATTCATCTCCACATTTCCACACACATCCACATTGCCACACACATTTCCATAAGGCGGAAATGAGGAGAATCCCTCAATTCCACATTCATCTGAACCAAATAGTTTTCTTCGTATAACCAATGCATCTTTTGAAATAAACCTATCTTGTTTAGTATTAATTAATATTAGAATTTTCTCAGCTACCCGAATCTCTAGGAATTTTTTAGATAGCTCCATTCCCTAAGGAGCTACCCTAATTTTAAGATTTCTTACCTGTAGCGACTTTTGAGCGTCTGCATAATTTTTTTAGTCATGCGATACATTAAATTAGCTTAGAATTTTACGCACAACCCGAATCTGCAAACAGATTTAAAATCGGACTACTTCTTACAAAGTTACACTTTAAGCTCTCAAACCTCTAAATTTCGCCTTTGCTTTATAAGCAAAACTAACAAATAGTTTTCTTCGTCTAGCCAATGCATCTTTTGAAATAAACCTATCTTGTTTGGTATCAATTAATATTAGATTTTTCTCAGCTACCCGAATTTCTAGGAATTTTTTAGATTGCATCACCCCCAAGGGAGCTACCCCAATTTTAAGATTTTGTACCTGTAGCGACTTTTGAGCGTCTGCATAATTTTTTTTAGGCATGCCATACATTAAATTAGCTTAGAATTTTACGTACAACCCGAATCTGCAAACAGATTTGAAATCGGATCACGCCCTGCAAAGTTACCCCTTTAAAGCTCTCAAATCTTATTAAAGTTTTTGCTCGTCTATGACATATGCTTAAACCAAACATCTCCAAAAATCAAAAACCGTGGAAATTTTAGAAATGAGTTCTTTATAAGCCATAAGTGCTTAGTATTTAAAATCATTTTTTCAAACAGTAATGTGCTTTTCTCAGAATATCGCAAAAACCCATGACTTAAAATTTTTCTGGTTTTAACATAATTACATGCACAATGCTAAATTGTTGGAAAATACGTAGACAAGGACAAACTAATTGCTTTGCAATTATGTGACGTATAGTGAAAGTAACCTTTCTTTTTTATTAATTAGCGGTTATATGATTTGAGAAATACAATAGATATGCTCAATGCCTCCCATTAAAATCAACGCATCATTGCTGGAGGGTTTATTAATCATACAATGAGCGCTCTAGTATGGTCGTCCTTATAAACTTTTAACCATGTGGCACATCTTGTTAGTTTAGAATTTTACGCGGAATTCGAATCTGCAAACAGATTTAAAATCGGACATTCCCTTGGAAAGTTATAACCCTTTAAAGCTCTCAAACCTCTAAATTTCGCTCTTTGCTTTATAAGCAAAACTAACAAATAGTTTTCTTCGTCTAACCAATGCATCTTTCGAGATAAACCTATATTGTTTGGTATCAATTAATATTAAAATTTTCTCAGCTACCCGAATCTCTAGGAATTTTTTAGATAGCATCACCCCCAAGGGAGCTACCCCAATTTTAAGATTTTTCGCCGATAGCGATTTTATGGTCGTCGTTATAAATTTTTTAACAATGCAATACATCTATTAAAGACCGCCATATAAATCAAAACCAACTTCTATTATATGGTGGTGAAAATTTGGTGGAAATTTGCCTAACCTGGAGGTTGTCTTACCAACTAGTTGGTCGATATTTAATTGTGATACTCACACTCTACAATGTTCCACAAGCTACACTCTATACATAACTCAGATCAAACGAAAATCGTACACAAAATTTGGAAATGTATACTACATATTTGTCAATTAAAAGGAGGAAAGAGTGACTTTTGTGTGTGTGTGTGTGTGTGTGTGTGTGTGTGTGTGTGTGTGTGTGTGTGTGTGTGTGTGTGTGTGTGTGTGTGTGTGTGTGTGTGTGTGTGTATTAGTTTTAATGAATAAAAATATATTTCTATGTGTAGTGTACTTGTTAAGTATTTGAATTGAAATATAATTATGGTTTCAAACGTTTTAGTTTTATTTATATATATTAGTATTGTTAGGATACAATAAAAATACAGGGGTGCGCGCGCGCAGGGGTGCGCATGGGCAAAAAAATGCGCGCGCAGGGGTGCGCATGGGGCACAGACGTGCTTAGGCGTACATCAGAATGCATAAAAAAAACTGCGTTGGATCACCAAAAATCTTATTAATATTAAAACAACATAGATTTTATACTGTTTTATTACGTTGGAGCGCTGGTGGGATGCCAAAGGTCGGATTAAATCCGACCTAGGTCGGTAGGGATGGGCATCGACATATGTCCGGATATATGTAGGATGTTAGGTTAGGGTGAAATTACCCCATAGGGTGAAATTGCCACCGACCTAGGTCGGATTTAATCCGACCTAGATCGGATTTTAATCAGTCCTAGATCGGATTTTAATCCGAAGGTATTGCTGTATTTAGGAGGGTAAACATTGTTTGTTTAAATGTGGAAGGAAGGACTTGTCAGGAGTTAGGTTAGCTAGTGTTGTCCGAAGTTAGGTTAGGTTAGTTGGACTTGTGTGGACTTAAGTTAGATAAAAGGAAAAATTGATAGGTTAGGTCAGCGTCGCGACGCTGACCTAACCGCCCGAACTTTAATAGTAGTATAGTGCTAGGTGAGGATTTGGTTATTATACAGATGGATAGGGTAAAAGTTTTGTATAACAAGCCTATATATGCAGGTTTTTCAGTTTTAGATATTTCAAAGACCCTCATGTATGATTTTCATTATAACACCATGAAACATTTGTATGGAGCCAAACTCTTACTACTTTATACAGACACTGACTCTTTAGTATATAGTATAGAAACAAAAGACTTGTATAGTGATATCAGTGCAAACATTAACAATTTCGATACTAGTGACTACCCTCGAGACAACAAATACAATATGCCTCTTGTGAACAAAAAGATCCCCGGCAAGTTTAAAGACGAGTTCAACGGCGACTTGGTGTTACAATTTGTTGGGACTAGGGCCAAGTCGTATTGCATTCTTAGTGAGAAGGATGTAATTAAAAAGATCAAGGGGGTATCGCGTGGTGTGGTGGCGGGGATTAGTGTGGATAGTTTTAAGGACATTGTGCATAATAATTATTGTGCCCTTATGCATAGCATGGTATGTATTCGTAGTAAAAAACATGATTTGTACACCCAATTAATCAATAAAATTAGTCTATCGGGAGAAGATGATAAAAGGTACGTCATCCCTGGTAGTACTTCCACATATGCATGGGGGCATAAGGATATAAGATAGTTGTTTATATTTTATTGTGTATATATAGTATATAAGTTAGTTATAAGCATACCTACCCTCCTCCATCCTTAATAATTTCCTTCATTCCCGGCGATATGTGTTTACTTCCACGTGGTCTCGCCGGACGGTAAAACATATTGTTGGATTAACAACAATATGTCTTATTGACTGAAAACACGTTTCCTCTCTTTTACATTAATCTCTTTTTGTTATAGGTCTATTTAAACAACCCATTAATTTCTATTTTTGTTACAGGTTAACCTGCTTGGATTCGGCTAAACACAGGAAATAATGTTATACTTTGTAAAAATTGTAATTAGTTTATTAAACTGTAAATCGGATAAAATAAATTATTAAACTATTGTGTTCTTATTATTGTTGGTTAAAGGACTGTAGATATTAAAAAGGAGAGGTGATTAGAAATCAACATTGATAAAAAAAATCTTAAAATGAGGGTAGCTGAGAAAAATCTAATATTAACTGATACCAAACAAGATAGGTTTATCTCAAAAGATGCATTGGTTATACGAATAAAACTATTTGTTAGTTTTGCTTATAAAGCAAAGGCGAAATTTAGAGGTTTGAGAGCTTAAAGTGTAACTTTGCAAGGCATGGTCTGATTTTAAATCTGTTTGCAGATTCAAATTCTGCGTAAAATTCTAAGCTAACAAGATGTATCGCATGACTAAAAAAATTTATAAGAACGCTCAAAAGTCGCTACAGGTAAAAAATCTTAAAACCAGGGTAGCTCCCTTGGGGATGGCGCAATCTAAAAAATTCCTAGAAATTCGGGTAGCTGAGAAAATTCTAATATTAATTGATACCAAACAAGATAGGTTTATCTCGAAAGATAAAAAATGGTTAGTCGAAGAAAACTATTTGGTCCAGATGTGGGTGCAAATGAGGATGCTGGTACAAATGAGGTTCCAGGATTCTTGATTTTACTCTACTTACGTGGTTTTGCCTTAACAACGACGATACTTCCTTTGTTGTCAATAAGTATACATAATGTTTTGCTAATTTTGTTTGAAGTCTGTTCATGTCTAAATATTGTTGACTATATCATCATGCCCGAACTGAGGACAGAACAAACTAAAGAATCGCTGTTGCCTATATCAAAGTACACGAGCTGAAAACAGAACAAACTAAGAATTGAGAGAATTTCTAACTCATTTTTTGTGGTACCCAAAAATCAGCACGCTCATTGGTCAAACAAAATTTGGAGATTCTTTTACACTCGAAAATTGAAAGACACAATTTCATTGGTTAAAGACATCGTTAACGTTTTTCAACACAGGAAGCATAGGAAATGGAAGTGTATAAATATAATTGCAAATTCTGCGAAAGACATTCCTTAGTGCTCCCATAGCCTATAGGATCAACTGGCAGTGCTGTAACGAATGCAACTACCTGCTTCATAAATATACGTATTTGTTCTAAATATCTATTTAACAAATATCCATTATTAGGCAGAAAATATTAATTTCCGATAGTAACAATATATTACCAATTCATACATAGAGCTCCACCTATATTTAAAAACTCAAAGTAAAATTTAAGATTTCTTCTATCTGTATGTGTATTGATACAATATTCCCTTTCTGCGCGTGCTTGGATAATAAAATTGTCTCGTGGACAAGGTTCATCATTTTCCATCCGAATGTAATCAGCGAAGTAAGTGTTGAAACATGGGCTAGCAGGTTTGAAAAAACATGCTGTCCCAAAGAGAGGTGCAATGGTGTCGACGGATACCATGGCCTCGATTAGTTGTTGTATCGACCTAGAGTGACCAAGAAATATATCTACGCGCAAGTAAAAAATTGTTTATACAGTATTGACACACAAGTAAAAGTTAACAAATAATATCGAAACAAATTTCAAGTCCAATTTTGAAACGCAAATTTTATAGTATTGGAACGCAAATTTTATGTAAGCATGTAATTTATCAAATTGTGGAGCGATAAATCTTTCGTATATAATTATTATGGAACACAGAAGCACTATTGGTTTTTTAGTCGTATTAAAAGTACAAAGTCTAAAATGTTGGTTTGCAAGATAATGGAAGTTTCTGCAGATGGTGTTTTGTATAGAAGTCAAGTCCGTGCATGTGCCAGCCGCGCGCATCGGCTTTTATAAGTACCCAAGATGGTTGACGAACTTGGATGTCTACTAGATTGTTTGTGGTGAGTCATCCCCAATTTTAGATCAATTTTCATTTCATGGAACCATTATCTAAAATGTACAAATAATTGTTGTAAATTCTATGTTTATTTAAAAAGGTTCACGAAATTTTTGTAAAATTTATATGGTCATTTAAATTAGACACGTAATATTTTGTTCAGAATTTAATAGTTGGCTGTTCCAAAAATGCTCTTAAAAACACAAAGAAATTTCTATATGATAATTTCTGAATTTACAAAGTTATACAAAAATGTATTCATAACTAAACACGTGACACGTTGATATTTGTTTGTCACATTATAAAATATAATTTTTTGTCAGTACACTTAAAGTATAGTTTAATTCAAACAATAAGTGTTTTTGACTTTTGATTCCAGCAATTAAATAAACTAAAAATGTAGTTCTGTAATCTACCGAAAGTCTGAGCATCTAATTTATAGATTGTAAACCAGAAAAGGATCATATTCAGGTAGCATATATAGATTGTAGAATAATAATGAAAACACTTTAAATAAATTTTTAATTATAAAATTTATATAAATAATCAGAGACTAATAAGATGGCTATGTTGTTTGCTTATCATAATTATTTCACAAACACATAACGTTAACTAAACTGAAAGAGTTGTTAGTGACATATGATGTCAAAGAAATATTCAGCTGTCTAAATTTAAATATCACATGTTATTTGACGCTAATCTAAAACTATATTAATAATTTTGAGGTCATGTACTTTCTTTGTTAAACAACGTGATGAATTCTTTTTATACATATAAAGTAAAACTAACCATATATTGAAAAATGCTATTTTATGAGACCCTAAATAATTAAATTAAATTGTGAAGCCAATGTAGTACTACACCTGGCTGGGAATTAAAATGTGTAATATGAATTATTAAGTGAACTAAGACTTTTTAGAAAGTTTATTATGAAATACTCCATTAAGAGATTTTTATGTTTTTTTTGAATACAAAACCTTATTGGCTTTTTCTTGTTCTATAAAATTAATAGTAGAAAAAGATTATATTAAAACCAAAATCAAGGGATTTAATCAAATAGAATCCATTTTTGCATAACTCTTTTATTATTCAAAATACAAGTAACACTTATAGGTCATTCGTGAGCACACATTGTGTCTACTGATAACAAATACTCTGGGTATATATTTTTGGAACTTAAATTCTATTATTTTTGGTAAATATTTTTAAGGACACAAACAGTGTCCATGTTGTGCATTTGTTTGTTCACAGGTTGAGTCAAGACATCTGTAAGACATCTAGTATTTGAGATTTTGGTAAGTGCTTTACGAAGGTGAAATTTAGGTTTTGTGGCTATATTAGTGGTGTTGATAGAAGGTTTCCGCATTCCCCTAATACAAGCACAGATAATTTTTGTAGGTTGTTGTATAGAAAAATACGGTGGCGCTCATTATTTATATTTTTGGTCATTTGACAACCCATGACCCAAGCTCATGATCTACCCAGAGCTAACACTCTACTAGCCGTTTATGTCTAAAGAGTTTTTCTTTTCCTCAAGCCGTTTTCCATCCAACTTTACCTCGGACTTTTATTGTAATAAGAAATTCTCGACCCTGTGATATCAGATAAGGGTTTAGGAAATATAAGGGTGCGATTTGTTATCTGATATTTACGAAGGTAAAATTATATTTTTGTTTTCATTGTAACGTTTGGATGTTTCGAGAAATAAAAATCAGAAGAAAAAGGAGAAAAGTAATTTAAAACGGACAACTTAATATTCACGCACTCTGTAGAATTTTGAATTCATGAATATAGTGCCACCAAGCAAACATATGACTTGGAAGGTGTATCCTTGGTGTCACTGCCTGCTAAGAAGTATACTCATAGTAGAAAGCTTTTATTTGTCAAATTGAAAAATTTGTAAAGTTAGGTTATTAATATTCAACATTAATGGCATTATTGCATTTTTTAATCTTTATTAAGTTTAAAAGATTTAATTAACACTGACATGATATAACACACACCATGGAATTATAATTTGCTTAAAAATGCTTTGTTCCCGCAGTGTGCTTTGAAACAAATCGCTTTCTTATTGGTTCCATATGTCGTTGATGGAAATTTGTTCACATGTTTTTCGGGTCCTATGTTTGCTTAGTGGCACTGTAATAGTGTACATTAGCATTCCCTTTTAATAAAATTGATAGTTTTATTTAAATTACTATCTTAAAAACCACAAAAACAGGTATATTGGAATTTAAGTTTATAAGGCACTAGACTCGGGAGCATCAAATACTATTTTGAAATATAATGCCCAGGAAACCTTATTGTAATTGGAATTTACATTAGCAGGTAAAACTGAAGAACAATGTCAATTAGTAAACGGGCAAATTTTTAATGCTTTAGCAATCGTTTCACAAATAATCATTATTAAGTTTAGGATGAATTTATATTAGAACATATTTAGAAACTAAGTAAAGTCATCAAATTGTCAAAAATATCAGACTATCCCAGTGATGGAATCCTATTTTGGAAGAGGCATTTTGTCTGGAATAAATTTTTAAATATGACAGAATTTAGTGTTTTTAAAAGTGTTTTTGAGAAAGGTAAAACATAAAGGAATAAAATTTAAAATACAGAATATATATATATATATATATATATATATATATATATATTGCTGTGAAACCTACAAAAAGCCTCACCAGAGTAAAAAAAATATTCGAGCCTCTTGAATTGGGCACCAAGATTTGCTGTGATTCTCGCCCTGTTGAATCTCTTCAGATTGTCGCCTTTTTACTCTTTCCGCCTCGGCTGCTCACCTAGTTAAAACTTTCATCATTATTCATAAAAAAAAAAAACACATTCCTACCACAAACATCAACGTTAACTCTATTTACATCAATATTCATAATACATTAAAATTTCAAAATTAAATTTCTGCATAAATTTCAGTATCATATAATTTCAAGTTTAAACTTGTCATCATTTTTAATTTGCATCCAGAATTAAAGTCCTGGTGGGATGCATACTAATTAAGTTACAATATGTGCAGACCTAAGTCTGAATAAAAGGGAGCATCTACCACCCCTTGACGTTAATTAAACAGGTTAGTTTAATTGAGCTCAAAGACAGACCCAAATTTTCATCATAATCAAAACATAAACCGCTAAATACTCCTTCCTACTTAAACAAGAAAATTTTACCTTAAAATTAAAAATTTGTTGTTTATACAAATTCACTACTGTTCATTTTTTTTCAAACAAATTATAAAGATATTCAACACACACCAAAACATCAAAAATCGAACAACAAAGCATAAGTTACATCGTCCTTTGTTAATCCCACCATTCCAGCTGGTTTATGTTTACGTCCTCAGATTCCTGGTCGCCTTTTAAAATTCATCTACAACACCATTCGTTTAAAAAGTTTCAGGGCTTCTCAGAAACGCATCTATGTATATCTAAATCTTGTTTGTAGATCCAATTACGTTTATTCTTTCCCGCTATACCCAAAACTGCCTACTTTTGTTTATTCATTTATCGTTACAAATTTGAATAATTGGTACAGTAATACTCGCAAATATAACTAGACTTTACTACCTTGTATCTTCTTTTCTAAGTGCACTAATGCATAATAACTTGTATCGTAGCACGTAAAGAGCAAACTGTTTTAAAGTATTCAATAATCACCAAAATATAAGAGCAAACTGTTTAAAGTATTGAATTAAAATCGAAAATCTAACAGAGCCAAACTCCTATAAACACGGGTTTATATAATCGCTCGCCTGCACGTCGGTTTTGTCCCGCGACGGCCAGTTTTCAAAATTTCGCATACTATGTTTCCTTTTCGACAGTCCGGCACAGCGATTCTATTAAATTTGCACACGCGCCAGTTGAAAATCTAAGAAATTTTTAACACGGCACGCAACGCGTCTGCAAACAACTAATTAATTTTGTATAGAAATTGTTGTTTCCACCTCTCATATATGCATCTTATTTTCACCAATCGTAAACCTCGTGACGTTGCTCAAATCCCGCCTTTTATTATTCGTGTCTCTGCCTTGCGCATTGTATCCGTCTTTTTCTAACCTGGCCTTAGTGGTGCAAATCGATATTCTTTACTATCGGTTATTTCAGTCTACGTGGATTCCTATGTTAATATAAGCTACGGTTTATCCGACCGTTTGCAATATACGCAGAATTTTCATGTTTATCTAAACAAATTAAACAGAACTTTGACATTTAAACATACGCAGGTGTTCAATTGTAACATTTTAAATAACACTTCTACGATTTGAATATTCCACGTATTCTAACTTTCTAGATATATTTGTATGCTAGCCACGCGTCTCATATTTGGTATTATTGGGTTTTTTAAAAGCTTTTATGCCTATTATATCTTAATAATCGTTTAATTAACTCCAATTAAAATAATAATGAATGGCATTGACTTCTACCCTTTAATTTTTAGTGAATCCTAATTAAATATTAATTATTATTTGTACATTTTGTTTAATACTCGTTACTTAAAACTTGAATTAATTAATATAAATTTTGCACGTAATTTGTATTTGTTTCTTTACTTGGAATAATTAAATTACATACAATTGAGCATTTTAATTCTGCTTCTTTTTATAGAAAGCGTCTAGCGAATAATTTAAATCCTTTATTTTTAATGAAACGTATAAATTTGTATGCTCCACGTTTTAATAACGCGTATTATCTAATAAAATTCTATACAAACCCTACCTTCTAATTGAATGATTTAAATCTTCACAGTAGGCCTTTAATTACGCGTACTTTTTCCCAAAGCTTCCTTATACACGGTGATTAAAATTATTTGATGTCGTTAATTAATTTTCTACCCTGGTCTAAATTTGAGTATTTTATATATATATATATATATATATATATATGTATATATATATATATATATTCTTCTGCCTATAACTTTACTTTTTTTTTGTTTACTCCACCCCTCCACCCCTTTATTTTTATTTATAATAAATATATCTGATTATAAAACTTTACTACTTTATTTATTTGAACAAAATCTTGCCACACGACTTTTGTCGTCGCCCCTATTTTAGTATTCAATAAATGACTTCTATTCGAGGTGCTTTAGCAACGTTTGGTTGGTTATCTATTTACTGTTTACTATATATTATGCCTCGACTATATGAAACCTTAATCTCAGGGTGTTCACCTTACTCACCGTGAGTTCAATCGTGAGTAGATGTGCACTACCCAACCAAACTGCACCCTCGTTTGTTTTACCACTTTTTTTAATGCACTGATTTTCTATATATGCCAAATTTTAACAGATCAAAGTTGCTTGGTGCCAAATTAATTTATGTATACTATTTATGACTTTAATTTTGACGTTTTAAGATATTCACGGTACTTACCTGAATTATACCGCGCTGAAGGCCTACTTTTAACTGCTGGCTCAAGATCGTATTCACCGTACGCACCTTCACAAGGATTCTCAATCGTAGTTCACTTGCGTGTCGCCTCCAGGTGTTCTTAACCAATTTCGTTGACCCCAAATCTGAAATAATTTTACCCCAATTTAGAATTTAAAAACCGTTGTATCTACTTCCCCTGCGTTAATTCTTCCTCGTAGTATACTGCTCTCCTGTTTCCCTACTTCGTATTCCAATCAATCCTCTCCTTGCTCAATCCAAATCAATCCAGCCGTCCTATTTTAAATCAATCCTTGTCCTGCTATTCCTATAATATCCACACGATGTCCTTGCTGCCGTTAATCTGCTCAAATCACTCCAAAAATTAATCAATATCGTCGTTGCCTTCTATATCCACTCAAATCTCCTACTGCCGTTAAACCAAATCTTCCCAAATCCAACACCAATCTTGCTCAAACCTAAATAATCGTCGCTCTCCCGTTGCACTAGTAACCACTCTAAATCTTCTTTAATACTCGTTGCCTTTATACTCTCGATGCTTCTTATTACTCTCACTTTACTAAATTAAACTCTTTATTTCACATAAACTTTTATTTCAATAAATATTTGTACAACTTTTAACGCAGGTTTTGTAAAACACGTCTTTATCTGAACATAATCGAAATTAGAATTTTTTTTATTTTGCTTAGCGATAAGATCAACAACCTTAGCTTATTTGAATTACAATTCTAAAACATACAATATCCAATAACAATTCGTCTTTCTTCTCGTGTCCAAAATACCTTCACTACAGTCTTTATAATATTCTTAATTTCTACTATTGGTCCAAAACACTTCACAAATCTCCAATAACCTTTTACATTTCTATTCACTTTTAATTTTGATTTTACAATTCGTCCAAAAGTTGATTCTATTAAAGGAAAAGCCAAATAATTTACACACGACCTGGACGCTTTGTTGGTTGCAGATATCCATAAATGCGTTCGGCTTTCCGACGGCAAATGCCCTTTCACTGGCTCATAAAATATCAACTCAGTATAAAACCTTAAGTACCGTGCATTGTATCAACGTCATAAAGTCATGTTGTCTACCTTTTGGCACATACGTTTCAAACTAAAATGGTACATACTTTAGCATATGTAAAGTACAGCAAAATATAGTTTTTTAAATTTTTAGATCTGATATATTAATCCTATTGTTTGGCATACACCCCTATTAACACAAATCTACCCTTAGAAGCCTTGTACCCCCCCCCCTTACATAATATTGGCCCCACTGATTTTTAATGAAATTGGAAATTTCGTATGTTTTTTTCTTCCCCTGGTGTGCAAAAATTTCTAATTTTTATTTAAAATTACTCTTTCGTTGTTTCATTTCAATTTGGCAACCCTTATTCGCCTTTCTCTCACATCTATTATACTACGCTATTATTCTAACCTATACTATAAACGACAATAACAAAAAAAAACAAAAACTAAACTTTCCGTTGCATGAACTACATTATAACCTATCCTACTAAACCCTCTTCCTGTACTACTCTATATGGTTGTAAATTCTCCAAGTGAAAACGCCCGCGATATCCCCCTGTCATATTGTCTAGCTCAAACGTATTTCCTTCAGCAAAAATACGCGTGATCTTGTACGGCCCTTCATAAGAAAACAACAACTTCGCGCAAATGTTTCTGTCGCGGTTTGAAACCCTTAATCGTTTTACTACTACCAGATCCCCTATTCCAAAAGTCGTTCTTTTTTAATTTTCCTACACCTTCGCTCGATGTCCCTACGCTGCATCCTTTCGATTCTACGCCTAGCACTACCTAACAACTCTGTTATGTCTTGTATCTCGACTTCCTCCCTCCATGGTCTAGCTGGTATAATTCTTCGCATCAATGTTACCGGACATGTTTTCGTAACCGAACTCGGTACGCTATTCATAAAATTTTCTATTTGTGGCAGATATTTAATCCATCTGTCGTGATGCTCCTGTGTCGCCAATCGTAGATATTTTATTACCTCTCGTATATAACGTTCGCATGGATTAGCTTTCGGAGGCTTATGCTGCTAAATGATACTTTAATATTTGCCCTATTTAACCCGTTCCTGAATCTTTGATTGTTGAAATACGTCGCGTTGTCTACCAAAATCCTTTCCATCTTCCCGACCTGGCTTTCAAATTCTCCAATTGACTGCAATGCATGCACCGTGTTACTTCGTCTTGCCGGAAATAATTTGACAAATTTCGTAAAAACGTCTACCATCACCAATATGTGTCGATACCCCTGTTCACTCGTAATCAGGTTGCTTAAATAATCAATCGCTACTAATTCCAACGGTCCATTTAGGCTCACGTTCATCGGCATATTCTGCAACACCACGTTCTTGTCTTTACCTAGAATACAAATTTCACACCGATTTATCCTTTCTTTAATCACCGTGATATCATTTCTTGCATAAAACGCCCCTCTAAATACCAAAAATGTTTTTCTGATGCCTATATGTCCGAATTTTAAATGAATTTCGTCTATAATTTCAACAGCTACGTCTCTTGATAACACTACCAGCTCTGCATCCCCTATCCTTTTTACCACAAACTGCCCTACGATGGTAAATCCCCGGTACTCTTCCATATTTTCTCTCGTTAGTTTCTCGCGTATCGAGCTCACCTCACTGTGCCTCTGCGTCTCTATAAGCTTGGCGTTTGTCCACCGACCAACATCCCTGAACTCCTGCAAAGCAATTAAACAACCCTTTATGTTTTGATTCGATTCCACCTGCGGTCTGCTCAAAAAATCCGCCGTCACATTCTCCTTTCCTGGTTTATGCTTAATTTCAAAGTCGTATTCCTGTAACACCAATGCCCACCTATACAATCTACTGTTTAGAAACTCCTTTTTCTTCATGAACGTTACCACCGTGTTGTCGGATTCTATTAAAAATTTCTTACCTAATAAATAAAAACGCAACTTTTTCACCGCATATACTATGGCCAACATCTCCTTCTCTGCCGTCGCATACCTGGTTTCGCAGTCTTTTAATACCCTGGAAATGAAAACAATTGGTACCTCAGGCCCATCCTGTATCTGCACCAACTCAGCCCCGATTGCATATTTCGACGCATCCGTCCTCAAAATAAAATCGTCTTTAAAATTTGGATATTTTAACGCTAACTCTGTATAAAACGCACCTTTTAAATCCTGGAACGCCTTCTCTCGTTCAGCAGTCCATTTCCATCTCTCCTTTTTCTTTAACAAACTCACCAACGGCACACACAATTCAGAATACCTCGGTATAAACCGTTTGTAATAATTTAGAACCCCTAAAAATCCTCGCAATCCTCTCACATTCTTTGGCTGCGCAATATTTTTCAACTCGTCTAATCTTTTATTGCAAATTTTCATCCCTTGTTCGCTGATTTCAAACCCTAAATACGTAACCTTGCTCTTAAACAACTCGCATTTCTCTACGTTCAGCTTCATCAAACCCCCTTCGTCCAGTCGTTGGATCACCTTTTCTAAATGCTCCAGGTGTTCTTGCTCGTTCCTTGAAAAAATCAACAAATCATCCACATAATGCGAACAGAAACATTCATATTCGTTAAACAACTTCTGCATAGCCCTTACAAGTGCTGCTGAAGAACTACTTAAACCAAACGGAACTACAGAAAACATATAAATCTCGCCTTCGATACTAAATCCCGTAAACTTTTTACTGTCTTCATGCAACGGAATTAACCAAAACGAATTTTTTAAATCTAATTTACTGAAAATCTTCATTTCATATACTTTATACAACAAATTATCCAACCCTTGTGGTTGTTCGTACTGCGGTTTCGTAATCGCATTCAACTTCCTCGCATCCAAACAAATCCTTATATCCCTTTTGTTGGGTTTTGGTACAATAACTACTGGGTTCACATATGGAGTTTTCGCTGTTTCGATAATACCCTCTTTTAACATTTTGTCTATCTCTATTTTAACCCTATTTCTTATGGCAAACGGAATTGGATACACCCTTGTATTAAAACCGCTGTCTTCCGTGACCTCCAACATACCGCCTCGCAAATCTTGGCTCTTCATTAAACAAGCCTATATATTTATTAAACAAATCCCCTAGCTTCATCTTAATTTCATTACTCACTTTCCCTATCTGTTCATCATTAATTAATCTCGCAAACATATTACATAATTGCACTTCAATCCGTCCATAATTATCCTCTTTAATCATTCCTAATCCTGTACTATCTATATCATTTCCATTCCTATTTTCTGAACTAACCGTAGGCACCACCCATAACCTATCTTTATCAAATATCCTAATTGACCTATCCTTTCCATCTATATTCATCCCAAAATCCTCTATAAAATCCATACCTAATATGAAGTCTAGCTGTAACCCCTTCGTAATTAAAAACTCTGCATCCCCTGCTTCTTTATTTCCTATATATATCGGTACACGGATAACATTATAAATCGTCGTTAGCTTTTTGTTCATCGCTGACCATAAATTAACCCCATCAATTGTTCCTATTCGTCCCTTTAAAAATTCTCCATGTTTGACTACCACACTCTCATTTACCAGCGACAACTGTGAACCACTATCAACTAAAGCAACATATACACAATCCCTTAAACTAATATTTATAAATAACAAATTCTTTTTATTAAAAATGTAACTGTTTAACAATAAATCCCTTATACTATAACACACGTCAATATTTACTCCTAAGCGGTCGGTCGTCCAAAAATTCGCGTTTTTTTTTGTTCCTGTGGCGTCTCGTGAATCTGCACCACCTCAATCCTATCTGGGTCCGTTGTAATTGCGCTCGTCGTCATATGCTGGACGTTTACGTCCCTGTCCATCCGGCTGTTTCCATTTTGTATTCCACCCCCAGTAATCCGGCCGTCACCCTCGTGGTTGCCGTGCTAGTATCTGTTTTGTCCATTGTATCCATTATCCCTGTGATCCCTATTATAATACGGTCGTCTATGTACCTCGTGTCCCCAATGATTCCGATGTCCGTGGTTAAAATTGTCCTGTCTGTAACTTGGTCTGTTTTCGTGGTACGGTTGTCGTCGGCTGTCTTCCCTATAACCCCTGTTTTGTTCCCAATAGTTTGTCCGCGTTTTCGCCTCCAGTGCTGTCGCTAAATCAAAGTTTCTCATTACCCCTAAGAATTCCCTCAACGTCTTGACATTTTGTACCACTACCACCTTCGTAACTTCCGGTTCCATATGTCCTGCTAGTAGTAGTACAATGTCGTCCTCGCCCAGTTTCGGTGTCAAGTGTTGTGCCTGATTAAACTTGTCAATCGCGTATTCTTCGCGTGTGCCGTGAGTCCTGCTGTAATGTCCGGTAATTAAATTTGTCCTTATGTCAGTCTGGTGTGTATTGCTCCAAAATTGTTCTATAAAGAGTCGTCTGAAATCAGCGTACGTGTCGAATTGTTTTCGAATGATGTTATGCCATTTTTCGGCGTTGCCCGTCAAAGTTGCCCCCACAATCTGTAGTTTTGTTCTCTCGTTTTCAGTCCCTACGATTTCGTCTAGTCGGTCTAAGAACCCCATGGGCTGTTCTGTCCTACGTCCCTCAAACTTCGGTAATGCGTCCCGGTTTAACCTAACGTGCAGTCCGTAGTCTAGTCCAACGCGCCTCCTTTCTAGGTCGTCCAATTTTTCTTGTATCTGTCTAACGTCATGTCCTACCCTGGTTTCGAGTACCGTGACTTTGTCGTCAAGTTTTTCGTCCAGTTGCGTCCTACCGTGCACATTTTCGTTTTGTATCGTCTCTAAAGTTTGTCCTAGATTTCTGTAGTTGGTCATATGTCTTTTGTCGCATGTTTGTATTTCTGTACTTAAATTCGAAAACCCGCTAATCATCGTTTCTTCCACTGTATCTACTCGTGTCTTAATTTCCGTTCTTAGGTCCGTCCGTGTCGCGTTCAAGTCTCCCTGAAAATTTACCCGTGTGTGTTCCAACTTGTCGTCAACCCTGTCTACTTGTTGTTGGACCTCTGTCCGCATGTCGTCCTTTACAATCTGTATTTGTGTTAGTAAATAGTCCTGCGTGTAGTTCATTTTCGCCGTCAGTTCCGCGTGCGCCGCCCTAAACTCGTTCCTTAGTTCCGTATGTGTCTCTGTAATTTTATCTGTCAGTTCCGTATGTGATTCCGTAATTTTATCTGTCAGTTCTGTATGTGATTCCGTAATTTTGTTTGTCAACTCGATCTTTAATTCTGTATGTGACTCTTCAAATTTTTTTTGTTAAATTCGTTTGTAGTTCCATGTGTGCATCTTTTTGTTCTGTCCGTGATGTCTTAAACTCCGTTTTTAACTCTGCCAGTGTCTTCAAATCGTCTTTTATACTCATCAGAAATCTCATAATGTCCTGGGTTCCGTCGGCTTCTGCTGCCCTCACCTCCGGTGCCGTCGCCTGGTCCGTGTCCGTGTCTATCACCTCCAGCTCTGTCTGCCTCACGTCCGTCTCCTGTATGTCGCCCCTGCGTCCAGCTCTATGTCTTGTGTCCCTAATTCCATCTCAACACCGTATATCCGTCCCGATCTCGTGATCCTTTTCGTGTCCGCGTCCGTCATCTCTGCTTCCTAGTTTTGAACTCGTTTTCTGTAAAATAATAAAGAAAAAAAAACTGCGGGCCCCACCTAATCTCGTGATCCCGTATTCTACTCTCTTTCACTCTAATACTTTTCTAGCCTTTTTCTCGAGCCTCACGTTGGGTTTGCCACCTTCTTCTGCCTATAACTTTACTTTTTTTTTTGTTTACTCCACCCCTCTACCCTTTTATTTTTATTTATAAAAGATATATCTGATTATAAAACTTTACTACTTTATTTATTTGAACAAAATCTTGCCACACGACTTTTGTCGTCGCCCCTATTTTAGTATTCAATAAATGACTTCTATTCGAGGTGCTTTAGCAACGTTTGGTTGGTTATCTATT
Organism: Platerodrilus igneus; assembly: GCA_036346225.1. Lineage (NCBI taxonomy): Eukaryota > Metazoa > Arthropoda > Insecta > Coleoptera > Lycidae > Platerodrilus > Platerodrilus igneus. The sequence continues at coordinate 3,480,377 of JARFIW010000260.1, read as the reverse complement.
TACTGTTTACTATATATTATGCCTCGACTATATGAAACCTTAATCTCAGGGTGTTCACCTTACTCACCGTGAGTTCAATCGTGAGTAGATGTGCACTACCCAACCAAACTGCACCCTCGTTTGTTTTACCACTTTTTTAATGCACTGATTTTCTATATATGCCAAATTTTAACAGATCAAAGTTGCTTGGTGCCAAATTAATTTATGTATACTATTTATGACTTTAATTTTGACGTTTTAAGATATTCACGGTACTTACCTGAATTATACCGCGCTGAAGGCCTTCTTTTAACTGCTGGCTCAAGATCGTATTCACCGTACGCACCTTCACAAGGATTCTCAATCGTAGTTCACTTGCGTGTCGCCTCCAGGTGTTCTTAACCAATTTCGTTGACCCCAAATCTGAAATAATTTTACCCCAATTTAGAATTTAAAAAAAACCGTTGTATCTACTTCCCCTGCGTTAATTCTTCCTCGTAGTATACTGCTCTCCTGTTTCCCTACTTCGTATTCCAATCAATCCTCTCCTTGCTCAATCCAAATCAATCCAGCCGTCCTATTTTAAATCAATCCTTGTCCTGCTATTCCTATAATATCCACACGATGTCCTTACTGCCGTTAATCTGCTCAAATCACTCCAAAAATTAATCAATATCGTCGTTGCCTTCTATATCCACTCAAATCTCCTACTGCCGTTAAACCAAATCTCCCCAAATCCAACACCAATCTTGCTCAAACCTAAATAATCGTCGCTCTCCCGTTGCACTATTAACCACTCTAAATCTTCTTTAATACTCGTTGCCTTTATACTCTCGATGCTTTTATTACTCTCACTTTACTAAATTAAACTTTTTATTTCACATAAACTTTTATTTCAATAAATATTTGTACAACTTTTAACGCAGGTTTTGTAAAACACGTCTTTATCTGAACATAATCGAAATTAGAATTTTTTTTATTTTGCTTAGCGATAAGATCAACAACCTTAGCTTACTTGAATTACAATTCTAAAACATACAATATCCAATAACAATTCGTCTTTCTTCTCGTGTCCAAAATACCTTCACTACAGTCTTTATAATATTCTTAATTTCTAATATTGGTCCAAAACACTTCACAAATCTCCAATAACCTTTTACATTTCTATTCACTTTTAATTTTGATTTTACAATTCGTCCAAAAGTTGATTCTATTAAAGGAAAAGCCAAATAATTTACACACGACCTGGACGCTTTGTTGGTTGCAGATATCCATAAATGCGTTCGGCTTTCCGACGGCAAATGTACTTTCACTGGCTCATAAAATATCAACTCAGTATAAAACCTTAAGTACCGTGCATTGTATCAACGTCATAAAGTCATGTTGTTTACCTTTTGGCACATACGTTTCAAACTAAAATGGTACATACTTTAGCATATGTAAAGTACAGCAAAATATAGTTTTTTAAATTTTTAGATCTGATATATTAATCCTATTGTTTGGCATACACCCCTATTAACACAAATCTACCCTTAGAAGCCTTGTACCCCCCCCCCTTACATAATAATATATATATATTGTCGTGGAAATTATAGGTTAAGAGGGATAGATAGGTCTAGATAATAAATTTTTAACGACTGTGTATATAGGAAATAGGAATAATTTATTTACGCGCCAAATTAATTAGTTGTGACATTGAAAACGGACGGATAATAACATATTTTTGTATTTCTAAATCGAAATGTTAAATTTGCATAACGTGTAGAAGCTTTGGAGTACGCGAAAACTCGAGAATACGCATAATTAGTTTTAATATTTTAAATCAAGCGCATCTGATAATAAACGGAGCTTTTGGATATATTAATCAATAAGGGAAACGAATATTTTCAATTTAACTGAACTAAACGTTTGTTAAAATGCAAATCCTAAGAAATGCTAAAAGTTGGAGTTATAATATCAAACGGACGGTTCCTTCATAGAATAAACTGACAGTTGAAAATAAGTCCAAGGAAACTTGAATGAACCTTGGAACAAAATTCTGTGGAATTGTATGTAACGGTCAATGCATAAGCTATTAAAACAACAGATGGTTTGAAGGAAAAGTGAAATAGAATATCCGTATTGTAAATCAGACAGAGAGCATATATAATATAAATTGGTAAAAATACTCGTTTAAAGTACGCGGTAGATTTGGAGGTCAACCACAATATCGATTTTCTGTTGCTTGAGTAGGATTTTAAAGGAGACGGCAAATATGGGTTAAACAAGGGAAGATAGCTAGAGGCTGGACGTAAAATAGGGGATAGGAATCTGATTGGTTGAAGGCTAGAAGTTTTCAAGAAGCTCGCAACGGTTATATGTTGTTGAACAGCACGGTGGAAAGAAAATTTCGGTTGTACTAGTCGGTTAGCGTCCGGTTAGGGTCCGAGAGGGGTGAATGAAAAAATATAAATACACTAGGAGGGGTGGTAAAGATCTCTTACTTTCTCTTACTTTGGCTTATTATCGTACGTCGCTTATTCGTTTGACTTTGCTTTGCTAAAGCAACATCCTAATTTAAAAGTGTAAAGCGCTGTTAGAACAGCACATCGGTAGTTTTTTTAAACGTGTGTCTTGCACAAGTGAGTGCTAGTTAATTGAAGGAGCTGTTACTACACTTAATAAACAAATAGAAGGAAGGTACTAGAGTAAGCGAATTGAGAAGTGCTTGAAACAAAAATGCGCGAGGTTTAGTAATTACGGAAAATGATTGGCTTCGTCTAGTCAAGTATCGAGGTAGAAACACTGAAGGCGGCTGCAGAGACTTGGATAGCGAGTGAAAACGGGTTGGATCTATGTATAACGGCGAAGTGTATGGACAACATCTTTAGAGGCGATAATGAAAAAACCACATTGTCGAAAATAATCCACATGTACATACATAAATTTGTAACGTATTTTTTTCTAGTTACATCTAGCCCAATAAAATAATAATAAAACAGCTATATTTTAAAGCATTTAATTTGTGAATTATCAACCAATAAAGATTAATGTATAATGTTCGTAATAACACATAGATTCTAGAAAATATATACTCTGAAGTTTGTTACCAAGCGCTGTCAACTTGATAATCGGCACTTTATTCCCAACGTCCAAGAGTGCAAGTCACTTTTTGTAGACGATATAAAGTCAAGATGGCCCGGCTAAAACACGTGGCGTCTAATAAAGTCAAGAAGAAAACGTAAAGAACAATAGATTCTTACGGTCTAGAGGTTGAGCCTAACAGCGGTCGTGTGGGTACGAGTATTGATAAGCCTCGCTTCACATAAGTTAGTTGATCCCTACAGGCCTGAGAATATGGAACGATTATAGGACATCATTTAAGACAGTTGGTATATATTAATACAATAAATTATACTAATATTTTTCACCTTAGTGCAATATCTTACGGACATATCTACAACAACAATTTTCGATATTAAATTATAATAAATCTTCGTCGCAGTAAATTTTAAGCAAGCAGTTATGGTTTCGTTCTATTTAATTAACTATGCAGTATAGCAATTGTTTATTCTACAAAGAATCCCAATACTCCAAATTTACCGATGACTAATATCAACTGGATACTACGCTGGAAAGGTACAACAGCTGACGTCAAGGTTTTGCACCTGAAGTTCATTTGGATGCACGTGAGTGTTTGAAACTTTCCATAGCTTTGAAACTATAGTAAATTATTATGAAATATCCTACGTTGATTATTAGAGTAATGAAAATATAAAGTAGTTTTTTGAAGTTAGTAACGACAACGAATAAGTATCTAGTTTGTCAGTTGTTTGTACACGCATTCAATCAATGTGTTTTAAGATATTTAGAATGACAACTTATGTCAGATAAAAAATATTATAGATTCTATTATCTGATCTAGACGCCAGATGCAGTCTTGGTTTAATTTTACATTTTGTTTAAAGACATTCAGGTCATGTAAAAGCTCTTTCATTGGTGTAGAAATTCGCGTGTTCTTTTAGTAGATTACAGTTAAATTTGAGTATTTGCATTTTACAATCGCTGCTTTTTGACGATCAATCTTTGTTGTAATAGTCAATGAAGTACTTCAATGATTAAAGAAAAATAAAATTATGTGTTATGAACAAATAATATATTACATGTTTATTTAACTAATTCTTATAAAAATGATCCATTTATATATATATATCTATTTTGAATGTTAAATTTCACTAAAATTTTTTATAAAAATATGACAAGAACATAATCCTATATATTGCAGTCACCTGTATATAATCAAACTTTTATATAAATAGAATTCCTTTTGTTTCTTTTGAAAGACGTTTTATTATTCAACATTTAAATAAATAAAAAAAAAAGGAAACTAGAGCAAGTCCTCCTTAAGTAAAAAGGGTGTGTAATGAAACTAAATTCGTTTAATATATTACAGATGTTTAAATTCACTTATTCTATTTTTGGCATATGCTTTTGAGGACACAAATGGTGTCGATCTGGTGTTTTGTTTGTTCACAGGTAAAGCTGAGACATCTGTTTGACATCTGGTGGTTGAAGTTTTGGTAAGTGTGTCCGAAAGAGTGAAATTCAAGTTTTATGGCTATGTTAGTGGTGTTAAGATAAGGTTTCCGCATTCCCCTTATACAAACACAGTTAAATTTTGTTGGCAATTGTATTAAAAATACGGTGGCGCTTATTAAAGGTATTTTTGGTCTATTATTCACCCATGACCCATGCTCATGATCTACCCAGAGCTAACACTCTACTAGCCGTTTAAACCTTAAGAGTTTTCTTTGACTAAAGCCATTTTCCATCTGACGTTACCTTGGGCTTAAAAATAAAAAGAAGAAATTCTCGACCTAGTGATATCAGATTAATGTACAGAAAGTAGAGAGGTTTGGTATATAGCTGATAGTCACGAGGATAAAGGGTAATAAACTTACATAAAGTTTAATTACCATTTTACATTACAAATTAACTTGTAAATACTCCCTGTATGTTTGTTGTGGTTTGTTTAGCATTCTTCTTAATCTTTTTTGGGAATTAAACCACTCATAGTTTTTAAAATCATCTTTATTTACGTTTCGATCCATGACCTAGGATCGCTGTCAAAATAATCAAAACTTCAAGTTTGACATTTATGAAATAAATTGAAGGTTACTTTGATTTATTGATGTTTGAAATATTTGGTTTGAATACACTCAGCAAAAATTTTTAAAGTTTAAAAGAATGATTGCCTTCAATTTGTGTTGCGCCCTGGGATCGACTTTCCTTAGGTAGCCAATACGCTTAACGTGAAATCAGCTGATTAATTTTTATTGGTGAATTTTATGTAAATTCAATAATTTGGGAATTGGAAAACATTTTTTAACATGTTTCTATTTATACAATTGAGAGATTTCTAATTTTATGTCTTATTTTACCGAGATTTAGTTAAGGGGGTTAAGCAACCTGCGGCTACCAAGATCCCCCAACATTTAGAATTTGCCGAAATAATGGTTTTCTAGTTAATATGCTTATTGTTATGTAATTAGTTATTGTATGTGTAAATAGAAATCATGTATGTAGGCTGTATTTCATGTTAATATCGCAAGGAAAACCCAGGAAAAACTTGCAATGCTATACCTAGATATTGTGGGCATTTGATCTTCATTTGTTATTTCTTTTGTTATTTTTTTTAGTAATGGAATTCATTGTTTACTGAAAGTCACGGATTCGTTTGCAACGCAGTTATTTTTATTTAGGGTTATATAAGCAGCTTCTTTGATTTTGCGTTTTTGGTGGTTTTCTTCTTTGTCGATAATTTTTGCGTCTTCCCATTTTATTTTATGACTGGAGTCCCAGGCATGTTGGCAAATCATGGATTTTTCAAATTTTCTATTTTTTATATATGATTTATGTTCTCTTAATCGAACTTCAAATGTGTGTACATATATATATATATATATATATATATATATATATATATATATATAGTATATGTATGGAATATCCGTTTTCCGTGTAAAAATAATATCCAAAGAGTTGCTGTGACCTACGGCTTGGCGCTCTACGTTTTCGACAAAGACAAACCTTTAAAGCTCAGTGCTAATGTATCATAGAATTTTTGAATAACAGCCATATTACTTATTAATTTCTTTTTATTTCTTTAATTTTTTTGTTCCTTTAATAATTTTTTCTCGGACCACACACACTCCCACACAACTCCAGTTAGCTGACGTGCCTTTTATTGTTACGGGGGTCTTTGCCCCTCCAGGACAAATCAAAGCTTATTTCATTTCACGCTCATTTTACCCGTAATTTAGCAAGTATGTGAATTGATGGATACACTATTAGTTCTATCTATAGTATTTGGGTAATATATTATGGAGTGGGCTGGTAAGTACTGATTACACATAATTCTACGAGAAGAAATATAAGGATTGTACTTTCTCATCGTTTTAGCGGACTAGGTACTCTGAGTGTATACCAGAGACGTATGTAAAATATTAAGTTTTTGAAAACACAAGAGAAATTCTGTTTATATACCATCTCCATACATTGCACCCTTCCTTTTTACAGGTAGGACTGGCTGTACAACAGAGTCTAAATAAAACTCTGGCGGGACTAGCGTCGACCGTTTGTGGCTGCGGTAGATTGCAAAAGACTATATCTCAGGGGTTTAGAGAACAAAGTTAAATTTTACCCAGACAAGTTAAAAGGATGCAATTTAGAACGTGACAAAAGAAATACCTTAATACAACTTATATATTGACGTTTAGTTAACAACATTAATAAAAAAATTAAGTATGTATCGTTAGTTTCTTACAACCAAATTTTCAACGAACTTCGTTCGTTTATGAAATCGATTTGTCGTCCGTCTGTCTGTCCGTCTGTCCGTCCGAGGCCTTTCTAATGGTCGGACATCAATGTGTGATACATCAATCGATTCAGCTCGGTGTCCTGAGCTTAAGTTTTGATGTCAGTTGAAATCGGGCCACGGGGACGCCGTGCCCCCGCGATATTCCGTCGGGAAAATTAAAATTTCAAATAGGTCCATAATTAATGTGCGATACATATTTGGACTCCCCTAACATAGCTGAGTCGAAATATGGTACCCCCCACAAAATCTGACCACGGATACCCGACCCCCCCGGAGAATTAATTTTTATCAAAAATTTCAAATAGGTCCAAAATTAATGTGCGATACATATTTAGAATCCTCTGAAAAAACTGAATCGAAATATGATGCCCCCTTATTTACACACACACACACACACACACACACACACACACACACATACATACATACATACATACATACACACACACATATATAGCTTTTAAAATATTTATTCAATAAAATAAAATATATTAAAATGTCTCTTTTGTTGTTTATAAATTTTTGTATTTTATCTGAATACCTATAATTATTACAACATAATAATTTTAATTTCTTTAAATTGTTTTAAAGTAAGTCTACATTTGGAAGTTCGTGGCGACAATGCCTTGCATTTTCAACTTGTTATACGATAAAATCACTAAATGCAGTTTATATATCTACACTCTCATAATTTCAAAATTTGTTTCAAACTATACGAGATAAGATATTAGAAAATCTAAAATAATTATTGTACTTAGACAAAGTTTCAAATTAATGCTCTTAATAAAAGGAAATCATAAATACACTTTGTAGTGTTTAACATTAGTTAAGAGAATTTGAATTGAATGTTTAAATTGAAGATCACCCCAAAATTAACAAAAAAGGTTTCGTGAAAGCTTTCGTGTTCACAAACCATAAGGTTATATAGTGATACGTCCCATCATGACAATAAATTGTACTTTGGTAGTATGTTAGTACATTCTTTTAATGTACCGTTATAGCTAGGAAATGAGGCGGCCTGCGTGCTCTTTTACCCCACCATGCGGTGGCTGTAAATGTCTATAGTCAGTATTCTTGCATTCGTACCGCAATAAAGATGCTCAAATCTCGTCTCCTGTTTATTTTAATATAAAAGGAATTATTGGTAAAAACACCGTTGTGTTCTCGTTACGTAAGGTGAACTGCAGTACGCCGTCATCTTACATATAGCAAGGCAAAGTTAATATTAAATTAGTTAAAGTAATCGATAAATAAAGTTATGACTAAATTTTACATGCATAATTTTTCAGAAAATTGAGAATTAAAACGTAACGCATGCAAGTCGTTCTGTCACAAAAATAAATAAGACTCCTACCTGTATTCCAGATATATGCAAGAAACGTATACTTAAATGTTGAGCTTACGGTTTGTTGAGAACTATAGGATCTTCTTACGGATTTTTGAGACGAAACACCATTGTTAACTATTCTGGTTGTTAACCTCAAACTTCTAAGTTGTAAGAGCTAATCCTTGTTTGTTCCACAGCCATATGTTTCATCAACGAACATTTGATTTATTTTAGAAGGTACTTAAAACGCAATATAATATTCTTAAACGATAAAAGATAATATTTGTAGGTAGTAAAATTAATGCATTGGCTTAGATAGCTTAGCATAGATAATTAAATTCTCCATCAGAGAATATTTTACAGGAGAATATATCACCTGACGATACTTTAGGAAGCAATATGCTACTGGAAAACATGCCATCAGAGGATATGCTACGGTAAGATAAGCCACCATAGGACCCTAGAAAATAAACGTGTTACAATAACGAAATATTGCAATTCGTCACGAGGAACAGTCTAAAAATTTATCTATAAACAGCTTACCATTCATTAATATTTTGAACGGGTTATCCAGGTAGGCTTCCTTCATAAGCATTTTTCCTATATTCTAAAACGATATTTATGCATGCTAGGAAGAATAAAGGAAAAGACACCTTTTACATACCAGGTACAAACGACATCTTGGCCTTAGTAAGGGCATCTTTATCGGAAGACGGCATGTGCTCAAAAGACCGTTAGATATCAAGACAAATGGAAATTTTTTCTGGTTTAATAAAGATAACCACACAGTTTGTGAGAGGGACAAAACATAGAAACTATCCTAAATGCTAGATTCGTATATACACCAGTTGTGTATTTATGGATATTATTCAAAAGTTAACCAATAGGAAAATTACATCTGATCTTAATTATTTATATTATTTATACAAAAGAAAGAATATTAAATTAAGACTAAAGATAGATGTATATAGTGTATTATTTAATAATACTAAAGGGAAATGTTAAACAAATCAAAACTGACTTGTGATTGTAAACGGTATTAGTATAAAATTTAGACAAATAATACTTTTATATTAAAGGAAATGGGACCACAATGTAACATGGCAAGAGAATGGTAAATTGACATGTTACAACATATTAGAACTAGCAAAACAACTATTAACATATTTGTTTTTAGAAACGTTAATACCATCATTACATATGTATTTGACTAATTTATTGGTGCAATACATAGATTGCCTCTGGTTATGTAAAACTAAAGTACCATGTACAACAAATTTTTAATTATTATGCTGATGAATTGTTACATAGCTATTAATTAAATATTTCTAAAGCGATTGAAAAAGGTTTTGCCCAAATTTTAGCAACATATGGTTTATACTTAATTTTACGCTTGTTTTAGAAGCACTCTAAATTAATTTAAATCAAGCATGCCAAGTCGACTACGAATTAGATACTGCTGAAAGTACAATAGTTGCTATTTTCATCGTGCTCTAAAAGCGAAGAAAATAGTGTAATATTTTAGTTCTTTTAGTGTAAAGGTAAGCCTTATACACTGTGAAACAGCTAAATGGAATAATTTTATTATTTCAGTTGTACATATTTTTAGAAAATCCCGAAGCATGTGAATTTTAGATTTTGAATTGACGTTCTGCAACGAAAAAATTTTATCCCTACATTGAACATCCTACGAGTTACAGTTACAGCTTCCAATTTTTTAAATAGAAAATATGGCTTGTGATATATCGTTTGAAAGATCACATTATTCTCTATTCAAAAATTTTATTGTTTTCACATTTGTTGAAAAAATTAATATAAAAAGTAGAAACATCTGATTACCGAAAATCGTAACAACACACTCATAAACTAATAAGCAATACTTTTTATGAGTTCATAATTTGGAAACACATAAAAAAAAAGAATTTCGTTGAATAGTAATGCTCAATCATATACGCACGCTGTTTGTCTGAATATCGCAATGAGCACCCTTATTCACAAATGGTTACACAACTATTAAATTAAACGTTCTACAGCGCTCGGATTTTGTTTGATGCCTCATCCTTTACAGAGATGAAATGGGTCATGGGTCAACTGGGTCACTGGGTCCAAGTGGGTCACTTTTTTGTTTGGGTCACTGGGTCAGTGGGTCCCGTATACTGACCCGGATTGACCTAGTGACCCACATTGACCCAGTGACCCACATTGACACAGTGACCCACATTGACCCAATGATCCAAATTGACCCGGTGACCCAAACTGACCCAGTGACCCAAACTGACCCAATTGATTCAGTAACAAATTGAATTATTGAAGTCATAAAAATCTTTTTCCCATACCTTCAGCTCAATTTATTAACTATTTTCACAAATGCATAAGCTTATCGGTGCCTTTAGTTGCTAGCATTCGTTTCATATTTCAAGCAAACGCTAAAATGTTTTGTAATCAATACATCGCTTTTTACATTTTGCAGGAATTTCTAAGGATTTCTTGATCAGACTAATTAACTAAAAGAATGATGAGGATCATATAAAACAATGTTCCTGTATCAACTCGATGTCAGAAAACGGGATTATTCAATTTATATTTTATTGCGTCTGTCATTGAAAAATATTGTGATCATTTAGTATATTTAATTGTTAAACATTCTCACACTAATTAAAATTGTCTCGGACAGTAGCTACCCCTTCTGCCAGATAGTTCTGAGATTTATTTTGTAACTGTAATTCGTAGAACAGCACATATTTATTAAAAATTAATAATAAAATTTCCAAATTTCATAATCGGTTATTCGATAAAACTCGCCCATTAATTGAAGACATCACAGAGGGCCAATTTGAGACAGTAAGAAAATTTTTGCGACTGCATCAATTTGGGTCAATTTAGGTAACTGGGTCAATTTGGGTCACCGGGTCAATGTGGGCCAATTTGGGTCACTGGGTCAATTTGGGTCACTGTGTCAATTTGGGTCACTGTGTCAATTTGGGTCACTGGGTCACATTCTCATTTGGGTCACTGGGTCATGGGTCACATTTTAGGTGACCCATTTCATCTATAATCCTTTATACACCTGCTTGTAACAAAACTTGTTTTACAGGTAGCCCTAACATATTTGCAAACATAGTGCTTTCAGCATAGAGTTGCGTTTTAAATGGGCCACTGCATTGGTCAGCATGCAAGCATTTTTCATCTGGAAAATTTTGAATTTTGCCGAACCCTAACTGTTCCAAGCAATATAGGGATCTTTAACGTATGTGACGACATTTTATCTCTCATCCATACGTGGGCGTATTTTTGTGAAAAATGCTTGCCTAACATTTTCCAAGCCGACCGTTTGGAGATTCGAACTCAGGACCTTAAGCATAGTAGTCACACGCACACCAACTATGCCCCGGAGGCGTCTCGACTTAAACACCACTAAAATAAGTATAAATACCATATAGTGGAACAACTAAGATACCTAGGAATTTTTAATCATACAAGTTAGTAATTTGTATCTGAGTAAGAATGTATACAGTTATATGTTTTAAACAATGAACAAGGAAAGATCTTGGCACAAGCTAGTGGAAGTTCTTGGCCAAACGTTGATAGCACCAACGTTTGTTAACTAAGAAATTACAAAACATATTTGATTACGTATTGCTAAACTCCCCTAACAAGAAGCAAATTGCCACAAAAATGTTAATGATTTTAGTCGTCTCAATGTTGGAGATACTAACGAAAGAATTTCCTTACAACAATTTTAACAGAAAGTTTTCCATTTTCATGAATATTAATAAGCGAAATACGTACCAAAGAAAATTGTATTTAGCAAAAATAAAGAACCTCCGGGTATACAAAAGTCTTAGGCATGCACGCTTCATCCACATAATGTTCAAAGTTTAAAGCGCGAGGTTTTGCCTGAACAAATTGGAGTATCTGTCTGCATTAAGGCCATGAAACCGGCCAGCCTGAAATATTGTGTAATTTTCTGAAATACATAGCTCGAGGGTTAACCGCTCGCGCGTTCCTAGAATATTTCTGTTTTATAGTAGGTTGTCCCAATCATATACATTTAGAGGCGTCCTTATTATACAAAGAAATTGCGAAAATTACCGTAAGAACGAAACGCATTCTGTTTTGTACAGTTTCAAATTACATATTTCCAAGTGTATACTTTGTAATTATATACACCTTCAGGACAGCAATTGCTTTGACTTTCAAATAAAAGCAACGAGAAGAACGTTTCATTTCGAAGCTGTCGCTTTTCCATACTTTTCATTATGCGCAGAATTTTCCCTCTAGCTTATTTTCGTTTCTGGGGTTTGTGATTTCATGAATTAATAAATGGGTTCGAAGGATGCGGCAGCTGCACCCTTTTTTTAAATGGGTTTAGCTTATGGTCCAACACAGTAAAATTTAATAGGATTTTTCAGGGTTTTTTCTACTGCATGCGTGTGTCAAATTATAAATCAAATTATGACCATTTACGAAAACCGTTAATTTCGAAGTAGCACGCCTAATTCTATATTTACTTTTGAAAAGTGATTATTTAGGATGTCGTTTTAGGATATGATACAATAGTAAATTAAAATCAGTTACCAGTTAAATATTCACTGTTGTAAAGTGCCGGTGAACAAAATTGTCTGCAAGCCTCTAGATCTTGAACAAATGCGACCGACAGATTCCAAAATATAAAATGCTCGTAAGAAGACACTAAATCGCCAAACCAGTAAGTTAAGTTTTGTAAAAGGGGGTCCTTGCAGGATTAAAAAGTTTGATACAATCCTATTGAGCTAAATGAGACGCATCAATTGGTACCCGACCTATAGAGGAAAAATGCATACAAAGGCGCCAGAGTTTGAAGTTTAGAAATCACCTTTAGCGAATATGTAATCAGACCGTTTTTTAACGTAACCTAATTTTTTCAAGGTATGTTATCTTTTTTAACCGAACCTAACCTTTTCTCAACCTAACCTAATCCTTTTTGAACAAAATTAACTGTTTATCAACGTAACCAAACCTAAGCTAAATGAATTTGAGAATTCTTTCCATTTTTATAATTCAGGGTATATACAACTTTACTTCCATTACAATTTCGTTGTTTGACTACTACAAGTTTTACATATAGACACGTGGTTACTTTGTACTTTATTTCTGAACTTACTCCTAACCATGTTATTGTTTGAGTGGGCGGCGTCTGAAGACATATAGGCTTGGCATGATTATTTGTTTAATAATTATAAGCAAAAATAATTATAAATTTCATAAATACATAAAAATAAAAGTAAAAAAGTTAAAATTGTATAATTTTAATAGTTTGAAACAGTTCGGAAGTCTTTGATAATCTTCGGAACTCTTTGGAAGGCTTCGTGGTTGCTTGTAGAACCAAAATAAACTTAAACACTTATTCATGAATGTATATACAGTTTAAAGGGAGTAAAGGTCTTCGGTAGACTTCGGAACTCTTCGGAAGGCTTTAGAATTTGCTTGCAAGACAACGTCAGGGTATGAAGAATTATGGTGTGGACGTATGTACAGCTTGGAAAGGTTCGGAGATCTTCGGAACCCTTCGGAGAGCGTCGTGGTAGTGGTGCCTTAGGCCCCGTCGAGTGCGTCACCGTTGTACTCTACGGGGTTGTCGTCCCGGTGATAGAGTTAATAGACGCAATCACAATAACGACTTCTCGGTTAAGTGTGGAACGGAGCTTAACGCCCATACGTAGTTTGTTAACTATTGATCGATGAATTATAGTGACGTGCCCTAGGTACGGCGGCGCACAGTGTCATCGTCGGAGAATACGTATACTATGGAGACCATTGCGCGCTGAAGTATAGCAGGCTATGGAGAACACTGCTCGTGGAAGGTTTTGCAGCCTATGGGGAGCACCGCAAGATGATTCTTTAGGCTATGGTAAGCACAAACGAATGTCTTTCGAAGAATTTGCATTTATATCTATACACTACCATTTCCTATGCTTCCTGTGTTGAAAGCGTTAATGATGTCTTTAACCAATGAAATTGTGTTTTAATTTTCAAGTGTAAAAGAATCTCCAAATTTAGTTTGACCAATGAGTGTGCTGATTTTTGGGTACCACAATAAATGAGTTGGAAATTCTTGCGATTCTTAGTTTGTTCTGTTTTCAGCTCGTCAACTTTGATATAGTCACCAGCAATTCTTTAGTTTGTTCTGTCTTCAGCTCGGGCTTGGTAATATAGTCAACAACCGGATACATTCTAATAACAACTGATGTGAACTTGCAAAGCTTGCTTGCCTTACCTTTTATGTGACGTAATATGGAATTTCGTTAATGTCCGTGTATGACCGTAAATCTTCCTCAATTCACGCCATAATTGTCTGATTTTGTTGCTGTGTACATGCATTTCTTAGAATTTCCTCTTCCAAGGACGGGTGTACAATATTTACGGGATATGCTTCATTTGTGAATGACTTCTTATGGTTGCCAGTCCGATATTCTATGTTTTAAAAGACATTACTGCATCTAGTGTAGATTCCTATGTGGTTCATTATTAAGCACTATTATCTTGCAAGTCGTTTCTTAACAATGTTCATAACTGTTGGCTTGTTTGATCTTCCACTTATCAATTCAGGTCACATGTTTTCGAATCTTTCACATATTGTACCGAAGATCCGTTTAGTGTGCTAGTGGCCTTCTTCTATGATATATTATTGAACCACATCGGTCACTTCTCTAATGAAATTGTACCAATCAACAAATGCTTGACTGCCAAGCCTTTTCTGACTCATTCCGTAAGACACCTTATTCCCAACCAGGAAATGCCACAGAAGTTTAGCTGACTTTATCGGGTGCACATGAACATTTTTAAGGAACGCTTCTTTGCGTGAGAATACTATCGATCGACAATCTTTTTTCATACATCCTCATCTAAATCCAAAAGCGATGTGGCCATGTTTTACAACTTGCAATTTAGCTTTATAAGAACTTATCATTAAATTAGGAATTATTCCCCAAGCCATCGAAGCCCCGCTAGCTTCTTTAGCGATACTAATTACAACAGCATATCCAAATATTAACTTTATTTAGTAAATTCAAAATCTGGCATATAGCGTAGTGATTGAATAACTTTATCTAACATTGTGAAATTCATTTTTTGGACATTCGTACAAGGGCTATTTAGCATCAGCTTACTCTACGAACAAATTCTGAATGATATAGCTCTGCAAAAGTTCTCTGCGCGCACTAGGAATTGAATTCATGTCTACAGTCAACTAAGGAACAATTGGGGGATATGTTAGAGCAGTACACAGGATTATGGGACGACGAGCCTAGGTTTGCTACAGAATATGTGCATTGATTAGAAGTAAATGAAGAAACAATTTTTAACACTAACGTATATTTAATACCATATTATATGAGGAGCGGGTAAAGAAAGAGATTAGTAATATGATTAGGGATAGAATCATTGAACAAACGAAGACTCCGTACGTTAATCCAATCGTTGTTTTACCTAAAGCTGACAAAAGTAGTATTAGGATATGTTTAGACGCACAAAAATTAATTCGATAACTAAGCCTCAGTACGAGCAACCGCAACCATTTGAAAGCTTAATGTATAAAATTAATGACAAACGAGTATTTAGTAAATTAGATTTGAAGAACTACTTTTGGCTTATATCACTGCACCAATATAGTAGAAAATACACAGCGTTTAGCATTGAAGGGGAAATATATAGATTTAGAGTAGTGCCTTACGGATTATCGACAGCATCAGCAGCATTGGTTAGAGCAATGCAGAAATTACTGAATCAATACTTTGTGAACAGTAGGCAAGTTTTGTAAAATTTCCTAGGTGATAGTTAGTTAGAAAACAATAATTGATTTTTGAAATTTTTGGGTAAAGACGTTTTTCTTGAGGGTTCTTGTTATTATATTTAAAAGGAATAAATGTGTTTGAAATATCTCCAGTTGAATGGAATGGAAGCAACAGAATGAGTCTAATGTGTGAATAAAAGAATCCTAGTGCATTGTGTAGTGATTTATAAAGGTTTTATACAACCGTTTATAGATAAGAAGATTGATTCCAGTAATAACCGAACAACGAGTCATTATCAGTAGTGGTGACGCCAACAAGAATAGTATAGTTGAGCTTTGAATACTTATAGTAGTTTCCAAGTACAAGAGAACAACGTTTTATCATCTGTAGTAGGGGGGTATAGCAAGAATTCGTAATGATTTCGCAGATTATAAGTATACTGTTTCTAGTATATTATCATATTATTCCTAAAACCTACAAATAAGGAGTGAATGGAACTAAAGCAAAAGACAAAAACTTACTTTCAACAGGTATTGTGACTCCCCGAGTTTGTAAAGCATTTGTGTCTTGTCCTGTGAAGAGGTCCATTCGAGCAATTCAGGAAACTTCAGTGGAATTACAGGTATTCGAAATTAATCCTTATATTAGTAACACTTAATGAAATTTGTTATTGATTTGAATCTCAAACGTTCATCCACATTAAGCATTTTGCGTTATGTTTACCAATCCCTAAAATTAACTATAACGCCACATCTACTGTGCGTGAGTTTAAGTAAAATTTACTAGAGGTCGTTTTATATAGAAGTGGTTGTAATATCGGCAAATGATCTGTATCCACATTGTTTGCAGAATATAAATATTTTGGTTACGAGTTTCAAGAGCCGTGGTATATTATATATATATATATATATATATATATATATATATATTATTGTGGTCTAAAATGATTTAAAAGATATTTGTTAGTACTGAGGGTAAACACGTTAATTTACCACTCATATCAATGGTTTCTAAAGTTAAAACACTACAATAAACTAAGGATTGATAAATAATTACTTGTTAAACTAGGCTAAGATACTATTTGCTCGTGGTGAAGCGTTTGAGATTGGAAAGAAGCATTTTGGTTAACTGTTCTTCAATAAAACGTTTATCTAATGTAATTCCAACTAAATGTGTTTCGGTTTGTTAAAAATATCATGTTTGTAATGGTTTGATGGATACTGTATGCCATTAATTAATTAATGTACCATAATACCTGTAAAGGAATATATTTTAGCATGTTTAGTTATCATAAAGTGATTGTAAGATTTGTGGAATGTCAACCAATGATAATTAGTGTGACACAAGTATCTGTTCCAAAATAGGAGTTATGCAAAATAATAAGGGATAAATGAATGTACTTCTTAGACATTTGTATATAGTAGGCAAGATATAATTTTAGAGATCTCCTAGGTAATGTGTTTAGAAAATAAGTGAGGGGAGTTAATTTTGAATTTTGGTAATGATAAGATGTTTTACTTATGGAGCTTGTTATAAAATATGTAATAGAAAAATAATATATCTACGTGAAATCTATCTTTTTTTTATTTAATCGTCGTGTAACTGGAGCAATATTACAAAGAATAATTTTTTTAATTTTGAATTAAAAAATTATTTAGAACAAAATACTATTTTTAAATTGATTTAATTTTAATTCTTAATCAGTAATATTAAAAGTTACTCTTATTATGGGTGAATACATAAAATAATTTTATCAAGCAATAAGTAAGTCAAAAATATATTACCTGTTATATGAATTACCTATTTATAACTTTTTGGTTCGTCTGTGACCTTCAATTAAATCTTTGAAGCAAAGCCTCGTGGTCAGATGCAATAGGCGGATAGTGTTCATCACAGTTGAACGCGACATACATTAAAAGCTTTCTTTGAACTGCCTCAATATTGTCAGTATGGAATTTATAAGTAGATTGCTATATCAAAGTCTCATACTCAAGTTTAGACTTTACTAGTGTGTTAAGTAGTAATAACAGTGTTTAGGTAGAAAACTTGCTACAGTTTCTGTATATTAGTCTGTGGGTTTTATCTGCTCGTGATATGCATATATTGATGTGATTAATGAAACAAAATTGTTTGTCGAAGAGGATCCCTAAATCTCCGAAGCACGAGAGTTTTTGAACAGAGTTTGCTTTTATTAAGTATGGGTATTAAACCGTCATGATTAGGTCCATACGATACGCAGCATTTTTGTATCTTTAAATTTATTCGATTATTAATACATCAAGTAGCTAGGTTTAGAATATCCTCCTGCAAAAGCATACAATCGACGATAAAGTAACGGCTTTATATATTTTCAAGCCATATGCGAACAACAGCTTTTCGGCTATTATAGAACTCGTAATATCATTGATTAGAATCAAGAAAACAACGGCCCAAAATTGGACGCTTGCCGGACACTGGATGATCAAATAAATGTTTGTGAATGAAAGTTTCCGTATGTCACGTACACATGTCTATTAAAGAGGTAGGACTCGCTAAGTTTTAGTAGAGACTGTGAACATCCAATGGCATTAAGTTTGTCTAGTTTGATATATTGATCGACTTGATCAAATACTTTCTGGAAGTTAGTGTAGATGACTTCAACTTGTCTGTTGTACTCAAGTGATTCACAAACAAATTGGCTAAATGTAGCTAAGTTAGTAATTGTAGATTTCCTTTCCACGAAGTCGTGTTGAGTGGGAGTAATACATAGCTTAATTTGGGCATATGCATGTTTGTGAAGCAACGCCTCGAAGACTTTTGCAATATTCGATATGATAAAAATAAGACGATAGTTTATAATATAAGAGGTGGAGCCTCTTTATGTAAGTATATAAATAAACATAAAATAAATATATAAATAAATTAATATCTAAATATTTATTTATTTATTTTTATTTATTTATTTGTTCCAACGTTTCAGTAGTCTGCTACCTGAAATTTAAGCAGACCTGGCTTCCCCACAGAAAGTAAGCATCATGTGTTATGTGTGTATGTGTGTGGGGGGGGGGTGGTTGTGTGTATGTGTGTTGTGTGTTATGTTGGTCCGTGTTACGTTCCCCCTCTAGGACCAGGACCATCGGCAGCCGGATATCCCAGTCGTCAAGGAAGAACGCACAACGGACATTGCCTTATCAGTCCGGACCATCGGCAGCCGGAAATCCAGATGTTGAAAAGGCAATGGAAGCATGTGTTTGTGTGTTGTGTGTGATGTTGGTATCCGTGTTACGTTCCCCCTTTAGGACCAGGAGCATCGGAAGCCGGATATCCCAATCATCAAAGAGGAACGCTCGACAAATGGTGCCTTATCAGTCTGGACCATCGGCAGCCGGAAATCCAGATGTTGAAAAGGCAATGTAAGTGTGTGAATGGTCTTTTGTGTTTGCACAGTGCATAAGAGGTGTTTTGTGTGTTTATGTGTGTGTGTGTGTGTGTGTGTGTGTGTGTGTGTGAGGTGTGTTTGAAAAGTTAATTTGTGTTTATGTTTGCCCAGGTTACTAAAAGGTTAGATTGAATTAATATAATTTTGTACATGTTTGAACTTACACTATTACATAAATAAAAAATTAGATTCTTTCAAAGGAAAGAATTTGTTTGCTGTATTGCTTGCCTCAGGTATGTGTAAGTTCTTAAAATTTAGCGTTAGTTAAAAAGAAAAAAATTCCCTATTCTACTACTTAAAATTAACTTATACTACTACTGTTGGTTATTATTTGTGAGAGACAGGGTTGCTAATATGTAGAAGCAGACAAATTCTACATATTAGGGGGTTGGATCGTTTCAAAGTCGGGTTGATGGTTTGATCTTGTTGCTGCTGGTCGTCAAGAGCAGAGCTCTTGGAATTCCAGGAGATCGATTTCCGGTATCCGGGGCAGAGCCTCGGTTCGAGGTGAGGTGGTACTTTTATGTCTCTGTCCAGGTGGTTTTGTTTGTGTCTTTTATCCGTCAAGATAACGTTGGTGCATGAGTGCCGAGGTTTTCTGTGTGAGTGCATTTAAGTGTGGAAAAAGGTTTTCGTTCCAAATAATCTGGTGTAGGGCCTTGTTTAATAATGTTTGTCTATGTGCGTAGAGGTACGGTTGTGTCATCACACTCGAATACTATATGTTCCGATGTTCCTATTTCTTCGCACGTGCATATGTTGTTGTCAACTAAGTTCATGCGTTCTCTGTATGTTGGATAGGGTCCGTGGCTAGTTAGGCCAGTTAGGCCAGTTAGGCCAGGTGTTTGGCTTTTAGGCGGTCTTTAATATTTGGGATCATTGCGTATACCCTTCTACCGGTTGTGCTTTGATCCCATCTTGTCTGCCATTCTGCAAGTATGTAGTTCTTTATTTCCGTCTTTGTAGTGGGCAGTTGGTTTGTGTTTTATATGCGTTGTAGTTGTTGGTTCTCATTGTGTGTAAGAATGCACATTGCAGCTCGCTGTTCCACTACTAGGTCCAAGGGCATAGTTCCCACCAGTACATGAAGTGCATCATGTGCGGTAGTCCCATAAGTCCCCGTCAGTCGCAGTAAAACACTTCGTTGTGTACTGTTAATTTTTTGTCTAGATTTGATTGTGTTAAGCCTCTTTATGTACTAGGGTAATCGTCGATTTTTTCCAGACATTTGGAAATAAGCGTTGTTTAAGAATGAGATTAAAGAGATAGCATAACGGTCCCGCCAATACATGTGCACAGCCTTTAAGAAAGACAAGATAGCGTCATCGTCAGCAGTGTTTTTGTTTTTTAACTTTTTAATAGCTATCGATAATTCAGCTTCAGTAAAATTAATAACTGAAATAAAGCGAGCGTTTAGAAGTATAGTCGTGGTATTAGATATCTTGAATTTGACATACGCACTATTGAACTGTAGAGCAAAAGAATGATGGAGGAGGACCGAGTAGGCTGAAGGATAGAGGAGTATGGAAGAGGACTTAGGAATAGGGAGGATGGTGGAGGACGGAGAAGGACGAATGAGGGAAAAGGGTGGAAGCGTTGGGAAGGAAAGATGTTGCTCTTGCCTCAATGCCACCCTCTACTCTTCATAGATGAAATGGGTCACCTAAAATGTGACCCATGACCCAGTGAACCATATTGACCCAGTGACCCACATTGACCTAAATTGACCCACATTCACCCAGTGATCCAAATTGACCCAGTGACCCAAATTGACCCACATTGACCTAGTGACCCAAATTGACCCAGTTACCTAAATTGACCCAAATTGATGCAGTCGCAAAAATTTTCTTACTGTCTCAAATTGGCCCTCTGTGATGTCTTCAATTAGTGGGCGAGTTTTATCGAATAACCGATTATGAAATTTGGAAATTTTATTATTAATTTTTAATAAATATGTGCTGTTCTACGAATTACAGTTGCAAAATAAATCTCAGAACTATCTGACAGAAGGAGTAGCTGCTGTCCGAGACAATTTTAATTAGTGTGAGAATGTTTAACAATTAAATATACTAAATGATCAAAATATTTTTCAATGACAGACGCAATAAAATATAAATTGAATAATCCTGTTTTCTGACATCGAGTTGATTTGATACAGAAACATTGTTTTATTTTATCATTCTTTTAGTTAATTAGTCTTATCAAGAAAACTCGGTCTCACGGAGATTTATAAAAGTCAGCATTTATGTATAAGGTTTAAATTACAATTAAGGTGATGTTTATCCATGCTTAATGATAATGATATACAAATTACAAAAATAAGGGACACTGAAAATAACCGGGTATATAATATTAAGATTTTTGCTACAAATTATTTCAGTTCTTATGTGAAAGAATACTATTATTTGAACATACAAAATTGTATACGTTCATAACACTGCATTCTCGCGGCACAGCGCCACAGCACGTTTCTTGAAAAACATGTAAAAATGCGTTTTATATTATATAAAAAGCAATGTATTGATTACAAAACATTTTAGCGTTTGCTTGAAATATGAAACGAATGCTAGCAACTAACGGCACCAATAAGCTTATGCATTTGTGAAAATAGTTAATAAATTGAGCTGAAAGTATGGGAAAAAGGTTTTATGACTTCAATAATTCAATTTGTTACTGAATCAATTGGGTCGGTTTGGGTCACTGGGTCAGTTCGGGTCACCGGGTCAATTTGGGTCACTGGGCCAATGTGGGTCACTGGGTCAATGCGGGTCACTGGGTCAATCCGGGTCAGTACACGGGACCCACTGACCCAGTGACCCAAACAAAAAAGTGACCCACTTGGACCCAGTGACCCAGTTGACTCATGAACCATTTCATTTCCGCTACTCTTCACCCACAAAGCCTGACACGTTCAATAATGAATATTGGAAAGTAATGTACTCAGCTTGAAGGACTAAAAGTAATCATAGACACTAGACGATCAAAATTGATTAATGGGCATCGCGTCGACATGTGTTATGTCAGTTAGAGTTCACTTCTTCTAGAATGTGCAATATATAATAATCATGGACCACGGCCAAATTCTTTTGGTTAATTCATCATACCTATTGAAATTTACTCTTTATGCTACAACCTTTTCTTGCCTCTACAAATTTGATTAAATAAATAGTAATTTAATCCGTTGGAGATAATGAAAATACTTGCAGACGAGCTTTTCAACAGAATAATTTTTATCGATGGCAAAGCATTATAAATCGAAAAGGAGATTATATTGTGTAATGAATATTTATCCAGTTTTCGTAGTATTTAATGCAAGATCACTAAAGCATAAATATTCAATTCTTAATTACATCGATTTAGATTTAATATAAAAATAGGATTAATGTTTAGGACTCTACTGGATTGATTTAAAATATAATGCCAATATGCTCTCAAAACATTTACGTCTATCTCTGCATCTACAAAAAATTTATTCAACTGTAAGATATTTGCGATTCAACTTCACATTTATCTCATAAACACCGAAACTCATACAGCATTAACAAGTAATTGCTTGAATTCTTTTAGTTAAAATCATTTCGAGAGCATTTTGGTTTAAAATAGAGAGTAACCAGCACTATTCGTTATACACTTTTTACTGGTTTATATTTCTGTTAGTTCTGGTCTTATAAATTAACAAATAAATTCCGAGCATACAGCAGCTGTTCTGCTTTATTTAGATTGCTTTACCTCATAGTCTAACAGTAGACCGTATCTTTAATTACTGTTTTGGGTCACGGGTGTGTGAAGTAGTAGCAAAGATTAGAAATGCTTTCAGTTTAAACAACCAGCACTTATGCTTTGTTTGCGTATTTACATTAATTACCTTAGGGTTTTTTTGAAAACGAAAAGTTGTGATTCAAATTTCGTTAATCCTCGGAAATTAATTGCTGTTCTTGAAAATTTTGCAGGGTTTCCTACATTTTAATTAGCTCAAAGCTTTGTGGTTAAGCTTTTGCTTTTAAGTGAGGGTAAGTTGGCAAATTAACTTTTATTGTAGAATAACCCACATGCTACCCATTTTCAATATTTAAAGAGTAATTTAGAACATATTTACAAGAACAAATATTCTGTGTGGTGCGATATCCCCGCAGACCTTCACAACCGAAATTATAATTAACAATAAGTCTTCTAGAGTTGGGCTATGTCATATTAACTACTAATGCGACCGATATTGCTCTCACTTTCCAAAAAGAAATTATCAAGGCAAGACATGGAATTTGTAGATTAACATGTCCAATTAAGCCAAACCAGTTGTTACGTATAGTTTTAGTCTAGAAAATTAGATAGACATTTCGCAAGCAATCTCGGTAAAATATTTCGCTCAAAATTCGAAAAAAAATACGGTTAACGTCGTATGTAAACGACAAAGTAGCTGTTGCTAACATTCAGAGGCAGCATAGGACAAGTGCTTAAGTTAGGCTGAAACTATTCTATTTTATTTATCGCTAAACATCTGTCTAAATTAGTAGTTTGCTTAAATGCCACCTAATTTCAACTAGTATAGGCATTCCTGAGGAACATGATAAGCTAGACATGGTGGAGATTACCAAGAGTACAAAATCAAAAAAGTGGATATAGTAGTGCTCCACTGGATTTAAAATATTAATTGTAGGCACTTCCAATAGACCTAAAAAAAAAGTACAAATAAACAAAATGATTTTATTATTAAAAATTATATACACTTATGTTACACTTTTAACTTGGAACGTGGACAAAACGTTTAAGTGGCGAAGTTTTTGCCCAAAGGGGTCGTTGAGCTGTTAATAAGAGATTTCTTCCTTTTGAAATCTGTCGATGGACGAAAAGTTATAATACATAGTTAACAAAAATCGAAACTAAACTATAAAATACAGGCGCCTTTGAACACACAAGTTGCATTTTTTGTTAAATGCAGAACTGTCCTATGTTAATCCCTGCTTTATTATCTTTTGCACTTTTCCTATCTTGCGCTATTGGACTTCCTATGTAGCAGAAAACCTTAACCTCTTATAAGTTCCCGTTTCCAATTTGTATTCTGGTTTTTGGCCAATATTCCTAATATTTACTTTGTTCTTAGTATAAGCTAGGCACTACCTACATATCTTAATAACTCATTCCTAAATTGTTTAGTATTTCAAACACTTTTCACACATTTAATATCGGCAAAAGCTTTTTCAGATCTAGAAACCCTTTATACACGCTTTCTTTATTTACCGTTTTTTCTATTGTCATTCATATAGCTAAAATCGCCTCCCGGGTTCCCCTGTTCTCCCTAACCCAAAATTAATCTTCTCTTAGTATTTATTCATCCGTTTTACCATCCGTCATTGTACAATTCTAGTTAATATTTTTGACACATGTGCTGTCAACTTATTGTTCCAAATGTTTCTGATCTCTCCGCAACTCTCTTTTCTGGTATAGCGACAATAGTGCTAGGTTTGAAATCTTTGGGTACCTTGCCTGTCTCATACACACACTTTTAAAGTTTTTACTTGCACCTTATCTATACCCGGTGCCATATAAATTAGAAGAGATATTCTTTAGCGTTTCTGCTTGCAAATTATCTGCACCCGGCGCATTGCCAGACCTTTTAATGCTAATTCAAACTCATCTCTAAGTTTAGTATATCCCAAGTCATCATTTTCAATGTCTGATGTCTGTTCTAATGCTGTTAGTTCCTCTCCTACATATAAATTCCCTATATATTCTCGTCATCTACTACTTTCTCTACATTTTCTATAAAGATGTCTCCTCTCGCACCCTTTATATTTTTTCTATACGGTTTTATATCCTTAAAATTAATTCTAATTAGTTTATATGCTTCATCTGATTTTTCTATTTTCATCTTAGTTTGTACCTCCTTGCATTTTTCATCAATCTATTGTTCATCAGCCTTCCTGCATTTGCGAATAATTTCCGATTTTATGGCTTTGAATCTCTGCTATCCTGCATCGTGTGGTCCGTTTTGTATTTTCGCCTATCTTCTATTGAATTCAGAATATTCTGTTACCCATGGTTTCTCACTATCTGTTTGTTTATACCGTAGGATATCTATGACCGCCGTATCTAAGCTGGATTTAATGTTATTCCATTCTGTTTCTATTTCCTTAGTATCAGAAATTTTCTCGATGTTTGTCAGCAATTCTGACTTTCTCTCAAATCTTTACTGGGAATCTTTATCTTTTAGTTTCCAAAATTTCAAATTGCTTTTTAAGTTCCCTTCTTTTAAATTTTTTATTTAGCACGGTTTTCATAACTACTATGTAGGGGTCCGTGTGTATATCTGCTACTGAGTAGCTTTTGCAGTTTTTCACTTAATTTCTAAACCATTGTACAACAACAATGTAATCTATTTGATATCTCCCTGTCTCCTGCCATCTTTCACATGTATCGTCTTTTAGCATGATGTCGAAACAATATGTTTGGGACGGTTAGATAATCCTCCCATCTGGCCATCGACCTCACTAATCCATAATATGTTTACTGCTAACTTATCCATTTCAATTTTCAGATTCTCGCTTGTCTACTTGTTTCATACTTCTGACATTCCATGCCCGCATTGTAAAAATGTTCCCCTCCCGTTCATTTACTTTTCCAATGCTCCACCAGTAGGTACTACATTGGCCAGGAGGCGAGTTTTTTTTTGTTGCCTAGAAATTTAGAATTTTGTCGAACCCTTGCCGTTCCAGGCAAGGTAGGGATCTTTAACGTGCGTGACAACACTCACACACGGGACCTCCATTTAACTTCTCATCCGAACGAGGGCGTAATTTTTGTAAAAAATGCTCACCTGCCATTTTTCAAGCAGTCGACCGTGTCGGGATTTGAACCCGAGACCTTGGAATCCGTAGTCTTACGCTTACTACATTGATCCACGGCGACGCCTAATGTTCCCCTCCCGCAGATGCAAATGGAGAACTATTTTAACTCCGAAATATTCTACCCCCATAATTTTAAAAGCAATTTAAGTAGACTGTGTAGTTGGGAGATAGTGTGATCGTTTCTCGTTGCCTAACACATCGCAGTAGTGTGTGATATAATGCCATATTGATCCCTTTGATTTCTGCCTCTTTAGGTAACGAAAAAGCTGGTCCTCTTGCTTGAACCTGTCTTTATCTGGATCCTCACTGAAGATCCCATTAATTTGGTTGAACTCATGGTTCGGCTCTTTAGCTCACTGAAACGCGCAAGTCATACTACCAGTTCTAGAATTCTAAAACTTCTTTAAAGTGCAGATCAGTTTGAATGGCTAAATCTGTTTACATTTAATAAATATTCCCGTCTTTGGAATAGCAAAATTATCCATAACTCTCATTAAAACAGTGCTTTTATAAGCTAGTTCTCTATGCGTACCTAACTAATGCATTCAGTCATGACATGATACGCGGTAGGATAATCTACATACTCGATCACCAAGAGATGAGGCAAAAAAGAAAGAAATAAATTTAAGTCACTAATAATTATAGAACGAATAATACACTTGTTGTGGTAGAAATCTAAAGTGTTTTGCAATATTAAGAAACATAATGTTTTTCTAATTTTACTAAAAAATATTTAACTCTAGGTTTTTTAGTAGGGTAAAATGGACCAGTCTACCCCACCTACGCGCGCCTTTCACCTTTCATGTTTCACCTCCCACCTTCTACCTTCATTTTTTCGCCTTCCGTCTTTCACCATCCGCCTTTCGCCTCCCGCCTTCTGCGTTCGCCTTCCGCTTTCCACCTTTCGCATCCCGCCTTCGGCTTTCCATCTTTTGCCTTCCACCTTCCGCCTTCCGCTTTCCGCAATCCGCTTTCCGATTTTGGCCTTCCATTTTCCACCACCCAGCTTCCACATTCGACCTTTTAGATTTTTCCTTCCACAATTCAATGTACGAGTCTTGTCAGGAAAATGGTGTAAAGGATTATACCCTATATCAACAGTCTCCACTTGTAATAGCTTTTCGTATATGTATAGTGACGCTGCTTACCACCAAATTTTTAGTTTTTATTCGGTGTTGATGGTATTTAATCATTTAACACCAAAAATCAACTGATTACACATAATTTGAGTAAGAGCCGCAATGCCTGCGACCACGTCCCCAGTGCTCCACCCGAAGGTACTACATAGAGTTTAGACGCGAAATAAACGTTCTTCAAATTATATTTTACTTCAAATTAATCGATCCTAAATAAAAATCCACAAACTGAAATTAACACTAAAAATAGGGTTTAAATAATGGTATCCCTAGCGTTCATTTTGGAGTGTGTCCGGTCAACAAGACACAAGCAAAAATAAAAGGAGAGGGATCCGTATAGCAGCTGCCAGCTCTGCTTACCGGAGCGACCTGAAGAGTCGTCTTAAAACTATCCAAATCTAGTTATCTAATCTAAAAATGGATTCAAATTTCTAAGAATTTACCAAATATCTTAATAGTGAATCCAACTATTTTGACTGTTCTATAAATTTACCAAGTCGTGCTCCCTGGTCTAAGCCTTTTGTTCTAAGTCAATCCTATATTTGTCCCTAACGCTCGCTATCGTTCCCTAACTGATTTATATTATAATTACAATCTCTTTTTCTATAAATGCTGCAACCAAAAATAGGCGGCAGAACGTCAAACAAAGCCAATCAAGCCCCAAAATAATAAAATACATGCACAAATAAATATAGAATGTAAATGTAAAATATAAAGTAAATATAATTATATAAATAGATATCTAATAAGCATTAAGCATATAGCAGTGCATAAAATAGTAAAAAGCTTCGCCCAATTTATCAGGTGCACTCCCATAAGCATTATGTCGGCTAGCGCTATTACACTAGAAACGTGCTTGTTCAAGATTATTACAATTTTTTTTTTGCTAATATAAATCTATACTTATGCAAGTACAGCCGCCACAATTTTATTCTTACATCGATAAAAAGATTTTCCAGCATCCAAAGATCTGGTCGTCTGCCTACATATTGGTAACTTACTGCTAGGGGGAGATGGATAGGCACTGCTAAAGTCTTAGTGGGTATGCACTAAACGTTCGTGGGGGTTCACAATCATTATCACTTTTAAATCCTAGGGAGATGCGGGGTTTCACTCTATTTCATTCCTTTGCTTATTTTATTAATTTAATTTAATTAGGGTTTTCCGATTTACTTTGTTATTATTTATTTGTTTTGGTTTACTCCCGATTTTCCGCGCGTTTAAGGTGAGACAGTGATTGCTTTAGTGGTGTGGAGGCTCGTCGTGTATATTAGATCTTTGATTTTTGTTTTTCATCAATTTTTTGTTTTTCATTGATTTTTGTTTGTTTTTTTTAAATTAAAACAGCTAGCCCTACGACAGCTAATTTCTCATCAGCTAACCCTCGTTAGCCACCTCAAGTGGGCAGTCAAAGAGCACGTGCTCTGCGCTTTCACCGCATTCGCAGCGATCGTTGTCGGTTAAACCGAACCTTTGCAAATACGTTTTCAAGGCGCCGTGGCCTGTTACTATCTGCGCCATTTTATGGTCGAGCTTCATCTCGATGTTATCTCTAGCTGCTATACTTGGGATGAATATATATGTCAACTTGCCCGTGGCAGCGTTGTTCCACCTCTCTTCTCATTGTCGTATTGATCTTTCCCGCATTTTACTTTTAATCAGAGACCTCGGTATCGATGTGTGTGGTATCTGGAAGTCGCCTGTCGCGGCCTCTTTAGTTAATTCATTAGCCTTATCAGTTTGCTACCTTACCATTGTGTGATCTAACCCAACAGAACTTTAAATGTCGAAACCGGAGGCTGTATGTGTTATTCTCTAGACTTGGAGGTCTGTCGAGGTGTTGATATTTACTATCGCTGATGATGTAATACACGTTTCTACTCGTGTGATTTATCACATAACCGATAGCTTCCCGTATAGCAACCAATTCGTACCGGAAGATAGTACTCCAGTTCGCGAGTTTGGTCTGAAACCCAAACACTTCCCTTTGCTCATTACATACGACAAACGCCGCGCCTGCTTGCCCATTGTCCATACGCAAAACATCAATGTAAATCCTGATGCCTACCGCGTCCCCATCACCTTCGACAATTTCGATACCGGGTGCTTTAACTGCTTCCCTATTTGCGAGACAACCGATTACACAGTCAACAGACTAAAAAAAAGTCTACGACTCCTTAGCAAAGATGATGGTTGTAGATTTCGAAGAGTTCCAGGACAAAAGTCAGTTAAGTCTTTTAAGAAGAAGTAAGTGCATAAGTCCTTTTCTTTTTTAGGTTAGGTCTAAAAAAGATGCTATACTTGGATATAAATAGCAGCAGGTATGTTTTTTGCGTAGATTTTCGTACATAGAACTCCCAAAATGGATAAAGGACAAAAAGATATAGTCAACACTGAAAATAAAGACTTTGCATGTTATTCCTGATAGGTTTTAGCTTTCTTGCAACCAATTAATCAGTATTTAGACGTACATCTAGCTATGCGAACCACAACACCATTCTAAATTGACAGGTGCCGATATCCCTGTAAAGATCACCGATATACCGAGACTCGAACAACTGAATAACATTAGCATCAATGTCTTTGGGATGGAAAGTAAATTTATCATGGGACATTTACATTACACCCAGCAGAAGGAAACAACGCGTTAACTTTCTCTGCGTCTAGAATGATCTAAACAAGCATTACTGCTGGATCAGAAATCAGAAGCGATTGGTTGGATAACAGTTATTCAAGCAATCTGTTGTATTTCCGAACAGCAAGAGCATTGACAAAGCATGTGGTACATAGTTGCAATTATGTAGTTGAGCCCGGCTCGACCCTGGATTTTAATCTAGTTATTTATTATTATATTGTTATTACTTTGTATTGCTTTTCCACGAGTCCTAACATTGGAATTTGCAGGCTTGTTATAAATAATACGTTATAGTTTAAACGGAAAGCCCGGCTAGCAGTTTTAACGTGGAGGGTTGGTCAGTTGCCAGCATGTGCGTGAGGGTACGGGACAGTTACATCCAGTGTGTTGAGAGCATAGGAAGTTAAAATGATCACTAGCGTAGCGTGAAAAATGTTCGGTTGTAACGATTTGGGATAAAGTAGAGTGCGTTCTATTTCTAGTTTTGAGTTCTAAAGTGTCTTCGTCAAAGTACCGTGTTCAAGAATTAGTAGATTCTCAACAAAGGGTTGAGAATTTATAAAGGAAGCTGCGCCACTTGAAATAATTAAGCGACAATTTCAAATCAACACGAATGCAGGTATGTAGTTGATAAGTTTGAATCTGCGTTGGTTACGAAGTATTTGCTTATTAAGTAGAATGTTTGTCTAGAAACGTAGACGCGCAAATTGACGCATCATTGTGCTTTTGGTTTGTTACCACAACGTAAGCTGTGTTGGAGGATTGAACATTTTGTTTACGAAATTTTTGTGTCGGTTTACCGGGCCCTCGGTGAATAAAACGTTCTCGGTCGCAAGGCACGTGTTTGGTACCAACGGTTGATTTAGTGATGTGGGAAGTTTAGATATTATTTACTTTTAAGGCTGCCTTCTGTAATCGCAGGATTAATAAATCCTTTCCTGTCATTGCGATCTTGTGTTATTAGAAATTTGATATAGGAGTAGTTAGGCTATAAATACAAAGCGCGTTTAGTAGCTGTTTTGGTTACCTTACCAAAATTAATATTAAGTTTAATTCTAGCGGTAGTTTAGTTGAGAAGCATTAGGTGGGCGGCATTTGTTTTTATCTTTGTGTAAATTGTCTATATTTTGGTTAATGAATTAAAAGCAAATTAAGATTAAGTCAAGTTTGTTTTGGTTGTAGATTTTATGATCCTAAAGAACCCTCGAAGAGAACCCATAGGAAACGAGTTAGCGAACCCCTGCGTCTAGTTCATACTGACAAAAGTGACAAACGGCTTCAACTACGTTTTTAAGTTTGCAAATAACTGTGAGTACAATCTATGCAGGGTTTGAGTCTACGTTAAAAACAAACAGTTTAGCTACACCTGATGATTCTATCTCGTAAACCAGCAGTGTGCAGATGTACAAACTACAGAGTTTCGTGTACTATATCAAATGCTCGCTTGTTGCAACCTTGAGCATATTTGTTTTATGCAAAGAGACAGAGATTGCACAGGTGTTTATGTGAAGGATGAAGGAAAAGGCAAAAAGAATGGGAAAATTCTCAAAACCAACGTGCCTATGAAGCCTGTTGAACTTCCAGACTAATTTTTTGTTCCGTTTTGCCACGGATTGTGGTATATATAATAAACCTCTTGGAGATAACAGAGTGGGAAACCATATCTACCTAAACGGGAAGTTCCGTTCACTCCAAATACAACTTCTAATACAGCCTCCGCATATTCATCCTTGCTGTATTTGACAACTGAAGCGGATATGACTCGCATTTTAACATTAAGGAATTATAAATTGTGATAAGAAGAAAGTGACAGTAGTCCCTAACAACAAACGGAGGTTTATTTTATTTTCAAAAAATGTGAGACTGTATGTTGACAAAACCAAAAAGGATGCAGATAGTGAGGATGATATCGCAAGAGATAAGTCACGTATCCAGCTGCTATGCATGGACTCGTTGCGGTTTATGGTATCCAGTTTGCATTCGTTAGCCAAAAACTTAAAGCCGAAACAATTTATCAAACTTCGAAAATATGTCTCCGAGTATTATAAATTTGAGATAGTATCTAGGAAAAGGGTATCCATTACGTTCACGTTACAGATCCTTTAGTGCCGGAAGAGAGAGCTTTACCTCCAATAAATGGATTTTTCAATAAGTTAAGCCTATCAAACACTTCAATATCAGATAACAAACGCACCCAGAAAGAATGACAAGCCTTCAACCTTCAAACCCTCTGCAAATACAGTGGCCTCTATTTAAATACAGATGCACTTCTGTTGGCAGGTGTATTTGAAAACTTCCTAAGTGTATGCATGTCGATATATATCCTAGACCCATGTCGGTATCTGGCAGTTTCAAGAACAAGGTAGGACGCAACGCTCAGATTCCCTGGAGTCAAACTGGGGCTCCTGACTGAAGTTGGCATGCACTAGATTGCGAAGAATGATGTGGAAGGTACAACGTGGAAAGAAGAATGTGGAAAGTAGGTTGTGGAAGGTGAATTGTAGAAGGTGGAAGGTGCACTGTAGGAAGTAATAGGTGGAAGGCAGAAGCTTGAAGGCGGAAGGCCGAATGTGGAAGGAGAAATGTGGGAGGTGGATGGTGGCATGTAAAGGGTAGTAGGTATTAAGCGGAAGGCGGAAAGTAACCAGTGGTTGGTGAGAGTGGAAAGTGAAAGGTGGGATGCTAGGTGAAAGCTGAAGGAGAGAGATGGACGGTGAAATGTGCGAGGTTAAAGGTGGAAGGCTGAAAACGGAAGGTGGAAAAGCTAGAAGACCCGTAACGGCGGGGTAGACTCATTCATTTTATCCTATTCATTTTCAGGCAAAATTTGTAAAAAAGAAAAAAATTGGCAAAGTTAACCAGCGTCATCTACTAATCGGCCCATGTATACTAGCATTAATTTACTTCGAAAAAACTGATTTCAAATTTGAGTAAGTACATTAATAAGCGCTTCTGTCAATCTTGAGGCTCCTTGAAGCTTTCTAGTAAGGATTACACGAAATAGTAGTTCAAACGTAGCAGTGCGGCGTGTACATAATTGGAGATTTTAAGAAAAATGTTATGTCTAGAGCGCGACTAAATTTAATATAACTATTTGTAAATTAGTAACAAATGCAAACACAAACAAAAAGATGATAACGGTCACTAAGCTACTTCTGTGTGTTATACTAAACGGATAAAAATTCCTAATATGATATTTGTAAAACTACGGGTTCTTTTTCCAATTGGACAATAATTTAGGTTCAATACAGACAGCTTGTCATAGTATTTTCAATGCAGTAAGCCAGAAACAAATAACAGTAAGCGCTTTGAAATAAACAAATGACCTGTTACTTATCTAGGTCATTTGTTTATTTCATTTTTTATCTTGTTTTTTGACTCGCTATTAAAATTTTGCCAGGCAATGCCATCTACACTTTCACGTCTGAGACTGGAAACAGTCTTCGATAGTTAGTTGCTTATACTAGAGCATGAGAACCAGTTGTATTGTGTATTATTTGAAAACTTAGTTGGGTTGTTTTACAAAAGAGTTACGTCAGTCTGATGATCTGCAAGAACAGTGAACCGGTCACTGGCTTTTGTTTTTGCAAAATAACCAACAATTTATTTATTGATTTTCATTCCCTAGCTCGAATTGAATTCCTCATGCCAGCCAAAATTATTCATGAATTACATACTTTACCTAAATTTTAAGCTTTCTTTAAAGGTTCAACCATTGTCCAACTCTAAATTTTGAATTTCCTGGACCGTCATTTTAAACTACTTTATTAATGAAAATTTAAAAGTGGACGCATGCACAATTTGTATTGTTGCGAGCTACTATTAGGCAACCCGTCAAAACACATAAGCGCCGTAAGCTAATATAAGACCGCTAATTAATGTAAGAAGTTAGTCTATATCAGAATGTCGAATATAAATTATATTGTGTAAAGTTAAATAGTTGAGCTTTTGGAAGGCCAAGAGAGTAAACATAAATGCTATATTATGTGAACGTGTCTAATGTACATGCAGCTTGTAGAATACATAAATAGACAAAAGTGCAATAAATAAATAGTTGTGTTAGTGTTGTTAATGGACCTATGGTTAAGAAGTTAGTCTAATGAAATATTAGTGCTTGTAATTCATTAGTGTAATAGTGCTTCATTGTTAATTGGACTGAAAACATCTATAGATAAGGCATATACTGTTAATTAGACTTGTGAACAGTGAGTAATAATGACTTGTTATTACTTGTTTTTAAATTAGTGGAACGCGGTAGTAGTAGCCCGCTACAGTATTATAAATAAAATAATTTAAAGCACTCGTACTTCTATTTCGATATGTTTATTGAAGTATTTTCTTTATTAACTAGAAAATTAAGTTAGAAACACACTTCAACAAAGTAAATTCAAAGATACTATTATTTGAGGTAAAATACCTATGATGCACACTAATTTGATACGCGTTACTAAAAGCGTCGATCAGAAAAAAGCAAAAGTTGTTGTTTCCCGGAAATTAAATAATAGAGTTACACTTGCAGCTAATAACGTAATTTAACTTCATTTGTTATCACAGAGATATAAAAAAATAAATCTATGGCTTGCGATATACTAATATCTCTATATCCTTTACGGGAGACCGTTGACACAACGGTATGTAGGTAAAGTAAATGTTACTCTCGCTTGCACTCATTCAAATACAAAAGCCCTATCTCTGATATTTTCGTATTGATTTCTGTATGGTGTTGTTTATCCTTAACTTTTCTGATCCGCTAATTGAAATACGGGCGATTAAAAGTAGAATGGTCAAAATAGTAACGTTTTGCGTTTTGTGCTTGCTATATAATGTAATAAATTTATTTGGATTTTAGAATTTTAAATGGCTTTTTGCTTAGGTGTTTCATGTTGTTTTTGTATGCCTAAATACCATAACTTAAAATCGTTGGTAGAACAGTCACTCACTAAAATGAGTCTTAAAGGGAAATTGCCAGTGAATATTTTGGAAGAAAAAAGGCGTTACTTCAGTAAAAGTGTTAATTATTAAGACTTGAATAGTTTTCTGTTTTCTAAACTAAAATGTTTAGATAGAAATAAATAATGAGTGGTAAAAAAAGTTCTTTGTTGCATGCTTTCCAAAGTTTAAATTAACTTGCACTAAAATGTAATATATTTTCCCGAGCAACTGTGTTTTGTCTTGTGCGTTTCCTTCTCTATTTTAATGTTTCACGCAAACACATAACTGCACTACATAAAGCTGTAATGGTTTTCAATTTGTCTGTCTTTAAAGCACATGCACGTAAAAACTTTATATCATTGTTTTGCATATTTTTATTGCGGCCTACGCAGGGGTGTTTTTATATTGCTGATAAATATTCAGTAGGCATAAAATAAACTCTTGATAAACCGTCATTAAGTAAACTCTTACAGGCCTTGTTGTAAAACAAATCGCGTTAAATGGGAATAAAGTTTACCATCGAAATGCTGTGAAATATGTTTAATTAACAAGGCTTTCTACACGAGGAATAGAATACATTGTAAGCCATTTAAAGGCATGGATATCTAACTTTATAGTACTTCTACCGGTTCCAAAATGCTTTTCATTGGCATTTATTGCAAATTGAACTCAGAATTTTACAGAATTAGGTCCACTGTTGTCTAGTAAATATTCATTGAGTGTTGAAAACCCAACGAGGTTTGTTTAGAGTGGTTTTGCATTACTTTCGAAGGATATTTCCGAGCGAATGCATAAATGGGATTTGAGTCTTTTAAAATATATCGATGACGTTTAATAAGCTTTGAGTTTGAAAACCTTTTCATGTAGGTGGCGATATGTAGGTTACAGACCTTATTGTGCATATTACGCCATTATATACTTATTGATATTGTTATTCTCAAAGCCTGGTGGATAGTGACTGAACAAAGGCCAAATGTTAAAATTGCTGCTATGGTATTCTGGCCTCATCGAGAAATAAATAACATATTAAATGAAAATTCTCAAAATTAACTATTTAATTTGTTAATTTATGCTAATAATGATAATTCAATGAGATACACTTTCAAAACGTTTATTAATACAATCAATACCTTATTTGGTATCGAAAAATACAAAACATTAAGTATAATTAAAGGAACAAATTCACAAAGAGGCAATGACGTTGAAAACGTATAATCCTTAGGTGCTGGCGGATTTTATGCATATCCTCAAATTGCTTAAAAGACGTTCACATTATTGTAAACAGTTAACAATATCATTACACACTAAACTAGTAATAGAAAATCTATGCACTGCTGTATTAATTCTGTGAACGTTGGCGGTTTAGCTAATTCATTTGGTTTTTTAATTAATTAATTAATTAATTAAAATTAATAAGATGTGTGCTTACAAAACTTCGTTGCTTGAATACAAATGTTTTGATTAGTAGACTAGAGAATTCGGAGATAAAGAGAGCACTAATTAACATATGTATACTACACACAAGAACAAAAACAAAAAATAACACATACACACACACACGCGTAAACAGTCACACACAACACACACAAACACTACATACACACACATGCACATACACACATTTTGTCGCTGTTCTACTTTATCTTATGTTTTGACTTCTTCTTTCAGATCGTGTGCTGTTTCTTAGCGTTTTGGTTTCACAATGAACTATTTTCTCGTGGGTTCGACTCTGAATTAATTTTGTACGTACATCGCCTTAGCTCTTTTGGTTCTTAGAGTGGCAGAGACCATAGGGGTCGGTATGGTACTCAAATACACATTACTGCGATACGTAAGGCGACAGGAAACCACAACATTACCTCCCAAGTACAGTGTACTTAAATTGTTCTTTAGTATGATCGCATCCTTTGGGGCATAGGATTCCGGAGTTAAAATAGTCCCCCATTCGGATCTCCGGAAGGGACTACTTTGGAGGATGTGATCGGAAAATATAAGGGAAAAGCCTGGAATATTCTGCGAGTCGGAGCGTGGGATATCAGAAGCATGAAGCAAGTACGTAAACTAGATAACTTGAAAATTGAAATGGATAGATTAGCATTAAACATAGTAGAGATTAGCAAAGTTCGGTAACTAGAGACGGGGAATTTTTGGAGCGGAAACTTTAAGATAAATCATACGGGATCAGAGGTAGGAAAATCGAGGGTGGGCATATTATTCGAAAAAACAGGACACAGTGTAGAAAACTACTTACAAAAGACAAAGAGTGTTCATATTGTCTAAACCAGTAAGTACAGTAATAGCACAGGTATAGATGCCTACCTCTAACTGCAGAGAGGAAGAGTAGAAGCAATCTACATAGATATCAAAGATTAAGATGTGTAAATGGACATGGAAATTTAATAATTACGGTGGATTTTAATGCAGTGGTAGGTGAAGGTAGGGAATGAGCGGTAGTAGGTTTATTTGGATTAAGCACGAGAAACTATAGGTGAAATACGCTTGTAGAATTCTACGATAAAAACAATTTAACTATAGCAAACACATTATTTCGACATTGCTAGAATACGATACATGTAGAAGATTCCGCGAGATATTGGAAGTATAAAATACATTATATTCTTGTTAAACAACGATTTAGGAATCAAATAAAAGACTGTAGGAGTTATCAAGAAACAGACATAGACACTGACCACAACATCGTAATTATGAAGGCCGCTCTTAAATCCAAAAATTTGAAAAAATGAACTGAAAAAAGCACTTGATTTTGAGAAATTAATAAATAAATATATCTGCGAAAGATATGAAAAAAGGTCAAATGAATTGCTGAAAAACATCTAGAAAATTTCTGATACGAAGGAAGTAGAAACAGAATGGAACAACATTAAATCCAGCTTAGACATGGCGACCAGAGACATTTTGGGGTATACACAAAAAGAAAATAAGGAACACGGATAACAAAGAATATCCTGAATTTAATAGAAGAAAGACGAAAATACAAAAATAAATCAGACGAAGCAGGAAAACAGAGATACAAAGCCATAAAATGGAAAATTATTCGCAAATATAGGAAGACTAAAGAACAATGGATTGATGAAAAGTAAAAAGAAGTAGAAACTAAACATACTTTACTTGGGTTTAAAATATTTTTACATAAATCTTTCACCTTTGCCAATGGTTTTGTACCACCCATTTGATTTTCTATCTCAAGTGTGGAAACACGCTGTATATAAATCCCTAAATAGTGATTATACACATGTTTATGTTTACAAAACACAGTTTGGCTTCGATTAATTAAATTGGCATTCAACTTACTTATATTGTATTCGCACGCTTTTAAAATCCTCCACCTATGTTTTGGATTATAATGGCTTTTGCATCTAACTTACTATTTAACTTTTCTTTTGAGCAAACTTACTGTTTGGTTCAAAGCGGGTTTAGTTTTACCCCAGTGATTGACTATTTCCCAGTGCACTCGGCTTGGATTGAAACTAACCTAAATGTATTTTGCATAGTTGCTGTTTGAGTAGAAACAGATGTTACTCCACTATACTATTATGATTAGTGTTTGGCTTTGAACGTATGTCATCGACACAACAATATTTATAAGTTTGGCAACAAGAACACTGTTAATTTCTAATAAAAGGTTATATATTTAAATATGCACAGAAACTCAATTTCCTCGAGACAAGTAGGTTTCATTTTTATTCAAGATAAAGATACTTTTTTCTTCTGCGCGTCGCTAGTTTATATCTGTATTACCTTAAACATCAAAGGATAGCTTCTAAAGAAGAAAATTATCTTTAGGGTTTGTAAAACGTACTTTCGAACTAGAGATCTTTCAGTAAATCCTTATCTTTAAGCTGCTTTAAAGAAGCATTATTTAACATCACAAATCAGATCGCTTGCTTCGAATAGTCCGTATCTTGTAAAACTAAAACTGTAAATCAAAATGCTAAAAATTTGCTGAAAAGATCATAATAATTTATATCGTAACAAATCTTGTTCTAAAACTTTCAAGCTTCTTCATAATAAATAAAACATTGACTACAGACCTTCAATCTATTAAATACGTCTCGACAGCTTTATTTGTAATTTTATGTAGGATGATCTATGTCATAAAATTTCCTTTAAACTTTCATCTAAATATTACGATGTGGTTGCTAGCTTTCATATCCGTAATTCAACTACATTTAATAACTTGTCTTGAGTGACTTCAGTGCCAAACTGCAGTTCGGAAAGCGTGCTGTGCCAAAGTGCT
The DNA here is from genome assembly GCA_036346225.1 of Platerodrilus igneus. Lineage (NCBI taxonomy): Eukaryota > Metazoa > Arthropoda > Insecta > Coleoptera > Lycidae > Platerodrilus > Platerodrilus igneus. The sequence goes on along the minus strand of JARFIW010000260.1, from coordinate 3,441,219 downwards.
AACCATCATAAAATCATAAAAGGTTGTGGCTACGAAAGTCTCAAACATGTTCTCATAAAATCAACTTTACTAAAAATCTTAAAAATTTACGCTGTACAGTAATGTATATATTAGATACTTTTGCTATTTTTTAGCATTGTACGATGACTTTTGCTATAAGTTTTATGCAGTACTGGTGATATAATTAACTCTTAATTTTTGGTGCTGTGGTAGAACCTAACTATATCGCTTATTCGATAGACCAAATCCGCTGTTGTCCATCTTTAAACGAATCAGTACAAATAAAACATACTTATAATTTTCAACTTTTTAAACCTAGTTACTGGTTTTGTTTAGTTTTAGTAGTATGCAAAATTATTTTTGTAATAAAAAATATACACTTTGGTTATTATATCGTTCTGTTGGCTGTTACATTTTAAAATTTTTTTGTGGTCACACTACCAAATTAGGATTTATTCCAAAACTATACTGAAATCTAGAATGTTTCAAACTGTAGTACCCAACCCAAACATAATCTTTCCATTGGTTTGTTTATGTTTACATACCAAAAAATAACCCTGGTAAGCCCACATTTTATTAATAGAAAGTAAAAAATGCAACTGTACCCAGGTTTATTTGAAGTAAGTAACAACTACAATAAAACAGCAAACGATGTAACTAGAAACAAAGATAAAACGTTCGATAAATTAATAAAGAATAACTTTTTGTCACTCAGTTACAACCTCAAGGTATGTCTGTCGCAGCTCGACACTGTTGCTTATTCTAAGCTAAACCTTTCACTAACTTGTAACTCTCAGTACTTAAACTTTTCTAGTCTGGGCATATATATATATATATATATATATATATATATATATATATATATATATTATGCTGTGATAAGGGGTTATTTAAGGGTGCACTTTATAGTAAAGGTCGTTTAGGAATTAGAAATTACCATAGGAAGCAGAAAACTGCATTTATTTAGTAAAAAATTGAGAAATAAAGATAGTTTGTAAATAGTAAGCAGATAACACCCTGTATATAAAGTATAAGTAGTTTTAAGCGACGCAAATAGACACAGTGAGACGCATAGTTAGCTTAGAAATAAGGAATACATGCATTAGGTAAATAGTAAATATTTAACACCCTGTAGATAGAGTTTTAGTTAATTTAGGTAAGGCAAATAATGATAATTTTCAGTGGAAGCACGCGTATTTTATAAGTAAACATAATAAAGTGTAATTAAACACGCATTCAAAAGAGTTCCAAACAATTAGGTTAATACGGAGATAAGAAATAGAGCTTTGAGAAGCATAGTTTAAATGCGTACAAGTAGTTAATAATTGTGATAAAGAAAGGTGATTAAAAATTGCGTAAAAAACAGGCACATATGAAAATTGAAAGTCGCATTGCATCAGTTGTTTATGTCCAACATGGAAAAGCGATTAGATTCGTCAAAACACCGCATGTTTGATAACGAGGCACCTGCGAGCAAGCCACAATTATTTGAAGGCATAGAAAATTACATCAGAAACTACTTTAAATGCAAAGATTGGATTGGTTAAAATTAGCGACGAGCTTGTAGGCCATACCCACTGACGGAGTAGGAGATAAATGATGTATTAACAGGACAGTGATAACGAACTCAGTTTTCAACTCAACAAAGGCCGAGGTGCGCCACTTTGAAACAAAGTGCGATACGTAATAATAATTTAAAGTTAAAAACTATATAAATGCAAAGAAAATGAAAATTACGATTGCCGATTAAACGTAACTAGATTTTCGGGGAATTTATTTAAGCTAAAACATAATAATAATAGGGCTCCAAGTTCGGGGAGAATAGATGGTATCCAAGTTCGGGGGGAATAATAATAAGAATTCTAATTCTGAGTCCGGGGAGTATAAACTACAAATTCCAAGTTCGGGGAGAAGAATAATAATACAAGTCTGAGTCCGGGGAGTATAAACTACAAATTCTAAGTCTGGGGAGAATGATGATCCAATTCTGAGTCCGTGGAGAATAACAGTCTAAGTGTGCTAATAAGAAGTTCGAGCTTGGGGAGGATGATAATCCAATTCTAAGTTCGGGGACATTGATAAGAAGTAATAAGTCTGAATGAGACGACAATAATTTGGGGTGCATAGGTATAAGTTTAATAATGGTAGTTCAGAGTGTGATGACGATAATTTAAATGCAATGGATATATAATAATTCTGAATTAGTGGATGGTATAATGCATAGAAAATATTAGCTGAAAATGGATGCGTCAATGCGAAGAAAATAGACCACGTTAAATTTTTAGTTATAAGACATTATTTTTCTATTTGAATATTGAATATTAAATTTGCTTAATATAAATGAATGTGACGAGGTCAACAAAACAGAGGACTTACATACGTATAAAGTGCGTTATATGATAAAAGGTTTTGAACATTCCAAGCTTTTTTTTATAAAAACAATAGATTTTTTGGTGACTTTAGATAGATTGAATAGTATATGATTTTTGATAAATGAGATTTACAACATTAAGTAATTGAAGAGTGTATTTTAATAATTTTCAAAAACTTGTACATAATATTTGTTTTCATTATAAGGAATTGAATTAACTTCATTTTATAATTCTAAATAAACGCTAGCCGAGGTTAAAAAGATAAAGTTAATGTAATTTGATAATTTAAACAATAAAGGAAGAGCTATAAGTTGAATACGCCATTGATAACAAGTAAGGCGGTATCACACCAAATTTTGCTATTGGTCGATACAAGGTCGGTACAAGATAAAATCCAGTTAAGTTCCTGGAGGGAGTACATAGCCCAACGTCGGAGATCGATAAATCCAGTTAAACATAGAAATATTTATATGTCGACCAAATGATAGGGCGCGAATAATTTAGGGAGCATAGCAATATATATATATATATATATATATATATATATATATATATACAGGGTGAGGTTTTAGTGTGGCAACGGTTGATAACTCCGTTATTATAAAAGCTACGTAAACCAAATTTGGAGGCATATTAGGCATGCCTAAAGTGCATATTTTAAAAATATTTGAAAGCATACAGGGTGTTTCACAATTCCAGAGCATATTAAACTTATTTTTTTTTAAATGGAACACCCTATATATTATTACATTTTTGAAAAGCTCATAAAAAGAGCTTTAATTTGATATAAAATTGTATCTGTCTATTCCTTTTCGTTTTTGAGATATTGTTGAGATACTGTTTTTAGAAAAAATGACCCTGATTAGATACATTGCCACTGCACTAATACACAACTTATGTTAATTTTCAAGATGCAGAAAATTTTACTATATGCCATAGTATATTTGTAATTATCACTTTTTTGAAATTTCTTCACAGTATACAGGGTGTGTCAAGTTTCGCAAAATGCAATTTTTAATTTTTCTTTAAACGGCACCCTACCAATTTTATTGCTACAATGGATAGTTTATTAAGTGTCCTTTCATTTTTGTTAAGCATTCCTTTTACCTAATTCCATTACTTTCTGAGATATTATTGATTTTCTTCAAATTTTAAGAATGTTTTTAATTTACATAACTAAAAATAACTTACTATTGGAGAATATTATAAAACAATTAATACATTTTGATTAACAATTAACTACACTTATCCAATAACAATTTTTACTAAAGATATAACAACCTATAATAATACGCTATCAACAGAATTCTGCCAGATCAACAATATGTATTTTATAAAAAATGTTCAAACAGGAAATCAGGCAGTTTTTAAAAAAATAACAATTACAATCAAAATGTCATTTAAGTTTATTAATTGTAGTGTGTTGTCATTTAACACATTATCAGTTCTGTTTTAAATGTAATCTTTGAAGGAGTTTTCAAAATGAATTTTACAGTGGAAGAACAAATAAATACGATTTGGGTATTGGGAGCAAGTTTAAGAAATTTCCTACTTGCATCAAGAATATACCAACAGAGATATCCTGTTAAATGACAGCACACTACAATTAATAAACCTAAATGACACTTTACATGTAATAGTTATTTTTTTCAATGCCTGCCTGATTTCCTGCTTGAACATTTTCTATAAAAAGCATATTGTTGATCTGGCAGAATTCTGTTGATAGCGTATTATTATAGGTTGTTATATCTTTAGTAAAAATTGTTATTGGATAAGTGTAGTTATTTGTTAATCAATATGAATTAATTGTTTTATAATATTCTCCAAGAGTAAGTTATTTTTAGTTATGTAAATTAAAAACATTCTTAAAATTTGAAGAAAATCAAAAATATCTCCGAAAGTACTGGATTTAGGTATAGGGAATGGTTAACAAAAGTGAAAGGACTCTTAATAAACTATCCATTGTAGCAATAAAATTGGTACTGTGCCATTTAAAAAAAATAATTAAAAATTGCACTTTGCGAAACCTGACACACCCTGTATACTGAGAAGAAATTTCAAAAAAGTGATAATTATAAATAGATACATTGCCACTGCACTAATACACAACTTATGTTAATTTTCAAGATGCAGAAAATTAACATAAGTTGTGTATTAGTGCAGTGGCAATGTATCTAATCAGGGTCATTTTTTCTAGAAACAACTGAATATCTCAAACACTAAAAGAAATAGACAGATACAATTTGATATCAAATTAAAGCTCTTTTTATGGGCTTTTCAAAAATGTAATAATATATAGGGTGCTCCATTTAAAAAATATAAGTTTAATATGCCCTGGAATTACGAAACACCCTGTATGCTTCCAAATATTTTTAAGATATGCACTTTAGGCATGCCTAATATGCCTCTAAATTTGGTTTACGTAGCCTTTATAATAACGAAGTTATCGACCGTTGCCACACTAAAAACTCACCCTGTATATTGATATGATAACGCCGTACTCGGTGTAATGACGTTTTCTATAACTCCACCACTATGTGTTTTCTAATCAAATTTAAATCTCACTAATTTTATTATTATGCCACGGCTAGCCCTATTTAATCTACACAGAGTGCACAGCGATACGATAATCAATTTTTTTTCTCCACCCCTTTCTGATTACCTATCAGTTTGAATTATAAAACAAAGTCACTCAATTTCATATAATGAAAAAAAATTATTATTTACAAGTTTTGAAAAATATTAAATTACACTCCTCAATCAATAAATATCATAAGTTTTATTTACCTCAAAATTTATATGCTTTCAAATCAATCTATAGTCACCAAAAACCACCTTTTTTTACCAAAGAAACCTAGAACGTTCTAAACCCCTTAATAATATGTCGCGTACTTTTAAGGTATGCAATGTTTGTTGCTGACTTTGTTACACTTTTTATATAAATTGAATAAATTCAGTATTGAAAATTAAAATAAAAAAATATCTTAAAACTAATTAGATCTGACCCGTTACAGCTTATTCAGGTTGTGGATTAACAGCCCTGTTTAGTTGAACCCCTCGTTTTCCATAAATTCCTTCGTGCTTCTTTATTTTATTTGCATTGATTCTCGCAACTCAAAATTGTACCAAAATCGTCGACGCTGATTTAAATATTATATTAATCTATTTAAAATATCCCCACATTCGAATTATCATCAACACAATTGAATTATAATATCTATCCACTCGAACACATTTAAATTATTCCTCTCATCAAGCATTCGAAATATCCACACATTTGAGTTATCCACACCTTCGAATTATATCATATACTCGAAGTGTTATATCATATACTCGAATTGTTATCCCATCAATTAAAAATATCCACACTTTCGAAATGTTATACCATACTTGTAGCGCTATTATCACTTGATATTTTATTAAATATTTAAAATTACGCGTTGTTTTTTGATTAGCAGTAGCGCAGCTTGACCCTGCTTGAGTTTAAAACTGAACTGTCTTATCTTTGCTCGGTGTTAATATGGGCTCATCCCACTTACATGTGGGCTGGGTTTTCAACAAGTCTGTAGATATCTTAACCAATCAAGTCTTTGTATTTCCTGTATTTTCTGATGTAATACATTCGGTTTTCCGTGTAATGGTGTTTGCCACAGATACCTCGTTATCTTGACCATACGTTGTTTTGTGTAGGTATCACCTTTTCCATAATGTACAAATAAATGATGTAACTTCAATTATACTTTCGTTTATTTTACGCGTGCTTAAACTGCGTTTTTTTATCAAAAATGTTCATTATTTCAGCGTACTTGTATAAAGCTTTGTTAGGTTTTCTCATTTTCGTATTTGTTTTATAACTAATAAGAACACTTCTCAACGCGTGTTTAATTACATTTACTATCATTTTCTCTTGAATGCGCGTACTTTTACTGAAAGATATTCTAACTTGCATTATTTAAAATTAATGAAGCTCTATATACAGAGTGTTGAATACTTGTTATTTACCTAATGTATAAATTACCTATTTCTATGCTAAATACGCGTTCTATTCTTGTGAGATATGTTTATTCGCATTGTTTAAAGCTAATTATGATCTATATACAGGGTGTTAAATGCCTACTATTTACATAATGTATGAATTAATAAATTTTTTGCTAAATAAATAGGGTTTTCTGCTTCCTATTGCAATTTATGGCTACTGCACGACCCTTGCTATTCAATACACCCCTAAATAACCCCATATCACAGCAATATATATATTACTCTAACTTAGAATAGGGTAGACAATTAATTAACGACATCAAATATTTTTAATCACCGTGTATAAGGACGCTTTGGGTAATAATACGCTTCATTTAAAGGTATATTGGATAAATTCGTCATTTACTTCTAAACATAGGGTTCATATTGTTTGGATAATGTTAAACACCGTGTATATCAGAGCAGTGGAAAATAGAACGCTTAATTAAAGGCCTACTGTGTAGATTTAAATCATTCAATTAGAATGTAGGGTTTGTATATAATCATAATCAACGTGTAGAAGGAAGTAATGTAGAATTTCATTAGATAATACGCATTATTAAAACCATGGAGCATAAAAATTTATTCGTTTTGTTAAAAATAAGGGGTTTAGATTATTCACTGGACGCTTTCTATAAAAAGAAGCCGAGTTAAAATGTTCAACTTGTATTTAATTTAATCTTTCCAAGTACTAAAGCTATTGAAAAATTATAAAGACGTGGGGAAGTCACGTAAAAGCCTTCAGCGTATTAGAACTAAGAACACCTGCAAAAATAACGATGTATACGATAGTCGATAAGCTCCGAGCTATTTGAGTGCAAGTAAGAAAGCAAGTTTGTGGTATAAAGACAAGCGAGAGGGAATGCATTGGCAGTTAAATGAGGGGAAATATGTAAAACAAGAGCACAGGTTGTAGATAGAACGAACAGACTAGATTGGCGATTAAGGTTGAAATAAGATGCAAACATGATAGGTGGAAGCATAAAAATTTCTATGTAAAATTAATTAGTTGTTCGCGGACGTGTTGCGAGACGTGTG